>OY728153.1:1694970992-1696331825 GCA_963277665.1 Viscum album
GCGCCCTTTGCGCGCCAAATCGCGGGAAAACTATTTGCGACGGGAATATTCCCCCGTCGCAAATAACCGGCGGCGGTAAAAGGTATTTGCGACGGGAATATTCCCCGTCGCAAATAGTATGTCGGCAGGTGGTTATTTGCGACGGGACCCGTCGCAAATAACTATTTAACCGTTGACCGTAATAAATGCTGGCTAAGGTATTTGCGACGGTTCCCGTCGCAAATGGGCCAGTCGCAACTAATCTAACCTATAAATACCCCCATCCGTTTTTTTCAAATCATTCTCAAATTCCATCTTCTTCTTCTCTCAAGATTTTATTTCTACAGTTCAGTTTTTCTCAAGTTTAATTTTTTTCTCCGGAGTTGGTATTGAAGTTTTGAAGAACGATCAGAGATCAACCTCAGATCAATTTTCAAGGTATTTATATTTATTTTAACTTCATATTTATTTTTAATGTTTTATTAGTTTTAATTATTCTTAATTAGTTGTAATTTAATATTGTTTACATTGTTTTATAACTTAATAATTAGTAATAAATACTAATAATTAGGAATAATAACATTATTTAATTATTAATATATTTTATTATTAATATTAAAATAATATAATTTTTTATATATATACAGTTCTCTTTTGATCTGTGTGTTTGGTGTCTTCACATGTATTATTTGTATATAGAGATAGAAAACACACAGATGAAAGGAGAACTGTATATAAATTAGAAAATTATATTATTTTAATATTAATAATAAAATATACTAATAATGTTATTATTCATAATTATTGGTAATTATTACTAATTATTGGTAATTATTCATTTAATTAGTCATAATTAAGAACAATTACCAATAATTACCAATAATTAGTAATACTTAGTAATAATTACCAATAATTAGTAATAATTACCAATAATTAGTAATAATTACCAATAATTAGTAGTAATTACCAATAATTAGTAATAATTACCAATAATTAGTAATAATTAGTAATAATTACCAATAATTAGTAATATTACCAATAATTTTTAATAATTACCAATAATTAGTAATAATTACCAATAATTCGTAATAATTAGTCATAATTAGTAATAATTACCAATAATTCGTAATAATTACCAATAATTAGTAATAATTACCAATAATTAGTAATAATTACCAATAATTAGTAATACTTACCAATAATTAGTAATAATTACCAATAATTCGGAATAATTACCAATAATTCGTAATAATTACCAATAATTAGTAATAATTAGTAATAATTACCAATAATTAGTAATAATTACCAATAATTAGTAATAATTGGTAATAATTAGTAATAATTAGTAATAATTACCAATAATTAGTAATAATTAGTAATAATTACCAATAATTAGTAATAATTAGTAATAATTAGTAATAATTTCCAATAATTAGTAACAATTAGTTATAATTAGTAACAATTAGTAATAATTAGTAACAATTAGTAATAATTAGTAATAATTACCAATAATTAGTAATAATTACCAATAATTAGTAATAATTACCAATAATTAGTAATAATTATAAATAATTAGTAATAATTACCAATAATTATCGGTAAATAGAAATAATTAGTAATAAATAGAAATAATTACCGGTAATTAGTAATAATTAGTAATAATTACCAATAATTAGTAATAATTACCAATATAGTAATAATTACCAATAATTAGAAATAATTACTAATAATTAGAAATAATTAACAATAATTAGAAATAATTACCAATAATTACCAATAATTAGTAATAATTACAATATTTAGAAATAATTTCCAATAATTAGAAATATTACCAATAATTAGTAATAATTACCAATAATTAGTAATAATTACCAATAATTAGTAATAATTACCAATAATTAGTAATAATTACCAATAATTAGTAATAATTACCAATAAATTCCAATAATTACCAATAATTAGTAAAAATTAGTAATAATTACCAATAATTAGTAACAATTAGTAATAATTAGTAACAATTAGTAATAATTAGTAATAATTACCAATAATTAGGAATAATTACCAATAATTAGTAATAATTAGTAATAATTACCAACAATTAGTAATAATTAGTAAAAATTATTAATAATTAGTAATAATTAGTAATAATTATCAATAATTAGTAATAATTAACAATAATTAGTAATAATTACCAATAATTAGTAATAATTACCAATAATTAGTAATAATTAAGAATAATTAGTAATAATTAAGAATAATTAGTAATAATTAAGAATAATTAGTAATAATTACCAATAATTCGTAATAATTACCAATAATTAGTAATAATTAGTAATAATTACCAATAATTAGTAATAATTACCAATAATTAGTAATAATTAGTAATAATTACCAATAATTAGTAATAATTACCAATAATTAGTAATAATACCAATAATTACCAATAATTAGTAATAATTAGTAATAATTAGTAATAATTACCAATAATTAGTAATAATTAGTAATAATTACCAATAATTAGTAATAATTAGTAATAATTAGTAAGAATTACCAATAATTAGTAATAATTACCAATAATTAGTAATAATTACCAATTATTAGTAATAATTACCAATAATTAGTAATAATTAGTAATAATTACCAATAATTAGTAATAATTAGTAATAATTACCAACAATTAGTAATAATTAGTAATAATTAGTAATAATTAGTAATAATTAGTAATAATTATCAATAATTAGTAATAATTAACAATAATTAGTAATAATTACCAATAATTAGTAATAATTACCAATAATTAGTAATAATTAAGAATAATTAGTAATAATTAAGAATAATTAGTAATAATTAAGAATAATTAGTAATAATTAAGAATAATTAGTAATAATTACCAATAATTAGTAATAATTACCAATAATTAGTAATAATTAGTAATAATTACCAATAATTAGTAATAATTACCAATAATTAGTAATAATTAGTAATAATTACCAATAATTAGTAATAATTACCAATAATTAGTAATAATTACCAATAATTACCAATAATTAGTAATAATTAGTAATAATTAGTAATAATTACCAATAATTAGTAATAATTAGTAATAATTACCAATAATTAGTAATAATTAGTAATAATTAGTAACAATTACCAATAATTAGTAATAATTACCAATAATTAGTAATAATTATCAATAATTAGTAATAATTACCAATAATTAGTAATAATTAAAAATAATTAGTAATAATTACCAATTATTAGTAATAATTACCAATAATTAGTAATAATTAGTAATAATTACCAATAATTAGTAATAATTAGTAATAATTACCAATAATTACCAATAATTAGTAATACTTAACCATAATTAGTAATATTTACCAATAATTAGTAATACTTAACAATAATTAGAAATAATTACCAATAATTACCATTAATTATTAATAATTACCAATAATTAGTAATAATTACCAATAATTAGTAATAATTACCAATAATTACCAATAATTACCGATAATTAGTAATAATTCGTAATAATTACCAATAATTAGTAATAATTAGTAATAATTAGTAATAATTAGTAATAATTAGGTCTATCTCAAAAAAAGTTTGCGTTAGTCGTGTATGATCTAAACTCTATAATTATCCTAGCTTGAGTATTTTTTCTAACATATTATTCAAAACCAGTAATGATTTTATATTTTATAGAGACATATGGAACAACGAGGTCGTCAACAATCATTATTAGGTGACCGTATATGGATAAATCAACGTAGAAATCCAAACGGTTCTGGTTTAAATCCAGTATATGTAGAGGGTGTGGAGACTTTTTTATCATTTGTGGCATCAAATCCAGAATTTGTTTCAGAAGACAAAATAAAATGCCCTTGCAGAAAATGTGCATTGAGAACGTTTGAAACGTTTGACAAAGTGGGAGAAAATCTCTTGCGTTTTGGTTTTCAACCAGATTATGTATTTTGGTATCAACACAGTGAACGCAGTTCCAGAGCAGGTGATACCAACTTGATTCCGGATCCATCCCGGTTTCAAGATTTAGTACATGATGTTGCAGGTTCATCTGTTCAACATACAGAAACTCCGGCTGATATAGCTTCAAATCCTGAGTTGGCACCATCTGAATTTTATGAGTTGTTGAAGTCTACTGAGGATGCATTATATCCTAGCTGCAAGATGAGCAAATTAGAAGCAGTTGCAAAATTTATGGCTATCAAATCAGATAACGGAATGTCAAACACCTGTTTTGACCAGATATTTTCTTTGCTTAAAACACTGTTACCTGAAGGAAATGTTTTACCTGCAAATTACTATGAGAGTAAGAGGCTGGTTCGAAATTTGGGACTTACTTGTCAGAAGATTCATGCATGTTCAAATGACTGCATTTTATATTCTGGGGAAAATGAGTCGTTGGATAGTTGTCCCACATGTGGGAAACTGAGATATAAAGAAGGACAACACGGGAAGTCTGGTTTGATTCCTGTAAAAGAGTTGAGATATTTTCCGATTACATCCAGACTCCAGCGTTTATTCATGTCTAAGAATACAGCGACAATGATGTCATGGCATAAAGAGAATATTTCAACCGATAAAATCTTGAATCATCCAGCCGATGGTGATTCATGGAAACATTTTTATAGAGTGCATCCATCCTTTGCTTTAGAAGCTAGAAATGTTCGACTAGGGCTTTCCACTGATGGTTTCTGTCCGTTTGGATCTTATGGTAGTCAATATTCATGTTGGCCTGTTTTTTTAACTCTGTACAATTTACCTCCATGGATGTTGATGAAGGAGCCATATATCTTTTTTACTTTACTAATTCCAGGACATCCGAAGAAAAATATTGATGTTTATTTGAGACCATTGATTGATGAATTAAATTTATTGTGGAGTACTGGTGTCAGTACATATGATGTTGCAACGAAACAGAATTTCATACTGAGAGCAGCATTGATGTGGACAATAAGTGGCTTCCCGGCTTATGGGATGTTATCTGGCTGGAGTACACATGGTCAGAAATCATGTCCTTACTGTATGGGAGAGAACAAAGCATTTATGCTCATTCATGGAAAGAAACCTTGTTATTTTGACTTTCATCGCAGGTTTCTTCCAGCTGATCATCCTTTTCGCAGAAACAGATCTCATTTCAGAAAAGGAATAGTTGAAAGGGAAGGACCTCCAAAAATGCTATCAGGTTCGGAGTTAAAATTAGTTGTACTTTCATTACCTCCCATCACTTTTGGTCCCACAATAAACCAACAGAAAATTTCTGGTTTTGGGAAAGAACACAATTGGATTAAATATAGCATATTTTGGCATTTTCCATATTGGTCTGATTTGTTGGTCCGACACATGTTAGATGTCATGCATATTGAAAAGAACTGTTTTGATAATTTGTTTCATACAGTTTTGGATACGCCAGGAAAGAGAAAAGACAATGTAAATGCACGTTTAGATCTTGCCCAAATTTGCAGGCGTCCAGAATTGGAACTGTTTGAGAATGTCAGAACAGAAAGGTTACTGAAACCAAAAGAAGCTTATACACTGTCTAAAGAAAGCCGTTTATTATTTTGTCAGTGGATTGCAGATTTGAGACTTCCAGATTGATGTGCTTCCAATTTGGGTAGATGTGTAAAGAATGGTCATATTACTGGATTAAAAAGTCATGATTGTCATTTTATAATGGAAAGACTGTTACCCATTGGATTAAGAGGTCTGTTGAATTCTGTGATTTGGGATTTCATAACAGACATGTCTCAATTTTTTCGGGAAATTTGTGCGGCTACAGCAGATTATGATGCTCTAGCCAAACTTGAAAAAGATGTTGTTGTAATTATATGTAAACTGGAAAAAATATTTCCGCCGTCTTTCTTCGACTCAATGGAACATTTGATGTTACATTTTCCATATGAATCCAAATGTGGAGGTCCAGTACAGTTTCGATGGATGTAACCATTTGAAAGATGCATGCAAAAATTGAAAAGAAAAGTACGTAACAAAGTATATGTTGAAGGATCTATTGCAGAAGCTTATTTGCAAGAGGAAATATCTTTTTTCTGCTCCCATTATTTTGAATCTGAGTATCCTTCAAAACACAACCGAATGGGATGGAACGAGAGGAATATTGATGAAATCGAAAATCAATTATCTGTTTTCAACCAGTCAGAGCTTGGTTTTGGTGGAGTTTATGAACGCTGGCTTTCAGATGATGAACATCAAAGAGATCATACGTATGTTCTGCTCAACTGTGAAGAGATGACATCAGTTGTACTGTAAGTGTTTATATCACTTATTCTATCATTTATGTTACAGTAAATAACTTTGGTTTTTATAGGTTGTATGATAATCATATCAAGAAACAAATTCCACAAATTACAGCAGTTGCTCTCGAAGAACGTCGACTGAAAAATTTCTCTCAGTGGTTTCAAAAACTGGTAACATAAATTCTTTATCTTTTAGCAACTCATTCAATGTATAGTTTACTATATTGATAATTATTTCACAAATTTTCAGGTGTCTCAGCATGCTGATAAAATTGACAAACGGCTATGTGTATTGAGTAACCCACCTTCCAAACTTGTTAAAACTTATAATGCATATGTGGTGAATGGATTTCGATTCCACACACATACATATGGGGAATCGAAAAAAACAATGAACAGTGGAGTTAGCTTGAGAGGATCTCATCATCGAGAAAATGAAGTTGAATTTTATGGCATACTTGATGAAATCATTGAACTCTGTTATCTTGGACAATATTACATAACCATGTTCAAATGTCGGTGGTTGGATACAGAGAGAGGCGTGCGTGTTCATCCGACTCATGGAATCATCGATATTAAATGTAAAAGTGTTCTCGTAGTAAATGAACCATTCTTATTGGCTCAACAGGCACATCAAGTTTATTACGCAAAGTACTATGCTACATCAAGAGACTTGACTGATTGGTGGAGTGTAATAAAAATCAAAATTCGAGACAATCAGTTTAGTCAAAGTGAATGTGCTTTCACTGAGGTGCAAAGAATTGAAGTTTTTCAAGAGAGTACTCAAAATCAATCTTTTTTGCAAAGAGACATGAGTATCGATGACGACACCCCACATTTAAGAGTCGGTGATGACGATGATGTTAATGATGTCACATATGAATTTGAAATGGTAAGAGATGAAGCAACTGTAACTCGAATGGATATCGATGATGTTGAGGAGGAATATGAAGATGACATTGACATATATGAAGATGATGATGAAGATGAACACTGATAGAATTCCATGGTATTTATATACAATCATAATATGTATATATGTATATATAATAGTAATTATAAATTATTTGCTAACAACATTAACATTTTCTGTTTCAGATGGACGACGCCACATTTCGTGAGTTGGCGGATGCTGACCTTACTTTCGATGTGGATGAGTTGCTGCCAGATGACCCTCAGCCTGCAGGCACTCCAGGGAGTACGCGGAGGGGGAACGGTCTTGCACGATTGATGATTCCTGACCCCGTCCCCGAGCGACGTCCACGTCTTGGGTTTGATCCACGCACACAGAGGTGTGATAACCTGTGTGATAACCTGTTGATTTGACTAAGATTTCATTAATCTATTCACATAATAAATGTTTATTATTTTTACAGTTTTCTTCATATAGCAGTCGGA
Source organism: Viscum album (assembly GCA_963277665.1). Taxonomy (NCBI): domain Eukaryota; kingdom Viridiplantae; phylum Streptophyta; class Magnoliopsida; order Santalales; family Viscaceae; genus Viscum; species Viscum album. The sequence continues at coordinate 1,694,978,648 of OY728153.1, forward strand.
CAGGGCAGCGCTATTTTGCGCAACTATTTCTCTCAGCCGTGGACCACATGGGAGCAGATTCCCATTGATGTGAAGCAGGCCATGTTCGGCCATTGGTTGGTACGTACGTAAATAAATAATTTTTATTTTGAAAATTATTTCATTTCTAACTTGATATTTTGATTTATTTGTAGGGTTTATGGTATCCAATCGAGGATACCATGCGTGACGCCATCCACGAGGCATGGGAGGTGACCATGCGTGATCGCCTTCGTCAGTTTTTGCACAATTTAAGAAAAGCTGCGATGAAGAAAGCAGGAGTGTCAGATTTTGACGAGTCATGTAGAGAACATCGACCAGAGTACATTTCATCCCATGTATGGGATGGATTATGTGTGCACTGGTTGAGTGGTGCCTTTCAGAGGAGATCATCGGTGGGGAGGCAGAATCGGGGGAGACAGGAGGTGACTCATCGAGCTGGGAGTTTTTCTTTCAGTACTCATAGACAGCATCTGGTACGTACATTATTTATAAATATTTTATATAACTATAAATATTAACAGTTTATTTTTTATTCTTATAGGCTGTCGAGCACCCCGATATTATGGAGTACGACGTATATCGGAGGATGTATAGTGATCCTACTACTGGGGAGCTCAGAGGTGATCGTCAGTATCACATCGTGGTTAGTATTATTTGTTTTCAAGTTTAAAAATTAACTGTATATAATATATTCACAATTTTAATTTTAAATTGCAACTACCGGAGTCGTATGAGGCCGCAGCGTCACAGGCCCGGCCTGAGAGTCAGGCTGAGTCATCAGATCAGACCACTGGCCGTCAGTTTGATGAGGTGGCATGGATTCAGGCCACCCAGTATGCCTTCGAGAAGGGCTGGGTAGTTGGTATCAGCTCTCGACTGACTCCCGGAGATTATTATGGCAGTGCTGCGATGTCGGCGTCCAGCTTGAGAGGAGCTCGTGCATCTTCTTCTGCTACACAGTATGAGGATCAGTTGCGATCTCAGACTGCACTGATAGAGAGTCTCCGACAGGAGCAGGAGCAGATGCGTCAGCAGCATGAGGAGGAGCGTCGACGCCAGCAGCAGCTGTACGAGGAGCAGACGAGTCGATGGCAGCAGCAGCATCAGGAGCAGATGGAGTACATGCGCCGACTCACTCATGCTTTAAGGATGGAGTTTCCTCCACCACAATCTGCAGATCCCCCCCCTCCCCCCCTCCTTCAGATTAGAGTTTGTATTTATGTTATAAAATTTGTGAAATCAAAATATGATTTTTTTTTCTATTCTTAGTTTCTGTCTCATTATAAAATATTTATTAATATTCTATTATTTTTTATTTTTGAATTATAATTCTATTATTATTATATTAATTAAAATAATTTATTATTTTTATTTGTGAATTATATTTCTATTATTATATTAATTAAAATCATTTATTAATATTTTATTATTTTTTATTTTTGAATTATAATTGGATTATTATTATATTAATTAAAATAATTTATTAACAATTTATTTTTTTTATTTTTTTTTATTTTTTTATAGTATTTGCGACGGGATACTATTCCCGTCGCAAATAGTATTATTATTTTTTTATTTGTTAAAAAATAGTTTTTGCGACGGGGCCCGTCGCAACTAGTTTTTTACAAATATACGGAGTACTAGTTGCGACGGGGATTCTCCCCGTCGCGGAAAAGGGCTTTAGCGACGGTCCCGTCGCAAAAAAATGTTTTTGCGACACCGTTTTCAGCAACGGGTCATTTGCGACGGGATCCCGTCGCAAATGACCCGTCACAAATACTTGTTTTTCTAGTACTGTTGGGACCACTTTGTGTATGAAGATTGCATTTGTTGTCAACAGTTTTCAATACTGGCTAAAATGAAGAAAGTGATGAAGAAGGACTAAAAATTTAGTGGAGATTGGCTGAAGTGTGGTTTCCTGGAGAATTGTTATGGAATCATAGCATTGGATGTCATACTTGAGCAATTCACTAAGAAGATCAATTCAGACGATTATTGATCTGATATTAAGTTCAAAGAACTTGTGTCAAAAGTGACACATTGTTTACAAAAATGAAGATTGGTGAAGTATCATCCATCTAAGGATGATTGAAGAAGAATGGGGATTTAAAGTAGACCATGCAGTGCTTCACGATTTCATGAGAACCATGCAAGATCTTACTTGAAGAAAAAATCATATGATTTGAATGATGTAGAGAATGATGTCTGAAGAAGAAGAGAGAGTGTGGAAGAGCTTGGTATTCTAAGGAGGTCATGAATTACACATTGGCTTGAAATCAGATAATTGTTACACTGTTCTTAAAGTTCCAAATACATGTATCAAAGGTGACACATTGTCTGCAACATTGAAGGTATTTGAAGAAGATTCAATCCTCTACTTTTGGATGAAGAGATATGATTGGAGTTCTTTGGAATTAACACTCCAAAAGGAATTGAGGATTTGAAGTGAGGATGGATAAATACTTTGGAATTAATATTCCAAAAATAATAGACTAAACTATGATGATGCTTTGCTGATTTGTATTTCACAAATATCATAAGTTTGGAGAACTTGTGATGCAAGACTTATGAAGAGTAGAGAGAGTAAAGAAGTAATTTTGGAAATGGAAATAAAGTGGTGCGAAAGTATTGGTGCACAAGTTCAAGTGTGGCATGAAATTATATGTGGTGCGCAAGTGTATGTGGCACAGAAGTCATATTTCAAGGTCATCACATCAAAATATGAAAATGGAAATAAATTGGTGTGCAATTTAAAGATTGGTGCGCAAGTCAAAAGAGGCGTGCAAGTGTGGTGCGCAAGTATATGGGGCACGCAAGTGTATGTTGCGTGAAATTCATATTTCAACCTCATCATATCAAAATATGACAAAGAAAGAAAGTGTCACGCAAGTACTGGAGTGGCGTGCAAGTGTATGTGGCACGCAAGTCACCAAAATGCCTATAAATAGATGACTAGCCTCCTAATTTTTTTAAGTCTCAACACTTAAGAGAAAATTTGAGCTCTTATCACACAAGCAGTAGAAGTGGAGCACAAGATGAAGTGGTGCGCAAGTTGAGGGTTATTTATAAGTCGTGCAAGTAGGGTGGCGTGCAAGTGGTGGCGCACAAGCAGAAGTAGAGCACAAGTTGTTAGAGGAGTGCAAGCACGAAGGTGTATTTAATAAGTGTGTTGTGTATAAGTCAAAGGTGGTGCATGAGTTGTGATTTGTGAACAATAGTGGCACGCAAGTTGTGGTGCGCAAGTTGTGGCGTGCAAGTTATGGTGCGCAAGCAGGTGGCGCGCAAGCTGGGTGGCACACAAGCAGGGAGGCACGCAACCGGGGAGGTGTGCAAGTAGGGTGGCACGCAAGTAAGGATTGGCACACAAGATAAGAACTAGTGATTATAGAAAGAAGAATAATAAGAAGATATCGGTGCAGATGGTTTTGCACTGAAAGAGAACGTGTGAAGAAGAGTAGGTTTTAGTGCAACTGGTTTTGCATTGACGAAGCAGAAGAAGAAGAAGAGTGTGGAGCTTACAGGTTTTCTGCATAGAAATAAGAGAAGAAGAAGAAGAATAGAGTATGGCCAATTGAAGCCTACAATTATTTAGGTCAGTTCAAATTCAGATGATGTTATGTGAGCTAATTCTCAGTTTCTTAATAATCACATTGGTATATGTGATTCTATCCAAAAAGAGAGAAGAAGTTGTAGTGCAGTTGGTTGTTACACTAAGAAGAAGAAAGAAGAAGCCTAGTGCAGTTGGTGTTGCACTAGAAAAGAAGAGAAGGAAAGAAGGAAGAATTTTTTTCCTACTACTTCACAAGTAATCAAGTGAAGATAACTAAAGAAGAACAAGAGCAGAACCTACCTTATCAAGAAGGAAGAAGACTGTCTCTATAAGCAGTATAAAGAACCAGCTAGAGGCTGCAAGTTGGACTAGACTATCACCGGTTCAGGGAAGAGGATTTTTTCCCACCCCCCCCCCCCCCCCCCTCCAAAGTTCATGGACTTACACTAGCTAGAGTATTGTTTTCATATCCACTCCATTGTAACAGTGTAGTACATTATAGTGGATAATCCATACGCTGGTCATTCCCATACATGGAAAAGATGTAGCTACTCTTATTGAGTGGTGAACCTTGTAAAAATATTGTGTGCATATTTTTACTGCTTTCTATTATTGCATGCTCTAGGGAAAATAGAATAAGAGAATCAAGATCCTAACAGGTCAAGAGGTATAGGGATAAAAGTTGGAATTGGTTTAAAAAGTACCCAACACTGATTCACCCCCCTCAGTGTTAGGTATATCCCAAACTGGTCATCTCAATTGGTATAAGGGGGTAGGTTCACCTCTGTTGGATTCTCTATAGTGAAGCTATTCCCTTTTAAAGATTTTAGTTCCTTTCCTGAGTCAAAAATGAAGATAAGTGTTGGTGAAGATTTAGTTACCTTTGATCAGAAGGCTATATCTACTAAGACCATGATGAATAGGAAAAATAAATAGAAGAGAAAGTTGAATAAGAATTCCCTTTTATCTAAAGAATAGAAAGCATCTGGTTCTCCATATCTAGCGGACATTGAAGAAACACCCAACTTGGAATGTTATGAGATGGTGGATCAAGTACCCACCAAGAAGATGGATAACCTTTCTACCTCAAATGATAAGGAGGCATGTGTTAGTATATTTTGAAATTATTCTCATGATGAAAATGCTGGCACAAGTAGTGATGATAAATCTACAAAATCACAAGAAATATCATTTGATAGATTAAGAAGGATTCTTCATGGTATTCTTGAAGAGAGTGCATCTCTTGTTTGTGGATTTTTTCAATGCATGCAGGAAAATATCACTCAACTGGAAGAAGAAACTAATACTTCGGAGAAAGGCTTACAAGCAAAAATTGCCGAATGTTTAATGCTCTCTAAACAGGATGGAGCCTTTAAAGTAACAAAGAGGGTATTTGAAGTAAGTTCTTCAAAGTGGTTCAAAGATTTTAAATAGAAATATGGAGTCAACAAGACTCTATAAGAGAAGATCCATGCACTTGAATATGAGCTTAAAAAGAGAAATGATTTCAAGGAGATATATTTGGAAGAAAAATCCAAGAATATCAAAGAACATGACTATTTGTTACAAAAAAAAGTAAATATGCATGAATATGAAGTTGAAAGATTAAAGAAGGATTATGAAGAGAAGATAACTATGATTCAAGACAAGGAAGTCATCTGCAATATGAGATTTCTAGAATTGGAAGCTAAGTTGACAAATATTGAGAAGACACATATTGAGTCTCCACAAAAGAAGGAAACAGTTGCTATTAGTACTCAATGATCAATGGAGGATTCTACTGTCAAAATTCCTCCAACATGTGATAGGAAGATCATGGATTCACTCATTGATCTATCACAAGAAGCTGGGAAAGTAAAGGTACCATACATACCAACTTGTACAGATGGTTCTAAAATTTCTTTTATAAAAAGTGCAAGTTGGAAGAAAAATTATAAACAAGTATGGATGAAGAAAAGTGAGAAGAAACCTACCACCATGGATAGAGTAGACAGGGAAAATAGTGTGGAAGATAGATCCCCACTGAAAGCACAATATACCAAGAAGAAGATTCAGCAACCTTATAAAGAAGATGGAAAGAAGTTAAGGTTTGTTGGTCAATGCTGGTGCTATAATAGATTTGGGCATTGTGCACTGGATTTTTGGTACAACCCCTTGAATGTAAAATCATAGAGAAAGTCCATCTCAAGGGAGATAAAGTCAGAGAAGAAGAAGAAATATCCACAAATCCAAAAGCATATGTATACTACAAACAGATTTGGAATATTAGATAACATCTGTGATGTGTGCAATAGGAGTGGTCACATGAATGGTGCATATTCACCTCAATACGTACCCAAAGCTGATAAGAAAAGAAGATCACAATAGTTGTATAATAATGAATAATCATCCTAGGGAAGAAATCAGAACAATGTTGTAAAAAAAATTCTCCCAAGAAGATCCCAAGAAGAAAAGATGAGAAGCCCTTGGATTCTATGTCCAAGGAGGTGAAGAGTGGTTCTTCCGAAAGAACCACCAAGAAGGATGCTACTCAGAAGAATCCATGTAGAAGATCCAATCTTGATGCCTCAGTTCCTAGTGTCATATTGGTGGTTTGGCCAAAATATTTGGAAAGAATGAAGAAAATGAAAGATGCATAGCCTAATGCTAGTTCTAAAAACAAAAAAAAATATTCTACATGAAGGCAATGAAATTCTATGTGTGAGGTGCCACAAGTCTAGTCACACTGTTAGAAGATGCTTTGAATTTACTCCGGCCCAACAAGAATTCCTCAAGAAGATGAATGTTACACCAGGAGATTCTAGTGATTTAAAATCTCTTGAAGAAAGAAGACTCACACATAAGAAGATGGAATAAATAGTGAAGTCCACACAATCACATTCATCATTGAAGATCAGTTGTGAAAGTGTGAAGAATGGAGTGTCTAGGTTGAGAAAATCATCTCAACCTTGTTGTTCAAATTGATGGAGAAAATATGATCAACCTTATTCCATTAAATCTTTGTGTATTGTATTTGTTATTATCATAAAAGGAATTGAAGGTGAATTAAGATCTATGGGGGAAAACCTGGGATTCAGTGAGGAGAAGTGTTCCCTTGAGGGGGAGACACATGAAGAATCTTCCAGAGTCAATATCTCAATCAGTATCAACATCATTTGGTATAAAATTAAATTACTCTAAAGATTGTTGGAAGATCATGTTATTAGAAAAGGTATGTCATTTCTTAATCTATCATCCTTGGTTACTCAAAATAAATATATTTTTACTAAGGGGGAGTAACTAGGAAAATCAGTGACATAAGAAGAATGAAAGTGTCCCAAGGCCACTTATCCTGCTAATTTCACTTGAATGTTTTTGATCCTTTTGTTGAAGTGAGTGCAGGAATTTCAGGATTGATTATTTCCTATCACATTAAATATCTTTTTCCTGGAATGAAAGTGGAAAACCCTTGAAGACAAGTGTAGGAGATCTCATCTCATGAGGTATCACAATTAGTGGATAATGGATAGCTTTGTTTTCTAAATCAAATCTTCTTGTTTTCTATATCGAGCTTTTCTCAAGTAGACATAGAGTGAAATGATTGATGGAACACTACTTAATTAAGGACTGATACCCTCTCTACCAGGATCTTTGTATTTCTTGTCAACAAGGGGGAGAGAAAGTGAAATAAAATTTTGAAATGAAAGGGGGAGACAAACAAGTAAAGGGGAGAGATAAGATTCTTATTTTGACATTTACACATTCATTTGAGGATAATTTGTGGTATTTACAACAAAATACAAAGGGGGATACTATTGGGACCACTTTGTGTATGAAGATTGTATTTTTTATCAACAGTTGTCAATACTGGAAAAAATGAAGAAGAAGATGAAGAAGTACTAAAAAGTTAGTAGATACTGGATAAAGTGAGGTTTCCTAGAGAATTGTTATGGAATCATAGCATTGGATGTCATACTTGAGCAATTCTCTAAGAAGATCAACTCAGATGATTGTTGAACTGATACTAAGTTCAAAGAACTTGTGTCAAAGGTGAAACATTGTTTACAACAATGAAGAATGGTGAAGTATCATCCATTTAAGGATGATTGAAGAAGAATGAGGATTTAAAGAAGACCATGCAATGCTTCACAATTTTATGAGAACCATGAAAGAGATTACTTGAAGAAAAGAATCATATGATTTGAATGAAGTAGAGAATGATGTCTAAATAGAAAGAGAGAGTGTGTAAGGGCTTGGCATTCTAAGAAGGTCATGAATTAAACATTGGATTGAAATCAGATGATTGTTGCACTATTCTAAAAGTTCCAAATACATTTATCAAAGGTGATACATTATCTGAAACATTGAAGGTATTTGAAGAAGCTTCAAGCCTCCATTTTTGGATGAAGAGAGATGATTGGAGTTCTTTGGAATTAACACTCCAAAAGGAATTGAGTATTTGAAGTGAGGATGAAGACATACTTTGGAATTCATATTCCAAAAAGAATAGACTAAACTATGACGATGTTTTTCTGATTTGTATTTCAAAAATATCATAACTCTGAAGAACTTGTGATGCAAGCCATATGAAAATTAGAGAGAGTAAAGAAGTGATTTTGGAAAAAAAATAAAGTGGCACACAATTCAAGAGTGGTGCACAAGTATTGGTGTGCAAGTCAAGAGTGGTGCACAAGTATTGGTGTGCAAGTGCAAGTGTGGCGCACAAGAATATGTGGTGTGAAAGAGTCTGTTGAATGCAAGTCATATTTAAAGATCATCGCATCAAAATATGACAAAGGAAATAAAGTGGTTCACAAGTTAAAGATTGGTGCACAAGTCAAAATCGGCATGCAAGTGTGGCACGCAATTATATGGGGCACGCAAGTGTATGTTGTGCGCAAGTCATATTTCAACATCAACATATCAAAATATGACAAAGGAAATAAAGTGTCACACAAGTGCTGGAGTGGCGCACAAGTGCTGGAGCGGTGCGTAAGTGCTGGAGCGGCAGGCAAGTGCTGGAGCGGCAGGCAAGTGCTGGAGCGGGCCACAAGTGCTGGAGCGGCGTGCAAGTGCTGGAGCGGTGCACAAGTGTATAGGGAGTTCAAGTCACCAAAATGCCTATAAATATATGAATAGCCACCTCATTTTTTTAAGGCTCAACACTTAAGAGAAAATTTGAGCTCTGATCGCGCAAACAGTAGAAGTGGCATTCAAGCTGATGTGGCGCGCAAGTTGAGGATTATTTATAAGGTGTGAAATTAGGGTGGCGTTCAAGTGGTGGCGCGCAAGAAGAAGTGGCGCACAATTTTTCATAGGCGCGCAAGCACGGAGGTGTCTTCAACAAGTGTGTTGTGTATAAGTTAAAGGTGGCGCGCAATTTGTGAGTTGTGTACAATAGTGGTGCGCAAGTTATGGCACGCAATTTGCGGCGCACAGGTTGTGGTGCGCAAGCAGGTGGTGCAAAAGCTAGGTGGCACACAAGTAGGGAGGCACGCAAGCAGGGAGGCGCGCAAGCAGGATGGCACACAAGTAAGGACTGTTGCGCAAGATAAGAACTTGTGATTCTAGAAAGAAGAAGAAGAAGAAGAGTTCAGTGCATATGGTTTTGCACTGAAAGAGAACGTGTGAAAAAGAGTAGGTTTTAGTGCAGTTGGTTTTGCATTGAAGAAGAAAAAGAAGAAGAAGAGTGTGCAGCTTATAGGTTTGCTGCATAGAAAGAAGAGAAGAAGAAGAATAGAGTATGCCCAATTGAAGCCTACAACTATTTAGGGAAGTTCAAATTCAGATGATGCTATGTGAGATAATTTTCAGTTTCTAAATAATAGCATTGGTATATGTGATTCTATCCAAAAAGAGAGAAGAAGTTGTAGTGCAGTTGGTTGTTGCACTAATAAGAAGAAAGAAGAAGCCTAGTGAAGTTGGTGTTGCACTTGAAAAGAAGAGAAAGAAAGAAGGAATAATTTATTGCCTACTGCTTTGTAGGTAATCAAGTGAAGAGCATTAAAGAAGACCAAGAGCAGAACCTACCTTATCAAGAAGGAAGAAGACTGTCTCTATAGGCAGTATAAAGAACCAGCTAGAGGCTGCAAGTTGTACTAGACTATCACCAGTTCAGGGAAGAGGATTGTTTCCCACCATCCTTCAAAGTGTAGGGACATACAATGGCTAGGGGATTGTTTTCCTATCCACTCCATTGTAACAACATATTACATTATAGTGGATAATCCATGAACTGGTCATTCCCATGCATGGAAAGGACGTATCTACTCTTATTGAGTGGCGAACCTTCTAAAAATATTGTGTGCATATTTTTATTGCTTTATATTATTTCATGCGATAGGGAAAAGTGAATAAAAGAATCAAGATCATAATAGGTCAAGAGGTACAATGATAAAAGTTGGAATTGGTTTAAAAAGTCCCCAACACTGATTCCCCCCCCCCCCTCTCAGTGTTAGGTATATCCCAAACTGGTCCTCTCACCCCACCTTAACAACCCACCCCCCTCCCTAGACACCCCACACCCCTTCTGCCACCTGGACACCCCACCCTAACCTCCCTGGACAGCCCAGATCCCTCCTTGGGCAGCCCATACCCCCTCCCCTACACCCCTATAGCCCCCAACCCCCTCTGCAGCCCCCCTACCCCTGGACAACCCACACCCACCTGGACAACCCCCCACACCTGAAAAACCCCCCTACCCATCATACAACCCCCCTTAGGGTAATTTTATTTAAAATAATTTTATTCATTAAGAAAGGAAAACCATCCTGAATTATCCATTTCATTCCAAAAAAACTCATTCAATTTATCAAAAAATGACAATTTCAATTTATCAAAACATGACAAATTCAATTTATCAAAACATGAAAAATTCAATTTATAAGGCTCTATGGGTCACTTAGAAAATGTCATTGGTGAAAGTGGAAATAAACTACATTTTTAATTCCAATTTAAAAATTAGGTCAGCCGATTTGGAGGTGTGGTGGTGTCTAGGAGGTGTGGTGGTGTCTAGGGGGCTGTCTAAGGGGGCGGGGTGGGGGGGATGTCCAAGGGGGTGGAGGGTGTCTAGTGGGTGGGGGAGTCTAGGGGTGGTGGAGGTGGGGGGTTGTCTAAGGGAGTGGGGGTATCTATGGGGGGTGAGGGGTGTCCAGGGAGGGTGGGGGTGTGGGTGTCCAGGGGGTGGGGATGTCCAGGGGGTGGGGGGGATTTCCAAAGGGTGGGGGTGTTCAAGGGGGTAGGGGATGTCTAGGGGGGTGGGGAGGGGTTGTCTAAAGGGTGGGGGTGTCCAAGGGGGTGGGGGTGTCCAGGGGGGTTGGATGTCCATGAGAGGTGAGGAGTGTCCAGGGAGGGTGAGGTGGGGGTGTCCAGGGGTGGGGGAGGGAGTTTTCCAAGGGGTGGTGGTGTTCAGAGGGGGTGGGGGCTGCCTAATGGGGGGGAAGGGGGGATATCTAGGGGTGGGAGGTGTTCAGGGGGGTGGACGTGGGGGTGTTCACAATTCCAATCCATCACCCAACCAACGCCAAAATCCAAATCCAATTTTCAACTAAACTAAAGTCCACATAAAGTACTATATCACCCCACTAAACAAACCCTTTACCATGTTTGAAGTGTAGAAAAAAAAATATAACAAATGAAAGGATTTGATACTCCACAGACAATAGGAAATATAATTTAGTTGAAATCAAAACAACAAACAGAAAAAAAAGAGAATAACATTAAAACTAAGGTAAAACTTACTAATTTGAAGTGTATAAATAAAAAAATTTCATTGAAGATGGATCTATGGATGCAAGAATTTTTGCAGTCGAGAAGACTTCGGGAGGATCCCTGGATTAGGGTCTGCAATCAGGCCTAGTAGGAACTGGGGTGCTGGTTATTTGGGGGAAAAATTTCCCAACAATTTTTAAAAAGCATTTCAAAAGCCTCTCTTTACCAACAGTTTATCAAAATCGTTGGTATATCTTAGATAAACTAATTATTTCACAACATTTTTGAAAAAACTTTGGGAAATCTTAAGTATATTTACACATTGTCAATGGTTTGAACAAATAGTTGGAAAATGTTGCCTTATTTTTCACTATAGAAATGGTTTGAAGAAACTGTTAGTATATTACCATTGGGAAAACACCAAATTATAGTATTGAAAGTTTATTCAAATATTTCTTCTTCATAACCTATAGAAAGAAAACATAATAAGGGTGAGCTCAAATGCTCAGTAAGAGTAATTAAAGTGGAAGAAATAATGAATCAATAGGAATAAATTCACATATAAAGGTAAATAAATGACAAAAAAATCCATTAAAATAAGTAGATGAGGCAAAATCAATATAGAAAGTTAAGAAACTAAAACACATGTCATTTAATCAATGATATAAAAATGAAATGTATCCATAGATATATCAAGGAAAAATATCATGGATGGATAATAACTAAAACTAAATGAGGGAAATTATTTCTTAATGGACTTCATGTCTAAGGCACATGAAAACTTATACCTTCAACACCTTTCATAAGATGATTTAAAAATAGGGATAGAAACCCATTTAATTTGGCCAACTTATTTGTCTCATGAGAACCAATCGATTCATTAAGGGGATATATAAAATCTATGACCCACCCATAATTACTAGTCCAAATCATTTCTAATATCAATTAATCAAAATAAATAATATTCCTTATCAAATATCCATATTGAATAAATAATACGGATTTATCAATAATTCCACTATTAATCAAATAAATTCCAAAGTTAAAAAAATATGTAAAATGATATAAGGTTTAGGTAATAATAATATCCATTGTGTGAGAATATGGATATTAAAGGTAATTTACAATAAAAATGATTACAATAAAGTTATTGTTTCAAGATAAATTTAACAATCACAAAAAGAAGTGAGATTAAAAAGATAATCATTAATAACATTCTTGAGGAGAATAACCTTAAAACATTCCAAAGTGCACCATACCATTTTGAAACATTTGAATAATAATATATAGAAAGTTATAGAATTAAATGGAACTTATAATATCATGATAATAATTGGATTCATGATATAACATAAAAAAGGCAATATATACACAAAATAAAAGTGAATTGGAGCATAACAACAAATAAATCTCAAGGGAAAGTAAATTGGGATGAAATTACCTTACCTTAACCTTAATTTTATTGTGTGGTCTTTATCCTCCTTTATAGTGGTTTAAAATAATTTTACTAACTTATAACAGAACCATAATCATGTTTTTAATATCTTATATTAACTTTTTACAATATTTTATTTCCTTTTTTTACACTCTTTCATTATTTTAACTATTTTGGGTGATAATTGCCTAGTTTTCTCAAGTATTTTTGATTTGTTACTTTTTGTTCCTATTTATTAGATCATGATTTAATCATATCCAGAATATAAAACATGAATTAATTATCTTATATATTTATTATCTATTTATTTATAATAGTCCATAATATTTTGAGATAAGAAATGAAGTGCACTGTTTATGGATATGGTAGGTCGTACATACACATGAATGCTACTTTCATTTATTTTTCATATTAAAAGAATGAAAAATAAATTAAAAAAATGTATATTATAATTCCATTATCATATATATGTTATATATGTTACATATATTTATTAAAACTAACCTTTATATGTTCCATGCATGGCCTGAATGAGTCATATCGCTTTGTGGGGGTGGCAGTCCTCACTTCCTCAAATGAAATTATCATATTTACACAAGATGGAAAGCATAAAAGTGTGTTATAAATAAAAATTAAATAAGAATAAACACATTATAAATATCATTTATATAATATATAAATATAGTTTCAATCATAATGTCCACCCTGATAGGTGGTAAATGAAAAATCAACAATCATTATTTCGTGAGGTAGTAGTTTTTCGTACACAGAAACAATAAGTTCATTACTCATTAGATGGAGGTGTTTATAATATTAGTAAGAAAAAATTACATAAAAACATTCTAGTATGTTTAGGATACTGTATTTGTTATATAATAATGGAATAAATATATTTTATGGGGTCAATAATGGAAATGAAACTAGAGATTTTGAGAGAAGATGTTACCTCTTAATCGGGTAACTTCATTTGGTCTGTAACAAAAGGCTTCCTTGGAAGGATTTATATCCTAAGGTAAGAGTCAAGGTTAAGGGTAGGGATTTTTTAATCTATATGGGCCTATATTTTCTAAACATAATTGGTTTTATAGGTGTGAGTAATGGAGAGAGGTGGTGGCCTTTCATAAGGGAGGAAAAGGACTCACTTGGTATTTCTTAAAAGAAGTTAGGTGTACCCGCATTTTTACTTATGAAAAGTCTTCAAAAACCAAAAAAACTCAATAAGGTAAGTTTAATGGATTAATTATGTCTATAAAATTGGGTTTTTACAAGTTTCTTGGTCATTTGATCCCTTAAGTTAAAGGTTTAGTTCTTTATTAATATTAATTTTACCTTAATAATTGTAATTAATTTTAATTACTTTCACTAATATTTTTGGTAAAAAACAAAGTTGGTATTATTATATATTATAAATTATTTTTATTCCAAATATGGAATCCATTTTTTTGAATTCCAATCACATAAGTGATAGAAATTAATTTAAAATTCTTCCTGCAAGCAGGATGACAATGCGATTTTTTAACGAAAAACATCTGAAATTTTTCTATGTTTTTATAATAAATTTCAAAGTGAAATTGATTCCAATGATATAAATTTTATTAATTGATAAAAATGTTATCTAATTAAAATTTAAAATCAATTAAAATTATAATTTACCCTTATAAATAAATTAGATGAAAAAGCAGTTTTGAACTAAAATTAACTATTTTTAACTATTCATTAAAACTGATATGTTTCTGAAAAATATAAAAAATTCACAATAACATAATTATTATGTTTCTATTTAAAATATGAAGTTTACATTGGCATATTAAATAAATTAAATTATCAAAATTCATATTTAAAATTTTTTCTCCATTAAAAAGCGATAAAACTGCCTTAATAAAAATATAGTATTTTATGAATAAAATTGGGTTTGTTTTTATCGTAAACCTATAAAATATATTGAATGAATATAAAAAAAATTATATAATATATATAAATATATGACATTAATATTACTCACTTATTTTAATTAATTTAATTTATTATGGTAAAACAACCTTGTGAACATAAAAATAAAAATAATTTCTTTTATATTCAATCGGTTTTCATATTAATTTTAATTAATTTTTAACCAATTAATCCATTATATGTTTTTTTAAACCATATTTTTTTATAATATAGTAAATTATTTTCATAACCAATAATTTAATGTCTAGGTCATATTAAATAATATTTTAATAATATATCATTATTTGGTAAAAAATCGGCCTTGCGTGTAACACAAGACATTTGAAGAAACTCATTATTGTGTTTGACATACAATAAATCACTATCAAGTTCATTAAAAGATATATAATAGATTTAATTTACTTAAAATAGTAAATATATAGGAAAGTACGGGGGTATTATATTTCCCTACTTTCTTGGTGATGCGTGTCATACATGTTATCAAATATAATGTTATTACTTTAGAATTTCAGGGTGTTATAATTGGAATCCCTGAGAAGTATATGTGTAATCCCCACACGTATCATATAATTCCCGGACTCTAGTAACCCATAGAAAATGGTTATATTACAACATTGACATAGGATACCAGGGATCATATCCCAATGGATCCAATAGTGTAACAATCTTGGGAGACTAGATACATTCATGATTCTCACATAAATTTTTGAAAACATGATGTTGGTCAGAGTAGATTACTCAAGATGGGGGGGTGAATTGAGTATCTATAAAAATTTCTATTTGAAAATTTTTCTTAAAAGTTTCCCCAATAAAAAAATACAACCCAATTAATCAAGGTAATACGGTTATGAAAGTTTGACTCTTCAAATAAATTATCAAAAGATTTACTAATTCTCAGTAATCTCAATATCGGTTATTGAAATTCCTTTTGAAGATATTCTAATAAGGAAAAATAATTATAACTTCTATCCAAGAATAACTATCAAAGTAAATCTAAGGATTTCTGAATTAGATAGACAATAAAGGATAAAAAAGTGGTCCAGTCTCAAGATGAGACCTAATCCACCCCACTCGGTGATCAACTACCACCAAGAAGTTTATATTAATAAACTTGATCCACACCCTAGATCGGGGTAAACAATAGTGCACAAGAGTCTCCAGGTCAGATGACCTCTTCCAAAGTTATTCATGGGTATAAACTACAAGGTCACACAAGGACCTCTTCCACACTTATCTGTGGGAGTAAACAAGGGTAAAAAGATATGAGAGGAAGGATATCTTGTATCCTTTAGTTTAGTGCTAGAGATAGTGTGTGTATTTAATACAAACACAGACACACTGCTCAAAATATATAAACAATACACAATATAGAAAATATGATGAGAAAAGTTTAGAAGTGATCTGAGTGTTATTCTATACAGCTTTGGAATTCCAAGATTAAGTAGATGCAAGTATCAAGTTCCCTTGTGAGAAACAGAGTATCACAAGTCTGGTGCTCTAGTTTCCAATTAGATCTAGTTCGTATTATACATGGAGTTTTGTATTGTAAAGATGTTCTTGACTCTGATCTATGGTATCCTTATTTTTGGATTCATGAAAAATTCATGTGTTCTTAATATGTATCTTGTTGCATGTATTGGTTCTTTTCTCAAGAATGACCATGCTACTGTTTCTATACAACTTTTTGTTTTAGGGCCACAATTTTCTTTTTATTCTTGGAGTGTATGTGTTGGAACCGACATGATTCATGTATTCTTTACCTTGTACCTTGTACTATTAGGTGACATGTCTACGAATAAATATTAATTATGTCAGCGCATTTAAAAGACTCAAATATGACCGTTAAAAATTAAATTGAAAATGAAAAAATATATTAAATAATGGTGTCATAGTTTTTTGGAAATGGTGTCACTTAGAAAAAATGTCTTCTTATTTTACTTTGAGTGGTGATACAATTATGATGGCATAGTTGTATAGAGATCATGAATAGGTATCATAAATGTGGTGTTAGGATCATGGTGTCTGGTCCTTTGTCAAACTTCGAACAATGTCTTAGCAAGGAACTAATGTCGCAGACTTCAACAGATCTGAAACTAGTTACGGTGTCTGGTCAAAGTGTCTGGGTCATGGTGTCTAGTCATACTGTCTGGTCATGGTGTTTGGGTCATGGTGTCTAGGTCATGGTGTATGGGTCATAGTATATGGTTCATGGTGTCTGGGTCACGGTGTTTGGGTCACGGTGTCTAGTCATGATGTCAGGTCACGGTGTCTGGTCACGGTGTCTGGGTCCTTTACTAGAAAACCAAAACCGGTGGCAAACACACAGTTTCTCAGAATTATCCAAATATATATATATATATATATATATATATATATATATTTAAATAGTAATATTCATATAATTAATTAGAATTAATCATTCATAAAATAAATTCATTTTAAAACCAATTAAATATAGTTTCCAAAAAATCAGTCATGATTAATAGGAATCAAGATCATGAGAAAATTTATTTAAATCATAAATAAACCAACTATATTTACACATGACTAGAAACAGTTTAAATAATTTTAACAAGATTTGCAGGATGTATACGATTTGTGATTATTAAAACATGATTAAAACACACAAAGTCCTGCAGTATCCCCCTTTTGATGATCACAAATCATATGAGTGAGGATATATATTCTAAGTGTTCTATTTTTGTCCCTTGGTGTATGTGTCTCTCCACCTTTTGGGATTATCAAAAAGAGTAAAAAGAAATATAAGAGAATAGATAATAAGAGTATATAAGAGAATAGACAATAATAGGTCATGGTACATTATATGGATAAATATGTGTCATTACAAATAGTAGACAAAAAAATAAAAAAATATCCCTATCAGAAGATAGTGTTTGCTGTTCTTCAGAATTATTGTCTTCTCTTTTCCCTTGGTAGCAGCATCAATAGAATCCACAGGAGCATTGGAAGAAGAGAAAGAAGGGAGTGAACCAACTGTTAGATAAGGAAGAGGGATTCCTTCAAAAATAGAATGGGCCAAGGTAGGTTTGGTGGAAGACCTGAGGAAATTGTTGGTCAAGGATAACAAGTCTGATCTGACTCAGATCTTGAGAGATAGACGTAGAGGTAGAGGCAAAGGTAGTGAATGAGGAAGGAGGAAACCAGGCCACAAGGGTGGAGCTTTAGGAGCCACAGTAGTAGTTATCTATACATGAAGATAAGGCCTCAATAACTTGATGAAGTTAGCAATAATCTCACCATCATACTACGCCACTTTATCAAATTCATATTTGGTCTCCATGAACATGTCTAACAAAGGAGTTAAATCTTTCAGCTTTTGAACTTGAGTTTTGAAATCTTGAGTGACAGGATGGATTTTCAGATTCTCTACAAGGTACTTGAAATGTATTGTCATATCATATTTAGAGGAAATCCTATTGAAGTAGAAATCCACATTCTTAATAATTTCTTCATGAGCATCATTTTCAATATTGGAATGAATTCTTACCAAATCAAGAACTCTTTTATTATTCTTGACAACCACAAATAGAGACTATTTTTCAAAGCCACTTAGCACTGATTGAAGTTCTTCCTTAACAACCATTCTGAGAAGATCACTATCAAAGGAGGGTTGAGATGACTTTTCAGAGGTACTAGAAGCTGTAACAGCTAAATTAAGGGACTTTAGTTGATTCAAAACTTTCAGTAGACATCCCTTATACTCATCAATCAATTTTTTGATACTAATAACAAGCTCCCGCATTTCTTGAACTGTGTGCTTGTTTCTTTTAGCCACCATGTCATCTAAGGAAGTTAGGTCATGTTGAATTATAGAGACAACTTCTTGTGGAATATAACTACTAACAAACTCAACAGGATAAGCAACAGGATCTGGTCTTCATTTAAACACTCGTTGCATATCTTCAACCATAGCTCTGAGAGACTTCACTTCATCACTCAAATTTTTGTTCTCAATTATGACCTCTTGAATTTCATGAATCATTTTTGGCTGAATCTTCCATATGATATTTTCTAATAATAGGGAATCATCTCTTTCACTTAGGTTTGTTATAGGATAAGGTTGAGTGTTCCTGATATTTCCAACTCTAGCTAATAAAGTAGATCCAAAGGCTATCAAATCATCCTTACTCACTAAGGTAGAAGGTTATTTTGAAGGTTCAGGAATAGAAGCTGAGACAGTCTTAGGTTCATAGATAACTTCAAGATTATAGACTAGTTTCAATAGAAACATAGTAGATAGATCTATACCTTTAACTAAGGCTTCTTGGGAATCATTCCCATAAAATTATCTAGAAAATTTATACCATGTATCCACAGTGATTTGATTAAATCGATTAAGAATTTCAACACTTTCTAGATTAGGGTGCTTCTCCCCCTCAAAACGTGCATCTCTCATAGGACTAAGATATTTAGTTCTTTAATCTATTTCTAAAATTTAATCCTCAATAGATTCACCCATGTATTTTCTAGATAATTAAAAGGATTTCTCTATTATTTCCGAAACAGATGGAATAATATCAAGAATAACTTGTTCCTCTAAGTGTTCCTCAAAATTAGATTCTTTCTCAAGAGATATATCTTCTTCTAGATGATTTTCTACAACATCCTTTTTCTTTTATATTAATAATAGAATCTTCTCGAGAAGAATTTTCTTCTACCAAAACAACAGTTCTTTTAGGAAAAAGTACATCCTTCTCAGCTATGACTTGAGGAATAGGTCCATTGGCTTCCTTATCTAAGAAAGTTTCCCCTGTAGGTGAAACAATATATTATTCTTCCTCCTTAATAGGATAGTCAACAATTTCATCTAGTTCCAGACCAGGATCAGAAAAGTTATTAGGTTTTAAAAAATGTTCAACCAGGTTAAACTTTTAATAAAACCTGTCATTATCCTCCACCCATTCTTTTCTCCAAGGATTATAACTGATTTTCATCCTTTTGACTGTAACCTTTGAGATACAAAATTCATGGTCCTTAATGACTTCTTTATCTGGTCCAACCAACCCTTTAGCATGAAGCATAGTAGAGATTAACCTTGAGTTGAACAAGGAGGTTGACTTTGAGGTTTTCTTTATCAAATCAGACATATGAAGTATAACATACTTACATAGGTTAATATTGTGTCCATTCTTCATAAGATGTATCAAAAATACATACTGATACTTGAGTGTAGTAGAATCTCCTTTTTGTGGACTAATCAGATTCTAAAAAAACTTAAACAATAATCTAGTTTCACCATCTAGCTCAACAGCAATAGTTCTTATCTTTTTTTTATTTCCAGTCATGCATCCCAAGGATTCTTCTAAAATAAAGATCTATCTTGGAGGAGGAGGACCTCTTTGGTAGTCTTAAAAAATTCCTTCATGAGGTACCCTTAGGAAAACAACCCATAAGCATGAAGAAAAGGTATATCTTTGGCCATTAATTAAACTTCTCATAACAAAAACATCTTCTAGATAAAATGATAATTGAAAAAATTGATAAAAATGAGAAACTATCTTTGGTTAAATCATCCTTATCTCCTTTGTGAACCAATCTAGCCATCCATACTATTTTAGTACTTTCAATACTAGATAATTACTTGAAAGCAGCCACTTAGGGCAGATTTCCTTGTCTGGTACCACTATTCTGTCAACAAGGTTCAGATTCAGAGGAACTTTGGGCACTATCTTCAGTGATATTTTCATTTTATTCTGAGATCTGTGCTTCTTAGGAGTCAAAGAATATGGGTGCTTCATCCAATTCATTCAATGAACGTTCGAGAGAGAGAGAGAGAGAGAGATAGAACTGAAGGGTTTAAGGAGGGATTACGGTTTGAGAGAAGAGATCATAGGTGAATAAAAGAGTTAAACTACTTTTGTTTTTATAATTTAGGGAAATTGAGCATCTCAAATTCAAAAGTGTAGGAAATAAATATAATAAAATAGTTAATTACAGCGATACAGGTTATAATATATAAATAAAATGAAAAATATTCTTTATGGTGAGACCAAAACAGACTTTCCTAGTGACACCATAATGGGTTGTCACAATGTCATAACTACTGTGTGACTTTAAATGGTGAGACCGTATTGTTTGAAATAGTATGTTCTAGACAACAACTGATAGATAGAAACTCTGAGACCATAAACATAAAACAACAACCTTTAAGCCAGTAAACTATAAAACTGTAAGAGTTAGATAGTAATCTTAAGAAAGTGACTTGTGAAACTATAAACTATGAAACAATAAGTTGTGAAACAGTACACTTAATACTCAATATTTATCATTCCCAGTTCATGTATTATGTAATCTATTCTTTTAGAATTTAATGGTTTGATGAATATATCAGTGATCTTATATTCAGTTCAAATGAATTCCAAAGAGATATCACCTTTCTGATAATGGTCTCTCAAAAAAAAGATATATTACTTCAATATGTTTTGTCCTAGAGTTTGAAACATGATTTTTTTAGATATTAATAGCACTTGTATTGTCACAATTTATAGGTACATGCCTTAATTGATATCTATAATCTAGTAATATGTGTTTCAACCACAAAATATGTGCACAAAAACTATCAGCATCTATGTACAACAACTACCATCATCTATGTACTCAGCTTCGGAAATAGATAATTCAACAGAATTTTGTTTCTTACTACACCATGATACTAGTGAATTTCCAAAAAAGTGACATTTTCCAGAGGTTCTTTTTATATCTAACTTACATCCACCGAAATCATCATCAGAATAACTAACTAACTCAAATGATTTTTCTCTAGGATAGAACAGTCCTAGATTGGGTGTATGTTTGAGGTATTTGAAAATAGTTTTAACAAAATTTAAATAATATTCCTTAGGTTTTTCTTGAAAATGAGCACACATACATACAATAAACATAATGTTAGGTTGGCTAGTATTTAATTATTTTAAGCTTCTGATCATTCCTCTTTAAGTGGTTTTATCAACGGATTTTTCATCTTCATCATGATCCAACTTACAAGTAGTACTCATTGGAGTGTCACTACTTTTAGTTCTATCCAAGCCAAAATGTTTTAGAAGATCTATAGTATATTTTCTTTGATTTAAAATAATAAAATCATTATTTTGACAGATTTGAAATCCAAGAAAGAATTTTAGTGCACCCATTAAAATAATTTCAAATTAATTTTTCATCATTTTAGAAAATTCAAAACATAAATAATTTTTCGAACATCCAAAGATAATATCATCTAAATAAATTTAAACTACTAAAACATCATTGGAAATTCATTTTATAAAAAGGGTTGGATTAGCTATACCTTTTTTAAAACCTTTAGAAATAAGAAAAGTACTTAATCTATCATACCAAGCTCTTGGAGCTTATTTTAAACCATATAAAAAATTTGATAATTTAAAAACATGATTTGGAAAGTGAGGATTTTTAAAACCAGGGGTTTCTCAACAAATAAATCTTCAGCTATATACCCATTTAGTAATGCACCCTTAAAATCCATTTGATATAGTTTGAAATTAAGACGTGCAGCACAAAAAATCAGGATTTTGATGGCTTCAAGTATAGCTACTGGTGCAAAGTTATCTTCATCGTCAATTACATCTTCTTGACTATAGCCTTGTGCAACCAATCTATCATTGTTTAAAACTATCTTACCAGCTTAATCTACCTTATTTCTAAATACCCACTTAGTGCCTCTGGTAAATGCGTATTTATGTCTATCAACAAGTTTCCAAACTTTATTCACTTCAAACTGATTAAATTCCTCTTGAATAGACATCACCCAAAATTCATCATTGATAGCATCATTGGTGTTTTTAGGTTCAAGTTGTGATAAGAAGACTTGATTTTCAACCTTATTTCTAAGAGAATAGATAGTTTGAGTTCCTTTATCTAAATCTCCTACAATAGAATCTAAAGGATGGTTCTTAAAGGTTCTAACAGCTCTATAAAAAGAAGGACTAGTGATTACAGGTTATTCAATAGGTTTGGGTTCATTATGACTTGAATCTGAAGAATTTCAAGAATTTGAAGTTTTCACATATTCCTTTAAAGGATGGTTAGAGGATTTAGAATTTATTTCCATATTTGACAGATCATCCTCTAGGTTCTCTAGAGTGGTCTTAGTCTCATGTGGATCTGTCTCATCAAACTTGACATGGAAAAATTCTTCCACAAATCTATTTCTTTGGTTAAACACTCTATAGGCTTAACTAGAGATTTAGTATCCTATAAATATTCCTTCATCACTCTTGGATGCAAATTTTTCAGGATTTTCCATAGTATTAAGGATATAGACTTTTCAACCAAAAACGTTGAAGTATCTTACTTTGGGTTTTTTATTGTTCCATAACTCATATGGAGTTTTTTTAAGAATGGGTCTAATAAACACTCTATTAATAATATATCATGATGTATTTACACA
Source organism: Viscum album (assembly GCA_963277665.1). NCBI lineage: Eukaryota > Viridiplantae > Streptophyta > Magnoliopsida > Santalales > Viscaceae > Viscum > Viscum album. The sequence continues at coordinate 1,695,001,715 of OY728153.1, forward strand.
TTTAACCCAAAAATAAATATTTAATTCACATTCACTAAGCATGGTTCCTAAAATATCTTATAAGGTTCTATTTCTTCTTTCTATAACTCCATTTTGTTGAGGTGTTCTAGGAGTGGATAAATTATGACTATAGCCATTTTATGAGAAAAAGGATTCAAACTCTTGATTTTCAACCTCATTGACATGATCACTTCTTAAGTATTTATTGACAATTACACTAATATTTTCTACAGTTTTAGTATATTTGATGAAATGAGATAAGGATTCACTTTTTTGAGCCAAAAAGAAAGACCAATTATATATAGAAAAATCATCTATAAGAACATAAACATAGTGCTTCCCATTTAAACTAGAAACTATATATTGTCCAAACAAATCCTTGTAAACTAATTTGAGAGGTTGAGAAGTTGAAAATTATTTCTTTGGTTTGAAGGAAATTTTGTGTTTCTTTCCCTTTTGACAAGGATTACACACTTTATCAATTAGAAACTCATGTTTGGGTAGATCTTTGACTAAAATTTTTCTAGTTAGCTTTATAAGGGAGTGAATATTACAGTGTCCTAGTCTCCAATGCCAAATCCAATACTCTTTGTGAAATATACTTGAACATGAAGCATTTTGAGAAACTAAAGACTCTAAGTTAATAGAGTATACATTTTCATTTCTCAGTATAGAAAGCACTAATTCATATTTAAAATTAAAAACATTTCAAGAATAATTTTCAAATTTAACTTGAAATACATCATTACATAGTTGTGAAATACTAATTAGATTATATTTCAATCCATCAATAAAAAGTACTTTGGAAATTAAAAATGAGTTAGAGTTACCGATTTGGCCAAGGCCAATGATTTTTCCTTTAGCATTGTCACCAAAGGTGACATGTCAACCATCAATTTTATTAAGTTCTTGAAGCATGAATAGTCTCTTATCATGTGTCCTAAACACCCACTGTCCAAGTACCATAAGATTTTACAGGATCTCTTTAAGTAAATTTTCTACAAAGCAGTCAAATAAAAACAAACTTTGGTACCCATATTTTTTTGAGTCCTACAATATTAGTGACTAGTTCTTTAGGAACCCACATATGCCTCATATGTTTCATATAAGAATTATGTAAATTACTTAAAAAATAAACTCTATTTAGTCTAGAAAATTTTGAAATAGTAGAGAGTGTATCATAACTTGAACTAGTAGAATGTTTTCCTGAACTAAAAGTAAAGATGTATGTCCTAGATTTAGAAACAAAATTGGTTTTTGCAAAATTTATTTTACCAGTTTGATATCCAATACCAGTAGTATATTTAAGAGAAATCTATTTACCTAGAATCTGGACCAAAATATCATTACCTTTAGTAAATCTTTCAAGGTCCTTTTTTAATTTCTCATTAGATAGATTTAGTTCATTGTTTTATTTGAGTAGTTGAACATTTTTCTCTCTTTATACAGTAAGTTCATATTGAACAGTTGAGGTAAGAGCATACTATTTCTTTAAATAGTTTTATTTATCTTTTATTTCATTACATGTCTCTTTAATCATATTACAATACTCAAAAATTTCATCTTTAGAAATATTCTCAAAATCACTTTCATCTCCAGAATAATAGGAATTGTGTATAGAAGATTCCATTGTTACCTCAAATGTGTTTGTCATAACACACATATTGGATTTGTTATCCTATTCATCATGTGAAGATTCTGAGTCACTTGAACTGTCTTTAGAAGCACTCTATATTGCTTTCATTTCCTTTTTATACTTTCTATCTTTGTCCTCATATTTATTTTTGTACTTGAGCTTGGGACAGTCATCCTTTACATGTCCCTTTCACTTACATTCATAGAATACTATCTCATCAAACTTGTCACTTATTTTACAATCTTTATTCCAGCTTCTATTTTGATCATATCTTCCTTTCAAGTTAGGATTTCTGATAAATTTCTTCTTCTTGAAAAATCTATTAAACCTTCTAGCTAATTGAGCAATCTCCTCATCACTATCATATGATTATTGATCACCAATAGAACTTTCTATAGAGACTTCCAATTTCCCTTTTTCTTTGTGTTTAGAGGTGGTGGTCTTAAATGCAATATACTTTCTTTTGGGTTCTCCCTCCTCTTCCTTATTAACTTGCATCGCCTCTTCATATATAATTAGTTTCCCAATGAGTTCTTTTATAGGTAAATTGTTGATGTCACATGAATCTCTAATAGAGACAGAGGTTCTTCTTAATTTATGAGGTAGGCATCTATGAATCCTCATTATTTGTTCTTTTGTAGTAACTTCTCTTCTAAGACAAATCATTGTGTTGAAAATTTCGTTGACCCTAAGATACATGTCAGAAATAGGCTCATCAGGTTTCATTTTAAAGTTATCATATTTAATAGTGTAAGTATTAAGTCTCGTTTCTTTCACACTAGAAGTTCCTTCATGTGAAATAGATAAAGTATCCTAAATTTCATGGGCAGTTTTACATGCAGAAATTCTATTAAATTTCTCATCTCCTAAAGAGAAATATAAAGAATTCATGGATTTGAAATTGTTATTGTAAGAAGTCTTGGTTAGTTCATCCCAAGTGATTCTATTAGTAGTAGGAATCTTATACTCATCTATAATTGAAGACCAAATTTTAAAACCCATACTTTCTAAATGAATTTTCATTTTAATTTTCCATTGGGCATAATTGGTTCCATTAAAGAATGGTATTATATTTGTTGAAGCACCTTCTAGTGTATTATCCATAATAAATAAATACATTGAAAGAGGTAGAAATTTAGAATTAACATAAATTTATAGATCTTTAAAGTACAACTAAAATCACATTTGAATAGTTTCAAAAAACAGAGTCTTAACAGGAATAAAAAACTCCTTTGATACCAAATGTTGGTCCTAGTAGAGTACTCAAGAGGGGGGGTATGAATTGAGTATCTATAAAAATTATTGTTTGAAAATCTTTCGTAAAATTTTCCCCAATAAAAATAAATACAACCCAGTTAATCAAGGTAATATGATTGGGAAAGTTTAACTGTTCAAATAACTTCTTATAAGATTGATTAATTTTTAGTAATCTCAATATCAATTATTCATATTACTTTTGAAGTTATTCTAATTAGGAAAAACAATTATAACTTCTATCCAAGATTAAATATCAAAGTAAATCAAGTGATTTCTAAATTAGATAGTAAAATAGAGAAAGACTAAATTAAACAACACAGTAGATAAAACAAGGGGTTCAGTCTCAAGCCAAAACCTAATCCACTCAAGTTGGATATTACCTACCACCAAGAAGTTTTTATTAATAAACTTGATCCACATCCTAGATTGGGGTAAACAACTATGCACAGGACTATCTAGGTCACACGACCTCTTCTACAATTCTTCATGGTTATAAACTACCAGGTCACACAGGTACCTCTTCCACACTTATCTGTGGGAGTAAATAAGTATAAAAATATATGAGAGGAAGGATATCTTGTATCCTTCAGTTAAGTGCAGGAGACAGTGTGTGTATTTAATACAGGGACACACACACTACTCAAAAGATAAAAATGATACATAATAGAGAAAAGATGATGAGAAAAGGTTATAAGTGCTCTATGTGTTATTCTATGAATCTATGGACTTCTAGGATGAAGAATATGAAAGTATCGAGTCCTCTTGAGAGAAACAGAGTATCAAAAGTCTGGTGCTCTGGTTTCCAGTTAGTTCTGGCTCATTCTTTTCATGGAGTTTTTATTGCGAAGATGTTATTGACTCTGATATGTGGTATCCTAGCTTTTAAATTGGTGAATGCTTTGTGTGTTCTTCAGATGTATATTGTTTCATGTGTTGGTTCTTTTCTTAATAATGCTCATGCTTCTGCTGCTCTACCACTTTTTTTTGAGGGCCAAACTTTTCTTTTTATTCTTAGAGTGAATGTGTTGGAGTCAATAGGATGCATGTATTCTACACCTCGTACCTCATATTGTTAGGTAACATGTCTAAAAGGAAATATTAATTATGTCAGTGCATTTAAAAGACTCAGATATGATCGTTATAAATTAAATTGAAAATGACAAAACAAATTAAAGAATAGTGTCACAGTCTATCTGGAAATAATGTCACTTGGAAACGGTGTCTTCTTCTTTTCCTTTGAGCAGTGAAATAGTTATAATGGAATAGTTGTATAAAGATCTGGAATAGGTAGCACAGATGCGATGTTAGGATCACACTGTCTGGTCCTTTTCCAAACTTCAAACGGTGTCTTAGCAAAGAATCAATGTCATAGACTTCAACAAATCTGAAACTGGTTACGGTGTCTGGTCATGGTGTTTGGGTCACGATGTCTAGTCACAATGTCTGGTCATAGTGTCTGGGTCATGGTGTCTGGGTCATGGTGACTGGGTCATGGTTTCTGGGTCATAGTGTCTCTGTCACGGTGTCTGGGTCATGGTGTTTGGTCACGGTGTCTGGTTACAGTGTCTGGGTCCTTTTCTAGAAAACTAGAACAGGTGGCATACTCATGGTTTCTCAAACTTAGCCAAATATCTATATATAGACATAAGCAGTAATATTCACAGAATGAATTAGGCTTAATCATTCATAAATGAAATTCATTATAAAACAAATTAAATATAGTTTTCAAAAAATTAGTCATGATTTATAGGAATCAAGATCATGAGAAAATTTATTTAAAGCATAAAGAAACCAACCATCTTTACACATGACTAGAAACAGATTAAATTGGATTAACAATATTTTTAGGATGTATTGGATTTTTTATTTTTAAAATATGATTAAAATAATAGGAGTCCAACACATTAAACACAACATAAAATTTTAATGTGAACTTAAATATTTCTTCAAGTATATCCTTGAAATAATACCTTATTGAAATCATGGTGAAAGGAAAACATAAAAAACGGTGAGATTAAATTCTTTGAAAGATAAAGTGTACAACATAATATATTATTTAATAAATAAATCATGAATAACATTTTAGAGATAAAAAATAATCAAATAGTCCATATAACTAATATCATAAAAGGGGAATATCCTTGGATGACATAACTCCATAAATAATCACATGTATAACAATTACTAATTTCATAATGATAAAATGCATAATTTCAGACATCATAATCTTACATTCAAGTTCTCATGCAAATTCATAATATATAAATAGGTGATGAGTACCCCAAATACCCAAACTAGTTTATCTCATGTGACCTACCCATGCATCAAAAGGCTATAATAGGACCCACTAATTACTTACTAAGTTTAATGAATTCATCATATGAAATAAGTGAATAATCAATAAAATAATCAACAAAAATATCCCTATTGAAAAACTATCATATGGAATATCAATTTTTTCTCTAATCAAAAATAGAATATCATGATCATAAGTTTTCCAGAGTAATATGTTGGATGATATCATTAGATAATATCCCCAGTTAATCATAATATTTATCAAAGGATGTTAACATAGATTAAAAATAATTTTAAAAGAACATTTAAACTTTTCTTTGAAAATGTGAGAAAAATGTCATTTTCTTTTGATAATATTTTAAATAAAAATTTCCAAAATATTGAGAAAATTTATTTATTTGAATATAACCATGGAAACATGTAAAGAAATATTCAATGAAAATAATGGTTATAGTGGTGGGAAAATCCATTCATGTGGTAAATGTTAAAACAAATATTTCATTCACACTTTCAGTAAAAAGTGAAAAATACATATTTTGGAAAAAGATAAGAAGATTTCTTCAAAAAAATTGAAAATAAAGTAAAATATGATTGAAAATTAATAAAAACAATTAACATATAAAACAATATTCTTGAAAAAAATTAATGAATCATGGATATCGAAGAAAAAATTTATTGACTAAGGAGGAAACATGATTGACTTTTATAAAAAAAGTTTCTTTGATCGTATTAAGTTACAAAAATAAGAAAATTAAAGAAAACATGTTGAATACATATATAACTATAGGAGAAGAAAATATATGTGGTTTAATAGATAATGATCATATAATTTATCTCAATGTAAATTCAAGTATAAAAAATCTCAATTAAAATGATATTTAAACACAAATCCCTTACCTCAAGTCCAATTTTCCTCGTAAGTGATTTTAGCCACATGTATAATAAATTTAAATTTATGATACTTCTATTCTAGGACCATATTTATACTTATAATATTATATATTATCCACTTATAACATCTTATCACCCATTTATTAATAATTCATTATTAAAATAACTATTTTAGGTGATAATTGTTTTTCTTTTTATGCATGTTTTGGTTTGATTGTCCTATTACATGCACTTTGATCATGGTTCCATCATATCCAAAATGTTAATCAGGTTATGTATATCTTATTATTATATAATATCACAAGTATTCAACATTTCTTAATTTCATTTTTTTTATCGTTGAGTTAGTTCCCTAGAACCAACATTCGTTTACTTTATGATAACTTTTATTCATTGTTTTGAATATTAATAAACTCTTTATCACATCATGATTTTCTTATATATAACATACTATGTCATAATGTCCTAAGAGTATCCATTACACTGAAAGGTCATATCATTTACCCTCTATGATGAGAACCTATAATTTCCATGAAAGTATTCTTAAATATATGTTCTATGGACAGATGAAATTATTTTAGGGATACAAATGATACAAGATATCAGGGGTGGAGACTCATATCATTTTTATGAACTTTCTCATGGTGCACACCCTTGGTAATATCTAGTGTAGGATATTATGATAACGATACCCTCTATTAGGAAATTTACATTTATATGTGTCATTGTATGTTCCTATCTGTGGATGTGTGTATTGATCCTTAAACTTTAATACTATTATTAATGAGAATTATAAGTCGTGTACTTTGATGTATTGATGAAAATATTGATGACATATTTTCGTAGTGAGGTAGGATACATTGGATGAATCACGGGTAATATTTCATTAATGAATAATGCAAGAAATAATTTAACCCTTCGGTTCTTTAATAGAATTTGATATCTCAATCCCTTTGATATAAATGATGTAGCCAAAATAATTCCCCAGCCATAGTGTTCTATAGGAAAGTTTAATTTACATAAAGAAAAAGAAAGAGATATCGAACACATAGGTTGATGGAACCAACATGCAACCTGCTTGATTAGAGATATCGTGATAAAGAGATTATATTACACACTACGTATCTATATGAAGTATTATGTGATTTCAATGACAATATCTTTATCTATGGGTGCCTTAGCATGTTGTAAGATGCTAGCCTTGGAGTTAATGCTACTTCACCTAAATCCATTGAGAAAGAGGCCAAGTGGCTCACACTCTACGTGTATTCAGAATCTCGATTAAATAATATACTGTTATTTATTATTTAACAAGTAGAATAAATATTATTATCTCATGTGGTTTAATAATTATACATGTTTTATTAATTTCATATATTCCATGACCAGTTATTCAAGAGAATATTATGCAAATAAAATATTAAATAAATATTTATTTAATATTTAGTGAATATAATTTTTATTTATTTATTGAAGAATAAGACACTGATATTTTTTTATTAAATAAATATTCATTATTCAAGGCCCAATAAATGTTTTGGAGGAATGAAGACTGAGTTTATAGGTCTAGTGAGAAATAATATATATTGAATATTATTTGATTAAATAATATTTAATTTAATTCAGGAGTTTAGTGCATGTCAAGAAATAATAATAATATTATTATTATAGAAATGAAGTTCCATAGGGATTAAATAAATAATAAAGGGAATTATGGAAATGATTTATTTCTAACCCTAGTTGTATATAAAACCCTATTATATTATTTTAGTAAGAGAGCTAATTCATTTTGATTTGTCCACAATGAGACCTGGAGAGAATCCTCTCAAGTCCTTGAGCGCTCCCTCTCTCATAACTCTCCCAATAATGGAGAACGATCTTCCTCCACCTTCCACTCTCAAGTCTAGAGAGATCAAGGATAATCTGTTAGAAGTGATTCTCAGGGCGATCAAAGGCATGTGCCTCAAGTGAAATGATCTACCATGCTAACACGTGAATATCCCTACAATAATGTTTGGAGATTCATGGAACACATGTGGATCACCACTAGAGGGAATCTATTCTTGATTCCTATAATATAATGACGGTATGACATAGATCTGCTGTTAGATCCATCAATAGAGAAAGAATTTTTCTCAATGTAATTATTTAATTACTTAAATTAATTATAAATAATATGTGATGATCATGTACTTTGGTTCTGGAATTTATCCATTGTCTATATTATTTTATTCAATTCCTTTAATCACAAAATCTATCATCATGTAAATTTCATATTAATAATCATTTATGTTAAAAAATCAAAGTTGGGAATGACCCATCCAATACTTCTACTATGTTTGAAACCTACAAGTGGCATCAGAGTGATCACATAAGTATTTATAATTATTTAAAAACTATTGATTGATTTACACATTTGTTATTGGTTTTAAATTACAGTTTAATCGTTCTTTAATTTGAATTGCGAGATCTATTTTATTTCTCTTCATTTCTCATAAATATAATAAAATCAATTTATTTTATGAATCAAATAAATAGAAATATATCATATGGAGGTGCCAAGGAGTCTAACCAGATAACACAAGATTACACATTGTGTAAGCTGGAGGTACATGACATGTAATATTGTTCAATGCACCAAGAATTAATATTTAATTAATTCAAGTCATCTGCATTTATTACACGTAGTGAATTTAATTGTACATCATGTGTTGAATGGGCCAGCCTGACGCACGGTCCGTCGGAGTACATGCTATGTAACTTCAACACATAGTGTGTTGTCTCTTAGTCATAGATGGGCCATGTATTCTATTACACTACCTACATGAATGATGTCCACGTAACTTATAGACCAAAAATCATGTATCCCATGTATACGCCATGTACTCTAACATTTTCCATGGCATGGTTATACACAGAGTCCCTAGGAGTGTTCTACAGATAGTCAGTGAGAATAAAAATACATGTTATGTACTTTTACCAAATTACACAGAATCCAAAATTAATATAATGTACTATGAAAAACCTATCAATATGTGTTCTATTTGGTCATAAAATTGATAGTACAAACCATGTTATGGGTTTTGTATATATAAATTTCTAATTGATATCTATGTAATGTCTAGATCTACATGTCATGTATAAATTATATTACATTATTACTCTATACGCATTTAAGCATTACACATTGTGTAAATACCACATGTTTCGTGTGTTCATTAAGTTGATAGTACACACCATAAAATTGTGTGATAAGTCTTGTATTCCACATGTTTTAAGAGTAAACATTATATGAGTATAATACACATTGGGTAGTTTGGGTGGGTACTCACCGTGTTTCCTCCAATATACATTTTTCACATAGTTAATTTTAAGTAAATTTGTTTAATTTGTTTAAAATTATGATTGATGATAATCTCAAGAAAATTCGAATGAGAATTAAGATAAAATAATTGGTTAATTAAAGAAGATATTTAATTTATTTGAACAAAATTTATCTTAAATAAGAACGATTTGAATTGGATGATAATTTTATTAAATGTGTAATTCATTGTATACATGTGGATGATCATGAGATTATACCATACCTTTTTATGTGATTGATTTCATTTAATTTAGTATTAAATTTATTTTTTTGGTATGTGTGTCATTTATCAAATAATTTTGTAAGGACCTGCATGCCCATGATTTTTTATGAAAACCCCTTAACCAATATTTTGGCTCTGTCATCCTTGTAGAATATTTAATGGATGGAGATCCCATGCCAGATGTGGTGGTTTAACTTTGGAGTCAAGGAAAAACCAATCCAAGAGAGATAAATAGGTGGACATGCACTACTATAAAATAGGCCTTTAACCTTTATCATCACTCGATAAATGATGATAAAGAGTACCATTTATTAGAATTCAAAAAAAATCACTGATAAAAGGTACCCTTTATTATCTCTTTTTTGTTCAGAATTGATATAAGGAAATCTTGGTCAGCACTTTTATTTAGTACTGATAAAAGGTACCCTTTATCAGCACTTTTTTTAACACTGAAAAGGGTACCTTTTATCAGTGCTTTATTTTTAGCACTGATAATGGGTATCCTTTATCAACACTAAAAACTCACTGATAAAGGTCCCAAAAAAAATGAAATAATCAAACAAATAAAAATAAAAAATGTGTACATTAAAAAATTATTAAAAAATTTACTAATTAAATAAATATTGATTAAAATTAATAAATTTAATAAAAATTTATATAGATTATAAATATTAATAAAGAGTATATATTAAATATAGATATATAAAATGAATGGATTGGAATAATTAAACAAAAAAATTAAAAATGAATAACATACAAAATTATTAATGAAACAATTTTTAATAAAAATGAATAAGTCTAATATATATATATATATTAATTATAAATAATAATATATAATACATATTAAATATAAATATATAAAATGAATAAAATGTAATAATTAAAAACCTATTAATATAATATTCATTTTTAATGGTTTTTATACATAATTATTCATTAATATGTTTAATATAGAAATATATTCATATATATATTTCTATATATATATATATGTGAAAGTATATAATATTTCCTAAAATATGATTTATATAATGAAAAATATTTATTTTTTGTATTAAATAAGTCATATATTTAGTGAATAATAGTTTATAATTAAAAATTAATATTAATTAAAAATACTAACTAATTGCATCGAGTAATGAAGATAATTGAATTTCGTTTAATTTTTCAATTTAACATATATCAAACATGTGTTACATTGATTTCATATACATATATGTAACTAATGCATTTTTATATACAATACACACACACAAATATTTACTCAATTCATGAAATCATATATAGAAACACATAAACATACCCAAATGGCTCAGCCATAGAGGGGATCCATGGATCGAGAATTTATTAATCAAAACAAAAGTACGTAACCAAACAAGAAGGAAATGTTCAAAATTTGAGGAACCACATCAAAAAAAAGATGTAGAACTCAGCACAACCAAATATATCACCTCTTTTTATACTGACCTCGACCATGAGATCCTCCCCTAGGATCCGGGTGATTCCCCCTTCTCCATTACATTGGTTGTAGGTATGGTGCCTAGTCCATGAATTCACCCAATGGTTGCAAAGAATCCTCCTGCATATCCTCCTCTAGAGTAGTCTTCAAAGTGTAAGGAACATCCCCTTCCTAGAAATCTCCCTCCTGATCAAGCTTCTGCGTATACTCCTCTTGAGTAGTCTCTGATGTAGAAATAACATCCCCTTCCTGTAAAACTCCCTCCTGAGAAATATCCTGTGTATGTGATATAACACACATAACCTCAGTTGTAGCATCATATACACCCTTTTCTAGGGAAATCCCCTTAGAAGAGTCTTCACCAGCTTTAGATCACAACAAGATAGAATTTTTACGGTTCTGACATCCTGCATTCTCAAGACCTTCAAAATTGAGATGTTCAATGTCAGATGTGTTAATGGAGTCTGACATTGAAAAGAAATTCTTGTTCATGGTGTTACTCCCCAACAACAGCACATTAAAAGGTTTTCAAGGAGCACCATCACCATCTATTTTTCATCCATTTAGAGTCATAACTGGAACCTGCTGTATTCCAGCCCCATCTAGTTTTCTCCCTAGAAAATAGGTTGTGCCTCATCCTGGATAACAAGATTCACAAAAACCAGGGAATCAAGATGAACTTCACCATTTTTCACCCCAAAACCTAGTGCATATCACCAATAACAGGTCCAGTAGCAGACCCAACCCCCTCTGGTTTGGCCACCTGAGAAGATAGTTCTATAGCTTGGGCAGCAGGATGCACATCAACCGGGGCAGGTTGCACCACAACCTAGACAGTAAGCTATGACTCAATCTTAACAGTAGAGTACAAACTATCCAGAATAGTAGGAGAAACATGCCCATCACTATTCACCATAGCACTGCCATCCTTTTCCATTGATATCTCTCCATTATAATCATCCAACACAACTGAGGGATCTCTCAATTTCTTAGGCATCACCACATGGAATCCATCATCATTAAGCACCTTCATCTTACCCTTGTGAGTAGAAACCACTGCTACCTAAACCATCTCCAAATTAACTTTCTCTTGAATAGCAGCCTCCCATTCAGAGTCATTATCATCCATGTTAGCCCAGAATTTCATTGAACCAATATCACCCCTAGAGAAACCATCAGAAACAATCATGAGGGGGATAAAACCATTACTAATAGCAGAAGTGGGTTTAGAATAGAAACCCTGCATAGAATCCCCATCAATAGGGACCTCAGGAATGCCTTTTTTAAGGACCTCAGTAAAGGAGGAAGAGTCCTTCCTGAAGATACTATTACCTTCATGTCCATCACTTGACTATGCTCTCCTACACTGATCAACAAAGTGTCCTATCAATTTTCAATGAGAACATTAAATATTCTTTCTATATTGATCAAGGGAATGATTAATACCAATACAGGAGTCACAAAATCTAGGAATCCAATCATATTGAATTGAGAGTTCAAGTTTAAAATCACCTGCAACAATAAACACATTATCAATCAATTTATGAGATAAATCAATCTCCATAAGCACACGAGACAAGTGACCAAATATAGAACATTCTATTTCCTTATCATCTTTAATATGTGACTCCATATTAGAGGAAACTTCCTATATAATGTCTAGATTCTAGAAGAACTAGATGAGACTCCTGACTCTAATCCTCGTTTATATAGAGGAATTATTAAGAGAAAATGGTTCTGATAAAGGATCCCACTATTGAAGTACGGTATAAAAAATTTTAAAGGGATTGGACCAAATATCTAGGAAAAAATTTGAAGTTCCTTAGATGAAAAAACAATATAAAAGGTACCTTTCCCAAGAGAGATCATCCACCTTTCACTGAATCCCCATCTATGAATCATATGATCTTTAACATCGGTAAGAGATAGTGGGGAATCCCTCTATGAGCCCAAAACCCGAGATAAAAGTGATAAGCGACACTCTTCAAGATGGTCCTCAAGGATTTGTAGATTATCTTCTATAAATTCTATGGAACCATTTTTGGTTATACGCTTATGCAAGGCCTCTGAAGTCTATGAGAGATTGGAGAAGAACCTACACTACGAAGCAACGGATTTCAAGCGATCGAGTATTACCTTAGGGTTCAGTGCATCCCTCAAAGTCGCATTTCCATGAATAAAAAAAACCCCAACACCCTTATCAACTTTTTGTAGAGGAACAAAGACATCCCTCATATCAAAATATCCATCAATAGGATATGCCAAATTCCAATTCAAATCTGATCCCCAAATCACTAGAAAGTGACCACACACAGAGCCCGCATTTCCTCCTCCTAATCATAAACATAATATTTTGTAATTTATTCAAATTTTAGTATTCATTTTATAATTTTCTTATAGAAAGATACATTTAATAAATTATATTTTTAATTGGTAATTTTTTTAATATTATTAAATTTATATAATAACTCATTTTTAATATTTTTATGTTTTTAATTTTAAATTTTTATGACGTAAATCAGTTTCTATTTTTTAAATATTTTTTACTATGTTTTAATATTTTCAACATGTATTCATATTTATTTCAATATTTATCCATATTTTCATAATAATTTATATTTAATTAATAAAACTTATCCATTTTTCCAATATTTTTAAAGTTTACTCATTTTTAATTATTTAATTTCAATCATTTTTAAGATGCATGCATTTAAGATTATATATCCATTAATAATGTTAAAAATATATTTGTAAATACGTATTTATAAATATATATATATTTGAAATTATAAATAAATAAATATTTTTTAAAGTATGAATATAATTATAAATAAATAATTATATATATTTAAATAATTATAAGAATATAATGAATATATTTAAATAAAGAATATATCTACTATATTTATATTTATATTTATTTATTTTATATATAATTATAAATACATAATTATATTTTAAACAAATATAAAATTATAATAAATATATTTACTATATTTATATTTATATTTGTATGTAACATCATGTTACCTTGATTAGGTTAGTTTTTCACCTTTTATAAGTCCCATTTTGATTATGAATCCTTAAAAATAGTTTTCTAGGGTTCACTGTAGGTTTCAGGTCATGTACCTAAAATACACGGTGTGTACCTAAAGTACACACCGTGTACTTGGCGACAGATTCAAGTCGTGATGTGGGGATCAGGCCATGATCTAGTGCATGTCGTGTACCTAAGGTACACATCGTGTAGTGGTTAAATGACAATTTTTAACCCGAGGCAACATGTTTTTCAGTGTAACTTATCCATCATGGACTACACATCATGACCTAGAGGTACACATCGTGACTCAGCCCGTACCCAGGTTAAATTCACGTGTTTATCAGTTTTTCTCATCTATTCTTTCCATATCTCTTGGCTCTCTAACCAGAGCTCTCCCTAGACTTTTTCAAAGGTGTATCACCTTCCATATCAATCTGATCAGCTCTCATTCATCATTGTTTCTATGGTGCATCTCTTCGGGTAAGTGTTCTCTCTGATTCTTCCTTGATATTGAGCATAATAGCACCCTAGCCTTGTATTATCAGATCCACTAATCCAAGTTGGATGTTTCTTGTTGTCTTCTTCTAGATCCATTGTGAGATCTCGTTCTGCAGGCCTTTTTACTTTGTTGGTTGTGGTGTGACGGGCGTCTTTCTTCAAGGTATGTGGTTTTACTCTCTTCTTCCAATATTTTGAATTTATGTTTGAATCAATCTTGTCGTGGATTGGACCCTAGGGTTCCCATTGGTGTTTTTGGGTTTAGTTCTTGGTTTTGGATTCTATGGTGGGCGTGTGTGACCCAAACTTTGAGGTAGGTGGTTTTGCCTCTAGACTAGGATAATGAACCTACTTGTTTTTCTTTTAAAATTGCTTTATAAATTGATTTATGAAATTGGCATTATTTTTGTGTGTTTCGAAAAAGGGTTTTGAAATAAAAATGGTTTTCCATGGATTTTGATAAATGGATTATAAATGGTTTTGAATGGTTTTCAAGACACTGGAATGGGTTTGTGAAAAATAAAACATGGGTTACCTTGGGAACTTAGGTGGAAGGTTTAGCTTGAGGCTATCATCTATTTTTATTATTATCAAGGAGGTTTGTCTTGGGTATTTCCTCTGTTTCCTAGTCCCTTTGTTCTAGGGGGACCGATATTGGAATTTTGGGAGGATTAATCTTGGGGTTTTCCTCTGCTTCCTAGGCATGTTGTTCTAGGATTAGTTTTTTGCACTTGATTATTTTGGTATGATTAGTATGCTTCCTAGACATGTAGTATTCCTTTGTGTTTTGATACCTATGATTCTTGTTTATACTACTTGGATTTATGAGTTGTCCTTGATATTGATACTTGTGAAAAATGATATGTAAATATGATTTGGAAAATGATATACCTACTCTTGCTTAGAAATGTGAAAAAGAGAATGTTTACCATGTTTTCTATAAAACTGGTTTACTACTTTTCATGCCATGTTTTATTTAAAAATGAGCATATTTTTTTTATACAGAGACTTGTTATGGAACACCTGGGTGGGAATCTACTGAGCCTGTTAGATCACAACCTACACACTTCTTCAGTGGTGTTTAGACCTTATTTGTCTTCTTGTGCGGGGGAAGGTAAGGCACCACAGTGAGGCTGTGAGGTTCATGTCAGTTAAGATGGGTAGCTAATGGTGAGATGGTTGGAGGTCATCCATTCCATCATTGGAGTAGCTGCTGGTTTTGAGTCCCTTGCAGTCGGACTTGTCTTTTTTATTTTTTTAGTTTTTTTTTAGTTGTTCTATATCTGCTATTTTCCTTATAGTTATGGAATATATAATTGTTAGTCTTCCACTATTCCTCTCTTGCTTTATATATATATATATTCCATGTGGTTTTTTAGGTTGGTCAAAATCATTCCCTTGATTTTATCGTTTGATGCGTGGTTGATTATTGTCAGCCTGTGGGGATTAGGAACTCCCTTAAGGCTTGCGACAGATTGGTTTGGGTTCTAGGTTTGAGGGTAATGCAGGTGGTCTCTTTCTTCAAATGGAATACTTGACTTCCTTAAGTGATTTGTCATCCCAGCACCTGTGAGAAGTTCAGTCTTGTTTTATAGTCATAGATCTTTATGAGCCATTCATCCAGGTGCTATAAATATGTATTATGACATGAATACGGTTCTGGTGGCTAGTTATGAAGCACAACATCATATATTATGTGTACCATTGTTACACCTACCAATGGATAAAGGCAGAGCACTTTAAACCTTATGGTATGCTTTAGCCTCTTCCAGTGTCGGTTTGGAAGTGGGATGAGGTGTCTATGGATTTTGTTGTTTAGTTTCCATAGATTCCCCAATGGAATAATTCTATATGGGTGGTTATTAATCTGTTGACAAAGTCTTCTCACTTCATTCCAATCAAAGATGCCACTAATGTTGAAGACCTGGGTAATTTGTATGTGAAGGATATCGTGAGGTTACATGGGAGTCCTTCTGCCTTTGTTTCAGATAGGGGTCCTAGGTCTACCTCAAGGTTCTATAGGAGTTTTCAAAAGGAAATGGGGACTTAGGTCATGTTGAGCACATCTTACCATCCACATATAGATGGCTAGATGGATCATATAATTCATATCCTAGAGGATATGCTTCATGCCTGCATCTTATATTCGGTGGATCGTGGTATAACCATCTGGGACTAGTAATGTTTTTTTACAACAACTGTTACCAGTCATCAATCATAATGTATCCATTTGAATCATTGTATGGTCACCCATATAGATAAACTCTTTGTTGGGTATAGGTGGGTGAAGTAGCTTTGTTTGGACCATTTATGGTTTAGGAGACGTTGACAAAGATTTAGGAGGTGCTGAGATGTCTAGTTACAACCTAAAGTTGACAAAAAGCATATTCAGATCGGTGATGACGTCCTTTGTAGTTTTCTGTTAGTGACTAGGTTTTCTTGAAAGTTTCTCCACATTTGGGGAAATTTCGACTTGAAAAATAGGGAAATCTAGACCTGAGATATATTGGACCATTTTACATCACTGAACGGATTAGGAAAGAAGCTTATTGGTTATCACTTCTGGTTCAACTGACAAACACTCATAATGTTTTTCACATATCTCAGCTCAAGAAGTATCACCTTGTCCCCACTCATGTTCTAAGTTAGGAAGAAATTGAGTTAGATCTAAGTGATTCTATTTTGGAGAAACCAGTTGAGATTGTTGACTCTCAGACAAAAGTCTTAAGTTGGAAGTCGATCTTGTTGGTAAGAGTTCTATGGAAAAAATGATCAAATTCTCATGATATTTGGGAACGTGGGTCATTGATGAGGGAGTAATGTCCATATATCTTTCTAGAGGATACATCTTAAATATGAATTCCTAGGGAAAGAAATTATTTATGGTGGAGATTTTATAACATTATGTTTCCTTGATCGGGTTAGTTTTTCATCTTTTCTAGGTCCTCTTTTCATTAAGAATCCTTAAAAATAGTTTTTGGGGTTTACTGTATGTTTGAGGTCATGTACTGGAAGTACACGCCATGTACCTGAAGTGCATGCCACGTACTTAGGTATGGATTCAAGTCATGATGTGGGGGTCACGCCGTGAGATGGTACACATCATATACCTAAGGTACACATCATGTAGTGGTTAAATGTCAGTTTTTAACCCAAGGTAATGGGTTTTTCGGCGTAACTTATCCAGCATGGACTACACGTCATGACCAAGAGGTATACACCATGACATTACCAACACCCAGGTTAAATTCATGCATTTAACAGTTTCTCTCATCTATTATTTCCATGTCTCTTGGATCTCAAACAAGATCTCTACCTAGGAATTTTTCAGAGATGTATCACCTCCTAAATTGATCTGATTGGCTCCAGTTCATCATTATTTCTACGGTGTGTCTCTCCAGGTAAGTGTTATCTCCAATTATTCCTTAATATTGATCATGATAGATCCCTAGACTTATGTTATTAGATATACTAATCCAAGTTGGATGTTTCTTGTCATATTCTTCTAGATCTGTTGTAAGATCTCGTTCTAGAGGAATTTTTCCTTCATTGGTTGTGGTGCAAAGGGAATCCTTCTTTGAGGTATGTAGTTTTCCTCTCTTCCTCCAACCTTTTGTGTTTATTTTGGAATCATTCTTGACGTGGATTGGATCCTAGGGTCTTTATTGGTGCTTTTGGGTTTTTTTCTTGTTTTTAGATTCCATTATGGGCGTGTGCGACCCAAAATTTTAGGTAGGTGGTTCCGTCTCTAGACTATGATAATGAACCTGGTTGTTTTGATTTGAAAATTGATTTATAAATTGATATATGAAATTTTCATGATTGTTGTGTGTTTTGAAATAGTGTTTTAAAAGAAAAATTATTTTTCATGGATTTAGATAAATGGATTATAAATGATTTTGATTGGTTTTCAAGTCATTAAAATGGGTTTGTGAAAATGATAACATGGGTTACCTTGGGTACTTAGGTGGAAGGTTTAGCTTGAGGCCATCATCCATTTTTGTTATTATCAAGGAGATTTATCTTGGGGATTTCCTCTGTTTTCTAGGCCCTTTGTTCTAGGGGAACGATATTGAAATTTTGGGGGGATTACTCTTGGGTTTTTCCTCTGCTTCCTAGGCCCATTGTTCTAGGATCAGTTTTGTGCAATTGATTATTTTGGTACGAGTGGTCTGCTTCCTAGACCTGTAGTATTCCTTGGTGTTATGATACCTATGCTCCTGGTTTATCCTACTAGGATTTCTGATTTGTCCTTGATATGCATGTTGATTCTTGTGAAGAATGATATGGAAAATGATATACCTGATCTTGTTTAGAACTTTGAAAAAGGGAATGTTTATCATGTTTTCTATAAAACTTCTTTACAACTTTTCATTCCATGTTTTATTTAAAAATGGACATATAAGATTTTTTATAAAGAGAATTTTTGTGGAACACCTGGGTGGGATCCTACTGATCCTATTAACTCACACCAGGCACACTGCTTCGGTGGTGCGTTGACCTTTATTTTTCTTTCGGTGCAGCGAAAGGCAAGGCGTCGTAGTGAGGTGGTGAGGTTCATGTCAGCTAGGATGGATAGATGATTGTGATATGGTTGGAGTTCATCCATTCCATTGTTGGAGTGGCTGTTGGTTTTGAGTCCCTTGCATTCAGACTTGTCTTTGGAGTTTTTAGTTGTTGTTTCAGTTGTTCTGTTTCCATTTTTTCCTTACATTAATGGAATATATATTTGTTAGTCTTCTGCTATTACTTTCTTACTCTATATATTTTCCATGTGGTTATTTTGGTTGGGTGAAATAATTCCCTTAGTTTTATCATTTGATGCCTGGGTGCTAGTCTCCAGCCCATGGGGATCAAGAATACCCTTCGGGTATGTGATGGATCAGGTTAGGTGCCTGGTTTGAGGGAAACTAGGGTCGGTTCGTTACACTTCATATATTATATAAATATATATATAATTATATAAATATATTTATAATTTCAAAATTATAGTAAATATGTTTAAATAATGAATATGCTTATTATATTTATATTTATATTTATTTATTAAATATATATAATTATATAAATATGCATAATAATATGAATATATTTATAACTATAAATAAATCATTATAAATATATTTACACATATATTTAGAAATGTATATTTACTATTTATAAAATTATATATTTATAATTATAAATAATATATATTTATATATATATTTTGAAAAAATTATATTTATAATTATAAATTAATAATTATATATTTTGAAATTATGAAATTATAATAAATAAATATATAATTATATAAATATAGTTACAATTTTTTTTATTTATAATTGTAATTATAAATACTTTATCAATGATAATGTTTTAGCAGTAATAAAGATGTCTTTTATAATCACTTATTTAGCGTTGAGAAATGTAGATTTTATCAGTGCATATTAATTTAGTACTAATAAAAGGTATCTTTATCAGCACTTTTTTGTAAGCACTAATAAAATCCTTCCTGGTCTATTTAAAGAACCCTAAACATGACTGAATCATTCATGATATCTCTAGATTTTGTAGAACTCCCTGGTTAATGGTGCTCCTCTCCTCGAATTGAAGGCTCGAATCAAGGCTCAAATCAAGTGTTAAAGGAATCCAAGGCTCGAATCCAAGCCTTGAATGAATCAAGTTTTGAATGAATCCAATATTTTCCATGCGATATCTCTACTTTCTCTTGGACGAATAAAATCTTGAATCAAAGGTATGTTATTTTTTCCTCCTCACTCGTTGATTTAATGTTTGGGTTTCACATAAGGTGCTTTTGACTATATATTTTCCACCACTGCTTTCCCTTATTCTTCAAGACTTCCACTCACTGTTGTTAAAGGTTTTGCATCATCTATGATATCCTTAGGTAGGTGTATTTATGATTTATTTGTTCCCTAATTTGTTTCATGTTCTTGGGTGTTTTAAATTGGTTTCTCTAAAATTATAATTGTTATTTGGGTTTAATTGGATTTAAATATGTTTTTTTCTCAAATTTTTAAAGGGCTTATAATTGATTTACAATAGGTTTATTGTTTATTTGACCTTGTTTTTTATCTTCATTCAAAGGATAAATTATATTTTTGGACAATAAAATATTTATGATGGTTTTCATAAAATAATTTGGTGTTTTAAAATTATTTTAGGTAGTTTATGAAATCTATTTGGGCCTTTTTGTCAAAGGTGTGTCGAGGCATGCACCATGGTGAGAGGCACTGAGAGGATCAACTATATCACATTTCCACTATCGAGGGGAGGAAATCTCACCGAGGCAAACTAAATGTCCATGCCTCACATGCCATTACTTTAGTCTATTAGGTGAATGGATAAAAATTGGTGCCCCCAAACAATCATGTCTCTTTGTCAAGGATTGGTTATTGGATTTTGGGTTGGTTAAAAACTTATCAGTATGTACTATAATTTGTATTGTTTTGATAGAATTTATGTTTTTTTTTCTTTTAAAAATTTGTTGAAAACAATTTATATTTAATAATGTTATTGGATGCGTCTTAGTTTCAAGAGGTTCACACCTCATGCAATTCCTCTCACCACATTACCAGCCTAAATGTTCACCTTATTATGTTTCATGCCTATGAAAACTATATATTTGGGTAATGTATGAGTTCATTACATTTATTAATTGAGGTTTAAGCTTGAGAAGATTTCTTATCTTTTATTTTGTTCTTGTTTTGTTTATTTATGTCCAATGTTATGGATTACTATTTTCTCATTTTATGCTTATACACATATGTATTGGTGTATATATATATATATATTATACACATGAACATATTCACATGAAAATATGTGAATATTTTTATTGAGAGATGTGGTGGTTTTGTCGGCAATAGGTAATATTATTAGACTCTTTTGAAATGAGGTATAAGGTTAAAGGTAATAGAATATTAATGTTTTTGAAATTGTTGATTTTTGTGTTAAACTGTACATACAAATGTAACTGAAAAAACCATTGTTTGAAAATTTTCTAATATGGTAATTTTTCATGTATTTATGATGAAAATTTAATTGAAATTAAAATTTGTATTTATTATTACAGTTTTTTGTAATTTCAAAAAACTCAGTGTTCTGGCATGAATTTATCTTGATTAGGAATAACACTGATAAAGGCCTCATTTTATCATTACTAAACAAGCATCAATAAAAGATTCTATTTTTTAGAGTTATTTTTACCATTGATGAAGGACCCTTTTGATCATCATTATTTTTAGTGTTGATAAAAGTTATTTCAATAAGTGTTAAGTCTCATGTATGCGATGGTGATAATAAAAAGTGGAAGAACATATTTAAATCCTCTTGTCTATCTATATATAACTTTTATGACATCATTTTTATAGAATTTTATAGAATTTATTTTTTCAATATTTATCAAAAAATGATAATCTTTTTTTAAACTATAGATCCAAATATACCATACATAAAAAATGGGACTATCACCTCCCACCCAACCCAAACTTCTTCAGTATGTGAGTTTTTTATGTGTTTTATGATTTTTTTTAAAAAACTTTATACTGTAAAAATATTTTTTTCTCTATGTCACAAAGGTGCCACGACTCCTGCAGCCTTTTGGTTAAGTCAAAAGGCGGAAAAATCCCTTCCACCTTTCAAATAATAATAATAATAATAATTTAATTATACATGTTTTTATATTTATAAATATATAGGTTTGTATATAATGATATATATATATACAGTGTTTTTTATGTTGTTTAGAATTATGTCATTAATATTTGAAATTGAAAATGTTGTGTTTTTAAGAAATAACTTTTGTGACATGTAAATAAGTTTTTAATTATTATATTTATTTTTTTTATTTTAAATTATGTTTTATTTTCATGTTTGTTTCGAGATATATTTTTAGTTTCTAATCTAACTCAGCTAATCATTTTGTTTCCTATGTATATTATTATAAATCAGTTATATAGGGTTTTATTCTTCATTTTTTTTAGTTAAATACTATTTTTTCTATCATTATTACATAACTATAATATTATTATAAATTATAAATATATACATTATATATATATATATATATATATTGTTTTGTTATATACTTACTATACTTTTTTATTTCAATAAAACTCATAATAAATCAACATGTATCTTGAATGAAGGGCATGAGAACTGTGGATTTTTTATACATCTACCATTTCTATAGGACGAAAAGTTCTCTTAGATCGACATCTTTTTTTATACTTTTCATAACTACTATTATGTTATATTACTCCCTTTTTTATTTTATAAGTCATTCTATTCTATAGAATTAGAATATATTAGTAAAAGGTGGAGCTCGAGTAGAAAGTAGTCATTTTAGTGGGGTTCAATATTTAGGGGTAGTTTGAATCTATAATGTTCCAGCTTCATCGTTATTTTATTAAAAATTAATTTTAGTATTGTTTTAAACCATCATAATGGTATTTATAATCTTTTTTACATTCATTTCATTTTTAATTATTTATTATATTTATGAAATTATTTTTATTTTCAACAACTTTTTAGATGTTTAGGTTATATTTTAAATTTAATTTAGATTGTTGTTATAGTATCTATTTTATAATATTTTAATGTTTTCTGATTTAAATTTAATAGGTTTTCCTATTTTTTAATTATCCAAATTTGAAGGCTTATAAAATATAATTTGTGGATAAAATATAAATTAAAATTAAAATAGTGGATAAACATTTAAAAATTCTTGATAGTAAAAATAATTTCTTCATTTTATTAGGCATAATACATATACATGAATGAGTACAATTAAAGTATATTGTGAAGTTCCATCACACATGGTGGTGTGTGAATGGTATGCATGTATCAAGATTGTTGAGCTCCGTGTCGGGGTGGCATTTGATAACCTAGAGAGGGATGATCCTCGGTCACTAGAACTTAGAACATCACATGCTCTACCTATGTCTCAGTGGGAGGAGGTATCAACTAGATGTCATCCTGCACACCCGATCCTTCTCCCACTAGGGTAGTAGAAGGACATATCATCATTGTAGGGGGAACCATATACGTTTTAGAGGATCAGAAACCCAAAATGGAGGAAATCATAGATATCCTATCAAGAAAGATGGATCCCATGCTTCCTAATGCACATCCACAATCAGTTGTGGCTAGACTACTAAAGGGTCAACCTATGCCTGTGGAACAAGTGAGGCCTCACATGAAACACGATGCGGTCTGCATCATCATCTTCATGGATCCTCAGCATCAACAACTACTAGAGGAGGTTCTTAAGCATGAACCTCCACTCCCTAGGTAGGAACCCCCACTCTCTAGGGTGGATGATCGAAGATTATTTTGTGAACTATATAATAAGCTGTAATTAGCCCCAAAATTGCAGTATGGATTGGGGCCAGGCTAGAGACACCCTCCTGCTCTAGATCACTCATGCAGATAAACTGATTTTCTCGAGTATACTATAAATAGATTCAAAATAAATTAGAAAATAGTACAATAAAAAAACTAATAAAAAATTATTGACTTACCATATCATGAATCCCTCTGCTATGTTAATTAAGACACAGTATAGACTTTGGTCTATACCATGTCTCATACTCATCCTACTCTAAAAAATGGAATCACATCGTAGGTATACCCTGAATATGAAGTGTTTCTTGTCTTCTTTAAAGGTTGAGATACTAGGCATGTCGTCAGTGCTAGTCATCATATTTCCTCCCCGTCATCTTCAAGCCATGAAGTTGTTGTGTCTGTCTTGGTGGAAATTTAATGGGATGAACATAGCCAAATTGTTGCATGAATCTATCAAGCTGGTGCCACTTAATAATATGAAAGTGAATGAGTGACACTATAACCCTAACATAATAAAGTCCAATAGTGTAGTATGTAGGCAACTAGTCAAATAAAGCCTAGTATGGAATCCATGAAATTTGAAATGACATGTGATATTTGTAAAAAAAATTCCTTACTAAAAACAAAAAATGATGATATTATGAAATTTTTGTAGATAATGATAGATTTTATATACTTACCTCGCAGAGTATATGACTATCCAACTTGAGATGGTATACACCCAAATAGTGTGTTAGAGTACTAATGAAGCTATGTACTAGACTCCACCTATAAAATACAACATAAAAAGTGATAAATATTAAGAAATTAAATTCAATAAATCATACTAGAATAAGAAACCAATAGATATGAGTGATCATACCATCATCCACATAGAGCATCATGAAGAACCTATATAGGCAGTGGGTAACTAGAAAAATCAAGGTAGATTGAGGGGATGTTCTCCCATGCCTACATCTAAAGAAGGATGGTGCATCCCATGTGATCTGTGTGGTCTGCATGAAATTCCATGCATAATGCTCTGTAGGTGTAAGCCAAGCCCGCAAATCCACAATTATATCTCTCGGATTGATAAAATTCCCCCAGTATCCCTAGATACATCATGGGAACATGTTTACCTAAGTGATCAATGTAGAGTGTCCCTCCAATGATCTATAATATATAGGCATGGGCATGATTCAATATAGTATGCTCATCAGTATCATCGGTTAAATGTGCAAATTTTATCTCAAGTCATCCCATAGATATTGACCCACCATCTATATTGGTATCATTTTCCAAAATGTTGACACCTAGAAATCCCTAAACAATCTTAGGCCAATATGAACAAGTGGGCCCAATAACGGCTTCCACTAGATAGGAAGACTGAGAAGGACTACCACATCCTTGAGGGTGATAGTCATCTCTCCCTCAGGTAGGTGTAATGTGTTTCTCTAGTCTCCAGCTATCTAGGAGGGTAGAAACTAGTTGATGATAAAAAAAAATGTGAAATCAGATACCACAATTATATAGAATCCAACACAGTGCATGTATGGTATAATGGATTTTAGAGGCGACATGTGATGATGATGGTGTTCTTGATACACCATGATCTATCGAACTGAATGACCATCTAGCATGACCTAGGAAACATGCATATCCTACTCAATGAGTATTATAATATCCCTTATCTATATGTAAAAAATGAAATATGACTTAAGTGTAAAATATAAATATAATGTTATGGTCAGTAGAATGTTATAACTAGTCAAATGTAAGACATGACATGTTTATTCCCATTGTTTTATGAAGTTTTTTACCAAAAGGAAATGGAATGTTTTCATTTTTCTCAAAGAATATTTCAAAAGTTTTTTTGAGATATGTTTTTACCTAAAAGGGTGTTTTTTAAGATATGGGTTTATATATTTATATATATAAACATTTTGTCATCATTATCAAAAGATTATTATAAAATTGTATGCTTTGTAATTTATGTATGATTTCTCACATGATGGTATGTTTTATGATTATTTGATCACATACTAGCTTTATGATTTAGCCATTGACAGTTTTATAATGTTTTCAAGTCACCTCACATGAAATTTTAATATTCCTTTTAATGTGAATATGAAAGGATTAATTTTATTTGACAGTAAAATTATTCAAAAATATGAAAAAATTATAAAAAATGAAGGATCTTATATTAACACTATATAATTAGAAATATGATAAGATCAAATTGGTGATAATACATCATTATGGCTGAGAGTGTGAACTCAATCCAATAATGTTAGGGAATCATTTTCAGTTATGACCTTCTTGATGACATATGGTACATAAAAACTATTACATTGTTCTTAAGACCAGTCCATATCATTATGTATTCTTCTAAACTTCAGTATCCCTAATTAATGCAACCATTTGACGTTAGATATTAATATCTACTGGTCTTTAGGCATTGGAAAATATCGAAACTCCCCAACAGGTTTCTATGGTACAAAACAATAGTTAGAAATGGTGTTTATCTAGTACACTAGATAAACATATGCTTCTTATGATATGTTCATAGAGTCACATGTTGTGATGGTGTGTGAGTATAGAAATCATGATGTTTGGAAGTTTCCACATTGAAATTTCCTCGATTACAATAATACCACCATTTTTTCACTGATACTATTTGTAATGGATTCTGAATGATCTTGAGCTTCAAATCGAGAGTCTTCTCAGTAGAAAAGAAATACAAGATAATTATAATCTTCTTCAATGTTATTTTTAATCTCTCATTGAAAGTTTCTTCCGTACCTTAGCCCCTACTGAATCCCATACAAGGGTAGTTTTTGTCTATCAATGAAGTACTTCACACAATGATAAAATGTATCCTAAACAAGGGGATTTATCTGTAAATTGTGAATCCCTTTTAAGACATAATTTATGCACTCCACAATTTCTCTTCTCATGTATCCATACCTCTTCCCCGTGTTATATGGAAATTTCCTTTTTTATTTTGGAATTTGCATCATATAATCATAAACATATTTATTATCCTTGTGAATTCTTTTGAAATATTATTTAAAAATCCATTGATCCGGATCATATGCTATATATAAGTGATCATATTTCATATAAATTGATTTTATCTTTATGTTAAAATAGTAAAAAATAACAAATACATTGAAAACTAATCCATGTGATTTTCTTCTTCATATGTTTTTTATGAAATTTTTTCACGTTGTTAGAAATGTGTCTAATGCAGTACTGATGATGTAAATTTGGAGGTACCCATATATTAGGATCTGCATTAATTTCCACATTGATTGTCCAATGTAAATTGAATATCAAAAAGACACCTTGAATGCAGGTCAGATGGTTGTTGATACATGCCAAAAACCAACTCCATGAATCATAATTTTCCTTCTCTATAATGTAAAAGTCAATCGGAAGAGGTGAACAATTTCCATCTTTTGTTTTTGTAATTAACAATATACCCTTGTATTTTCCGTATAGAAACATTCCATCAATATGTATGAACTTTTTTCTAAAACAAAATGCAGATATATAGGGGAGAAATTCCCAGAACAACCAATGAAATTGAACACAAGATGTGTCAAGTCAGTTATCTTGAGACACATGCTCATTCATATGAAGATCGATGAAAACTTGGTTAGTGTGTCTCAATATGGATAAAAATTGTGGAAACACCCGATACGAGTCATCCCAATCAACATAGACCTTCATAATTGCCTTATATTTCTCCATCCATGCATTATTATATGAAATATTATAACTGAAAGTTTGTTGTATTCTCTCTTTCATAGGGGATATAGTAATATCTTGGTAGAACCTAATCATCTTGATGAAAGTAGATAACATAAATTTAGCATCCAATGAGTTATGATCCTATGTCAGTTTTGGCTGAACACAAGTTTGAGCTACCTCAATCTCCAAGATTCTCCAACATCTAAATGTAATGTACAAAATCACCCTCAAGTGGAATCTATAATCATCCCCATACTTTTCTCACTATATAATGTATTTTTTTAGCCCTATTACATAATTAAATATCTACAGTTCCTCTCAATTTGAAATCTTTATAGTATGTTTTTCGATGCATCTTTTATTGGAAAATCCATTACAACATATAATATTTTTTTCATCTCACTAAACTAATCAACTATAACTCCATGAAACTTAGTTGCAAGAGTGATAAAATTGTCGTTAAATTCAGGCACATGTGCCATTTCTTTTGACCAAGATTTGAAGAGCGGTGGATGATTTATTATGGGTCAAGGCTACTGTAAAACTGTTGCATTCTATAAAAATCCTCCCCAACTTATGTTTCTCCCTCCTCATTAACATTTTTGTATCTATTTATTCCATCATTACTAAAATTATCAACAAAAATCCTATTTATATATATCTAGGAGATCACCTATTTTCCTCTTCCATGTCATAAGGAATAGCCTCAATTTCTTGGTCTGAACTTTCTTTTACCACTCTTGTAAATATACGTCTTTTTATATTGAACATTATTGTTCTATAGTAGAAACTTAAATATATAACTCCATCATGGTAGCATCATACCATTGGGAAAATAAATTTTTTTCTTGGGTCCACTGCGCATCAGCGACCAATAGACAATCTAGATGCCATAGTGTAGCCGAGAATTGCAAATGTCTATAACTCATAGACTTGATCTCTTAATCAGGTCCAAGATTTAAGGAACCATGAATTCATCACTGAATTTCACTTAAGGTTATACAATCATATATACTAACCAATTTTGTTCATTGTTTACTCTAAGAATCTCTTTACTTAGTTTGAATAACCTCCCCGTAGTAGTTGACATAGGAAAACATGAATCTCTACATTAGAAATGTTTTTTAATCAAGATTCTGATAGTGTAACTAATATTGACAATGATAGTTGACCATATAATCTTTATTATATTGAAATTATAGAATGTACATTTATACCCTAAAATATGATACTAATGTTTTTTTATATGAAATTTTATTAGAAAATAAGTCACATAATGTTTTGGAAATTGAGTTGAAAAGAAGAGAAAACACCAAATCAGTTTATTTATTATTGATAAAATTAAAATTATTATCATATAAAGTAAAATTGAGAAGAAAAAATGAATTAAAGAACACATGAATGTTTTACAAAAAAAAATAAATACCTCAGTATTTTTCAATAGAATAGATTTTGGATGTGATGAGCCTAACTTCAAAAGTGTGGTAAAATCCAACTTATTTTTAGGTGGTATCTTAATAACATCTTCCAAAGGGATTTACTTAACTTTTAAATTTTGAAAATATTTAATCCATATAATAACATATCTTATATTGTATCTTATATTTCATTATAAGTCCTAAAGTTTTTCAAAATTAAAATGCTAAGTACATCCCTTTGGGAGATGTTAGTAAGCTACCACTTGAAAATAAGCTGAATTTTAGGAAACTTCTGAAGTTAGGCTCATCTCATCTAAGATCTTTTCTTTGGAAGAAATCATGGTATTTCTTGTATTTTTTTAAATTAATCATGTGTTTTTTAATGTGTTTTTTCTTCTCCATTTCACTTTATATGATCATAATTGTCCTTTTGTTAATGATACATAAATTAAGTTGGTGTTTTCACTTTTTTTCCTCGATTAAAAAAAATCTATGAATACAATTGATAATGAGGGTTGACTATATAATATTTATAATAATAAAATTTTAGAACATCTTCTTATATCCTAAAATATGATACTATTGTTTCGTGGTATATTTTTTAATAATCTTAAAGGTATTTCGGAAGTTTATAAAGAAAATATAAATCCTCTAAAACATATCCCCCAAGAGTGTCAAACCAGGTGTGTAAAAATTCTCATTGTCATGTACCAGGTTTCCCCATGTCAGACCCAGGACACCTTGTTGGAGTTGTTACTCATAGGTACATCTGTACCAGATCCACATCCACTTTTAGTATCTAGACAGGGATATGATTTCTTAGATAACCACATAATCTGTATGCAATCAAAATTTTAGAACATTTTATTATATCCTAAAATATGTCACTAATAATTACTTAACCATTAGATAATTATTATTAAATTATTATTTAATAATTACTTAACCATTAGTTAAAAATTGGATAAGCATTAGTTAAACATTAGTTAATAATTCCTTAATCATTACATAATAATTACATAATCATTCTTTACTCATCCCATAATCATTATTTAATCATTACTTAATTATTCTTTAATCATTACTTAATTATTATTTAATCATTACTTAATAAGTAGTTAGTCATTAATTATTCATTAGGAAATTATTACTTCTTTATTCATTCCTTAATCAGTCTTTAATTATTATATAATCCTAATTTAATAATAATTTAATCAGTACTTAATAATTATTTAATCATTACTAAATCATTATTTAAACATTCTATAATCATTAGTTAAACATTACTTATTACTTAATTAATTATTCCTTAATAATAAGTTAATCATATGATATTCATTTGTTAATTATTATTATTTAATCATTATATGTACTCATTTTTTAATCCTAAGTTATTCATTAGTTAATATATCCTTAATCATTACTAATAATAACTATTATCTCTAAAATATATATAACTAACTAAACTAATTAATAAATAACATATTTAGAACTAAATAAAAAACAATTAAATAAATATATAATGTTAAATTAAATAAGAAAAAATACATTGAAATGATGCTTCGCAAAAAACTAGAACTTATTTTAGACTATTGGATCCACCGTGCATGAAGAATACTTCTTGTAGACAGAGAGACAATGGAATGTAGAGAGAAGAGTGAATTTTTAAGTGAGGACGTGGGTGCCCGTTTATAGGGAGTTAAAGGAAAGGCAATAGGGGTGGCTTTCACTTTCTCTTTAGGTGAAAAGCAGCCACCCCCTAGCCGCATTTTCTATGTCCCTGATCCAGGGTAAAGACGGTGGGGGATCTACTTCCTATCAATAAATTGGTAAGGCAATCGAACCCCTTCCACCTTTCTGACAAAAAAAAATATTATTAAACTATATATTTTTTCAAAAAAAACTAGAAAATAGATTAAAAAATCATTAATA
The DNA here is from genome assembly GCA_963277665.1 of Viscum album. Lineage (NCBI taxonomy): Eukaryota > Viridiplantae > Streptophyta > Magnoliopsida > Santalales > Viscaceae > Viscum > Viscum album. The sequence goes on from OY728153.1 coordinate 1,695,032,817, forward strand.
TGCCATTAATAGTTTCATGAAGGAAAAACATGCAATATTATAAGTTAACAACTCGTATCATTAATGAAATAGAAATGTTACTTTAGTTAAATTATAGAATAAATTAGGTATGGCGCAAGCATTGATAGGGACTCGAACGGGGCATGACAAAGAGCATCTTCAGCGTCGTCTTCAACAAACCCCCAACCCCTGATTCCCTGGGAGGATTTTGCTGGTCATTGTAACTCCCTGACCCCAGTTACCTAGAGTTAGTGTATTATTATATAACATTTTCATGATACAAGGAATCATGTCCCAAAATATTGATTAGTTATGTAGCCATGGAAGTAATAAATAAATAAGAAAGTTTTACACTACATCATGAAATAAAAACAACCACATTGTGTCCCCTTTGAACACTATTATATCCCTTAGCCTATTACTGCAGGTTAATCGTAATATACTTCTTCATATCCTAAAAAAATTAAACATAATAAAGGGTTGAGCTTAGATACTCAGTAAGGATAAAAATATAGCGGAAACTATCATAAATAAGAATAAACATTTAAGGTAGTGTATAAGACTAAAACACAAGCCTTTTAAACTTAAAATTCAGCATAATATGGTAAATATAAATCAAATAATTCCATTTACTTATTCACATGGATATTCTACTAGTCGAATAATCACATTTAATATCAATAGCCAATTTTATAATTATGGAATGCATAATGTCGGACATCATAACCACATAGTCAAGGCCTCATGCCAATACTACAAATAAGATTTTGTCAAGGCCTTATTCCAAGACACTAGTTTGTCTCATGAGACCTACCGAAGCAATGAGGATCTATAGCAGGCTCCACCCATCACTTACTAAGTCCAATTAAATCCTCATCTAAAGAGGTTAAAACATAACATAAACATTCGTATTAAAACTAGAATACAAAATGTTAATACTTTAACCATAAACCATTAATGGTATAAATATAGCACATCCACATTAAAACATATCATAATTTATTCAATACAATATGGAAGATTTTATTATAGTAAATCAACCTCAATCAAGAATAATATTCAAAAAAGTATGTTGATATAGATGAAAATAATCAATAAAACTCTTTGAGAGAAATACCCCTTTTAAGAAATCATTTAAAAGTCACATAATTTATAAATTAATTCATTTATAATATATTTTTGAATCAAATTTTCCCATACAACTTTGAAACTTTTGAAATAAATTAAAACTTTAAAACAATCATGTATATATAAATAAATCTTTAAAATCATTTTGAAAACATGGAAATTAATTAAAAGATTTAGAAAAATAAATATTTAAAAACATTTAAAATGATGATCTAGTTAAATAGTCCCTTACATAAAAACTTAAAATATTCCTTTTTAAAACATTTTTATGAAACATGGACATAGATGATAAATATGTCACAGTAGATACTTGCAGATAAACAATCTCGCATAATAATGTGATTGAGGAAATAACCCTTACATTGTACTTTTCTTTGATCGAGGGTACATTAACCTTCTGTATAATAGTTAAATAATTGTTTTTAAATTATACATGAACCGCATGCATAAATATGATATCATATATGATCTTATAAAATTACTTTGTTGATAATATTTCTGTAGTATCATTGTTTCGGGTGTTAACTAATTCGTTTTCCTTTATATGATTTATTATGTAAGACATGTTTGTTATGGTTTGGATATATTTGATTCATATCCAGAATGATATTAAGTTCTTAAAAATTGTTTTTAATCATAAAATGAAAATTATTCTTGAATGGTTATGATTGGGAATGAAACTCATCGCATTTGTGGAGACGGTAATCAGTACGTACGCATGAGCGAAAATATCATTCTATTGATGGTAAAATCATATGTAATTGGATGTTATATAATATATATATAATAATTAACATGTTATATTTATTATTTACATCATTTATACTCATCATTATACCCATCTAAATAATTAAGTGTTGAATAACAAACTACACCACGACGTGGAAACGGTAAGTCGTATGTATGCACGTATGGTGACTTGTCATTCATAGGATGGATAGAATAATGAATATAGTTGTACCATATTTATAATAACATTAAATTATGTATAAGGTACTAGTGTTATTATTTTTGTATAGAAACAACAAAGAAAGAGGAAGTGGAAGAAGAAAAGAACTTTGATAGAGGTGGTGAAATTATAACCTATTCTTCAAGTGTTTCCTTTTGAGTTGATCAAAAGGGATCCTTAAGTTGGATTTCTGATAAAATTATGGCCTCTAGGTCTAATTGAGGGTATTTGGGTGGATATTGGAGCAGGTTTTGTCTTATCCAAATGGCTTTTGAGGTGTTATTTTATGATAAGGGGAATTATTCTTTTATAAAAGAGGTGAGGGTCACTTTAGGAAAAGCTTGAAATATTTTTTATTATACAATCATATTCGGTTTATAATGGCTCAAAAAAGATTTATTTCTAGGATAAGGTGGGTATGGGTCAAAAACATCTCAACCAATAGGTACTATATAGTTTTGGGTCACCATATTAACCTTATCTTTTAGATTTAACTCTTAGTTAAATATTTTAACATATACCTTTTATTCTTGTATTATTATAATAAATGGATAATAAAATGAATATAAAATTCCAAGATAACCTCAAGTGGTTAATTATTGATATATCTAATATTATCTAAGAACTTTTTCAGAACCTTATATTTTTATGATTATTATATAAATTAATAATATAGTATTTGTTTTAAAAACTCATTGATGTCAATTTTGATGCTATTTGGTATTTTGTTTTTTTGAAAGTCATAAAAACTTTATCACTTCGAAAAAAAATTATTTAATCAACCCTAACAAGTCATATTAACCTAGAAAATTAGTGTAATTCATCATAAGTCTCAATTTACATTTATTTGAATATTTATAATATCAATTATTTTAATATTTCATTAATAAGGTAATTATTGCACCATCATTGTGTCATAAATAAATTTAATTATTTAATGTTTAAAAATTATAAATAAAATAACATTATTTAGGAAATATTTTTAACTTTATAATGAATATTTATAGTTGAATTTATCTTATGTATAACCCAATACTAAAAATTAGTTAGTTATTAAACATTGAATTTAACAATTTTAACTCTTCTTAAAAAATGATAATAAATGTCCTAATCTAATGCAAGTGGACCAAAAGGATCATATTTTATTACTAAGATTTATTTTGGTCGAAATAAAATTATCAAATAGAATTAGGAAAAGTGTTAGGGTAATTATAATATTGTGTTTACCTTTAATTACCCTATTTAATTTTATCTGTGGTAAATAAAAGTCAAAAGTTATTATTCACCAAAAATTATTTCCATCTTATTAAACCAAATTTTACTTATTTATGTCCACTGTTTATTTTTTATTTTTGAAATTAAATTCATAGAAGCGGTAAAATTACATTTTATGCAAATTTTCAAATGGACCTATAAGGTGGGTAAAAGACAATAAAAAGTTCAATAAAATTGTATATATGTAAAGTTATTATAAAATGGATCCAATGAATTACATTGAACATATATAAGTATTATGTGTTTATTTTTACCTAAAATAAATTTAAATAAAATAACTAATTATTTAAATAAAAATTTGGTTTTAACCAACAACGGAGTGTTTTCACTATTCACAAAAAAATGAAAGTTTTCAGAAAAATACCAAAAATTCACCCTAAGCTAATTTTGATATTCTGAATCCAAAACTGAAGTCCATTATGAAAAATAAAATTTATAAAATTTTAAAAAGTGGGTATTACTATTCATAATGGCTAGTTTGATTGGTCCTGGTGTGTTAGAACTTGAATTTTCATACATTAAAATCTATTGTATTATTTAAATAGAAGCATACCGTGGAAGCTTGAGGTGTTACATTCTTCCCTCCTTAAAATAATTTCATCCTCAAAATTTCTATAATACTACTACATAAAATTATTTAGGTGGTTCTTCATCATAAGTTCCTTGGGTTCCCACGTTTCCTCTTCCATCTTATGGTTTCTCTATAGAACTTTTACCAAAAGAGTCGTCTGGTATCTCAACACTTGTTCTCTGATATCAAGAATCTTGACATTCTCTTTAAAATAAGGCAGATCATGTCCCAATTCTATTTCTTCATAAGTGAGTACATGCATTGGGTTAGGCACGTATTTTCTCAACAAAGATATGTGGAACACATCATGAACTTTGGAGAGACTTGGCGGCATTTCCAAATGATAAGCTACAACTCAAATTCATTCAAGAATTTCTAAAGGTCTGATGTACTTGGGACATAATTTTACCTTATTACCGAATAGTATGACACCCTTTCATGGAGATACCTTCAAGAAAAAATGATCTCCTACTTTAAATTCCAAATCATTCCTTCGGTTATCGGCATAGCTCTTTTGCCTACTTTGAGCTGCTTTGATGTGGGTTTGGATAACCTTAACCATTTACATTGTTTCCTCAACAAGTTTTGGGCCTATGAGTTTTCTTTCACCAATATCATCCCAAAAAGTTGGTGTGAAACATCTCTTTCCATATAACGCTTCATATCGTGCCATCTGAATACTGGGATGGAAGCTATTGTTATTGGAAAATTCTACCATAGGTAAATATTGATCCCACATACCATGAAAGTCAAGTTAGAAAGATCTCAACATGTATTCTAAGGTTTTAATGGTCCGTTCTGATTGTCCATCAGTTTGAGGGTGGTAGGTAGTGCTCAAATGAAGTTCAGTATCCATGGACTTCTAAATAATTCTCCATAATCTTGATGTAAAAGGGGGATCATGATCAAAAACAATCTATAGGGGTACTCCATGAAGTCTTACAACTTTATTAATATATATTATTACTAAACGTTCAAGTGGTAAATCTTCTCTTATAGCAATAAAATGTGTTGACTTGGTAATATGATCAACAATAACCCATATTGCATCATTCCTTCTTGGAGTATTTGGTAGCTTCATGAAAAAGTCCATCATAATATCATCCCATTTCCACTCAGGTATGGGAAGAGTATCCATGACTCCTCTAGGATCTTGTCTTCCATCCTTCACCTGTTGACAAACCATACATATGGACACATAATAAGAAATCTCCCTCTTCATGTTGTTCCACAAAAAATTTTCCTTCATATCTATATACATCTTAGTGATACCAGGTTGTATATAGAAATTGGAGCTATGATCATCATCCAACAATTACCTTTTTAGATCAGGTATGTTAGGAACACAAAGTCTCTTCCCAAATTTCAAAATTCCAACTTCTTATATGAAGTCAATAAATCTCCCATCATTCCCAGCTTCAATTTTATTTTGAAATACCTCATCATCAATCTGAGAACTTATTATACTTTATAGTAAATTTGTATTGGAAACCATTTGATAAAGTATTCATGTATCACCTTCCATGATTATTCCCATCTCCATCTTTACGAGATCCATGAATATAGGATCCCTTTTAACTCTCATCATGTTCAAAACTCCATGATCCTTTCTACTCAAAGAATATTCCACCTTATTTTCCTTCCCCAGGTGGTGGTGTATATTGAAATCATAATCTTTGAGTAGTTCAAGCCATCATCTTTTCCTCATGTTGATTTCTTTCTTTGAGAAAATATACTTCAAACTCTTGTGATTGGTATATATCTCACATTTTCACAATAGAGATAGTCTCTCCATATCTTCAAAGCAAAGATTACAACTGATAACTCAATATCATGAGTAGGATAGTTTTGTTTATGAATTTTTAGTTGTCATTATTCATAGGCAATAACTCTATCATTCTGCATATGGACACAACCAAGTCCTTTCTTTGAAGCATCACTATAAATAACAAACCCATCATTCCCTGACGGTAGATTCAAGATAGGATTATTGACTAATATTCTCTTCAGTTCTTCGAAAAATTCTTCACACTATTTTTTCCAAACATATTTAACCCATTTATGTGTGATCTTGGTTAATGGGTTAGCAAATCAGGAAAAATCTTGGACAAAACACCGATAATAACCAGCTAAACCAATAAAACTGCGTACCTCAGTTATACTCGTCAATGCTATCCATTCTTGTATATATCTTTTCTTATAAGGATCAATATATATTCCATCCTTAGGGACAATATGGCCAAGAAAAAATCATTGAAAGCCAAAATTCACAGTTGCTAAACTTCCCATATAATTCATTTCTTCTAAGAGTCTTTAGAATAGTTTGCAAGTGATTTTCATGATCTTCATATAATTTGGAGTAAACCAAGATATCATCAATAAATACCACTACAAATTCATTAAGATATTCCTTGAAATATCTATTCATTAGATCCATGAAAATAGAGGGTACATTAGTAAGTCCAAATGGCATTACTGTAAACTCGTAATGCCCATACCTAGTATGAAATTTTGTCTTCAAAATATCTTCCTTCTTCACACACAACTGATGATATCTAGATCAAAGTTCAATCTTTGAAAAATGATGAGCTCCATGAAGTTGATTGAATAAATCATCAATGTTAGGTAGGGTATACTTGTTCTTTATTGTTATAGCATTTATCTCCCTGTAGTCAATGCACAACCTCATAGATCATTCTTTATTCATAAAAAAAGTACAGGGGATCCCCATGGAGAAACACTAGGGCAAATAAATAATTTATTACTTAGTTCCTCTTGTTTTTTATTTGGTTCCACTAATTCCACAGTGGCCATTCTATAAGGGGGCTTTGCTATGGGCCTTGAAATAGGAATTAAATCAATAGAAAACTCAATTTCTCATTCTGTAGGATGTCCAGGTAAATCCTCTGAAAACACATCAACATATTTTTTCACAATAGGTACATCCTCTATTTGAACATTCCTTTCCTCACCCATAGTTATTTCACTCTCTTCCTCTCCAATAATTAAATTTAGTAGAGCTATAGGGGTGGATCTAGATAAGAATCAGGTGGTGACATTTCTGCTCTAAAGATAAAGTACTCCTTATCATAATAGAAAATTTTAACCTCCTACTTCTTATAATAAATTTTCACATCATGGTCTGAAATGAAATATATACCAAGGATTATATCAAATTAAATCATGGGTATAATGATGATATCATTAGATAAAGAACATTTATATTCCCTAATGGGAACTGATTCACAAAACTTTGTTGCAATGATACTTTCCTTAGGAGTTTTGACTGATAACTCCCTTGTTAATTCAAATTAAAAATATCTAATTGTCTTAGTAAACTGGAAAGATATAAAACAATGTGATGATCTAGAATCAAATAAATCATTTTCTAAACTTGAGGGAACCATTAAATTACCTACCACAACATCATTCAGAGATTCAACCTCAGCAGTAGTGATCACATAATATTTTACTCTCTCCCTTAGCCTTTTCTAAGGTAAGTTTCCTTAGCACTTAGGAAATTTAGTTGCATAATGCCCCATTTCTATACAATTGCAGCATTCAACATTAACAATCTCTTTATTTCCCTTGTAATCACGAGTTTGGTGGCCTTTTTCACCACACTTATAATAGACTCACATTCCATTCAGGCATGTACCAGGGTGCTTCTTCCCACATTTACCAAAGAATGGAAATTCAAAATTTCCCTTATTCCCCTTATTTCAATTTCCAGAGGGTTCATTAGTCTATTCTTCTCTTACTTTGCTTTAAATTCTTAAGACTTAAAGAATTCCTTTTCTGTCTTGATAGCATACAAGACAATATCTTTTTATGATGAGAAGGATTATGAGACTAATTCTCCATGGAGAAATGGTTTTAACCCATAAAATAATCGATCAATATTACTCCTTGGTTTATGTATATAATCTGCAGCATACCTTTATAACCTAGTAAAGTTAGCATCATACTTTACAATATTCTCATCCTCCTTTTGCCTTTGACTCAGAAATTTTCTTTCCATATCTACTCGATGGTCATGAGGAAATTATTTTTCTAAGAAAAGTTCTTTAAACTCCCTCCATTACATATTTGATACTTCTTCATCCTCTTTTGTGTTTTTAATTAAAGACAACCATTGATCTGAATCCCCTGTGAGACGATAAACTGCCATGAAAACTTTTTCCCTTTTTCTACACCCTAATGAATGAAATATTTTCTATAAGGAACTTATCCATTGCTAAGTTACAAATGGATTTATAGTCCCATTGAATGTTTTTGGTTGTTACCTCATGAAGAGGTCTAACATTTACCCTCCGTGTTGTGGATCAGGGTGCTCTATACGGGTAAGGTTATTATTCATAACCCGAGTGACTTGTCCTAGTATGGTGATAAGATGATCAGCACTAGTTGCATCACCATCTCTACTATAATTATCTTGAGTAGGAGGAAAATACCTACATGGATTATTTTCATTTATATGGTTTCAATTCCTTCCAATAGGCACCATTTCTAAATAATGGAATACACTATATTAGTTAATGAATAGCAATACATAATTCCAAACCTATAAAACACATAACATAAATTGAAAAAATTATGGATATAATCCATAATAATAAAAATGTTTTCTTTGAAGAGGTATATACTCATAAATCCTTCATAATATTTTGTAAAGAAAATATGAATTATCCTATGCAAATCCCACGGGAGTGTCATAACCAAGAGTGCAGCAATGCCCATTGTCATGTACTAAGATACCCCTAGTGAATCACAAAACTCCTTGTTAGAGTTTTCACTCCTGGGTACATTTTTTCCAGAGCGGCCTCTACCTGATCATATCTATGTAGGGATTTATTTCTTAGAAAACTCACAAAATCTCTATATTACAAAAATTCTAGGAAGGTCTTCTATCTTAATCCTCAAAGTTTATCTTAGGGTAATGTTCTCTAATCAGAGCTTTTCTAAATCAAGCTTCAATGGTTTATACTAAACTTCCTCTGTTACCAACTATAACGCCCCTCCCCCAATTACCTAGAGTCAGTGCATTATTACATAACATTGGCATGATGCAAGGAATCATGTCCTAAAAGACTGATCAATTTAGTATCCTTGGAAGTAATAGATATATACATAAGTTTTACATTACATCATGAAATAAAAAAACGTTTTGTCCCCTTTAAACACTCTTATATCCATTAGCCTATTCTTACAGGTTAATCATAATATACTTCTTCGCCTCCTGGGAAAAATAAAACATAAGAAAGGGGTGAGCATAAATGCTCAGTAAGGATAACAATACAGTGGAAACTATCATAAATAAGCATAAACATTTAAGGCAATGTATAAGAATAAAATACAAGCCTTTTAAACTTAAACTTTAGAGTACTATGTTAAAGATAAATCAAATAATGTTATTTACTTTTTCACATGGATATTCTACTAGTCGAATAATCACAAGTAATATCAATAGCCAATTTCATAATGATAAAATGCATAATTATGGACATCATAACCACATAGTCAAGGCCGCATCCCAAGACTACAAATAATATTTTGTTAAGGCCTTGTGACAAGACACTAATTTGTATCTTAAGACCTACTAATTAATCGAGGATCTATAACAGGCTCCACCCATCACTTACTAAGTCCAATTCATTCCTCATATGAAGAGGTTAAAACATAACATAAGAATTCGTATTAAAACTATCATAAAAAATGTTAATACTTTAACCATAAACCATGAATGGTATAAAAATATCACATCCACAGTAAAACATATCATAACTTATTCAATGCAACATGGAAGATTTTATTATAGTAAATCAACTTTAATCAAGAATAATACCCAAAAATTGATGTTGACATAGTTGAAAATAATCAATAAAACTCTTTGAGAGAAATACCCCTTTCAAGAAATCATTTAAAAGTTTCACAATTTATAAAGGAAGTTATTTAAAAGATATTTTTGAATCAAACTGTCTGATACCACTTTGAAACTTTTGAAAGAAATTAACACTTTAAAAAAATCATGTCTACATAAATAAATCCTTAAAATCATTTTGAAAACATGGACATTAATTAAAATATTTATAAAAATAAATCTTTAAAAACATTTAAAATGATGATATAGTTTAAGATTCCCTTACATAAAAACTTAAAATATTCCTTTTTAAAACATTTTAATGAAACATGGACATAGATGATAAATATGTCCCAATAGATACTTACAGATAAACAATCCCGAATAATAATGAGATTGAGGAGATAACCTTTACCTTGTAATTTTCCTTGATCAAGGGTACATTAATCTCATGTATAATAGTTAAATAATTGTAATTAAATTATACAAGAACCACATACATAAATATGATATTGTATAAGATCTTCTAATATTGCTTTGTTAATAATATTTCAGTAATGTCATTGTTTCAGGTGTTAACTAATTTATTTTCATTTATATGATTTGTTACGTAAGACATGTTTGTTATGGATAGAATGTATTTGATTCATATCCAAAATGATATTAAGCTCTTAAACATTTTTTTAATCATAAAATAAATTTCATTCTTGAATGGTTATGATGGGGAATGAAACTCATCGTGTTTGTGGAGACGATAATCCGTACGTACGCATGAGCGACAATATCATTATATTGATAGTGAAATAGTATGTAATTGGATGGTATATCTTACATAAAGAATCATTAACATGTTATATTTATTATTTACATCATTTATACTCATTATTATACCCATCCAAATAATGAAGTGTTGAATAACAAACAACACCACGATGTGGAGACGATAAGCCGTACATACACACGTATGGTGAATTTTCATTCATAGGATGGATAGAATAATGAATACAGTTGTACCATATTTATGATAACATCAAATTTTGTATAAGGTACTCAATTTATGATTTTGGTTTGGAAACAATAAAGAAAGAGGAATTGGAAGAAGAGAAGAACTTTGAAAGAGGTGGTGAAATTATTACATCTTCTTCGGGTGTTTCCTTTTGAGTTAATCAAAAGGGATACTTAGGTTGGATTTATAAAAACATTAAGTCCTCTAGGTATAAGTGAGGGTAGTTGGGAGGATATTTGAGTAGGTTTTGGTTGAGCCAAATGGCTATGGAGGTGTGATTTTGAGAGAAGGGGAAGTACCCTTTTATAAGAGAGGTGAGGGTCACTTTAGGAAAATCTTGAAATATTATTTTATTATACAATAATATTCATTTTATAATGGCTCAAAAAAGATTTATTTCCAGGATAAGGTGGGTATGGGTCGAAAAAATATCAAAAAATAGGTTTTAGATAGGTTTAGGTCACAATATTAACCTTATCTTTTAGATTTAACTATTAGTTAAATAGTTCAACTTTTACAATGTATTCTTGTATTATTATAATAAATGGATAATAAACTTACTATAAAAATCCAAGAGAACCCCAAGTGGTTCATTATTGTTATATAAAACCTTATATAAGTCCTTTTACCAAACCTTATATTTTTAGGAATATTATATCTATTAATAATATAGTATTTGTTTTAAAAACTCATTTATGTCAATTTTGAGACTATTTGGTATTTTGTTTTTGTGAAAGTCATAACAAATTTATCACTTAAAAAATATTAATCAACCCTAACATGTCATATTAACCTAGAAAATTATTTGAATTCATAAAAAGTCTCAATTTACATTTATTTGGATATTTTTAAAATCAATTATTTTAATCTTTCATTAATAAGGTAATCGCTGCATACTCATTGTATCATAAATAAATTTAATTATTTAATGTCTAAAAATTATAAAAAAATACCATTATGTAGGAAATATTTTTAGCTTTCTAATTAATATTTATAGTAGAATTTTTATTATGTATAACCCTGTATTAAAAATGGTTTAGTTATTAAACTTCGAATTTAACACTTTTAACTCTTCTTTAAATAAAATAATAATAAATGTCCTAATTTAATCCAAGTGAACAAAAGGGTCATATTTTATTCCATAGGTTGATTTTGGTCGAAATAAACTTATCCAATAGAATAAGGACATGTGTTAGGGTAATTATAATATCATTTTTACCTTTAATTACCCTATTTACTTTTAACCGTGGTAAATAAAAGTCAAAAATTACTATTCACCAAAAATTACTTTCATCTTATTGAACCAAATTTTACTTACTGATGTCAACTGGGTCACTAATATTTTTTAAATTCAATTCACAAAACTGGTAAAATTATGTTTTATGCAAATTTGCAAATGCACCTAGAAGGTGGGTACAAGACGGTAAAAAGTTCAATAAAATTATATATATATATATATATAATATTATTATAAAATGACTTTAATGAATAAAATTTAACATATATAGGTATTATGTATCTATTTTTACCTAAAATAAATTTAAATAAAATAGCTAATTATTTAAATAAAAATTTGTTTTTAAACAATAACGCTGTGTTTTTCACTATTCATCAAAAATTGAAAGTTTTCCGAAAAATACCAAAAATTCACCCTTAGCTAATTTCGATATTCCAAATCAAAAAATGAAATCCATTTTAAAAAATAAAATTTTAAAAATTTTAAAAAGTGTTTATTACTATTCATAACGGGTAGTTTCATTGGTCGTGATGTGTTATAACTCAAAGTTGCGTACAACGCAAGCTATTGTATTATTCAAAGAGAAGTGTACCGCAGAATCTTGGGGTGTTATAGTCATACATCCCATCTTTTTCCAACTATAATACCTCAACATTTTTTTGTAAATGGATCCACCGTAACTCTTGGACGTTGAAATTTTCCCACAAAACAACAATCTTCTCATCCTCCTGCTCTTTATAGACAACCTGTATCCCTACAACCATGGCGAGCAATGGAAGAAAGCCCTTCATTCCATGTAGACGGGGGTTGGTATTTCCATCGACGGTGATGGAGATGACTACTAAAGTGGACCACAATGACAGGGAGTCAGGATCAGTAGCATTGATTATGGGGAAGCTGAAGGTGGACAAACACTACCACAAAAATAGGTTTTTAATAGCGATGACCTTTATCACCACTGATAAAGGTTCCCTTTATCAATGCTAAAAAAATCATTGATAAAGGGTTCCATTTATCAGCTTCAAAAAAATTGCTGATAAAAGTTACTCTTTATCATTGATTTTTTGTTTAGTGCTGATAAAGAGTAACCTTTATCAATGTTTTTCTTTAGCGCTAATAAAATGCACCCTTTATGAAAACTTTCTTTTAGCACTGAAAAAGGGTTCCCTTTATTAGTGCTTTATTTTTAATGCTGATGAAGGGTATCCTTAAGCAGCACTAAAAAAACTGAGAAAGGTCCCAGATATAATGAAATAATTAAAAAATAAAAAAAATGTGTAAATTAAAAAAAATATTAAATTTTTTAATAATTAAATAATTATTGATAAAAATGAACAAATTTAATACACATATATAGCGATTATAATTATTAATAAATAGTATATATTAAATATAGATATATAAAGTGAATAAATTTTAAAAATTAAATAAAAAAATTAAAAATGAATAAATTGTAAGAATTAAACAAAAAAATTAAAAATGAATAAATTACAAAATTATTAAAAAAATTATTAATGAAACAGTTATTAATATAAATGAATAAGTTTATATATATATATATATTAACTATAAATAGTAATAAATAATATATATTAAATTTTAATATAGAAAATAAAAAAAATGTAATAATTAAAAAACATATTAATTTCTTATTCATTTTTAATGGTTTTTATACATAATTATTCATTAATGTGTTTAATATATAAATATATTCATATATATTTATATATATATATATATGAATGTATATAATATTTCCTAAAATATGATTTAAATAATACAAAATATTTATACTTTACATTAAATATGTCATATATTTAGTGAAGAATGATTTATAATTAAAAATTAATATTAAATAAAAAAATGACTAAATGCATCAAATAATGGCCATAATTGAATGTCATTTGATTTTTCAATTTAATATATATCAAACATGTGTTACATTGATTTCACATGCATATACATGATTAATGAATTTTTATATACAACGCACACACACATATATTTACGTAATTAATGAAATCTTATGTAGAAATACATACACCTAATATTTATATAATTTATTCAAATTTTAGTATTCATTTTATAATTTCATTATAACATGAAACATTCAATATATTATGTTTTTAATCTGTACATTTTATTTATTTATTTTTAATATTATTACATTTATGTATTAATTCATTTTTAATATTTTTTAGTTTTTTTGGGAATTTAATCATTTTTTATTATTTTTTATATATATTTATTGTGTTTCAATATTTTCAATTTGTATTCATCTTTATTTCAGTATATATCCAAATTTTCTTAATAATTTATATTTAATTAATCAAACTTATCAATTTTTTCAACATTTTTAATTATTCAATTTCACTCATTTTTAACACGCATGCATTCAATATTATATATTCAGTAATAATGTGAAAAATATATTAGTAAATATATATTTATAAATAAATATTTGTAAGTAAATATATTTATAAATGCATATTTACTAAATTTATATATTTATAACTATAAATAAATAAATATTATTATTTTTAAAAGTATTTATATAATTATAAATAAATAAGCATATATATATATTTAAATAATTAAAAAATTATAATAAATTTATTTAAATAAAGAATATATTTACTATATTTAAATATATTTATTATATATATAATTATCTAAATGTATATAATGCTATAAAAATATAAATATTATTTTTTAAAATGTTTTTATATAATATAAATAAATAATTATATATTTAAATAATTATAAAATTATGAGAAATATATTTTAATAATAAATATATTATATTTATATTTATATTTATTTATAAAATATATATATATATAATTATATATAATTATATACATATTTTTATAATTATAAAATTATAATAAATATATTTACATAATGAATATACTTACTATTTATATATTTATATATATAATTATATAAATATACATAATGATATAAATATATTTATAATTATAAATAAATAATTATAAATATATTTACAAATATATTTATAAATGTATATTTACTATTTTTAAAATTCTATATTTATAATTATAAATAAGATATAACTTTTTTTAAAAAGTATTTATGTAATTATATGCTCCTAGAAGATAATGAGATTATTAGTTCAACATATGATGTTAAACGAATGCTAAATTCAATGAGTATGGTCTATGAAAGAATACATTTCTATCCAAATAATTGTATACTATTTCTCAAGGACCACAAATTACTTAAAGAATGCCCAAAGTGTGGTACTTCTCGATACAAGAATGATGAATTGGGTCATACAAAATTTGTATGGTACTTTCCATTCCTTCCAAGGTTTAGGCCCCTATGTGGAAGTGTGGAGACTTTAAGACAATTTATGTGACATGCAATTACAAGAAATGAAGATAGGAAACATCATCACCTGACACTCTCGTCAGTGAAAGTGAATTGGTCACAAGTATCGTGAATTTCGAAACATGTTGAGAAACCTATATCTTGTACTATCTATAGATGGAGTGGATCGGTTTGGTTTTTAAAGTAGCACTCACAATACATTTTTGGTTATATTGGTAAATTATAACTTTCATCTATGGTTATGAATTAAATGAAAATAAATTCTATTATCTATGCTTATATCAGGACCAAAACAACTGATCATACCACGATTCACTGTTTTATTCCACCCTTACACCGCAGTTTTAAACTAGCTTTGTAATGAATATTCCAAATATAATAATAAATTTCACTTTATGTTTGAATAAATCAATTAATGTTAATCAATATTATAATGGGAAATGTTACTTGTTTTTATTGTTTCAATGTAGGTGGAGGTGATTTGGAGGGCCCTTGATGAAGTGGAAGAAAAATGGGCCAAAATTCATGGACATCTGTCCACTGTTTTACATAGTACACGAAATCCGTCCTTCCAAATGGGCTGAAATTTTGGGGTACTGTCCAGAACTTAATAGGATACATTTCATATTAAAGAACCAAATCCTAATTCTGCTTCTATGGGTCCCATACTAACTGATCTTTCCAAGCCACCGAATATGGACCAAGTCAAATGCGGTGTTCTGTATTTTATCAATATCTTCAGTTTTAGTTGTCCAAAGGGTACCAAACGTTTGGTGGATACAGTAAAGAGTTAGGGATACAACTTTCTATTTTCTCCAAAGCGAGATAAGACTATTTGAAGGCCGAAATTCATGGTACAAGTGGATTGATGAAATCTGTGTGCCTAAAACCACCTTCCAATTTTCCTATAAAATGACACCTTGGGATCCCCATTTGTAAGTTCAGCTAAGAGGCAAGGTTCTGCCATTTTGGAGTCCCCAAGGAGTCTTGTCAACATCCCTAGAAGTTCTGGAGGCTGTGGGAGGTGCTACTTCAACATCTTCTTCTTCTTCCCCTCCCATGGGTTTCTAAACCCCTTGTGATCACTCGGGGAGGAATGTGATGTAATCCCGAGCTTCAAAGTTGTATTATTTTGAATGATCTTTTTCATTCTAGGTTTTTGTGTTGTTTTTAATCATCATATATTCTTATTTTATTGAGTTATGTACTGTTATGTCATGCTCAACTCATATGATCATGTTTGGGGGTACCCATTCATGTGATGTTTCACATACCGTTCACCATTTCCTTTTCCCCCTTACAATTGCGGTGTTTGTGTGGTTCATATTGGTCAATTGAACTCACATAATCACTATCAAGGTCATGCACATTTATGTCATGGTATCACAATGAAATAACATACAAACCTGGATAGCACATAAAATTCTTCATGTGTTTCCTTGGTGAGTTTCCATTATGATGTCGAACACAAATCACCCAATCATCGGCGGTGTCCGGTGAATCGTTATGTGTTTTCGACTGAACCCTAGGAGGTATCCTAGTATAAACTCAGTAACATTCTGGTTATAGGTGTTACAAACTGGGGATTAAAAGATCATAACCCCATCCCTTGAAGCGATGAAGGATGAGCATCACGAGACTTCCCCGAGTTGATCACGTTTAATCAATCTTGTTCATTTTTACATTGTTTTATCGCTTTCATTTTCTATTTTCATCATTAATAATAAAACCCTAAAGTTTTAAAAAAAATTCACCTTATACCTTCATAATCATAACCATCTTTTTAAATTAATGATCTAAGGCTCTGTCGAGAGACGACCTAGGGTTGCTGCTATACTACAAAAATTCTAGTCAAAATTAAACAACTAATTTGATGCGCTCGGCAACGTGATCAAATTTTGGTGCCGTTGCCGGGGATCCAAGATCATTTTTTTATTTATTTAATTTTATTTAGTTATTTTACTTCTTCATTATTACTCCTCTAAACACCCCACCCCCATTTGATTGTTTTTTTTTGGGTTTTGTCATTGTTTTTTTTTGTTTTTGGTGTGTTCTGTCTCTATCTCTCTCTCTCTCTCTTCTTATCCATCTACCTCTGTAATTATATAGTATAAAATTCTATTCTTCTTTCACCCTTATTAAGTTTTTTATCCATCTCAAATAAAAAACACAATAAAAAATCTATCAATCAAACTAGACATCATTGTTGCATGACAAGATCTTGTAAAGAAACACTACTTAAATTTGACCCTGAAATTGAAAAGTCACTTCACAAGAAAATCAAGGTATTTAGATAAGGTCAATCAAGTAACATTGAGGAACCCCTTGTGAAACATCAAGTGTTCCAAAACAAATCAAAAATTGAACCAAATCAAACCCCAGAGATCATGGCTTCAAATAACAGAACATTAAAAGAACTGACCACCCCGGATGTGGAGTACCAACCTGCATAAATACAATATCCTAAGGAAGTGGAAAACTTTGAGTTGAGATCAGTTCCCATCCACCTCCTTCCAAAATTCCATGGTCTTCCCGGAGAGGACCCTCACAAACATCTAAAATATTTTCACATAGTGTGCTCCACCATGAAACCCCAAAATGTGTCTGAGGACCTCATTAAGTTTAGGGCCCTCCCTTTCTCTCTTGATGGTGTAGCCAAATATTGGATATACTATTTTCCTACCACAATTGGGGGATGTAATGACCTTAAAAGACTCTTTCTAGAGAAGTTTTTCCCTGCCTCCCAAACTGCGTCAATTAGGAAAGAAATTTGTGGCATTAGGCAGTTACAAGGAGAGACCGTTCATGAATACTGGGAGAGATTCAAAAGACTTTGTTCAAGTTTCCCCCACCACTAGATTAGTGAACAACTTCTAATTCAATACTTCTATGAGGGACTTATACCCATGGATCGTGGAATGATTGATGTTGCAGCTGGTGGTTCCCTAGTTGACAAAACTCCTTCTGCTGCTCGTGACTTAATAGCCAACATGGCTCAAAATGCACAACAATTTGGCACACGAGCTATTGCACCAACCCAAGGAGTTCATGAGGTAATTCATTCATCCCTAGAACAAAAGGTAGATAATAAACTTGATGAGATGCATACCATTCTAAGGCAATTATCTCAAGCACAAGGTAACTCACACTCTCCTCCTGTTCCATTACATTGTGGTATTTGTTCTGATAATACTCATTTTTCTGATTAGTGCCCACAACTTTAGGATTCATCTGAGTCCTGTGCTGCAGTGTTCCCTGGGTGTCCATTCCAACAAGCACCACCATTCAAGCAAGAACCATTCAGGACAAATCCAAACCTCGGGTGGCAAGCACAACCACAATACCGATAAGGAGGAAACTCAAGCTACCCCAAGTAGAATTGGTATCAACAAGGCCAAGGTATGAAACCTTCTTATCCTTCAACATCTCAAAACAATCCTCATCCTCCCAAGTCTGAACCAAGACTTGAGGATATAGTGAAGCAAATGGCAACCCAGAACCTCCAGTTCCAACAAACCACACAATCAGCTATTCAAGACCTGCGAACTCAAGTGGGGCAATTGGAAAACACCATCGGTGATCTTAAGATGCAAGGTTCTGGACAACTACCATCCCAACCCATTGCCAATACGAAGGACAAAGGTAATATATGTGCAGTTACACTTCATAGTGGTAAATAAGTTTCTCCTTCTACTAATTCTGCACAGCAGGTATGTCCCCCTCATGAAAACTCTCTTTCCCAACCCTCAAAAACTTCATGTAAAGAAAAACAAGACAAAAATGGTAATCAAATTATCATTAAGGATTCCCATGAACAATCAATTCCTCTTCCTTTCCCTCAAAGACTCTCTAAATCTATGAAAAACTTTGATAATGAGATTGAAAATGAAATAATGGATACATTTAAAAAAGTTCAACTTAACATGAATCTATTGGATGCAGTTAAGAAAATACCTTGATATGCCAAATTTCTTAAAGCGCTTTGCACCCATAGAAGGAGACTGAAGGGGAATGAGAGAGTCAACTTGGGTAGGAATGTCTCGGCCTTGATTCAACCAGCAATGCCAACCAAATTCAAGGATCCGGGCACATTCACGATACCTTGTACCATAGGGAAGACCTTCTTTTCTGATGCTATTCTAGATTTAGGTGCTTTTATTAATGTAATGCCTCACTCTGTGTATACTTCTTTGCAGGTTAGAGAGATTCAACCAACAGGAATTTTCATGCAACTTTCCAACCGAATCACAACACACCCATCAGAAGTGGTCGAGGATTTCCTCGTAAAAGTTAAGAATCTCATCTTCCCTACAGACTTTTACATTCTTGAGATGGAAGATACCCGAACCCAAGGACATGCCCCTCTCATACTTGGGAGGTCATTCCTCAAAAAATCAAAGACGATCATCAATGTTCACAATGGTACATTGTCCATGGAATTTGGTGGAGAAAAGGTAAGTTTTAACATCCTTGAGGCTATGAAACACCCCATTGAAGATCACTCCACTCTTTTTGTCTATTCTACGGAAGTTCTCTCAAACGATGCACACACACACAATTCTCTCCTCAACCCAAACTCTAATTCATTTTTGTTTTCTTCACCCTTGGATTATTTGAGTTTTGATTCATGTTTTGAGTGTTGTGTGGGTTCTGAAAAGTGTAAATTTTGTGATTTAATTGATGAGTGTGTTCATTCTGAGGTACCCATGACCGTCGATGATTCTACAAATCTCATTTCTATAGATTCTCTATCTTTAGAGAATAAACATGTGCAGATAGACAGTTTAATGGACCTCACTCCCCCTAAATCCACTCCCTCAATCCAAAAACAACCGGTGTCGGAACTTAAAAAACATCCTTCTAATTTAAAATATGCATATCTTGAGGGTATTAACCAACTGCCCATCATTATTGCGAATAACCTCTCTCCAAAACAGGAATCGAAACTGGTCAAACTATTGAGAGAGTGTAAAAAGTAAATAGGATGGACATTGGCTGATATTCCTGGGATTAGTCCATCTATTTTTATTCACCATATACTTTTGGATGATGAGGATAAGCCCGTAAGGCAATCTCAATGCCGGTTGAATCCCACTCTCCTTGATGTGGTAAAATTGGAAGTCAGTAAATTACTTACTGCGAGGATCATTTATCCTATATCTGATAGTAAATAGGTTAGCCCAGTGCAAATTGTGCCTAAAAAAACAGGAATAATAGTTGTGTCAAATGAAAGGAATGAATTGGTTCCAACATGTGGGCAAAACAGTTGGCGAGTCTGTATTGACTATCGTCGACTGAATCAAGCCACGCGAAAGGACCACTTTCCATTACCTTTCATTGACCAAATGTTAGAACAATTGGTTGGTAAGTCCCATTATTGTTTCCTTGATGTCTATTCGGGTTATTTCCAAATCCATATATCCCTTGAGGATCATGAAAAGACAAAAATTACCTATCCATTTGGCACATTTGCATACAGAAGGATGCCATTCGGTCTATGTAATGCTCCTGGTACTTTTCAGCGATGTATGTTGAGTATTTTTTCTTAGTATCTTGAGAGTTTTATGGAAGTATTTATGGATGATTTCATGGTTTATGGATCTTCTTTTGATGATTGTTTGGAACACCTAGGTTCTGTCCTCCGCCGCTGCATTGAAAAAGATCTTGTTTTAAATTATGAGAAATTCCATTTTATGGTTGAGCGGGATATAGTTCTTGGGCATTTCATTTCAAATAAGGGAATTCAAGTTGATAAATCTAAAATTGAATTAATTTCAACCCTTCCATATCCAAAATGTGTTCTTGAGGTACGATTTTTCTTGGTTCATTCTCGTTTTTACCGCCGATTCATTAAAGACTTTAGTAAGATTTCACTTCCATTATCCCGGTTATTGCAAAAATATTCTGAGTTTTTGTTTGATAAAAATTGTGAAGATTCATTCAATTCACTAAAAAATAGTCTCACATCACCTCCCATCATCCAACCACCAAGGTCGGATCTCCCCTTCGAGCTTATGTGTGATGCCTCTAACTTTGCAGTTGGGACAGTTTTATCACAAAGGGTTGAGAAGGCTCCTCATGTCATTGCATATTCCTCACGTACCCTTGACCCTACCCAGGTAAACTACACAACCACAAAAAATAACTCCTTTATATTGTGTTTTCCTTGGAAAAATTTCGTTCATATCTTCTCGGGTCAAAAATCATCGTCTTCTCTGATCATGCTGCCCTTCGTTTCCTCCTAAAGAAACCTAAAGCCAAACCCCGTCTCATACGGTGGATGCTCCTCCTACAACAGTTTGACCTTGAGATTAGAGATAAGAGGGGGGTGGAGAATGTGGTAGCTGGCCACATTAGTAGGATTTCCCCACCATTGGACCATCATGTTGACTCACCCTTACCCATTCGAGAATTCTTCCCTCATGAGAACCTTTGTGATGTTGTGGACCTTACCCCCTGGTATGCGGACATTGTGAATTTTCTAGCAACATCTAGGGTCCCCCTTGATTTTAGCACTTCACAATCCTAGAGACTTAAGCATGATTCTCATTGGTACATTTGGGATGACCCATACTTGTGGAGAATTTGTAATGACCAAGTAGTTTGTCGGTGTGTCCCTGACCATGAGTTCACCTCTGTTTTGACCTTCTGCCACACCTTGGCCTATGGGGGCCACTTTGGCTCTCAACGTACAGCTCAAATGGTCCTTGACTCAGGACTTTATTGTCCAACATCGTATAGGGATGCCCATATATTTTTCAAGTCATGTAGTCATTGTCAATTCACAGGGAATATCTCCAAGAGGAATGAAATGCCCCAACAGCCCATGTTATTTTGTGAGATCTTCAATGAATAGGGCATTGACTTCATGGGGCCTTTTACAAATTAATTTGGCTTTGTATACATCTTATTGGTTGTTGAATATGTATCTAAATGGGTGGAAGCAAAGGCCACCAGGACCAATGACTCTCAAGTGGTTGTTGATTTTGTGAGGCCCCAAATTTTTAGTAGGTTTGGTTTACCAAGATTCATCATTAGTGATCAAGGTTCACATTTTTGCAATCGCAACATGAAAAATTTGCTTCGTAAGTATGGGTTTGATCATAAGTTCTCCACTGCATATCATCCCCAAACTAACGGACAATCAGAAATATCAAATCGGGAAGTTAAACAAATCTTGGAAAAAATGGTACAACCCAATAGGAAAGATTGGAGTTTGCGCTTGGATGATGCACTTTGGGCGTACCGTATATCTTTTAAAACCCCAATCAGAATTTCACCATAAAAAATTGTGTTTGGAATGTCTTGTCACCTCCCAGTGGAGGTAGAACACAGTGTATATTGGGCTGTTAAACAATGTAATATGAACCTTTCAGATGCAGGTGAGCAAAGAAAGCTGCAGATTCAAGAGTTGGAAGATATTTGACGTGATGCATATGAGAACTCCTAGATCTATAAATAGAAGACAAAGGATATTCATGATAGCATGATTCACCAACGAAAGTTCTATATTGGTGAGAAGGTCCTCATGTACAATTCCAGGCTTAGGCTCCACCCAGGCAAGCTTCGTTCCCGATGGCTCGGTCCTTATATTGTTACTAAAGTTTACCCTTTTGGTGTAATACAGGTTTTGCATGAGCAGAGTGGACGAAGTCTTACCGTCAATGGGTAGAGACTTAAACACTTCTATGAGGATTTTATGAAGAATTTGGTGGAGTAAATCCACCTTATCGATGCATCATACCAATAAAACACACCAGGTTTTATCCTTCCTTCTCACATTCTCAATTATTTCAGTGAGGACACTTCACATTCTAGGTGTGGGGGGGGGGTGGATACATTCCTGGGTTAGTTATGAATTTTCATCTTTTTCTCCTTTTGTTTTCTCTTTTTGGCCTTTTTTATGGTATTTTCATTTTTTCCACATCAACAATTTCGAAGTTCCATGATTTAGCGACCATAAAGGGGGGAAAGTAAAAATACCATAACGAAGGCTAAAAAGAATTTTTGTATGAATTTAACATCAAGGAGTGATTTTATTTTAGTGAATTGGTTTTATGTCAATGATATAAATGGTCATATCTATGTGAAACCTTTGAGATGATTGATGCCCTTTGTGTGAGTAGTTTTTTGGAAAACTGTGTCACTAATATCTCCACAAAGTTTTGCACCAAACCACAAAGTGTGATTATTTATTACTTAATATAAGGTAAATATATGTTGGGTTAATATTTTTCAGCATTAAATGATATTTCCATACGTTCGTTCCTTATCCGGTCTATTTCATTACTATACCAGATTGACCTATGCGTGTGTACCTAATGTCTGACTATTTTACGCCCTCAAAAAAATTATTGTGTCTTAGGCAGGTCAAAAACCACTCCTCCTCAACCTTTGATCTTGTTATAACTATTTCAATTAGTGTCGTGAGGAGATAAAACAAGGGTTGAGAGATGAGTGTGAGATTTGTTCCAATTTCAACTTCAAAAAAAATATAATAAATGAGGGGAGTGATGAAATGTGCAACATATTGAGATATCTAGGTCTGGAGCTTATGGTTTGACTTCTGGGAATTCTTAAATGAGTGGGTCTTGAAATATGATTGCAAAGGATATAGGACAGGTTCGGTGACAAAATCATTTAAGCTAAAAAATGTTAAAATAACATATACTTATTGGATATCAAGTGGAAAGAATAGCATGGAATGGTTTTCACACACACACATAGAGAGTTAGTGTCATGGTTTACTTCTGAATTCATTTCTCAATTGGGTATCGTGAATCTTTTTGAATTTCACTATGATATGATTTATGAGACATCTTTTTCTATTTTCACTAGGAAGAACTCCTTGGTGTGGTTCGTGCATTGATCACTTTACTTTAAATAAAATTTCCTCAAATGATAAATCTTAAGGATGTTGGAAATATATATATATATATGAATCATTGTATTTGGATATGTGACTTTGCCCATGAGTGCAAATGTTTAGGTGTGGGGGTGTGATCGTACCACGATTCACTGTTTTATTCCACCCTTACACCGCAGTTTTAAACTAGTTTTGTAATGAATATTCAAAATATAATAATAAATTTCACTTTATGTTTGAATCAATCAATTAATTTTAATCAATATTATAATGGGAAATGTTACTTGTTTTTATTTTTCCAATGTAGGTGGAGGTGATTTGGAGGCCCCTTGATGAAGTGGAAGAAAAATGGTCCAAAATTCATGGACATTTGTCAACTGTTTTTCATATTACAAGAAATACGTGTATCCAAATGGGATGAAATGTTGTGGGCCTGTCCAAAACTTAATAGGATACATTTCATATTAAGGAATCGAATCCTGATTCGGCTTCTATGATGTCCATAAGAACTGATCTGTCCAAGACACTGAATATGGACCAAGTCAAATGTGGTGTTCTGTATTTCATCAGTATCTTGAGCTGTAGTTGTTCAATGGGTGTCAAACTTTCGGTGGAGATAGTCAATAGGTAGGTATACAACTTTCTATTTTCCCCAAAGCGATATAAGACTGTCTGAAGGCCAAAACGTGTGGTACAAGTGGATTGATGAAATCTGTGTGCCTAAAACCACCTTCCAATTTTCCTATAAAATGACACCATGGGCTCCCCATTTGTAAGTTCGGCCAAGAGGAAAGGTTATGCCATTTTGGAGTCCCCAAGGAGTCTTCACAACATCCCTATAAGTTCTGGAGGCTATGGGAGGAGCTACTTCAACATCTTCTTCTTCTTCTCCTCCCATGGGTTTCTAAACCCCTTGTGATCACCCGGGGAGAAATGTGATGTAATCCCGAGCTTCAAAGTTGTATTATTTTGAATGATCTTTTTAATTCCAGGTTGTTGTGTTGTTTTTCATCATCATATATTCTTATTTTATTGACTTATGTACTATTATTTCATTCTCAACTCATATGATCATGTTTGGGGGTACCCATTCATGTGATGTTTCACACACCGTTCACCATTTCCTTTTCCCCCTTACAATTGCGGTGTTTGTGTGGTTCATATTGGTCAATTGAACTCACATAATAACTATAAAGGTCATGCACATTTATGTCATTGTATCACAATTAAATAAAATACAAACCTGGACAACACATCGAATTCTTCATGTGTTTCCTTGGTGAGTTTCGGTTATGATGTCGAACACAAATCACCCAATCATCGGCGGTGTCTGGTGAATCGTTTTGTGTTTTCGACTGAAACCTAGGCGGTATCCTAGTATAAACTCAGTAACATTCTGGTTCTAGGTGTTACAAACCAGGGATTAAAATATCATAACCCCGTCCCTTGAAGCGATGAAGGATGAGAATCACAAGACTTCCCCGGGTTGATCACGTTTAATCAATCTTGTTCATTTCTACTTTGTTTTATTACTTTCATTTTCTATTTTCATCATTAATCATAAAACCCCAAAGTTTCAAAAAACCTAATTCAACTTCTACTTTCATAATCAGAACCCTCTTTTTAAATTAATGATCTAAGGCTCCGTCAAGAGACGGCCTAGGGTTGCTGCTATACTGCAGAAATTCTAGTCAAAATTAAATAACTAATTTGACGTGCTCGACAATGCGATCAACAATTGGGTAATGATATTGATGTTTATTTGGTTTGATTGATAAAAGATTTAAAATTATTCTAGGATTCAGATGTTACATTGTATGATGATTAAAAAAATAAATATTTCATGTCGAGAGCCATGTTTTACAAGATAATAAATGAATTTATTGCTTAAAGAAACTTTTTAGGATATAGCATTAAAGGAACTCATGGGTGTCCCATTTGTGAACAAGGAACATAGTCAATTAGGTTTAAACATTCATTAAAGACTATTTTTTATGTAAATCATAGATTTATACCATGATAACATAATTACCAATCTTGGATGACATTTTTTTATGGGAGTTCTGAAGAACATGCAACACCACCTCCACTAACAGGTGATCAACTATTTGAGAAAGTATAAGATATGGACATTGCTTTTGGTAAACCTTTTTTGAAAATCCTTTTGAATACTAGTTGAAAAAAGAGATTAGTTTTTTTATTTTTTATACTATAATTGTTTGTACATCAGGAATTTTAATGATGTTATGCATATTGAGAAAAATATATGTGATAGTGTCATTCTAAAGTTACTAAATGCACTCAAAAAAACAAAGCATGTAATTAAGGCTATGTTGGACATGATTTAAATGGGAATACATGAAAAGTTGGTTCCAATGAAAGGTGAAAAATGGAATTTTATTCCTCCAGCAACTTGCACTTTTTTCAGGTAGGATAGATATTAGTTTGGAAACTTCTTGAATGATATAAAGGTCTCATAGGGGTATTCATCAAATATCAAGAATATCAATTCAATTACTGATTTAAAGTTAAAGGGTATGAAATCACATGATTATCATGTTTTGACATAAGATCTAATTCTTGTAGATTTATGTTTCATTTTTCTTAATAATATCCATCATACATTGACCAATCTAGGTTTCTTTTTCAAAGCTATATACAAAAAAGTAATAGACCCAACAATATTTACAACTATGGAAATGAAAACTGCCATAATATTATGTGAATTTGAAATGTTCCTCCCACCAGAATTTTTTGATGTGATGGATTACTTGATAATTCTCTTGTTAGGAGAGATTCAAATATGTGGTTCTATACATTAAATATAGATGTACCCCATTGAAGTGTAAATGAGGATTTTGAAAGGGTATGTTAAAAATCAAAGTCATCCAGAAGGTTGTATTTTTGAGATATATATTATTAAGGAAGCTGTTGAATTCTTTACCAACCACCTATCCAGTGTGGAAAATAATGGTCTATCAAAATCTCATCACATTGGGTGAATTGTGGGAGATAAAGTTTCTTGAATATATTTTTTCATAATCATTATTACAGATCTGGAAAAAACTGACCTTTATGTTTTTCATAAAAATTTAAATGTTTCCCCGTATGTTGAAACCCATAATGAAATTCTTAGGAATTTGAATCAGTCAAGGGATGAAATATGGATATCAAATACACATAATTAACAGTTTATAGGATGGTTTAAGGACCATATTTTTAAGGATTTATCTTAAAATCCAACTTCAATTTTAGAATGACTTCGACGGCTAGCCATAGGACCAAGTTTTCATGTATTATCTTATAATAATTATGTAATTAATATTTATATGTTCTATAAAAATGAACATGAATAATGTAGTACCTTGAAAAATAGTGGAGTTATACTTGTGGATGAAGAGATGCATGTATCTGGTACTAAGGACATAAATCCAATTTATGCAAATATGTCATACTTTGGCATCATCAAACAATTATGGGAGTCAGATTATACAACATTACAAGTGACTATTTTCAATGAAAGTGGGTTGATAACATGAGTGGTGTTAAAATAAAAGAATTCGGATTCATGAAAGTGGATTTTAGTAAGTAATGGTACAAAGAAAAACCATTTATATTGGAATCACAGGTTGTATAAGTATTCTATGTTCTAGATCCCGCAAACTGAAAGTGGTCAATTATTTTTTTATCAAAAATAACCACTGAAGGGTCAGATGAAAATTCAAATGAGTAAGACCCTTTAATCGAGGTATCACAATCATTTATTAGAGGCACCAGTGTATAGAGGGTCTTTTATGTTAGAGGATACCATAATTAATGGATTCGAATACTCGATAGAGGGGTCAAATCTCTTCAATCTTTTAGAAAAAGATAGTTCAATAATTGGGTTATATTTATTTTTGTAATATAAATTGTGTAACCTCATATTATTATTCATTACTCACTACATTTATGTAATATAAATGTTCAACCAATTCTGTATATAATGACTTCTATACATGTCGATGCTCCCAATATTGAGTAACAATAGGTTTCTCAAACAGATGGTGCTCCCAATGAAGATTAATAACAACCTTCTACAAATACTGATGATACTTATCTAGAGTAATAATATATTAATGATATTAAAACTCACAAAATGTTAGATGACAAACAACCAGTGACCTAGAAAAAATAGAAGCATTGTAGTGCGATGGTGTTAGAAAAAAATTAAGGTGAGAAAAAAAGGAATTAAATTTGAGTTTGGATATAATTCTCATGATCATACTATTAACCCCAACAAGTCCATTTTTAGTAGTTTTATTTGGATCACTACTCAGTAAAATATTTTGATTGATATAGATTAATGGCACAATGTTGTTCATTCACTTAATACACTGATTTAGGAAGCGATTAAGGTAACATTATGATATAATTTTTTTATTTTACTAAAAAAATAATGAAACATTGATTTACTCTTCATTATCCCTTGAAAATTTCATTTATAGTAGATGAATCCCAAATGAAATTTGTATTAATTATTGTATAAAAGGCTCACAAAGGCTTTTTCATAATTCATACAAAGTTTCATCTCAAAGATACTGAAGAGAAAATAAACCCTCACCCACCACATATGTATTCACACTTGATAATCCATGAAGCATGAGATGCATTTACTATCTATCTTGAGGATACATCTTTTTAGGTACATTATGGATGGTAATACATTGTTTGAAAATATGTGTATTAATCACATTTATTAATAATTTTTAATTTATGAAACAAAAACTGAGTGCTAAATATATGAAATGGGCAGAAAAACTAATGTACCCCTACATAAAGCAAGTACGAGGTACGCTTCACTTGAATTTTTTTTTAAATATTTTAAATCTACTATAATAATTTTACGTGACATGAAACAAAAATGTAATTATGTTCCTTTTATATATATATATATATTGATGAATCCAAATCCACTTCCATCCCACATCATGTTCCATAGAATGAGGAACATGTAAATAAAGATGGGGTACTTATAGATAAAAAAACACAAAAAGTGTTAGAATCATGTGTAAGTATGATATAATAAAAAAATGTTTTTAGTTAAATAAATATTACAAAACAATGATTACTTATTTTACTATAACATGTACTCAAATTATACATAGGAATCATCATCAGCTATACCGTATAAAAAATACTATCAGTGGACTTGAAGCATCCAGAATAGTATGGTTGTGTCAGAGGTGCGGGTTTTGGGGTGACACCCCAAACATATTTTGATAAAAGAAATGAACAGGGGGATAAAGATAAAAAATGAAGATATGTAGGAATTATTATATTCTCTTACATAAAAATTTAATTAGTGGTCAAAGTTTCTAGAAAATGTTATGGTAAGGAAACAAAGATAAGAAATAACACAAGAACAACCATTGCATGATGATTCCCCAACCCCCACCAACTTTGAGGCAAGCCACTCAAATAGTTATCTTATATGAGTTAACCAATATTCTCCTTATTGTTTCTATGAAATTTTAATTAGGCATACACTGATACCATTCCTGTAATAATATTTTATAGGGTGAAAATGATTGTGATTTTTATATATCAACACCCACCCATTGTCTTTTTGTGAGGGTTATTGTGTTCAATATCCAAGAAGATATTAAACACAAAAGACATCTTCCAATTGATCATGTGAGATTGTGGATTATCATAGCTCATAAGCCGAGCATCGATCTACCAATTCCACTTGATGACGTAGATATTCATACGGTCAAGAAAGATATTGTAACATTCATAGCATGGATATTATATCTTGTAAAAAACATGTCAAAATGGAGGTATTCATTTCCAATTTTTTTTTCACGCAAAACCTTTAAAAATTAATAAAAAAGGTATGAACTGATGAATGCTATTATAAATAGACAAAGGGAAGGGGTGAAACAAAATTTTGAATCAAAATGATCTAAAGGATAAATTTACCATTTTAAAATATATTCACAAATCTCTTATTCCCCACCCATTCAATATTTTAATTTACTAACATTGAAGGTCCAGGAAGATACAAGGTTACAAAGTGGTAGTAATGTCATAGTTGATTTTGAAGAACAAATGTACATATAGGCCATTACAGACTACATTTCTCTTGATAATGTAAATGAAATCCTCAAGTATGAATGGCTAGGATTCTCAATTGTAAATGTATACATGAGGTGTGTTTTCAGGATTTTCTTTTCCAATAGCTGATCTACAATGTTAATTATGACTAAATACAATTCATATTTTTTGTCAGAGTTTATATTAATACTATTTTAAGGGAAATCCCTATGAATATAAATATAGAATCATTATTCTTAATATCACTTCTACACAATTAACCTCATTGGATTTAGATAAATGTATACCATAGTGGAAAAACTAGTTGCAATGTTTGAAGGAAAACTTGTGGACAATGAACTTTTATTATAACCAATGATGTAGGGGGAAAACTCTACAATTTATTCATATCAAATATATTTTCATTCCTTTCATTACTTATTCTTTTTTGTTTTTTAGGAAACATTGGTTACTCATTGCACTCAATTTGGATACTCCAAACATTTATTTTTTGGATTCACATCATTGATACCCAATAAGCTAACCACACTTGATGAAATTTTTTAATTTGTAATACTCTACATCCAATGTTTTAGAACTAAACTAAAAGTTATGTATTTTATATTATGTCTTAATGAGATTTTTTTATAATATAGAGGATTTTAAATATCATCAAAATCATGGCATGAGTATATCCGATGCGTACAAGGAGCCTATCGACTTTTACAAGTGGATAATTAATAGGATATATATAATAATACTTCAATATCAAATGTAACGAATCAAAGTTTTATTAATGGAAATACCTCTTGATCTAATTAAATGTCTCTTTATATAAAATTTTTATATAAAATGTCAACTTCTTTGGTTTTATATTAATAATTTTGATCGTTGCTAATATAGTCGTTGAACAGTGATCACAAGATTAGTATAAATATAGGGCTTTAACAAATCCAATTTATGCAGACAAAAGAAGTGATGGCCTCATCCAGTATAATTGCTCCATACGAAGCCCATTTGTTGGAGCTTGGAAAAGAGGTTCCGTCCTTGGGTTTCTCTCTTGACCAAGCCCAAGCTGAGCTTCATCATGTCAAGCTCGAACGGGACCGTCTACGGGAAAAGTGGAAGTTGATAGAGATTACCACTCGAGCGATGTTATCTGAGCCACCCCAAGAGTCTGTCACCATTGCACACCTTACCCTTAGGTCTTATGCGGCTGTTTTAAGGGGTTATGTAACAAATCACTAGTAATATGTTCATGTACATTATTTTTGTATATAATAATGAATATACTTTCTTGTCATTATTGATACATTGTAAATAGTTTTTTAAAGTACAAATAGTGTTTTTAGTTATTATTTAATTAAGAATAATCTTTTATTAAATTAAGGGATTTTTGAATTAAATAATACTTTAATAAAATATTATTATTATTATTAAATTAATTTTTATTAAATATAAATTATCTTATAATTTTATGAATGCAATTGTAATTTTTATTAAGGTTTGAAATCCATTCTTTTCAAAACCCGTGAATTTTCGATAAATGTCGGTTTTTATTTTAAAAGTGAAAATTAACATATTTAGAAAATTATTTAGATAAAATAAATGTTATTTATGGAATCAGGATTTTGAAATTATCCAATGGGGAATTGTTCATAATTTTCTGAGACAGTCAAATTTTTGGGTAAAAATTAAATACCATTTAAATATATAATGTGTTTTATGACATCATAATGAACCAATAGTGATGTAATAAAATACTATAAACTTTATTTTCGGCCAAAATATGTTTTACCATTAAAATAATGTAATTTTGGGTTTGTTTGACTTATTTTACAAAGCATTAATGGACCCCTCGAGACTTATTAAACATCTTGTCTTTTTAAATTATTTTCTATGGGAGTGTGATTCACCTTCACATAAGAAAACCCATTATTTTAAGAAGTTCAGTCTTTGGCCTTATAAAATATTGTTTTCCTCTCCCCTTTTCCAAATACCATGGGCAAAAACCATGAGATGATTTGTGGTTTGGATTAGTTTAATGTAAGGGGTCCCAAATCTAAATAATAAAGAATTAACTCACCTTTCCTATATAAACCCACCCAAGCTCCCACTTCCACCTCACTCAAATCCTTTTTAGTTCATCCAACCTCTTCCATACTCTCTATAGAATCCTCCCAAGGTTCCCCAAGCTCCCAAGAAGCCTCTCTCAATCCTCTCTCAAGCCTTTGGAAGCACACTTCCAAGTAAGGGATTTTCTTCCTTTCACTTTTTTGTCCAATTTTCTTAATATTGTTATGCCCTTTTAATTTCAATTATAAATGTTGGGGTATGGTTTAGAACCTCCCCCATACTTCTCTATTATTTTTTTAATGATGGGATACCCATTTCTATCTCATTAAATTCCTCCCATGTACACCTGTTACTATGCCGAAATTCCGAAAGGAACTTCTCTCTCCTCATTTACATTCAAGCAATACTTTTGTATCCTGAATCTAAATTCCATTAAAATTGTTGGTACATGTATCTATATGACCCCCTTACTGTATATTTCATGTAGATAT
The DNA here is from genome assembly GCA_963277665.1 of Viscum album. Classification (NCBI taxonomy): domain Eukaryota; kingdom Viridiplantae; phylum Streptophyta; class Magnoliopsida; order Santalales; family Viscaceae; genus Viscum; species Viscum album. Next base: position 1,695,065,708 of record OY728153.1, read on the forward strand.
TATTAGGCACCCCTTTCTCTCTCATCAACCATTTTTTTATGAATTCTTATATCACGCCGTTACGCTGCCAAAATTACACTGATTTTCTAAGACAATGTCATTGTGTAGTGAATACCACACCCATTTATCCATCAAGGGTATTCACCTTCATGCACATTTACTTATTGATTATAAAGTTTCATTCCGCATTCCATTGTCGTGGAATAAATGATTATGTTTTATGAATCCATGTTTTACGATCCATGTGGCACACTTATGCATGAAATGAAATGTTTAAGAAGGGTGTGCCCTTATAGCACTCCAATGCATTGGGTAAATTATAGTATCATGATATGTCATGTGCAATGACTGTTGACTCATGATAATTAAAGTGCAATGAGGGTTTACTCGTGCTTCATGTGCAATGAGGATTTACTCATGCTTCATGTGCAATGGGCCTTGGCTCATGCAAATTCCATGTTAAGTGTTGTTTCCACATTTCCATGTTATGATTATCATGCTTTATCATGCCTTTATGTCAATGTTTCTCTTGTGCTCTAATGATATTCCTATTTTCTAACATGTATATTAATCCTCATGTATTCCATGTTTATTCCCTTACTGGGATTTATAACTCACCCTCTTCTTATGCATGTCCTGAGGTTATCCCATGCAATGCTAAGTACGAGGGAATGTAGTGGTCATGTAAAGTAAGTTTTCAATAAAGATGTTGTATTTCATGTTTTAAGTTGTTATGTAATGATCCTATTCACCAAAGACACTAGAACTCTCGATCTTCCATGTTGTATCAAGTGAATAGTTTATGTAATAAATCATGTTTAAGTTTGTAATAAAAGAAGGGTTTTCATAGTTGCTATCAGAGGATAGGTTTAGTTATTTTTGGGATTAGGTTTAAAAAACCCTAGTAAAGGCTTAGATACAAGACTAAGTACAATAAAAACGTCCCTAAGTTTTGGTGAGTATTGATTAAGTGGGTTATCAAGTAAATACATCCCTGTCTGGATACGAGTAGGTAGAGGTAGTTCTGGAATAGATGTATCCTAGGGATTAAACCCGAAAACACCGCTTTGAGCTAGACTCGAATGGGAACTGGTGCACGACAATAGGCATTGTTGCACTCTTGGTTACGACACTCATGGGGGGTATGCTTTGGTAAATTCACAAGCTTAGTATGAACCCTTATTAAGGTAATAAAAAAACCCAAAAAATATATGTTAGAAAGTAGATCCTGAAAATCCTAGATTGAAGCCTATAGATTCATAAGTTAAGGAAATAAAATTTAATTTATAAGTCATAAAAATTTTTCTTTGGATTACCCTTTATGTGTTACCCCTAAATTTCCTTTTATTCTAGCCAATGGTCGGTAATAGGAGGACTTGGGATTACAACCGATGTGAAGATCAGTGTGATGACTGTACTAATGAGATGCCCAATCCAATGGGAGTGGGAATCGTAAACTTTGTCATGCTTCTCTCTCAGCTAATTCAAGATTTTAATAGAAACATGGGTCAAGAGGAGTGTTCAACCCCCCTCCCCCCCACAAGAAAGAACAAGTTGCTATCGAGAGCTTCATGAGACAAAGGCTTCCTACTTTTAGTGGATCATCTGATCCCACGATCATTGAAAAATGGATCAACTCCATTGAAAAGATCTTTTCCATCCTTCAATGTTCTGAACAAGAGAAGGTTCTCCTAGCGGCTTATCGTATGGAGGGTGAAGCTGATCAATGGTGGACATTGATCAAAAATATGAAGCCTGAGGAGGAGATCGAGGTGTTGGAATGGAAGTATTTTTAGAAGATTTTTTTTGATAAATATTTTCTGCACACCCTTTGGATTAAGATGGAAAGGGACTTCCTTTCCCTGAAGAAAAAGGTGAAGAATCTGTTGGAGCGTACAAGGAAAACTTCACAAGTATTTCACAATACGCTTCCAGATTTATCGTTACCCCCAAATGCAAAGTTGACCACTTCTTTGGTGGGATGAAGCCTAGCCTAGGGAAAACATTAGCGATCTGTGACTTCAATAGCTATGAGGAAATTGTCTGATGTGCCCTCAAGGTCGAAATGGAGATCAGGAAATCACAAGGGGTATCATGGGGACAAGAAGTGTAAGGTGGACATCAATGCTGGTGGTCCAATGGATAAATCCAACGGTGATAAGAAGATCCAGCACCCCACTTTCCAAAAGTGTGGAAAGAAGCACCCTGGAAATTGCCTCAAGGGTACGAGGAAATGCTTTAGGTGATGAAGAGAAGAGAACCTAGTTGTTAACTATTGGCAAGAAAGATCCGCGGCTGCGAGAAGGGAGAGGAACACTCTTTTCGAACCTCAACGCGTTGTTCATTGATACAACTACAAATAAATGGGGCATTTTTCAAATCAGTGCCCTAATCCAAGGGTTTTCGGAGTCAACCAACAACCTCCAAGGCAGCAAGGAAGAGCTTTTGCCATCACTTCTGCCGAAGTGAACCCTAAAAACAAAGTGGTGACAGCTACGCTAGTTATTCATTCAAGAATAGCGAATGTACTTTTTTATTCAGGTTCTACGCATTCTTTTATATCTCGAAAGTTTAGTAGAACAATACCAGCACCACCACAAATCATGGAAGTAAAGATGTCAGTGAGTACGAAAAATGGTGAAATCATTGCATCCCATGAATATAAGTCCTCCCCTATTATAATCTATGGATTTAATTTCCTAGAGAACCTCGTCATACTCCCTCTAGTGGAATATGATGCAATTCTTGGCATGGATTGGATTTCCTTATATAGAGCCAACATAAATTGTCGGGAGAGGAAAATCACACTCCATATGGAGAATCAACCCATGATTCTTTACAAGTGTAAGGAGGAAGATGAATCTCCTTTAGCTCCATCATCTCAATAATGGATATTACTAACCTATGAGAACGCATATCTGTCTCAGATGACTGATTCCAAGGAAGAAACCATCCTTGAAGAAATGCCTATTGTGATGGAATTCGCCGAAGTGTTTCCTGAGTAACTGCGTGGTCTTCCTCCTAGAAGAGATGTTGAATTCTCAATTGAACTTATACCAGGGGAACTACCAATATCCAAGAATCCATATATAATGGCTGTCATGGAGCTTTAAGATCTGAAGAAACAAATACAGGAGAATCTGGATAAAGGGTTTATACGCCCAAGTGCTTCACCATGGGGTGCACCAGTCCTCTTCATCAAGAAGAATGATGGGTCAATGCGGCTTTGCATCGATTATCGTGAACTAAACAAAATCACAATAAAGAGAAAGTATCCTCTTCCACGGATCGATGATTTGTTTGATTAGCTTCGTGGAGTACAATACTTCTCCATGGTAGATTTACGGTCAGGATATTATTAAGTAAGGGTGAAGAAAGAAGATATCCCCAAGACTGCTTTTCGCACAAGATATGGGCACTATGAATTCATAGTAATTCCTTTCGGACTCACTAATTCTACAGAAATATTCATGGATTTGGTGAATAGAGTCTTTAGATATTACCTTTACAAATTGGTGGTAGTCTTTATAGATTATATTCTAATATACTCCAAAACCAAGGAGGATCATGGGGAGCATTTAAGAACTGTACAAGAGACTTTGTGCAAGGAGAATGTCTATGAAAAGTACAGAAAGTGTGATTTCTGGTTGAAGGAGGTCTAATTCTTGGGCCATATCATCACAAGAAATGGGATATATATGGATCCCCCCAAAATAGACGCAATTGAGAGATGGCCGAGGCCAACATCGGTAATGGATATCCGTAGCTTCTTGGGCTTAGCTGGATATTATCGATGATTTGTGAGAAATTTATCACAATTGTCCAACCCTCTTACCAAGATAACTCTAAAGGGAATAAAGTTTGCTTGGAGTGGTGAATGCGAAGAAAGCTTTAAGGAGTTGAAAAGGAGGCTTATCACTGCGCTCGTGCTCACTTTACCCACAAGTGGGGTACATTTTGTGGTATTCAATGATGCTTCAAAGAAGGTCTTAGGTTGTGTGCTGATGAAGAATGATAAAGTGATATCCTATGCCTCAAGGCAGTTTAAAATCCATGAGCGAAACTATCCAACGCATGATCTGGAGGTGGCGGCGGTGATCTTTGCCTTGAAAATCTGGCGGCATTATCTCTATGGGGAGAAATGTGAGATATATACTGACCACAAGAGTCTTAAATATATATTCACACAGAAAGATCTTAATATGCACAAGAGAAGATGGATAGATCTCATCAAGGATTGTGACTGTTCAATACATTACCACCCTGGGAAAGCGAACAAGGTGGCAGATGCTTTAAGTTGAAAGGACCCAACGATTCTATCAATGATTAGAATTGAGAAGGATACAATCTTCTTAGACTTGATGAAGATAGACATGGGAATCATAAAGAAGGTAACATCATCAATCCTTTCACAAATGATTTCTCAATCATCTCTTTTGGAAAGGTTAAAGGATGCTCACAAGGGATGATGTGGGCATTAAGGAAATAGTAGAAGCTATCGAGAAAGGGAAATCCTCGGAATTTAATGTTAATGAAGAAGGAATTGTGCAATTTGGGAAAAGACTATGTGTTCCATCAATTCCGGAGCTGAAGAAGGAACTTTTGGATGATGCACATAGTTCAAATTTCTCTATTCACCCAGGGAGCACAAAGATGTATCGAGATCTTTGAGAAAACTTTTGGTGGGATAACATGAAGAAGGATATTGTTGTATATACATCAAAGTGCCTGGTGTGCCAGTAAGTGAAGGCAGAGAGGTAGAAGTATAAGGGGATGATGCAACCATTGCCCATACCAAAATGGAAATGGGAGAACAACACCATGGAATTTTTCATTGGACTTCTGAGGACATCCAAAGACAAAAATGCAATCTGGGTCATGGTGGATCATCTTACAAAGACTTCCCACTTCATTTCTATTCGGGAGGATTTCTCATTGGGTCAACTGGCACAGATATATATCAGGGAAGTGGTAAGGCTGCAAGGAGGGCCACTATCTATTGTATCTGGCCGAGATCCAAGATTCACCTCTATGTTTTGGAAGAGTCTTAAAAATTCTCTGGATACTGAACTGAACTTCAGTATGGCCTATCATCCTCAAACTGATGGTCAATCTGATTGGAGTATCCAAACACTTAAGGACATGTTGAGATCATTCTCAATGGACTTTAAAAGAGGATGGGATCAACATATTCCTCTGGTTGAGTTTTCTTATAATAACAGTTTCTACTCGAGCATCCAAATGGCACCTTATGAAGCCATGTATGGGAAAAGGTGAAGAACATCGGCATGTTGGGATGAGGTCGGTGAACGTAAGATTCTCGGACCGGAAATGGTTGAAGAAATGGTGGAGAAGGTGAAAACCATTCAACAGCATATCAAGGCAGCCCAGAGTCGACAGAAGAGTTATGCAGATAACCATCGATGAGACCTTGAGTATAAAGGTTGAGACATGGTTTTTCTACACATATCTCCATGGAATAATTTCATGAGTTTTGGAAAGAAAGGGATGTTAAGTCCAAGGTACATGTCACGAACCGGATCTGGTCGCCACCATTAACGGCACCAAACCCGGCCCGTGGTAAGGCCCGAAGGGCGTTCCCTATCCCCACGGGCTGGCACAAGTGCTCGGGTATCAAACAAATCTGGTTTGGGAACGATTTACCCGAGTATGAAAGCATAAATCATAAAAAAACAATCAATTATTAAAATCTGAAATTTTCATGCTAAACAATTCTTAACAAAACAAGATCTGAATACATAAGTTTAAAGACACTACAAGTGGTCTAAAAACAAATAATGACAACATAAAGACATCCCCATAGACTCCACATGACAAGGGGATCATCACCCGCAAGCCGTCCCCGCAACTCCGCCCCAACGATGGGGACTAACATCCCGAACCGCCATCACCCTTAGCCTTCCCTTTACCTAAGTCAAGCATGAGAAGGTCTAATTACACCCAAGGGGTGTAAGTAGGGTGTGATCCTAATCCCAATAGGATACCACCAGTTGATTCCAAAGAGTATGCAATACAATGTGAACAAAACAAGCAATTTTAATACACAAGGTGAAATAGTGTTAAAATTCAAAGAAATGCAACTTTCAAATGAAAACAGTTTTCAATCCGAGAATTTCAGAATGTTAGCACATTAAATAGACATGTGAACTACTGTAATGTACTACCAAAAACAACCAACAACAAGGGTATATACCACAAATACTATGAGCATCAAAATCAGGAACACCCCTAAGCACTAGGTTTTCTCGGGCCCTATGTACCTCGTACCTCGGTGTAGAGTAACCATAGAAAAATTCGTTCTCGTGCACGAGACACTATTAGGGAACATACCCATAACCTATTGGTCCCCAATAATCATCCAAATAGTTTAGTTAGAGTTGTCGTTATCCATATGCTAAGTGGAACAGGGACAAAACCCATCCGATCCACTAGCCGTACTAGTACAAATCCGCCCCACCTAAGTACCCGGGCTTCCCCTTTTTGTGCTCAAACAATTTCAGCAAACAACACACATAATTTTTCATATAAAATATAACTACTGGTCACAAACAAATTTTACAGTAGCTACACACATTTTATACCATTTAAAACACATAATAAAATAATTTTATTTCCAATAAAACAACTTCTCAAAACATCACATTGTTTTTCACCCAAATCTCTTTAAGATATCCACCTTTCACACTATGATAACACATGTAAGTTATTAAAACAAAATTTCAGTTCAAAACCCTTTAATGAAACCAAAAATTCAGTTATGGGGCATCCCAAAATAGACCAATAAAAGATTTGAATGGAAACCCCTAAATTTCACCAAAAATTGGAAAATAAAATTCATTTGCATTATAAATGCAACTAAAACCAATTTTTACAGAAACATTCAAGTGAAGTAAAGATTAGAGTACCATGAGAACAGAAAGCTAATTCACAAAAATTGCACACACAATGGAATCACCTACCAAATTAACAAAACCCTTTGAATCTCCGTGCGAAATAAAATCGCACCCCCGCCGCACCAAGAGAGAATTAGATCAAACCTAAAACCACACAAATTGGCCAAGAAAGCCCAAAGTTAAACCCTAGGTTCAAAATCCTAGTTTCTGGACATTAGTAAACTCAATTATAACCGAAGCAACCCTAAGAACAATGAGTTAAACCCAAAGTAATTTGAAAGAGGAAAGAAAAGGGCTCATTTACTTGAAGTATCTTGAAGTAATCACTCCAAAACTCCAGTATCTGAAATTTAAAAGAGCCCAAATTTAGTGTACGTTCTAAAAAGATGTATTATCTCATTTAGGAACTAGAATGGAGGAAAAAGATTGAGAATTGAGAGAGTTATGATATAAATACTTTACCTCTTCAAATATGGGGGATTTGAGGAACCCTATGACGATCAGCACGAAATCGCGATTCTACAGAGCTCCAAATGGGTGGGAGAGAGTTCAGACGCACGGCTGGGTTACTTGGGCTTGAGTGAGACTTTTAATCACCGAAAAATCCCAAATATTGAATAATTTCTAACAAAATAAAATTTTGTTTTTAAAACAGGAATTGGGCTTTCGGGCAGGCTCAACCCCTTAGACAAAAACCCAAATAACCCCTGGTTATGGATTTCTAAAAGCTCCAAATTACCTTGGTGGTATTAATAGGTTAGGGGAGGTCAATTAGTAATTTTAATGGACGAAAAATGTTGAAAAATGAAAAAGTTATAAAAGATACAAAATTTATTTTTTAATCTGGAATTGGGCTCACGGTTTGGCCCAATTCATGAATACTCATCTATTCCTCCCTAAAACCGAGGGAAACCCCCAAAAAAAGAAAGGATGTAAATTAAATGAAAAAAATACCTTTAAAATATGCCTTGTATGTGACAATTATCCCCACCATTAAGGACTTTCCACCCTGGAAAGTCAACATGAATCTCGGTTGGAAAACAAGAATGGGTACTCTTCCTCGACCCATGACTTTCGCTCCCATGTCTCATGTGTATCATTCCCATGCTGCCATAAAACCCAGACTAAAGGAATAGAATTTCCTCGAAGTATCTTCTCTTGGGAGTCCACTATTTTCATCAATCTCTCAACGATAGACAAGAAGGCTCTATCTCTAGTTCTTCCCAACTCAACACATGGGATGGATCCAGATTGTATTTCTTCAACTGAGAGACGTGGAAGACATCATGGATAGACGTCAACTGAGAAGGTAAGGCCAACCTGTATGCCACCTTACCAATACGCTCGGTGATCTCAAAGGGTCCGACATACCGTGGCATCAGCTTACCTTGCTTACCCAATCGACGATGGCCCAGACGAGGGGCCACTTTTCAGAATACCCTGTCACCCACAGAAAACTCTAGGTCTCGACACCTCCGGTCAGCATAAGATTTATGACGACTCTGAGCTGTCAATAAGTGTTGCTTGATCAACTTGACCTTCTCAGAAGTCTCCTGCACAAGGCTCAGCCCCAACAGTGAAGTCTCTCCTACCTCAGCCCAACATAGGGGGGACCGACAAGGCCGACCATAGAGCGCCTCAAAAGGGGCCATTCGAATCGTGGATTGGTAACTATTATTATAAGCAAACTCTACCAATACCAAATGGCTATCCCACGAACCTCCAAAGTCCAGGACACATGCACGAAGCATGTCCTCCAATATCTGATTCGCCCGCTCTGTCTGACCATCCGTCTGTGGGTGGTATGTTGTGCTCATCTTAATCTGAGACCCCAAGGACTTCTGAAGGCCTTACCAAAATCGAGAAGTGAAGCGGGGGTCTCTATCTGAGACAACAGCTGATGGTACACCATGGAGTCTCACCACTTCTTGAAGATACAAATGGCCCAACTCATCTACTTTAGTTGTATCTTTAATCGGAATGAAGTGGGCTGATTTGGTCAGACGATCAATCACCACCCAAATAGCATTCTTACCCCGAGGTGTACGAGGTAAGCCAACAATGAAGTCCATGGAAACCTCTTCCCACTTCCAGGTAAGAATGGGTAGTGGTTGGAGCAAACCGGATGGCCTTTGGTGCTCTGCTTTCACCTGCTGACATGTGTAGCATCTCGAAACAAAGTCTGCTATGTCTCGTCTCATACCAGGCCACCAAAACTGCCGACGAACATCATAATACATCTTAGTGGCACCCGGATGGACAGCCCACTGAGACTGGTGGCTATCTTGCATCACCACCTTCCGCAGAGGTAATGGCACTACTGAACGGCCCTTGAAGCACAAGATGCCCTCGGGAGACGACGACCAATCAGAGGATGTCTCCCCACCATGAAGGAACTGCTTAGACCGCTGACAAAGATCATCACTCGGTTGTTCCTGCTGAATCAACTCCAATAGAGAAGGAGTCAATTGGACACTTGCCAAGAATGCCCCTCCATTTTATTCCCTGGTCTCCACATGCATCTGAGAAAAGAGACCCATCAATGCCCACTCATCACTAGACTTCCTCAAAGCCTACACAGGAACTCTTCGGCTCAAAGCGTCGGCCACTACATTACCCTTGCCTGGGGTATAGACAATGTAAAAGTCAAACCCCTGCAAGTACTCGATCCAGCGACATTGCCTCAAGTTGAGGTCCTTCTGCGAGAAGATATAAGCCAAGCTTTTGTGATCAGAGTATACCACAAACTTCTCCCCAAAGAGGTAGTGATGCCAAGTCTTTAAAGCATGCATCACCGCTGCCAACTCCAAGTCATGGGTTGGGTAGTTCTTTTCATGTGGTCGAAGTTGGCGAGAGCCATACGCGACCACATGATCATCTTGCATAAGCACGCACCCAAGACCCATACCTGAAGCATCAAAATAGACCACATATCCCTTTCCAGCCTCTGGAAAAATCAGCACGGGGGCAGTAGTCAGCCGCCTCTTCAGCTCCTCGAACGATGCCTGACATTCTAGACCCCATACAAACTTCACCCCTTTCCGAGTGAGGGAAGTAATCAGTGAAGCAAGCCGAGAGAAATCCCGAACGAATCGCCTGTAATAACCGGCCAATCCAAGAAAACTCCTGATCTCAAACACATTCTTAGGTTTCTCCCATGACATGACTGCACTAATTTTCTCAGGGTCCACTGAAACTCCATGCTCTGAGATCACATGCCCCAGAAATCTCACCTCTCTGATCCAGAAAGTGCACTTTGACAACTTTTCATAGAGGTGGTGATCTCGTAATGTACCCAAAACGATCCTCAAGTGATGTTCGTGTTCCTCCTCAGAGCTAGAGTATACCAGAATGTCATCCACAAACACCACAACAAAGGAATCGAGATACTGATGGAACACTTTATTCATAAGTGCCATAAATACCGCTGGAGCATTGGTCAATCCGAAGTGCATGACCAAATACTCAAAGTGGTCGTACCTGCTTCAGAAGGCTGTCTTAGGGATATCTGACTCCTTCACCCTGAGTTGATGATACCCTGAACGCAGGTCTATCTGTGAGAACCACTTTTTCAACTTTAACTGATCAAACAAATCATCTATTTTGGGCAAAGGGTATTTGTTTTTAATTGTTACCTTATTCAGCTTCCGGTAGTCAATGCACAATCGGAGGGATCCATCAGCCTTTTTTGCAAACAACACAGGAGTGGCCCAAGGAGAGATGCTCGGGCGAATGAATCCTTTGGATTCTAAGTCGTCCAGTTGTATCTTTAATTCCCTCAACTCGGTGGGGGCCATGCGATAGGAGGGAAGAGATATCGGCTGTGTTCCCGGCGCCAGATCAATCGAAAACTCCACATCCCGCTCCGGGGGCAAACCAGAAAAATCATCAGGGAATACCTCAGGAAACTCATTCACTACACGAGGTAGTTCACCTTCAGGGGAAAGACCATCCTCTAGTACAATCGAAGATAACTGGAAGATAACACTTCCCAACTCTGGGAGTGGAGGCCCTGCGCGACTTGATCGTGGATCCCATTCTCCATGAAAAACCTGACGACTCCCATCAGGTGTTGTGAAACTCACACGCCGTCTGTAGCAATCGATGTGTGCCTGGAAGTGTACTAGCCAATCCATCCCAATTATGACATCAAAAAGGTCCATATCTAAGACCAAGAGGTCCCACTCCATCTTGACCCCTGACACAGAAAGTGCACATGAGGGGCACCTGAGGCCCTGCTCCTTCTTCTTTCCCAATGGTGTCACCAACTCCATCGCAAAAGACATCAACTCAGTTGGAAAATTCAGAATTTCCACAAAACTTCCAGAAATGAATGAAATAGAGGCACCAGTATCAAAAAGATCAGTAGCTATAGAAGATGCGATCAGAACGGTACCTCGAACTGTCGACAGTCCCGCCTCTGATCCTGCTGGTGACTAATCCACTGCATGGAGATGTCCAGTATCTGCCTGAGGACGACCGCTAATCTGTGGTTGTGCCCTGAACTGGCTCTGCCCAGAAGATGATCCAGCCCTACCACCATGACCACCAAATCGAGATCCCCCAGTCCTCGACGGCTCGGACTGTGTTGGCACTCCTCTTGAAGCCACTGACCCTGCCCCACTTGGGAGTGGACGTGCCACACCGCAGAAGCGCTGCAAATTCCCTATACCTCCACACTTGTAACAAGGATTCGGAGGAAGAGGACATGCTGGTTGGATATGCCCAGGCCTCCCACATTGGTGGCACACGACCGATCACGCATCAGAAGCCGCAGAAGAAAACTGCCTGGAAGAGTGGCCTGAACTGCCCCCTCCTTTCTTCACATGATCCTCCCGCTTCCTTTTCTTCTCTGAGGAGCTTCCACTACCCACTGCTGATACTGAACCATAGAAACCAGCCCTACCTTTCCTATCAATCTCCACCATGCATGCCCGATCAACAACCTCATCATAGGTCCTCAGCTTAAACAAGAACACCTGGGAGTATATCTCTGGTCGCAAGCCTTTCTCAAACCTTTGGGCCTTCGCTTGCTCATTAGAGACAATTTCTAGAGCATACCGAACCAATTCAGTGAAACGGTTGGCATACTCCATCACAGATAAATTCCCCTGAACAAGTTCCACGAACTCTCTAGACCTGGCATAATCCAACACCTCAGGGCAATACTGTTCATTGAAGACAGCCTTGAAATCTCCCCAGCGCATCTGCTCATTCTTCCCAGACTGAAGCACTGACTCCCACCATTTACGGCTGGGACCCTCCAACAGAAAGGAGGCACACTTCACCCTGAGCTCCTCGGGTGTTTCCAGGAACTCAAACATACGCTCGATCTTCTCGAGCCATTCTTCTGCTTCTTGGGGTTCTGCGCTACCTCGGAAGGCAGGAGGATTGTTTTTCAGAAACTCTTGTGCTTTATCTTTTCTAGGACCTGTCTCCTCTTCCCTAACAGGAATAGGAGCATGAGCTGGTCCCTGTCCCAAAGCTTGGATAGCCCAAAAAACAGCTTCCACAAGCCTCTGATCAATCGGCGTGGGAGAACTCTCTCCAGCTTCCTCCTGTGGGTGCGTGGGAGCTTTCCGGGGAGGCATGTTGCTACAAAATGCAACAGTCGAAAAAAAATAGTCAATACCACAATTCTGAAAATTGTAATCAAATACATCAAATATAAACAAACTAAACACATTCTTGTAATAAAAGAAACAACTACTCCACATCTGCCTGATGTCCACATGTGGTCTGCAGCCCACACGTCTCACCTGGAAGTGAAGTCAATCAGTAAATTCCAACATCCTCTGGTAACTCAAGGTCTGCCATGAGAGGTGCGGGCCAGGCACCCTACTCACAACCAATACCCCGAGCCCCGACAGTCCTAGCTCCTGTCTATCCCGACTCATCTCAAAATAACAGTATAACCCAAAAAAATTAACCCCCTCTGATACCATTTTGTCACGAACCGGATCTGGTCGCCACCATTAACGGCACCAAACCCGGACCGTGGAAAGGCCCGAAGGGCGTTCCCTATCCCCACGGGCTGTCACAAGTGCCCGAGTATCAAACAAATCTGGTTTGGGAACAATTTACACGAGTATAACAGCATAAATCATAAAAAACAATCAATTATTAAAATCTGAAATTTTCATGCTAAACAATTCTTAACAAAATCAGATCTGAATACATAAGTTTAAAGACACTACAAGTGGTCTAAAAACAAATAATGACAACATAAAGACATCCCCATGGACTCCACATGACAAGGGGATCATCACCCGCAAGCCGTCCCCGCAACTCCGCCCCAACGATGGGGACTAACATCCCGAACCGCCATCACCCTTAGCCTTCCCTTTACCTGAGTCAAGCATGAGCAGGTCTACTTACACCCAAGGGGTGTAAGTAGGGTGTGAGCCTAAGCCCAATAGGATACCACCAGTTGATTCCAAAGAGTATGCAATACAATGTGAACAAAACAAGTAATTTTAATACACAAGGTGAAACAGTGTTAAAATTCAAAGAAATGCAACTTTCAAATGAAAATAGTTTTCAATCCGAGAATTTCAGAATGTCAGCACATTAAATAGACATGTGAAATAATGTAATGTACTGCCAAAAACAACCAACAACAAGGGTATATACCACAAATCCTATGAGCATCAAAATCAGGAACACCCCTAAGCACTAGGTTGTCTCGGGCCCGATGTACCTCGTACCTCAGTGTAGAGTAACCATAGAAAAATACATTCTCGTGCATGATCCACTAGTAGGGAACATACCCATAACCTAGTGGTCCCCAATCATCATCCAAATAGTTTAGTTAGAGTTGTCGTTATCCATATGCTAAGTGGAACAGGGACAAAACTCATCCGATCCACTAGCCGTACTAGTACAAATCCGCCCCACCTAAGTACACGGGCTTCCCCTTTTTGTGCTCAAACAATTTCAGCAAACAACACACATACTTTTTCATATATAATATCACTACTTGTCACAAACAAATTTTACAGTAGCTACACACATTTTATACTATTTAAAACACACAATAAAATAATTTTATTTCCAATAAAACAACTTCTCAAAACATCACATTGTTTTTCACCCAAAGCTCTTTAAGATATCCAGATTTCACACTATGATAACACTTGTAAGTTATTAAAACAAAATTTCAGTTCAAAACCCTTTAATGAAACCAAAAATTCAGTTATGGGGAATCCCAAAATAGACCAATAAAATATTTGAATGGAAACCCCTCAATTTCACCAAAAATTGGAACATAAAATTCATTTGCATTATAAATGCAACTAAAACCAATTTTTACAGAAACATTCAAGTGAAGTAAACATTACAATACCATGAAAACAGCAAGCTAATTCACAAAAATTGCACACACAATGGAATCACCTACCAAATTAACAAAACCCCTTGAATCTCCGTGCGAAATAAAATCGCACCCCCGCCGCACCAAGAGAGAACTAGATCAAACCTAAAACCACACAAATTGGCCAAGAAAGCCCAAAGTTAAACCCTAGGTTTGAAATCCTAGTTTCTGGACATTAGTAAACTCAATTATAACCGAAGAAACCCTAAGAAAAATGAGTTAAACCCAAATTAATTTGAAAGAGGAAAGAAAAGGGATCATTTACTTGAAGTATCTTGAAGTAATCACTCCAAAACTCCAGTATCTGAAATTTAAAAGAGCCCAAATTTAGGGTACGTTCGAACAAGATGTATTATCTCATTTAGGAACTGGAATGGAGGAAAAATATTGATAATTGAGAGAGTTATAAAAGAAATACTTTTCCTCTTCAAATATGGGGGATTTGAGGAACCTTATGAATATCGGCACAAAATCGCGATTCTAAAGAGCTCCAAATGGCTGGGAGAGAGTTCAGACGCACGTCTGGGTTACTTGGTCTTGAGTGAGACTTGGAATCACCGAACAATCCCAAATATTGAATAAGTTATAACAAAATCAAATTTTATTTATAAAACAGGAATTGGGCTTTCGGGCAGGCCCAACCCCTTAGACAAAAACCCAAATAACCCCTGGTTATGGATTTCTAAAAGCTCCAAATTACCTTGGTGGTGTTAATAGGTTAGGGGAGGTCAATTAGGAATTTGAATGGATGAAAAATGTTGAAAAATGAAAAAGTTATAAAAGATACATAATTTATTTTTTAATCTGGAATTGGGATCACGGTTTGGCCCAATTCATGAATACTCATCTATTCCTCCCTAAAACCTAGGGAAACCCCCAAAAAAATAAAGGATGTAAATTAAATGAAAAAATACCTTTAAAATATGCCTTGTATGTGACAGTACACCGGCCCCTTCGAGATTCTTGATCGTGTCGGGGTTGTGGCCTATCGACTAGCACTTCCACCTACCATGGCCAAAGTACATGATGTCTTTCATGTATCTCTCTTAAAGAAGTACATATCGGACCCTTCACATGTACTCTCTTCTGTGGTGGTACAATTGGAGGAATATCTTTCTTATGAGGAGCAACCAGTGAAGATCTTAGATCTTAGAGAAAAAGTTCTATGAAATAAGACAATGCCCCTCATCAAGGTGTTGTGATGAAACCACATGTTTGAAGAAGCAACTTGGGAATCAGAGGAAATGATGAATCTGAGTTACCCACATCTGTTCTAGTATAGGAAAAGGAAATTTTGAGGGAGAAATTTCTTAAGGGGGGAATATTGTAACGACCCAAATTTTCATTAATGGAAATCCCTCTTAATCTAATTAAATGTATCTTTATGTAAATTTTTTATATAAAATGTCAACTTCTTTGGTTTTATTCTAAGTATTTTTACCATTGATAATATATTCGTTGAACAGTGATCACATGATTAGAATAAACATAGGTCTTTAACAAATCCAATTTACTCAGAAAAAAGAAGCGATGGCCTCATCCAGTAGAATTTCTCCATACGAAGCCCATTTGTCAAAGCTCAGAAAAGAGGTAGCTTCCTTGGGTTTCGCTCTTGACCAAGCCCAAGATAAGCTTCATCATGTCAAGCTCGAACGGGACCCTCTACGGGAAAAGTGGAAGTTGATAGAGATTACCACTCGAGCGATGTTATCTGAGCCACCCCAAGAGTCTGTCACGATCGCTCACCTTACCCTTAGGTCTTATGCGGCTATTTTAAGGGGTTATGTAACAAGTCGCTATTACTATGTTCATGTACATTATTTTTGTATATAATAATTAATATACTTTCTTGTCATTATTGATACATTGTAAATAGTTTTTTAAAGTACAAATAGTGTTTTTAGTTATTATTTAATTAAGAATTCTATTTTATTAAATTAAGGGATTTTTGAATTAAATAATATTTTAATAAAATATTATTATTATTATTAAATTAATTTTTATTAAATATAAATGATCTTATAATTTTATGAATGAAATTTTTATTTTTATTAAGGTTTGAAAGTCATTTTTGTCAAAACCCGTGAATTTTCGATAAATGTAGGTTTTTATTTTAAAAGTGAAAATTAACATATTTAGAAAATTATTTAGATAAAATAAATGTTATTTCTGGAATCAGGATGTTGAAATTATCCAATGCGGAATTTTTCATAATTTTCTGAGACAGTCAAATTTTTGGGTAAAAATTAAATATCGTTTAAATATATAATGTGTTTTATGACATCATAATGACCCAATAGTGATGTAATAAAATACTATAAGCTTTATGTTCGGACAATATATGTTTTAAAATTAAAATAATGTGATTTTGGGTTTGTTTGACTTATTTTACAAAGCATTAATGGACCCCTCAAGATCTATTAAACATCTTGTCTTTTTAAATTATTTTCCATGGGAATGTGACTCACCTCCACATAAGAAACCACGTTATTTTAAGAATTTCAGAATTTGGCCTTATAAAATAATGTTTTCCTATTCCCTTTTCCAAAATCCATGGGCAAAAACGATGAGCTGATTTTTGGTTTGGATTAGTTTAATGTAAGGGGTCCCAAACCTAAATAATAAAGAATTCACTCACCATTCCTATATAAACCCACCCCAGCTCCCACTTCCACCTCACTAAAAGCCTTTGGAGTTCGTACAACCTCTTCCCTACTCTCTCTAGAATCCTCCCAAGGTTCCTCAAGCTCCCAAGAATCCTCTCTCAAGCCTCTCTCAAGCCTTTGGAAGCACACTTCCAAGTAAGGGTTTTTCTTCCTTTCACTTTTTTGTCCAATTTTCTTAATATTGTTATGCCCTTTTAATTTCAATTATAAATGCTGGGGTATGGTTTTTCACCTCCCCCATACTGCCCTCTTATTGTTTGAATGATGTGAGACCCCTTTCTCTCTCATTAAATTCCTCCCATGTACACCTGTTACTATGCCAAAATTCCGAAAGGAACTTCTCTCTCCTCATTTACATTCAAGCAATACTTTTGTATCATGAATCTAAATTCCATTAAAATTGTTGGGACATGTATCTATATGACCCCCTTACTGTCCATTTCATATAGACATGATGAGGCACCCTTTTCTCTCTCATCAACCATTTTTTATGAATTCTTATATCACGCCGTTACGCTGCCAAAATTAAACTGATTTTCTAAGCCAATGCCATTGTGTAGTGAATACCATGCCCATTTCTCCATAAAGGGTATTAAACTTAATGCACACATACTTATTGATTATAAATTTTCATTCCACATTCCTTTTTCGTGGAATAAATGATTATGTTTTATGAATCCATGTTTTATGATCCATGTGGCACACTTATGTATGAAATGAAATGTTTAAGAAAGGTTCACCCTTATAGTGCTCTAATTCATTAGGTAAAGTATAGTATCATGATACGTCATGTGCAATGAGTGTTTACTCATGCTAATTCAAGTGAAACGAGGTTTTATTCATGATTCATGTGCAATAAGGATTTACTCATGCTTAATGTGAAATGGGCCTTGGCTCATGCTAATTCCATGTTAAGTGTTGTTGCCACGTTTCCATGTTATGATTATCAAGCTTTATCATGCCTTTATGTCTGTGTTTCTCTTGTGCTCTATTGATATTCCCATTGTCTAACATTTATTTTACTCCTCATGTATTCCATGTTTATTCCCTTACTGGGCTTTATAGCTCACCCTTTTCTTATGCATGTCCTGAGGTTATCCCATGCAATGCTAAGTACGAGGGAATATGGTGGTCATGTAAAGGAAGTTTTCAATAAAGATGTTGTATTTAATGTTTTAAGTTGTTATGTAATGATCCTATGCCCCAAAGACACTATAACTCTCTATCTTCCATGTTGTATCAAGTGAATAGTTTATGTAATAAATCATGTTTAAGTTTGTAATAAAAGCACGGTTGTTATATCAAAACACATATCAAATGAAATTATTATTATTTTCAATGTTTCTATAGTGTTTGATAAAAACAAATGGAAAATATTGTGCTTATTATGTTTAAACATTTATGATAGATATCATGCACCATCAATAAACTAGCATCCTTAAAGAGGATTTTTCTAAGATAATTAAAATTTATATAAAAATATTTATTAATCCTTTATGTATTTATATTTTTATAGTACTACCATGACTGTCGAAATTACTCATATTCACAAGATGAAATATATTTGTTTATAATTGACTATGAAACATACCTAGTTTCATAATGTACCAATATATCACAAATATGTGACTTTTTAATACTTATTTAGTTGATTTTATCATCATTTTATCTATTTTTTAGTTAAATTTTTTTATCATTTTTATTTGATAATTAATTTTTTAATTTTCACAAATATAATGAAGAAATGACTTCATCAATAAGGATAATTCACTCATGTACTATTATCATGTACTCAAAAAGAATGATTCACTTCTGATGATGAAATTTTCTTTTCATTCTCCAATGTATTAAATATTTTGGGTAATCAAACAGATATATTATTAGATAACCTGGAATGTTGATTGAATTATAGGGTAAAAAGACATGATGGAATCAAAAATACCTAAATTTGATACATGGTGTACCCAGCATGACTCAAATTGTGTGGTTTCAATTTTAAATTGACATTTTATTAATTTATTATTTCATATTTATGTTTAATTTATTTCATTATAATATTACATACATAAGAATTTTTTTTCTTATATAGGTGTAATATATTGATCTAGTTGGGGTGGTTTGTTTGAATTTTCTCATGCTCATGAGAGATTGGACTTCGAGGCTATAACTAGGATAATGGAAATAAGGAAATGGGTCCAGAATTTATAATGAAATCATACAAATTTTCATCATTTTTTATACTATTATTATGTCAATTTCCATATCATTTTTATATAATAATTTTTTCCTATATCTTTTGGTAAGAATTATTTTAATTTCAACTATTTGAAATAGGACAAAAAAAGATAGAACGTGTTCTTTTTGGATGGAAGAGGAAACCCCTTGGTTCCTAAAAGTTGAAGTGTTTTAGGCAGCATGGGGTTTCCTCTTCTATCAAAATGGAACATTTTACCAATTTTTTATCTTATTTCAGATAGTTTAAATAAAAACACACATCACATACTCAATCATATGCACATCAAATTGATACATAGTGTACTTGGTATGACTTGAACTGTATGTTTTTTGTTTATAATATACATTTTAGTTCCAAAAACACATCACAAAATCAAAACTTATAAAACACATCCATATTGTTTTTATACATTATGAAAATTACATATAATTCATTTTTGATGTTTAGGAATTAGTTTCACCTCAATCCGATGAATGGTGTGATTGGTATGAATCCAAGTTTTTCATTTTATTTAAAGTTTAAATTTTATTAAAAAACATAAGAAACATAATCAAAACTAATAAACATCATTCATATTATTTTGATACTTTAGGAAAATTATCAATAAGTCATTTTTGACATGTATAAATTAGACACACCTTAATCTAATACACGGTGTACCCAGTATGACTTAAAGTGTCCATTACCAGTTTAAAATTAACATTTTAGTTCAAAACATGTGAAACTTAATAAAAACCAAAAAAATACTCAAATTTTCTTGATAATTTAATAAAATTATTCATAAGTCATTTGTGATGTGTAGGAATTAGACTCACATCAAATCGACACATGATGTGACCGGAATGACTCAAAGTGTGTATTTCTGGTTTAAAATGACATTTTATTAAAAAGGATAAGTGATAGACTCAAAACCAATAAAACACATTTATATTTTTTTGATACTTTATTAAAATGATCCATAAATCATTTTTGATATGTAGGAATCATTCACACCTCAATCTGATGCATGGTGTCGTTGGTATGACTCCACGTGTGCCTTTTTATTTAAAATTGACATTCTAGTAAAAAAATTGAAATACTCAAAACTAAGAAGAAAAATTTGGATTGTTTTGTTACTTTAGTAAAATTATCCATCAGTAATTTTGGATGTGTAGGAATCAGCTATGCCTCATTCTGATACATGTGTTCTCGGTATTACTCAAAGTATTCGTTATCAGTTTAAAATTGACATTTTAGTTCAAAACATGTGTCACTACTGAAAAAAAGAAAACAGTAATTGATTATCTTTATAATTTAGAAAAAACTATTTATAAGAATTTTTTTATGTATAGGAAATAGTCTCACATCAATCCAACACACAATGTGACCGATATGACACAAAGTTCGCATTTCTAGTTTAAAATGATATTTTAGTAAATGACACAAGTGACATAAAAAACTGAGAAAACACATTCTTATTACATTAATAATTTATTGAAACTATCCATATATTATTTTTGACATGTAGGAATCAATTTCACCCAAATATGATGCATGGTGTGACCGATATGACTCAAAGTGCGTTTTTTATTTAAAATTGACATTAATTTTAGTAAAAATGACAAGTGACATACTCAAAACCAAGAAAAAATATTCATATTTTTTTATACCTTATGAAAATGATGCATAAGTCATTTTTGACATGTAGGAATCAACCTAACCAAAATTTGATACATGGTATGCTCGGTATGACTCAAAGCGTCTATTATCAGTTTAAAATTGGCATTTTAGTTAAAAACTTGTGGCACTCACTAAAAACTAAGTAAATGTTCTTTTATTGTCTTGATAATTTAGGAAAAATGATTCATAAGTCATTTTTTATGCGTAGTAATCAATAGCATGTCAAAACGACACACGATGTGACCAGTATGACTCAAAGTGTGTGTTTTCAGTTACAAATGACATCTTAGTAAAACCACAAGTGACATACTCAAAACTGAAAAAACAAAATCAATTTGTTTTGATAATTTAGTAAAATGATCTACAGGTCATTTTTAAATTACATTAATTAGTCGCACCACAATCCGATGCACAGTGTGACTGATATGACTCCAAGTGTGTATTTTTATTTAAAATCAATATTTTAGTAAAAAACCACATGACATACTTAATACTGAGAAAATGTATTTATATTGTTTTGATACATTATTAAAAAAACCATAATTTATTTTTGATGTGTAGGAATTGGCCACACCTTAATTCGATGCATGGTGTGCCTGATATGACTCAAAGTGTCTCTCATCAGTCTAAAATTGAAATTTTAGTTTAAAACATGTGTTACTAACTAAAAACTGAACAAACATGCACCAATTGTCTTTATAATTTATTAAAATTATTTATAAGTCACTTTTGATGTATAGGAATCAGTCGCATGTCAAAATGACACATGATGTGACCAGTATGACTCAAAGTGCTTGTTTTTATGTTAAAATGACATTTTAGTTAAAAACACGAGTGACTAAATCAAAACTAAGAAAATTAATTTAAATTCTTTTGATATTTTAGTATAATGATTCATAAGACATTTTTGACATGTAGGAATTAACCACACCTCAATCTGACTCACGGTGTGACCTGTATGACTCAAAGTGCATCTTTTTATTTAAAATTAACATTAAATTTAGTAAAAAGGACAATTGACATACTCAAAAATTAATATAATACATTCTTATTTTTTTGATACTTTAGTAAAATGATCCATATGTCATTTTTGATGTGCACGAATCAGCTGTACATCAATCTGATACACAGTGTTCTCAGTATGACTCAAAGTGTCTATTATCAGTTTAAAATTTACATTTTAGTTCAAAATGTGTGGAACTCACTGAAAAATGAGAAAATATTCTTTTATTGTCTTGATAATTTATGGAAATGATAAGTCCCTTATGATTTATAGGAATCAACCTCATGTAAAACCAACATACGATGTGATCGGTATGACTCAAAGTGCATGTTTTTAGTTTAAAATGACATTAGTAAATATCAAGTGACATACTCAAATTCAAGAATTTTTTTATTATTTTTATAATTTATATCAATGATCCATAAGTCATTTGTGACATGTAAGAATCAACCTCACCTTAATCTGATGCACGATGTGACTGATATGACTCAAAGTGTATCTTTTAATTTAAAATTGACATTTTAGTAAAAAAACATAAGTTACATACTCAAAACTGAGCAAACACATTCATATTATTTTAATACTTAAGGACAATGATTCATAAGTCATTTTTGATGTGTAGGAATTAACATCACCTCAATCTAACATACGGTGTTCTTGGTGTGACTCAAAGTGTCCGTTATTAGTCTAAAATAATCATTTTAGTTCAAAATGTGTATTACTCACTAAAAATAAAGGAAATGATTTTTTATTGTCTTATTAATTTATTAAAACTATTTAAAAGTCATTTGTGACATGTAGTAATCAGTATCACATCCAACCGATACATGATGTGATTGGTATGACTGAAAGTGCATGTTTCTAGTTTGAAATGTCATTTCAGAAAAAAAAACACAATTGGCATAATCAAAACCAATAAAACACATTAAAATAGTTTTTATACTTTAGTAAAATGATCCATAAGTCTTCTTTACGAGTAGGAATCATCCACACTTCAATCCAATGCACTGTTTGGTCGGTATGACTACAAGTGTGTATTTTTATTTAAAATTGACATTAATTTTTGTAAAAAGGAAAAATGACATACTCAAAAACAATCAAACAAATTCAGATTATTTTGATAATTTAGGAAAAATATCCATAATCTATTTTTGATGTGTAGGAATCATCCTCACCTAAATCTGATACACAGTGTTCCTGATATGACTCAAAGTGTCTGTTATTAGCCTAAAATTGCTATTTTAGTTCAAAGAATGTGTCACTCACTAAAAATAGAGAAAACATGCTATGAATATATTGATATTTTATGAAAATGATTCATAATTCATTTTTGAGATGTTGGAAATAGTCTCATATCAAATTGACTCACTATGGGACTGGTATGACTCAAAGTGTGCGTTTTCAGTTTAAAGTGACATTTTAGTAAAAAAAACAAGTGACATACTCAAAATTGATAAAACACATGAGAATTGTTTTTATACTTTAGGAAAACTATCCATAAGTCATTTTTTACATTTAGGATTCAGTCGCACCTTAATCTGATGCATGGTTTTACAGATATGACTCTAAGTGTGTCTCTTTATTTAAAATTGACATTTTAGTAAAAAACAAAAGTGACATACTCAAAACTAAGAAAACACATTTGGATTTTTTTTAAACTTTAGTACAATTATTCATAAGTCATTTTTATGTGTAGGAATTAGCTCCACCCCAATCTAATACATAGAGTGCCTAATATGACTCAAAGTGGTCGTTATCAGTCTAAAATTGACATTTTAGTTAAAATTGTGTGTCACTCACTAAAAACTCGGAAAACATGATCGGTTTATATTAATAAGTTGGGAAAATTATTTATAAGTAATTTTTTATGTGTATGAATTAGTCTCACATCAGACTAAAACACGATGTGATCAGTGTGACTCAAATTGAGTGTTTTCAGTTTAAAATTACATTTTAGTAAAAAAGATAAGTGACATACTCAAAACTAAGAAAAAAACATTCATATTGTATTGATACATTATTAAAATTATCCATAAGTCATTTTTGATGTGTTTTAATTAATCATACCTCAATCCAATACACAATGTACCTGATATAACTCAAATTTTGTGGTTTTAGTTTAAAATTGACATTTTATTAATGTATTATTTCATATTTATATTTAATTTATTTATTTATAGTATTACTAGCCTATGAAATATTTTCTTATACAGTTGGATTCTTTTACTTTATTTGTGGTGGTTTTTTATAAACTGATACTATGATCGTGCTTTTTTTAGAGTGGTTCAGGTGCCAAAGATAATGAAATATTGATGTTTTTAAGTTTTTTCGATAGTACTTGGTAATGTAATTATAAAAAACATTATTTGAAATATCTATAGTGTATTGTTATTATGTATTTGTGATGTAATTTTTATTTCAATTAAATTATGAATTTTCCATGAAAAGGTTGTAGTGTTTTGTAATTCAAATAGAAAATTGCAGCAATATGGCTTTTATTAGCACTAAGCTATCACTAATAAAAGATGACATTTATAAGTGATTTTTGTAGCTATAATGGCCTATCTCTGAGTGTATTAACCCTTTGTGTGTTTCCAAAGACTGAGGTTCCTGGAGGAGGCTCATAGGAAGTCTGAAGTATTTCCTTTTCTAGAAGCTGGAAGTTGGTAGATTTCACACCATGTAAAAATTTGTCATGGTGTAAAAGCAGGTTTCACAACATATAATAGATTGGGGTTTGAAAAATAAATAAAATATAGGCATGATTTATTTTCTTGAGGAAACAAAACCCTGAGTATTACACGATGTTAAATGTGATTACATGTCATTTAATTCCCTGCTACAAGGATGTTTTAATCATTTTCAGTCACTCAGGTTATTCATAACCCTATAGTAGCAACAGCTCTCCCTATTGTTCCAAGTGACTCAACGACCCCCTCTTCAATTTTTTGGGTATTCCTTCATCGATTATTATTCCCTAGCTTCCCTCATTCAATCCATATTTTATCCAAGGTATCTATACCATTATTCTTGTGGCTTCTTCGATCTTTTTCCTATCATTTCTATTTTCAATGTGATGGTGCTTGATTTTCATGTTCTAATGGAGTTTTTTTTTGGTTATTGGAACAGCTGTGGCACAAAATCCTTGTGTGGATGTATTTCTTGTGGGAGAGGAGATCGGGATCCACAATATTGGTCCTTTATCATGAGAATAACATTGGAACCCCTGTGAGCTAATGGATTCATTGCTTCTCTGTTTATTTATGTGCAATCGTAGAGCTAGCATGATTTTTCCCATTGGATCAAAATGGAATTTAAACAAAATAATTACTTGAACCAGATTAATTAATTGGTATTTATCATATGGAAATGTTGTTGTTTGTACCATGATAATAGGTTTCCTCTTGATTTTCAAAATAGTGTGATATCTATGTTTTGATTGTTGTGCTTGGTTTATTATGTGAAATTGGTAAAGAACATAAATCTAGAATTCATTGATAATTAATTGGAAGAAATATTAAGGAGGGGTGTTTATTGAATTTGGTTATTATTTTTTTAATTTAATGACAATCATATTGATTCCAGTATGCATGTTTAATTGAATTGTTTAATGAAAATGAATCATAATGATGGTTGTTGATAAAATAATTAAATGAATGATAAATTAATTGTTCAATTAATTTTTTATAACTTGATATAGCTTGTTACTTATGTTTCCCATAGTTGGAACCAATTAATAATTAATCGTCTAACTTAATATAGAATAATAACTATTTGTGTGATCAAATATAATCCCTTTGTAGGGCATGAGTTGTCCGGTTACTTGTAAAGGCCAAGTGCCTTGTTCTTTGGAGCTGTAAGATCATGTCTTTTTTCAGGAATGAATCTTTTAAAATTTTTGGTCAAAATGGGTTTTTTTGAATTTAATCCACATTTATAATTAATTAACAACCTCAAAAATCACACCACCTATAACTGTTTTTCTCCAAGTGTTTGCATGTCATGAAAATAAATTTCATCATGTGTAATCAGATTTGACCATGTGTAATATTACACCACATGCAATATGATTTCACCACATGTAATTAGATTTCCCCACTTGTAATCTATATTAATTTTTTTATAGCGTTTGATGATATTTCACTCATAAATAGGGGAAATGAGTTAGTCTATGAGAAATGGGAGTTCACGTCATGTAATTTTGATCCCTAATGAATTAAAAATATGTATCCAGTAATGTGTAACCCTCTGAAAACCTTTTTAATTGTCATAGACACTCTACACACCATAGTATTTGACCATTGACACTCCACACACCATTTTCTTGGACCTAAATTCCTATGTTCACCTCTTCCTTCAATCGAAGACCCTTCACGCACCTCCCTCCTTACTATGGGTATTCTACCATTGATTTCCAAAAAATTTCTTTTATATGAAAGTGATATCATATCAGATCTTGTATATTCGAACCTAGATTTTTAAGGTATGCCTTTTAGTTATTAATCTGATTCTAGATCCATTTCTAACTGGTTACCTAGTTCTTGTTGAGAGGTTTCTAGAATATAATTTCTATCATAAACATAGGGATTTTGTCACCTATTCCTCTACTTTCAAGAAATCAGATCTAAATCATGTTCTAAGACACATTCTTGATTGATTACACTCAATTTTGGGATATTCATTTTTGATCATTCCACATCATTGATCTTGAGGTAGGTGGTCTAAAATTAAAATCCCATAGTCTTGAATACCATTATGTGTATATAATTGTATAATTTTTATTAGATGTTTAACAATTGTGTCCTTGATTAAATTAATTTATTTTGGTTAATAAATTAATTAAAGGAAATGTGGAATTAGGATGTTGGGATTTTTTATCCTAAATAATTAATTTTTAAATTAATTATGGATTTAATAAGATTGTTGAACTTGATTAATTAATTGTATCATTAATTAATGTGGATGGTTTGGATTATGAAGTTGTGATTTGAATAATTAATTGTCGAATTAATAATTAATATGTTGAAATTGTGAATGAGGAAATTAATTGTGGAATTAATTATGGGATTTAGAGTTTGTGAATATTGATTAATTAATTACTTGTATATAAATGGTTAATTAATTTATGATTTAATTAACACGATCATTCAAATTTGTTATTTAATGAATGGTAACATGGTCATTCAAATGTGTGAGTTAAGGAATAGTAACATGGTCATTAAAATGTTTGACTTAAGAAACGCTAACATGGTCATTGGAATGTGTGAGTTAAGTAATGTTAACATGTTCATTAAAATGTGTGAGTTAAGGAATTGTAACATGTTCATTCAAATGTGTGAGTTAAGGAATGGTAACATGGTCATTAAAATGTGTGAGTTAGGGAATTTTAACATGGTCATTCAAATGTTTGAGTTAAATAATGGTAACATGCTCATTCAATTTTGTGGTTCAATATATAATAATTATTAACATGAAAAACTATTTATTTATGAATTATATTTAATTAATTATAGAACTAAATACAGTATTGTTGACTATATTTGTTTTAGACACCATTGGTGGTGGCCTACTGAGTTGTACTGACACCCTACTCGGGATTCCTGATCGGTACCCGAATAGACTTTATTGTTGAAGGACATGTTAAGGGAAAAGGCCATGTATTAGGTGTCTGATTGAGGATGGATCTTGGTTGAGGGAAACATACATGGTTCAGGACCCACTTGGGAGTCATTGGTGTCTTTATTTTTTATTTTTTTCTTTTTGAAACCTATATTGGCATTGCATGTTTCCCTTTTAATTGAGTATATTATTTCCTATCTTGGTTATTCTTGTGACATTGGTATTTCTATTATTAGTTTTTATTCCAATATTGAGTGTTTACTTCTATTGGTGTTTTTATCTGATTAAAGAGGGTATAATCTCCCCACGTCTAACTTATTAGACCCTTGCTTCTAGTTGGAAACCTTTGGTATAAGGGGAGGCATGCCTGAGGTCACATGACCCACCGCCTCAGGGCACCATTGCATGGAACCTGGGTTGGGACGTCAGAAAGTGGCATCATAGGGATGTTTTTTTCTTCTTCTTTTGTATTACTATTTGGGGAAAGGTTGATAGGATACTTGGAAGAGTCAAGGGCTTGGTAATGAGGTCATGAATGTGAGTTGCAAACCCATGTACTAGGGGAAACCAAATTACTCAGGGTGGGATTGTTGTTATTGATGTTTTTTGTTACAGTTGAATATTATTTCACCTTCGGTGACATGATTGTTGAGTGATGTGATTGTTATTTCTGAAAATTTTGAGTATTGATTTGTGGCTCTAAATGTCATGAGAATTGAGTCTAAATTGATCATTCTAGGGACTTAGGATTATTGTGACATGCATCATTTTAGGCATGCACGTGAAAATGGTTTATGGGTAAGTTGTTTAACATAGACTATATTTTGTTATTTTTAAATTTGAATTGACAAGGGTTCCTAATATAGAATGGTAAATGATGTAAAATGTGAATAAATGGGTGTCTAAATGAGAAACTTGAAAGTTGAGATGTGTTTAACCCTTTTTAAATAGACCTAGGTGTATAATGGTTAAGTTTAGTGATAGTGCCTCATTTTTTACCGTGTGATGAGGTTTGGGGAAAATAATTATTGTGATTTCCTCTAACATAAATATGATAAAGTTGTGTTGTGATCCCTAAGACATGTTGTTGTCATTGTAGATTTAGGCCTCCATGATGATTCTTGTTGAGAGGAAGATCAGAGGACATGGTTTTGGATGATCCTTTAATAGTAGAACCTGAGGCACCGATAGTGCTAATGGAGGAAGCAGGATATAAGTTTCGAGAGAACTTTCCTCGCTTCATGAAACTCATGGAAAGGGACCTTGGAAAGATTATGAAAATCATGTCTGATCTAATGAGGGAGTTGTAGTTGCATCACCCTCTTATTTTTACTAGACAGGGTGGACTTGAGGGAGCTAGTTTCTAGATCGAGTCCATCTAGACTATACTTGACTATTTGGAGATTCCTTTATAGAATAGAGTAATGTTGTCGGCCTATATTTTATGTGGTCAAGTGAAGCGTTGGTGGGAAATTCAGACATGGAATGAAAAAATAGAGACTATAGAATGGAAGGACTTTCAAGAGAAGTTCTTTGAGCACTTTTACACAGATATGCTTAGGTAGGAAAGAGAAGTTGAGTTTATGAGATTAATTTAGTGGAGCATGTCCATGATGGACTATACTGGATGCTTCATAGATTTGCAGCACTTTGATCCGACATTGGTAGGAGATGAGGATAAAATGGTAATGATGTTCCAAGATATAATTAAGTTTTAAATTAAGTCCTAGGTGAATATCTTCAGGGTGAAGAAGTTTTCAGAGGTTGTGAATCAGGATATCATCTCAGAGGGGAACCTAAAGGAGTCTTCTAGTGGTGAAAAAGTGATTCCTACTGGATGGTCAGGTCGTATGAATTTCTAGAGAAGGAAGCGATGTTATGGGAATGATAACCATGGTAGTAGGAATTAGAGTAACCAAATAAAGGGTTTAGTTACATAGGACCTTTCTCTAGTGGATTTCCACCAGTGCGGTTGGACATGACACTATCATAGAAACTATCCCCAAACATCAATTAAGTAAAGATATTTCGAAAATATGGGACATATACAAAGGTTTTGTAGGAACCTGAGGCAGTCATGTAGTGATGAAGGATCTATACAGAACCAGAGTGTGGGAAGGGGGACTTCTGCACCATATCAGTCTGGTAGCTAGAATTATAATAGTCGTGGTAGTAGAGCTAGGGGACATGGTGCTTCTCATAAAGATCATCCATATCAATAGAGTACTGAAACTCATGGGAGTCAGACAACATCACAATAAAGAGGGTTAGGATAGTTTCATGTTTTGCATCCTATACTTGTGGATAAAGAGGCAAGGCCATTGATAGTGAGGGTACTATTCTAGTATCATCTACTTTAGAAAGTTATTTATTTGATATTGGTGCCAATCATTCCCTTTATATTCCAAACTTTTTAATGGTTTGAGTCTGGCAGTAAAGTTTGTGAGTGGGGTTATGATGATAGATACACTATCGGGAGTATGGTCTAGAGACATCTATATGTGCAAGGGATATTCTCTTAAGACCAGAGAGTACCATTTTCCATGGGATCTATATATTCATAACATTTCTGGATTAGATCTAATTATGGGTATGGATTATCTAGTTGTATACCAAGACCACATAGATTATTACTATAGGAGGGTAGTGTTTATGTATTTTATGGGTGGCCATTGCATTAACTATGGGGAGTGGGATATCCAGGCAGGTCGAGCTAGGCTAATTACTCAGTAACTGTGATATCTTACAACCCAAGTTTCTAATATTTTACTAGATGAAGAAGGTGTTAGGCAATATGTCCTTCCTCTAGTTGTATAAATATTTCAGGATGTCTTTCCTAAAGACTTCTCATGGATTCCACCTGAGAGAGATATAGAATTAACTATTGATCCCATGCTAGGGGTTGATCCAGTATTTATTCCACGGTATAGAATGGCACCAATAGAGCTTCAAGATCTCAAAGATCAGCTGGAGGAATTTAAGGATAAAGGGTTTATCCAACCGAGTATGTCACCTTATGAATCACCTATGTTGTTTTCAAATAAAAATAATGGGAGTTTACTTTTGTGTGTTAATTACTGAAAGTTAAACAATATGACTATAAAGAACCAGTATCCTCTTCCATGAATCAATGATCTTTTTGAATAGTTCAAGGGATCTTGTGTGTTTTCAAAGATCGACTTGAGATCGGGTTATCATCAGGTAAGATTTAGGAATTCTGATATACTGAGGACTACTTGCAAGAGTAGGTATATGATTTATGACTTTGTAGTAATGTTTTTTGGATTAAAAAACACACCAATAGTGTTTATGTCCTTAATGAACAAGATATTTCATTTGTATCTAGATTAGTTTATAGTGGTTTTTCTGGATGACATCTTTGTGTACTCCAAGACTCGTGATGATCATGCCCAACATCTTGAAATCGTCTTAAGTACACTAAGAGAATGTCAAATATATTCCAATCTATCTAAGTGCTAGTTTTGGATTAACTAGGTATATTTTTTAGGGAACATCATCTCAGGGGAAGGTGTGTTAGTGGACCCAATGAAGGTTCAGGCAGTTGTTTCTTGTGAGCAACCTAATAATGTTTTTGATATCTAAAGATTTTTGGGATTAGCTGGATATTACAAAAGATTCATCTAAAAATTTTCCTATTTAACATCACCACTTTCAGTCTTGGCCAAAAAGGAAGTAAATTTTGAATAGTTAGAGGCTTGCAAGAAATCATTTCAGGAGTTGAAGAAGTGGTTGATGTCAACACCAATTTTGACCTACTTGAGTCAGGTGAGGAGTACATGGTGCATTGTGATTCTTCTGGGATAGAACATAGGGATTTATTGATTTAAGGGTATAAAGTTGTGGCATATGGGTCTCAGCAGTTGAGGCGACATGAGTGGAATTACCCAACGTATGAACTTGAGTTAGCATCAGTGGTTTATGATCTTAATTGTTAGTGAAACAACCTTTTGGGAGAAAACTTTACAATTTATATAGATCACAAGAGCTTGAGGTATATCTTTTCACAGTGCTATTTTAATCTTCAAAAGAAGGGATCGGTTGAATATATGTAGTAATTTTATTTTGAGATGACATATACATCGGGGAAAGGAAACAATGTGACCGGAACTTTGAGTAGGAAAACTCAATCTTAGATGGTTCAAGAATCTAGTGGTGAGTGGAAGATGATGATGTTTCTATTTGAGATATAGGTTGTGGTTCAGGAGATACTAGAGAATATGATACTCGTATTAGTTTTAGTAGAGTCTACACTTATGAGATGGATTAGGAAAGGGTTGTATGAGGTCCTAGAGTGCTTGTCCTTGAGGGAACTCTTTGAAGGTGGGAAGACACCTTATGAATGGATGATAGATAAAGATGATATTATATATGTGAAGAATAAAGTGTTTGTTCCAACTATAATGTGAGAGGATATCATATGGGAATTTAATTCCTCAAAGTGAGTGGTGCACATAGGTGTGAACAAAATGTAATGTGTCCTATGACAAAAAATTTGGTGGTTGAGGATGAATAAGTATATAACAGGGTTCGTGACACAATTCTTCACTTGTCAGTAGGTGAAGGAAGAGCATTAATGACCCATAGGTTTACTACAACTATTGCCTATTTTGAAATGGAAGTGGGATTACATGACCATGGTTTTGTGGTAGGTATTCTAAATATTCTTATGAAGAATGAAACAATTTGGGTAATTGTGAATCAATTAAAAATGGTAGTGCATTTATTTATTATAATGGAGACCTTCACAGTAGAGAAGTTGGGAGAAATGTATGTTCAGGAGATAGTATATCAACATGGGGTGCCACAAAATATAGTATCATATTATGATTTTCACTTTACTTCATGCTTCTGGAAGGTCTTGCAGAAGGCACTTGGTACATAGGTATTATTGAGTATGTCTTTCCACCCATAGACAGATGGGTTGTCAGAATGTACCATACAGGTTCTTGAGGATATGTTTCAGACATGTGTTCTAGACTTCAGTGGGGCTTGGGAGAAACAATTGTCCTTAGTGGAGTTTTTCTATAACAACAGTTATCATGAAACTATACATATGACACCATTTGAGGCTCTTTTTGGTAGGCCTTGTAGATTACTGTTATGTTAGATGGAAGTAGGTGAGTAAGAGTTGTTGGGACCAAGTCTTCTATAGAAGATGTCAGAATAGGTGTAGTTGATTTGGAAATGTATGGATAAGACTCAGAGTAGGTAGAAGTAGTATGCTGATAGATGGATATTATCCTTAGAGTTTACAGAGGGTGATATTGTATTCCTTCAGGTGTCTCCTAAGTTGGGTCACCTTAGGATAAAAAGGCAGGGAAAGTTATCACCCATATTGGTTGGATGTTTAAAGATCATAGAGAGAATCAGTCTTGTGTCATAATGATTGGTTATTCCATAGAAATATAGTGATATTCATGATGTTTTCCATGTAACACAACTACGACAGTATCACCGCGACCCTTCTCATATGATCGATGTGGAAAATTTTGAGATAGAGACAGATGAAACTTTTGAGGACCATCTGATTTGTGTGTTGGATCACAGTAAGAAAGTGTTGTAGGTAAAGACTGTGTTGATAGTTCATGTATTATGAAAACATGTACATGTGTAGGAAGAGATATGGGAAATAGAGGAAGATATACGGGCTCAGTGGCCCGATATTTTTGAATCACAAATTTAGAG
Source organism: Viscum album (assembly GCA_963277665.1). Taxonomy (NCBI): domain Eukaryota; kingdom Viridiplantae; phylum Streptophyta; class Magnoliopsida; order Santalales; family Viscaceae; genus Viscum; species Viscum album. The sequence goes on from OY728153.1 coordinate 1,695,098,883, forward strand.
AGGATTGGGAGTGTCGCTTATGGACAATCTGTTATAAGGTGGGGATATTGAAAGATGCCATATTTTTTAGGTAAAACTCTTTTAAAACTTTTGGTAAAAATGGGATGTTTTGTATTTAATCCATGTATAAAATTAATTAATAACCTCAAAAATTTAAACCCCCTATAACTATCTTTCATCATGTGTCAGCATGTCATGAAATTATATTTTACCACATGTAATATTACACCATGTGTAATCAGATTTCACCACATGTAATATTACAGAACATGTAATTAGATTTTACCATGTGTAATCTATATTATTTTTTTTAAAATGGTTTGATGTGATTTCACTCATAAATACAGTAAATGAGTTACAATATGTGAAATGGGAGTTCATGTCATGTAATTTTGGCACCCAGTGAATTAAAAACAAGTATCCAACAATGTGTAACCCTCCAAAAACCTTTTTAATCACTGAAGATGCTCCTCACACCATAGTATTCAACCAAAAATGCCTCAAAAACCATTTTCTTGCAATTAAATTCCTATGTAAACCTCCTCCTTTGATTGAAGACCCTTTGTGAACCTCCCTCCTTGTTTCAGGTCTTCTACCCTTTTATTTCTAGAAGTTCACTTTGATTCGGAAGTGATCTAACATCATATATTGAATATCCAAAACTATATTTTTCAATAATTCCTTCTGGTTATTAATCTACTTCAAGATCTATTGCCAACAGATTACTTGGTTTATGTTGAGAGGTTTCGAGAAGCCGATTTCTATCGCAAACATTGGGATTTTATCACTGCTTCCTCTACTTTCAAGGAGTCATATCTAAATCATGTTCTACGAAGTTTTCTTGATTGATTACACTCAATTTGAGGATATTTGTTGGTAATCATTCTTCATCACATATCTTGAGGTAGGTGGTATAAAATTCAAATCTCATTGTATTTAATACCATCATGTGTATTTAATTTTAGAATTTCTATTATATTTTTACCAATTGCGTCCTTGGTTAAATTAATTTAATTTTGTAAATAAATTAATTAACTTAAATGTGGAATTAGGATGTTGGGATTTTAGATCATGAATAATTAATTGTTAAATTAATTATAGAGTTATTAATATTGTTGAACTTGATTAAATATTTATATCATTAATTAACGTGGATTGTTTGGATTATGAAATTATGATTTGAATAATTAATTTTTTAATTATTATTAATATTTTGAAAATTTTAATGAGGAAATTAATTGGGGAATTAATTATGGGATTTTGTGTTTTTGAATATAGATTAATTAATTGATGAATTAATTAATTGGATATACATGTTTTTTTAAAGGTTGGGGCTGAAGCCTCATTTATTATTAAATCAAAGCAAAGACCTCTTTAACTAGGTAGAGGGAGACCCATTACATAGCTCAAATGCCCAGTGGACATTTATCCCATTACATGACCCGTAGGCCCAATATTTTGGCCCAAATCCCATTCTGTGAATAGTACTGCTACAGTACCCGTGCTGCTACAGTGCTGCACAGTACCCACCGCTGCTACAGTACTCTGCCGCCGCTACAATGACATGTCGTCGCTACAGTTCCCACCATTGCTACATGGTTAATTAATTGATGAGTTAATTAACATGATCATTCAAAAGAGTGAGTTAAGGAATGGTAACATATTCATTCAAATGTGTGAGTTAAGGAATGGTAATATGTTCATTAAAATGTGTGATTTAAGGAATGGTAACATGGTTATTCAAATGTGTGAGTTTGTGAATGGTAACAAGGCCATTCAAATGTGTGAGTTAAGGAATGGAAAAATGGTCATTCAAATGTGTGAATTAAGGAATGGTAACATGGTCATTAAAATGTGTGAGTTAAGGAATGGTAACATGGTCATTCAAATGTTTGAGTTAAAGAATGTTAACATGATAATTCAATTATGTGGTTGAATAAATAATATTTATTAACAAGATAAACTGTTTATTTATGAGTTATATTTAATTACTTATAAAACTTCATACACTATTATTGATTGGATTTGTTTTAGACACCATTGGTGGTGGCCTACTGAGTTGTATCCACACCCTACTTGGGATGCATGATCAGTACCCGAATAGAATTTTTTTATTTTAGGATAGGTTAAGGGAAAAGGCCCTGGATTAGATTACTGATTGGGGATGGATCTTGGTTGAGGAAACCAGACGTGGTTCAGGACCCTCTTGGGATTCATTGGTGTCTTTATTTTTAAGTCTTTCATTTTTGACACCTATATTGGCATTTCATTTTTACCTTTTAATTAAGTATTGTATTCCCTGTATTTTTTATTCTTATGACATTGGTATTGCTTTGATTATTTATGCTTCCACTATTACTTGTTTACTTCCATTGTTGTTTTACTCTGATTAAAGAGGGTATAGTCTCCCCAAGACTAACTTACCAGAACCTCACTTCTATTTGGTAGCCTCTGGAATATGGGGAGGCACGTCTAAGGTCACATGGACCATTGGATCGGGGCACCATTGCATGGAACCCAGGTTGGGACGTCATAGTAGCAATGAGAGCTTACTGTGTGTGAAGGCTGAATTCCTTACTTTAGGGTGAAGAGACAAGTTTCTATGTTTATTTCCTACAAATTTTGATGTGATGTGATCCTAGGATGGATGATCCTAGAGGTTTGTTGTAGTATGTGGGGTGAAGAGGCTTTGATATGATGTGAGCCTAGGATGGCTGAGCCTCGAGGGTTGTTGTGGTATGTGGGGTAGAGAGGCCCGATTGTTATGGCAACAGTTGATGCGTGGAGTGGTGAGATGCATCAGTATATTCTTGTGGGTATTGGGGAGTACATCATAGATGACAGAATAGTTTGAGTATGATCTTACCTATTGATATGAATATTGGATTCTTATTTGAATCTATTGTTTGGCTGATGACCAAAATGTTTGTTTATATGTTTTACCTTCCCCACTACTTGAGGTAGATGGATGTGCTTGGTTGTATGCCTTTTTTGGCAGATTAGGATATTTTCCTATATTACCTGGTAATATGTAAAGTAACAATGTTCATAAATGAATAAATGTTTAACCTATGGGGTTAGAGCTTGCTGGGATGCAATGCTAAGGTTATAATTCTGAGAAGTTGTGGGCTCAATTTTCTTATGCCTAGAGGGAATGAGAATTTTTTGTATTTCTAAGGTAATGTAATGTGGAGATGTTAAGGGTTAATTAATGGTTAATGAATTAATTAAAGTAAATTGAAGCTGATGAAAATTAATAAACTAATTTAATTCAACTCTTTAAATGGTTCTGTGCTTATAGGATATCTGGTCATAGCAAAGGCAGTCAAGAGTCCAAGAGTTGTTAGCTATAGTTGAGTCTGAGACTAGGTTATTACCAAAGTGTATTTGTGAGCTATATTATATCATCTAATTTTTTTGTTTCTATATTCTACTTTTCCCTTTTGGTTAGGGTGACTAACACCCTAGGGATTATGATCCATGTGGAGGGGGTTGTTTTCCTCAACATCCTAGTGGGAAGATGGATGGTTGGCTACCCCATTTGGCCCCACTCTCTTCTATTGGTAGTTACTTGTTATGGTATGCATGATAGTTAGTTTTTTCTATATATATGTGTAGAGAGCTGTAATGGATTGTGGTTATTTCACACACATGTATTCTGGATATAGTTTCCTAAGGACTGTTATAGGTATAACATGTATATGATGTGATTGATTGAGTATCCTTAATTAGTGTATGGGCTGTAATGGATTGAGGTATAATACTCAATGCATGATACATGTTATATGGGTTGTGGTGGATCCCAGAAACTACCTGGTTACTTTTGGTTACATAGATTTGGTGGTGTATTGAATGACGTGCATGTTGTGGTGCTTCACCTAGGTGTCTACGGGCTAGCAATATTGGAGAGAGATGCCCAGGATGTGTGACGTTGGGGAAAACCAGAAAACTTGTGGGGAAGTGGTAGTAGGGTACCTTTGATATTATTTATTATGTCATATTCTCTTGTATGAAATACTTGGTGAGATTTTCCATGTTGAGGTTTGGAACTTATTATACCTATTTAGGTAATGATTTAGTTTAACTTGTTGTTCATAGTGCTTTGTCATGATTTATTTAGATTTTGCATAAGAGGCTCTGGGGTGGATCCTTCTGAGTATACCATTATACTCACCCTATGTATATATAAATAGTTTTTTAGATCAATTGGAGTAGGTTGAAGATAAGGCTAGTTACTACTAGCTTAGGGTTTAACAGGAGTTGTTTGGGCTTTTTGGTTACTAGCGTCTTTACTTTCTTTTGGTACTTTTAGTTTCCCTTTCAGTTGTATTAGTTCTTTCATGAAACTATATATGTGCACATTGGATTTTCTTTTATATTGTAGTCTGAGTAGGATTTGGTTGGTGTCTTTCTTATCTCTCTCTTCCGTATGTGTTCTCTTCGAGGGTAATGCATCCCATCTGCATGTTTATTATACCCTTATTGATAGTCTCCATCCTGGTTCCAACTATAGGTAGGACTCGAGTGTCCCTATCTCTCTTCTCCCATTATCGGCCCAAGATGGGTACACCTTGTAGAGAGGGGGTCATGACATAGTGGTATCAAAGATCTGTTTGAGGGATAGGATGGAGTTTGGAGTTAGGAGCAGGTGAGGTTGCATGGGATAGTAGGGAAATGATTTCAGCTAAGTTTAGAAAGCATTGTAAACATGGGATACCATCTTAGAAATGGTTATTTAGGACCCCCTATGATCTGATTCATGGTACTTTAAGCTTACAAAGGCTACTAAACAAGGTGATATTGGTTGGAAGGTAGAGACCTAGGAATGGATCATGCATAATTCTTCTTTGCGCCTGTGTTTTAATGGTTAGACCATGGGATATGTTAACTTAAAATGAATAAAAGAAAACAATTAATGTTAAAGTATTCCATATTCTAGGTTTAGGAGCTCTAATAGTTTTTTCTTTTGTAGGTATGGCTCCAGGTTGATGTCCTCATTAGGTTCACATAGAAAATGTTCACAAGGTTACGCCAATATATTTCAAAAGAGTAGAGGTTGAAAATGATGAAACTTGAAGGAGGACACTCTGAGAGTGCAGAGATAGAGTCTACATAGGTACGAGGGCTCTGTTTCAGATTTAGTCATGGAAAACTGGTTAGAGGAGATTGATATTACCTTCAGTTATACCCATGATCATAAGGAGAACTTAGTGTTGTTGTTTGTGACAATGTGATGTGGGGCAGTGAAGTAGTGGTGGTTCTTATTTATTGGGGATCCCGAGGAGTCAGTAGTCTTATAGGAGGAGTTTAGAGACCAGTTTAGAGTTAAGTTTCTTTCTTCGACTGTGAAGGAAACCAGTCACCGAGAGCTACTTACCCTTTAGTAGGGGAGCTCCAGTGTGCGATAGTTTATGGTTTGTTTTAGTAACCTCATGTGATATTCTTCAAACCTATTTCCAGATGAGGAGTCCAGGGTATTGAATTTCGAGGAGGATTTGCATCCAAAGATCCAATTATTGGTCACCCTATTTATGTTGAAGATGTATCTAGAGGTGTTGGTGATAGAATAGGTCATAGATAGAATGTTATACAGAACTAGATCATCCTAATAGGGGAGTCATCATGATTTCTCATGAAGAAGAGCTGTGGTTTGGGGTTCCCAGATGTCATGAAAGAAGTGCTTCTGATTATCCAGGAGTAGGTCCCATTCCTCAATGTCTCATTTCTCTAGGGGAAACATATCTTAGGTCTATACTAAGGGATTATATTAATTTTTTTATTGTGGAGGTCAAGTTCATCAACTACGAGAGTGTCTAACCTTTATGAGTGTTCAACTTGTGCCAGTTATTCTGCTTTAGGTTCCTCCATTAAAGCAGTTCCAGCCAAGGCAACAGCAATAGGTTTCTCTAGTTTGGGATCAATAGAGTGTAGATGGGGTAGGTAGAAGATAGCCCTGAGATACTCCCCATACTTAAAGATTATATCATGTCTATGTAGGTGGTCATCATCATGGTCATAGAGTTCATTTAGTAGGTCTTTGTCATCTTCATGCTTTATCATTTCTATCCTCAGGTGAACCAGTTGTCATTCAAGGTACCATTTGCTTGTTTTCTACTTGGGTGTATTCCTTGTTTGATCCATGAGCAGCACAATATTTCATATCACCTAACCTTGTCCATTCTTTGGGATTTTAGGTAGATAGGCTTCCAATTCCCTTGGTGTTCCCAATTCAAGTTGGAGGTCGAGCTGACTTGTTTTATGTATTTAGAAATTATGATCTAGTGATATGGTAGAACCAATCTTGGAAATATTTCATGTATTTACAGATAAAACCATATTAAACTATCCTCAGTATGGATTGGTTGTATTTAGTGAAGGCTATCATGGATTTCTTCAAGAGGCAGGTTGTGTTCTTCGATGTTGATCGAGATCCAGAAGTGTTTGTTGGTAAGTGAGACCCTTGTATGGGTTAGAGGTGTGTTCCATCCTTATTATCCTTAACAGATGAGATGATGTTGATTTCATCAAAGGTTTAATGGTATTTCTTTCCTAGGTTCATGGTAGAGTACACTGATGTATTTCTAGAGGAGGTTGTAGTGTTACCCCCTCGATAAGAGATCAAGTTTGGGATAAAACTACAACCAAGTGTGTCTCCTATCTCAATGTCTTAGAATTTTATGATGCCTTATGAGTTACAATATCTGGGTATACATCTTGATGGTCTGTTGTGGTGTGGTTTTTTTCATCTGATTGTGTCACTGTAGGGTGCACCAATTTTGTTTGTAAATAAGGTTGGTGTAAGTTTGCAGTTGTATATCGATTATCATCACTTGAACTAATTGAAAATGAAGAACTGTTTCCCTCTTATGTGGATTGATGATTTATTTGATCAAATAAAGGGTGAAAGTTGGTTATCAAAGATCTAATTACCATTATTATATCATTAGATTTGTGTAAAGGATGAGGTTATCTTTAAGACTTCTTTTCATTATCTTAATGGGTATTACAATTTTATTGTGATACTATTCGGTGCGACGAATGATCCACCTGTGTTCATGGGGTTAATTAATGTTGTGCACCATGATTTCTTGGATATGTTCATAGTGGGTTTAATCGATTATATCCTTGTGTACTCTGTTTCCAAGGAGGAGCATGAAGAGCATCTTCATGTCGTTTTGGTAGTCTGTTGTCGTGAGAAGTTGTTTGGGAAGTTTCCAAAGTGTGATTTTTGGGCTCGAGAAGTCCATTTATTGGGGAATGTTATATCCCAATAAGGAGTATATGTGGATCCATTGAAGGTAGAAGTAGTTGTGTCTTGGGAAGCACCCAAGGCAATGGTAGAGGTGAAAAGTTTCCTTAGCATTGTAGGCTATTACTAGAGGTTTGTAGCTGATTTATCTCAAGTTGAAACTCCTCTGACAACATTCAAAAGAAAGTATCAAGTGTTCGTGTGGACTGAACAATATTAGATATCTTTTGAGTATCAAAAAGAGAAGTTGTTTAGTGCTCCAGTTGTTTCTATGCCAGTGGAAGGAGTTCAGTTTGAGTTTTTCTATGATTATTCATGTTTAGGGTTGGGTTATGTTATGATTCAGTAGATATTGGTCATTTCTTATGGGTCTCAGTATTTACTCCCCCATGAGTGTAACTATCCCACCCACTTTATCAAGTTTGTGGTGGTAGTTTTTTCCCTGAATTCATGGAGACATTACCTCACCGGAAAGCATTTTTTGGTCTTCACAGATCACAAGATCCTAAGGTATGTTCTCTCCCAATGTGACATGAACTTATTTCAGCATCAGTGGATGGATTTCTAATAGGATTATGACTTCAAATTTTCATATACACCTAAAATGGAGAATTTTGTAGTTGATTCACTAAGAATATAGCCATACAATGATGCATCACATGAATCAGGTGATTCCTGGAGAGTCATAGAAGAACTTTCATCATTGCATCTAGATGTGGGAGAAGTCAGGGGTAGAGGTTGTCTTTTTTAGATGATGGTGAAATCATATCTGGTGTAGTAGTTAGAGGAATCCTAGTTGGGGGATCTTGAGGTGTAGGTCTAGAGAGACCAAGTTGTTTTTGGTGAGGCCCCTGAAAGTTGTTCTGAAGATGAACAACATTGGGTGTTCTTCTAGGGAATGCTTTTCATTCCTTTGGTGATGTGTGATATAGTTCTTAGAGACTTACATAGTTCACCTTTGGTGGTACATCCTGGTGTGAAAAAGATGTACCAAGCTTTGAGAAGTTGGTTTTGGTGGCCTAGGTTGAAACATGTAGTTGTAGAGTTGCGTGTTAATGATTGGTCTTCTGGAAGGTGAAGGTCGAGCACCATGTTCTCGATGGTTTTATCCAATCGTTAGATGTTTATAAAAGGAATTTTAAGGACATATTGATGGAATTTGTTATCATTTTACCATGAGATTATGGATTATATGATGACATATGAATAGTAGTGAATCGTTTGATGAAATTGGCCCAATTTATAGCGATCAAGGAGTTGAACACAGTGGAAGTTTTGTCGAGGCAGTATCTGGAGGAGGTGGTGAGACTCCACATGGTCTTAAGGATGATCATTTCAAATCTAGATCCTCTTTTTAACTCCATAGTTTTGAGAGGTATCCAACATGATTTTTTTTCTCATTTATTCCTTAGAAGTGCTTTTTATCCATAGACGGACGATTAGGCAGAGCTGACCATCCAGAATCTTGAAGATGTGTTGCGCTCTTGTGTCCTAGATTTTGGAGGTTTGTGGATAAGGCACCTTAACTTGGTAGAGTTCTCTTAAAAAATAGTTTTCACTCCACCATCATTATGGTTCCATTTGAATCCTTTTATGGATAACATTTCCATTGTTCATTTTAATGGACTGGGGTTAGAGAGTAAGCTATTCTCAGGCTAAAACTGGTATATAATATGATAGAAATGGTTCAGGTGATTTTCTAGGGGATGAAGGTAGAATAGGATCATTAGAAATGCTATGTTGATCATAGGAGGAGACATTTGGAGTGTGATGTTGGGGATCATGTGTTCCTAAAGGTGACTCCTTGTTGTGGGCAGTGACAGTTTGGTCATGGTAGTAAGCTTTCTCCCAGGTTTGTTGGGCCTTTCGAGGTGTTGTCTCATGTTGGAGGTGTGGCATATCAAATAGAACTTCCCACATAGATAATCTAGATACAAGATGTTTTTCAAGTTTCATAGCTCCATCGTTATCTTCATTATGACTCTCAATTCATCAATTGGGGAATGATTGATGTTGATGACGATACGGCCTTTGAGGAGGAGCTTGTAGTGATCCAGGATTACCATGAGAAGGTGTTTCACGGGGGTGTTATCCTCTTGGTTCATGTCTTGTGGCAGCACAGTGGCATGGAGTAGAGTACCTGGGAACATGGGTAGTAGATACGTGCTCAGGACCCTAATATTTTTTATTTATAGATCTTCTCTTGTAATTTCTTTTTTTTTTGTAGTTTTAGACATTATTTTGGTTTATGAGATGGATCTCTCTCTTGTTACTTTTTGTGGATTACTCTATTTCAATGGGAGGCGATGACATTTGGGGTATTCCATGTGATTTCTGTTTTTAGTTTTCTGTGGTTGAATGAGTCTTCTCTCATACTATATGTGGAGAAGAATCAACATATAGTCCATCTAATCACCGTGTCGAACCCCTTGTGCTTGGGTAAAGTGGTTGATCTCATGTGGTGAAAAGAGCCTTGAGAGGTATCTTATGGGGTGGATGTTTGGATGAACCCTTTTCTGTTTCCTCTCTGGGTTATTTTTGAATTCTCAAGGATGATAATGTTTTGAGAGTTTTCTAATTTTAGGGTCGGAATCTATGTTTATTAACCCTTTTCGTGTTTCCGAAGACTGAGGTGCTCAAAGGAGTCTTAGAGGAAGTCTGGAGTAGTTAGGTTGCTAGAAGCTAGAAGCCTGGAGATTTCACGCTGTTTAAAACTTCAAAATGATATAAAAGTAGGTTTCATGATGTGCAATATATTGGGGTTTTAAAAATAAATAAAATAGGGAGGTGATGCATTTACAGTGAAAACCAAACCCTGAGGATTACATGGTGTGAAAGGGGATTACATGTTGTGTAATTACCTACCACAGTGTTGTTTTAAGAATTTTCATCCACTCAGGTTATTCATAACCCTAAAGCTAAATTGGATCTCCCTCTCATTCCAGGTGACTCGATGACCCCCTCTTTGATGTTTTGGGGATTCCTTCATCAATGATCAATCCCTAGATTCCCTACTTTGATCCATCTTCGATACAAGGTATTTCTACCTCCATTCTTGTGGTATCTTTAATATGTTTCCTCATTTTCCTGTTTTCCACATGATGGAACTTGATCTCCATGTTAAAATGGAATTTTTTTGGTTGTTTTTTGGTGCATTTTTTGCACAACATCCTTAGTTGGATTCAGTTCTGGTGGGAGAGGTGATCAGGATCCATAGCATTGGTTTGTTCTCATGTGAAGAACGTTGACACCCTTTTTAGGTAGGGGATTCATTGATTCTCTATTTATTTACACAAAATCATAGATATATCATGATTTAGACCTTTGGATGGAAATGGAATTTAACCTAAATAATTACTTGAATCGGATTAAAGAATTAGTATTGATCGCATGACGATGTTTTTTTATCATGATAATGGGTCGCCTCTTGATTTTCTAGATAATTTTATATCTATGTTGTTCTTGTTGTACTTGGTTTAGAATGTGAAATTGCTAAAGAACATAAAGATGGAATTAATTGATAATTGATTGGATAAAGTATTAAAGATGCATGTTTAATAAATATATTTTTTGTTATTGTAATTTGATAATAATCAAATTGATGCAAGTGTGCATGTTTAATTGAATTGGTTAATAAACTTGAAGCATGATGATTCTTGTTGATAAAATAATTAAAGGCTTATTAAATTAATTGTTTTATTAATTTTTGATAACTTTAGATATATTGTTACTTAGCTTGATCATAGTTAGAACCTATGAATAATGAATCTATTAATTAAAAATGGAATAAGAACCGGTTGTGTGATCAATGATAATGCCTTTGTAGGGCCTTGGTTTCCCTCTTGCTTGTAAAGGTTGAGTGCCTTGTTTTTTGGAACCATGAGATCTCATTGTGCCTTTCTTTATGTATAAGAGCCTGGTTACTATATTTGTTTATTGATACTTGTGATGTGACATGAGCCTAGGATGGTTGAGCCTGGAGGGCTATTGTAAGATGTGGGGAAAATAAGCATGGATGTATTGTGAGCCTGGGATGGATGATCCTAGAGGGATATTGTGGTATGTGGGGTGGGGAGTCCAGGTTTTTGTGGTAAAATTTGATTCCTAGAGTGTCGATATGCATCAGTATATGCATGTGAGTGTCGAGGAGGACACCAAAGATGAAGGAATAGGTTGAAGCTGGGTTTACCCATTGATATGATATTTGGATGCTTGTTTGAATCTATAGTTTGGCTGACAACCAAGTTGTTTATTTATCTACTTTCCTTTCCCTGTTTATTGACATAGATGTATGTGCTTGGTTTTATGCCTTATTTGGTAGCTTAAGATGTTTTCCTTGAGTACCTGGTAATATGGAAAGTAATAATGTTAATAAATGAATAAATTTTTAACCCATGGTGTTGGATATTTCTGGGATGCAATGTTGAGGTTATAATTCCGGGAAGTCATGGACCCAATTTTCTTATGCCTGGAGGGCATGGAACTTTTCTTTAATTCTAATTTAATGTAATTTGGATATGTTAAGGGTTAATTAATGGTTAAATAATTGATTAACATAAATTGAAACTGATGAAAATGAATAAATTAATTTAATGTAGCTCTTTAAATGGTTGTGTGCTTATAGGATATTTGGTATTTGTAGGGGAAGTCGGGAGTCTGAGAGACATTAGCTGCAGTTGAGTCTGAGACTAGGTTATTCCCATAGTGTGGTTGTAAGCTATATTATATCATGTACTTTTTTTTGTTTTTATACGCTACTCCACCCTATCAATTAGGGTGACTGACACCCTGATGATTTTGAGACTTGGGGGTGTTTTCCCCAACATCCTAGTGGGAGGATGGATGGATGGATGACTACCCTCTTTGGCCTCACTCTCTTCTCTTGGTAGTTACTTATGCCGGTATACATAATAGTTAGTTTTTTCCATATATGTGTGTAGAGGGATGTAATGGATTGTGATTATTTCAAAAACAGGTATTCTGAATATATTTGCATAAGGAATACTATATGTATAATGTGTATAGGTTTTGATATCTTGGGGATACTTACTTGGTGTATGGACTGTAATTTCTTGAGGTATAATACCTAATATATGATACCTGTTATACAAGTTGTGGTGTCTCTTGAAAAATACCTAGTTACATTTGGGTATATGGACATGGTGGTGTGTTGTATGAGGTGCATGTTTTGGTGCTTCGCCTAGGTGTTGATGAGCTAGCCTTTTTAGAGAGAGATGCTCAAGATGTGTGACGTTGGGGTAAAGTAGAAAACCGTTGGGGAAGTGGTAGTGGGGTACCCTCGATATTTTTTATTATATAATATGCTTCTGTATGAGTTACTTGGTGAGAGTATACATGGTGATATTGGGAACTTAGTATATCTATTTAGGTGATAAGTTAGTTTCACCTATTTTTTATAGTGCTTTATCATGATCTATTTACCTTTTGCACGAGAGGGTCCAAGGAGGATCCTAATAAGTATACTATTATACTCACCCTATGTATATATAAACTATCTTTCAGGTCAGTTGGAGCGATTTGGAGATCGGACTGGTTACTGCTATCTTGTGGTTTCGTAGGTGCTGTTTGGGATTTGTGGTTCCTACCGTCTTTACTTTCTTTTAGTACTTGCAGTTTTCCTTTCAATTGTAGTAGTTCTTACATGGAATTATATATGTGAACTTTGGATTTTATTTTATATTGTAGTCTGATTAGGAGTTGGTTGGTGTCTTTATTATCTATCTCTTTCGTATGTATTCTCTTAAAGAGTAATTCCTCCCATCTTCCAGTTTATTATACCCTCGGTGTTAGTTACCAACCCAGGGCCAACTGAAGGCGAGACTGGAGTGTTTCTATCCCTCTTCTCCCATTTCCGGCCTAGGAGGGGCACACCTTGTAGAGAGGGGATCATGACAATATCATTGATAAAGGTCCCCCTTTAATGTTTCTTTGAAAAAAAAATGTTTTTTAACATTATTAAACCCTGTTTTGGGTGCTGTTAAAGGGATAATCTGTGGCAATGTGTCTTTTCATTTTAAAAATGAAATTTTAGTTAAAAATTTGTGTCACTTAATTAAAATAGATAAAATGAAGTCAAATAATATTTATAGTTTATAACAACAATCCATAAGTTATTTTTGATGTGGAATAATTGTCTTTATGTCAATCCAACACACAGTGTAATTGGTATGACTCAAATTTCATGTTGTCAGTTTAAAAATGAAATTTTAGTTAAAAATTTGTTTAGGTACTGAAAACCTATAAAACACACTTGTATTGTATTTATACTTTAGGATCATGATCCTTAAGTCATTTTTTACATGTAGGAATCAACGAAACATCAATCTGATACAAAGTGTAACCGGTATGACTCAAAGTGTGTGTTTTTTAAACTAAAATTTTAGTTCAAAACACACGTCACATACTTAAAATTGACCAAATGTGTTTGTATTGTCTTGATAATTTAGGAAAATTATCCATAAATAATTTTTAATGTGTATTAATTAACCACACATTAATCTGACACATGGTGCGCCTAGTATGCCTCAAAGTGTATGCTTTTAGTTCCAAATTGACACGTTAGTTCAAAATAAACATCACATAATTAAAACAAAACAAATTTTCTCATATTTTCTTTATAATTTAGAAAAATAATCTATAAATCATTTTTGATGTGTATAAATTAACTACATATTAATTTGACACAATGTGCCCGGTATGACTCAAAATGTATGTTTTCAGTTTAAAAGATACATTTTATTAATGCATTATTTTATATTTATGTTTAATTTATTATTTTATTATCACATATATGTTTACATTTTTATGTATTAATTTTTTATTTTTATTATAGTTTTTATCCATGGGGTTCCCCATTGAGTTTTGGTGAAAAATTCAGATTTTGGGCTTGATAGCATGAGGCGCACGGTTGGTGCACAGTTTTCCAAACTGTGCACCCTTGCCCAATAAACTATGCGGCCATGTGACATTTTTTTATAGTGAATAAATGCATGGTTAGAACATAGTTTTTAAATTGTGTAGGATAACTGTGTGACTTGTTACTCTTATATGGTAAGGGGCACACAGTTTCCGCACGGTTTGGAAAACCGTGCAGGTAAACCGTATGACTTGTCTAGGTAATTAAAATTTTTAAAATGATAGTTGTATCCTCTCAATATTTAATCATAAATACCCCATTTTCTTTCACACTCTAGATTTCCATTCCTAGTGACCTTCAACCCTCCTCCTTACCCCCATATACCTCCATTTTTGAGGTGTTTTTTGTTGGGATTCTTCAAGAAACATTCAAGTAAGGGGTTCTCCTTCTTGATTTCCCCTCTTTTCTAGGGTTTCTATTATTTTTTATTAGGGTTTCATATCTCTAGAGGTTTGGGTGAACTATTTTGGGATGAATATTGATTCTTAGGGTTTTATCTTGATGGGTTTGGTTTAATACTTCCTTTATAGGTTTCACTTGAGGTGGGGTTGCGGTTTAGCACCATTTCCCAAAAGTTTCTAGACTAGAGGTAGGTGGTTCCATTCTTAAAAATTATGTTGTGATTTTGATATGTTTTATTTGCTTCTTGGTTTTGTTCTATGCATTGGATATGGGGTGAGAAATATGTTTTTGAATGGTTTTAAGCTGCGTAAGGCATGAAAGTGGTTTTTCTAAATAAAATTGGTTTCCTTCAAGTGTGTTACCTTATTATTATTCTTAAAGGTGTTTAATAAATTGTTAAAATTGTGAAAAATGTGTTTTAATGTGTATTTGGTGTGCATGTGAATTTTAGAGGGGTTTTTCTTATGATAAATGGTGATTTTATTTGTGTGTTCACATTGCTTGTGTGTGAATGTAAATGTGGTGATGCATATATGACATGAGAAATGGGAATTGGGCACATAGGTAAACTCAGGTGTCTAGGTGGGATGACTAGGACTAGTATTCTAGTTGACTCGAAAGTGGAGTATCCCAGATTCATTTAGCAGGATTGACAATTGCAACACTAATGAAATTAGAATGATGATCAGAGACCAATTAGACCTTGAGATGTTCCCTCTTAGTTGCTCGTGCATGAAAACTATGTTGTTTGTGGTTTCTATACCACATTTCACTAAGATACAAGGTTCTTAATGTCCCATTTTAGCCAGTGACTATGGTTTTTTTTCATGACTTAGTTCCCTTTTGTGATGTGGTACTTACTTTCGGCACACGGTTCACTTTGTTAGTTATTTCAAAAGAAAAATATCTTTTTCTTTAATTTTTTTTCAATAAAAATGTTTCTATATTTTCTTTCTAAAAACATTTATGTTAATTTGTATTATAATGTTTTGGCATGAAATATCGTTTATTAGGAGGCATACTATGGGCTTTGGCTCACACCTTACATACACCTTTGGGTGAATTTAGACTTGGTTGTGTTTGACTTAGGTAATGGAAAAATGTATCATGATGGTTGGTTGGGTTTCTAGTGGTCTCCCCTTGTAGTTGCTTGAGGCGGTGTCTTGAGGATGATGCTCCTCTTATTGCATGGAGGTTTTGGGATGGTGTCGTTGTTCCCTTTTTATTGTAACCCATTTCCATTTTTTTTAATGTTGTAAACTTAAATATGAAACTTTTTATGACTTGTTTTCCTATGATTATTTAGCCTTATGATGTTTAGTATTGTGGGTTGTTAGAATCTTATAAATGGGTGAAATTATTTCCATGATTTATTGTTTATACCTAGGCACTAGTTGTTAGCCTATTGGGATCGGGGATTCCCTTCGATCCATGACATAGATCAGGTCAGGTGTTGGGGTGGATGGAACTCCAACTTGATTCGTGAAAAAATGGTATCAGATCTAGATTATTCTCTTTTGGGGTCAAGTTACTTTGGATGATTCTAGATAGACTAAAGCTACGATCATCAGGCTTGAGGTTATGGCTGTGAATAGGGTACCTAGCTAGCACAACTTGTGATGGATCTTGAATTTCCATAGACTATTGGAATTTTGTTTGAATTCTCATCTAGGTGAGATGTACAGGTTGTATATTGTATATGGACACTGGGTGGGGGAGAAGTGGTTTGGTTGTTTGACTTGTTATTGAAATGTAATTGGTTGTGTTTTGATTTGCGGAAGTGTTCAAGATTTTTTTTATTGCTGAAAATGTTCATAGTAGTGATATTGTTGGTTTTATTTTTGGTTGTTGCTTGTTGTAGAAAAATGCCTCCCTAGAGAATTCCTGTGCAGCCACAGGAAGAGTTTGAAGAGTGTTATCCCTCATCAATTGACCAGATACTAGTGGAAGTTGTGGTCTGGGCTATCTAGGCAATGGGAGAAGGAGAGGGTTCTGGTCCTGCTCTGTTTAGAGAAGTTGAACCAAGTCCTCGGAAGGAAAAATATCATGAGTTCCTCAAGAACAAGCCTCATTATTTTTGGGGCAATGTGGAACCTTGGTAAGTAGATGAGTGTCTTGAGAAGATCAAGAGGATTTTTTAATTTCTTGATACTCCTGAGGCAGTCCGAGTAAAATGTGTTATGTTCTTGTTGGAAGGTTCTAGTCCGAGGTGGTGGGACCCAACTGTTCAAATTGGGAAGAATGAGTAGATGAGTTGGAAAGATTTCAAGATCATTTTCAGTGAGTAATATCATCCCGATGTTCTATCCTACACTAGGTGTCAGGAGTTCATGGGTCTTACTTAGGGAGACTAGACAGTGATGGATTATTCCAATATCTTCGCGAAGATGGTATGGTAGGAACCTGAGATCTTTACAATGAACAAATGAAAGATCAGAGGTTCTAGATGGGGTTGTGGCTAGATATTTATTCTCAGGTCTTTTTGTTTAAGTTTAGGACCTATGTTGTGGTGGTTAATCATGATTTTATGGATGAGATTGATCAAAAAGGAAATTCTGGATTCCTAGGAGTAGTGATTGCAGTGGCCAGTGACATTTCTTCAGAAAATAAGAGGAATAAAGATGAGTAGGGAAAGAATGGTGGTGGTAGCAGGGGCCATCCTTCCCAACTATCATTTTCAGTAGTTTCAGATGATGGATCATTTGTGAGCCACCAGTATGGGAAGTAAGGGTATATATGACCTATGTTCACATCTCCTCATAGACCTTGTCACTAATGTTGAAATATGGGACACTTATAGTGTTTTTTAGAGGTTGTGTACTTATTATACTGGTGTGGGATTTGTGGTTTCTAAGGGGATGTCACCCTAGTCAGAACTATCCAAGCCAGAGGGTTCTCGGTTCGGTGTTCATGGTAGTAGGATTGGATCATCTTTTGGGAAGATTTAGTTCTGGGTAGTGTCATAGGACATTGGTCATTCTCAAGCTCAGGCTAAGACTAGGTAGCTTAATGTGGTGTATCGAGCACCAAATGAATCAGATATAGGGCTAGTGAAAGTTTAAGGTATCGTTATTATTACATCATCCTTAACTATTGTTTTGTTTGAATATAGTGTGTCTATTTCATTTATATCTACCTGTTTTGTTTATTTTTTGAAATTTCCAACTGAGCTCATGCCATATGCGATGAAGCTGGTGACATCGCTTGGTAAGAAGTGAGATCAGGGTTTTAGGTGTCTGTCTTGTGTACTCACCATGTTAGGGGTTGAATTATAAGTGGATTTCCTTATTTTAGATATGGAACTCTTTGACGTAATCCTCATTATGGATTGGATGGTGCACTTTTAGTTACACATCGATTATTATAGATGGCTAGTGATTTTTGTGGAACCTAATGTAAGTACCCAATTTTTTCATGGTGAATGGGATCCTTGATCGGGATATGCTAGACCTCCTCTTCCAGAGTTGAGAAATATCATTTTTTTAGTTTTCATTGCTCGCACTGGAGGATAATGGTGGTTCTCCTAAGGGGTGATTACCTCCTATGGTGGACGAGTTCCTAGAGGTTTTTCCAGAAGATTTCCCGGGTTTTCCTCTAGAGTGGGATTTGGAATTATCTATTGATTTTTCTCCAGGAACACATTCAATATATATTCCCTTGTATCATATAGCCCCCACTGAGTTGAGGTAATTAAAGGTACAACTAGATGATTTGGAATCCAAAGGATTTCACCTGATCATCTCACCTTGGGCCACTCCCATGCTATATTCTAAAAAGGTTGATGGATCTCTCTGGTTGTGTATTGATTACCATAATTTGAACAAGGTAAAAATCAAGAACAAGTACCCTTTTCCTTAAATTGATGAAATCTTTGATAATCTTATGGGGTGAGGTAGTTTTCCAACATTTATTTGTGTTCTGAGTATCACCAATTCAAAGCGAGAGAAGTGGACGTCCCAAAAACAATGTTCTGAAGTAGATATAGCCATTTTGAGTATATGGTCAAACCTTTCCGATTGAAAAATGCTCTAGCAGTATTTATGAAACTTATGAACAGGGTGTTCCACCAATATCTTGATTCCTTTGTCTTGGTATTCGTGTACAACATCCTGGTCTATTTTAGATCTGAGGAAGAGCATGAGCAAAAATTGTGAATCGTATTGGGAACACTTCAGAAACATCGTCTTTATGAGAAGTTTTCTAAGTGCTCCTTCTAGATTAAAGAGGTGAAGTTTCTGGGCCTTGTGATCTCAAAACATGGGGTTTCAATGGAACCTAAGAATATTAGTGTCGTAATTTCTTGAGAGTAGCTGAAGAATGTGTTTTAGATTAGAATATTTCTAGGCCTAGTAGGGTATTACAGGTGGTTCGTTCAAGAATTCTCTCATCTTGCTTCATCCTTGACGGTGCTCACACTATAAAAAAATGGGTAACAATAAGGGGTTATTTTTTCATTTTGAAGGGGTTATAACCCCCTCTAAATACATTAGCGGTGGTTATCTATAACCGCTGCTAATGTTCCCACTAACTCAAATTAGAGGTGGTTCTGGGTAAGCACTGTGTGTCTGTAATAATAATAATATTGATTATTAATTATTAATTATTATTATTATTATTAATACACCTTTTTTTAAACTATAAAAAATATATGTTGGTTCTATAAATACTATACATTTATATGTTTTATGATTTATATTATACATATATTATATTAAATACATTTATATTATATATTTATGTATTTAATTACATACATTTATATTATATCACGTATAAACACATATATATACACAGAAAATTAAATACATTCATATAATTGGAAATATATCATATAATTAAATGAAATATATATATATATATATATTAATTTATAATTAATATGGTATACTAAAATATATATATAATAATTATATAATAAATATATATTTATATTTTCAAATATAATATTTATAATATAAATATAATATATATATTTATATTTAATTTTGTCTATATAATATATATTTGTATACATAATATAGTATAAATGTATTTATACGTAAATATAAAATAAATTTTTTTTAATATAATATATTTTTAATATAATTCATAATATAAATGTATAGTATTTATAAAACCATATATATTTTTTATATATTTGAATAAATATATTTATAATTAAATTTATATTATGTATACCCATTTTTATATATGTAGACATTTTTTATATGTATAAGTATTTATATAATGTTTGTATATATATGTGTGTGTGTGTGTTTATAATGCATTCAAATACATTTATATAATGTTTTTATGTGATATATATACACACACACATATATATTATAGAATTTGAATTTATATGAGATTTTTAAAAAAAAAATAATAATAATTTAGAGAGGGTTTAAAACCCTCTAATTAAAGGGATAAGGGACGGTTCATGAACCACGTCTAATTTCATGAATTAGAGTGGTTTTAAAACCCTAATTAATGTCATAAATTATAGGGGGTTCACAACCCATTCTAATATATTAAATTAGAAGGTGTTCAAGACCCCCTCTAATGTCATAAATTTGAAGGGGTTTAAAACCCCCTCTAATGTCATAAATTATAGGTGGTTCTAAACCCCCTATAATATATTAAATTAGAAGGGGTTCAAGACCCCCTATATTGTCATAAATTAGAAGGGGTTCAAAACCTTCTCTAATGTCATAAACTAGAGGGGGGTATAAACCCCCTCAAATGTCATAAATGAGAGGGGATTATCAACCCCCAATAATTTTTTAAATTAGAAGGGGTTGAAAACCCTCTATAATATATTAAATTAGAAGGGGTTCACAACCCCCACTAATTTAATGGATCAGTGACGGTTCATGAACCCCCACTATTGCAATTTATAAAAAAATCCATTATATATATAAACTATAATATTCAAACTCATATCACACACACACATACAAAGATATATATATATATATATACACAACACCTCTAAAATCCAACCAAACATAAAGCACCACTAATTATTAAATTTTTCATGGTTTTGACATAACTGTCTCTAAAATCCTATCAAATATTCAAAAAAAACTAATGATACAAAATTTAGAGGGGGTTGTGCAGAACCCCCTATAAAAAACCTCCACTAATTTTCTATATTTTTGTAGTTTCTCCCTAAAATGGGTGAAGTTTGAATGGATCCCATAGTTTCAATCATCCTTTGAGGAGATTAAACGAAGATTGAATATTGCTCCTATGTTGACCTTGCTAGAATCTGGGATGGACAATGTGGTTTATTATAATTCCTTTGGTATGGGCCTTGGGTCTGTGCTTATGCAAGGTGAAATTGTAGTGACATATGGTTCTCACCAACTATTACCACATGAAATGAATTACCCAAACCATGAACTGGAACTAGCAGTGGTGATGCATGCCCTAAAACGTGGAATCGTTATCTTTTTAGGGAGAATTTTATAGTTTATTCATATCATAAGAGCATAGCCTACATCTTCTCCTAAAAGGATCTGAATTTGAAGCAACGTCATTGGGTTGAGTACCTTTAGGGGTTTAACTTTGATATAGTTTATACCACGGGAAGAGTTAATTTTTCGGAAGATTTTTTGAGAAAAAAAAGTTCCAATACAGGCATTGAAAGAATCTAGGGATGAGTGGAATTTGATTGAACTTTTTTCCAAGATGCACTTGGAGACCAAGGAGAACAGTGGGTAGGTGTATTCTTGTCTAGTGTTCAGTTGATGCCCTCTCTTTTGGAATTGATTCGGCCAGAGCAGACTAAAGATGAGTTGTGCCAAAATTATCTATATTTTATTCATGGTGAAGAGACTCCTTGTGATTTTTCATTGTATCTTGAGGGATTCTTTTGCTTTAAGGGTCTCTTCGTGGTGTCGTTATCCTTGAGGAAGGTGGTGATGGAGGATAGTCACCAATCTCGGTGGGTCATTAATCTTGGTTCTACCATGATGTATTATGATGTGCATCAATAGTTATAGTGGCCATGTATGAGGTGGTATATAACCGACTTAATATTGCAGATTTATACATATCAGCTGGTAAAAATAGAGCACCAAAGACCCTCTGATTTGTTGAAACTGCTACCTATTCCTGCATGGAAGTGGAAAAAGATCACAATGGACTTTATTTTTGTCTTTCCTTGTATATCCTAGTGAAATAATTCCATTTGGTTAGTGATTGATCATATAACCAAATCAACTTATTTAATTCTTATCAAAGATTCAGCAAAGGTGGATGAGTTGGGCTAGTTATATGTTCAGGAGGTTGTGAGGATTCATGGTGTGCCATCGGCAATTATTTTTAAAAGGGACCACTATTTTACCTATCAGTTTTAGGAATGAATTTAGAAGGAAATGAGGAGGTAGGTCAGGTTAGTCATGACATACCATCCTCAAATAGATGGTCAGATGGAGTGGGAAAATCATATTTTGGAAGACATGCTTCGAGAATGTGTTTTGGATTTTTTCAGTTCATGGGATATCCATTTGGGATTGGTTGAGTTTTCATATAACAGTAGTTACCAATACTCAATTAGAGTGGCTCCTATTGAGGCACTCTATGTTTGGTTGTGTCGGTCACCTTTGTGTTGGGATGTGGTGGGTGAAACCTCACTGCTAGAATTGAGCCTTGTGCAAGAGATGTCTATGAAGGTCAAGCTAATCAAGAATCAGTTATTGACACCTCAGAGTCACTATAAATATTATGACAATTATAGATGCTAAGCTTTGATGTTTTTTTGGGTGATCAGGTGTTTCTAAAGGTAGCACCTCGCTTAGGTCATCATTATTTTGGAAAATAAGGAAAGCTAACACTGAGGTATGTCAGACCTTTTTCGATTATTGATCAAATTAGTAAGGTGGTATATAGGTTTGATTTTCCTTCTGAGATGATGTAAATTCACAATTTGTTCTATGTTTCTCAATTGAATAATTATAACCCAGATCTGTCTCATGTACTGAATTGGGAAGAGTTAGAGTTGGAGTCAGATTTGTCTGTGTTTGAGTACCCGATATAGATTGTAGATTATCAAGAGAAAGTGATCTATGGGATGTTTATTCCATTTTTTTTTGTTCATTGGAAGAATGGAATTTATTATCATGAGACTTGGGAGCGGAACTCATGGGTTGAGAAAGAGTATCTCTTTTTGTTCTCTGATCAAGCTTCGTGTTGACTTTTTGGGGATGAGAAGTTTTCATGGTGGGGATAATTTTTACATTCGTATTTTCATTTTGAGGTATTCATTTGTTTATTTTAAATTTAGTTCTTATCCATGGGTTTCCCCCTTGAGGATTGGTGAAAATATGAGATTTTGGGCTTGACAGCATGAGATGTATGGTTGGTGCACGGTTTGTCAAACTGTGCACCGTTGCCCAGAAAACCATGCAGCCAGGTGACATTTTTGGACAGTGGCTAACTGTGCGACTTGATCCTATTGGACAGTAAGGAGCGTACAGTTGCTTCTTGGTTTGGAAAACTATGTGGAAAAATCAGGCTACTTTTCCAGTTC
Source organism: Viscum album (assembly GCA_963277665.1). NCBI lineage: Eukaryota > Viridiplantae > Streptophyta > Magnoliopsida > Santalales > Viscaceae > Viscum > Viscum album. Next base: position 1,695,121,986 of record OY728153.1, read on the forward strand.
ATTAAAAATTTTAAAATGACGGTTGTTTCCTCATGGGATTTAACCCAAAATCCCCCATTTTTCCCCAATTGGGATTTCCAGCCCTAGGCACCTCTAACCCTCCTTTTTTCTCCCTTAGACCTCCATTTTGGAGGTGTTTTGGTGGGGATTATTTAATAAACCTTCAAGTAAGTGGTTCTCCTTCTTGATTTCCCCTCTTTTATAGGGTTTCACTTCTTCTTTATTGGGGTTTCGTATCTCCAACAGGTTGGGTGACCTATTTTGGATTGAATCTTGATTATTAGGGTTTTATCTTAATGGTTTTGGTTCAATATTGCCTTTATAGGGCTCACTTTATGTGTGGTTGTGGTTTAGCACTATTTTGGGGAAGTTTCTATATTTGAGGTAGGTGGTTCCATGTTTAAACATTATTTGGTGATTTTGATATGCTTTCTTTGCTTCTTTGTTTTATTCTATGCATTGTGTCTGAGGTGTGAAATGTGTTTTTGAAAGGTTTTATGATGCGTATGGTGTAAAAGTGGTTTTTCTAAAGTAAATCGGTTGTATTTCCAGTGTGGTCTCTTATTGTGCTTCTTGAAGGTGTTTAATAAATTTTGCAAGTGGTGTGAAACATGTTTTAAAGTGGATTTTGTGTGTGTGTAAATTTGAAATGTGTTTTTCTTATGATAAATGGGGATTTTATTTGCATGTTCACATTTCTTGTGTGTGCATGTAAATGTGGTTATGAATATATGACATGATAAATGGGAATTTATCATGAATGGAAACCTGTGTATCTAGGTGGGAAGAGTAGGACTGGTACGCTAGTTGACTCAAAAGTGGATTAGCCCAGATTCATTTAGCATGATTGATGATTACAACACTAACTAAATTATGATGATGATTGGAGACCACTAGGCCCTTAGGATGTTCCCTCCTAGTGGCATGTGCATGAGAACGTTGTTGGTTGTGGTTTTTATACCATGTTTCACTGAGATATGTGGTTCCTAGTGTCCCATTTTAGCTAGTGCCTATGGGTTTTTCCATGACATAGTGCTCTTCTGTGATGTGGTACCTACCATCGGCATACGGTGCACTTTGTTGGTTATTTCAAAAGAAAAACATGTTTTTCTTTAATTTTTTTCTATAAAAATGTTTCTAGATTTTATTTTTATAAAACATTCATGTTAATTTGTCTTATAATGTTTAGGAATAAAATTCCTTTTATTGAGTGGCATCCTACTGGGTTTTGGCTCACACCCTACATACACCATTAGAGGTACATAGATTTGGTTATGTTTGACTTAGGTAAAGGCAAGATGTATCATGATGGTGGTTCAGGTTTCTAGTGTTCTTCCCTTGCAGGTGCTTGTGGTGGTGGCTTGAGGATGATGCTTCTCTTGTTGCATGGAGGTTTTGGGATAGTGTCATTGTTCCCTTTTTGTTGTAATCCATTCTAGTTTTTGTTTAAAGTTGTAGACTTAAATCTGAAACTTGGTATGCCTTGTTTTCCTATGATTATTTAGCCTTATGATGTTTAGTATTGTGGGTTTTTAGGATCATATAAATGGGGGAAATCGTTCTCATGATGTATTATTGATACCCAGACATTATTTGCAAGCATGTGGGGATCAAGAACACCCTTCGGGTCATGTCAGAGACCAGGTCAGGTGCCGGGGTGGATGACACTCTGGCTTGGTTCGTGACATTTATATTATTATTAACATACACTACTACAAAAATGGGCATTAACAGCGCTAAAAACGGGCTTTAACAGCGCTAAAAAGCGCTCTAAAGCTCGGCATTGATAAAGGGGTACCCTTTTATCAGCACTTAGTAAGAACTAATAAAGGGTTAATTTATCAACGCTTTTTTAGCGCCGATAAAACAACCCTTTATCAGTGCTAAACAAGTGCTTCTTTAGCGCTGATAAATGATTGTTTTGTCAGCACTCCTTTAGCACTAATAAACTTATCTTTTATCAGCGCTTCTTTAGCGCTGATAAAGTTGTAGTTTATCAGCGCTTTTTTAGCGCTGATAAAAGCATGATTTATCAGCGCTAAAAGAGTGTTGATAAACTTATTTTTTATCAGCGCTTTTTTAGCACTAATAAAGGTGTAGTTTATCAGCGCTTTTTTAGCGCTGATAAATGCCCTCTCTGCTGCTACGATAAATCTACAGCAGCACACCTGAACACCTGCAAAAAAAATAGCATCTCAATAAGCTAATTAAAGCAAGTATACACATAAAAAATTAACTCATAAATCATAAGCAAATTAGACTAATTATACCCATACAAAAATTATACCCGTACACCATTAACACATAATTTATAAGTTAATCAAGTACTTAAAGAAATCAATTCAGAATTCAGGGGGTTTGGGGGCTGTTCAAGGGTTTGGGGTGGCTATTCAAGGGTTTGGGGTGGCTGTCCAAGGGGGGGTAGGGGGTTTCGGGGGGCTTTCCAGTTCAATCCCTCCACATGGGTGTGTTTTATCAGTACATAAATCTTTGGACTTTTCTCTATCCACTATGCATCATGTTCTCAACCTCAAAGAAGTAATAAGGTTTGTACACACACTGAGGTGCACATACTTGGGGGGGGGGATGAATCTCATTAATAAACCCCCAATATTAAACCTGCAATAGGCTATTGTAAGTGCATGATCAGGCAATATGCACAACCTAGTTGAGAAGGAACTGGAATAAAACTAATAAAAAAATCATCATTGATCCTCAAATCCATGAACATGATTAAACCCAAATTAATTTTCCAAGTGCTGAACTTTTACCAAGAATTTCACAAGGATCGTGTAGACATTATAAAAATATAGTTTGACCAAGTCCTACCCCATATACATCAAGACACATTGATTATCAAGTATTAAAGCTTGATCAACCATAGCTACTTTATCCAATGTTAGGGTTTCTCTGAGTACATCATTGGAACCACACAAAACATATAATATACCATGGTCTCCCCACTATATACATAATTATCATTGATCTCCAATATGTGAGTTTTATTTATACTCCATCATGGAAATCCACTTATGGGAGTTTTCTCATCCAGGGAATACCCTCAACAATATCTCAGACCACCCATTTGTGTTCTTCCAATTCCAAGGCACAAGACCTACAAGGATCTCATCCCTATACTATGGGAGTACCCTTATTTAGGGAATAATACTAAGAAGCATATATTATTTACCATATGGGAGTATTATCATCCAAATAATAATCCCTAGAAGCATATCAACCATCCAATATGGGTGTATTCTCATTTGAGGCATAATCTATATAATCATCTCAGCCCTCCCCTATGGGATTATTTTCATTTAGTGAATGTTCCCGATAAGAATCTCATCCCACTCTTATGGTTGTATTCTCATTTGGGGAATAATACCTATATACATCTCATCCCTCCCCTATTAGAGTATTCTCATTTAAGGAATAAGACCCATAAGCATATCCACCCTCCCAAATGGGAGTATTTTCATCCAGATATAAGACCATAAGTATCATAGACCCAAACACATGATCACTCTAGTATACCAGGCCAACCATGACTTGATATATATGAGGCCCCTGATAGATCACATGCCATGACCCCCCATTTAAAAGATCAATGCAATCCGAATGCGTTTGGTCGGATTTCCGTAGGTCAGTTGTTGTTTTCACTTAAAATCTTGTCCATTTTAAACAAAATAGAGACCATTTGAGAGCTAGCGGCCACACCGTGCCTCGGATTGAAGCAGGGTTGACTCATACACGTCACCAAGGACCCTTGGATTGTTCTTATAAAATATCAATGCAATCCGAATGCGTTTGGTCATATTTCTGTAGGTCAGTAGTTGTTTTCAATTAAAATTGTGTCCACTTTAAACAAAATAGATACCCTTTGAGTGATAGTGGCCACACCGTGCCTTGGATTGAGGAAGGGTTGACTCTTACACATCACCAAGGACCCTTGGATCGTTCTTATAAAATATCAATGCAATCTGAATGCGTTTGGTCAGATTTTTGTAGGTCAGTTGTTGTTTTCACTTAAAATCTTGTCCATTTTAAAAAAATAGAGACCCTTTGAGTGCTAGCGGCCACACCGTGCCTCAGATTGAGGCGGGGTTGACTCTTACACGTCACCAAGGACTCTTGGATCGTTTTTATAAAATATCAATGCAATCCGAATGTGTTTGGTCGGATTTCCGTAGGTCGGTTGTTGTTTTCACTTAAAATCTTGTCCATTTTAAACAAAATAGAGACCCTTTGAGTGGTAGCGGCCAAACCATGCCTCGGATTGAGGCGGGGTTGACTTGTACATGTCAACAAGGACCCTTGGATCATTCTTATAAAAGATCAATGCAATTAGAATGTGTTTGGTATTATTTTTGTACATCAGTTGTTGTTTTCACTTAAATTCTTGTCCATTTTAAACAAAATAGAGACCCTTTGAGTGATAGCGGCCACACCGTGCCTTGAATTGAGGCGGGGTTGACTCGTACACATCACCAAGGACCCTTGGATCATTCTTATAAAAGATCAATGCAATCCTAATGCGTTTGTTTGGATTTCCGTAGGTCAGTTGTTGTTTTCAATTAAAATCGTGTCCACTTTAAACAAAATAGAGACCCTTTGAGTGATAGCGGTCACACCATGCCTCGGATTGAGGTGGGTTTGACTCGTACACGTCACCAAGGACCCTTGGATCGTTCTTATAAAATATCAATGCAATGCGAATGCGTTTGGTCGGATTTCCGTAGGTCAGTTGTTGTTTTCACTTAAAATATTGTCCATTTTAAACAAAATAGAGACCCTTTGAGTGATAGAGGCCACACCGTGCCTCATATTGAGTCAAGGTTGACTCTTAAACGTCACCAAGGACCCTTGGATCGTTCTTATAAAAGATAAATGTAATCCGGATGCATTTGGTTGGATTTCCGTAGGTCAGTTGTTGTTTTTACTTAAAATCTTGTCCATTTAAAACAAAATAGAGACTCTTTGAGTGATAGCGGTCACACCGTGCCTCGGATTGAGGTGGGGTTGACTCGTACCCATCACCAAGGACCCTTGGATCGTTCTTATAAAATATCAATGCAATCTGAATGCGTTTGGTAAGATTTCTGTAGGTCAGTTGTTGTTTTCACTTAAAATCTTGTCCATTTTAAACAAAATAGAGAGCCTTTGAGTGATAGCGGCCACACCGTGCCTCGTATTGAGGCGGGGTTAACTCTTACACGTCACCAAGGACTCTTGGATCGTTCTTATAAAATATCAATGCAATCCTAATGTGTTTGGTCAGATTTTCATAGGTCAGTTGTTGTTTTCACTTAAAATCTTGTCCATTTTAAACAAAATAGAGATCCTTTGGGTAATAACATCCACACCGTGCCTCGGATTGTGGAGGGGTTGACTCGTACATGTCACCAAGGACCCTTGGATCGTTCTTATAAAATATCAATGCAATCCTAATGAATTTGGTCATATTTCCGTAGGTCAGTTGTTGTTTTCAATTAAAATCGTGTCCACTTTAAACAAAATAGAGACCCTTTGAGTGATAGTGGTCACACCGTGCCTCGGATTGAGGTGGGGTTGACTCGTACACGTCACCAAGGACCCTTGGATCATTCTTATAAAATATCAATGCAATTAGAATGTGTTTGGTCATATTTCTGTAGGTCAGTTGTTGTTTTCAATTAAAATCTTGTCCATTTTAAACAAAATAGAGACCCTTTGAGTGATAGAGGCCACAATGTGCCTCGGATTGAGGCGGGGTTGACTCATACATGTCACCAAGGACCCTTGGATCATTCTTATAAATGATCAATGCAATCCGAATGTGTTTGGTCAGATTTCTGAAGGTCAGTTGTTGTTTTCACTTAAAATCTTTCCCATTTTAAACAAAATAGAGACCCTTTGAGTGATAGCGGCCACACCGTGCCTCATATTGAGGCGGGGTTGACTCGTACATGTCACCAAGGACCCTTGTATCATTCTTATAAAATATCAATGCAATATGAATGCGTTTGGTCATATTTCCATAGGTCAGTTGTTGTTTTCACTTAAAATCTTGTCCATTTTAAACAAAATAGAGACCCTTTGAGTGATAGCGGCCACACTGTGCCTCGGATTGAGGCGGGGTTGACTCGTACACATCACTAAGGACTTTTGAATCGTTCTTATAAAATATCAATGAAATCCGAATGCATTTGGTTGGATTCCCGTAGGTCAGTTGTTGTTTTCAATTAAAATCGCATCCACTTTAAACAAAATAGAGACCCTTTGAGTGATAGAGGCCACACCATGCCTCGGATTGAGGCGGGGTTGACTCGTACACGTCACCAAGGACCCTTGGATAGTTATTATAAAAGATCAATGAAATCCGAATGTTTTTGGTCTGATTTTTGTAGGTCAGTTGTTGTTTTCACTTAAAATCTTGTACATTTTAAACAAAATAGCGACCCTTTGAGTGATAGCGGCCACACCGTGCCTCGGATTGAGGCGGGGTTGACTCGTACACGTCACCAAGGACCCTTGGATTGTTTTTATAAAATATCAATGCAATCCAAATGCGTTTGGTTGGATTTCTGTAGGTCAGTTGTTGTTTGCACTTAAAATATTGTCCATTTTAAACAAAATAGAGACCCTTTGAGTGATAGCGGCCACACCGTGCCTCAGATTGAGGCGGGGTTGACTCGTACACGTCACCAAGGACCCTTGGATTGTTCTTATAAAAGATCAATGCAATCCGAATGTGATCTACTAATTATTAATTATGCAAAACATAAAGGTACCATTAAATACTTACATTTCCCCAAACACCCATAACACAACCCAACCACAACCTTCATATCAATGTACTCAACCGATCTAAACACCAAGATGGATTTTACCCAATACTATCTAATTCAAAACTCTGATCATGTCATCAACCAACCACTTAATTTCTATGGTGCTCCCCACTATACGCTTTAGCTCACAAACACCACCATCTGATGTTTAACACCTACATCATTTGGAAAGAACCACTAGAACCCCAACTAAAACTCCACAACATACCCAACATGTTTTCTAACTTACCGTGCTTAGACATCATTGAGAACACCAACCAATGTTATTATCCATCCTTTCTATCAAAACCACTTGGAATGGATGTGAATCCATCATCCATACATGAATCAAGGACAATTCAACTTTTCTTCAAAGATTGAACCCATTTTCAAAACATAATTAACATTTCAAAACATCAAATAGATGTGGCTTACAACTCACCACATTTGTTCCTTTTTCGTAGAGGAATTTGAAACATGAACCACATAGTTTGTAAAAGAAGTAGAGGATAGATCTCTTTGATCATACAAATCCATGAACCCATGTTTATCCTTGAGGAAACTGATGAGTGATGTTTGTGAATGCTTTTTGGAACTAGGAACTAACTCCCTTGATGAAACACCGGAAATATCTTTAAATGTAGCCTCACTTGCCGAATAATTGGAACAATTTCCTATATTGGATGCTCTTAATGTCAGATTTAGCATCCCATCTTGTTCATCAAATGGATTGGTAAACTTCCAATCTATCATGGAGGCTGTTGCACCACCTTTACACGCAACTAATTATCAGAGGCAGCTTGATTAGAAAAACAATCCTAAGGGCACTGGACATGAAAAATCATGTGGTGCCATAGTTGCTCAAAAACCTCAATTTACCTCACATGATATAAGGCTATTTCATGATGTCCAAGACCTAGCGAGAAGAGAAGAGAAGGTGAAAGTCTCATAGATGAACAACATCAACAATGAACATCCACCACCCTTTCACTATATACATCAAAATCATATCTTTAAGAAGGTACATGTGAATTTCTATCTTACTTCCATCGAGGATGATGCATGTTGGTCAACTTGTTTTAGAAATTGTTTATCTTTATCTGTGCCTTGTACTTGCACCCATGAACTTGAAGGTGAGTATGCGTACACGATAGTTGACCTTCTTAGAGAAGAGGTTTTGGAAGAGTATAAGAGACATGAAGCAATTAAGATCATTAGAGTGTTGGAGAAAATGTGGTTGCTACAAAAAATGTGGCAATCGACTTGTGCAACGCGACCTAAGTTACAACTTGTAGGTATTGTACTATATTTTTTCCTGGAGGGTTTCAGTGTAAATGCATTTTGGAATGATCATTGTTATTCATTGTCTTTTAGGTTTTTTTGACAGCCGGGGGGAAAGGGTGGGGTCTGCAGACATTGGAGGATATGTCGAAGGGTGACTTTATGGGAAATTACATCCTATATTTTTGCAACATTTACATAGTATCTAACATCTAACCAAATGGCCTCTTTTCACTTCAAGATCCCTGAACCCCGGTCACCATCAGGGTTCATGGAGCTTGAAGGTCAAAGAGGCCATTTCTCCAACATATTCACACACAAAATCACCCTTCGACATATCCTCCAATGTCTGCAGACCCCACCCTTTCCCCTCGGCTATCAAAAAAACCTAAAATACAATGAATAGAAAGGATCATTCCAAAATAAATTTACACTGAAACCCTCCAGAAAAAAATAATTTACAATACCTGCAAGTTGTAACTTAGGCCGCGTTGCACAAGCCGATTGCCACATTATTTGTAGCAACCACATTTTCTCCAACACTCTAATGATATTCATTGCTTCATGTCTCTTATACTCTTCCAAAAAATCTTCTCTAAGAATTTGAACTATCGTACACGTCACCAAGGACCCTTGGATCATTCTTATAAAAGATCAATGCAATCTGAATGTGTTTGGTTGGATTTACGTAGGTCAGTTGTTGTTTTCACTTAAAATCTTGTCCATTTTAAACAAAATAGAGAACCTTTGAGTGGTAGTGGTCACACTGTGCCTCGTATTGAGGCGAGGTTGACTCATACATGTCACCAAGGACCCTTGGATCGTTCTTATAAAAGATCAATGCAATTTAAATGCGTTTGGTTGGATTTCCGTAGGTCATTTGTTGTTTTCACTTAAAATCTTGTACATTTTAAACAAAATAGAGACCCTTTGAGTGGTAGCAGCCACACCGTGCCTCGGATTGAGGCGGGGTTGACTCATACACGTCACCAAGGACCCTTAGATCTTTTTTATAAAAGATCAATGCAATCCGAATGCGTTTGATCAGATTTTCGTAGGTCATTTTTTGTTTTTACTTAAAATCTTGTCCATTTTAAACAAAATAGAGACCCTTTGGGTGGTAGTGGCCACACCGTGCCTTGGATTGAGGCGGGGTTGACTCGTACACATCACCAAGGATCCTTTTATCGTTCTTATAAAAGATCAATGCAATCCGAATGCGTTTGGTCGGATTTACATAGGTCATTTGTTGTTTTCACTTAAATTCTAGTCCATTTTAAACAAAATAGAGACCCTTTGAGTGCTAGCGGGAACACCGTGCCTCGGATTGAGGTGGGGTGGACTCGTACACATCACCAAAGACCCTTGGATCGTTCTTATAAAAGATCAATGCAATCTGAATGCGTTTGGTCAGATTTATGCAGGTCAGTTGTTGTTTTCAATTAAAATCGTGTCCACTTTAAACAAGAGAGACCCTTTGAGTGGTTTAGCATTCTTGCATGTTGTTGGTGCATATCATCTGTTAAAATGGGAAAATGACTCATTGGAGAATGGCTGTTTTATTTAATAACAATTTAAATTTTCCTACGAACATTTACATACAACAATGTTTCATCTTTTGATCCCCTTAACCCCTCCCAAAAATGACCACAAATTGTACATGTCCCCAAGTCAGATCTTCATTGTATTTGTGTGAAATATTCCCTCAGGTATGCGATCCACTCATTTCTGAACACATCTATATCGTCTTGTAAGTATGAGGCTTTTCGGCAGTCATATTAGTACTGCAAAATAAAAAAATAAAGAATTAATAAATAACATAAACTAAATAGTAGTTTTTTTAAAAAAATACCTCTTTAGGGATGCTAGTTTTCTGATGAAAAATGATCTCTTTCATAAATTTACAAACATAATAACTGCAATCATTATCGTTTTTTTGTTTTGGACACTTCAAAAAATTGATCATTAGGAGAATAAGTAACTTGTGCTGAGATGTGTTTGGATAGTGAAATTTTATTATATGTACCCTGATATTTGTCCAGACGTAGTACTTGCTCGCCTCCTTATGCTTAGCCCCTATCCTCATTCATTTTTTTAGATGATAATTATACACCACCCTATCATAACAGAGTCCTCAGTAAAAGATAATATAAATTATATTACTTGATGTTTAGACCTAAAACGTAAGATGTAGTGTCTTACAGATTCACAAACTCCATCATGTGTGGTCGTTTTGATGGATATCCTTGCTTTGAATCCAGAAAATAAATCTTCAGAGTATCCAAGTTCACCGCAATTAGCAACCAATGTTTCCTAAAAACACAAAAAGGAATAAGTAATAAAAGAATTGAAAATATAATTGATATTATTTAATCGTAGAGTATTACCCCTGCATGGTTGGTATTAGGAAAATTCGGTCATCTGTAATCTTGCGTTCAAATGTTTTCAGCAAGCCATTCACTATTGCATCCCTTTTTTATGGATCTATTTTTGTTAGGTGTGTTGATGTGATATGAGGACTAACCAGTCCATATCTTGGCTCATGGGAAAATTACTTCAATTGTTTTTCATAAATACGTCTGTCAACAATATAAAATGCATTTAGTCATAATTTTCACATTAGATCAGCTTTTAGAAAATCAATTCATGGAAACATACCTCATATATACATTTACAACTGTGACGCCTAGCCAACTGTTTTCAAGGATTTCATTTACATTTTCAGCAGCAACGAAATCTTGACTTTCCTCTCCGTATATATTCTCTTCAAAAACCACTATATGACTATTACCATCTTTTAGCTTCATATCCACATGAGTCTTCAATGATAGTAAATGTGTATAGAGAATAGTTGGTGTTATTGTGCTTTCAGTAGCTCCTTAGGATCGGTTGGTCGATCCTTTAGATGGTTTTGAGCCGACGTTTGTCACCCCTTCCCTTTCTCCATCTATAACAACAATCATTGGTTCAGACCCTTTTTTCATTAATTGTTAAGGGTTTAGCTTGAAAATAAAAGGAAATAAATACCTCTTTGTCTGCATGTACTCTTACAAGTTGTGACGGCCATGCAATGAATGTCCCAATATCCTTTTAAACCGCATGAATATCATCGTCATAAAGTAGAATAGGTAGCTCTGCCTTTGGATCATGAACTACAGTAATCGTTACTTTCAGATGATCTTTTGGAAGTGGTCTATTATGCAGTGTGGAATCTAGGATATTGAACACTGTAGCCCTCTCTACAAGGTGATAGGTGGGTGTTGACAGATATAAATCACAATCATTATCACCCTGTAGAAGATGAGTACAGAAAAATTATCAGTGTTTGTCTGATTCATATTTCATGGGAACAATTATTAGAATATTGATTACCACAGCTAAGACAGTTCTTTGAGGCGAATGGCTCACCTCAAAGCTGGTGGGGGTGGGGTGGGATGTTCATGCGGCGGTTTTTCTTGATTTGTGGCTTCCCTTTGCTTCCCACCCATAAAAGTTTCTAGAAACTCTCCCTACCATTGCAATTGTTCTTCAAGGGTTGCTATTTTTTCGCTCATTTGTTCCAATTTTTCATCTGTATCATCCATTTTTTTCTTCTTCTCAAAATATACTCAGGGTGTCACCCCAAACCTTGCACCTCTGACACGACCGTATTTTTCTGGCTGCTTCAAAGCCGTCGATAATAGGTCTGTATCAGCTACAGGAGTAGCTGATTCCTGTGACTGTCGGATATAGGAAAATAACTAATTATTTTTATGTAATAGAAATTTTAAACAAATTATTCTATCATTGTGTCATACTTACACATATTTCCCACACTTTTTGTGTATTCTCATCTACTAAATTCCCATCTTTGTTCACATGTTCCTCCTTCCATAGCACATTACGTGGGATGGAAGTGCATTTGTTTTTAGACTCATCAATCTACATATAAACATAGAAAAATAATTATGATGTTTTTTATTGGCACCTAACAATATTATTGTAAATTTAAAATATGTACCATTTTCTTTTCTAATGAAGCGTACCCCATCCTTGCTTTACGATAGGGGTATGTTGGTTTTGAAGCACGTTCCTTATTTTCAGTACATAGTTTCTGTTTTATAAATGAAATATTGACAATCAAAGTGATGAATACAGGTATCCTCAAACAACGTATTATCACTCACAATGTACCTAAAACTTCTCATCCCCACGACAGCAAATAAATGCATCCCATGCTTCTTGGGATATCAGGTGAGCATAGACAATGGGTGGGTGCGGATTTATTTTACCCTTAGAATCTTTGAGGTGACATATTGTTAAAATAGTGCGAAAACCTCAATGAATCTTTCCTGCAAGCCTTAGTACATAATCCTTGTTTGAATCATCTACTATAAATGTACTCTGCAATAGATTGAGAATAGTAAGACATTGTTTCATTATTTTATTTTCTAGTAAATTAAAGAAATAAATTCATAATTTTACTGTAATTTCTTCCCAGATCATAGCCTTCAGCCCGGACACAACATGGTGTAATGAATCTATGTCAATCGGCACGCGTTGCTGAGTGACAACTCCAATATAGCTGTTAAACATAGCCTTGTTGGAATTCACATGTTGGCCTCATGCATTCCATCCGACTTCAAATTTGATGCCTTTGCTTTTCGCCTTAAGAATTTTGGATAACACCGTCAAACTACGACGCACCTGTGATTTCTGAGACGTTGGTCCTTCATTCCCGACCATTTCATCGATATCAACATCATCTATATGTTCATCTAGAATGGTATCAATGACATGTGTTGATGGTTGTTGGACCTCAACACTAAGAGCAGTAGGAGCCGCAGCAGCAGGAGCAGCAGGAGCAACCGAAGCCGCAGTAGGAGCAACAGTAGCAGCAGCATGAGCTGCAGGAGCAGCAGGAGCAACAGCAGGAGCAACAGCAGTAGCAGCATGAGCTGCAGGAGCAGCAGCAGCCGCAGCAATAGCTGCTTGAGAGACTTGTTCAGCCTCAAGGTTAGGAGCATCAGAATGTGCAGAAGTATTTATCTGCAAAAGTGGTTGAACAGTTAATTCAGATTACATAAATTCAGTAATGATAAGATAATAACATGAGATAACAAGATCTATATTACAAACAAAATATAACCTGTTTACTGAACTCTCTTTCTTTTTTTCAAAGGTTGAAGGGATTTGAAACCTCTATAGATTATCCAAATCCCTTCATTGTGGTCTCCTCTAACATACAAAACATCATCTTCATTGGGACCGCTCCGAAATGATTGCGATGTACCACTAAAAGGATCTTCCTTAACTGAATTTTTATCAGAACCTTCAGTAGTTTTGGACGATAAGAGAACAATCGACCACTTTCGATTTGCGGGATCTGGAACATAAAAAACTTGTACCGCTTGTGATGCCATTATAAAATTTTCTTCTTTGTACCCTTCTTTACTAAAATCAACTTTCACAAATCCCCATTCATCTATTTTAACACCACTATTGTTATCAATCCATTTGCATTGAAAAATAGGCAATTGGAATGTCATATAATCCAACTCCCATATTAGTTTGATAATGCCAAAGTATGACATATTTGCATAAATTGGATTTCGGTCCTTACTACCAGAAACATGCATCGCTTCAGCCACTAGTGTAACTCCACTATTTTGCATGGTACTATCTTCATCATGTTCATCTGTATAGAATGTATAACCATTAATTAAATAACCATTGTAAGATAATACATACAAACTTGGTCCAGCGGCTAGCCATCGAAGACGTTCTGAAATTGAATTCATATTTTCATCCAACTGCTTAAAAATATGGTCCTGAAACCATCCTATAAAGTGGTGATTATGTGTATCTGATAACCATTTTTCAGCCCTCGATGGATTCAACTGCCTAAGAATTTATTTGTGAGTTTTAATATATGGAGCAACCTCCCAACTGTTATGCAAAACATAAAGATGAGCCTGCTCCCGATCTGTAATACTAATTGTCACAACTTCTCTTCCAGAAATTCCCTCACCCTCAATGCATCCAGTGTGACGAGATTTCGGGAGACCAATGCTTTCCACATCAGATAGGTATTCAGTACAAAATTCAATGGCTTCCTCAACAATATATCGCTCCACTATACAACCCTATGTCCGACTTAGATTTTTGACATAACCTTTCAAAATCTTCATATACCGTTCAACAGGATACATCCATCTATAGTGCACAGGACCACAAAGTCAAATCTCTCTCACCAAGTGAATTATCAAATGAACCATCATATCAAAGAATGTTGGCGGGAAGAACATTTCTAATTCACATAATATGATGAAAATTTCTTTTTCCATAGCTGGAAATTTCCCCAGGTCTAAAACTTTGCTACATATAGCTTTGAAAAAGAAACAAAGTTTGGTTAACATATAACAAACATTCTTGGGAAAAATGAAACGTAAAGCTCTAGGAATTAGATCTTGAATCAAAACATGGCAATCATGTGATTTCAAACCTTTTAACTTCAAATCATTCATTGACACAATGTTCTTGATATTTGATGAGTACCCCTCTGGAACCTTTACATCATTGAAGAAGTTGCAAAACTGATATCTCTCCGCCCTAAAAAGAGTATAAGCAGCTGGAGGAAGAAACATTCGATTTTCACCCTTCACGGGAGCCAACTCTTCTCATATTCCCATGTCAACCATGTACAACCTTGCCTTAATTCCATCTTTTGTTTTTCTAGGGGCATTTAGCAATGTTCCGATAAAACTGTCAGATACATTTTTTTCCACATGCATCACATCAAGAAAATGTCTGACGTACAAACAATTCCAGTATGGTAATTCAAAAAAAAAACTGATCTCTTTTTCCAACCGATTTTCGTAAGGTTTTTCGAAAATGGTTTACCAAAAATAGTGTTCAGATCTTTTACTTTCTCAAACAGTTGATCACCTGTTAGTGGAGACAGTGTTGCACGTTTTTCTGAACTTCCATTGAATGATGTCGTCCAAGATCGGTACTTATGCCGACGAGGTAGAAATCTATGATGTCCTAGAAACACAGATTTCGATGAATGTTTCAACCTAATTGATTCTGTATCTTCTTCTCACACGGGACACCCTTGAGTTCCTTTAATGTTATGGCCTGAAAAATTTCCATAAGCAGGGAAATCATTTATTTTCCCATACAACATCACTCTCAACGTGAAGTATTCACTTTTATAAGCATCATATAACATTACACCTGAGTCCCACAATAACTTTAAATCCTCGATCAAAGGAGCCAGATAAACATCAATATCGTTACCTGGTTGTTTTGGTCCTGATACAAGCATAGATAACATGATGAATTTCTGTTTCATGCATAACTAGGGTGGCAAGTTATAATTTACCAACATAACAGGCCATGTACTATGAGTGCTGGTTTGAAAACCAAAAGGATTCACTCCATCTGTAGATAACGCAAGACGAAGGTTTCTCGGCTCTTTTCCAAATTCAGTATAGTCATGATCAATTTTATTCCATTGAGGAGAGTCGTCCGAATGACGTAATAACCCATCTTTATTTATTTTATATGCATTCCACGACAATTGTCTTGCAGTTTCTTCACTTCCATATAGACGCCTAAACCTTGGAATGATTGGAAAGTACCATACAACTTTTGTAGGATTGGATTTATCTTTCTTGTATCGAGAAGCACCACACTTTGGGCATTCTGTAAGTGATTTGTTCTCTTTGCGAAACAATATACAGTCTTTCGGGCGGGCATGTATTCTTTCAGAAATCATTCCCATCGAGCGTAGCATTCGTCTAGCTTCATATGTCAGGATTGGGAGCTCATTATCTTCCGGGAGCATGTCATTCAAGAGAGCAAGTAGTTCCGTAAAACTGACATCACTCCATCCGTTGCCTGCTTTCAATTTATACAACTTCAGTATAGCTGACAATGTTGTATACCTAGTGCAAGCAGCATACAATGGCATCTTTGCACACAACTCTTTAACTTCTCAAACAATTTTGGGCAATCACGAAGTTCATCTTGAATTGTCTTTGTCATTTCCTCAATACGATATTCATCATCATTGAAATCTGTAATCACATCCTCCATACGGTCTTCTTCATTATCCATATTTGTATTCATATCTGACGATCCATAAAACGCAGTTTTATCCCATCCAGTAGCTACATTCGCTTTTTCTCTGTGTTTATTAAAAACATTTATAACTCTGATCTATTCCGTGACATATCAAATGTTCTTCCAACTCCTCTAGAGTAAGTAGTCTAGAATAACAACAACGTAATCACGGACAAAGGATTTGAGAAGGATCCTTTGCGTGATCCTTTGCAAACTTGATGAACTCTTTCACTCCGTTCTCGTACTCTATTGTTAAACGATTAGCATCCATCCAATCTTTATTCATCTCCATCCTATTTGAATCTCAAATATTAGTATTTATGGTTCAAGTACACAAAACGAGAATTCCAAATACAGTAGAAGAGAACCACTTCCTTATAAAAATGGAGATTAATAGAGCCGAACCATTAGTATTTATTCATCATGCCTAAATACTCACTGCTGTTGGAAGTGAAACTGTTCCTGGTGATCATGCCAAGAAGAAATGGAAACCAAAAGGGGGGAGTGAATCAAAATACCCCAAACAAGATGGAAAAACATGGTATTTGAGAATATGTTAGTGGCTTTCATGTTGGCTAGAAGGAAACCCAATTTATTTCAATGAAAAGGGTTAATTCACAACAAGATATCATCCATTCCATATATTATTTTCATTAATAGGGTTGTTTTGTGCTTCAAAATGATCAAAACATGTCTAACCAACTTCAAATGGATAAAATATGAATTCATGAAACACATGAATCCCAAAAAGAAGATATAGTATAGAAACACCCACTTGGAATCTGAATGAGTCTGCTCAAATGAAGAACATCATACATCTCCAACTACATCGATGCTTTCTCATATACAACGACACCACTTGCTAGATAGTGGCCCTCACCAAGAACATCATACATCTCCAAATAAGAGACTACAACCACTAACCATGAAGAACATCATAAGATGGAAATATACTAAGAACACATCCCTTCACCCAAATAAGAGACTACAACCACTAACCATGAAGAACCACTAAGAGCATAATTTGAAACCTAAGGAAAGGTACACCCAAAACATACCAATGAATTCAAATGAAATACTTTCTAAACCAAACCATTGAAATCCTCAAATGTTCCTAACATCAAACCCCGTCATATCTCCTAATAAAATTCTTTGATAACACTATTTCATGGCCAATACCCATTTAGACCCCTCTATTGGTTAGTAGATTATATTCTAGTGACCCCCTAAAACCATCCTCCAACATGTCATGGGTTAGTGAATGCACTGAGGGTATTTATCACAACCATGTGCAATGTACTTCTAATAATAAATAATTGATATAGTTTAACATCAAGTTGCATAGATGATTTTTTGAATGATACCAAGTGAAAGTTAGTATGGTAAATATGTGTGATAAGACATTTTTTGTCTAACTAAAAGGGGATATAGCCTAATGAGTGTATTTTTGGATTCACAAAAAATATGACTCTATGTGGTATAGGGTTTTTTCAACCATCTCACATTTTCCCCCAATGGAATCTATCACAACCAAACTAATAAAAAACTTCTCAAACAACCCCACCAAAAAACAATGTTGATTTTCAACAATAAAAGTAAACAAGCACCATGTTCTTGAGAAATATAATGAAAATTAGTAAACACATGTGAATCATCCCCTTTACATCATTTTCCATCAAGTATGGTCCATTTTCTTCAATCGGTCAATCCATAATACTCACCCATAGAATAAAAAAAGCATGTTAAAAAATGATATACAAATGGGAGAGGAGAACAATATTGAAAAAAGATTTGGAAAACATGCCTTAAAGGAGGTCCTGCAAACCGAAGCTTGAAAGTGTTGCGGGCGGCGGAGGTCCGGCAACGAGTAGTGAGGGCAGTGGAGGTCCGGCAATGTGATCTCAGCGGGCGGCAGAGGGGAGTCGCAGAGTTCCAGTACCGCGAGAGCTTTAGGTCGTGATAAAACGAGGGCACTGTGCGACCAACTTTATAAAAAAATGCACTAAGGTTTTATCAGCGCTAACATTTTAGCACTGATAAAGGTGTCCTTTATCAGCGCTTTTTTAGCATTGATAATAGTACCCTTTATCAGTGCTACAAAAGCACTGATAAATCCTTACTGTATTAGCGCTAAAATTTTACCGCTGATACAGGGAGTCTTTATCAGTGTCTTTCTAACGCTGATAAAGGATCTTTTTATCAGCGCTATTTTAGCACTGATAAAGGTTACCCTGTATCAGCGCTAAAATTTTAGCGCTGATATATGGTCTCTTTATCAGCGCTGATAAAGAGGAAATATATCAGCGCTAGAAAAGCGCTGATAAAGAACTCCTTTATCAGCGCTAAAATTTTAGCGCTGATACAGGGTAACCTTTATCAGCGGTTTTGCTTAGCGCTGATATAAGTGGGCGATTCCCTTGCCCGTTTTTGAAGTAGTGATATTTTTTTATACAAGTGCATTCTTTTGCTCAAATTGAGGTGGTTTGTTCGAAAACTGGTAGCATGATTAGACTCTTTTAAGAGGGGGTAGGAGGCCAAAGGCAACGAAACAATAATATTTTTGAATTTGTTGATGTCTGTGATAAATTGTACGTATCAATATAATGGTAAGAACTAATGTTTGAAATGTTTGTAATATAATATTTTTTTCTTGTATTTGTGATGTTAATTTAATTGAAATTAAATTTTGTATTTGTTGTTGCAGTGTGGTGTAATTTTATCAACACACTACTGCATCATGAATTTTATCAGCGTTAGGAAGAGCGCTGATAAAGAGCCCTCTTTATCAACATTAAACTAACGTCAATAAAGAACTCTTTTTATCAATGTTTTTTTTAGCATAAAAGTCACAACATTGTTTTTTTAGCACTAATGAAATCTATTTCTATCGGTGTTAAGTCTTATATCTGCAATTATTATAATTAAAAGAAGAAGATCCTTAAATCTTATAGTCTAGTTGTATATAATTTTTATGGCACCGTTGTGATAAAAGTTTATAGAATTTATTTTTCAATATTTATCAAAAATAATATTAATCTGTTTTTAAACAGTAGCTCCAAACAGTGCATACCTAAAAAACCGGACATTCATCCTCCCACTCTTTGTAGACAATCCCCGCCCCTGCGGCCACGGCGAGCGACGGAAGAAAGCCCATCATTCCACGCAGGCCGGGGTTGAGATCGCCATCGACGGCGACGGAGACGACTGCCGAAGTGGGCCATAGCGATGGGGAGCCTGGCTCGGCGGCGTTGATGGCGGGGAAGGTGAAATCTTCTGCAGGCATGGCGGAGAGGGTCGGGTCCGGAGCGTGTGGAAAGGGTGGGTGTGGGAGTAGGTTCGGGGTTGGATTAGTAGTTGGATTCCGTCACCATTATAACTAAAATGAAGGTCCGGTTTCTTTTTCTGTGATGCTTCAGTCATTCGATTCGGTTGGCCACGTCTCGGGCCCGTCCAACACGGTTCGTGATTATAGTGTTTAAAAGCTCATGAATGAGCTGTTTTTTATTTAGTAATCATTTTATTAAATGTTTTATATGTTTGTCTCGTTGACACCACCATGACACATACAATACTTAAATATGAAAAATGATTTATCAAACCATATAATGAAGAGTGCCCAAGTGAGTAGCTTAACCGCTAGTGGAAAAAAGGTCCCAAAAACACACTTTTTAATAAATAATGTTTTGTTTTGATCAAAGTATTGATGAAATCTATTGAGCTTTGAAGATGTTCATGAAAAAAGATATCAAGGTGTTGAATATCACTTGGGGCTCCCTTTTGGCAAATGATGGACACTTTGGAATGATGAACAAGAAATCATGGGGAAGGCACTATAAGTTCACCTAGGTGCGCTAAGTTCTCTTATGTTGTTTCACCCAAGTCCGCCTGTGCGCCCAATCTATCGTACTCAACCCTCCTATGCCCAGGACCTGGATTTTGTCTATAAATGGGACCATTGGTCTCTTCATTAGCTCACTTTTGGAATACGAAGAGACATTCTGAAGCTTTGCTCGCCCTAGTCTCGAATCCTACTCTCTAACTCCCTCCGCGTAGCTTAATTAAGCCTAAAACCAAGGGAAATTGACTACAATTGAGGGTAATTGGGTTGCCTGAAGGATTGGTACGTTAAAAAAACCTTCACGGGAGACCACTTCCTCCCAAACCCTCAACACTAGTGCGAAAGATCTGTACTAGGTGTCACCCTAGAGTGTCATTCACCTAAAGACATCCTTGGAGACCCTTGACCATAAGGAGAAGCCTCACCCAATTTCCATCACAAGGACGACCACTTCTCCTCCCTTGCAACATCACCATGGGAACCTCCTTGCCCCACAACCTACTAAGGTGAAACCTTTCGCAGCCCTACACTATGCAATGTTGCACCTAGGTCCTTCACTTGGGAGAGCACTTTTCCACCACTCCCACACTAGGGTACCATGAACACCCAAATTTTAGGGGTAGGGCATCCCTTCACCCCTCCTACCTAAGCATCCAATTATCAAGGCCTCCTCTAAAACTGCCAGATCCAAATGATCAAGGCATGCACACTAGTGTGCACCCCTTCGACCATGTATTCTCTTGATAAAAGGATGCTTAAGAATTGTCCTCCTAAATAAGTAGAACCCTCTGGATGATCACAATCATGTATGATAACAAGGGTATCTATCTTGAGGGCACTGGAGCGCTCTCTCTTGGTTCAAGCTTCCCATGTTAGTTTTCGAACTCTCGCATTGGCTAACCTAATTCCAATCAATGAGCCATGAAAACCTAATCTTCCTCATAATTTACAATTCTGAGTCGCATTCCCAATGATGATTTCATCACCTTGAATCATCAATGAGTCAGGGAAAGAGAAAATGATTTGATCAACATCCATGCCAATTGATATAAAGCATTGACATCCCCAGATAGTATACACATAATCCCCAAGCGTATCATGTAACACCCCAACTCTAGTAACCCAAAGACAATGGTTATCTTACAACATCAACACAAGATACAAGTGATCACATCCCAAAGGATCAAATAGTTTAATAATATTGGGAGACTAGATACATTCATGATTCTCACATTACTTTTTGAAAACATGAAATACAACTTAAAATTTTAGTGAGAACATAATTGTTTCTTCAAGTATATCCCTAAAATCATTCATAGTTTCCCTATTGGTATCTTGGGGAAAGGAGAACTTAAAAAAAGATGAGCTTAAATTCTTAGTAAGAGAAAGAGTACAACATAATTTATCATATAATAAATAAAGCATGAATAATATATCAAAGATAAACAATGATCAAATATTCCACATAACTAATATCATAAAAATGGAATATATCCATGGATGACATAACTCCATAAATAATCACTTTGATAACAATAACTAATTTCATAATGATAAAATTCATAATGTCAGACATCATAATCTTATTGTCAAGGTCTCATGTCAATACATCATACATAAATAGGTAAGGAGTATGCCAAATAACCAAACTAGTTTATCTCATGAGACATACCCATGCATCGAGGGTCTATAACAGGCCTCACTAATTACTTACTAAGTCCAATGAATTCATCATATGAGAGAGGTGAATAATCAATACAATACATAATCAACATAAATATCTGTATTGGAAAACTATCATATAGAATATAAATATTTTTCACCAATCAAAAATAGAACATCATGATCATAAGCCATCCAGAGTAATATGGTGGATGATATCATTAGAGAATATCCCTAGTAAAGCATAATATTTATCAAAAGATGTTGACATAAATGAAAAATAATTTTAAAAGAACATTCAAACCTTTCTTGAAAACATGAGAAAAAACTCTTTTCTTTTGATAATATTTTAAATAAAATTTTCCAAAATATTAAGAAAATTCCTTTTTTGAAGATAACTATGCAAACATTTAAATGAAGCTTCGATGAAAAGAATGGTTATAATGATAGGAAAATCCATTCATGCGGTAAATGTTAAAAAAATATTTCATTCACACTTTTAGTAAAAAGTCAAAAGTACATCATTTGGAAAATGATAAGAAGATTCATTTTAAAACTTTGAAAAGAAATTAAAATATAGTTGAAAATGAATTTTAAAAAACATTTGATCATATAAAACAATATTCTTGAAAACATTTTATGAAACATGGATATGGAAGAAAAAGTTCGTTGACTAAGGATAAAACATGGTCGACTTTTATAAAAAAATGTTTCCTTGATCGTATTAAGTTACAAAGAGAGGAAAATGAAAGGAAAAAATGTTAACTACATATATAACAAGATGAGAATAAAATATATGGGTTTAAATAGATAATGATCATATAATTTATCTCAATAGAAATTCAAGCATAAACAATCTCGATTAAAATGAGATTTAAACACAAATCTCTTACCTCAAGTATAACTTTCCTTGTAAGTTCCTTTAGCCACATGTATATTAAATTTAAATTTATTATACTTATATTCTAGAACAATATTCATACTTATAATATCATATATGTGAAGGTTCCGGGCACAGCGGAAGCGCGTGGGTGGATGTGCCCACTTGGCTTTTTGTCATTAACAATGATCAATCCGGGATCAATACGATGATAAACGCCAGTCTCCACGGATTGAATCACAGAAAAAGACAAAGAAGATGGTTTGTCCTGGAACCAAAAACAAGGATCGTTAAAGGTTGATTATAATTAATTTAATTAATTATAAAGAAATATCTTGTGGGTGTTCTTTCTTCGTTGATGTTATCGATCACGTTGTCGATGTGATCCGTCATTGCGTCGCAGAAGCCAAGTGTAGACTCCCTCTAGTGGTGATCCACACGTGTACCTCATATCTCTGGACGTCGCCAAAGGATTCTCCAGGTGCTAGCGTGGAGAAGCCTTTGCTTGTGTTGTCTGCCTTAGATCGTCTTGATCCGATGGAAGAGGATCTCTCTCGGTCTTGAGAGCGTTCTTAGAGGAAGAGGTTCTTTCGACCTTGAAAGAATTCTCTAGAGATTTTGTGCACAACAATTCTCTTGTGTGTTGGAAAAGAGTTAGGGTTGTGAGGATATTTATAATCGGGTGTGTGGGGTTATAGAGTTATGACAATAAATAAATGTGTTACGCGTTTTATTTAGTTCATTGACTCTTATTTAAAACCCCCATGTCGAATAAATAATTCCTTGACATGCGCCCACGCTGATTATAATAAATATCATTTAAAACAATATTATATCCTCAAAATCCCGACTGGAAAAACTACACGGCGTGTAATAATAAATACACGGCGTGTACTTGTTTTTCATTGAAAACTACACGACGTGTACATTAAATATACACGGCATGTATATCTTGTTTTCATTTATTCATTTCCTTTCCAAAATAAAACTACACAGCATGTACATTTAATAATACACGGCGTGTACTTGTTTTATTTTATTTTTCCTCAATCATTTAAAACAACTTAGGCTTCCTTGAATAATTATTAAACCAAATACAGGGATAATCTTTATTCAACTTGAGATACTTGGATACACTTAGTGTGTGACCCTCTAGGCCTCTTTCTCGTTGGCATTAGGCGGACTTGCCTAAAGTCCAAGATTACTGTCTAGCAATGGGTCAAGGCACCCAAGAGAAAGAAGTTGACGCCGCATTGACGTATCACCTCATATGAATGATTATTGTGTAATTTAATCCCTTTGTCTCGATATCTCATCAAGCAGGTTTCATGGTAGTGTCATAAACCTATATGCTTGATCCATCGTTCTTTGACTACCTGAAATAAACTCGTCGTTCACACCATGGACATGGAATTTAATGCGACAGTTCTATTTCAATCAAAGGGACGAGATATCAACTTCCATAAATGGAAGGGACAAATCCTTCCTCGACTTATCCATTACCAACATGTCACTCGTGACACACCCAACATACCCTACTTCCCGCCAACTTTCTACATGACGGTTTTCGTTAGTAAATCTAAGTGCATGATTCATGATATGAGTTAATGATAATATTCCAGTCTAAGGACCACGCTCATAGATAGCAATGTCCGATGACACCAAGACATGCATAATTTTTATTGGCGGGTCTGTTCTCATAATCTCCCATCTTGGAGATTACCAAGTGTGAACTCCATGAGATAGAGTCTCGTCTTCTTATGAGTACTCGCACATGACGGTCTGTATACTATGTGTCCTATCATAGTATGTCATCCAACCACAGAACTTTATTTAAGAATATTTTTATAGCATTTCAAGGTTCTCATCATAGCGGGGATCTGCTATGACTATCCATCATGCAACAAATATTCCAGGACATTATTATATTATAGTCATGCAGAACAATGAACAATATATAATAAGTGAACATTCATGTAATCAAAGTACAAAATAGTTGGTTTTGAGGACACCAACCCTTACAAACTCCCACTTGGACTAGAGCCAACTGCCTACGACTTTTAGTCCGCTAGACCTCACATGATGATCATGTTTCTGCTAAGTCAAGGCTTTAGTCAATGGGTCTGCCACGTTGTCTTCAATGGAAATATTGTTCACTGCAACTTCACCTCTCTGAGAAAAATTGTCACGACCCAACCCTACCCAGGCTCGAGCCGCCACTACCCCAAGCACGCCTCCATAGGCCAGGGGCTGGCGACCAGCGCCGAAGGCACAATAACTAGGGGAGGCCTTTGCCTAAGTACTTATACACACACACGCAACAAACTCAATGCAACAGTGCAGAGTAGAAGAAAGGACAAGTAGAATAAAAAAGAATAACTGCTATAAATAAAACGCAATGTGCATCGACCTCTAAAAGATACAAGTAAAGTGCTGAAAAGGAAAAAGGGGCAAAACATGCGCCCAACCAGAAAAGGTGCCACAACCCAGCAACAGGTAAACAAAAAGGAATAGCTGACGGGTCTCCCACCTGGATCCCGGCCACGACCACCGCACGTGGTCCAAGCTCCCAAGCTCCTACGCTCCACTGAGGTCACGAACAACCTGTCTGTCATTTGCAAGGGCACACCAAGTGCGGGCAAAGCCCAAGCAGGGGTGAGTATAAAAATACTCAATAGGATACCCCGAAGGCTCGAGGGAGAAACAAAGGAGGTACCTAAGGGTGAGCAGTAGAGCGAATAGGAAAAGTAAAGGAGTACAATAGAGTCTACAGTAAAGAGTCCAGCTCAACCCAACAAGAGGAGAGAAGGTAGACTCATCCAGACACAAGGAGCTGGAAATGGTGAGAAGATGAAATTCTCGTCGAGTCTTCGCTACCTATAGTAGGAGAGTAGACTCATCCAACCATGAGAAGCTAGACACGGAAAGCACATGGCATACCCCGCGCGTCTTCGCCTCCCCTAGAAGGAGAGTAACCAAACCCGTGAAGTGGGTACTAGAACAAGGTATATACAAGTCCATATGATCAATCAAGAAGCCCAAACAAGATCGTAAGGGGATATCCATCCTGTAGCTCAGCACAAGAAAGAGTAGCCAACAGTCCTAGAAGTAACACCATCAATGCCCAGCATCCCGCACGTCTGCCCCGAACCGCAAGCCAAGGGCTCAAACACCACACCTCGACACTGCCCCACAGTCGAGAGGTCTCGAAGTCGACAGGAGACCCCCTGCCCAGCCCCGCTGGAGGGTCCCTGGAAGTCAACGGGTTCCCACTACAGGGAGACACGGAAAGTCGACTGGTGCCACACTGCCCAGTCTCGTAGCAGGGTAATTCACTGGAGGGCGACCCGGCTAAAGTCGGCGATGGGACCACTGCCCAGCCCAGCTGGAGGTAACCCGGCATCGGGGACCACTGCCCAGCCCAGCTGGAGGTAAGCTCGGCATCGGGGACCACTGCCCATCCCAGCTGGAGGTAAGCCCAGCATCGGGGACCACTGCCCAGCCCAGCTGGAGGTAAGCCCGACATCGGGGACCACTGCTCAGCCCAGTTGGAGGTAAGCCCGACACTGCTCTGGTCATCCCTGCTGGATGGTACTGCTCGGTGAACACCGCTGTACTGGCCATCCCTGCTGGATGGTAACCCACTGACGAGCCCTGCTCGAAACAACCTCAGCCCTGCTAGAAACAACCTCAGCCATACTAGAAACAACCTCAGCCCTGCTAGAAACAACCTCAACCCTGCTGGAACAAACCCAGCCCTGCTGGAACAACCCCAGCCCTGCTAGAAACAACCTCAGCCCTGCTCGAAACAACCTCAGCCCTGCTAGAACAACCTCAGCCCTGCTGGAAACAAGCTCAGCCATGCTGGAAACAACCTCAGCCCTGCTGGAACAACCTCAGCCCTACTGGAACAACCTCAACCCTGCTGGAACAACCTCCTGGGTAGAGGATCGGTGCCCGCGTAAAGTGTTGGTCACACCGGAACCACAAGCTCTACCAGGGAACACGGAGCAACGGGAGAAACTCCCCAGGCCTCACAAGGCGATCATGCTCCAATCCGCTGAGTCACTATCAAAGCGGACCGAGACATCTCATCCCAGAAAGTGGGGAAAACACCCACGTTGTACGAACACCCGTAGTCGCAGTCGGTGTCGTAGTCCGGTGAGAGGGGCATGGTACTGAAACCCCTCACAGCTGAAGAAGCAGAGGAACCAAACCATCTTTGCCGATCAAACCATCGAGAACAAGACCAGGGGGAGACCACTCAACCCTGCTGGTCAGACAAAAGAGCACCAGGCCAGGGGAAATACCGCCCTGTTGGTCCAACAAACGAGCACAAAGCCAGGGGAAAACTCCACCCTGCTGGTCAAACAAACGATCACAAAGGGACCCTCTACATCGCGAGAGGTCAAAGTATGTAAAGCAGATCGCGGCACACATGTGGGGCCCACATGACGTGTGGCCCCAAGTCAACCCCAACTGAGCGAACAAACATCCTCAGGTACAAACAACCACACGTACCTCCAAGCGCTCCCATATAGTCTCAGAGTATACCTCATTCCAGCCCAAAGGCTATCGTGCACACGGCACCCAGAGCCAACGCGAAGGCGTGACGTAACAACTCCACCTCAAAGGCCCAGGCACGACCAGCCACATCTCGTGAACCATTTGTATCACTCTCTTAAGAGTGCGCGATCACACGCCAAGGGTCCACTACAAACAAGGTAGGACGAACCACCATCGGAGCACCTCTCATTCTCCACATTTAACAAGATCGCGCAAGTGGCACCGCACAACCAAACAGATTACACTGTTGTAATCCTTGCGGAAAAACACGCGAGATCGACTACTTACTCGCCTCCAACGGATATCCGACGAAAAAGTCACCAACACCGCCTCACGCCCGAACGACGTCCTGTGATCCTGAGCCTCGGCCCCGAAAACAGTCGGGCGCATCGCACCATTGCAATCCCCTCGAGAAAACACATCAAAATCACTACTCAATTGAGTGCAACGGATATCCGGAGAAAAAGGTGCATCCCAGCGCACCGCACACGAGCGGTGCCACGTGGGACCTGCATCCCAGTCCCAAAACTCAAGTAACGGATCGCACCGTTGAAATCTTCTCGAAAAAGTACACGAAATGGACTATTCACTTGTCCAAAACGGTCACCCGGTGATAAAGCTGGAAATCACCGTCAACTCCCGAAACGGCCCTCACAGGGCCTGCACCATCGTGCGGAATTACAGTGGGCAGACTGCGCCAACGCGATGCCCTCGGAAAATCACCCAACATCGACTTCTCGCCCGCCCCGAACGGACGTCTGAGGAAAAAGCCGCTAAAAGCTGCAAGCATCTCAAAAGACGGGCCGTGGGGCCCACATCTCAACTTCAGCCTCAACGCCTGAAACCACCCTGGAAATATCCGCCCCGACGCCAGGGTCCCAACGCAACTGACGGCACTCAAAACGGACGTCGGATGCGTCCGCGCCTCTCAAAACAAGATTCCCGGAAAAACGACATTCCACTTAAAGATGTGTCGCGCCTCCGAGGCCCATCTTTTCGGGAATTAAAAATTCCCGAAACCATCTCAAAATATTCTCTTCACCCCAAGGAACGCGTCGCCGCTGACGGTGCGTGAATCCGACACTCGGGCTGACATTTACAGCCGTTTTAAAAAAAACGGACATTAGTGGGCCAGGCCGGTTTGGCCGGCCCACTCTCCTGAACCGGCCCACGGTCGCGGGCCGGCCTTCCACGCCCGGACCGGCAGCAAGCCGGTCCGGCTTGCTTTTCGCCCACAAAGACCCGCCGCGTGTGGGTCTTGTCTGCCGCGGGGTCCCGAGGACCCCGCCCCCGTTGTCGCCACGTCAACCCGTCCAGGAGGGTCGGGGCCTCATCGCCCGCACGCCGCGCTTCGCCGACGCCCGCTGGACACCCCCGACCTCGCCCAACCGCTCCACTGGACACCCGCGGACACCCCGCTGTCGCGCCGTCCGCCCTAGCTGCGCCGCCGCTCGAACCCGCCGGAAACTGAAAACCCGCCAACTTCGGCGGATGATTGCGGACGCCACGGGGCTCGGAATTTGAATCCGAAAGATGCGTTGGAAATTGAATTAACTCTACTACGCATTCATGGGCTTTGATCTAAGTTTTGGAAAGTAATCTACGGTGAAAACCAAGCTCAAAGTAGGTACGGGAATAGAAAATGCAAACGACAAATCCTACCTCGTGGGGCTTCGCCCGAAGCTTCGCGACGATCCGCCGACATCACCGCACCTCGCCGAAGTCGCCTCGCCAGACCATCTCGCCGGAGGTGGAGGAGGAGAGGGAGAGGAGGGGCTTCCAGGGGGGATGGGGAAGGAGAAGAGGTAGGTGGGTGTGTTAAGCGTTTAAATAGAAAACGCTTAACCACCCACCTGTCGGCCCGAACCCGAACTCCCGACGGGGTCGCGGTTAAGCCTCCCTTAGGGTAAACACCACCTCCCAAGAACAAAGGTGGTCTCAGAATTTTAATCTAAGACTCCATTCAAAAGTTATTAAACTTAGCGCCCGAGGCCGCCAAATTACAAAAACGCCCCTGGGGCCATTTTTCACAGACGGGCCGCACCCGCAAAACTTACACTTCTCCTAGGGTAAACGACATGCTCCGAACTCAACGGTGCCCTCGGTTTTCCAATACGAGCCACCATTTAAGAGATACCCATGTTTCACCATTAAACGAATAAATTAATTTATTTAATCCGTTTAATCGTTCCAGAAGCGGGCGAGGGGTCCAAACATCCCGCACTGACAATTTTTATGTCTTTCCTAGAGTATACACCCCATTCCGGACCCATATGTACACTTAGATCTCTGATCTGAGGCTCCTTTTAGGATTTATCACATTTATTTGGCGTTTCCAGTGTGAATGCACTGAAAATTAAATTCCGGCCACTCCGGGGCTCGGAATCGCACGCCGTCTAAAGGTGCTGCTCTGGAATATCATCAAGAATATTCCAATGTCTTTCACAGAAAAAACTGGGTTCTTACAAAAATCCCTCAAGATATGATACTTCCGAAGTATGTGTTTTGTCCGCTGATGTGACCTTGGCTCTTTTGCAAGTGTCACCACTGCAGTATTATCACAATAGAGTGTGATATGATCTTTACTGCTCGGTACTACATCCATCTCTTGGATGAAGCTTCACATCCATAATGCTTCTTTAGCTGCCTTAGAAGCTGCGATATACTCAGACTCTGCTATAGAATATGCCACCATACTTTGCTTTGAGCTCTTCCAGCTCACTGCACCTCCATTCAAACTGAAGATGTATCCAGTCTGCAACTTCATGTCATCTTGATCAGTCTGGAAACTAGCATCTACATGTCCTCTGATGACTAGTTCCTCATCTCCTCCATAAACCAGGAACATATCCTTAGTACGCCTCAGATACTTAAGGATAGTCTTGAATACCATCCAATGGCGGTCTCCTGGATCATCTTGATATCTGCCTACCGCACTTAATGCGTAAGCAACATCTAGCCTCATACATAGGATATCATACATGACTGACCCAATAGCGGATGCGTAAGGGGTCCTTGACATTCTCTTTCTTTCCTCATGTGTCTGAGGACACATTTTCTTGGAAAGATGAATGTCATGTGACACTGGCAACAATCCCCTCTTGGACTATTCCATACTGATTCTCTTCAGTATCTTGTCAATGAATTTACTTTGACTCAGGACCATCATTCTCTTGGATCTATCGATGGATCTTGATCCCAAGAATATATGTCACCTCGCCCAAGTCTTTCATGGAGAAGAATTTATGAAACCATGACTTAACTGACTGTATGACAGGTACTTCGTTTCCAATTAGCAATATGCCATCAACATAAATTATCAGGAAAATGATTGCACTTCCACTAAACCTTTTGTAGACACAAGTCTCACATTCGTTCTTAACAAATCCAAATTCCGTTATAGCTTCATCAAAACAAATGTTCCATGATCTTGATGCTTGATTTAATCCATAAATGGATTTTTGCAACTTGCATACCTTGTTGGAATCCTTTGGAGTCACAAACCCTTCAGGTTGTGTTATGTAGACATCTTCCTGGAGGATACCGTTAAGGAAAGCTGTTTTGACATCCATTTGCCAAATTTCATAGTCATGGTAAGTAGAAATGGCCAATAGTATTCTGATGGATTTCAACATCGCAACCGGTGAAAAGGTTTCATCATAGTCAATTCCTTGACGTTGTCTAAAACCTTTTGCAACCAGTCGTGCCTTGTAGGTGCTGACTTACCCCTCCATATCTAGTTTCTTCTTGAATACCCATTTATTACCAATAGGCTTTACATCAACTGGAGGATCTACCAAAATCCGGACTTGGTTTTGGTACATGGAATCCATTTAATAATTCATGGCTTCTTGCCACTTAGCAATGTATGTGCCTTCAACTACTTCCTTGTAGGTATCATGATCATCATTTTCAACCAATAATGAGTCACCATCCTCAGTGACAAGAAAACCATATCGTTCTGGTTCTCTCACCTCTCTCGTGCTCCTACACAGTTCTTGTGTCTCTAGAACAGATTGTTCTTCCATAGGGCTTTGTGGAATCTGTTCTTGTACCAACTCATGTGTATCTTGAGCCTCGACTTCATTGAAGTCTATCTCGCTCCCACTATCTCTTTTGGAGATGTGCTCCCTCTCAAGGAATATGGCGTGTCTTTCCACTGTAACCTTTTTGTCTGAGGGGTTGTATAGGTAATATCCCCTTGTTTCCTTGGGATATCCTATAAAGATACACGTTGTGCCTTGGGGCGCGAGTTTGTTACCTGAAGAGGCCTTAACAAATGCTTCGCTACCCCACACATGTAAATTAGATAACATGGATTTGCATCCACTCCATAACTCGTATGGAATACCATTTATCAATTTAGTTGGTACTTGGTTTAGTATGTGTGCTTCTGTTTGTAATGAATATCCCCAAAAGGATAATGGAAGACTCGCATGACTCATCATTGATATCACCATGTCCAACAGGGTTCGGTTCCTCCTTTCACTTACACCATTCCATTGTGGCGTGTAAGGAGGAGTGAGTTGAGATAGAATCCCAAACTCTCGTAAGAAATCAATGAAGTCCTGATTAAGATATTCTCCTCCTCTATCTGAGCGGAGTTTCTTAATATTCTTACCAAGATGGTTCTCAACTTCATTCTTGTATTCTTTGAACCAATCAAAAGAATATGACTTATACCTCATTAAGTAGATATATCCATATCTACTAAAATCATCAGTAAAAGTTATGAAGTATGAGAACCCACCCCTTGCCTCAACTGGAAATGGCCCACACACATCTGTCTGAACTAATTCTAGAATTTCTTTAGCTCTTCCACCTTTCCCACTAAATGGGGCTTTGGTCATTTTGCCTTGTAGACACGCATGACATACACCAAGTTGTTTTAGTTCGAAAGAATCTAAATACCCATCTTGATGTAATTTTGTCAAACTTTTCTCATTGACATGACCTAGCCAGTGATGCCAAAGTTAGGTGTGGTATGAGTCATGTGAATTAACTTTGTCATCAATTTCCATTACTTGGTTTGTGTAGTCTAACACATAAAGGCCGTTATATAAATGTTCCCTACCAAAAAAATGCTATCCTTATAAAAATAGAAACATCCACTTCCAAACTTGAAGATGAATCCATCAGTATCTAATCTGGATATTGAAATAATGTTTTTGGTTAAAGAGGGTATATAATAATATCCTTTCAAAACCAAGACCATCACCGTAGGCAATGTGAGGTGGTAGTCCCTGAAAGCTACAACAGCAAGTCTGGATCCGTTGGCTGCTCGTAGATCTACCTCCCCTCAATTAATCTTCTTGAATCTACTTGGTTTCTGTATTTGGATACAGATGTGAGCACCACAAGTAGTATCTAATACCCAATTAGTAGAAACAGATAGATTGCATTCGATAACAAATGCACATGAAGCTTCCCCTTGCTTCCTTGGCTGGGTGCAGTTTTTCTTCCAGTGGCCCTTCTTTCCATATGCAAAACAAACAGCATCCTGTTCCTTTTCCTCCCCTTTGATCTTCTTTTTCTTGGAAGGCCTTGAAGAAGCTTTGGGCTTAAAGCTCTTCGCCTCCCCTTTACTTTTATTCACTATGAGGATAGAAGGCTTTTCACGCTTCATGTTAGTGTCTACTTGGCGAATGAGGATGAAAAGATCAGACAGAGACTTCTCAATGTTGTTCATATTGAAGTTCACAACAAAGGTTGAGAAGCTCTAGGGGAGTGATGCAAGAATGAGATCGGTACCCAGTTCTTCGGGGAGTTTAAACCCTAGAACCTCCAAGCGCTCAATGTAGCCAATGATCTTGACTACATGAGGCCCGGTTGGGGCACCCCCTCCAAGCTTTCTCTGAAATAGAGCCTTGGAGATCTCAAACCTTTCCTGTCTTGCTCTCTCTTGGTATAGACCACGGAGGTTCTCGAGCATTCTATAGGCATCCATGTATTCATGAGACTTCATGAGCTCACTAGACATCGATGATAGCATCGAACATTGAACGTCTAGAGCGTCGTTCAAATGTTGATCATAGACTAGGAAATCTTCATCACTCGCCCCTGGGGTAGGAGAATCAGGAAGTGAGGACTCCAGCACGTAAAACTTTTGTTCATGGCGTAGGATAACCTGAAGGCACCTAAACCATTCCTGAAAGTTACTGTCGGTGAGGATATTGTCTTTATCCAGTATTGATCACATAGAAAATGTGGTTTATGAGTTTGTCCTTTCGATTTTACAAATTAAAAGAGCAGATTTATCAGTACTTTTTTTTATTACATTTTATATGAAATAATAAATTAATTAATTCTCCCACTATTTTATCAAGTCCCAATGGCCCTCACCATTGAACTCAGAATGTCCAGTTGATTTGACATTATAGTGGCAAGGATCCATATTTACCTTCGCATAACCCCAACAAGGGTTGGTCAAGCTATTTGAAGGTATTTAGGTAGGCAGGTCTTTGCCAGCTGTGAGCTTACAGTTCCTTGATCTGTTGAGTGGACCCCCCAATCCTAAAATCCTGACTTGGATTTCCTCAACTCTTGCCTCTAATATTACACCAAGTCTAGCAAGGGCTACTTCTCTTGATGTAATGTGGTTAAGTCAACCTGAAACCTTTCATAAGGGCTTCCTTTATAAAAGTAAGTGTCCCAACAAGGGTTGGTCAAACACATAGTTTTATTGATTCTTGCCCTTAATTAGGTAACAGAAGGCTTGGTCTGACTTAATATGGTATTGAGGGATTTTATTCCTTTATGCGTAGTTTCACATTATCACATGTTTGTTAATATTAAGTGATGATTTCTTAAGTGATTAACCATGTTCTGATAATGTTTACGCATAGTCCGGTTTTTATTTTATTCCATCTTTGCATGCTTGTTCATTTTATTAATTATGTGATCGTGAAAACACATACATAATAAATAAACCATGCAATTAGACAGAAATAAAATAAGATGTCATGATCATGAGCTTCTATTGGTTAGCTTATCTAGTGGTTTTGATAAGCTAACCCTGACCTAGGGAAAACACCTTGAACCAGTTGGTTCGTGTTTTTCAGCTCCCACCTGTCCACCTTTGTATATTCTTGCATTGGTTTTGCCTCGGCTTCGGGATTTGAACCGTCTCCTCTGGCTTGGGAGATCCTCCATTACATGGGCGGGCCCTACATTTTATTGGAAGAAGGATCGCAGGCCAACAAATTTAAATTAAATAAATTTAAATGAAACCATACACATACAAAGGCTCTTTGGTCTAGCTCATGATCATCCATAATATGCAATGACATTTACGCATATTTAGAATTCAAATTCTTTTAATCGTTCTTTTATTTAAGATAAGACGCGCTCGAATTCAATTAATTATGATCTTATAATTAATCAATTCTTTATCTTAAATTCCTTTCTGAATTTCCTTGAGATTCTTCTCATCCATATTCATTGTACGGGTCTTTGTATATTGGAGGAAACCTGGTTAAATTCCATTTATGGAAAGTACATGGCGTGTAGTTTATAATTACATGGCATGTATTTTTATTTTCACCCTTTATCCAAAGTACACGCCGGAGCTTTGGCGTGTTTTCTGTACTTTGGAAATTTTGGAGTACACGGCGTGTAAATGAATCATACACAGCGTGTACTTCCTTGTTACGCGGTAACCGGCCTAGAGATCCTGTGTACGTGGTACATGGCTTATCTTTGTACATGGTTTCACCTGGGCCGGAACGGACTACACGGCATGTTGCTCCAACATACACGCCGTGTATTCCGGTTTCCACACGCCGTTCAATTCTGGTCAACACGGCGTGATTAAAACTTAGGCATAATCAATTCACACGGTGTGGTTTGGCGGACCAGTGTCGGTTCGTTGAACCTAAGTACACGGCGTGTAGTTTTAATTACATGTCGTGTAATCCCGTGTTGTACAGACAGAAAGAGCGACTCCTCCGGATGAATTCCTCGTTTTTATTTTAATCAAAATTAAAATTAAAAATTTGTTTCTGTGATATGAATCGAGAAACGAAAGAGGAAGAATAGATCTCATTTATTCATATTAATAGAACGATATATTTCGAATTGAATCAAATATAAATGCGTAAATTATCAACGAAAATTAAATAACTATAATCAACGTTGTAACCTCCATCTGATACCACTTGAAGGTTCCGGGCACAGCGGAAGCGCATGGGTGGATGTGCCCACTTGGATTTTTGTCATTAGCAATGATCAATCCGGGATCAATACGATAATAAACGCTAGTCTCCACGGATCGAATCACAGAAAAATACAAAGAAGATGGTTTTTCCCAGAACCACAAACAAGGATCGTTATAGGTTGATTATAATTAATTTAATTAAATATAAAGAAATACCTTTTGGGTGTTCTTTCTTCATTGATGTTATCGATCACATTGTCGATGTGATCCATCGTTGCGTCGCAGAAGCCAAGTGTAGACTCCCTCTAGCGGTGATCCATATGTGTACCTCGTATCTCTAGACGTCACCAAAGGATTCTCTGGGTGCTAGCGTGGAGAAGCCTTTGCTTGCGTTGTCCACCTTAGATCATCTTGATCCGATGGAAGAGGATCTCTCTCGGTCTTGAGAGCGTTCTTGGAGGAAGAGGTTCTTTCGACCTTGAAAGAATTCTCCAGAGATGTTGTGCACAACAATTCTCTTGTGTGTTGGAAAAGAGTTGGGGTTGTGAGGATATTTATAATTGGGTGTGTGGGGTTATATAGGTATGACAATAAATAAATGTGTTACGCGTTTTATTTATTTCATTGAATCTTATTTAAAACTCCCATGTCAAATAAATAATTCCTTGACATGTGACCACGCTGATTATAATAAATATCGTTTAAAACAATATTATATCCTCAAAATACCAACTAGAAAAACTACACGGCGTGTAATAATAAATACACGGCGTGTACTTGTTTTTCATTGAAAGCTACACAGCGTGTACATGGTTTAATAAGTTTTTTTAAATGATGGAAGAAAAATAAAATAAAACAATTACACGCTGTGTATTATTAAATGTACACGCCGTGTAGTTTTATTTTGTAAAGGAAATAAATAAATGAAAACAAGATATACTTGAATACACTTAGTGTGTGACCCTCTAGGCCTCTTTCTCGTTGGCATTAGGCGGGCTTTCCTAAAGTCCAAGATTACTGTCTAGAAATGGGTCAAGGCACCCAAGAGAAAGAAGTTGACGCCGCATTGACGTATCACCTCATACGAATGCTTACTATGTAATTTAATCCCTTTGTCTCGATATCTCATCAAGAAGGTTTCATGGTAGTGTCATAAACCTATATGCTTGATCCGTCGTTCTTTGACTACCTGAAATAAACTCGTTGTTCACACCATGGCCATGGAATTTAATGCGACAGTTCTATTTCAATCAAAGGGCTGAGATATCAACTTCCATAAATGGAAGGGACAAATCCTTCCTCGACTTACCCACTAACAACATGTCACTCGTGACACACCCAACGTACCCTACTTCCCGCCAACTCTCTACGTGATGGTTTTTGCCAGTAAATCTAAGTGCGCGAGTCATGACATGAGTTAATGATAATATTCCAGTCTAAGGACCATTACATATGCTCGTAGATAGCAATGTCCGATGACACCAAGACATGCAGAATTGCTATTGGCGGGTCTGTTCTCATAATCTCCCATCATGGAGATTACCAAGTGCAAACTCCATGAGAGTGAATCTTGTCTTCTTACGAGTACTCGCACATGACGGTCTGTATACTATGTGTCCTATCAAAGTTTTTCATCCAATCGTAGAACTTTATTTAAGAATATTGTTATAGCATTTCAAGGTTCTCATCATAGCGGGGATCTTCTATGACTATCCATCATGCAAAAAATATTCCAGGACATTATT
The DNA here is from genome assembly GCA_963277665.1 of Viscum album. NCBI lineage: Eukaryota > Viridiplantae > Streptophyta > Magnoliopsida > Santalales > Viscaceae > Viscum > Viscum album. The sequence continues at coordinate 1,695,159,028 of OY728153.1, forward strand.
ATATTATAGTCATGCAGAACAATGAACAATATATAATAAGTGAACATTCATGTAATCAAAGTAAAAAATAGTTGGTTCTAAGGACACCAACCCTTACAATATGATCTACTTATAATATCTTATCACCTATTTTTTAATAAATCATTATTAAAATCACTGATTTAGGTGATAATTGTTTTTTCTTTTCATGCATGTTTTGGTTCGACAGTCCTAGTCCATAAACATTGATCATGGTTCCATCACATCCAAAATGTTAATCATGTCATGTATATCTTATTATTACATTATATCACAAGTATTCAACATTCCATAATTTCATTTTTTTAATCATGGAGTTGGTGCCCTAGAACCAACATCCATGTACTTTATGATAACTTGTATTCATTTTTATGAATATTAATAAACTCTTTATCACATCATGATTGTTTTTATGAATAACATAGTATTTCATAATGTCCTAAGAGTAATCGTTACATAAAAAGGTCATAGCAGTTCCCCGCTATGATAAGAACCCAGAATTGCCACAATAATATTCTTAAATATATGTTCTATTGATAGATAAAATCATTTAAGGGACATAAATGATACAGAATAATAGGGGTGGAGACTCATATGACTTTGATGAGAATTATCATGGTGTACACCCTTGGTAATATCTAGTGTAGGATATTATAAGAAAGAGACCTGCTAGTCAGAAATCCACATTTATATGTTTCATTGGATGTTTCTATCTGTGGATGTGTGTATTGATTCTTATACTTTAATATTATTATTAATGTGTACTATAAGTTGCATACTTTGATTAATTGAAAAAAAATGTGACGATATATTTTTGCGGTGAGATAGGATATGTTGGGCATGTCACGAGTAATATTTCATTAATGAATAATGCGAGAAAGTATTTATCCCTTCTATTCTTTAGCAGAAGTTGATATCTCAATCCCTTTGATGGAAATGATATAGTCTAAATAAATCATTTTCCATGGTTTTCTATAGGAAAGTTCTAATTCTGAAATGTTAATGAAACAAATATTGAACACATAGGTTGATGACACTAACACGCAACCTGCTTGATTAGAGATATCATGAAAAAGAGATTATATTACATAGTAAGCATCTATATGGGGTATTATTTTATTACATCAATAACATATTTATATATGGATGTCTTAGCATGTTTCTAGCTACTAACCATGAAGTTTATGTTATTTCACCTAATGCCACTAAGAAAGAGGCCAAGAGGCTCACACACTATTTGTATCTAGAATCTCAATTAAATAATATACTATTATTTATTATTTAACAAGTTGAATAAATATTATTCTCATATGTGGTTTAATAATTATTCATATTTTCTTGATTTCATATATTCCATCACCAGTTATTCAAGAGAATATTATGCGAGTAGAATATTTAATAAATATTTATTTGATATTTAGTGAATATAATATTTATTTATTTATTGAAAAATAATACAGTGATATTTATTTATTAAATAAATAGTCATTATTCAATTCCCAATAAATATTGTGGAGGAATGATAGACCGAGTTTATAGGTCTGGTGAGAAATAATTCATATTGAATATTATTTAATTTAATTCACGAGTATAGTGCATGTCAAGAAATAATATTATTATTATTATATGAATGAGGTTCCACGGGGATTAAATAAATAATAAAGGTCATTTGTAAAATTATTTATTTATAACCCTATAGGTATATAAACCCAATTATGTTATTTTATTATGAGAGCTAAGTCATTTTTAGTTGTGCACAATGAGATCTGAATAGAATCCTCTCAAGCCCTAGAGTGCTCCCTTTCTCAAAACGCTCCCATCAACGGGGAGCGATCTTCCTCCACCTTTCACTCTCGAGTCTAGAGATATCAAAGGGATTCCTTTAGAAGCGATTCTCAGGGAAATCAAAGGAAAATGATGCAAGTTATATGATCAATCGTGTTAACACTTGGATATTCCTATGATGATGTTCATAGATTTGTCAAACACATGTGGATCACTACTAGAGGGAATCTATTCTTGATTCTTATAACACAACGATGGTACGACATAGATCTATTTTCAAATCCATAAATAAAGAGAGAATTTCTCACCAGGTAATTTTTTAATTTTTTAAATTAATTATAAATAATATGTGATGATCCGGAACTTCGGTTCCTGTGTTTATCCATTGTCTATATTATTTGATCCAATTACTTTGATCACGAAATTTATCATCATGTAAATTTCGGATTAATAATCGATCATGACAAAAAATCAAAGTTGGGTATGACCCATCTGATGCTTACACTACTCCTAGAACCTACAAGTGGCATCAGAGCAGACGTAAAATTATTTAGAATTATTTAAATATCATTGATTGATTTACACATTTATTATTGGGGTTTAATCCCTGTTTAACCATTCTTTAATCTAAATTGTGAGATCTATTTTCTTTCCCTTCGTTTATCATAAATATAATAAAATATATTTATTTTATGAAGAAAATAAATTCAAATATCTCATCTAGAGGTGCCAAGGATCCTGATCGTATAACACAGGAGTACACACCGTGAAACTTGGAGGTACACGTCGTGTAATAGTGTTTAATACACCAAGAATGAATTTCGAATTAATTCAAGTTGTGTGCATTTATTACACATAGTGAATTTAATTATACAATATGTGTTAACCAGGCCATCCTGACGCACGATCAGTGGGAGTACACACTATGTAACTTTAGCACACGACTTGTTGTCTCTTAGTCACAGACGGGTCATGTATTCTATTACACTACCTCCACGACTGGTGTCCATGTAACTTATAGACCAAACACCATGTATCCCATGTATACACCATGTATTCCATGGCATGGTTATACACCGAGATCCTAGGTGTGTTCCACAGATAGATGGTGAGAATAAAAATAGATGTTATGTACTTTTACCAAATTATGTAGAATTGAAAATTAATATAATATACTACGAAAACCCTATCAACATGTGTTCTATGTGGTCATAAAATTAATAGTACGCACCATGTGATGGGTTTTGTATATATAAATGTCTAATTAATTTCTATGTAATGTTTAGATCTACATATCATGTATAAGTCATATTACAGTTATTACTCTACACGCATTGAAACATTTCAAGCTATGTAAATACCATGTGTTTTGTGTGGTCATTAATTTAATAGTACACACTGTGAAATTATGTGATAAGTCATGTACACCACATGTTGAAGAGTAAACATTATATGAGTATAATACACGTTGGGTAGTTTGGATAGGTACTCATCGTGTTGCCTCTAAGCTACATTTTGTACACAGTTAATTTTAAATAAATTTATTCAATTTGTTTAAAATTATGATGGATGGGAATCTCATTAAATTTGAATGATAATGAAGATAAAATAATTGATTAATTAAAGAAGATAATTAATTGATTCGAACACAATTTATCTTAAATAAGAATGATTTGAATTGAATGCTGATTTTATTAAATGTGTAATTCATTACATCCATGTGGATGATCATGAGATTAGACCAGAACTTTGTATGTGATTGATTTCATTTAATTTATTATCAAATTAATTTTTTGTTCTGTGTGTCCATGGTTTTTTTATGTAAACCCCTTAACTAGTATTTTGGTTTCCTCATCCAAAAATCATATATAATTAATTGAAATCCCAAACTAGATGTGGTGGTTCAAGTTTGGAGTCGAGGTGAAACCAATCTAATAGATATATATAAGTGGACAGACACTACTGAAAATAGGCCTTTAGTAGCACTAAAAACTGTCAATAAAGAGTGTCATTTATCAACGCTAAAAAATCATTGATAAAAGGTACCCTTTATCAGCACTTTTTTAGCACTGAAAAAGGGTACCCATTATCAGTGATTTATTTTTAGCGCTGATAAAGAGTATCCTTGATCAGCACTAAAAAAACACTGATAAAGGTCACAAATAAAATGAAATAATTAAACAAGTAAAAATTAAAAATGAGTACATTTAAAAAATTATTAAATTATTAAATAAATAATTATTGATAAAAATGAATAAATTTAATATACATTTATATAGATTATAAATATTAATAAATAAGTTATATTAAATATAGATATATAAAATGAATAAATTGTAATATTTAAAAAGAAATAAAAATGAATAAATTGTAAGAATTTAAAAAATAAAATAAAAAATGAATAAAATAAAAATTTATTAAAAAAATTATTAATGAAACAATTATTAATCAAAATGAATAAGTTTTAATATATATATATATATATATATTAATTATAAATAGTAATAAATAATATATATTAAATATAAATATAGAAAATGAATAAAATGTAATAATTAAAAACATATTAATGTCTTATTCATTTTTAATGGTTTCTATACATAATTATTCACTAATACATTTAATATAGAAATATATTCATATATATATTTCTCTATATATATATATACGTAATTTTCCCAAAAATATGATTTATATAATTCAAAATATTTATGATTTACATTAAATGAGTTATATATTTAGTGAAGAATGGTGTAAAATTAAAAATTAATATTAATTAAAAATACTAGCTAATTGCATCGATCAATGAACATAATTGAATTTCGTTTGATTTTTCAATTTAACATATATCAAACGTGTGTTAAATTCTTCTTTTAGAAAATAAATTTCCCAGGTGTGGCCTTTTTGAACCCTCCACACTAGGAAACCCTCATCCCCATGAAGGGATCACTTTAGAGAGAGCCCCATCCAGGAAGGAGCCATTACCAGCTGAGATGGAAGAGCATTTTGGAGGGTGACGTCCCGAGAAACGATGGTTTGACACAATAATTCCTCAGCATAGGTGGGTCGCGCCTCATTTTTTTCACCCAGTCTGGAACTAGATGACCCAACAAAGCGAGTGGATCCAGAGGGAGAGGTTTACCCCGAAAGCAGACTCCCAGGATTCGAACCTTGTACCTCGCAAAGAACAACATGGTTATGCCCCTCTCCATCACCACTGCGCCACCACTGAGTCTATACAAACATGTGTCACATTGATTTCACATACATATATGTAATTAATACATTTTAATATACAACACATGCACACAAATATTTATGTAATTAATGAAATCTTAGATAGAAACACATACACCTAATATTTATGTAATTTATTCAAATTTTAGTATTCATTTTAGAATTTCATTATAACATGATACATTTATATATTATGTTTTTTAATCAGTAAATTTTATTTTATTTTTATTTTTAATATTATTACATTTAGGTATTAATTCATTTTTAATATTTTTTTATTTTTTATTTTTTATTTTTTTGGGAATTTAATTATTTTTTATTTTATATATATATATATATATATATTTACTATGTTTTCATATTTTCAATATGTATTCATCTTTAGTTCAATATATATCCATATTTTCTTAATAAATTGTATTTAATTAATAAAAATTATTCATTTTTTTGATATTTTTAAAGTTTACTCATTTTTAAATATTCAATTTGATTCATTTTTAACATGGATGCAATTAAGATTATATATTTGTTAATAATGTTAGAAATATATTTTTAAATAAATATATTTATAAATATATATTTACTATATTAATAATTATAAATAAATAAGTATTATTTTTTAAAAGTATTTATATAATTATAAATAAATAATTATATATATTTAAATAATTATAAAGTTAAAATAAATTAATTTAAATAAAGAATATATTTACTATATTTATATCTATATATATATTTAGTATATATATTTATTATATATATATAATTATATAAATATATATAATGATATAAATATACAAATATAATTTTTTAAAAAGTATTTATATAATTATAAATAATAAATTATATTTTTAAATAATTAAAATATTATAATAAATATATTTAAATAATGAATATATTAAAAATATTTATATTTATATTTACATTTATTTATTATATAAATATATATATATAATTATATATATTATTTATAATTATAAAATTATAATAAATATATTTAAATAATGAATATACTTATTATATTTATATTTATATATATTTATTATATATATATATATAATTACATACATATATATATATATATAATGATATGAATATATTTATAAATATATATTTACTATTTATAAAATTATATATTTATAATTATAATTAAAAAATATATATATTTTTTAAAAATATGTATATAATTATAAATAATTAATTATATATTTAATAGTTTTAAACTTAAATAAATAAATATATTTTTAATATTTATTATTTATAATTGTAATTATAAATCCTTTATTCGTGCTAAAGTTTTAGCACTGATAAATATGTCTTTTATCGATACTTCTTTATCACTGATAAAAGTATCTTTTATCAGTGCCTATTAATTTAGCACTGATAAAAGGTATCCTTATAAGTGATTTTTTGGAAGCACCGATAAAAGCGTCCCTGATCTATTTAAATCACCCTAAACATGACTGAATTAGTCGCAATGTCTCAAGCTTCTGCAAAACTCCCCTAGTGTCGACACCCCTCTCCTTGAATCCAAAGCTCAAATTAAGGCTCGAATCAATTATATAATCAATCCAAGGATCAAATCCAAGCCTCAAACTAATCAAGTCTCGAACAAATCCAAGCTTTTGTGTGTGATATCTCTACTTTCTCTTGGATGAATAAAATCTTGAATCCAATGTATGTTATTTTCTCCTCCTCTACACCAGTTGATTGTTTGTTTGGGTTTCACATAAGGTGCTTTTGACTCTATATTTTTCACCACTATTTTCCCTTCTTCTTCAAGCCTTCCACTCATTATTACTAAAGGTTTTGCATCATCTACAATATCCTTAGGTAGGGGTATTTATGATTTATCTCTTCCAAAATTTGTTTCATGTTCTGGGGTGTTTGAATTGGTTTCTTTAAAATTATAACTGTTATTTGGGTTTAATTAGATTTAAATTTGCTTGTTTCTCAAGATTTTTATGGGATTATAATTGATTTACAATAAGTTTCTTGTGGATTCAGCCTTGTTTTTTATCTTCATTTAATGGATAAAATATATTTTGGGCCAATAAAATATTTATGATGGTTTTATAAATTAATTTGGTATTTTAAAATTATTTGAGGTTGTATATGAAATCTATTTGGGCCTTGTTATCAAAGGTGTGCTAAGGCACGTGCCTCGGTGAGAGGCCCTGTGAGTCGCAACTATAGCACCTCACCACTGTTGAGGTGAGGCAATATCACTGAGGCATGCTAAAGGCACATGCCTCGCATGCCATTCCTTTTGATGATTAGGTGCAAGGTGCAAAAGTGGTGCCCCCCAAAAAAATCATGTCACTTTGTCGAGGATTGGTTATTTAATTTTGGGATGGTCAAAAACTATTAGTATGTACTTTAATTTGTATTATTTTGATATAATTTGTGTTTTTTTATTTTATAAATTTTTTAAAAATAATGTATATTTAATTATGTCATGAGACGAGTCTTAGTTTTGAGAGGTGCACTCCTCGCACAATGCCTCACACTACATCCCCGGTAGAAATTTTCACCTTATTACATTGAACATTTATGACAACTATGTATTTGGGTATTGTATGAGTTCAGGACATTGATTAATTGGGGTTTTTGTTTGAGAAGTTTTCTTGTGTTTTATTTTGTTCTTGTGTTATTTATTTATGTCCAATGTTAGGGATTCCTCTTTTTCATGTTCTATGCTTATATTCATATGTATTGGTGTGTGTCTATATATACATATATTAGACACATGCATGTATTCACATGAAAATATATGAATATTTGAATTCAAATTTGTGGTGGTTTGTTTGGAAACCGTTAGTATGATTAGACTTTTGTGAGAGGAGGTAAGAGGTTAAAGACAATTAAATATTAATGTTTTTTAAATTGTTCACATTTGTGATAAATTTTACATACCAATGTAATTGTAAAAACTTATGTTTGAAATGTTTCTCATAAAGAAATTTTTTATGTATTTGTGGTGCAAATTTAGTTGAAATTAAATTTTGTATTTGTTGTTGCAATTTTCTATAATTTTAGCAACATAGTGCTGCAGTATGAATTTATATCAATCATGAATAATTTTGATAAAGTCCTTCTTTTATCAGTGCTAAACAAGAATCAATAAAATATTCTAGTTATCAATTTTTTTTAGTATAGGGGAATAACCCTTTTGATCATCATTATTTTTATCATTAATGAATGTTATTTATATCGGTGTTAAGTCTCACATATGCGATTATGATAATTAAAAGAGGTAGAAAGTCCTTCAATATTTTTATCTTTCAATATATAATTTTTATGACATCATTTTTATAAAATTTATAAAATTTATTTTTTCAATAATTATCAAAAAACTGATAATCTATTTTTAAATTGTAGCTCCAAACATACCATACATAAAAAATGGGACTATCACCTACCACCCAACCCAAACTCTTTCAATATGCGGGTTTTTTAAGTGTTTTTTATTTTTTTTAATGTAAAGGTTAAATTTCTTTTCTATGTTAGAAACACGGTAGGTCCCCTGCTTCCTTTTGGTTATATCGAAAGGCAGCAGAATCCTTACCACCTTTTAGAAAAATTAAAAAAAAATTATACATTTTTTTATATTTATAAATATATAGGTTTGTATATAATGATATATATATATATATATTGTGTTTGTTTTATGTTGTTTAGAATTTTGTCATTAATATTTGAAATTGAAAATGTAATGTTAATAAGAAATAGATTTTTTGACATGTAAATAATTTTTTTACTTCTTATATTTATGGTTTTTTATTTTCAATTACGTTTTACTTTCAAGTATTTTTTTAGATGTATCGTTACATACTAATATAACTAATCTAATTATTTAATTTTCTATGTATCTTTTTATAAATCACTTATATAGGGTTTTATTCTTCATTTTTTTATTTAAATACTACCTTTTCTATCATTATTACATAACTATAATATTATTATTCATTAAAATATATACTTTATAAATATATACATTATAAATATATAAATTCTAAATATATACATTATATATATATATTCTTTTGTCATATGCTTACAGTACTATTTTCTTTCAATCTTTCAATTCATTTGTTTCAATAAAACTCATAGGAAAGCAATGTGTGACTTGAATGGAGGACATGTGAACTGTGGATTTTTTATACATCCACTATTTCTATAGGATTTGAAGTGTTATTAGCTTGAAATATTTTTTTATCCTGTTCATGACTATTATTATGTTATATTACTTCATTTTTGGACTTTTAAAACCAGTATATTCTGTAGAATTAGAATATACCAGTAAAAGGTAGAGCTCGAGTAGAAAGTATTCATTTTAGCGGGGTTCGATATCTAGGGTTAGTTTGAATCTAAAATATTCCAAATTCAATAATATTTTATTAAAAGTTAGTTTTAGTATTTTTTTAAACCATTATAATGGTATTTATAATATTTTTTTACATTCCTTTCATTTTCAATTATTTATTATATTTATGATATTATTTTTATTTTCAAAAACTTTTTAGATGTTTAGGCTATGTTTTAAATTTTATTTAGATTGTTTTTATAGTTTATATTTTATAAGATTTTAATTTTTCCTACTTGAAATTTAATAATTTTTACAATGTTTCAAGTAGTTGACTTTGAAACCTTATAAAATATAAAATGTGGCTAAAATATAAATGAAAATTGAAAAAGTGGATACAAATTTAAAAATGGTTGATATTAAAAATAATTTCCTTATTTTAATAGATAGAAAAAATATACATTAATGAGTACAATCAATGTCTATGATGAGGTTCCATCAGGCATAGTGGTGTGATAATAGTATGCCTGTATCGAGATCATCGAGCTCCGTGATGGGGTGGACTCTAATGACCTAGAGAGGTATGATCCTTGGGCATTGTAACATTAACTATCACATGCTTTGCCTATGTCTTGGTGGGAGGAGGTGTCAACTGGATGTCATCCTGTGCACTCGATCCTTCTCCAACTAGGGTAGTAGAAGGACCCACCATCATCGTAGGGGGGAACCATATAGGCTGTGAAGGATCAAGAACCCAAGATCGAGAAAATTGTGGATATCTTGTTAAGAAATATAGATTCCATGCCACCTAATTCGCATCCACAATCAGCTGAGGTTTGACTACTAGAGGGTTGACCTCTACATGTGGAACATGTGAGGCCTTAGATGCAGTATGATGTAGTTTATGTCATCGTCATCATGCCTCCCTAGTATCAACAACTAATGGAGAAGGTTATTGAGTAGGAACCTCCACTACATGAGTAGGAACCTCTACTATATGAGGTGGATTGTCAAAGATATTGTCGTGAATCACATAATAAGTTGGCATCATCCCCAGCATTTCAGTATGAATTGCTACTAGGATAGTGATTACCTCCTCCTATAGAACACTCATGTGAATAAGATGATTTTCTCGAGTATTCTTTAAAGAGATTCAAAAATGAATTAGAAAATAGTACAATAAATCAACCAATGTAAATTTATTGACTTACCATATCATGAAGCCCTCTATCGTTTCAAGTAAGATAAAATATAGACTTCAATATATACCATGGATCATACTCAACCTTCTCTAAAATATGGAATTACATCATATTTACACCATAGATATAAAGTGATATGTGTCTACCCTAGAGGTCGAGATATTGGGCTTGTCGTCAGTGCCAGTCCTCATCCTACCTCCCTGTCAGCTTCAAGCCATGAAGTTGTTGTGTCTATCTCAGTGAAAATGGAATGAACTGAACACAACCAAATTGGCGCATGATTCTATTAGGCTAGTTCCACTCAATAATATGAAAGTTAATGAGTGGAACTACAACCCTTACATCATGAATTCCATCAGTATAGTTTGGTGGAAATAGGTCAAATAAAGCCTAGTATGGAATCCATGAAATCTGAAATGATGTGTGAGAATTTTCAAAAAAGGGTCCTTACTAAAAATGAAAAATAATGATATTATGAAATTTGTTAGACAATGATATATTGTATATACTTACCTTTTCAGGTAGATGACTGTCAAACTTGAGACAATATGCACCCAAATGGTGTGTCCAAGTGATGAAAACGTTGTGTGCCTGACTCCACCTATAAAATAAAACATCAAAAGTGATAAATAATAAGAAATTAAATTCAATAACTCTTACCAGAATCAGAAACCAATAAATATGAGTGATCATACTAGCGTCCACACGGAGCATCATGTAGCACCTCTATAGGCATCAGGTGACCAACAAGATCAGGGAAGAGTGAGGGGATGTGCTCCCATGCCCACATATGAAGAAGGATGATGAATTCTCTGAGATCTATGTGTTTTGTGTGGCATGTCGTGCATAATTATATATAAGTGTAAGCCAAGCAAGCAGATCCCCAACTATATGTCCTGACCAGATCAAAGTCCACCAGTATCCACAAATACATCATGTTCATATGTTTACCTAAGTGATCAGTGCACAATGTCCCTCAAATGATCTGTAATATATAGGCACAGGCATGATGCATGATAATCTTCTCGTCAGTTTCATTAGGTAAATGTGAAAAGTGGGTCTCAACTCAGTCCATAGATATCAACCCACCATCTATAGCAACAACATCGGCCAAAATGTTGTTGCTTTAAAATCCAAGAAAATGTTTAGGATATTATGCATGGGTGGGTCCAATAACCGTTTCCCCTGGATATGAAGACTAAGAAGGAATACCACATCATTAAGGGTGATGGTCATCTTTCCCTCAGGCAGGTGGAATGTGTGTGTGTCTGCTCTCCACCTCTCTAGGAGTGAAAAAAAAACTAGGTTATGATCAATGAATTTGAAATAAGATACCACAATTCTGTAGAATCTATCATGGCACAGGTATGGTATAATGGCGGCTGGAGGTGGCATGTGATGATGATGGTGTGCTCAACACACCCTAATCCATTGAACCAGATGACCCTCTAGTAGGCCCTGGTAAACATGTGTAGACTGCTCAATGAGCAGTATAGTATCCACTATCTGTATATAAAAAAAATAAAACAAGCCTTAAGTGTAAAATGTAAATATAATGTTGTGGTTAACAGAATGTTATGATTGGAAGAATGAAATACGTGACATGTTTATTCCCATTGTTTTATGAAGATTTTTTTTACCAAAATAAAATTCCATGTTAAGCATATTTCTAAAGTGTTTTTGAGATATGTTTTTACCTAGAAAAGGGTGTTTTGAAAGATATGGTTATATATATATATAATGTTCCGCATTAAATAAAATTTTATTAGAAAATGGTGTGCTTTTAATTTATGTATGATTTCCCACATGATTGTATGTTTCATGATTATCTTCTCACATGACTGCTTTATTGTCTAGCCATGAACAATTTGATTATGATTTCATGTCACCTCACATGCACTTGTCATATTACTTTTAATGTGAATGTGAAAGTCTTCTTTTTATTTGATAGTAAAAGTATTCATAAATGTTATAAAATTCTACAAAATAAAGGATATTATATTAACACAATATAATTAACGATATGAGAAGATCCCATTGGAGACAATACATCATTGTGGCTGAGAGTGTGAACTTGATCCAGAAATGTTAGGGTGTCATTTCTGGTTATGACCTACTTGATGAAATATGGTGCATCTCAAAATTTTCCCTTGTTCTTGAGTTCATTCCATCCCATTTTGCATCCCACTGAACTTCGGTCTCCCTCGTTGATGCAACTGGTTGATGTCAAATATCATATTTCTTTTCATATTGTAGTTTTATTTATAATTAAATATATGAATATATTTGCTTATATTTACATATAATAAATCAAGTGTATAATTACACATTCAAACATTCTTACATAAAAATGTATTTCTAAATATATAAAACATATGAAAATAAATATTTATTATTTGTTTTATTTAAAAAAATATATCTATTATATTTACCTTGTAAAAATGCATTAATACACACACACACACCTAAGTAATGTTTAAATATAAACATGTGTGACACAATAAAAAAAATATTTGTGTGTATATTCTAATATATGTAAATAAATACATATGTGTAAATATTTATGCATTTATGTGAGAAATATAAATGTGTGTGTGTAATGATGTGTGAATGTATTATGTTTATACATCATATATAAATGTATTTTTATAAATATATCATTATCATTAAATATAGTATTTAAATTTATTTTCATTAAATATTTATAAATACATTATAAAAAATGTATATCTAAATATACAATTATATGTAAATATGTATATATATATATAAATATATATAGACTTATAAATATATAAGTAATGTAAAAATTTTATATCTAAATATAAAAAATAAAGAGATATTTTAAAATTTTATTTAAAAATTATTATATAAATCAAATGTAATTAATTATTATCCATTTTATTTAAAATAATATGTAACCATTTTTTACATTTTATATACTTATCCAAATGTATATATAATGTTTATATATACATATGTGTGTGCTAATAAATAGATGTATATTTATATTTATATTCTAATATATGTAAATAAATATTAATATATAATATATTTAAATAAATTTATGTGTATATATATATCATACGCATGTGCACGTGTACACGCACACAAACATATATTTTATAAATGTATTTAAAAATAATTATATATATATATTTGAATAAAAAATATGTATGCAGATATATATATATATAAATAGAAATATTTTAAAATTTAGAATAAAATAAGATAGGGCACTATTAAAGGGGTTCACATTATAGAAGGTAGGTCACTGGTTCGAGTCTAGGTGCACACGGGTTGGTGAGCAGATTTCTAGTGTTGAGAAAGGGGGGTCGCTAATGCTCTTAAAGTGGGGAGGGGGTAGGTGAGAGTGGGTGAGAGGTGATTGGGGGACTGGATCAAAGCGTTGAGAGGGGGTGAAAAAACAATTTTTTCCAAATTTTATTAGAGTTAGAAAAAATCACTGATAAAGGGGGTCTTTATCAATGCTAAAAAATGACCATAAATGACCCTTTTATCCACACTAAAAAGTTAGGATAAAGGATGACTTTTAACACCACTCAGATTATTGGTACTTTTTTAGCATTGGTAAACCCTTTTTTAGCACTTTTAAAAGCACAATATGTAGTAGTGTAAATCTGACCTGCGGTGTACTGGGTATTACTCGAAGTGAATGTTTTTGGTTTAAAATTGATATTTTATTAATGTATTTTTCATATTTATGTTTAATTTTTTTCCATTATAGTATTATTAACATAAGTTTTTTTATAGAGGTACATCATTCTGCTCGAGCTGGGGTGGTTTGATGGTAGTAAGATTAGAATATTTTGTGATTGTAGAGGTGGTGGGAGGTCAAAGACAATGGAACATTAATGTTTTTGAAATTTTCGATGCTTGTGATAAATTTTACATACCAATGTAATTTTAAAAACCAATGTTTGAAATGTTTGTAAAATTTTATTTTTTCCTGTATTTGTGATGCAAATTTAATTGAAATTAAATTTGGTATTTGTTGTTGCAGTGTGCTATAATTTTAGTGTTGCAACATGACTTTATATGTATTAGGAATACGGCTAATAAAGGCCTCTTTTTATTAGCACTAAAGTAGTGTTAATAAAGAATTCTATTTATCATTGTTTTTTAGTGTTGATAAAGGTCCCTTTATCTTCATTTTTTTAATGGTGATGGAAGCTATTTATGTCGGTGTTAAGTCTAACATATGGGATGGTAATGACAAAAAGAGAAAGAACATCCTTAAATCCTCTTGTCTACCTATATATAATTTTTATGGAATTGTTGTGATAAAAAGTTATAGAATTTATTTTTTCAATATTTATCAAAAAATAATAATAATCTATTAAATATGTCATCAGTATTTATTTTTTCAATATTTATCTTAAAAACAGTACTTTCACCTCCAACCCAACCCAACCTCCTTCAATATGCCATCAATGGTGGCATGAAGAACATAACAGCAATATTAGAAGGTACCAGGTGGGCCACATCAATGTTGATGGTGGGGAAGGTGAAATCTTCTCTTGGCATGGCGGAGAGGGTCGGGGTCTGGAGCATGTGGAAAGGGTGGGAGTGGGAGTGGGGTCGGGGTTGGATTGGGTGAGTTTAGTAGTTGGATTCTGTCACCATTATAACTAAAATGAAGGTCTATTTTTCAGTGATGCTTCATTCATTCGATTCGGTTGGCCACGGCTCAGGCACGTCCGACACGGTTCGTGATTATAGAGTTTAAAAGCTCATGAATGAGTTGTTTTTTATTTAATAATCATTTTATTAAATATTTTATATGTTCGTCTCATTGAAAGCACCATGACACATACAATACTTAAATATGAAAAATGATTTATCAAACCATATAATGAAGAGTGCCTAAGTGAGTAGCTTAACGGATAGTGAAAGATTAATCCATGGTTGAAAAAAGATACATATTTTTTAATAAATAATGTTTTCTTTTGATCACAAGTATTGAAGATATTCATGAAAAGTGATTTCAAATTGACATTATAGATTGTGGTGGTGTTGAATATCAGTTGGCGCTCCCATTTGGAAAATAATGGACACGAATGATGAAGAAGAAATCCTGGAGAAGACACCATAAGTTCACCTAGGTGCACTAAGTTCTCTTAGGAAGTACGCCTTGAAGTTCCCAACTCTACTTGTGTATCCAGTCTAGGCACCCAACTCACTGTGCCCAAGTCTACCTATGCACACAATCTGTCGCACTCAACCCTCCTGCGCCTAGGTCTAGAATCACTATGACAAAGCGGGGTAAGAAAAGCGTCTCGTTTTATCAATGCTAAGCAGAAATCTTTGATAATGGAGGGTCATTATCAGCACTTGATAAAAGCTTTGATAAAAGTTTTTAATAATAATTTATATAAAATTATTATATTTATATTAAAAAATAATGTTTCTTTATATACATTAAATAAAAAATTCATGTTTATAATTAGTATATATTTTTTAATAATTCAAATATATATATATATATATATATATATAATTTTTTCAAAAAAGTGTTTCTAGGATTATAATTAAATATATATACATATATATTTATATTTAAGTAATTATAAGATTATAATAAAATTCATTAAATAATAAATATATTTATTAAATTTGTTATATTTATTAGATTAATTTATTAGATTTTTTAGATTTTTTAGATTTTTTAGATTTTTTAGATTTTTTAGATTTATTAGATTTATTAGATTCATTATATTGATTATATTGATTATATTTGTTATATTTAATATATTTAATTTATTTAATTTCTTTATTTTATTTATAATTAATATTTATAAATACATTTTAAATATATATTTATATTATAATTATTAAATATATAAGTGTTTCCAATAAATATGGTCAATAAATATATTAATCATGCGTGCATATATGTTATATATCATTGATTAGCCACTAAATGAGGCTAATATTCATTGTTAATATACATAATTTTCATGTTCTTTGTTATTCATAAACACCATTTTAGTGCATTTTACACTTTGAACATCATTTCACATTATGATTGTAATACCTTCTTAAAATGCACTATTATGTGGTACATTTTTGAACATCATTTAAAGTACCCAATGATTAATCTGATTTTAAGGAATTGAATTTTAAATATTTTAATTTGATATTTTTTTAAATTGATCTAAACTTAAATATGAACATGTTTGATTCAGGGATCAGTGGAGAATTCATGGAGGATGATAGAGATATTTGGCAATGAAAGGAAGCAATTCTGGAGAAGGCAGATTGGACACCAGCCCGCTGATGAGACTGAGGGGCCCAACATACAGGCCCAATTAATCCCAAATTTCGTGGGATGGTAGAAGACATGTATGGGAACAAATCACTCTTCAGGAGTTAATGCTAATTCGGCCTCCATGGTGGTCATTTAGGCGGCCCAAGTTAGAGATACAATCCTGGGCCAGATTCTGCGGCCCAGAAAAACAGTCCACTACTTTAATCATATCACGGAATCCACAACTCCAAATGAGCCCAAATTTTACAGTCGGTTAGAAGACATCCGGAGCTCCATTTTCTTCTTCTATGGCCCACCCTGATTCGGCCGTCTAGAAGGTCTTCCAGACGCGTCTCTTCTGTGAAGTAAAGCTGGCTGCCACCTCGGGTCAAACGTGGAAAAGTCCAAATTCCACAAGCTTTCCACCACCTATAGCCTACCAAAATTAATTAAGATGCTTTGTACTGTTGGTGGTTCGACCCAAGGCTCTCAAAATGCCTATTTAAGGCAGTGTTGGTGAAGGAGTTTAAGATCTTGGATGCTTTGTTCAATTGTAATGTTATGCTGCATTTTTGTTGCCTCAATTTTGTCTTTCACATGTAAGTTGTTCAATTCACTTTAGTTTCTTAATAAAAGTTCTTCTTCTCCTCTTATTATGTTGTTCTTAATATCACTTTGATACCGTTGGATCAAGGTGTGAATTTATTCACACCAACCCTTGTGAAATTATTCACACAACGGTGGAGTGATCATTTTATTTTTTGTTGTTTTCTTTACTTCTCCATTTTCTCCCTTATGAGTCTACTTTCCGCTTCCATTGAAACCATGGGATCAATGGAGGGCTAACCCACTTATGGGTTGATCCAAGGGAGTAGCAAGGGGCTGGATTGGATGTTATTTATCACCTAATTAATGTATAATCACTTCTTTAATTGGGATTGTTATTTGATGATTTTTAAACTCCATCGTCCTTATTGAATTTAAGGCCACACACTTCAAGTACTAATACGATCCTTTACCTTGAAGTGCTCAAAACTTTGATCCTTAAAGTGTATAGGTGATTAGTATTAGAGGGTGTAGGCATTAAAACAGTAAGTGATGATGTTGTTTTCTCTCCTTAAATGAACCCATCTCAAATTTAAGAAATTGAAATCATTAAAAAGAAAATACGTCCAATCCACCCCGAGTGATAACCTAGGATCAACTCATTCTTTTAATTTGAATTCACTTAAGTATCTTAGAGTTCACTTAAACCCATCTAAAATCAACCCAAAGTTGGCCACTTCATAGCCAAAAATCCATCCCTTAGGTTTTGTATCTTAGGTATCTTCTTAGGTCTCTGTGGAATCGACAACCCAAGCTACACTACAAGGACCGTTCTACCCTTCTTCTCTTGGGTAAATTTGGGCGTGAACCAAATTTTGGCGCCGTTGCCGGGGACCTAAGTAAGTTATCTTAGACACTATCATCTTTTTTTTCATTCTACTTCTCTTTTCTCACTCCTCACTCCTATGGAAGTCAATTTTGAACAAATCCAAACATGGGGAACCTCTCCCTACTTTGATCACTCAACCCCATGTACGATGTACAATGACCATCCTAATTCCTACTTGTGGGATCATCAACAACCTACTGAACCACAATGTTTTTATTCATATGATCCACAATACATTCCAACATATTATGAGTTCCAATCCCAACAAGGCCAATCTGAACACCCTCCTATGGAATTACAACAACATAGTTATCCTCCTGGAATAGACCATCTGTCTCAACCCCTTGACCATCATGATCCACAACCATTACTTGAAAAATTGTGTCAACAAATGGAGATAATGAATTTTGAGGTTTCATCATTAAGGTTAGAACTCCAAAGCATTAAAAATTGTGAGGAACCCATCCCTACACAAACTGTCTCTTCCATAACCTTATGTGAAGTGTCTAGTTTCACACAAACCCCACATGAATTTATTGAAGAACCAACCTTTGGATTTGGGATAGATGAAGAGGATCAAGGAAATTTTGAAGGGACTTTAAATCAGGAGGAAATTAACTTTTTGGATTCAAAAGAGGAGAATTTGACATCATGGATTGAGTCTCCTAAGTATAACTCCATTGATGAATTTTCAAAAACACCAACCTTTGAACCATTGGGAGAAATCATAAACTCTGAGTCCATAAAAACTCTTAACACTGATCTTTCCAATTTTTTGGTTGAATCTTCTATTCAAAAGGAACCAATTTTTTTGAGAAATTTGGAAAATGAAACTGATTTGGATTCAAAATCTCAACCTGTGTTTGAATGTACTGTCCAACCTGAGCTCAAAATTATTGTCCTTCCTTCCATGATCAACTATCCCTTCATAGGATATAACCATGAACATTTGTTTGGAATTAATTCTTCTCTTGAAACCAAAAAAGTTGGAATTACCATTGATGTCTTTGGAAAAACTACAGTGGAAACTGGATCAACCACTTCAAACATTCCTTGGATTTTCCCACTCATTGTAGAACATAGGATTGTGAATGAAACAAATTATAAACATAGAATCAATCTCAACCAAGTAGAAGGGGTGAAACATGTGATCCTTAAAATGTTGAAAGTTGGTATTGGATAAGTTGGGGGGTTCAAGTCGAGCTAACGACGTTAAACAAAGCGCTGCATAGGAGGCAACCCATGGTTTTAAAGTTTCCTATCATTTTGTTGTTTTAATAAAATTTATATTTTAATTAATCATTTTATATTTAAAAAATATATAGACTGCTGACCTGTTCTTCTATTTTGAGTATGGATGGGTATGAAAGGGGAGCACCGTATTCATCCGTGTCACGTGGTGTGATCCTTGAGTAATACCTTACCCAGAAATTTAAGAAGAAGACAATGTATCATAAGTTTATTTTATTTTATATATATACTTATATTTTACTTATATATATATATATACTCTTTTGTTTTGTTTGTTTGTTTTCATTTTTCCACTAGGGAACTTTGCAAGCGACATGGAAATCAAAGGTCTAAATTGGAGCAGCAAGAACTTCAAACTTCATCCACCAGGTGACTTCATTCCATGACCCTCACTTTCAATTTTCTTTTTGAACTTTCATTCTCTACCTCTACCCCATTCTAAATTTTCTTTTCTTTAAACACTGGGGACAGTGTTGTTTTAAGTTGGGGGGGGAGATAAAATAAAAAAAAATGCTTTTGTGTCAAAAACAAAAATTGAATGATTTGAAAAAAAAAGTAAATGGAAGGAAAAATTCCTTTAACTTTGAACATGGTAATACACATTGCACACTTTGAAACTGTATATCAAATAATTTAGCATGCCCTGATTCTGATTTTAATCCTTGTATAATCTCATGAGCATAGATTTTGGAAAGTGTGGCTGTCCAATGTGATATTTCATCATTTATATTTTCATCCAAATAAAAAAAATGCCATAATGCACATCCTCTAGACTGTGGGGTACTAATTTGAATTTTTGGGGTCCCATAATAAATAGAATAGGATGGTTTTATTTTTATGAATAATATGAGTATTCAAAAAAAAAAAAAAAATTGCGTGTAGAGCAATGGATTGATAAAATGCGAGGCTTTCGGCACTTGGGGATCGTGACTCCAGAGTTGTCTAGCCCTGAGTTTTTCAATCTATCTCTATTTATGGTAATATGACTTTGTTTTTGATTAAGTTAACTCGAGACGATGCCCGAGTATGTGGGCTTCACTTGGTGCCCTAAGGCCTTTGAGTCTGGGAGTCATCGGCAAAGTCTTGCTACATGGGTTAATTTGATTAATTGTAATCTCAATTACTATAGCAATATTGCAAAAAAAAATCAAAAAAAAGAGGGATGAAGAATACTCATATTAGGATTAAATGTGATTCCACCTAGCTCTTCCATGATTTTCCCCTTGAATGAAAATGAACCCCCCATATCTATTGTGATTCACAACACATCATTACACCTAATTGAGTTGGATGAAGTATGATGATGGATTTGATCAAAGGAATGGGCTTGGGATTGGGATCTGCTTATGAAACTATCTCGTATTAAAATATTTTGATGGGTTTCATGATTGTTTGGTATAAGGTTTTTTGGTGATCATTGTGTATTAAAATGTTTTTGGAAAAGGGAATTCGAATTTCATTTTTGTTGAGATATATTTTGCTCGGGACTAGCAAATCTCAAGTTGGGGGTGTGATTAGCCACTAAATGAGGCTAATATTCATTGTTAATATACATAATTTTCATGTTATTTGTTATTCATAAACACCATTTTAGTGCATTTTACACTTTGAACATCATTTCACATTATGATTGTAATACCTTCTTAAAATGCACTATTATGTGGTACATTTTTGAACATCATTTAAAGTACCCAATGATTAATCTGATTTTAAGGAATTGAATTTTAAATATTTTAATTTGATATTTTTGTAAATTGATTTAAACTTAAATATGAACATGTTTGATTCAGGGATCAGTGGAGAATTCATGGAGGATGATGGAGATATTTGGCAATGAAAGGAAGCAATTCTGGAGAAGGCAGATTGGACACCAGCCCGCTGATGAGACTGAGGGGCCCAACATACATTCCCAATTAATCCCAAATTTCGTGGGATGGTAGAAGACATGTATGGGAACAAATCACTCTTCAGGAGTTAATGCTAATTCGGCCTCCATGGTGGTCATTTAGGCGTCCCAAGTTAGAGATACAATCCTGGGCCAGATTCTGCGGCCCAGAAACACAGTCTACTACTTTAATCATATCTCGGAATCCACAACTCCAAATGAGCCCAAATTTTACAGGCGGTTATAAGACTTCCGGATCTCCATTTTCTTCTTCTATGGCCCACCCTGATTCGGCCGTCTAGAAGGTCTTCCAGACGCGTCTGTTCGGTGAAGTAAAGCTGGCTGCCACCTCGGGTCAAACGTGGAAAAGTCCAAATTCCACAAGCTTTCCACCACCTATAGCCTACCAAAATTAATTAAGATGCTTTGTACTGTTGGTGGTTCGACCCAAGGCTCTCAAAATTCCTATTTAAGGCAGTGGTGGTGAAGGAGTTGAAGATCTTGGATGCTTTGTTCAATTGTAATGTTATGCTGCATTTTTGTTGCCTCAATTTTGTCTTTCACATGTAAGTTGTTCAATTCACTTTAGTTTCTTAATAAAAGTTCTTCTTCTCCTTTTATTATGTTGTTCTTAATATCACTTTGATACCGTTGGATCAAGGTGTGAATTTATTCACACCAACCCTTGTGAAATTATTCACACAACGGTGGAGTGATCATTTTATTTTTTGTTGTTTTCTTTACTTCTCCATTTTCTCCCTTATGAGTCTACTTTCCGCTTCCATTGAAACCATGGGATCAATGGAGGGATAACCCACTTATGGGTTGATCCAAGGGAGTAGCAAGGGGCTGGATTGGATGTTATTTATCACCTAATTAATGTATAATCACTTCTTTAATTGGGATTGTTATTTGATGATTTTTAAACTCCATCGTCCTTGTTGAATTTAAGGTCACACACTTCAAGTACTAATACGATCCTTTACCTTGAAGTGCTCAAAACTTTGATCCTTCAAGTGTATAGGTGATTAGTATTAGAGGGTGTAGGCATTAAAACAGTAAGTGATGATGTTGTTTTCTCTCCTTAAATGAACCCATCTCAAATTTAAGAAATTGAAATCATTAAAAAGAAAATATGTCCAATCCACCCCGAGTGATAACCTAGGATCAACTCATTCTTTTAATTTGAATTCACTTAAGTATCTTAGAGTTCACTTAAACCCATCTAAAATCAACCCAAAGTTGGCCACTTCATAGCCAAAAATCCATCCCTTAGGTTTTGTATCTTAGGTATCTTCTTAGGTCTCTGTGGAATCGACAACCCAAGCTACACTACAAGGACCGTTCTACCCTTCTTCTCTTGGGTAAATTTGGGCGTGAACCAATCATCATGAATGTTCATTTATACATTACACCATTCTTATTGTTCATGTTGTCCATTGATGGCTCGTTTTTATTATGTATATTTTAATAGGCAAGTGATTAATTCATGTACCCATATATACTATTATGTTCACAAAAATACTTATAAAATTACATTAAATATATTTAAATAGTAAATATATTTATTATATTTATAATTATTAAAATTAAATTATATATAAATAATTTTTAAATATATTTATTTTTAATTATAATTATAACTATATATATATTGAAATAATTATAAAATTACAATAAATTCATATATTATAATTTTATAAATAAATATATATTTATTTATTTATTTATTTAAATATATTTATAATTATATACAAATATTTACAAATATAATTATTTATAATTATAATTATAACTATAAATATATACGTGTGTGTGTGTGTGTCTGTGTAAATAATTATAAAATTATAATAACTGTATTTATTATACTACTTATAAAGTTATAAATATATAATTAAATAAATATATTTATAAATATATACAAATATTTATAAATAAATAAAAATATTTATAATTATATTTCCGAAATAAATAAATAAATAAATATATATATATAATTAAATAATTAAAAAATTATAATATATGAACTAATTGTATATATTTATATACAAAAATTATAAATAAATATAAATAGTTATACATATAAATCTAAATAAATGTAGATATATTTAAATAATTAAAAAAATTTAATTAATATATTATTTATATACATTTATAAATTTATAAATATTTTTTTTATAATTTTATAATTATATATTTACAATGAAAACTATAAATAAATAAATATTTGTTATAATTTTTAATTACAAATATATATATATATTAGTTTTAAATACAAATAAATACATATTTATTTAAATAATTATTAATTGATAAAAAATATATTTATTATTTTCATATATAAGATTATATATAATTAAATAAATATATTTATAATTATATTGAAATATTGATAAATAAATACAAATATTTTTGTTTATAATTATAAATAAATACATATATATTTAAATAATTATAAAATTATAATAAATATATTAATTATATATATTAATAAAATTATAAATATTAGAAATATGATTTTTTATAATTTTATAATTATTTAGGTAAATAAATATGTATTTATTTGTAATTATAATTATAAATATATATATATATATATATATATTCATATAAATAATTATAAAATTAGAAGAAATATAGTTATATATATCTATAATCTTATAAATATATATAATTAATACATTTATTATATATATTTCTAAGATTATAAATATAATAAGTATATTTCTTATAATTTTATAATTATTTAAATTATAATTTTATAAATATAAATAAATATTTATTTATTTATAGTTATAATTATAAATATATATATATATCATATATAAAATTTTATAAATATATATAGTAATATAAATAAATTATTAACATTATATATTTATTAGCACTTTCTATTTTAGCACTGATAAAACATACCTTTATCACCAATTTTTATCTAGCACTGATAAAAGTTTATTCAGGTTTAATAAAAAAACATTAACTTTCTACTCCTTCCTCGTACCCCTTAAGCTCTCGCAAAAGCCGATACTTGCCGCCGCCTTCCCATCCTCCTCCTTTTCTCCTTCCGACTCCTTTACTGTCGCGAATCCATCCGCCTCCTCCTCCTCCTCCTCCTCTTCCACCGACTCCTCCACCGCTGTGAGTCCCTTCGCCATGAACCCACCTTCGTCGTGCCACGATGAATCCCTCTATCGTGAACCCATCTTTGTCGTGTGCCTCTCCTCTGTCGTGCGCCTCTCCTCCATCACGTGCCTCTCCTCCACTGCACCCCTCTCCTCCATCGTGTGCCTCTCCTCTGCCACATGCCCCTCCTCCGTCGGAGGACTCCTCCGCCGTGTGCCTCTCCTCCGCCATGAACACACCTCCACCGTGTGCTGAACCACACATCCATGTTGAGTTTTCTCCTTAGTTTCTCTTTGTTTGTGTATCATGTGGGAGGGGTCCACTGTTTCTTTCCTACAATTTATAGTTTCATTGCACTATTCAATGATAAAAACTAGATAATTAAATAAAAAGATGCAATGGGGTTTGTCACATGTTATTATAGTTTGATACTGTTGGTGATGTTGTGAATTGTACGGGCTAAATGTCCTGCAAAAAATCGTGACCATTGGTGGTCCTTGTTGGCGCACTAAATGAATTTCATGTTGGTTGGTTCTTATTGAACATTTGAATATGAAAATTCATAATTTATGTATACTTGTCTAATGAATAAATTCCCCAGGATGATACAACTTCTGTGATAACACTTGAAATAACAAGCGGAATTGAATAAGGGATGCTTTGTAAAATCTAAAATTGTGTTTGTTTGGTTTGTATGATGTTGCGGTTGTGGGATCAGTTGTGTGTCATGGAATTTAGGTTGATTCATCCATCAAAGGTACATAACCTAATTTTTCTTTATAAAAATTTCTTTAAAAGGTTATAGACTATATTGGGACATGATTTTGTTAACTTCATGAATGAGTTTTTGATAGGTAAGAATTCTCTTGAGTCTTATAATGATACTCTCATCACTTTGATTATAGAGGTTACTAATATGAGTTCAGTTAAGGATTTTAGAATTACTAGTCTTTGTAATTTCATTTATAAAAACTTTTTTTGTAGATTTTAGAAAATATACTACAGAAAATCATACCATCTATTAGTTTAGTACTATAGTCTTTTTCTTGTGTTAAAGAGCTATATGATATGTAGTCTCCGTGAAGTTGTCTTCAAGCATGCAAAATATTTGGAATGTGAATCCTTACTCATTTTTTTGATTAATTAATCCAAAAGGAGAGGCTCCAGAATATAGCCTCAATTTTTTTTATAGGATGTAGTTAG
The DNA here is from genome assembly GCA_963277665.1 of Viscum album. Classification (NCBI taxonomy): domain Eukaryota; kingdom Viridiplantae; phylum Streptophyta; class Magnoliopsida; order Santalales; family Viscaceae; genus Viscum; species Viscum album. Next base: position 1,695,184,744 of record OY728153.1, read on the forward strand.
TGAAATATTTGATAATTTGGAAATATATAATTGTTAGAAGTGGATGGTGTAATTTTAAGTAGTCCATAAGTTGTGAATAAAAGTTGTGGTTATTTAAATATGTGTTTTTAATGGTGATATGTTAAGGTATTCTCCTCATTTTACTGAGAAAATGTATTGGGAATGTAAGGTTCATTCTTTTAAAAGTAATATTAACATTAACTATTCATCAAAATTGAAAGGTTTTAGTTGGACATGATACTGGTGTTAGAAAGTCCACATGTTCAATGGGGAGACTTCCATTAAATTTTGGAAGTTGGTAAAACTAGATGAACAACTGATACTTACTATAAGCAATTGGGGAAACATGCACAAGAAATATGCGATAGAGTTGTTTTTTGAATACTTATTAAGAATAGAAATCCTTGCACAAGAATCTTTGTAACATGAAATGAGAATTTTATTATAGTGATTTTGTTAGGGGTTTAATTTTATCTTCATACGGTCAACTGAGATTATTCCTAATTGGAAGTGATAAGAAATCCTTAACCAAGAATTTGGTATGGTTCCTTTTCTTAGATGTTCAAGAGAGATACTTCTAATATCTTAATGGGATATTTATGAAAACACCAATCTTAACAATAAATGAGATGGGTAATCAGTATGGCTTATGTTGTGATGTATCAGGAGTCATGATTTGAACAGTTCCAATCCATGATGGTCATGTGGTTTCTTATGGGCCATACAGTTAAGAAAACATAAGAGAAACTTCCCAAATCCTTTCCTAGATTTTGAAATAGTGGTGCTTTCCATGAGGTGTTATCATAATACACTAAAAATTGTTTTTGAAATATATTTAATCACAAATTGAAATAAACCATTGATAGCAGAGAAGGTATGAGTACCTAGAGTCTTTTAACTTTGAATTAATTTATACCCTCAATAAGGGGAACATTATTTCTAATGTACCATATTTGATGGATCAGGCTTAGGTAGTTCATGATTCATGAATCAAGTGGAAGATGGTTACCCACTTTTAAGAGATATGAATTTATGTTCAAAAGTATCGTTGTCAAGTGACACTTATGTTTTTATCTATCACTTATTCACTCCTCAGTAGTATTATGGGAGTAAACTATATAATTCTTATTATTTATTCATGATAGACATGATAAAACATTTATTTCTTTATATTTTATAAAATTTTGGTTATTTTTTATTCATGTATCCTTTTTTAAGTGCCTCTCTTTAGATTTATTTCTTTGTGAAAATTCCTAACTCTTTTAAAATGATTCAAGTGTTTTGAATTGTTTCTTAAAAGAATTATATGTGTTCAGCATACCTTGTTTTGGGTTTTAAATACCATTAAAATGATTTAAACAGTTGGCATAGAAATAGGTTACATAACAAGTGTTTGTAAACTCATTTGATTGGATTTCAGAAAGGGATTTGAATTTTTTGAAAGTGTATGTAATACTGGATTCATTTTAACAAGGGGTGTGTGAATTTTTAAATGAAAATTTGTAAAATATAGAGGGTTTTCATTCATTTTAAATGATTAATATTGTAGGTTCATGAAGTTGCCTTGAATTATTTAAAAAAATCAAGTTTTTGAGAAAGAGTGTTTGAAACATATTGGTTTATTTTAATAACGTCGTGTTATTTTAAAGAGGAATTTATGTAAATGATTGGTTTTTTAATGGGATTGAAATTGTGATTTGATAAATAGTTTGAAAAGAATAATTAAATTATGTATCCTTTTTTAGCCTTGGTTAATTTTTATATCAATATTTTTTGTATTTATTTTGTTAAATAATAACATCATTGAAACAAATTGGATGGATATGAATAAATAATGGATGGATGATAATCATTTTACAAAATAGTATAAAGATGGAGTGAAAGTTTTCATCAAGTTTTCAAAATATCATGCATATGACCCTTCTCAAATCCTTCTTCCATGTTTATGATGTTGTTATTCAAGACATGTTAGTCCAGAGGAGTTGGAAGAACACTTGATTTTTTATGGAATAGATCAAAGTTATAAATTTTGGAATTAACATGGGGAAAAAGATAATATAGCTAGTAGATGGGAAATCACTGTGTTATATAGATCATCTGATATGATTACAAGTGTGTACAATGAAGAAGACCATACCGAGGATGTGATTATAGATGTGAATGATGATGAAGATCGTATTGAGGAAATGACAAGGATAGTTAAATATGAACTTCATGATTTCCCAAAATTGTTTGAGCAATTAAAATGTTTTACAATGATACCATTGTATGGTGGTTGAACTAAATATACAACATTATCAGCCGTACTAAAGCTATATAATTTGAAAGTATACAATAGATAGAGTGACACCTGTTTTACAGAATTAATTTCTCTCTTGAATGTCATGTTCCCAGAAGATAATGAGCTCTTGAGCCGAACATATGATGTGAAACAAATGTTATACCTGATGGGTATGATCTCTAAAAGAATACACGCCTACCAAAATGACTGTATACTGTTTCACAGGGACCATAAATCACTTAGAGAATACCCAAAGTGTGGTGCTTCCCGATACAAGAAATATGATTCTGGTCCTATTAAATTTGTATGGTAATTTCCAATAATTCCAAGGTTTAGGCACCTATATGAAATTGAGGATACTATAGGGAAATTAACATGGCATGCAGACAAAAGAAATAAATATGGGAAACTACATTACCTGGAAGACTCTCCTCAGTGGAAGAAAATTTATTCTGTGTATACTGACTTTGGAAATAAGATGAGAAACCTTCGTCTTGCATTATCTATAGATGGAGTGAATACTTTTGGTTTTCAAAGAAGTACTCATAGTACATGGCTGTTTATGTTGGTAAATTATAACATTCCACTATTGTTATGCATGAAACACAAACACATCATGTTATCTATGCTTATATGAGGACCAAAACAACTTAGTAATGATAATAATGTTTATTTGGCTCCATTGATTGAGTATTTGAAATTTTTGTGGGATTCAGGTGTTACGTTGTATAATTCATATAGAAATGAAGATTGAAAATTGAGATTTATGTTATATGGGATGATAAATGACTTTCGTGCTTATATAAATTTGTTAGGATATATCATTAAAGGAACTCATGGGTGTCTTGGCTGCGAAAAGGGTACGCAATCAATTAGGTTGAAATATTCACCAAAAAATATTTTTCTAGGAAATCATAGATATCTACCCTGACAGAACAAGTACTGATCTTGGAAAACATCATTCTATTGAGACCAGGCCCACCTTTACATTCTTTCTAAGTGTTTGGTGGTTTCCACATATGTCAAAACCCACAAATAAATTATTAGGCATTTGAATCTATCAAGGGATTAAAGAGGAATATCAAATACACATAATCAATAGTTTATAGGATGGTTTTCAGACCATATTTTAATGGAGTTAGGTGAAAATTCCGATTCAATTTCAAAATGACTTTGATGTCTAGTCGGAGGGCCAAGTGTATATGTATTATATTACAAAGGTTATGAATTAATGGTTATACATTATAAAAAAATGATCATAATGAATACAATACCATGTAAAATAGTGGAGTTACACTCGTGGCTAAAGTGATGCTTGTTTCTGGTACAAAGGAAAGAAATCCAATTTACTTGAATATGTCATACTTTGGCATTATCAATGAAATATGCGAGTTAGATAATATAACATTCCAAGTTCTGATTTTTCAATGAAAGTGGGTTGATAATAGGAGTACCATTAAAATAGATGAATTGGGATTCATAAAAGTCGATTTCAGTAAGGAAGGGTATAAAGATGAACCATTTATAATGGCATCACTAGAAGTACAAGTATTTTATGTTACAGATCTTGCAAACAAAAAGTGGTCAACTGTTTTGTTATCAACCAAAACCACTGAAGGGTTAGATGAAAATTCAACTGAGGATGACCCATTCATTGGGACATTGCAATCATTTCATAGTAGTACCAATGTAGACGACGTTTTGTATGTCATAAGAGACCCAAATGAAGGGAATTAGATCATCGATAGAGGGGTCAAATCCCTTCATAATTTAAAAAAGAAAAAGTTATTTCAATAATTAGGTTACATTTTTTCATAATATACATCCTGTTATCTGATGTTATTATCCATTTGTTTCTACATTTGTGTACTCTAAATTAAATATTAAACCACTTCGGTAGATAATGAATTATTCATGTTTTAGTGCTCCAAATACATAGGAACACACTAGTTGAAAATAGGTCTATACCCATGCATCTATACCCACAATTTGAAAATCCTTGGGGATATATAGTATTTTTGACCTATTCCCATGGTTTTGTTAAAACTGTGGGTATACTAAAACTGATATAAGATTTTTATCAGGCTCCACCACCCAATTTTTAATTTCCTTCCCCCCACGTCTCCCCATTACCTATCCTCCCCTACCTATCCTCACCTCTCTGACCTCAACCTCCTACTCTCACCTCCGCCTCCACCTCTCGGACCCTGCCTTCCGGCCCCCACCTCCCTCACTCTGCTTTCTTCCCTCCACAGTCGCCTCCGCCTCTGCCTTCTGGTCCCAACCTCCACCTCCCAGACCTCACCTCCACCTCCACCTCCTGGCCCTCACCTCCACCTCTTCCTCCGCCTCCCGGCCCTTGCCTTTGCCTATATGTCCACCTCTTCCTCCTCCCAGTCGTGACCACTTCCACCTCCACTTCCCAACCCTCGCCTCCTCCACCATGGCATCCTCCTCCTCCGCCTCCTCCCGGCCATGGCTGCCTCTGCCTCATTAGATCAATTTATAAAGAATAGGATTTTCATAAGGTATTATCCTAAAACCCTATCATACCATATTATGAAAAATGAATATCTTATAGATGAGGGATAAATTATAAGAGAAGAGGTGTCTCATACTCACGTTGTTGCGCAGTCTTCTGAAATTCTAGTTTAAGCTACCTATGAACTTGAATTACCATTAGTTGTTGAATTAGTATGAGAATATGGACCTCCAAAGTGGGGGATAGAGTTCACAAATCCAAGATATTTGGAACAACTCATACAAATTTAGAATGTGATGAGGATCAGTCACTAATCCAGGGTTCCAAAAGGTGGTTAGCATTCGAAGGTACTCAAATCCAGGTTTAAAGATTTTCTATTCTAGATTCATTTCATTTGTTTAAGAATATATCACAGATTTTTCCTTGAAATATTTTTATTGAATGTTAGAGTTTCCTAAATTTTAGGAATTTGATTACAATTATGATCACTTTCATTTAAAAGGAGGGGATCTAAGTTATCGATGCACTTTCAAATAACACATTGATCATTATAAATACTATTACCACATTTATTATTATAAATGATGGTCCCTATTTGTAATTAATAATTATTAAATAAAATATTTTTTCAACTATAATAGTGTCACTAGGAGTAATAACATTACAAATAATTTTTGTATAACCCTTTGGGATAATATGCATGATAAGGCTGCGAATTATGTTCAAGATTTCCTTATTACCTTTCATATGCTTGTTTAAGTTAATCCCTAGTTTATCACTTTAATTACTAAAATTGATCTTTTTTTAGATTCCAAATATTTTGGAATAACTAAAGTGGGAAATACTCTACCCACAATTATTTTGAAGATAAAGATTTTATGATTGGGTTATCTTTCCTTTAAAACGATATCATATAAACAATATGGGATCATTACTAAAAGAAAAATTAAATACTGGTTTTTATTGCTTTTAAATACACTAATATTATTCAAAATAAATCCATGTATATAAATTTAACATTAAAGTGGAACATTTCTAAATATTTTGATACCATTAATTGGGATTTTATTTTATATATTCTTAGAGTTTTTCAAAATATTACAGTAAATTGGTTGGTGTAACTTAAAATAATGCCATAATTTTTATGACTAATAATGGACCCCTAGTGGGGTATTTTAAATGAAAAAGGGGTGTAAGGCATGGTAAACTGTTGTTTACATTTTTTTTCAGACTTGTAGAAGATTACCTAAGAAATTATTGTGAAAGGATACCGAAGTTGTGTTTTTTACACCTATCATGGCTTCAAGGTACTTACTTACACCATTGCACCTATTTTATATTGATGACCTATTGATTTTCTTTCATGGGGATTAAAATAAACTTGACACAAAAAAAATACTTCTTTATGCAAAGTGAGTCTGTTTATGGAAGTCCATAGCATAGAATAAATATTTTTTATACTTTAACAAATAAATTTAATTTGAATGAAAATAAAATTATCAAATAACTCAATGATAAAATAAATTGTGATTAATGTTAAATACCTTTAAATTCCTATTTTTTGGTCCATAGGTAAGGTTATCAACTTAGAAACCATATTTTCCAAAATTATACTATAAATTTTGTAATGTCCTAAAATTTCATGTGTTAGTTGAGTTGGTGAAGGTGTTAAATATCGATGGAGTAAAGCTCAAGTGGTTTTGAAATTTAGAATATGGATTCAGGAGAAGGATACTTAAGATGTTTTGGAGTGTTAAAAGTGACGGTTCATAGCTGAAGGGACCAATGGAAAATAATTTAATAAATGTTTTGGGAATTGGGAAATTAAAACCCATTATGTTTTCATTAGTATAATACCTCCAAACCGTGTGTAGAGGCCACACGAGTTTTAGCATCTATCAAATGGGTCAAACACCCACCATTGAGAGCCTGATTGTTGGAATTGGAGATCTAGTGGTCTATTAGAACTCCAGTGAGGGACACCAGAATCCCGGTAGTGCCCCTAACCCCTTAATTCATGTATGGGAATTTTGTTCATTCCATGATATATTTTAATAAAATTATCCCCTCTAATTTATCCCTCAATTTTATAAATGTTTTAAGGATTCACCTTTAATTATCCCAACTTCTACCTTGTATTATCTAATAGTTTTCTCCTCTTCCACTTTTACAATTGGTGAAATGTTTATGGTACTAATTTTATCTTGAGTAATGTTTATAACATGTAATTTTTTATTATTGTTTTCCCTCTATGATTCTTATTGATTTTCCATAAATTCCTAATTTGTGTTATTTTTTCATTTCTTTGATTTTTAGTGAACAAGGGTAAATCATATTGCAATATAAGATGAGAAAAACCCTATGGTTATGAGGTAGGTGGTACCCAGTATTTTATCTCATTTTATATGTGTTTCCATGTGATGTATAATTATGTACTTTGAGTAAGTGGGTATGATGGAATGAAAATTGATCCAATAAGTCGAGTGGGTATTTCTTATTATAACCATGATAGATATTCTACACATGATGAGCCTTGGGTTTAGAGGTTTACAATGATTAATTAAATGTAAGGGAATTATCAAAAATTAAAATATAGACCCATGAAGGGTGTATGATGATAAGTTATGACTAGGGATAAATTGTATGGTATAATTTGTGGATTTTGATCCTCATGAAGAGTTGTGAACCATATGAGTTATGGGGTAGTTTAAGATGAGTATTTTGAAAAAATAAGTTATTTAGGAGTGATGAATTATGATCATAGAATGAGATTACTATATAAGTACCTATGTGGTCTTGTGTATGAGAATACACAGAGTGTAGATTTATTTGGTAGTCACCAATGTGTGTTTTTTCCAGGGGGCCTCAAGTATAGAAATGAGAGTAATGATTCGTAAGGGTTATGTCAACATTGAAGGATGATTTGTGAAATGATTGTTGATTGCTTGTTGAGACTAAGGGTGGTCTCTAATGTTTGTGAAAGATAACTTACCATGGATATGTGACCATAATTTTGGCTAGGATTTGGTTTTACATTGTGACCTTAAGACACAAAAATTGATAAGTTGTCAGATAGGTTACTATATCACTTGTCAGGTGACAGTTGTGAGTTCCTTGTCTTTACAGGAAAGATGAGCTCTTTAAAGGGTGGTTCAGAGTGCTTGATTCATGATATTTGATATCCATTAAAAAATATTTTGGTTGGGTTTTTATGTTATTTCATTCTATAAGTACATCTTCTTACATGGACCATTTTATTATTATTTCATGGTACTTATTTATTACCAGGAAGAAGAGGCATATACACTATTCTGGGGACCCCTCCTACTATGCAGTAGTGATCATATGTACCTATATTTATGAACATTATATTGAGGATATATTTAACTCTATATTTAGTTTATTCTATGTATAATATTAAGTGGATATATCATAGCCTTGTCATGATCTTGTTGGTGCATTCCTCATCATGATCTTGTGGGTAGATGTGTTTCCAACCATATGAAATTCTATTCCACTGAAGGTCCAACCATTGAATAACAATCCTACCTCACTTACTTGATCATATTTTTCAAATTTCATAATAATGAACCTTGAAGTAAAGAAATATGGTGTAAAAATTTTGAGCAGTGATTGGATTTTTTAGGATGTGATTCATTTTTGGGGTTTAAGTAGTGTTGAATGAAACCGTTTATGATTCTTGAAACATCTTAAGGTGAATTAATAATTCAACATGAATTATTGGTAGATTATTTAGTTAATTTATCTTTTATTATAGGTTATCATTAGTTTGAATTAGATACAATGTTTAATCATTAATTCTTGGATTAAGGAAGTAATGACGAGACATTTCAATCTAGTTTGAATGGGTGGTATTAAGTTCATTTAAGATGATATATCTTTTCCTTATGAATTAAAAGAAACATATAATTAATTTATCATATTACTCACTTTCTCACTACAAATCGATAGTGTAATATAAAAATTTATACTCAGATAAAGTTCAAAGTGATCGAGAAGCATGATATTTTAACTATGCTCATTTTTTACTATAAATCCATTACATATATTTTTATACTTGAGAATTTATATATCTTTTAGGGATTAATATTTTCAATTTGATTGTATTTTCCCTTGTTAATTTCCCTTACTATTATCCATAATTATTGTTTTGTTCTCAATTAAATTCATTGAATGTATTCCCTTACTCTTATTGTGCATTGCTTTTATATCAGGACAATAATGGAGGTCGTGACAATTTTATTTGGGGTGAGAAACAATTCATATTGTATATTGGTATGTTCATTTACTATTTCCATGTTTCTTTAAAAAAATTGAAAATTGTGGTCCCCTTTGGGTGAAATTTTCTGCAACTCATTCCACTAAAAAAAATTCTAAATTTGTCCCAAAACCAAAAACCATAAAAATCAATTATATCATTAGTTTGTGAGAAATAGTTCATTGACAGCCTCCACTTTCTACTCAACATGAGATTTTGGGAAGGTTGGGCCTTCACTAGGGCCTATTTATTCATTATTCCTCTCACGATGTCATCAATCCATAGAATCAAACAATAAATATCCATGACATTCTTGAATGTTTTTTCCTTAAGACAATATATTTTGTTCTTTCATGTCTACAATGTCACCTGTACTCTCATTTTTTATTCCTGTATTTTCAGGTTTTCTATAATTTCCTTATAGAATAGTCTTAGTCCTAATCACATTAACAACACTATTTGGTGCTATTATTCTAGGTAATTCCTCCAAATAAAATAGTAGTTACTTTATAATGTGAATACTTAACTCCTTCAAAAGATGAACACATTTACTTAAAATTGGAAGACACTGCCATCTTAGTAGCACCACCACAAGGTACTAGCTATGAATTCTTGAGAATATTTTTTCTAGGTCATAGAAACCTACAAATTCCTTTCCAAATTATTTTCATGATCTTTTCTAGAAACCCTTAGAATAATGTTGTAATATTTTGGCATTGAAGACATGAATTTAAAGGAAAAAAGTAATCACTAATTTTATTGAGTACTTAAGGTTGTTTTCTTGACATTCCACATATTCAATGAAATTGGTGATTTTATTTGGTGATTCATCCACTAATTGGTTTCTAGAGGAAGTGTATCACTCTTCTTATTTTCTCATCAAATGTTTTCTATTTCTTCTAGATAATTTCTTCTTGATGCCTCTAGAAATGTACATTATTCTACAATGGATGTTTGTAATCTCATGGTAGTGGTATGATGTAATTTTTTTCTAATAAATAGCCCTTACAAAAAAATCTGTTTCCTCCTTGCTTTCAGGAACATGTTTTGACCCATGGGGCGTTGTGGTTCTTATATTGGGGTAATGATTTGTATAGTCACAAAATAAAGGTATGTTATAGTTTATTTTTTATTTTAATTTTTTATTGCATCGGCCACTTAGGCCTTTTACTGCTTTCTATAGATAGAGGGTAGTTACATTCTACGAAGGGGTCCATAAGGGAACTGGAGGTGGCTACGTGATTTTATTTTCAGGGGAGGGAGATTGGGGTTGTGGAGGGATTAATTAATGTGTTTTATTTTTTTCTACCTTTGTACTATGTTGTTTCTATTTTTTTTTCTTTTGGTGTGGATGACTGACATACGGATGGGTCATGCTGAAATTTTATTTATTTTCTGCTAATATTTTAATTAATTTTTTGTGGGGAAAATCATTCTTGAGTGGTGATTCTTTGATTCCCAGACACTTGTGCCCATCCATGGGCATAGACCATCCAGCTTAGTCCATCCTAGTATTCAAATATTAGAGTCTGTGTCTGAACCATGGGAAGGTCTAGGAAATATAGATAATTAGGGAGGAATTGAGAATGTCTAGGAATGAATTGTGAATTTCTATGAATAAGGATCGAGGACATTGGACTTTATAATGAGTAGATATGGGAGACTATGCAATATATATTTATTCTGAAAATGCTAGGGGTATAAAAGGTAGTGAAATGATAATGTGTTGGGAATAATAAATGGAAATTCACATTCATAACCAATTTGATAATATAATATTAAATCATGAGCTATTGTACATTGTTGGAGTTGATGATTAGACTCCACCCCAATGAAACTATAGAAATACCTTGGTTCCAAAATACTATATCATACACTAGATAGCTTGGTTTGAAATTCCCAGTAAAACCTCCATTGACCTCATAGCAGGGCTCATGACTTATTAGTAGATCGTAACCAGGTCAAGGTAGTTATTCCCTTATCACATATACTGAGTGGAATTCCACACAACACTAAATACAACAATATACCCAAAATAAATGCCTGAGGTTGTCTAAAGCTACCTTTATTCTCTGATATAATGTTAGGAACAAGGTGAATCTTCCCACATGTTCTTCTATGAGGATTTTGTTCATTATTAGAGTCACCCACACCGTTTTGTTTTTCCAGGGAGTCCCACTCATCTGGAAAAGGAATAGTGAATTCTTCATGATAATTGGGCTCTATGTATTGACTTTTCAATATCTGTAGGAAAAAAATGAATTCCCCTTGTAAGAATTTCAACTTTCAAACATATAATGCCCAGAAGTAGGGTGATTAATCCCTAGTTTGAGACACCAAAGGGAGTGCCGCATAACACATATAAAAGACTATTTATTGTTTTTATTCTTCATATTATGGTTTTACAGGTGTGAAAACCTTCACCGTGGTTAAATATGCGATCTATTGAAATATGTGAATATCCACATTCAAACTCTCCTTTCAAACTCTTCAGAATCTTGACATTTGAATCTTTAGTAAAAAATCTTCATTTAAGAACATGGCCTGCTAAGTCTTCATTAAAAATATTCCTTAAAAAAATCTTGAATATCGCAACACTATATTCTTCATTTAAGACTCTAAATACTATGGAATCTATATTACCAAAAATATTCATTCAAAACATCACTCGTATGAGACCCAAAATCTTGATTCATGCAACCATCTAAAACATGCAAGAGTTGCATTCACATGCAGCATATTTTTCCTCATGAACACTGCTAGTTAGCTTGCTTTTCCACACCTACAAATGTAGTTCCCATTTTATAACAGCTTCATGGAAGATTCTGAATCCCTATGCAATAATATTTATGTAGGCCGGTTAAATATTGTGTAATTTCATTCTACTAAACCAGTTAAAAATTTCTCCAGTATTCATGTATTTTAAATAAGTTCCATACTTTAGATATTGAGATTAATTCTAGCCTTAATATATCATCCACTACTTCAATTCAGCTAGTGAACATGATCCACATCCAATTTCCAACCTGTATCAGCTTTCATCCATTCTCCAAGCACATATCAATATCTCAAAATCATGAATGTCATTTCATTATGAAATTCTTCCATGCATATTGTCACCCTCATTCCTCTTCCAATACTTCTTCTTTTTGTTAACACATCAAATTCACTCCCCTTATATATATTTTCAAGACATCTTCATGCAATAGATCTTCATTCCATTATTATTGACAAATCCCATGCCTCTTCAATCAAACATACATCATTTATACCACATATGATTTCCACAAATCCAACCAATTAAGGATTGGTTGCAATAATCCCCCCTTTGGATTTTGTTGACAATGTCATATCATGCTCAAAGCATCCAATCCACAACATCATTATTCTCTCCTCCTTTGTAAATAAAATACAAAGGATCTTTTTCTCATTGGAAAATATCAAGTCCATTTTATAACCCCCCTTCCTCAACATACTCCATGCACTAAATATGTCCAGAGAAACCGTCACCTTTAAAACCACTTCATAAATACTAGATTAAGAGATATATTGCCCCTCATGATGATTTCACCTATACACACCATTGGAAAGATGTCTTAGAATATGATTGAAACTAAGAAAACCTTAAAGAAAAAATTTGATACCTTCACCACTTTGTAACAAGAAATATACCAACATATCTTAATAAATACATCTTCAAAATGATTCCCGCATATACAATTAGATCCATATTTGAATTTTTTTGGATGAAAGATTCAGTAATATTGGTCCATAGATTCATTCATGGAATTGTATTCATTATCTCTTTATTAAGTTGACTTATTTTCAACTTTTGTTGGGAAATTTAAGCTTTGAAACTCCATTCATTTGAATAATGCATATCCAAATTTGGATTTGGTATCCATTTAACTTCAAACATACAGTATGTAAACAATGATTTTCATGATTATAATATATTTTCTATAATACCACTATAATTTTTCTTGAAACCCATATCACAAGTCATCTCCTTTCTTCCAAATTAGGCTAAACAACCTCTATGAGAAATGTTTTCAACCCCCCCCCCCTTAATGTTTTCATTTCCTTCCACCATATGGTAGAATGATTTTACCATGAGAGGCTATTGATAATATTGTATTCATCAAGCATCTTCAAGATTATATTGTAAAAAACACTCAGAAATTACCATCATGTTAGTGAGAAATAAATTTACAGGAAATATTAAATAATTCTACTTCCTCATAAAGTTTTCCAATCACTCCACCAAGGTCTGTCATCATCAGATAGGGCTTGAAATTATTTTTGGAGTCTCCCAAGCACTTCTCAAAACCATTGGTGGGTCAAGTTACTTGACTTTGACACCCGGATAACTTTAAATAATCTATGATATTCACTATTTTATAATATTTTAGCATGCACAGACATATTCTAGAATTTATGTACAGATTCATCATAGTTTTCTACAAGGAAATGGATAAGAAAAAATTGTTTCATAGATTTTTTTGCCACTTCTTTCATAATATCCTTTCACATACAATATGTATAGACATATTTCAGCATGACAAGCACAAATTCAAGCAAATACAATTAGATTCCAACATTAAATCCCCAAGATAATAGATTTAACAATACAGCTGCATAGATTCTATCTTGTGGCCTTTAAGGTGATATATTTAAACACCCATTTCACTTAAATTATTCCTCAAATACTCAATGATTCTTCTTTTGATGCACACATAGTGAAACTCCCTCTTGGATTGAATATCCCCTAAATCAATGTACACATTAGTTTAAACAATATAGAGCTAGGGAGAGGGGTTATCTCCAATATCTTCATTCTATGAAACTTGGTTGGTCGTTGTGAATCAACCCCTTCCATTATTCTTCAAAGTTTTTCTTTTATGTGCAACATGTGGAAAAACCTCCTCATTACATGAATTGTAATTAACCCCTTTTGTAATTACCATCTCACTGGTAAATAATTCTTCCTTTGAAGCATGATATTTTGAGTTTTTTCATCCCTCTTTCTTTATGTAAGAGATGATCCATCATTATTCTATGTATGCTTTATATTGGTATGGTTATAATGTTATAGAAAAGTCACTGTGGTAACATATTTCTATATGGGCTTCTTAAATTACCCATGGATTTGTACTGTATACTTCTTGAAGCTAGAAAAAAACTCTTATTTCCATTTTCTGTTGTTTTATACTTCTCCCTCACTACATAGAGAAATATGGGGGCTAGTGAAGGAGCACTAGAAAATAATGGTGCATGTGGGTAGGGCTCAGGATAAGCAGTTTTTATAGGGAAGTAGGTCTTTGGTCCTATAAAATACCACCTTTGGGAAATTAAAAGAAGTTGTATTTGGGCCATAACAAACAAGGCCCTCTGGTCTAGAAAAAACAAGGGCCTTCATGCTATAAAAATATGGTCCTTTGGGTCATGAGTAGGGGTCTTCAGTCCAGGGAAAAAAATAAGGGCTTTTATGCCATAAAAACATGGGCCTTCGGGTATCAAATAAGGGGTCTTTAGGAGATAAAAAACACTGAAATTTGGTCCATTGAAAAATAATGCCATTTAATCCTGAAATTTTAGGACTTTAAATGGAAAATTATATTAGGTATTCAGAACATCAATCATCAGCCTTTAGGAAACTATAATCATAATGAGATAAATATGGAGTTGGCAGTCCCTAGGATGAACCTTTAGGAGTACTTGAGATCTTGGTTGCCTTCTTGATCTTCTTTCTTTATCTTTGGGAAAAATTACAATATTATTCAATAGGATTCAACTTTAGATCATAAATTGATTTATTCTAATCATTTGGAATAACTTTATTTTCTTTATTCATCATAGATTTTTTCCATACAGATCCTCAAGTTCCACCCATGTATCTTTAGAATGTTTTCTATGAGAAAAACACCACTTCATTGGTGTTGAGAGTGAAATTGAAATATTTGACTATGACTAGATAGTTGGATTAGTTGTAAATGTATACATGAGGTATGTTCTCATGATTTTATTTTCCAAAATCTCATATACTGTGGTAATTACGACTAAATACATTTCATATTTTTGGTAGGTGTATATATGAAAAACAATTAAAGGGATTTTCCCATGAGAAAAAGTTAGTTTTCATTATTCCTAACATCACCTCAACTGTAGAAGGTAAAATAAAACCCAAAAAAAGGATGAAATAGTAGGAGGTATGATCAGATCCTTTGAAAGAAATATTTCGGATGACATACTCTATTTAATACCAATGATGTAGGGGTAAGACTCTACAATTTTATCATATCAAATTTATTTTCATTTTGTTCATTGCTTATTCCTTTTTGTGTTTTTAGGCAGCATAGGATGATCAATGTAGAAAATTTAGATACTCAAAAGATTTATTTCCTAGATTCATTACATAGATATCCAACAAACCATCCACACATGATGGTTTTTTTTAATTTTTAATACACTATATCCAATATTTTATAACTAAACATCAAGTTATATAATTTACATTATATTTTAATGAAGATTCTGTTATGATAGGTTCATGCATCACTATCATCTGAAAATATTAATGAGGCTAAGGGATAAGGAAAAGTAAGAACACAAGTGCAATGACTAGATAAGTATCTAGGTATATATAATTATATTTCACTATCAAAATACATATCAAAACAAAATAGTTATTCTCCTCAACATTTTTGTTTCTTTTGAAACAAACCAATGTAAAAGATTTCAATTATTATGTTTGTAAATTTATGACAGAGATCATATTAAATGTACAAACCAGCATTCTATAAGAGGTATTTAGAAGATAATTACTATTTCATTTAAAATATTTATTAATTATTTGTGTATTTATATTTTTCTAGTACTACTATGACTGTCGAAAAGAATCAAATTCAGAAGATGATATAGATGTGCTCAGAAATGAAATGGAGTTATACATTATGAAATATTGTACACAAATATCATGAATATGTGACTTCCACATGTAGGGTATGAATTTCTAATGTTAATATCACCTTCTAACATCTTTATGACCATGTTATCCTTATATGATCATTGATATCTCCATTTTTTACACTAATTCAACTTATATGATCACCCTTTATTGTGTTTCATATCCTTAGGTTATTTATAATGGTTTTATAAATGATTTATAATAAGACTAGTACAATTCAAAGTGTCTCTTTTTATTTAAAATTGAATTTAATTTATGTAAAAAAATAAGTGACATACTGAAAACTGAGAAAAAACGTTCATATTGTTTTTATATTTTATAAAAATGATATATTATTTATTTTTTACATGTAGGTATAATTATCACCTCAATAAGACACATGGTGTGGCTAATAGAACTCACAGTGTCTCTTTTTAATTAAAATAGACATTAATTTAAGTAAAAACAACAAGTGACATTCTGAAAACTGATCAAACAAATTATGATTGTTTTAATACCTTAGAAAAATTATCAATGAGTCATATTTGACATGTAAGAGTCAACCGAAACTAAATACAATGCATGGTGTGGTTGGTACAACTCAAAGTGTCTTTTATTAAAAATTGACATTAATTTAAGTAAAAACAACAAGTGACATACTGAAAATTGAGTAAACACATTAATATTGTTTTGATATTTCAATAAAAATATATATTAGTCATTTATGATGTGTAGGGATCATATAAACCTTAATAAGACACATGGTGTGGCTGGTATAACTCAAAGTGTTTCTTTTTATTTAAAATTGACATTAATTTAAGTAAAAACAACAATTAGCCTATTTAAAACCAATAAAACGTATACAAATTATTATGATATTTTAGGAAAATTATCCATGATTAATTTATGATGTGTAAGAGTCAATATCACCTCAATATGATTCATGGTGTGGCCGTTACAACTTCAAGTGTCTCTTTTTATTTAAAATTGCTATTAATTTAAGTAAAAAACAAAAAGTGACATACTGAAAAATGTGAAAACACATTTGGATTGTTCTGATATTTTATTAAAATGATATATTAGTTATTTTTTATGTTTAGGGATCATACGCACATTAATATGATGCATGGTGTGTATGGTATAAATCAAAAAATTTTATTTAAAATTGACATTAATTTAAGTAAAAATAACAAGTGACATACTAAAAACTGAGAAAACACATTTGGATTGTTTTTATATTTTATAAAAACAATATATTAGTCATTTTTATGTGTATTAATTATCCTTACCTCAATAAAATTGTTTGTGTGGCCGATAATACTCAATGTTTCTCTTTTTATTTAAAATTGACATTAATTTAAGTAAAAACAACAAATGACATACTGAAAACTGAGCAAATGAATTTGGATTGTTTTGATACTTTAGGAAAATGATCCATGAGTCATTTTTGACATGTAGTATTAACCCACACCTCAATATGATGCATGGTGTGACCGGTATGACTAAAAGTGTATGTTATCAGTTTAAAATTGACATTTTAGTTCAAAACGTATCACTCATTGAAAACCAAAAAAACACACTTTGATTGTCTTTAAAATTTTGGGAAATGATTTATAGGTAATATTGATGTGTATGAAGCAGTATCATGTCAAACCGATGCACGATTCGATTGGTATGACTCAAAATGTGGGTTTTCTATTTGAAATGACATTTTAGTAAAAAACACTTGTGACATACTGAAAACTGAGAAAACACATTCGGAATGTTTTGATAATTTAAGAAAATTAATCCATTAGTAATTTTTGATGGGTTGGAATTAGAAGCACCTCAATACAACACAATGTTTGGCCTATATAACTTAAAGTGTCACTTTTTATTTAAAATTGACATTAATTTAAGTAAAAACAACAACTGACATACCAAAAACTGATAAAAAACATTTGGATTGTTCTGATACTTTGGGAAAACAATCCATGAGTCATTTTTGCTGTTTTAGAGTCACTCAAACCTCAATAAGATACACAGTGTGACCGGTATGACTAAAAGTGTCTGTTATCAGTTTAAAATTGACATTTTATTTCAAAACGTGTCACTCACTAAGAACTATGAAAATGAACTCAAATTGTCTTGATAATTTAGTAAAGTGATTAATAATTCATTTTTGATGTGTATGAAGTAGTCTCATGTCAAATTGACGCATTATATGACTAGTATGACTCAAAATGCGCGTTTTTAGTTTGAAATGACATTTTATTAAAAAAAAGACAAATGGCATTCTGAAAACCAGAACATTTGAATTGTTTTGATACTTTATTAAAACAATCCATCAATAATTTTTGATTGGTAGGGATCATCGATACCTCAATATGATGCACAGTGTGGCCAGTATAACTCAAAGTGTATGTTTTTGTTTAAAATTGACATTAATTTAGGTAAAAACAACAAGTGACATACTGAAAACAAAGAAGAAACATTTATATTGTTTTTATAATTTATTAAAATTATCCATCAGTAATTTGTGACATGTAGGAGTCACCTGAACCTTAATCTGACACATGATGTGACCGATATGACTAAAAGTGCCCGTTATCAATTTAAAATTGACATTTTAGTTCAAAACATGTCACTCACTAAAAACCAAAAAAACACACTCTGATTGTCTTGATAATTTAGTATAGTGATTAATATGTCTTTTTTTATGTGTATGAATCTTTTTCATCTCAAACCAATGCATGATGTGACTGGTATGACTCAAAATATGTGTTTTTAGTTTGAAATGACATTTTAGTAAAAAACACAAGTGACATACTGAAAACTAAGAAAACTTATTCAGATTTTTTTGATTATTTAGAAAAATAATCCATCTATAATGTGTGGTATGTAAGAATCAGTTGCACCTAAATACGACACATGGTGTGGCTGGTATAACTCAAAGTGTCCCTTTTATTTAAAACTGACATTAATTTAATTAAAAACAACAAGTGACATACTGAAAATCCAACAAATGCATTTAGATTGTTTTGATACTTCAGGACAATGATCCATGATACATTTTTTATGTATAGGAGACACCAACATCTCAATATGATGCACAATGTGACCGGTATGACTAAAAGTGTCCACTTTTGGATTAAAATTAACATTTTAGTTCAAAATGTGTCACTGACTAAAAACCTAACAAAAAAGCTCCAATTATCATGATAATTTAGGACAATGATTTATAAGTCATATATGACATATATGAATAATTATCATGTCAAATTGATGCACGATGTGACCGGTATGACACGAAATGCATGTTTTCAGTTTGAAATGACATTTTGGTAAAAAAACACAATTGACATACTAAAAACTGAACAAACACATTTAGATTATTTTGATACTTCAGGACAATAATTCATCAATAATTTGTGATAGATAGTAATCATAAACAACTCAATATGATGCATAGTGTGGCTGGTTTAACTCCAAATTTGTCATTATTTAAAATTGACATTAATTTTAGTAAAAGAACAAGTGATATACTCAAAACTGAGAAAATGCATTCATATTGTTTTCTTATTTTAGGACAATGATCTATAACTCATTTGTAATGTGTAGGAATTAACCCCACCTCAATAGGATGCACAGAGTGACCTGTATAAATCTAAATGTGTCATTTTTATTAAATATTGACATTTTATTAATGTGTTCTTCCATATTAATGTTTAATTTATATCTTTATATTATTTCTAATTTAATATTTTTTTCTTATATAGGTAGAAATTTTTGATTGTTTTGAGATAATTTGTTAGAAAACTAATACCATGGGAGGAGATTTTTGATAGGGGATCATGGGTGTCAAAAGATGAAATATTAATGTTTTAGAATGTTTGTTGGAAAACTGTAAATGTAATTATATAAAACATTTTTTTTTAAATGTAAATAATAGTGTTTATTTCTGTATATACCATGGGTGGATAGTTTTGTATTGCTGATGTCAATTAAATGTATATAGTAGGTTTGTTTTGGGTGTGCTATTTAAATTGCAGTTTTCTTCTGAGGGTGTTGTGTTTAAATTAGAGGTTGGGTGTGCTGTTATATAAGTAGAAAATTACAGGTGGGTATCCCTTTATTAGTTCTATCTTTAGCACTAATAAAGGATACCCCCGTTATTATTGTTGTTAAAGGATATTTTGTACACTGTTAAAGTCCATATTTGTAGTAGTGAATTTTGTCTATAAATGGGACCATTAGTATCTTCATTATCACAGTTTTGGAAGAAAAAAATACATCATGAAGCTCTACTCACACTAGTCTCAAACTCTCTCCATATAGCTCAATTAAGCCTAAAACTAAGGTAAATTAACTTAAATTGAGGTTAATTGGGTTACCTAAAGGATTTTTACATAAAAAAAATGTTCACATGAGATTTCTTCCTCCCAATCCCTCAATACTAGGGAAAATGATCTGTACTAGGTGCCATCCTAAAGATCCATTCACCTAAAGACATCCATGGAGACCCTTGACCACAAGATAAATCCTCACCAAATTTCTATCACTAGGATGACCAATTATTCCTAACATTGTCACCAGGGAGAACCATTTTTTCCCACAACCTTCTAAGGTGAAACATTTCCCAACCCAACACTATGAAAATCCGCACTTAGGTCCTTCACCTGGGCGAGATATTTTCCACCACTCCCACACCAGGGCACCATGAACACCCAAATTTTAGTGGTATGGAATCCCTTCACTTAGGTCTCTAGCCTTGGCATCCTATTATCAATGTATCCTTTAAAACTACCAGATCCACATGATCAAGGCCTGAACATCAATGTGCATCTCTTCAATCACGTATTCTCTTGATAAAAGGATGATTAATAATTTTTATCCTAAATAAGTACAACCATATGGGTGAGAACAATCATTTATCCCCTTAGTAATGAGAGTCTCTATCTTGAGGGAACTCAAGCGCTCTCCCATTTTTTCAAGCTTCACATTTTAGTTGTCGAACTCTTGCATTGGCCCGATTCCAATCAATGAGCCATGAAAACCTGATCTTCCTCATAATGTACAAGTCTGAGTCGCATTCCCATTAATGATTTCATCACCTAGAATCATCAATGATCAAGGGAGAGAAAAATTTATTTTATCAGCACCCATGCCAGTTGATCTAAATCATTGGTGTAACGCCCTAACCCCAGAATCCCGAAGTTGGTGCATTATTTTATTACATTGGCATGATTACAATGAATAAAATACTGAAGGATAGATCAGTTTAACAGTCTTGGAAATCTATATTACATACATGATACCCATAATATGGTAAATAGGAAATACAAACATGATACATGAAAATAAAATAAATTTCATCCTAGAAATCTTATTCAAAGATTTCATCTTCATAACCTGGGAAACGAAACATAATAAGGGTGAAATCAAATTCTCAGTAAGGTTAATTAAAGAGGAAGAAATAATGAATCAATAGGAATAAATTAACATGGCAAGGTAAATAAATTATAACACATGTCATTCAAATAACTAGATAATGAAAAATCAATACGACAATGTAAGAAACTAAAACACATGCCATTTAATAAATGACCTGAAAATGAAATGCATCAATAGATATGTCAACACAAAATCTCATGGATGAATAATAACTAAAACTAAATGAGGTAAATTATTTATTAATAGAAATCATGTCTACGGAACATGAAAACCTATACAATCAAGACATTACACAAGATTGTTTAAAACCATGGATAGAAACCCATTTAATTTGTCTAACTTATTTGTTTCATGAGAACCTATCAATGCATCAAGGGGCTATATAAATTTTGAACCCCACCCATAATTACAATTCCAAATAATTCCTCATATAAATTAAAATAAATAAATAATATTCCTTATCAAATATCCTAATTTAATAAGTAATATGGATTTATCAATAAATCCCTAGTTAATTAAATAACTGTCCAAGTGAACACTGTATGTAAAATGATATACAGTTTAGGAAATAATAATATCTATTGTGTGAGAATATGGATATTCAAGGTAATTTCTAATGAAAAATTATTAAAATAAAGTTATTGTTTCAAGATAATGTTAAAAATAATAAAAAATAAGTGAGATTTCAAATATAGTCATTGAGAACATTTTTGAGGAGAATAATATTTAAACATTCCAAAGTGTCACATACCACTCTCAAAAATTTGAATCATAATATCTATAAAGGTATGGCATTAAATTAAACTTATAATATCATGATAATAATAGTATTGATTATATAACATTAAAAAGGTAGTATATACACCAAATAAAAGTGAATAGGTGTATAATAACAAATAAGTTTTAAATGTAAATTGAGATGAAATTACTTTACCTTAACATTCCTTTTGTTTCATGGTTTTTATCGTATTTTATTGTGGATTATAATATGTTACTAACTTATACGATAAACATAATAATGTTTTTAATATCATATATTAACTTTTTACAATATTTTATTACCCTTTTGTTAACACTATTTCATTATTTTAACTATTTATGGTGCTAATTGCCTAGTTTTCTGAAGTATGTTTTGACATGTTACTTGTTGTTCATATTTATTAGATCATCATTTAATCATATATATAATTTAAAACATGAATTAATTATATTATATATTCAGTACATATTTATTCATAATAGTTCATAATATTTTGAGATAAGAAATGAAGTGCACCATTCTTGGAGATGGTAGACTGTATGTATGCAAGAATGGTACTTTAATTTCTTTTTCATATTAAAAGAATGAAAACTAAATGATACATATGTATATTATAATTAATGTATCATATATATGTTATATATGTTACATATTTTTATTAAAACCATCTTTTATACATTCTATGTATGGCATGAAGGAGTCATATCGCTTTGAGATGGCGGTAGTCCACACTCCCTCAAACAAAATTTTCATATTTACACAAGATGGAAAGCATAAAGGTATGTTATAAATAAAAATTATATAAGCATAAAGACATTATAAATATAATATGTATTATATATAAATATATTTTCTATTATAATGTCCACCATTACTGGTTGTAAAGAAAAAATGAACAATCATTATTTCGTGAGGTAGTAGTTCTCCGTACACAGAAACAATATGTTTGTTACCAATTAGATGGAGGTGTTTGAAATTTTAGGCCGAACCCTTTAAATAAAAAAACATACTAGTATATTTATGATACTTTTGTTCTTATATAATAATAATATAAACATATTTGGGGGGGGGGTATAGAAAGAAAATTAAACTAGAGAGCTTGAAGAAGATGTTGCCTCTTAATCAGGTATCTTCTTTTGGTTAGTTCCAAAAGGCTTCCTTGGAAGGATTTCTTCCCAAATAGAGAATTAAAGGTCATGGGGTGGGGTATTTTGGGAAGCTATTTGGGTAGATATTTACCAAACATAAATGGTTTGAGAGGTGCGAGGAAATGGGAGAGGTGGTGGCCTTTTATTAGGGAGGAAAAGGACTCACTTGGTATTTTTGAAAAGAAGTTAGGTGTACCCTCATTTTTCCCTAAAAAATATTAAAAACCCAAAAAAATTAAATTATTTAAGGTTAATGGAAATATTATGGACATTAAATTTTTTTTTTTACAAGCTTATAGGTCATTTGGGCCCTTAAGTTTAAGGTTTAGTCCTTTATTAAGATTAATTTTACCTTAATAATTGTAATTAATTTTAATTACTTTCACTAATATTTTTTATAAAAAAAAAGTTGGTGTTATTATAAATTATAAATTATTATGATTTAAAATATGGGATCCATTTTTTAAAATTCTAATCAAATAATTGGCAGAAAATAATTCAAAATTCACCCCGCAGGCAAGACAATAATGCATAATTTTAACTAAAAATGTCTGAAAGTTTGCTATGTTTTTATAATAAATTTCAAAGTGAGATTGATTAAAATTACATGAATTATATTAATTTATAAAAAAAATCTAATTAAACTTTAAAACCAATTGAAATTATAATTTATCTTTATATATAAATTATATGAAAAAATAGTTTTGAACTAAAATTCAGTATTTTTAACTATTCATTAAAAAATGATATGTTTCCAAAAAATAATAAAAATTCACCCAAACCAAATTATTATATTTTTATTTCAAATATTAACTTTATTTTTACATATGAAATCAATTAAATCTCCAAAATTCATATTTAAAATGGGTTCTACATTAAAAGGTTGTAAAACTACCTTAATAAAAACATAGTATATTATGCATAAAATTGTGTTAGTTTTTATATTAATCCTATAAAATATAGCAGATGAATATAAAAAATATTTTATTTAATATATAATATATATATATAACATTAATATCACTCACTAATTTTAATTAATTTAATTTAATAGAATAAAACAACTTTGTGAGCATAAAAATAATAATAATTTTCTTTATATTCAATCAATTTTCATATTCATTTATAATTAATTTGTAACCAATTAATTCATTTTATATTTGTGTAAAACATATATTTTAATAATATATTTAATTATATTCATAACCACTAATTTTATGGCTAGGTTATATTAAATAATATTTTAATAATATATAATTATTCGGAAAAAAAACTCGATCTTGCCTGTTACGCAAGCCATTTGAAGAAACTTGTTATTGCATGTAACGTACACTAACTCAGTATCAAGTTCATTGAAATTTATATCATTTATTTAATTTACTTTAAATAGTAAATATATTGGAAAGTCTTGGGGTAATATATTCGCCTATGTGCTTGGTGATGCATGTGATGCTTGCTATCAAGTAAAATGTTCTTACTTAATAATTTGAGGGTGTTACATTCTCTCCACCTTCATTAAATTGAGTCCCAGAAATTTAAAATTGACCTTGGTAATCAAGGGATTGATATTTTAAAATAACTATTGTTGAAAAACCCACATCATAAAAGGGTTAATATCACATCTTCTTAATAAGATGGAAATGAAAGTACAATGATCGCGTAATAAGGTTCCCTGGTAGGAGAACATAGGTGGGAAATGGAATCATGGATAAAATGGAAAAATATAACAATTAAGTTTGGATGGAGAGTTTTAGAGAACATGATTAAGAGAAAGTTAACAATAAAAAATCCCTAAAACCATGATGATCTAATGGCCATCTGATTCATCAGAAATAAATTTACTAGGACAACATTTTTGGTTTCAAGATCATTTTTCCTGGAGTTGAGTAATTCTTTCACTCTCTAAGAATATATGAAAATATATGTTTCTATAAATATAATCTTTTCCTATGATTACACCTTGAACTATTTATACATCATCTCTTAGCACATGATGCATCATATGGTGAATTAATACATTATACTTTAAAATATCATTCAATGATCAACTTAAACCATTTTCTAAATGGTAATTTTTTTCAAAATATTATGATCCAGAAACATAGGAAGGAAGGTCACTGAATTTCTAAAATGATCTTATCATTTTCCTTTAATAAAAATTAAGAATCTCTAAATTTCCACATTCAAAATATGTGAATAAATTCATTATATATCCTCCTAAAATATGGTAATAACTCATATTACTATAAAACCTTGTTGGAAACATGCATTATTACTTATTTCATAAGTAAGTCACATGTTATTGGATATATTACTTAAATAAAAAAGTGTTTTAAACTCTATCAATGGTATCATAGACCACTTTTTGACAAGTAATTAATCAATTCCAAGGTAATCAAAACTTATCCAAATCAATCATTTCATCATTATTATCTCAACATCAGGAACATATTAAGGTTTGTCTTTCCATTAACCATGTGTTTTCTGAAAATATTATATTTCAACTGAAAAAAATTTCTTGGTACCATTTAACATATGATCTCAAATACCTAATTAAAATTTTCTACAGTATAATATTTATATATTTCATAAATCATATGATGAAAACATAATAAAAAAAATACATTTACAGTATACTTATTAGATCCAAATACATAAGTAAATTAATCATTCCACTTTGGTTGTGTCAATAACATATGCTTGACCTTGATCAATTATATTATTTGAAGGTATATTCCCTTGATGTTTAGGGAATTCATTTATGTAGTTCCCTACCTCCTTACATTCATAATATTGAATAGCTTTTTTTACTTCTTTAATTTGCATTATTTTTTTCAATGACCCTTTTCTTCACACTTATAACAAACTTCCAATCCTTCCAATCATTTACCATGGTGATTATTTCTATAGTTATCACATGTTGTAAAATCATTCTTTTCCTTCATCTTATTTGATTCATTACCTTTTTCATGGTGTTTAGAAGACCTATTCTTCTCTTGGTTTCCCTTGGAACCATAGTACATGGATGATTGTTTCTATTTCTTGATAGAACGTAAAACTATTTCATCATATGAAGAAAAATTCTGAGAAACCAGTTCCCTTAGAATATTTTGCTTAATTACTTCAAATAAATTATAAATCTTACATTCTATATGGCATATGAAATCCATGACATACCTTGTTAACCTCATAAAATTTTCTTCATACTCCACAATAATCTCTTCCTTATTTTGATTTAAACTAAGGAACTTTCTCTTCATCTCAATTTGTTGGTCACAAGTAAAGTATTTGTCCAACAATGTCTCCTTAAAAGTTCACCAATCCATGAGTTCAATTTATTCTTCCTCTATTGTATTTTGGATCAGAGACCACCACTGGTTAGTATCACCTTGGAGACAATAGACTGCAAGTGTAACCTTTTCCTTTTCACTGCATTCCAATTCAATAAACATCTTCTCCAGAGACTTAATCCTTTTCTTAGTGAAAATTTTATTAGTATTACCACTAAATGATTGGGGATTCTACCACATAAAGAGATCCACCATAGGATATTCTATTCATAGAATCAGTTTCGCCATTCAAGAAAGGTTATTTTTCATAACCTGACTAAGTTTCCCGAATATATCGATAACTTTCTCAATTCTAATACCAGTTAAATTTTTTTCATCAGTAGGGAAATATCTACATTTTCCATGAGTACTGATAACATTATTCCTTCTATACCACATTTCTAAATAATGGAATATAAATTATTAGCTCATAAAATTATGAAGTTGCATAACTCTAAATATGGTATAACATATAACATAATTTGTGCATCATGAATCCTAGAATCATAATCTTTGGTTACTTTGGAGAAATATTTACCTCTTAAATCTTTCATAATAGCAGGTATAAAAAATGTGAACAATACTAAGTGTATCCAACAGGAGTGTTAAATAAGATGTGAAGTAAGGTACGTTTTTGTGTACCAGGTTGCACCAGGTTAGGCTTAGAACACCTTTCAGTGTTTCTACTCCAAGGTACATATATTCTAGAACCATGTCCACTTGTAGTATCTAGACAGGGATGTATTTCTAGGAATACCCACACAATATCTATATTATCAAAATTCTAGAAAATTCCTCTATACTTATCCTCAATTTCTATCATAGGATTATGCTCCCTAATATAAGTTTTTATAAATATATTTTCCAAGGATGATACTAAACTTCATCTGATACCAACTGTAACACCCTGATCCCAGAAGCCTAGATCCGGTGCATTATTTTATTAAAATGTCATGATTACAAGGAATCAAACCCTGAAGAACTGACTAGTTTAGAAGTCTTGTAAATCTTGATTAAATACATGATACCTATAATACATTGGGAAATTGTAAATAAAAACATGATACATAAAAATAAAATAAATTGCATCTTGGAAAGCATATTCAAAGACTTCTTCTTCATAACCTGGAGAAATGAAACATTATAAGGGTGATCTCAAATGATCAGTAAGAGTAATTAAAGTGGAATAAATAATGAATTAATAGGAATAAATTCACATATAAAGGTAAATAAATGATAAAGCATTCAATTAAAATAACTAGATAAGGGAAAATAAATATGGAAAGGTAAGAAACTGAAACACATGTCATTTAATCAATGATATAAAAATGAAATGTACTTATAGATATATCAATGAAAAATATCATGGATGGATAATAACTGAAACTAAATGAGGGAAATGATTTCTTAATGGACTTCATGTCTAAGGCACATGAAAACATATACCTTTAATACCTTTCATAAGATGATTTAAAACTATAGATAGAAACCCATTTAATTTGGCCAACTTATTTTTCTCATGAGAACCTATCGATGCATTGAGGGGAAATATAAAATCCAAGACCCACCCATCATTACTAGTCCATATAATTACATATATTAATTAATAAAAATAAATAATATACCTTATAAAATATCCATATTGAATAAATAATTTGGATTTATCAATAATTCCCCAGTTAATCAAATAAATGCCAAAGTGAACAAAATATGTAAAATTATATAAGGTTTAGGGAATAATAATATACATTGTGTGAGAATGTGGATATTAAAGGTAATTTATAATAAACATGATTATAATAAAGTTATTATTTCCAGATAAATTTAAAAATCACAAAAGGAAGTGAGATTGAAAAGATAATCGTTAAGAATATTCTTGAGGAGAATAATCTTTAAACATTCCAAAGTGTACCATACCACTTTGAAACATTTAAATAATAGTATCTAGAAAGTTATTGAATTAAATGAAACTTATAATATAAAAAGAATAAGGGGATTCATGATATAACATGAAAAAGGTAGTATATACCCCTAATAAAAGTGAATTGGCACATAACAACAAATAAGTCTCAAGGGAATGTAAATTGGGATGAAATTACCTTACCTTAACCTCAATTTTATTGTGTGGTCTTTACACTAATTTATAATGGTTTAAAATATGTTACTAACTTATAGAAAAACCATACTCATGTTTCTAATATCATATATTAACTTATTACAATATTTTATTACCTTTTTTTACCCTCTTTCATTATTTTAACTATTTTGGGTGTTAATTGCCTAGTTTTCTCAAGTATTTTTTATTTGTTACTTTTTGTTCCTATTTCGTAGATCTTTATTTAATAATATCCAGAATATAAAATATGAATTAATTATCTTATATATTTATTATATATGTATCTAAAATAGTCCACAATATTTTAAGATAAGAAATGAATTGCACTGTTCATGGAGACGGTAGGTTGTACGTACACATGAATGCTACTTTCATTTATTTTTCATATTAAAAGAATGAAAAATAAATGATGAAAATTTATATTATAATCTAATTATCATATCTATTTTATATATGTTACATATATTTATTAAAACCATCCTTTATATGTTCATGCATGGCCTGAATGAGTCATACCGCTTTGTGGGGGTGGCAGACCACACTTCCTCAAATGAAATTATCATATTCACACAAGATGGAAAGAATAAAGGTATGTTATAAATAAAAATTAAAGAAGAATAGATACATTATAAATATCGTTTATATCATATATAAATATAGTTTCAATCATGATGGCCACCATGATAGGTTGTAAATGAAAAATGAACAATCGTTGTTTCGTGAGGTAGTAGTTTGCCGTACACAGAAACAATATGTTCATTACTCATTAGATGGAGGTGTGTGTAAGTTTAGTTAGAAACATTTAAATAAAAACATCCTAGTATATTTAGATACTATTTTTGTTCTATAATAATGGAATAAATATATTTTATGGAGTAAATAATGGAAATTAAACTAGAGATCTTGAGAGAAGATGTTACCTCTTAATCGGGTAACTTCTTTTGGTCTGTAACAAAAGGCTTCCTTGGAAGGATTTATATCCTAAGGGAGGATTCAAGATTAAGGGTAGGGATTTTTTTAATCTATATGGGAATATATTGTCTAAACCTAAGTTGTTTTAGATGTGTGAGTAATGAGGAGAGGTGGTGGCCTTTTATAAGGGAGGAAAAGAACTCACTTGGTATTTTTTTAAAAGAATTTAGGTGCAACCACATTTGTACTTAAGAAAATTCTTCAAAAACCAAAAAAAACTCAATAATGGATGTTTAATGGATTAATTATGTCTAAAAATTGGTTTTGTACAAGTTTCTAGGTTATTTGATCCCTTAAGTTAAAGGTTTAGTCCTTTATTAAGATTAATTTTACCTTAATAATTGTAATTAATTTTAATTACTTTCACTAATATTTTTGGTAAAAAACAAATTTGGTATTATTATATATTATAAATTATTTTTATTCCAAATATGGAATCCATTTTTTTGAATTCCAATCACATAAGTGATAGAAATTAATTTAAAATTCTTCCCGCAAATAAGACGACAATGCGAGTTTTTAACTAAAAACATCTGAAATTTTTCTATCTTTTTATAATAAATTTCAAAGTGAAATTGAATAAAATGACATAAATTTTATTTATTTATAAAAATATTATCTAATTAAACTTTAAAAAAATTATAATTATAATTTATCCTTATAAATAAATTAGATTAAAAATCAGTTTTGAACTAAAATTAAGTATTTTTAACTATTCATTAAAACTGATATGTTTATGAAAAATATCAAAACTTCACCCGAAAATAATTATTATGCTTATATTTTAAATATTAAGTTTAATTTGTAATATTAAATCAATTAAATTATCAAAATTCATACTTAAAATAAGTTCTCCATTAAAAGGTGGTAAAACTACCTTAATAAAAATATAGTATTTTATGCATAAAATTGGGTTTGTTTTTATCATAAACCTATAAAATATATTGGATGAATATAAAAAATATTTTATTTAATATATAATATATATATCACATTAATATCACTCTATAATTTTAATTAATTTAATTTATTAGGGTAAAATAGCTTTATGAGCATAAAAATAATAATTCTTTCTTTTATATTCAATCGGTATTCATATTCATTTTAATTAATTTTAACCAATTAATCTGTTATATATATTTTTAAACCATATATTTTTATAATATAGTTAATTATATTCCTAACCAATAATTTAATGTTTAGGTTATATTAAAAAATATTTTAATAATATATCATTATTCGGTAAAAACTAGGTTTTGTGTGTAACAAAATCCATTTGAAGAAAATCATTACTGTGTTTGACATAAAATAACTCACTATCAATTTCATTGAAATATATATAATATATTTAATTTACTTAAAATATTAAATATTTTGGAAAGTCTTGGGGTATTATATTCCCCTACTTGCTTGGTGATGCATGTGATACATGTTATCAAATACAATGTTCTTACTTTAGAATTTTAGGGTATTAAAAATGGAATCCCTAAGAAGTATAATCATAAGCCCCACACGTATCATATAATTCCATGACTCTAGTAACCCAAAGACAATGGTTATATTACAACATTGACACAGGATACCAAAGATCATAACCTGATGGATCCAATAGTGTAACAATATTGGGAAACTAGATGCATTCATGATTCACACGTTAATTTTTGAAAACATGATGTTGGTCGAAGTAGATTACTCAAGAGGGGGGTGAATTGAGTATCTATAAAAATTTCTGTTTGAAAAGTTTTATTAAATGTTTTCCCAATAAAAATAAATACAGACCATTTAATCAAGGTAATATGGTTATGAAAGTTTGACTGTTCAAATAACTTCTCAGAAGATTAATTAATTCTCAATAATCTCAATATCAGTTATTTATATTACTTTTGAATCTATTCTAATAAGGAAAAATAATTATAACTTCTATCCAAGATTAACTATCAAAGTAAATATAGGGATTTCTTAATTAAATAGGCAGAGAAAGACTAAATTAAACAATACAGAGGATAAAAAAAGTGGTTCAGTATCAAGAAAAGACCTAATCCACTCCACTTGGTGATCACCTGTCACTAAGCAGTTTATATTAATAAACTTGATCCACACCCTGGATTGGGGTAAACAACAGTGCAAAGGACTATCTAGGTCACATGACCTCTTCCATAGTTCTTCATGGGTATAAACTACCAGGTCACACAAGGAACTCTTCTACACTTATTCATGGGATTAAACAAGTGTAAAAAGATATGAGAGGAAGGATATCTTGTATCCTTTAGTTTAGTGTAGGAGACAGTGTGTGTATTTAATAAAAACACACACACACTGCTCGAAAGTTAAAAACAATACACAGTAGAGAAAAGATTATGAGAAAATGTTAGAAGTGATATGAGTGTTATTCAAGTATCAAGTCCTCTTATGAGAAACTGAGTATCACAAATCCGGTGCTCTGGTTTCTATTTAGATCTGGTTTTTGTTCTTCATAGAGTTTTGTATTGAAAATATGTTCTTGAATCTGATCTATCGTATTTTG
The DNA here is from genome assembly GCA_963277665.1 of Viscum album. Taxonomy (NCBI): domain Eukaryota; kingdom Viridiplantae; phylum Streptophyta; class Magnoliopsida; order Santalales; family Viscaceae; genus Viscum; species Viscum album. Next base: position 1,695,217,014 of record OY728153.1, read on the forward strand.
ACTTTTGGATTCGTGAATTATTCGTGTGTTCTTCAGATGTATCTTGTTTCATGTGTTGGTTCTTTTCTCAATAATGATCACGCTTCTGCTACTCTACCACTTTTTTTAGGGCCACACTTTTCTTTTTATTCTTGGAGTGCATGTGTTGGAACTGACATGATGAATGTATTCGACACCTCATACCTTTTACTGTCAGGTGACATGTATACGATGAAATATTTATTATGTCAGTGCATTTAAAAGACTCAAATATGACTGTTATAAATTAAATTAAAAATGACAAAATAGATTAAAGAAAGGTGTCACAATTTGTCTGGAAACAGTGTCACTTGGAAACAATGTATTCTTCTTTGCCTTTGAGTGGTGAGACAATTATTATGTCATGGTTGTATAGAGATCAGGAATAGGTAGCACAGATGCAGAGTTAGGATCATGGTGTCTAGTCCTTTTCCAAACATTGAACGGTGTCTTAGTAAGGAACCGGTGTCACAGAATTCAACATATTTAAAACTGGTTATAGTGTCTAGTCACGGTGTCTAGGTCATGGTTTCTAGTCATAGTGTGTGGTCACGGTGTTTGGGTAACGGTATTTAGGTCACGGTGTCTGGGTCACAGTGTCTGGGTCATGGTGTCTGGGTCATGGTGTTTGTGTTATGGTGTCTGGTCACAGTGTTTGGTCACAGTGTCTGGGTCCTTTTCCAGAAAACCAGAACCGATGGTAGACTCATGTTTTCTCCTACTTAGCCAAATATCTCTATATAGACTTAAGTAGTAATATTCATAGAATAAATTATAATTAATAATTCATAAAATAAATTCATTATAAAACAAATTAAATATATTTTACACAAAATCAGTCATGATTTATAGCAATCAAGATCCTTAGAAAATTTATTTAAATAATAAATAAACAAACTATATTTACACATGAATGGAAATAGATTAAAAAAGATTAACAAGATTTTCAGGATGTATAGGATTTGTGATAATTAAAACATGATTAAAACAGAAGGAGTCTAACAATCCCCCCCCCATTTTGCTAGTCACAAATCATATGAGTGAGGATATATGTTCATAGTGTTCTGTTTTTCTCCATTAGTGTATGTGTATCTCCCCCTTTTGGGATTATCAAAAAGAGTACCAAGGAAGATAAGATAATAGATAATACGAGTATATAAAAGAATACGCAATAATAGGTCACAGTACATTAGATGAAGAAAGATGCATCATTACAAATAGTAGGAAAGAAAATACAAAAATATACCTATCAAAAGATAGTATTCTTTGTTATTCAGCATTGGTTATCTTATCTTTTAATTTGGTAGTAGCATCAAGAGAAGCCACATGAGCAGAGGTAGAAGTTAAAGAAGGGAGTGAACCAACTGTTAGAGAAGGAAGAGGGAGTCTATCAAAAACAGAAGGGGCCAAGGAAGGTTTGGTGGAAGACCAAGGAAATTGTTGGTCAAGGATAACAGGTTTGATCTGACTCAGATCCTAAGAGACAGACATAGAGGTAGAGACAAAGGCAGTGAATGAGAGAGGAAAACCAGGCCATAAGGGTGCAACTGTCAGAGCCACAACAGCAGTTCTCTATACATGAGTATAGGACCTCAATAACTTGAGGAAGTCAGAAATAATCTCACCACCATACTGCATCACTTTCTCAAAGTCATATTTATTCTCCATGAACATGTCCAACAAAGGAGTTAAATCTTTCATCTCTTGAACTTGAGTTTTGAAAGCTTGAGTGATAGGAGAGATTTTCAGATTCTCTACAAGGTACTTGAAATGGTTTTTCATATCATGCTTAGAGAAAATCCTATTGAAGTAGAAATCCACATTCTTAGTAATTTCTTCATGAGCATCATTTGCAATCTTGGAATTAATTCTTAGCAAATCAAGAACTCTGTCACTATTATTGACAACCACAAATTGAGACTACTTTTCAAATCCACTTAGCACTGATTGAAGTTCTTTCTTTAACAACCATTCTGAGCATATCACTATCAAAGGAGGGTTGAGATGAATTTACAGAGGTACTAGAAGATATAACAGCTGAAGTAAGGGACTTTAGTTGATTCATAACTTTCGTTAGGAATCCTTATACACATCAGTCAATTTGTTGAGACTGATAACAAGCTCACGCATTTCATGAACTGTGTGCTTGTTTCTTTCATCCACCTTGTCAGCTAAGGAAGTTAGGTTAGGTTGAATTAGAGAGACAAATTCCTTTGGAATCTGACCACAACATCCTCAAGAGGATGACCAACAGCATCTGGTCTTGATTTCAACACTCGCTTCATATCTTCAACAATAGATCTGAGATACTTCACTTCATCACTCAAATGTTTGTTCTCAATTATGACCTCTTTAAATTAATAAATCATTTTTTTGTTGAATCTTCCATATGATCGTTTCTAACAACAGGGAAGCATCTCTTTCACTTAGGTTTGTTATAGGAGTAGGTTGAGTGTTCCTGATATTTTCAACTCCTACCAAAAAAGTAGCTCCAAAGGCTTTCAAATCATCCTTACTCACAAAGGTAGAAGGTTCTTGTGAAGGTTCAGGAGCAGGAGCTGAGATAGACTCATGTTACTTTGTAGAGATTAATTCAAGAGTATAGACCAGTTTCAATTGAAACACAATAGATAGATCTATACCTTTAACTGAGGCTTCTTGGGAATCATTCCCATCAAATTATCTATGGAATTTATACCATGTATCCACGATTCTTTGATCAACTGGATTAGGAATTGCAACACTTTCCAGATTAGGGTGTTGCTCCCCCTCAACAAGTGCATCTCTCACAAGACTAAGAGATTTAGTTCTTTGATCTATTTCCAAAATTTCAACCCCAATAGCTTCACCCATGGATTTTCTATCCAACTAAAAATCTTGCTCCATTCTTTCTACAGCAGATGGGATAATCTCAGGAACAAATTGTTCCTCTAAGTGTTCCTCAAAAGTAGCTTCTTTATCAAGAGAAATATCTTCTTCTAGATGATTTTCTACAACATCATTTTGCTTTATATTAATAATAGACTCTTCTCTAGAAGCAGTTTCTTATTCCAAAACAACAGTTCTTTTATGAATAAGTACATCCTTCTCAGCTATGACTTGAGGAATAGGTCTGCTAACTTCCTTATCCAAGAATGTTTCCCCTATAGGTGCAATCACCTCTTATTCTTCCTCCTCGATAGGATATTCAACAATTTCATCTGGTTCCATACCAGGATTAGAAATGTTCTTAGGTCTTGAAGAATCCTCAACTGGGTTGAACTTTTCATAAACCTTGTCATTATCCTCCACCCATGCTTTTCTCCATGGATTCCAACTGATTTTCATCCTTTTGACTGTAACCATTGAGATACAAAATTCACAGTCCTTAATGACTTATTCATCCGGTCCAACCAACCCTTTTAGCATGAATCATAGTAGAGATTAACCTTGAGTAGAACAAGGAGGTTGACTTTGATGTTGTCTTTATCAACTCACACATATAAAGTATAATATACTTACATAGTTTAATATTGTGTCCATTTTTCATAAGATGTATCAAAAATATTTCCTAATACTTGAGTGTAGCAAAATCTCCTTTTCTTGGACAAATCAGATTTTGAGAAAACTTAAACAATAATTTGGTCTCACCATCTAGCTCAGTAGAAATAGTTCTTCTCTTTGTTTTATTTCCAGTCATGCTTCCCAAGGCTTCATCTAAAAAAAATCTCACTTGGAGGAGGAGGACCTCTCTGGTAGTCCTAAAAAATTCCCTCATGAGGTATTCTTAGGAAAACAACCCATAACCTTGAAGAAGAGGTACATCTTTGGCCATTGATCTAGCTTCTCACAACAAAACCATATTCTATATAAAATGAGAATTGAATGAACTGATAAAACTGAGCAACTAGCTTTGGGTAAAAAGGCCTTGTCTCCTTTGTGAACCAATCCATCCATCCCTACTCTTTTAGTACTTTAAATGCTAGATAATTACTTGACAAAAACCACTTAGGGTCGATTTCCTTGTATAGTACCACTATTCTATCAACATGTTTTGGATTCAGAGGAACTTTAGGTGCTATCTTTGGTGCTCTTTTCATTTTCTTCAGAGATATGCGCTTCTTAGGAGTCGAAGAAGATGAGCGCTTCATCCTGGGCATTCAATGTAGGTTCGAGAGAGAGAGAGAGAACTAAAGGGTTTAAGGAGGGATTACAGTTTTAGAGAAGAGATCTTGGGTGAAGAAAAGAGTGAAACTTCTTTTGTTTTTATCATTTAGGGATATCGAGCATCGTAAATTCAAAAGTGAGGGAAATAAAAAGAATAAAATAGTTAATTATAGCAATACATGTTATAATATATAAATAAAACAAAAAATTGTCTTTACGGTGAGACTGAAACATACTTTCATTGTGAGACCATAATAGGTTGTCACAGTGTCATATCTACTGTTTGACTTAAAAATGGTGTGACCATATTGTTTGAAACAGTATGGTCCAAACAGTACCCGAGAGATAGTAATAGTGAGATCGTAAACATAAAACAACAACCTTTAAGATAGTAAACTATAGAACTGTAAGAGTTAGATAGTAATCTTAAGATAGTGACTTGTGAAACTATATACTATGAAACAATAAGTTGTGAAACTGTTTACTTACTACTTAATATTTATCATTCCCAATTCATGTATGATGTAATCTATTCGTTCAGAATTTAATGGTTTGGTGAATATATCAGCAAGTTTATATTCAGTTCTAATGAATTTCAAAGTGATATCACCTTTTTGATAATAGTCTCTTAAAAAGTGATGTATTACATCAATATATTTTATCTTCGAGTGTGAAACATGATTTTTTGAGATATTAATAGCACTTGTATTGTCACAATTTATAGGTACATGCCAGAATTGATATCCAAAATCTAGTAATGTGTGTTTCATCCACAAAATTTGTGCACAACAACTACCAGTAGCTATATACTCAGCTTCAGAAGTTGATCATTCAACAAATTTTTGTTTTTTACTATACCATGATACTAGTGACTTGCCTAAAAGTGACATATTCCAGAGGTTCTTTTTCTATCTAACTTAAAACCACTAAAATCAGCATCAGAATAAGTAACTAACTCAAATGATTTTCCTCTAGGACAGAACAGTCCTAGATTGTGTGTATGTTTGAGTTATTTGAAAATTATTTTAACATCATTTAAATAATATTCCTTAGGGTTTTCTTGAAAACGAGCACACATACATACAATAAACATAATGTCAGGTTGGCTAGTAGTTAAGTATATTAAGATTCCAATCATTCCTATGTAAGTGGCTTGATCAACAGATATTTCATCTTCATCAAGATCCAACTTACAAGTAGTACTCATTGTAGTGTCACTACTTTTAGTTATATCCAAGCCAAAACGTTTTAAAATATCTCTAGTATATTTTATTTGATTTAAAATAATACCATCATTATTTTGAAATATTTGAAATCCAAGAAAGAATTTTAGTTCACCCATTAAACTCATTTCAAATTCATTTTGCATCATTTTAGAAAATTCAATACATAAAGGATTTTTTAAATATCCAAAGATAATATGAACTACATAAATTTAAACTACTAAAACATCATTGGAAATTCGTTTTATAAAAAGGTTAGGATTAGCTATAGATTTTTTAAAATATTTGGAAATAAGAAAAGTACTTAATCTATCATACCAAACTCTTGAAGCTTAATTTAAACCATATAATGATTTTGATAATTTAAAAACATGATTTGGAAAGTGAGGATTTGTAAAACAAGGGGTAGCTCAACAAAGACATCCTCAACTATATACCCATTTTGGAATGCACTCTTAACATGCATTTTATATAGTTTGAAATTAAGATGTGTAGTATAAGCAAGTAGGATTATGATGGCTTCAAGTATAGCTACTTGTTCAAATTTCTCTTCATAGTCAATTCCTTCTTCTTGACTATAGCCTTGTGCAACCAATATATCCTTACTTCTAACTATCTTACCAGCTTCATCTAACTTATTTCTAAATATCCACTTAGTGCCTATGTTAAATGCGTCTTTAGGTCTGTCAACAAGTTTCCAAATTTTGTTCCTTTCAAACTGATTAAGTTCTTATTGCATATACATAACCCAAAATTCTTCATTGATAGCATCATTGATGTTTTTAGGTACAAGTTGTGACAAGAATACTTGATGTTCAAAATTATTTCTAAGAGAATCTCTAGTTTGAGTTCCTTTATCTAAATCTATTACAACATAATCTAAAGTATGGTTCTTAAGGGTTCTAACAACTCTAGAAAAAGAAGGACAAGTGATCACAGGTTCTTCAACAGGTTCGAGTTCATTATGATATGAATCTGAAGAATTTAAAGAACTAGAAGTTTTCATATATTCCATTAAAGTATGGTTAGAGGATTTATAATTGATGTCCATATTTGACACATCTTCCTCTAAGTTCTCTAGAGTGGTATTAGTCTCATGTGGATCTGTCTTATCAAACTGGACATGGACAGATTCTTCTACATATTTAGTTCTTTTTTTAAACACTCTATAGTCTTAACTAGAGATTGAATATCCTATAAATATTCCTTCATCACTCTTGGATGCAAATTTTTTAAGATTTTTCTTAATATTAAGGATATATACTTTGCAACCAAAGACATTGAAGTAGATTACTTTGGGTTTTATATTGTTCCATAACTAATAAAGAGTTTTTTAATAATGGGTCTAATCAACACTCTATTAATAATATAACATGATTTATTTATAGCTTCAACCCAAAAATAAATATTTAAGTCATATTCACTAATAATGGTTCTTGCAATATCTTAGGAGGTTCTATTTATTCTTTCGGCAACTCCATTTTTTTGAGGTGTTCTATGGGTTGAGAAATTAGGACTATATCCATTTTGTGAGCAAAAGGATTCAAACTCTTTATTTTCAACTTCACGGCCATGATCACTTCTTAAAGATTTAATGTTAATTCCACTATGATTTTCTACAGTTTTAGCATATTTGATGAAATGAGAACAGGATTCACTTTTGTGAGACAAAAAGAAAGTCCAATTATATCTATAAAAGTCATCTACAAGAATATAAACACAGTACTTCCCATTTAAACTAGAAACTCTTGATGGTCTAAACAAATCCATGTGAACTAATTTGAGAGGATGAGAAATTGAAACTTCTTTCTTTGGTTTGAAAGAAATTTTGTGTTGTTTTCCCTTTTGACAAGGATTACACACATTATCATTTGGAAACTCAAATTTGGGTAGATCTTTGACTAAAATTTTTCTAGTTATCTTTATAAGGGAGTGGATATTATAGTGTCCTAGTCTCCTATGACAAAGACAATACTCTTTTAAAAATACACTTAAACATGGAGCATTTTGAGAAACAAAAGAATCTATGTTAACATAGTATACATTTTCATTTATAAATGTAGAAACACTAATTCATCTTTATAATTAAAAACATTGCAAGCATCATTTTCAAATTTAACATGAAATCCATCATCATGTAGTTGTGAAATACTAAGAAGATTATATTTGAATCCATCAAAAAAAAGTAATTTGGAAATTAAAACTGAGTTAGAGTTACCAATTTGTCCAAGGCCAATGATTTTTCATTTGGCATTGTCACCAAAGGTGACATGTCCACCATCAATTTTTATTAAGTTCTCGAAGCATGAATAGTCTCTTTTCATGTTTCTTGAACACCCACTATCCAAGTACCATAAGATTATATAGGAGATATTTAAGTAATTATCCTACAAAATAGTCAAATAAAAATATACTTTGGTCCCCATATTTGTTTGGTTCCAAAAATATTAGTGACTAGTGCTTTAGGAACCCACATATGCCTCATAGGTTTCATATAATAATTATGTAATGTACTTGAAAAATAAACACTATTTGGTCTAAAAAATCTTGAAATAGTAGAGTGTGTATCATAAATTTAACTAGAAGAATGTTTTCTTGAACTAGGAGTAAAGTTGTATGCCCTAGATTTAGAAACAAAATTTGTTTTTTCAAAATTTATTTTACCAGGTTGATAGCCAATACCAGTATTATATTTAGGACCAACCTATTTACCTAGAATTTGGACCAAAATAACATTACCTTTAGTAAATATTTCAAGGTCCTTTTTCGATTTCTCATTAGATAAAATTAGTTCATTTTTTTCTTTGAGTATTTGAACATTTTTCTATCTTTCTATAGTAAGTTCAGATTTAACAGTTGAGGTAAGAGAATACTATTTCTTTAAAGAGTTTTATTTATATTTTAGATCATTACATGTATATTCAATAATATTATAGTACTCAAACATTTCTTCTTTATACATATTCTAAAAATCAATTTCATCTCCAGAATAATAGGAATTGTGTATAGGAGATTCCATTGTTACCTCAGATGTGTTTGTTATAAAACACATATTGACTTTGTTATCTTGTTCATCATGTAAAGATTTTGAGTCACTTGAACTTTCCTTAGAAGTACTCCATGTTTCTTTCATTTACTTTTTTAGAATTTATGTATTTGTACTCATATTTCTTTTTGTACTTGAGCTTGGGATAGTCAGCCTTTACATGTCCCTTTCACTTACATTCATAGAATACTATCTCATCAGACTTGTCACTTTTTTTCTAATATTTCTTCCAGCTTCCATTTTGATCATATCTTCCTTTGAAGATAGGATTTTTGAAAAATTTATTCTTCTTGTAAAATATCTTAAACCTTCTGGCTAATTGAGACATCTCCTCATCACTGTCAGATGATGATTTTTTACTTCTAGAACTTTCTATATAGACTTCCAATTTCCCATTTTCTTTGTGTTTAGAGGTGGTGGTCTTAAATGCAACAGATTTGCTTTTGGGTTCATCCTCCTCATACTTGTTGACTTTAAGCTCCTCTTTATACATTATTAGTTTCCCAATGAGTTCTTTTATAGGTAACTTTTTGATGCTGCATGACTCTCTGATAGAGATATAGGTTCCTCTCAATCTATGAGGTAGGAATCTGAGAATCCTTATGATTTGTTCTTTGGTAGTAACTTCTCTTCCATGAGAAATCACTGTGTTGAAAATTTCATTGAACCTGAGATACATGTCAGAAATATTCTCATCAGGTTTCATTTTAAAGTTATCATATTTAATAGTATAAGTATTAAGTCTCATTTCTTTCACACAAGAAGTTCCTTCATGTGAAACAAACAAAGGATCCCAAATTTCATGGGCAGTTTTTCATGTAGAAATTCAATTAAAATTCTCATATCCTAAAGAGAAATAAAAAGTATTCATGGATTTGAAATTATTATTGTAGGTAGTCTTGGTTTTTTTATACCAAGAGATTTTATTAGTAGCAATAATCTTATACACATCTATAATTGAAGACCAAATTTCAAAACCCATGCTTTTTAAATGCATTTTAATTTTAATTTTCCATTGGGCATAATTGCTTCCATTAAAGAATGGTGGTCTTTTTATTGAAGCACCTTCCATTATATTATACATAATAAATAAATACTTTGAAAGAGTTAGAAATTTAGAAGTAACTGATATTTAAAAATCTTTAAAGTAAAACTAAAATCACAGTTGAATAGATTCAAAAAATAGAGTCTTAACAGGAATAACAAACTCCTTTCATACCAAATATTGGTCCTTATAGAGTACTCAAGAGGGGGGTGAATTGAGTATCTATAAAAATTTATATTTAAAAAATTTTCTTAAAAGGTTCCCCAATAAAAATAAATACAACCCAATTAATGTAGGTAATATGGTTTTGAAAGTTTAACTGTTCAAATAACTTCTTATATGATTGATTAATTTTTCAGTAATCTCAATATCAAATGTTGATATTACTTTTGAAGTTATCATAATAAGGAAAAACAATTATAACTTTTTTCCAAGATTAACTATCAAAGTAAATATAGTGATTTCTGAATTAGATAGTAAAAGAGAGAAATACTAAATTAAACAACACAATGGATAAAACAATTAGTTCAGTCTCAAGCTAAGACTTAATTCACTACACTTGGTTATCACCTACCACCAAGCAGTTTTTATTAATAAACTTGATGATAAAGAGTACCATTTATCAGTGTTCAAAAAAAGAACTGATAAAAGGTACCCTTTATTAGTGCTTTTTTTGTTCAGAATTGATATAGGGTAACCTTTGTCAGCATTTTTCTTTAGTACTGATAACAGGTACCCTTTATCAACACTTTTTTTAACACTGAAAAAGGGCACCTTTAATCATTGCTGTATTTTTAGCACTGATAAAGGCTATCCTTTATCAACACTAAAAAGTCACTAATAAAGGTCCCAAATAAAATGAAATAATCAAAAAAATAAAATTAAAAAATGAGTAAATTAAAAAAAAATTAAAAAAATTAATAATTAAAAAATTATTGATTAAAATGAATAAATTGGAATAATTAAACAAAAAAATTAAAAATGAATAACATACAAAATTATTAATGAAACAATTGTTAATAAAAATGAATAAGTTTAATATATATATATATATTATAAATAATAATAAATAATATATATTAAATATAAATATATAAAATGAATAAAATGTAATAATTAAAAAAAATATTAATATATTATTCATTTTTAATGGTTTTTATACATAATTATTCAGTAATATATTTAATATAGAAATATATATATATATATATATATATATATATATATTTCTCTCTATATATATATTTAAGTATATAATATTTCTTAAAATATAATTTATATAATGAAAAATATTTATGTTTTACATTAAATAAGTCATATATTTAGTGAATAATGGGTTATAATTAAAAATTAATATTAATTAAAAATAATAACTAATTACATAGAGTAATGAACATAATTTAATTTCATTTAATTTTTCAATTTAACATATATCAAACATGTGTTACATTGATTTCACATACATATATGTAATTAATGCATTTTTATATAGAATACACACACACAAATATTTACACAATTCATGAAAACATATATAGAAAAACATAAACATACCAAAATGGCTCAGCCATGGAGGGGATCCATGGATTCTAAATTTATTAATCAAAATAAAAGTACGTAACCAAACATGGAGGAAATGTTCAACATGTGAGGAATCACATTAAACAAAAATATATAGAATTCGGAACATCCAAATATATCACCTCTTTTTATACTGACCTCGACCACGAGATCCTCCCCTAGGATCTGGGTGATGCCCTCTTCTCCATTGCATTGGTTGCAGGTATGGTGCCTTGTCCGTGGATTCACCTAATGGTTTCAAAGAAGCCTCTTGCATAGCCTCCTCTAGGGTAGTCTCTGAAGTGTAAGGAACATCCCCTTCCTGGATAGCTCCCTCCTAAGCAAGCTCCTATGTATCCTCTTCTTGCATAGTCTCCGATGCAGAATAAACATCCCCTTCTTGTACAACTCCCTCCTAAGAAATATCTTGTGTAGGTGAAACAACACACATAACCTTAGTTGCGGCATCATCAACACCCTTGTCTAGGGAATTCCCCTTAGAAGAGTCTTCACCAGCTTTAGATCGTAGCATCATAGAATTTTTATGGTTATGACATCCTACATTCTCAAGACCTTCAAGATTGAGAAGTTCAAAGTTAGGTGTTTTAATGGAGTCTAACATTGAAAAGAAATTCATGTTCGTTGTGTCACTACCCAACGACATCATATTAAAAGGTTTCCTTGGAGCACCATCACCATCTCTGTGGCATCCATTCTGAGTCATAACTGGAACCTGTTGTATGCCATCCCCATCCGGTTTGTCCACCTGGAAAATAGGTTGTGCCTCAGCTTGGAAAATATGATTCACAGAAACCAGGGAAGTAGGATGAAATTCACCATTTTCACCCAAAAAACTAGGTGCATATTATCGGTAATAGGTCCAGTAGCAGACCCTACACCATCGGGTTTGGCCATCTAAGAAGATAGTGCCACATCTTGGGCAGCAGGATGCACATCAACCAGGATAGGTTGTGCCACAACCTGGACAACAAGCTATGACTCAAGCTGAACAATAGGGCACACACTATTCAGAACAGTAGGAGAAACATGCCCATCACTATTCAACATAGCACTGCCATCCTTGGCCATTGACATCTCTCCATTCTGACCAGCCAACACAACCGAGACAGCTCTCAATTTCTTAGGCATCACCATCTAGAATACATCATCAGTAAGCTCATCTTACCCTTGCGAGTAGAAACCACTACTACCTAACCCATCTCCAAATTAACTTTCTATTGAATAGAAGCCTCTCATTCAGAGTCATTATCAGCCATGTGAGCCCATAATTTCATTGAACCAATAGCACCCCCAGAGAAACCATCAGAAACAACCGTGATGGGAATAAAACCATCACTAATAGAAGATGTGTGTTGATAAGAGAAAATGTACATAGGATCCCCATCAATAGGGACCTCAGGCATGCCTTTTTAAAGGACCTCAGCAATGGAGGAAGAGTCCTTCTTCCTGAAGACCCTATTACCTTCATGTCCATCACTTGAATGTGCTCTCCTACACTGATCAATAGAGTGTCCTATCAATTTACAATGAGAAAATTGAATAATCCTTATACATTGATCAAGGTAATGATAAATACCAATACAGGTGTCACAAAAATCTTATAATCCAATCATATTAAATTGAGAGTTCAAGTTTAAAATCTCATGCAACAATAAACACATTGTCAATAAATTTATGATCTAAATCAATCTCTATAATCACACGATTCAAGTGACCAAATATAGAACGTTCTGTTTCTTTATCAGCCTTAATAGGTGACCCCCCCAGCAGAGGTAAATTCCTATAGAATTTCTAGATTCTAGAAGAACTAGCTGAGACCCCTAACTCTAATCTATATTTTCGTAGAAGAATTATTAAGAGAAAATGGGTCTGATAATGGATCCGACTATTGAAGTACGGTATAACGTTTTTTAAAGGGATAAGACCAAATCTCTAGGAAAATATTTGAAGTTCCTTAGATGAAAAAACAATATGAAAGGTACCTTTCCCAAGAGAGATCAACCACCAATCACTGAATCCCTAGCTATGAATCAGATGATCTTTGACATCAGTAAGAGACAGTGGGGAATCCCTCCATGAGCCTGAAACCCAAGCTAAAAGTGAGAAGTGACACTCTTCAAGATATTCCTCAAGTATTTTCAGATTAGCTTCCACAAATTCTATGGAACCATTTTTGGTTATATGCTTATGCAAGGCCTCATAAGTCTGTGAGAGATTGGAGAAGAACCTACATCACGAAGCATCGGATTTCAAGCGATCAAGTATTACCTAATGGTTCCGCACATCCCTCAAAGTCACATTTCCATGAATAGACGAAACCCCAACACCCTTATCAACTTTCTTCAGAGGAACAAAGATATCCCTCAAATCAATATATCCATTAATAGGATCTGCCATAAGCCAATTCAAATCTGATCCCCAAATCACTAGAAAATCACCACACAAAGAGCCTGTATTTCCTCCGCCTAATAATAAACATAATATTTAAGTAATTTTTTCAAAATTTAGTAAATATTTTATAATTTTATTATAATATGATACATTTAATATATTATGTTTTTAATTGGTAATTTTTTTTAATATTATTAAATTTAGGTAATAATTCATTTTTAATATTTTTAAGTTTTTATTTTTATTTTTTTATGATGTAAATCAGTTTCTATTTTTTATATATTTATTTACTATGTTTTAATATTTTAAACATGTATTCATTATTGTTTCAATATATATCCATATTTTCTTAATAGTTTATATTTAATTAATAAAACTTATCCATTTTTTCAATATTTTTAAATTTTACTCATTTTTAATTATTCAATTTCACTCATTTTTAACATGAATTCATTTAAGATTATATATCCATTAATAATGTTAAAAATATATTTGTAAATAAATATTTATAAATATATATATTTATAATTGTAAATAAATAAATATTTTTTAAGGTATTCATATAATTATAAATAAATAATTATATATATTTAAATAATTATAAAAATATAATAAATAAATTTAAATAAATAATATATTTACTATATATATATATTATATATATAATTATAAATACATAATTATATTTTTTAAAAATTTATAAAATTATAATAAATATATTTACTATATTTATATTTGTATATATATGTAACATCATGTTACCTTGATTGAGTTAGTTTCCCACCTTTTCTAAGTCCCCTTTTGATTATGAATCCTTTAAATAGTTTTCTGGGGTTTACTGTAGGTTTCAGGTTATGTACCTGAAGTACACGGTGTGTACTTGAAGTACACACCGTGTACTTGGGGACAGATTCAAGTTGTGATGTGGGGGTTAGGCCGTGAGCAAGTGCATGTCGTGTACCTAAGGTAGACATCATGTAGTGGTTAAATGTCAATTTTTAACCTGAGGTGATAGGTTTTTCAACGTAACTTATCCATCATGGACTACACTTTATGAAATAGAGGTACACATTGTGACTTGGCCCGTACCTATGTTAAATTCATGTGTTTAGTAGTTTCACTCATCTATTCTTTCCATATCTCTTGGCTCTCTAACCAGAGCTCTCTCTAGGTGTCTTTTAAAGGAGTATCACCTTTTATATCAATCTGATCAGCTCTAGTTCATCATTGTTTCTATGGTGCGTCTCTTCAGGTAAGTGTTCTCTTCAATTCTTCCTTGATATTTATTGTGATAGTGCCCTAGCCTTGCATTATCAGATCCACTAATCCGTGTTGGATATTTCTTGTCATCTTCTTCTAGATCCATTGTGAGATCTCATCTCATAGGCCTTTTTCCTTTGTTGGTTGTAGTGCGAAGAGCGTCTTTCTTCGAGGTATGTGTTTTTCCTCTCTTCCACCAATATTTTGTGTTTATGTTTGAATCAATATTGTTGTGGATTAAATCCTAGGGTCTCCATTGGTGCTATTGGGTTTCGTTCTTGGTTTTGGATTTTGTTGTGGGTGTGTGCGACCCAAACTTTGAGGTAGGTGGTTTCATCTCTAGACTTTGATAATGAACCAACTTGTTTTTCTTTTCAAATAGCTTTATAAATTGATTTCTGAAATTGGCATGATTTTTGTGTGTTTTGAAAAAGGGTTTTGAAATAAAAATGGGTTTCCATGGATTTTGATAAATGGATTATAAATGGTTTTGAATGGTTTTCAAGGCATTGATATGGGTTTGTGAAAAATAGAACATGGGTTACCATGGGTACTTAGGTGGAAGGTTTATCTTGAGGTTATCGTCTATTTTTTTTATTATCAATGAGGTTTGTCATGGGGATTTTCTATGTTTCCTAGGCCCATTGTTCTAGGGGACCGATATTGACATTTTGGGGGATTACTCTTGGGGTTTTCCTCTGCTTCCTAGGCCCATTGTTCTAGGATCAATTTTTTTCACTTGATTATTTTGGTATTAGTAGTCTACTGCCTAGAACTGTAGTATTCCTTGGTGTTGTGATACATGTGATTCTGGTTTATACTACTTGGCTTTCTGAGTTGGCCTTGATATTCATGTTGATACTTGTGAAAAATGATATGTAAATATTATTTGGAAAATGATATACCTTCTCTTGTTTAGAAGTGTGATAAAGAGAATGTTTAACATGTTTTTTATAAAAAAAATGTACACCTTTTCATGCCATGATTTATTTAAAAATGAGAATATAGAATTTTTTATATAGAGATTTTTTATGGAACACCTGAGTGGGATCCCACTAAGATAGTTAGATCACACCCTACACACTGATTTGGTGGTTCGTAGACCTTATTTGTCTTCCGATGCAGGGAAAGGTAAGGAACTATAGTGAGGCGGCAAGGTTTTTGTCAGCTGAGATGGGTAGTTGATGGTGAGATTGTTGGAGTTTGTCCATTCCATCATTGGAGTAGCTGTTGGTTTTGAGTCCCTTGCAGTCGGACTTTCCTATTTGGATTTTTTAGTTTTTGTTTTAGTTGTTCTATTTCTGTTGTTTTCCTTATTGTTATGGAATATATATTTGTTAGTCTTTCACTATTAATTTCTTTCTCTATATATATATTCCATGTGGTTTTTCAGGTTGGGAAAAATCATTCCCTCGGTTTTGTTGTTTGATACTCGGGTGCTTATCGCCCGCCCGTGGGGATCGGGAACTCCCTTTAGGCATGTGATGGATTGGGTCGGGTGCCGAGTTTGAGGGTAACATACGTGGTCTCTTTCTTCAAATGGAATACTTCACTTCATGAAGAGAGTCGTCATCCTATAACCTGTAAGATGTTCAGTCTTGATTGATTGTCATGTATCTTTATGGGCCATTCATCCAGGAACTACAAATATGGATTATGAAATGAGAATACGGTTCTGGTGGCCAGTTATAAATCACAACATTGCAGATTATGTGTCATGTTGTTACACCTAACAACAAATAAAGGTAGGGAACTTAAAACCTTATGGTATGCTTCAGCCTCTTCCAGTGCCGGTTTGGAAGTGGGATGAGGTGTCTATGGATTTTGTTGTTTGGTTTCCACAGATTCCCCAATGTAAAAAATACTATATGGGTGGTTATTGATCGGTTGAAAAAGTATTCTCACTTCATTCCAATCAAAGACACCACTAATGTTGAAGACCTGGGTAATTTGTATGTGAAGAAGATCATGAGGTCACATGGGAGTCCTTCTACCTTTGTTTCAGATCGGGATCCTAGGTTTACCTCAAGGTTCTGTAGGAGTATTTAAAAGGAAATGGGTAATCAGGTCAAGTTGATCACATTTTACCATCCACAAATAGATAGCTAGACGGAGCATGTAATTCAGATCCTAGAGGATATGCTTCATGCCTGTGTCTTATATTCGATGGATCGTGGTATAACCATCTAGGACTGGTAGAGTTTTTTTACAACAGTTGTTACCAGTCGTCGATCAGAATGGATCCTTTTGAAGAGTTGTATGGTCACCCATGTAGATCACTTATTTTTTGGGTATAGGTGGGTGAAGTAGCTTTGTTTGGACCATGTATATTTTAGGAGACATCGAAAAATATTTAGGAGGTGCTGATATGTCTAGTTACATCCCAAATTTCACAGAAATTGTATGCAAATCGGCGGCGTTGTCCTTTGTAGTTTTCCATTGGTGACTGGGTTTTATTGAAAAGTTTCTTCTCTTTTGGGGCACTATCAACTTCAAAAATTGGGAAAGTTGGCTCTGAGATATATTGGATCGTTTTACATCATTGGACAGATTGGGAAATTTTCTTATTGGTTAGCACTTCTGGTTCAACTGACAAACACTCATGATATTTTACACATACCTCAGCTCAGTAAGTATCACTCTGACCCTGCTCATGTTCTAAGTTGGTAAGATATTGAGTTAGAGCCAAATTATTTTATTTTAGAGAAACTAGTGGAGATCGTTGACTCTCAGACAAAAGTCCTACGTGGGAATTCGATCTTATTGGTTAGAGTTATAATGAAATAAGGATTAGATTCTCATGATATTTGGGAACGCAGGTCCTTGATGAGGCAGAAATGGCCTCATCTCTTTCCTGAGGATACATATTAAACATGACTTCTTAGGGACATAAATTATTTATGGTGGGGAGTTTTAAACATTTAGTTACCTTGATTGGGTTATTTTTTCACCTTTTCTAAGTCCCCTTTTGATTAAGAATCCTTAAAAATAGTTTTTGGGGTTTGCGGTAGGTTTGAGATCGTGTACCGTAAGTACACACCATGTACCTAAAGTACATGCCACATACTTGGGGATGGATTCATGTCATGATGTGGGGGTTACTTTGCAACTGGTACACGTCGTGTACCTGAGGTACACATCATGTAGTGGTTAAATGTCAGTTTTTAACCCAAGGTGATGGGTTTTTTAGCATAACTTCTCCAGCATGGACTACAGGTCGTGAACAAGAGGTACACACTGTGACTTGACCCATGCCCAAGTTAAATTCATGTTTTTAGTAGTTTCTCTAATCTATTCTTTCCATGTCTCTTGGATCTCATACCAAAGCACTCCCTGGGAATTTTTCAGAGGTGTATCGCCTCCCGAATTGATTTGATTGGCTCTAGTTCATCATTGTTTCTACGGTGCATCTCTCTAGGTAAGTGTTCTCTCAGATTCTTCCTTGACATTGATCGTGATAGCACCCTAGCCTTACGTTATCAGATCCACTGATCCAAGTTGGATGTTTCTTGTCGTATTCTTCTATATCTGTTGTGAGATCTCATTCTGGAGGACTTTTTCCTTCGTTGGTTGTGGTGCGGAGGGCATCCTTCTTTGAGGTATGTGGTTTTCCTCTCTTCCTCCAACCTTTTGTGTTTATTTTTGAATCAATATTATCATGGATTTGATCCTAGGGTCTCTATTGGTGTTTTTGGGTTTCGTTCTTATTTTTGGATTCCATTGTGGGCATGTGCGACCGAAACTTTGAGGAAGGTGGTTCCGTCTCTAGACTATGATAATGAACCTACATGTTTTGATTTGAAAATTGATTTATAAATTGATTTATGAAATTAGAATGATTATTGTGTGTTTTGAAAAAGGGTTTTGAAAGAAAAATGGTTTTCCATGGATTTTGATAAATGGGTTATAAATGGTTTTGAATGGTTTTCAAGTCATTGAAATGGGTTTGTGAAAAAGAGCACATGGGTTACCTTGGGTACTTTGGTGAAAGGTTTAGCTTGAGGCCATCGTCCATTTTTGTTATTATCAAGGAGATTTATCTTGGGGCTTTCCTCTATTTCCTAGGCCTGTTGTTCTAGGAGAACGATATTTACATTTTGGGGGGATTACTCTTGGGGTTTTCCTATGCTTCCTAGGCCCATTGTTCTAGGATCTGTTTTGTGCACTTGATTATTTTGGTACGAGTCGTCTACTTCCTAGACTTGTAGTATTCCTTGGTGTTGTGATACCTATTCTCCGGGTTTATACTACTTGTATTTCTATGTTGGACTTGATATACATGTCGATTTTTGTGAAGAATGATATGGAAATATGATTTGGAAAATGATAAACCTGATCTTGTTTAGAACTATGAAAAAGGGAATGTTTACCATGTTTTATATAAAACTGATTTACTACTTTTCATTCCATGTTTTATTTAAAAATGAACATACAGGATTTTTTATACAGAGACTTGTTATGGAACACCTGGGTGGGATCCTACTGAGTCTGTTAACTCACACCCTGCGCACTGCTTTGGTGGTGCGTAGACCTTTATTTTTCTTCCGGTGTAGGGAAAGGCAAGGCACCACAGTGAGGTGGTTAGGTTCGTGTCAGCTGGGATGGGTAGTTTATGGTGATATGGTTGGATTTTATCCATGTCATCATTGGAGTAGTTGTTGGTTTTGAGTCCCTTGCAGTCGGACTTGTCTTTGGAATTTTTAGTTGTTGTTTCAGTTGTTCTGTTTCTGTTGTTTTCCTTACAGTTATGGAATATATATTTGTTAGTCTTTTGATATTGCATTCTTTCTCTATATATATATTCCATGTGGTTGTTCTGGTTGGGTGAAATCATTCCCTTGGTTTTTTCCATTTGATGCCTGAGTGCTTGTCGCCAGCCCGTGGGGATCAGGATCGCCCTTTGGGTATGTGATGGATCGGGTCGGGTGCCTGGTTTGAGGGAAACCCGAGTTGGTTCGTTACATTGTATATATTATATATATATTATATATATATATATAATTATATATAATTATATAAATATATTTATAATTTTAAAATTATAGTAAATATGTTTAAATAATGAATATGTTTACTATATTTATATTTATATTTATTTATTAAATATATAAAGTTATATAAATATGCATAATGATATGAATATATTTATAATTATAAATAAATAATTAAAAATATATTTACAAATATATTTAAAAATGTATATTTACTATTTATAAAATAATATATTTATAATTATAAATATATATATATATTAAAAATTATTTATATAATTATAAATAAATAATTATATATTTTAAAATTTTAAAATTATAATAAATAAATATATAATTTTATAAATATATTTATAATTTTTTATTTATAATTGTAATTATAAATACTTTATCAACACTAATGTTTTAGCACTAATAAATATTCCTTTTATAATCACTTCTTTAGCACTGATAAAAGTAGATTTTATCAGTGCGTATTAATTTAGCACTGATAAAAGGTATCTTTATCAGCGCTTTTTTGTAAGCACTGATAAAATCCTTCCCGATCTATTTAAAGAACCCTAACCACGACTGAATCATTCATGATATCTCTAGCTTTCACAGAACTCCCTTGTTAACGGCGCTCCTCTCCTCAAATTCAAGGCTCAAAATGAAGTGTTGAAGGAATCCAAGGCTCGAATCCAAGCCTTGAACGAATCAAGGTTCGAATGAATCCAAGATTTCGTGTGTGATATCTCTACTTTCTCTTGGATGAATAAAATCTTGAATCTAAGGTATGTTATTTACTCCCCCTCACTCGTTGATTTATTGTTTGTGTTTCGAATAAGGTGATTTTGACTATATATTTTCCACCACTGCTTTCCCTTATACTTCAAGACTTCCACTCTCTATTGCTAAAGGTTTTTCATCATCTACGATATCCTTAGTAGATGTATTTATGATTTATTTGTTCCCTAATTTGTTTCATGTTCTTGGGTGTTTTAAATTGGTTTCTCTAAAATCATAATTGTTATTTGGGTTTAATTGGATTTAAATATGCTGGTTGCTCAATTTTTTAAGGGGTTATAATTGATTTATAATAGGGTTCTTGTTGATTTTGTCTTGTTTTCTAACTTCATTCAAAGGATAAATTATATTTTTGGCCAATAAAATATTTATGATGGTTTTCATTAAGTAATTTGGTGTTTTAAAATTATTTGAGGTTGTTTATGAAAACTATTTGGGCCTTTTTGTCAAAGGCATGCCGATGTGTGCACCTTGGTGAGAGGCACTGAGAGGCTCAACTATAGCACCTTGCCACTCTCGAGGTGAGGCAGTCTCACCGAGGCACACAAAAGGTCCATGCCTCACATGCCATTACATTAGGCGATTAGGTGAAAGGAGAAAAATTGGTGCCCCCAAACAATCATGTCTCTTTGTCAAGGATTGGTTATTAGATTTTGGGTTGGTTAAAAACTATCAGTATATGCGATAATTTGTATTATTTTGATAGAATTTATGTTTTTTTCTTTTAAAAATTTGTTGAAAACAATGTATATTTAATAATGTTATGGGACGCGTCTTAGTTTCGAGAGGCGCATGCCTCGTGCAATGCCTCTCACCGCATTACCAGCCTAACTTTTCACCTTATTATGCTACATGCCTATAAAAACTATGTATTTGGGTAATGTATGAGTTCATTAAATTGATTAATTGAGGTTTGAGGTTGAGAAGTTTTCTTATCTTTTATTTTGTTCTTGTGTTATTTATTTATGTCTAATGCTATGGATTTCTCTTTTCTCATTTTATTCATATACACATATGTATTGGTATGTGTGTTTGTGTGTGTATATATATATTATACACATGAACATATTCACATGAAAATATGTGAATATTTTTATTGAGAGATGTGGTGGTTTGTTCGGAAACTGGTAGTATGACGAGACTCTTTTGAGAGGAGGTAGAAGGTTAAAGACAATGGAATATTAATGTTTATGAAATTGTTGATGTTTGTGATAAATTGTACGTACAAATGTATTTGAAAAAAACATTTTTTGAAATGTTTCTAAGATAGTAATTTTTCATGTATTTATGATGAAAATTTAATTGAAATTTAATTTTGTATTTATTATTGTAGTTTTATGTAATTTCAGAAACTCAGTGTTGCGGCATGACTTTATCTCGATGAGGAATAACACTGATAAATGCCTTATTTTATCAGCACTAAACAAGCATCAATAAAAGATTCTATTTGTTAGAGTTATTTTTACCATTGATGAAGGACCCTTTTGATCATCATTTTTTTTAGAGTTGATGAAAGTTATTTCTATTAGTGTTGAGTCTCACATATGAGATGGTGATAATAAAAAGAGGAAGAACATCTTTAAATCCTCTTGTCTATCTATATATAATTTTTATGACATCGTTGTTATAAAAGTTTATAGAATTTATTTTTTCAATATTTATCAAAAAAAAAAATCTATTTTTAAACTGTAGCTCCCAAGAGAGCATTCATAAAAAACGGGGCTTTCACCTCCCACCCAACTCAACCTCCTTCAATATGCCGTCAATGGTGGCATGAAGAACCAAACATGCAATATTAGAAGGTACCAACTCGTATCATTAATGAAACAGAAATGGTCGTTTTTCTTACTCCATCACTTAAATTACAGAGGAATTCAGGCGGGGCGCAGGCGGCGACGGGGACTGGAACGGGCCGCGCCGCCCGTCTATGTCGGCATTTTCCGGCAACGCCTCCAGCGCGAGTCTTGGAGATTGAAAGCCTCCCACAAAACATCAATCTTCTCATCCTCCCGCTCATTGTAGGCAATCCCCGCCCCTGCGGCGGCGGCGGCGGGCGGCGGAAGAAATCCCTTCATTCCACGCAGGCCGGGGTTGAGATCGCCCTCGACGGCGACGGAGACGACTGCCGAAGTGGGCCACAGCGGCGGGGAGTTGGGCTCGGCGGTGTTGATGGTGGGGAAGGTGAAATCTTCTGCAGGCATGGCGGAGAGGGTCGGGTCCGGAGCGTGTGGAATGGGTGGGAGTGGGAGTGGGGTCGGGGTTGGATTTCGTCACCATTATAACTAAAATGAAGGTCCGGTTTCTTTTTCGGTGATGCTTCGGTCATTCGATTCGGTTGGCCACGTCTCGGGCCCGTCCAACACCGTTCGTGATTATAGCGTTTAAAAGCTCATGAATGAGCTGTTTTTTATTTAGGCATCATTTTTTTAAATGTTTTATATGTTGGTCTCGTTGACACCATGACACATACAATACTTAAATGTGAAAAATGATTTATCAAACCATATAATGAAGAGTGCCCAAGTGAGTAGCTTAACGGCTAGTGGAAAATTAATCAAAGGTCCCAAAAACACACACTTTTTAATAAATATTCTGAAAGGGTGTGTCAAAAATCGATGGATGTACCCCCATTGAAAAGTATATGAATATTTTGAAAGGATAAGTCAAAAATCAAATTCTGGTAGAAGGTTGTATTGTGGAGTGATATATTGTTGAGAAATTCGTTGAATTCTGTACCGAATACCTATCCGATGTGGAAAGCATTGGTCTATCGAAATCTCATCACACTAGGCAGTTTGGCCGTGAAGGAATTTCTGGAAGAGATATTGTCACCAACAATATTACAGATCAGGAGTAGGCTCACCTTTACATTTTACATAACATTTTAAAGGTTTCTCCATATGTCGAAACCCACAAAGAAATTATTAGGCATTTGAATCCATCAAAGGATGAAAGATGGATATCAAATACACAAAATCAACAATTTATAGGATAGTTTCAGGACCATATTTTAAAAGAGTCAGATGAAAATCTGGATTCAATTTCAGAATGACTTTGATGGCTAGCTGGAGGACCAGGTGTGTATGTATTATCTTGCAAAGGTTATGTGATTAATGGTTATGCGTTCTATACAAATGAGCATGATGAAGACCATACCATTAAAAATAGTTGAGTTACACTCGTGGCTGAAGCGATGCATGTTTCTGATGCTAAGGACAGAAATCCAATTTACGCGAATATATCATACTTTGGAATAATGAAAAAAAATATGGGAGTTGGATTATATAACATTCCAAGTGCTAATTTTTCAATGAAAGTGGGTTAATAACAGGAGTTCCATTAAAATATATGAATTGAGATTTGTGAAAGTTGATTTCAGTAAGAAGAGTACAAAGAAGAATCGATTATAATGGCATTAGAGGCAGTACACGTATTTTATGTTACAGATCCCGCAAACCAAAAGTGGTCAATTATTTTGTTATCAACCAAAACCACTGAAGTATCAGATGAAAATTCAACCGAGGATGAAAATTTCATTAGGACGTCGCAATCATTTCACAGCGGTCCCAATGTAGACAGTGTTGTGTATTTCATAGGAGACCACAATGAAGGGATTTGGATCCTCAATAGAGGGGTCAAATCTATAATGTCCCACCTAGGTGCCACTAAATTGTGCACCGAGCCGGTTGGTCACATGCCCTCAAGCGCACCTCCTCGTACGCTAGAGGGTACTGATTAGTAGCGATGGTCTAGTAAGTCAGTCATTGGGATATTATACCCACTTTTATTAGAATAAAAAAATAAATGGAAGTAAACAACAACAATCAAGTGAGGAATCATATAATTTACCAAAACAATACCAAGTAACATGATAGTCAAAACAGGAAATACAATATTCAACTGAAAGGGAAAACATGCTATGACAATGCAAGTGTCAAGTGTCTACAATGTAATTAAAAATAAAGACACAACAACTCCCAAGCAGGTCTTGAAACACGTCTGGTTCCCTCACCCATGATCCATTCCCAAACAGTAACATATCCTAGGGTTTTTCCCTCATCTTGTCCTGCAACAACAAAGTCTACTCAGGTACCGATCAGGAGGCCTAAATAGGGTGTGAGTACAACTCAGTAGGCCACAACCAACGGTATCGAAAACAAGTCCAGTCAAAAGACAGTGTATTCAATTCTATGAATTAATAAAAACAATTCATAATTAAACAGTTATCACATTTTCATTTATTATTTAATCATCACATTAGACCTGGTTTCAATTCATGTCTCACATTTAAAATCATAATTCATTATTGTCATTCATTTGGTGTTGAATGCTATGTCAAGCACCCAAAATCTCATTTGGTGTAGATCTCCATTTCTAATATCCCACATCATAGGCACTTGGTTAACTATCAGGGAAGAACGCCATATCTAAGTCCCAAATTTTCAATGGTCTAGAATTCCATGTCTAGCACCCACATTCTCAATCATTTAAATCATTCATTAATTCACAAGTATTAACCAACATCATTCCCTTAATAATCCAATGATTAGTTAAACATATCAAAGTCCATTATTTAACCCAAAAATTAAATAAGTACACAACCCATTAATTAATTCATCAATTAATTAATCAATCAACACAAAACTTATTCCATAATTAATTCTCCACAATTAATTTTCCAAACCAAATCTCAAGTTGTCATAATTAATCTCACAATTAATTATCTTAATCGATATCAGGGTACATAATTAATTCACCGTTAATTATCTCACATAGATGTACATCATCTCATAATTAATTCCCCTTGATTAATTATCTCGAATCCAACCAAAATCAATATCTCAATTACAAAATATCAACCCATAAAAAAATTCCCCAAATCAATTATCTATTTGGGTATCCCCTAAGTTCCATGATTAAATCATCAATTAATCATCTATATCTCCAAAGCAGTCAACAAGTCAAAGCACATTCCTAATTAGCCCAATTTAATTAATTATCTCGAACCCAACCAAAATCAATATCTCAATTACAAAATATCAACCCATAAAAAAATTCCCCAAATCAATTATCTATTTGGGTATCCCCTAAGTTCCATGATTAAATCATCAATTAATCATCTATATCTCCAAAGAAATCAACAAGTCAAAGCACATTCCTAATTAGTCCAATTTAGGAAATCAATTACTAAGGGATGCTATCAATTCATCAATCTCACATACACATATCAAATCCACAACTATGGGAGTTTGATTTATACCACCTACCTTGGTTTTTTATGGATGTTAGCCTAGTGGAAATTCCCAAAATCTGAACAGCACAACGTCGTCGATCAAGATCCGGATCTAAATCCCTAAACCCAAAATTAAGATCAAAAGCATCAATATCTTTCAAATCTTGATATATATCCACAATCATAGATCTATATCTCAACTCATAGGTTTAGATACATGAAAATAGTGTAAATCTTCTATGAAAAGATCAAAGAAAGATAGAGGAAATAATATGAGAAGCATCGGGACGAAATCCAATTACCGGGAAGAGAGCGAATCTTCAATAGGAGCTTTAGATGTCGAATAACGGTGTTCAAATCACCTTGAAATCCCTCTGAAAGGCTCTAGGATCACCTAGAATTTGTCTAGACTGATTTTAGGTTGAATTGGAGGGGTCTCTGGGGTTTGGTTGATTTAAAAACTAATTTTTAGATAATAAAATACCATGCGCACAGTTTCCTGAGAAAGGGTGTACGATTAGGGTAAACCTTGTGCCAACTGTGTGGACCTCTCTGTCCAGGTTCACACGGTTACCTAGGTTTAGGTGCACGGTTTTTCAAATTGTGTGCAAATTGTGCACAACCCTTTATATATTAATTTTTCTTAAAAACACTTCCAAACGCACCTCAAACCATAACTCAAAAACAAAGGTACTTTAAAATAGAAAAAAGTACCTGAAAACGGGCCCAAGATGACTTTATAAAAGTTTGGGATCTTACAAAATCCCTTCAGCCTTTAAAAAGGGAAAAGGGGATTCAATAATTAGGTTAATTTTTTTTTGTAATATACACCGTGTTATCTGATGTTATTATCCTTTTGTTGCTGAATTTTTGTACTCTAAATTAAATGTTAAACCACTTCTACAGATAATTACTTTCGCACGTGCTAGTGTTCCCCATCCAAAGGAACAACAGGTCTCTCAACCTACTACTACTCGATGTGCAGAGGAGTGACCTTCTTCAAGTGTTGGTGCACCCATTCCTGAGGAACAATAGGTTTCTTAACCTGCTGTTGCTCCCAGTGTAGAGGTACAATAACTATCTGCACGCGATGATGCCATTTCTCAAGAGGAACACATTGACAATGTTGATTCCAGATAAATGGTTGTCGATGAAGGAATAATGTCGTAGAAAAAAAAGGAGTGTGGTATTTTGATGGTGTTAGCCAAAATCCTTAAGGCGAAATCCAAAGGCATCAAATATGAGGTTGGATGGAATGGGTGGGGTTAGCATGTTAACCTCAACAAGGCCATGTTCAACAGTTATAATGGAATCGTCACTCGACAATGTGTGTTGATTGACGTAGATTTGTGGCACTATGTTGCGACTGAGATTAAGAAATTGATGCGGAAAGTGATTACAGTACAATTATGATATCATTTTTTTATTTTACTAAAATATAATATAATGAAACATTGACTTACTCTTCATCATCCATTGCATAGTGCATATATAGTAGATGACTCCCACAAGAAGCATGTATTAATGCTTTCTGGAAGGATTCACAGAGGATTTCGCACAATCCTAAAAAGACATCATCTTAAAGATGCTGAAGGAAAAATAAACTTGTTCCCACCACTTATCTATGAACACCAGATAACCCAAGAATCATTGGATGCGTTTACTGGCGGTTGTGTGGATGCGTCTTTTCAGGTACATTGTTGCCAGTAATACATTGTTTGATTATATGTGTATTCATCAATTTGATTGATAATTTTTTATTTATGAAACAACAATTGAATGCTGAAAATAAAGAATAAGTAGCAAAACCAGCGTACCCCTACTGTAAAGTAAGGATGAGGTATGCTTTACTTGAAAAAAATTGGTACATATTTTAAATCCACCGTATTACTTTTATGCGACATGAAACAATACCATAATTATGTTCCTCTATTTATATGCAGATTGATGACTCAAAATCGAAATTCACTTCCATCACATGACATGTGCTATGGAAAGAGGAATATATAAATAAATACAGGATAATAATAGATGATAACACAAAAAAAGTGTGAGAATTGTGTGTAATTATTACATAATAAAAATTTGTTTTTCTCTAAATCTCTATTATGTAAAAATGATCGCTTCTTTTCCTATATTTTCTATCCAACATAGTCACATGAATTAGCAACACCTGTTTTGGATGAACACAAACTATCAGTGGCCTTGAAGTGTCCAGAATAGTATGGCCGCATTAGAGGTGTGGGTTTTGGGGTGACACCCCAAAAATATTTTGAAAAAAAAACAATAGCACGATCAAAGTGAATTAATAAAACATATGAGAGAAAAAAATTATACCCCTGACGTACAATTCCAATGAAATATGGATATAATGAAAATTTTAATGAGGGATAGGGGAAGAGAAGAAGCAACTCAAGAACAACCACCACATGAAGATCTCATCCCATCCCCCACTAGCTATGAGGCTAGCCATCCCCCTCAAAGAGATGTCTTAGAAGAGGTAATCATTGTTCTAATAAATGTTTCTGTGAAATGTGAATCAGATAGACACTGATACTCATTTACTTCTATTCTAAATGGTGATAATGACTGTGATTTATATCTAGTAACACCCAGTCATCACCTTGTGGTGAGAGATATAGTGTTCAATATTGAAAAGGGTGTGCTACACAACAAACCACTTCTAACAGGTCATGTACGAGTGTCAATCAATGTAGCTCATGATCCGAGCATAGAGATACCTGTGCCAATTCAAGAGGATGATATTAATATGGTCGAAAAAGCTGTTGGAACATTCATCGCATGACCATCACATCTTATAAAAAAAGAATGTCTATGAGGAGGTATTCATTTCCAATTTACTTTTCAAGAAAAACTTTAATAGTTAATGAAAACGGTCTAAACCGATGAATGTTATTGCAGACGAACAAAGAGAAGGGGATGAAATGAAAGACTGTCTCCAAACCATCTAAAGGATTGACCAAACGATCAAAAAGATCTACCGAAAGAACAATTACCCCACCCGTTCTATATCCACATTTACTATCATTAAAGTCTCATGTGGACACAAAGTTAAAAGATAGTGGCAACCACATAGTTGAATTTGAAGCAAATATGTATGAAGAGAAAAATCAAGAATTCATTAGTGTTGAGAGTGCAACTGAAATCCTCAACTATGACTGGCTAGGCAGCTCAGTTTTAAATGTATACATGAGGTATGTTCTCATGATTTCATTTTCCAAAATCTTATATACTGTTTTAATCATGATTAAATACATTTAATATTTTTGGTAGGCATATATATGAAAAAAATTGAATGTATTTACCCATGAGAAAATGTTTGGACTCGTTAGTCCTCATGTCACCTCAACAGAAGAAGCAAAAATAGAACCAAACAAAAAGGATGAAATAGTGGTAGGTCTAATCAAATCCTTTGAAAACAAAATTCTAGATGACAGACTCTATTTAATACCAACGATGCAGGGGTAAGACTCTACAATTTAATCATATCAAATTTATTTTCATTTCTTTCATTACTAATTCCTTTTGATGTTTTTAGGCAGCATTGGATGCTCATTGTAGTAAATTTGGATACTCCAATTATTTTTTTCCTAGATTCATTGCATGGATATCCAATAAAATTTCCACACATGATGGTGTTTGTCAATTTGTAATACATTACATCCAATGTTTTAGAACTAAACATCAAGTTATATAATTTATATTATCTTTTAATAAGGATTCGGTCATGATAGGGCAATGCATCACTATCATCTGAAAAAAAAGGAATGAGGTCAGGGGCTAAGGACAAAGAAGAACACAAGTACTACGACTGGATAAGTATCAGATTATATATAATAAGATTTCACTATTCAAACACATATCAAAACAAATTACTTATTATCATTAATGTTTCTACAGTGTCTGAAACAAACCAATGGAAAAGATTGTGGTTATTAAGTTTGTAAATTTCTGAGAGAGATTATATTCCACGAACAAACCAACATCCCTAGAGAGGTTTTTTTGAAGATGATTACTATTTCATTTAAAATATTTATTAATCCTTTTTGTATTTATATTTTTCCAGTACTACTATGACTGTAGAAAAGACTCATATTCACAAGTCGGTATAGATGTGCTCAGAAACAAAATGGAATCATACCTTATGAAATAATGTACACAAATAGCATAAAGATGCGACTTCCATATGTAGGGTATGAATTTCAAATGTTAATATCACCTTCTAACATCTGTATGCTCATGTTATCCTAATATGATCATTGATATCTGTATTTTTTACACTAGTTGAACATCTACGATCACCCTTTCTTATGTTTCATATCCTTAGGTTATTAATAATGGTTTTAGAAATGATGTCTAAGAAGGTCGGAACAACTCAAAGTGTCTCTTTTTATTTAAAATTGATATTAATTTAAGTAAAAACAAAAACTGATATACTGAAAACCGAGCAAACACATTCCGATTGTTTTGATATTTTAGGAAAATGATTTATTAGTCATTTGTGATGTGTGGGGATCAACCGCACCTCAATACGACACACGGTGTGGCCGGTAGAACTTAAAGTTTCTCTTTTTATTTAAAATTGACATTAATTTAAGTAAAAACAACAAGTGGCATACTAAAAAAATGAGAAAATGCATTCTGGTTGTTTTGATACTTTAGTAAAATGATCCATGATTAATTTATGACGTGTAGGTGTCAACCACACCTCAATCCGACACAGGGTGTGGCCAGTACAACTCAAAGGGTCTCTTTTTATTTAAAATTGACATTAATTTAAGTAAAAACAATAAGTGACATACTGAAAACCGAAAAAACACATTCGGGTTATTTTGATATTTTAGGACAATAATCTATTTGTCATTTTTGACATGTAGGAATCAGTTGCACCTCAATACAACGCATGGTGTGGTTGGTACAACTGAAAGTGTCTCTTTTTATTTAAAATTGACATTAATTTAAGTAAAAACAACAAGTGACGTACTTAAAACCCATCAAACGCATTTGGATTGTTTTGATAGCTTAGGAAAATGATCCATGAGTTATTTTTGACATGTATGAGTCAACCACACCTCAATCTGATGAACGGTGTGGCCATTACAATTCAAAGTGTGTCTTTTTATTTAAAATTGACATTAATTTAAGTAAAAACAACAAGTAACAAGCTGAAAACCAAGAAAACACATTCATATTATTTTGATATTTTAGGACAATGATCTATTAGTAATTTGTGATGTGTTAGGATCATCCGAACCTCAATACGACGCACAGTGTGACCGGTAGAACTCAAAGTGTATTTTTATTTAAAATTGACATTAATTTAAGTAAAAACAATAAGTGACATACTGAAAACCGAGCAAACACATTTGAATTGTTTTGATATTTTAGAAAAATGATCTATTAGTCATTTGTGACGTGTAGAGATCATCCACACCTCAGTAGGACGCACAATGTGGCTGGTATAACTCAATGTGTCTCTTTTTATTTAAAATGAACATTAATTTAAGTAAAAACAACAAGTGACATACTAAAAACTGAGCAAACACATTCAGATTGTTTTGATACTTCATGACAATGATTGATGAGTCATTTTTGGTGTGTAGGAGTCACCCGCACCTCAATCCGATGCACAGTGTGACTGGTATGAGTAAAAGTGTCCATTGTCAGTTTAAAATTTACATTTTAGTTCAAAATGCGACACTCACTAAAAACCAAAGAAACACGCTCTGATTGTCTTGATAATTTTAGAGAGCAATTCATAAGTCATTTGTGACACGTATGAAGCAGTCTTATGTCAATCCGACACACGATACGACTGGTATGACTCAAAATGCGTGTTTTTAGTTTGAAAAGACATTTTAGTAAAAAAACACAACTGACATACTGGAAACCGAGCAAATGCATTCAGATTTTTTTGATACATTAGAACAACAATCCATTAGTAATTTGTGATATGTAGGAATCAGCCGCACCTCAATACGACGCTTGGTGTAGCCGGTATAACTCCAAATGTGACATTATTTGATATTGATATTAATTTTAGTAAAAGAACAAGTGACATACTCAAAACCGAGCAGACATATTCAGATTGTTTTGATATTTTAGGGAAACGATCCATAACTCATTTTTAATATGTAGGAATCAACCTCACCTCAATAGGATGCATGGTGCGACCTGTATAACTCCAAATGTGTCATTTTTATTAAATATTTACATTTTATTAATGTGTTCTTTCATATTAATGTTTAATTTATTTTTTTATAGTATTACTAACATAATATTTGTTATTTTATATAGGTGGAATCTTTTGCTCGGGTTGAGATGATTTGTTCAGCAATTGATACCATGGGTGGAGATTTTTTAGAGGGGATCACAAGCGCTAAAAGATGAAATATTAATGTTTTAGAATGTTTGTTGGACAATTGAAAATGTAATTATATAAAACATTTTGTTTGAAATGTAAATAATAGTATTTAGTTTTGCACATACCATGGGTGGACAGTTTTGTATTCCTGATGTCAATTAAATGTATATAGTAGGTTTACTTCTGGTGTGCCATTTAAATTGCAGTTTGCTTCTGGGTGTGCTGTGTTTAAATTGCTGGTGGGGTGTGCTGTTATATGTGTTTAAATTGCAGGTTGGGTGTATTGTTATATAAACATCACATTGCAGGCGGGTAGCCCTTTATCAGTGTAGTAATTAACAGTGCTTTTTAGGGCTGTTAATGGCCATTTTGTGCGTTGTTAAATGCCATATTTGTAGTAGTGTATCGGGGTGGATGACACTTCAGCTTGGTTCGTGACATTTATAGTATTATTAACATAATTTTTTTAGACAAGTACATTCTTTTGCTCGAACTGAGGTGGTTTGTTCAGCAACTGGTAGCATGATTAGATTCTTTTGAGAGGAGGTAGGAGGTCAAAGACAACTAAACATTAATATTTTTGAATTTGTTGATGTTTGTGATAAATTGTACGTACAAATATAATTGTAAAAACCAGAGTTTGAAATCTTTGTAATATAATGGTTTTTTCTTGTATTTACGGTGTAAATTTAATGGGAAATAAATTTTGTATTTGGTGTTGCAGTATGATGTAATTTTATCAACACACTACTATAGCATGAATTTTACTAGCATTAGGAATAACATTGATAAAGGCCCCTATTTATCAGTGCTAAACAAATGTCAATACATGATTCTCTTTTTCGGTGTTTTTTTTAGTGATGATAGAAGTCGTTGGATTTTAAAGTTGCTTACATCAACAACGCATTTTTTAGCGCTGATGAAATTTATTTCTATCGGTGTTAAGTCTCATATTTGCGATGGTGATAATTAAAAGTGGAAGAAGATCCTTAAATCTTATAGTCTAGTAGTATATAATTTTAGTGACATCATTGTTATAAAAGTTTATAGAATTTATTTTTTCAATATTTATAAAAAAAATAAACTTTAGCTCCAAACATAGCATTCATAAAAAACGGGACTTTCACCTCCCACCCAACTCAACCTCCTTCAATATGCCGTCAATGGTGGCATGAAGAACCAAACATGCAATATTAGAAGGTACCAACTCGTATCATTAATGAAACAGAAATGGTCGTTTTTCTTACTCCAGTTGAATTACAGAGGAATTCAGGCGGGGCGGCGGCGGCGGCGGCGGCGGGGACTGGAACGGGGCCCGGCAAAGAGCATCTTCAGCGTCGTCTTCACCAAACCCCCCAGCCCCCGCTTCCCTGGGAGCACGGCGGCGGCCGCGCCGCCCGTCTCTGTCGGCATTTTCCGGCAACGCCTCCAGGGCGAGTCTTGGACATTGAAAGCCTCCCACAAAACATCAATCTTCTCATCCTCCCGCTCTTTGAAGACAATCCCCGCCCCTGCGGCGGCGGCAGGCGGCGGAAGAAATCCCTTCATTCCACGCAGGTCGGGGTTGAGATCGCCATCGACGGCGACGGAGACGACTGCCGAAGTGGGCCACAGCGGCGGGGAGTTGGGCTCGGCGGCGTTGATGGTGGGGAAGGTGAAATCTTCTGCAGGCATGGCGGAGAGGTTCGGGTCCGGAGCGTGTGGAAAGGGTGGGTGTGGGAGTAGGTTCGGGGTTGGATTAGTAGTTGGATTCCGTCACCGTTATAACTAAAATGAAGGTCCGGTTTCTTTTTCAGTGATGCTTCAGTCATTCGATTCGGTTGGCCACGTCTCGGGCCCGTCCAACACGGTTCGTGATTATAGAGTTTAAAAGCTCATGAATGAGCTGTTTTTTATTTTGTAATCATTTTATTAAATGTTTTATACGTTTGTCTCGTTGACACCACCATGACACATGCAATACTTAAATATGAAAAATGGTTTATCAAACCATATAATGAAGAGTGCCCAAGTGAGTAGCTTAATCGCTAGTGGAAAATTAATCAAAGGTCCCCAAAACACACACTTTTTAATAAATAATGTTTTGTTTTGATCAAAGTATTGAAGAAATCTATTGAGCTTTGAAGATGTTCATGAAAAAAGATATCAAGGTGTTGAATATCAGTCGGCGCTCCCTTTTGGCAAATGATGGACACTTTGGGATGATGAAGAAGAAATCATGGGGAAGACACTATAAGTTCACCTAGGCGCGCTAAGTTCTCTTATGTTGTTTCACCCAAGTCCGCCTGTGCGCCCAATCTATCGTACTCAACCTTCCTATGCCCAGGTCCTGAATTTTGTCTTTAAATGGGACCATTGGTCTCTTCAATAGCTCATTTTGGAATACGAAGAGACATTCAGAAGCTTTGCTCGCCCTAATCTCGAATCCTACTCTTTAACTCCCTCTACGTAGCTTAATTAAGCCTAAAATCGGGGGAAATTGACTACAATTGAGGGTAATTGGGTTACCTGAAGGATTGGTATGTTAAAAAAAATTTCAGAGGAGTACGCCAAATACCCAAACTAGTTTATCTCATGAGACCTACCCATGCATCGAGGGCCTATAACATGCCTCACTCATTAGTTACTAAGTCCAATGAATTCATCACATGAGAGTGGTGAATAATCAATACAATACATAATCAACAGAAATATCCGTATTGGAAAACTATCATACATAATATAAATATTTTTCGCCAATCAAAAATAGAACATCATGACCATAAGTCATCCAGAGTAATATGGTGGATGATATCATTAGAGTATATCCCCAGTAAAGCATAATATTTATCAAAGGATGTTGACATAAATGAAAAATAATTTTAAAATAACATTCAAACCTTTCTTGAAAATGTGAGAAAAAAGCTCTTTTCTTTTGATTATATTTTAAATAAAATTTTCCAAAATATTGAAAAAATTCCTTTATTTGAAGATAACCATGC
Source organism: Viscum album (assembly GCA_963277665.1). Lineage (NCBI taxonomy): Eukaryota > Viridiplantae > Streptophyta > Magnoliopsida > Santalales > Viscaceae > Viscum > Viscum album. Next base: position 1,695,252,100 of record OY728153.1, read on the forward strand.
AAAATTTTAAATGATGCTTCAATGCAAATAATGGTTATAATGATAAGAAAATCCATTCACGTGGTAAACGTTAAAACAAATATTTCATTCACACTTTCGGTAAAAATTCAAAAATACATCATTTGGAAAATGATAAGAAGATTCCTTTTAAAACTTTGAAAAGAAATTAAAATATAGTTGAAAATGAATTTAAAAAACATTTGATCATATAAAACGATATTATTGAAAACATTTTATGAAACATGGATATGGAAGAAAAAGTTCATTGACTAAGGATGAAACATGGTCGACTTTTATTAAAAAAAAGTTTCCTTGATCATATTAAGTTACAAAGAGAGGAAAATGAAAGGAAAATATTAACTACATATATAACAAGTTGAGAAGAAAATAAATGGGTTTAAACAGATGATGACCATATAATTTCTCTCAATAGAAATTTGAACATAAACAATATTGATTAAAATGAGATTTAAGTAGTTGGGGTTTGGCTTAATGGTAAGCACCCTGTAATCCTACATGAAAAATGGGGGTTCAAAACCCATTTGGCGTAGGTACTGTAGCAGGACTGTAGCAGCACTGTACTAGCGGCGACACTGTTCATCAGCGGGTACTATAGCAGCGGCAGAGAACTGTAGCGGCGACGGTACTGTGCGATACTGTAGCAAGCGGGTTACTATTCATAGAATGTGAATTGGGCAAAAAATTTGGGCCTACGGGCTATGTAATGGGCTACAAGCTCACTGGGTCTTCGGGCTATGTAATGGGTTTCCATCTACCCAGTTAAAAGAGGTCTTTGCTTTGATTTAATAATAAAAAATGAGGCTTCGGCCCCGACCTTTAAAAAAAATTAAAATGAGATTTAAACACAAATCCATTACCTCAAGTCTTACTTTCCTCATAAGTTCTTTTAGCCACATGTATATTAAATTTAAATTTATTATACTTCTATTCTAGAACCATATTCATACTTATAATATCATATATGATCCACTTATAACATCTTATCACCTATTTTTTAATAAATCATTATTAAAATCACAATTTTAGGTGATAATTGTTTTTTCTTTTCATGCATGTTTTGGTTTGACGGTCCTAGTCCATAAACTTTAATCATGGTTCCATCACATCCAAAATGTTAATCAAGTCATGTATATCTTATTATTACATTATATCACAAGTATTCAACATTCCATAATTTCATTTTTTTTAATCTTGGAGTTGGTGCCCTAGAACCAACATCCATGTACTTTATGATAACTTGTATTCATTGTTATGAATATTAATAAACTCTTTATCACATCATGATTTTTTAGGGCACCAAATCCAAGATTAAAAAAAATGAAATTATGGAATGTTGAATACTTGTGATATAATGTAATAATAAGATATACATGACTTGATTAACATTTTGGATGTGATGGAACCATGATCAAAGTTTATGGACTAGGACCGTCGAACCAAAACATGCATGAAAAGAAAAAACAATTATCACTTGAATAACATAGTATGTCATAATTTCCTAAGAGTATTCGTTACATAGAAAGGTCATAGCAGTTTCTCGCTATGATAAAAACCCAGAATTGCCACGATAATATTCTTAAATATATGTTCTATGGACAGATAAAATCATTTAAGGGACACAAATGATACATACTATCAGGGGTGGAGACTCATATGACTTTGATGAGAATTCTCATGGTGTACACCCTTAGTAATATCTAGTGTAGGATATTATAAGAAAGAGACCCGCTAGTCGGAAATCCACATTTATATGTTTCATTGGATGTTTTTATCTGTGGATGTGTGTATTGATCACTACAAGAAAACCGCCGCTAAACGGCAAAAAAAATTATTTATTTTTTAATTTTTTTAATTTTTTTTTAATTTTATTCGAGGATTAGCGGCGGTTTCGGTAAAACCGCCGTGAAATGAAATGAAAAAAATAAAAAAACGCGAGAAACCCTGAAATCACTAAAACGACCATAACTTTTGATCCGGGCGTCCGTTGAAGCGCCACGACCAGTCAAATCGAAGCTCATGAAAAGATATAGAGACACATATAATCAAAACCGCGAGACGGTCTAAGGTATGGAAGATATTAGAGTTATAAAAAAGTTGAAAAAAGTTCTCCAACTTCAAACGGCCATAACTTTCGCTCTGGGTGTCCGTTTGGGCTCTACCACATATCAAATCGAAGCCAGCGAAGAGAGCTACACACCAATTTGACAAAAGAAAGCTTATGTTTTGTTTTTCAACCCCAAAAACCCTTCCGAAGGCCTCCAAAACCCCGTTTCCGTCACCAGTGTCCCGTTGAACTTGTCTTTAAACAGACCTTACTTTCGATCCGCGTGTCAGTTCGGCCTCCTCCACCTGCCAGATCATAGCTCATTCCATGAGCTTCAGTTTGACTGGTCGCGGCGCCCACATTCACTCCTAGATCATATGTTATGGCCTTTTTAGTGGGTATCGGGTTTGTTATGTTTTTCAATGCCTCGTTTCTAGCACCCGTTCTCCGTCAGCTTTTTTTAAATGGTCATAACTTCCGATCCGTCTGTCCATTCGGACTCTTTCACCTTTCAGGTTGAAGAGCGTTTCAGGATCTTTGATTTGACAGGTCGCGGATCTAAAACGGACTCTCGGATCATAAGTTATCTCCGTTAATGTGAGTCCAATGTTTTTGTCTCTTTATGACCGTTTTGACGGGTTTTAACGGTAGCTCCATTTATTACTATTTATTTGGGTTTCCATGACTTGTTATCTTTATCAATGGTTTTTTATGGGTTATTATGATGATTATGTTGAATTATTAAGGAGTTTTCCAGAGTTGTTACGAGTTTTCATGCATTCTCATTTTTTCTAATGCCTCATTCTTCATATGCTTCTCCATCCTTTTTCATGCGTTTTCATGATTTTTCATCCCTTATCACGTCTTTTCATACTTTTTCATGTGTTTCCTTTATTATTTATTATTTATTAATTATAATATACTTTAATTTATTTATTATCTATTATTTGTAACTGGTTATTTATTATTTATTATTTATTATTTATTATTTATATTTATTTATTAGTTATTATTTATTAGTTATTATTTATTAGTTATTAGTTATTATTTATTATTTATTATTTATATTTATTTATTATTTATTATTTATATTTATTTATTATTTATTTTTTATTTATTTTTTATTTATATTTATTTATTATTTATTATTTATATTTATTTATTATTTATTATCTATATTTATTTATTATTTATATTTATTTATTATTTATTATTTATTATTTATATTTATTTATTATTTATTATTTATATTTATTTATTATTTATATTTATTATTTATTATTTATATTTATTTATTATTTATTATTTATTATTTATTATTTATTATTTATTATTTATTTATTATTTTCTATTTATTTATTATTTATTATTTATTATTTACTATTTATTATTTATTATATATTATTTATTATTTATATTTATTTATTAGTTATTATTTATTAGTTATTATTTATTATTTATTATTTATTATTTAAATTTATTTATTATTTATTATTTATTATTTATATTTATTTATATTTATTTTTATTTTATATTTATATTTATTTATTATTTATATTTATTTATATTTATTTATTATTTATTACTTATATTTATTTATTATTTATATTTATTTATATTTATTTATTATTTATTATTTATATTTATTTATTATTTATATTTATTATTTATATTTATTATTTATTATTTATATTTATTTATTATTTATTATTTATTATTTATATTTATTTATTATTTATTATTTTCTATTTATTATTTATTATTTATTTATTATTTATTATTTATTATTTATTATTTATTATTTATTATTTATTATTTTTATTTATTATTTATATTTATTTATTAGTTATTATTTATTAGTTATTAGTTATTATTTATTATTTATTATTTATATTTATTTATTATTTATTATTAATATTTATTTATTAGTTATTATTTATTATTTATTATTTATATTTATCTATTATTTATTATTTATTATTTATATTTATTTAATATTTATTATTTAGTATTTTCTATTTATTATTTATTATTTATATTTATTTATTATTTATTATTTATATTTATTTATATTTATTTATTATTTATTATTTTCTATTTATTATTTATTATTTATATTTATTTATTATTTATTATTTATTATTTATATTTATTTATTATTTATTATTTATTAGTTATTATTTATTAGTTATTATTTATTATTTATTATTTATTATTTATATTTATTTATTATTTATTATTTATTATTTATTATTTATATTTATTTATTATTTATTATTTATATTTATTTATTATTTATTATTTATATTTATTTATTATTTATTATTTATTATTTATTATTTATATTTATTTACTATTTATATTTATTTATTATTTATTATTTATTATTTATTATTTTTTATTTATTATTTATATTTATTTATTATTTATTATTTATTATTTATTATTTATTATATAATATTTATTATTTATTATTGATTATTGATTATTGATTATTTATTATTCATTATTCATTATTTATTATTTATTATTTATTATTTATTATTTATTATTTATTATTTATTATTTAATATTTAATATTTAATATTTAATATTTAATATTTATTATTTATTATTCATTATTTATTATTTATTATTTATTATTTATTATTTATTATTTATTATTTATTATTTATTATTTATTATTTATTATTTATTATTTATTATTTATTATTTATTATTTATATTTATTATTCCTTATTCCTTATTTATTATTTATTATTTATTATTTATTATTATTGAGTTTATATCTATTATTTATGTATTATTTGTTTTTTCAATTAATATATATAAGTATATTAAATTCTGTTTATTAACCACATGGCGAGCTTGTTGGAGTGGTAAAGTCTTTGGAAAATATGCAAGAGGTTAGGGGTTCAAATCTCACCAAACGCAGAATTTCTTTATAAAATAAATAAAATAAAATAAATAAATAAATAAATAAAATACATAAAATAAATAAATAAATATAATATATAAATAAACAAAATAAATAAATAAAATAAATACGAAATAAATATATAAATAAATACGAAAAATAAATATATAAATAAATACGAAAAATAAATATATAAATAAATATATAAATAAATATATAAATAAATATATAAATAAATATATAAATAAATAAATATATAAAATTAAAAATAAAAAAAAAATAAAAAAAAAATAAAAAAAAATAAAAAAATAAAAAAATAAAAAAAATCCGCCGCTAAAAAACCGCCGCGAAACGTTCTGCGACGGTTTTGAAAACCGTCGCGAAATAGTTTCCCGACGCACGATTTAGCGGCGGTTTTTCAAAACCGCCGCCAATCGAATTTAGCGGCGGTTTAAACCGCCGTGAAATGAAAAAAACCGCCGCTAAATGCCTTTTTTGCCGTAGTGGATTCTTATACTTTAGGATTATTATTAATGAGTATTATAAGTTGTGTACTTTTATTCATTGACAAAAATTGTGTCGACATATTTTTACAGTGAGGTAGGATATGTTGGGTGTGTCACAGGTAATATTTCATTAGTGAATAATGCGAGAAAGTATTTATCCCTTCTGTTCTTTAACAGAAGTTGATATCTCAATTCCTTTTATGGGAATGATATAGTCTAAATAAATCCTTGTCCGTGTTTTTCTATAGGAAAGTTCGATTTCTGAAATGTTAAAGAAAGAGATATCGAACACATAGGTTGATGACACCAACATGCAACCTCTTGATTAGACATATCATGATAAAGAGATTATATTACATAGTAAGCATCTGTATGAGGTATTATTTTATTGCATCAATAACATATTTATCTATGGATGTCTTAGCTTGTTTCTAACTGCTAACCTTGGAGTTTAGGCTGTTTCGCCTAATTCCACTGAGAAAGAGGCCAAGAGGCTCACACACTATGTGTATCTAGAATCTTAGTTAAATAATATACTATTATATATTATTTAAAAATTTGAATAAATATTATTCTCATATGTGGTTTAATAATTATCCATGTTTTCTTGATTGCATATATTCTATCACTAGTTATTCAATAGAATATTATGCGAGTAAAATATTTAATAAATATTTATTTGATATTTAGTGAATATAATATTTATTTATTTACTGAAGAATAATGCAGTGATATTTATTTATTAAATAAATAGTCATTATTAAAGGCCCAATAAATATTGTGGAGGAATGATATAGGTCTGGTGAGAAATAATGCATATTGAATATTATTTAATTTAATTCACGAGTTTAGTGCATGTCAAGAAATAATAATAATATTATTATTATATACACAAGGTTCCACATGGATTAAATAAATAATAAAGGTTATTTGTGCAATTATTTATTTCTAACTCTAGACGTATATAAAACCAATTATGTTATTTTATTAGGAGAGCTAATTCATTTTGAGTTGTGCACAATGAGATCTGGAGAGGATCCTCTCAAGCCCTAGAGTGCTCCCTTTCTCAAAACACTCCCAAGAATGGGGAGCGATCTTCCTCCACCTTTCACTCTCGAGTCTAGAGAGATCAAAGGGAATCCATTAGAAGCGATTCTCAGGGAAATCAAAGGAAAATAATGCACATGATATGATCTATCATGCTAACACTTGGAGATTCCTACGATAATATTCAGAGATTTGTGGAACACGTGTGGATCACTGCTAGAGGGAATCTATTCTTGATTCTTATAACACAACGACGGTACGACATAGATCTATTTTCAAATCCATCAACAAAGAGAGAATTTCTCACCAGGTAATTTTTTAATTTTGTAAATTAATTATAAATAATATGTGATGATCTTGTGCTTCAGTTCCAGTGTTTATCCATTGTCTATATTATTTGATATAATTCCTTTGATCACAAAATTTATCAACATGTAAATTTTGGATTACCAATCGATCATAACAAAAAATCAAAGTTGGGCATGACCCATATGATGCTGACATTGCTCCTAGAACCTACAAGTGGCATCAGAGTGGGCATAAAATTATTTATAATTATTTAAATATCATTGATTGATTTACACATTTATTATTGGGGTTTAATTCCAGTTTAATCATTCTTTAATCTGAATTGTGAGATCTATTTTCTTTCTCTTAATTTATCATAAATATAATAAAATAGATTTATTTTATGAAGAAAATAAATTCAAAGATCTCATCTAGAGGTGCCAAGGAGCCTGACCGTATAACACAAGAGTACACATCGTGTAACTTAGAGGTACACATCATGTAATAGTGTTTAATGCACCAAGAATGAATTTGCAATTAATTCAAGTCATGTGCATTTATTACACATAGTGAATTTAATTATACACTACATGTTGATCGGGCCATCCTGACACACAATCAGTGGGAGTACACACTATGTAAATTTAGCACACGACATGTTGTCTCTTAGTCACAGATGGGTCATGTATTCTATTACACTACCTCTACGATTGGTGTCCATGTAACTTATAGACCAAACACTGTGTAGCCCATGTATACGCCATGTACTCTAACATTTTACATGGCATGGTTATACACCGAGTCCCTAGGTGTGTTCCACATATAGATGGTGAGAAGAAAAATAGATGTTATGTACTTTTACAAAATTATGTAGAATTGAAAATTAATATAATATACTATGAAAACCCTATCAACATGTGTTCTATGTGGTCATAAAATTGATAGTATACACCATGTGATGGGTTTTGTATATATGAATGTCTAATTAATTTCTATGTAATGTTCAGATCTACATATCATGTATAAGTCATATTACAGTTATTACTCTACACGCATTGAAACATTTCATTCTATGTAAATACCATGTATTTTGTGTCGTCATTAAGTTGATAGTACACATTGTGAAATTCTGTAATAAGTCATGTATGCCACTTGTTTCAAGAGTAAACATTATATAAGTATAATACACATTGGGTAGTTTGGATAGGTACTCATTGTGTTGCCTCTAAGCTACATTTTGTACATAGTTAATTTTAAATAAATTTATTTAATTTGTTTAAAATTATGATGGATGAGAATCTTAAGAAAATTTGAATGAGAATGAAGATAAAAGAATTGATTAATTAAAGAAGATAATTAATTGATTCGAACACAATTTATCTTAAATAAGAATGATTTGAATTGAATACTAATTTTATAAAATGTGTAATTTGTTACATGCATGTGGATGATCATGAGATTAGACTAGAACTTTTTATGTGATTGATATCATTTAATTTATTATTAAATTAATTTTTTGGTCTGTGTGTCCATTGTTTTTTTATGTAAACCCCATAACCAGTATTTTGGTTCCCTCATATGAAAATCATATATAATGGATTGAGATCCCAAACTAGATGTGGTGGTTCAAGTTAGGAGCCGAGGTGAAATCAATCTAAGAGATACATATAGGTGGACAAACACTACTACAAAATAGGCCTTTAGTAGTGCTAAAAAAATGTCGATAAAGAGTAATGTTTATCAGCGCTAAAAAATCATTGATAAAAGGTACTCTTTATCAGCACTTTTTTAGCACTAAAAATGGTACCCATTATCAGCGCTTTATTTTTAGAACTGATAAAGAGTATCCTTTATCAGCACTAGAAAAACACTAATAAAGGTCATGAATAAAATGAAATAATTAAACAAATAAAAATTAAAAATGAGTACATTTAAAAAATATTAAAAAATTTATTAATTAAATAATTATCGATAAAAACAAATAAATTAAATATAAATTTATATAGATTATAAATATTAATAAATAAGATATATTAAATATATATATATAAAATGAATAAATTTTAATTATTAAAAAAATTAAAAATGAATAAATTGTAAAAATTTTAAAAAATAAAAAATGAATAAAATACAAAATTATTAAAAAAATTATTAATGAAAAAATTATTAATCAAAATGAATAATTTTTAATATATATATATATGTATATTAATTATAAATAGTAATAGATAATATATATTAAATATACATATAGAAAATGAATAAAATGTAATAATTAAAAACATATTAATGTCTTTTTCATTTTTAATGGTTTTTATACATAATTATTCATTAATAAATTTAATATAGAAATATATTAATATATATATATATATATATATATATATATATATATGAATGTATATAATTTTCCCAAAAATGTGATTTATATAATACAAAATATTTATGATTTACATTAAATAAGTCATATATTTAGAGAAGAATGGTGTATAATTAAAAATTAATATTAATTAAAAATACTATATAATTGCATCGAGCATTGACCATAATTGAATTTCATTTGATTTTTCAATTTAACATATATCAAACGTGTGTTACATTCATCTTTTAGAAAAGTAATTTTCTAGTTGTGGCCTTTTTGAACCCTCCACACCAGGAAACCCTCATCCCCATGAAGGGATCACTCTGGAGAGAGCCCCATCCGGGAAGGAGCCATTGCCAGCTGAGATGGTAGAGCGTCCCGGAGAGTGACTATTCGAGCAATGATGGATTGACACAACAATTCCTCAGCACAGGTGGGTCGCGCCTCATTTGTGTCACCCAGTCAGGAACCAGGTGACCCGACAAAGCGAGTGGATCCCGAGGGAGAGGTTCGCCCCGAAAGCAGACTCCTAGGATTTGAACCCTGTACCTCCTAAAGAACAACATGGTTATGCCCCTCTCCTTCACCACTACGCCACCACTGAAGCTATACAAACGTGTGTTACATTGATTTCACATAAAAATACATAATTAATGCATTTTTATATACAACACACGCACACAGATATTTATGTAATTAATGAAATCTTATATAGAAACACATACACCTAATATTTATGTACTTCATTCAAATTTTAGTATTCATTTTAGAATTTCATTATAACATGATACATTTAATATATTATGTTTTTCAATCAATAAATTTTATTTATTTATTTTTAATATTATTACATTTAGGTATTAATTCATTTTTAATATTATTTATTTTTTTTAGTTTTTTTGGAATTTAATCATTTTCTATTATATATATATATATATATTTACTATTTTTTAATATTTTCAATATGTATTCATCTTTAGTTCAATGTATATTCATATTTTCTTAATAATTTGTATTTAATTAATAAAAATTATATATTTTTTCAATATTTTTAAAGTTTACTCATTTTTAATTATTCAATTTCATTCATTTTTAACATGGATGCAATTAATATTATATATTTGTTAATAATGTTAGAAATATATTTTTAAATAAATATTTATAAATAAATATATTTATAAATATATATTTACTATATTTATAATTATAAATAAATAAATATTATTTTTAAAATTAATTATATAATTATAAATAAATAATTATATATATTTAAATAATTATAAATTTATAATAAATTTATTTAAATAAATAATATATTTACTATATTTATATTTATATATATTTATTATATATATTCATTATATATATATATAATTATATAAATATATATAATGATATAAATATAAAAATACAATTTTTTAAAAAGTATATATATAATTATAAATAATTAATTATATTTTTAAATAATTACAAAATTATAATAAATATATTTAAATAATGAATATATTAAAAATATTTATATTTATATATATTTATTAAATAAATATATACATATTTAATTATATAAATACATATAATGATATAATATATTTATAATTAGAAAATTATAATAAATATATTTAAATAATGAATATACTTACTATATTTATATTTATATATATTTATTATATATATATATATAATTATATACATATATATATATATAATGATATGAATATATTTATAAATATATATTTACTATTTATAAAATTATATATTTATAATTATAATTAAAAAATATATATTTTTCTAAAAAATATGTATATAATTATAAATAATTAATTATATATTTAATTGTTTTGAACTTGTAATAAATAAATTTATTTTTATTTTTTTATTTATAATTGTAATTATAAATCCTTTATCAATGCTAAAGTTTTAGCACTGATAAATATGTCTTTTTTCAACACTTCATCAGTGCGAATAAAAGTAGCTTTTATTAGTGCTTATTAATTTAGCACTGATAAAAGGTATCTTTATCAGTGCTTTTTTGGAAGCACCGATAAAAGCCTCCCGGATCTATTTAAAGCCTTGCGACTGAATTAGTCGCGATGTCTCAAGCTTCCGCGAAACTCCCCTAGTGTTGGCACCCCTCTCCTTGAATCCAAGGCTCAAATTAAGGCTCGAATCAAGTATATAATCAATCCAAGGACCGAATCCAAGCCTCAAATGAATCAAGGCTCGAACGAATCCAAGATTTTGTGTGTGATATCTCTACTTTCTCTTGGATGAATAAAAGCTTGAATCCAAGGTATGTTATTTTCTCCTCCTCTACACCTGTTGATTGTTTGTTTGAGTTTCACATAAGGTGCTTTTGACTCTATATTTTCCACCACTGTTTTTCCTTCTTCTTCAAGCCTTCCACTCGCTATTACTAAAGGTTTTGCATCATCTACGATATCCACAGGTATGTGTATTTATGATTTATCTCTTCCCTAATTTGTTTCATGTTCTTGGGTGTTTGAAATTGGTTTCTTTCAAATTATAATTGTTATTTGTGTTTAATTAGATTTAAATATGCTTATTTCTCAAGGTTTTTAAGGAATTATAATTGGTTTACAACAAGGTTCTTATGGATTCGGCCTTGTTTTTTATCTGCATTTAAAGGATAAAATATATTTGTTGGCCAATAAAATATTTATGATGGTTTTCATAAATTAATTTGGTATTTTAAAATTATTTAAGGTTGTATATGAAATCTATTTGGGCCTTGTTGTCAAAGGCGTGCTGAGGCATGCGCCTTGGTGAGAGGCCCTGTGAGGCGCAACTGTAGCACCTTGCCATTGTTGAGGTGAGGCAATATCACCGAGGCATGATAAAGGTGCATGCCTCGCATGCCATTCCTTAAGGTGATTAGGTGAAAGGTAAAAAAGTGGTTCCCCCAAAAAAAATCATGTCACTTTTTCGAGGATTGGTTATTCAATTTTGGGTTGGTTAAAAACTATTTGTATGTACTTTAATTTGTATTATTTTGATATAATTTATGTTATTTTATTTTAAAAATTTGTTGAAAACAATGTATATTTAATTATGTCAGGATTTGCATCTTAGTTTTGAGATGTGCACGCCTCACACAACACCTCGCACCACATCCCCAGTATAAATTTTCACCTTATTACACTGCACATCTATGGAAACTATGTATTTGGGTAATGCATGAGTTCAGAAAATTGATTAATTGGGGTTTCTGTTTGAGAAGTTTTCTTGTGTTTTATTTTGTTCCTGTGTTATTTATTTATGTCCAATGTTAGGGATTCCTCTTTTTCATGTTCTATGATTATATTCATATGTATTGGTGTGTGTGTATGTGTGTGTGTGTATTAGACACATGCATGTATTCACATGAAAATATTTGAATATTTGCATTCAAAGTTGTGGTGGATTGTTTGGAAACCAGTAGTAAGATCAGACTTTTTTGAGAGGAGGTAAGAGGTTAAAGACAATGGAATATTAATGTTTTTGAAATTGTTGATGTTTGTGATAAATTGTACATACCAATGTAATTGTAAAAACCAATGTTTGAAATATTTCTCATAAAGTACTTTTTTTATGTATTTGTGGTGAAAATTTAGTTGAAATTAAATTTTGTATTTGTTGATGAAGTTTGCTATAATTTTAGCAACACAGTGCTGTAGTATGAATTTATATCAATCAGGAATAATGTTGATAAAGGCCTCCTTTTATCAGTGCTAAACAAGCATCAATAAAAGATTCTAGTTATCAGAGTTTTTTTTTTAGTGCGGAGGAAAGACCCTTTTGATCATCATTATTTTTATCATTAATGAATTCTATTTATATCAGTGTTAAGTATCACATATGCGATGGTGATAATTAAAATAGGAAGAACATCCTTAAATCCTTTTTTCTTTCAATATATAATTTTTCTGACATCATTATTATAAAAATTTATAGAATTTATTTTTTCAATAATTATCAAAAAACTGATAATCTATTTTTAAACTGTAGCTCCAAACATACCATACCTAAAAAATGGGACTATCACCTCCCACCCAACCCAAACTCCTTCAATATGCAAGTTTTTATGTGTTTATTTTTTATTTTTTTTGAAATGCCAAGATTAAATTTCTTTTCTGTGTTAGAAACACGGCAGGGCCCATGCCGCCTTTTGGTTAAGTCGAAAGGCAGCAGAATCCTTACCTCCTTTTAGAAATATTTTAAAAAACAATATACATGTTTTTGTATTTATAAATGTATAGGTTGATATATAGTGATATATATATATATATATATTGTGTTTGTTTTATGTTTTTTAGAATCATTTCATTAATATTTGAAAGTCAAAATGTTAGGTTTTTAAGAAATATATTTTGTGACATGTAAATAAGTTTTTACTAATTATATTTGTGGTTTTTTTAATTTTAATTACGTTTTACTTTCAAGTATTTTCTCAGATGTATCGTTACTTACTAATATAACTAATCTAGTTATTTAATTTCCTATGTATCTTGTCATAAATCACTTATACAGGGTTTTTGAAGGTTCCGGGTGCAACGGAAGCGCGTGGGTGGATGTGCCCACTTGGATTTTTTTCATTATCAATGATCAATCCGGGATCAATACGACGATAAACGCCAATATCCATGGATCGAATCACAGAAAAAGACAAAGAAGAAGGTTTGTCCAGGAACCACAAACAAGGATCGTTACAGGTTGATTATAATTAATTTAATTAATTATAAAGAAATACCTTTTGGGTGTTCTTTCTTGGTTGATGTTCTTGATCACGTTGTCGATGTGATCCATCATTGCGTCGCAGAAGCCAAGTGTAGACTCCCTCTAGCGGTGATCCACACGTGTACCTCATATCTCTGGACGTCGCCAAAGGATTCTCTGGGTGCTAGCGTGGAGAAGCCTTTGCTTGCGTTGTCCGCCTTATATAATCTTGATCCGATGGAAGAGGATCTCTCTCGGTCTTGAGAGCATTCTTGGAGGAAGAGGTTCATTCGGCCTTGAAAGAATTTTCCAGAATTGTTGTGCACAACGATTCTCTTGTGTGTCGGAAAAGAGTTGGGGTTATGAGGATATTTATAATCAGGTTTGAGGTTGTAGAGTTATGACAATAAATAAATGCGTTACGCATTTTATTTATTTCATTGACTCCCATTTAAAACCCTCATGTCGAATAATTAATTCCTTCACATGTTCCCACGCTGATTATAATAAATATCATTTAAAACAATATTTTATCCTCAAAATCCCGACTGAAAAAACTACACGGCGTGTATTAATAAATACACGGCATGTACTTGTTTTTCATTGAAAACTACACAGCGTGTACATTCAATGTACATGCCGTGTATATCTTGTTTTCATTTATTTATTTCCTTTCCATAAAGAAAACTACATGGCGTGTATTTATTAATACATGGTGTGTACTTGTTTTCCATGAAAAACTACACGACGTGTAATATTTAATACATGGCGTGTATATCTTGTTTTTCATTTCCTTCTTCCTCCATCATTAAAAAGATTTAGGCTTACTTGAATAATTATTAAACCACGTACGAGAATAATATTTATTCTAATTGAGATACTTGAATACACTTAGTGTGTGACCCTCTAGGCCTCTTTATCGTTGGCATTAGACGAGATTGCCTAAAGTCCAAGATTACTGTATAGTAACGGGTCAAGGAACCCAAGAGAAAGAAGTTGACGCCACACTGACATATCACCTCATACGAATGCTTAATGTGTAATTTAATCCCTTTGTCTTGATATCTCATCAAGCAGGTTTCATGGCAGTGTCATAAGCCTATATGCTTGATCTGTTGTTCTTTGACTACCTGAAATAAACTCGTCATTCACACCATGGCCATGGAATTTAATGCGACAGTTCTATTTCAATCAAAGGGCTAAGATATCAAGTTCCATAAATGGAATGGAAAAATGTAACGACCCAAAGTTTCATTAATGAAAATCCCTCTTGATCCAGTTAAATGTCTCTTTATGAAAAATGTTTTTATAAGATGTCAACTTCTTTAGTTTTACGTTAAGATTTGTGACCGTTACTTTTATAGCCGTTGAACAGTGATCATCTGGGTAGTTTAAATATAAGGCTTTAACGAACCAATTTTCTACTCAGACAAAGGAATCGATGGACTCATCCAGTAGAATTTCCCCTTATGAAGCCCATTTGTCGGAGCTCGGAAAAGAGGTGGCGTCTTTGGGATTTTCCCTTGACCAAGCCCAAGCTGAGCTTCATCAAGTCAAGCTCGAACGTGATCGTCTACGGGAAAAATGGAAGTTGATTGAAATTACAACTCGAGCGATGTTATCCGAGCAACCCCAAGAGTCTGTCACCATCGCACACCTTACCCTTAGGTCTTATGCGGCTATTTTAAGGGGTTATGTAACAAATAAGTAGCACCATGTTCATGTACATTATTTTTGTATATAATAATGAATATAATTTCTAGTCATTTTTGATACATTGTAATTAGTTTTTAAAGTACAAATGGTGTTTTTAGTTATTATTTAATTAAGAATTATATTTTATTAAATTAAAGGATTTTTGAATTAAATAATATTTTAATAAAATATTATTATTAGTATTAAATTAATTTTATTTATTAAGTATAAATGATCTTATAATTTTATGAATGCAATTAAATTTTTTATTAAGGTTTGAAAGCCATTTCTGTCAAAACCCGTGAATTTTTTTATAAATGTCAGTTTTTATTTTAAAAGTGAAAATTCACATATTTAGAAAATTATTTAGATAAAATAAATATTATTTTTGGAATCAGGACGTCGAAATTATCCAACAGTGAATTTTTCATAATTTTCTGAGACAGTCAAATTTTTGGGTAAAAATTAAATACCATTTAAATATATAATGTGTTTTATGACATCATAAGGACCCAATGGTGATGTAATAAAATAACACAATCCTTATGTTCGTCCAATATGTGTTTTATCATTAAAATAATGAGGTTTTGGGTTTGTTTGACTTACTTTTCAAAGCATTAATGGAGCCCTCAAGACTTATTCAACACTTTGCCTTTTTAAATTAATTTCCATGGGAGTGTGACTCACCTCCACATAAGCAACCCTAATTTTTTTTATAAGTTCGGACCTTGGCCATGTAAAATATTGTTTTCCTCTTTCCTTTTCCAGAAACCATGGGCAAATACCATGGGATGGTTTGTGGTTTGGATTATTTTAATATAAGGGGTCCCAAACCTAAATAATAAAGAATTCTCTCACCTTTCCTATATAAACCCACCCAAGCTCCCACTTCCTCCTCACTAAAATCCCTTTTAGTTCCTCCAACCTCTGCTCTACTCTCTCTAGAATCCTCCCAAGGTACCCCAAGCTCCCAAGAAGCCTCTCACAAGCCTCTCTCTAGCCTTTGGAAGCACACTTCCAAGTAAGGGTTTTTTCTTCCTTTCTCATTTTTGTCAATTTTCTTTAAGTTGTATTGCCCTTTTAATTTCAATTATGAATGTTGGGATATGGTTTCGAACCTCTCCCATACTTCCCTCTTATTGTTTTAATGATGGGAGAACCCTTTCTCTCTCATTAAATGCCTCCCATGTACACCCGTTACTATGCCGAAATTCCGAAAGGAACTTCTCTCTCTTCTTTTACATTCAAGCAATACTTTTGTATCATGAATTTAAATTACATTTCAATTGTTGGGACATGTATATATATGACCTCCTTACTTTCCATTACATGTAAATATGATGAGGAATCCCTTTCTCTCTCATCAACCCTTTTTATGAGTTCTTATGTCACGCCGTTACGCTGCCGAAATCGCACCGATTTTCTAAGCCAATGCCATTGTGTAGTGAATACCATGCCCATTTCTCCATCAAGGGTATTCACCTTTATGCACATTTACTTATTGATTGTAAAGTTTCATGTATGAATTCCACATTTCTTTATCGTGGAATAAATGATTATGTTTTATGAATCCATGTTTTATGATCCATGTGGCACACTTATGCATGAAATGAAATGTTTAAGAAGGGTGCGCCCTTTATAGCGCTCCAATGCATTGGGTAAAGTATAGTATCATGATACGTCATGTGAAATGAGTGTTGACTCATGCTAATTCAAGTGCAACGAGGGTTTACTCGTGCTTCAAGTGTAATGAGGGTTTACTCATGCTCCATGTGCAATGAGCCTTGGCTCATGCTAATTCAATGTTAAGTGTTGTTGCCACATTTCCATGTTATGATTATCATGCTTTATCATGCCTTTATGTTCATGTTTCTCTTATGCTCTATTGATATTCCTATTTCATAACATGTATTGTACTCCTCATGTTATTCATTGTGTACTCCCTTACTGAGCTTTATAGCTCACCCTTTTCTTATGCATGTTCTCAGGTTATCCCATGCAATGCTAAGTACGAAGGAATGTAGTGGTCATGTAAAGGAATTTTTCAATAAAGATGTTGTATTTCAAGTTTAAAGTATTTATGTAATGATCCTAAGCCCCAAAGACACTAAACCTCTCGATCCTTTTTGTTGTATCAAGTGAAGTTTTATGTAATAAAGCATGTTTAAGTTGTAATAAAAAGCAGGGTTGTCATAGTTGGTATCAGAGGGAGGTTTAGTTATTTTTGGGATTAGGAAACCCTAGTAAAGCCTTAGATACAAGGCTAAGCATAATAAAAACATCCCTAAGTTTTGGTAAATACTAATTAAGTGGTTTATCAAACAAATACATCCCTGTCTGGATACGAGCAGGTAGAGGCGGCTCTGGCACAGATGTATCCTAGGGGTAAAACCCGAAAACACCGCTTTGAGCTAGACTCGAACGGGAACTGGTGAACGACAACGGGCCTTGCTGCACTCTTGGTTATGACACTCCCAGGGGATATGTTTTGATAAATTCACAATCTTAGTATGAACCCTTATTAAGGGAAAAATGCCCCTAAGAATATATGTTAGAATGAAGATCATGAAAAGCCTGGATTGAATCCTATAGACTCATGAGTTAAAGAGATTAAAGTTTATCTATAAGTCATCAAATTTTGTCTTTGGATTACCCTCTATGTGTTACCCCTAACTTTCCTTTTATTCCAGCCAATGGCCGGTAATAGGAGAACTCAGGCTAACAACCGTTGTGAAGATCAGTGTGATGATTGTACTAATGAGATGCCCAATCCAATGGGAGCGGGAATCGCGAAATTTTTCACGCTTCTCTCTCAGCTAACTCAAGTTTTGAATAGAAAAACTGGTCAAGAGGAATGTTCAACCCCCCCTAAGAAAGAACAAGTCACTATTTAAAGCTTCATGAGACAAAGGCCTCCTACTTTTAGTGGATCATCCGATCCCACGATCGCTGAACAATGGATCAACTCCATTGAAAAGATATTCTCCATCCTCCAATGCTCTGAAAAAGAGAAGGTTCTCCTGGTGGCTTATCGTATGGAGGGTGAATCTGATCAATGGTGGACGTTGATCAAAAATACGAAGCCTGAGGAGGAGATCGAGGCTTTGGAATGGAAGGAATTCCGGAAGATGTTTTTCGATAAATATTTTCCACGCACCCTCCGTCTTAAGATGGAAAGGGACTTCCTTTCCCTCAAACAGAAAGATGAAGAATCTGTGGGAGCATACGAGGCAAACTTCACAAGGCTTGCACGATACGCTTCCGGCTTTGTCGTTACCCTCGAATGCAAGGTTGACCGCTTCTTTGGTGGGCTGAATCCTAGCTTGCGGAAAGCATTAGCGATCCGTGACTTTGACAGCTATGAGGAAATTGTCCGATGTGCCCTCAAGGTTGAAATGGAGATCGGAGAATCACAGGGGTATCATGGGGACAAGAAGCGTAAGGTGGACTTCAATGCTGGTGGTCTGATGGATAAATCCAACGGCGCTAAGAAATTCCAGCACCCCACTTGCCAAAAGTGAGGAAAGAAGCACCCTGGAAATTGCCTTAGGGGGACAAGAAAATGCTTCAAGTGTGGAAGAGAAGGGCACCTAGCTGTTAACTGTCAGCAAGAAGGACCCGCGACTGCGACAGAGGAGAGGAACGCTCCGTTCGAACCTCAACGCATTGTTCAATGATTCAAATTCAAAGAACCGGGTCATTTTTCGAATCAGTGCCCTAATCCAAGGGTTATCAGAGGCAATCAACAACCTCCAAGACAACAAGGAAGAGCGTTTGCCATCACTTCTACCGAAGTGAACCCCGACAACGAAGTGGTGACAGGTACGCTAGTTATTCATTCAAGAATAGCGAACGTACTTTTTGATTCAGGTTATATACATTCTTTTATATCTCAAAAGTTTAGTAGAACAATCCCTGCACCACCAGAAATCATGGAAGTAAAGATGTCGGTGAGTACAGAAAATGGGGAAATCATTGCATCCCATGAATATAAGTCCTCCCCTGTTATAATCTGTGGATTTAATTTCCCGGCGAACCTCGTCATACTCCCTTTGGTGGAATTTGATGCAATTCTTTGCATGGATTGGCTTTCCTTATATAGATCCAACATAAATTGTCGGGAGAGGGAAATCACACTCCATATGGAGAATCAACCCCCGATTCTTTACAAGTGTCAGGAGGAAGATGAATCTCCTTTAGCTCCATCATCTCAAGCATGGATATTACTGCCTTATGAGAATGCATATCTGGCTCAAATGATTGAGTCCAAGGAAGAAACCACCCTTGAAGAAATGCCTATTGTGAGGGAATTCGCTGAAGTATTTCCCGAGGAACTTCCTGGTCTTCCTCCAAGAAGAGATGTTGAGTTCTCAATTGAACTTATACCTGGGGCGCTACCAATATCCAAGACTCCATATAGAATGGCTGTTGTCGAGCTTGAAGAGATGAAGAAACAACTACAGGAGAATCTGGATAAAGGGTTTATACGCCCAAGTGCATCACCATGGGGTGCACCAGTCCTCTTCGTCAAGAAGAAGGATGGGTCAATGCGGTTTTGCATCGATTATCGTGAACTTAACAAAATCACGATAAAAAACAAGTATCCTCTCCCAAGAATTGATGACTTGTTTGATTAGCTGCGTGGAGCACAATACTTCTCCAAGGTCGACTTGCGGTCGGGATATTATCAAGTAAGGGTGAAGAAGGAAGATATCCCCAAGACTGCTTTTCGTACAAGGTACGGGCACTATGAATTCATAGTAATGCCTTTTGAACTCACCAATTCTCCAGAAATATTCATGGACTTGATGAATAGAGTCTTTAGAGATTACCTATATAAATTTGTGGTAGTCTTTATAGATGATATTCTAATATACTCCAAAACCAAGGAGGACCATGAGGAGCATTTAAGAACTGTACTGGAGACTTTGCACAAGGAGAAGCTCTATGCCAAGTACAACAAGTGTGAGTTCTGGTTGAAGGAGGTCTCATTCTTGGGCCATATCATCACAAGAAATGGGATATCTATGGACCCCTCCAAAACAGATGCAATTGAGGGATGGCCGAGGCCAACATCGGTAACTGATATCCGTAGCTTATTGGGGTTAGCTGGATATTATCGACGATTTGTGAGAAACTTCTCACGATTGTCAAACCCTCTTACCAAGCTAACTCTAAAGGGAGTAAAGTTTTCTTGGAGTGATGAATGCGAAGAAAGCTTCAAGGAGTTGAAAAGGAGGCTTATCACTGCACCTGTGCTCACTTTACCCACAAGTGGGGAGCTTTTTGTGGTATTCAGTGATGCTTCGAAGAAGGGATTAGGATGTGTGTTGATGAAGAATGATAAAGTGATATCCTATGCCTCAAGGCAGTTGAAAATACATGAGCGAAACTATCCAACACATGATCTGGAGTTGGCGGCGGTGATCTTTTCTTTGAAAATCTGGCGGCATTATCTCTATGGAGAGAAATGTGAGATATATACTGACCACAAGAGTCTTAAATATATATTCACACAGAAAGATCTTAATATGCGCCAGAGAAGATGGATAGAGCTCATCAAGGATTATGAATGTTCAATACATTACCACCCTGGGAAAGCGAACAAGGTGGCAGATGCCCTAAGTAGAAAGGATCCAGCGATTCTATCAATGATGAGAATTGAGAAGGATCCAATCTTCTTAGACTTGATGAAGATGGACGTGGGAATCATAAAGAAGGGAACATCATCAATCCTTTCACAAAATATTGCTCAACCATCTCTTTTGGAAAGGTTAAAGGATGCTCAAAAGGATGATGTGAGAATCCAAGAAAAAGTGGAAGCTATCAAAAAGGGAAAATCCTCAGAGTTCAATGTTAATAAAGAAGGAATTGTGTGGTTTGGGAAAAGACTATGTGTCTCATCAAGTTCGGAGCTGAAGAAGGAACTTTTGGATGATGCACATAGTTCAAATTTCTCTATTCACCCAGGGAGCACAAAGATGTATCGAGATCTCCGAGAAAACTTTTGGTGGGATAATATGAAGAAGGAGATCGCTGAATATACATCAAAGTGCCTGGTGTGTCAGCAAGTGAAGGCAGAGAGGCAGAAGTCTAAGGGGATGATGCAACCATTGCTCATACCAGAATGGAAATGGGAGAACATCACCATGGACTTTGTCACCGGACTTCCAAGGACATCCAAAGGCAGCAATGCAATCTGGGTTGTTGTGGATCGTCTTACAAAGACTGCACACTTCATTGCTATTAGAGAGGATTTCTCCTTGGATCAACTGGCACAGATATATATCAGGGAAGTGGTACGGTTGCATGGAGTACCACTATCTATTGTGTCTGACCGAGATCCAAGATTCACCTCTAAGTTTTGGAAGAGTCTTCAACATGCTCTGAATACTGAACTGAACTTCAGTACGGCCTATCATCCTCAAACTGATGGCCAATCCGAACGGACTATCCAAACACTTGAGGATATGTTGAGAGCGTGCTCAATGGACTTTAAAGGAGTATGGGATCAACATCTTCCTCTAGTTGAGTTCTCTTATAATAATAGTTTCCACTCGAGCATCCAAATGGCACCATACGAAGCTCTGTATGGGAAAAGGTGCAGAACACCGGCATGTTGGGATGAGGTCGGTGAACGTAAGCTGCTTGGACCAGAAATGGTCGAAGAAATGGTGGAGAAGGTGAAAACCATTCAGCAGCATATCAAGGCAGCCCAAAGTCGACAGAAGAGTTATGCACATAATCATCGATGAGACCTTGAGTTTAAAGTTGGAGACATGGTGTTTTTACGCATATCTCCGTGGAAGAAGGTCATGAGGTTTGGAAAGAAAGGGAAGTTAAGTCCAAGGTACATCGGCCCCTTCGAGATTCTTGATCGTGTTGGGGCTGTGGCCTATCGACTAGCACTTCCACCTACTATGGCCAAGGTGCATGATGTCTTCCATGTATCCCTCTTAAGGAATTACATACCAGACCCTTCACATGTACTCTCTTCCGAGGTGGTACAATTAGAAGACGATCTTTCTTATGAGGAGAAACCAGTGAAGATCTTAGATCGTAGAGAAAAAGTTCTACGAGATAAGACAATGCCCCTCGTCAAGGTGTTGTGGAGAAACCAAAAGTTTGAAGAAGCAACTTGGGAGTCGGAGGATATGATGAAGCTAAGTTACCCACATTTGTTTTAGTGTGGGAAAAGGAAAATTTCGAGGGCGAAATTTCTTAAGGGGGGAATGTTGTAACGACCCAAAGTTTCATTAATGAAAATCCCTCTTGATCCAGTTAAATGTCTCTTTATGAAAAATGTTTTTATAAGATGTCAACTTCTTTAGTTTTACGTTAATATTTGTGACCGTTACTTTTATAGCCGTTGAATAGTGATCATCTGGGTAGTTTAAATATAAGTCTTTAACGAACCAATTTTCTACTCAGACAAAGGAAGCGATGGCCTGATCCAGTAGAATTGCCCCTTATGAAGCCCATTTGTCGGAGCTCGGAAAAGAGGTGGCGTCTTTGGGCTTTTCCCTTGACCAAGCCCAAGCTGAGCTTCATCAAGTCAAGCTCAAACGTGATCGTCTACGGGAAAAATGGAAGTTGATTGAAATTACAACTCGAGCGATGTTATCCGAGCAACCCCAATAGTCTGTCACCATCGCACACCTTACCCTTAGGTCTTATGCGGCTATTTTAAGGGGTTATGTAACAAATAAGTAGCACCATGTTCATGTACATTATTTTTGTATATAATAATGAATATAATTTCTAGTCATTTTTGATACATTGTAATTAGTTTTTAAAGTACAAATGGTGTTTTTAGTTATTATTTAATTAAGAATTATATTTTATTAAATTAAAGGATTTTTGAATTAAATAATATTTTAATAAAATATTATTATTAGTATTAAATTAATTTTTTTTATTAAGTATAAATGATCTTATAATTTTATGAATGCAATTAAATTTTTTATTAAGGTTTGAAAGCCATTTCTGTCAAAACCCGTGAATTTTTTTATAAATGTCGGTTTTTATTTTAAAAGTGAAAATTCACATATTTATAAAATTATTTAGATAAAATAAATATTATTTTTGGAATCAGGACGTCGAAATTATCCAACGGTGAATTTTTCATAATTTTCTGAGACAGTCAATTTTTTGGGTAAAAATTAAATACCATTTAAATATATAATGTGTTTTATGACATCATAATGACCCAATGGTGATGTAATAAAATAACATAATCCTTATGTTCGGACAATATGTGTTTTATCATTAAAATAATGAGGTTTTGGGTTTGTTTGACTTACTTTTCAACGCATTAATGGAGCCCTCAAGACTTATTCAACACTTTGCCTTTTTAAATTAATTTCCATGGGAGTGTGACTCACCTCCACATAAGAAACCCTAATTTTTTTATAAGTTCGGACCTTGGCCTTGTAAAATATTGTTTTCCTCTTTCCTTTTCCAGAAACCATGGGAAAATACCATGGGATGGTTTGTGGTTTGGATTATTTTAATATAAGGGGTCCCAAACCTAAATAATAAAGAATTCTCTCACCTTTCCTATATAAACCCACCAAAGCTCCCACTTCCTCCTCACTAAAATCCCTTGGAGTTAGTCCAACCTCTGCCCTACTCTCTCTAGAATCCTCCCAAGGTGCCCCAAGCTCCCAATAAGCCTCTCACAAGCCTCTCTCTAGCCTTTGGAAGCACACTTCCAAGTAAGGGTTTTTTCTTCCTTTCTCATTTTTGTCAATTTTCTTTAAGTTGTATTGCCCTTTTAATTTCAATTATGAATGTTGGGGTATGGTTTCGAACCTCCCCCATACTTCCCTCTTATTGTTTGAATGATGGGAGAACCCTTTCTCTCTCATTAAATGCCTCCCATGTACACCCGTTACTATGCCGAAATTCCGAAAGGAACTTCTCTCTCTTCTTTTACATTCAAGCAATACTTTTGTATCATGAATTTAAATTCCATTTCAATTGTTGGGACATGTATATATATGACCTACTTACTGTCCATTACATGTAAATATGATGAGGAACCCCTTTCTCTCTCATCAACCCTTTTTATGATTTCTTATGTCACGCCGTTACGCTGCCGAAATCGCACCGATTTTCTAAGCCAATGTCATTGTGTAGTGAATACCATGCCCATTTCTCCATCAAGGGTATTCACCTTTATGCACATTTACTTATTGATTGTAAAGTTTCATGTATTAATTCCACATTTCTTTATCGTGGAATAAATGATTATGTTTTATGAATCCATGTTTTATGATCCATGCGGCACACTTATGCATGAAATGAAATGTTTAAGAAGGGTGCGCCCTTTATAGCGCTCCAATGCATTGGGTAAAGTATAGTATCATGATACGTCATGTGCAATGAGTGTTGAATCATGCTAATTCAAGTGCAACGAGGGTTTACTCGTGCTTTAAGTGCAATGAGGGTTTACTCATGCTCCATGTGCAATGAGCCTTGGCTCATGCTAATTCAATGTTAAGTGTTGTTGCCACATTTCCATGTTATGATTATCATGCTTTATCATGCCTTTATGTTCATGTTTCTCTTATGCTATATTGATATGCCTATTTCCTAACATGTATTGTACTCCTCATGTTATTCATTGTGTACTCCCTTACTGGGCTTTATAGCTCACCCTTTTCTTATGCATGTCCTCAGGTTATCCCATGCAATGCTAAGTACGAAGGAATGTAGTGGTCATGTAAAGGAAGGTTTCAATAAAGATGTTGTATTTCAAGTTTAAAGTCTTTATGTAATGATCCTAATCCCCAAAGACACTAAACCTCTCGATCCTTTTTGTTGTATCAAGTGAAGTTTTATGTAATAAAGCATGTTTAAGTTGTAATAAAAAGCAGGGTTGTCATAGTTGGTATCAGAGGGAGGTTTAGTTATTTTTGGGATTAGGAAACCCTAGTAAAGCCTTAGATACAAGGCTAAGCATAATAAAAACATCCCTAAGTTTTGGTAAATACTAATTAAGTGGTTTATCAAAAAAATACATCCCTGTCTGGATACGAGCAGGTAGAGGTGGCTCTGGCACAAATGTATCCTAGGGGTAAAACCCGAAAACACCGCTTTGAGCTAGACTCGAACGGGAACTGGTGCACGGCAACGGGCCTCTCTTCACTCTTGGTTACGACACTCCCGGGGGATATGTTTTGATAAATTCACAATCTTAGTATGAACCCTTATTAAGGGAAAAATGCCCCTAAGAATATATGTTAGAAGGAAGATCATGAAAAGCCTGGATTGAATCCTATAGACTCATGAGTTAAAGAGATTAAAGTTTATTTATAAGTCATCAACTTTTGTCTTTGGATTACCCTCTATGTGTTACCCCTAACTTTCCTTTTATTCCAGCCAATGGCCGGTAATAGGAGAACTCGGGCTAACAACCGTTGTGAAGATCAGTGTGATGATTGTACTAATGAGATGCCCAATCCAATGGGAGCGGGAATCGCAAACTTTGTCACGCTTCTCTCTCAGCTAACTCAAGTTTTGAATAGAAACACTGGTCAAGAGGAACGTTCAACCCCCCCTAAGAATGAACAAGTCGCTATTGAAAGCTTCATGAGACAAAGGCCTCCTACTTTTAGTGGATCATCTGATCCCACGATCGCTGAACAATGGATCAACTCCATTGAAAAGATATTCTCCATCCTCCAATGCTCTGAAAAAGAGAAGGTTCTCCTGGCGGCTTATCGTATGGAGGGTGAAGCTGATCAATGGTGGACGTTGATCAAAAATACGAAGCCTGAGGAGGAGATCGAGGCTTTGGAATGGAAGGAATTCCGGAAGATGTTTTTCGATAAATATTTTCCATGCACCCTCCGTCTTAAGATGGAAAGGGACTTCCTTTCCCTCAAACAGAAAGATGAAGAATCTGTGGGAGAGTACGAGGAAAAATTCACAAGGCTTGCACGATACGCTTCCGGCTTTGTCATTACCCTCAAATGCAAGGTTGACCGCTTCTTTGGTGGGCTGAATCCTAGCTTGCGGAAAGCATTAGCGATCCGTGAATTCGACAGGTATGAGGAAATTGTCCGATGTGCCCTCAAGGTTGAAATGGAGATCGGAGAATCACAGGGGTATCATGGGGACAAGAAGCGTAATGTGGACTTCAATGCTGGTGGTCCGATGGATAAATCCAACGACGCTAAGAAATTCCAGCACCCCACTTGCCAAAAGTGTGGAAAGAAGCACCCTGGAAATTGCCTTAGGGGGACAAGAAAATGCTTCAAGTGGGGAAGAGAAGGGCACCTAGCTGTTAACTGTCAGCAAGAAGGACCCGCGGCTGCGACAGAGGAGTGGAATGCTCTGTTCGAACCTCAACGCATTGTTCAATGCTTCAAATGAAAAGAATCGGGTCATTTTGCGAATCAGTGCCCTAATCCAAGGGTTATCGGAGGCAATCAACAACCTCCAAGACAGCAAGGAAGAGCGTTTGACATCACTTCTGTCGAAGTCAACCCCGACAACGAAGTGATGACAGGTACGCTAGTTATTCATTCAAGAATAGCGAACGTACTTTTTGATTCAGGTTCTACGCATTCTTTTATATCTCAAAAGTTTAGTAGAACAATCCCTGCACCACCACAAATCATGGAAGTAAAGATGTCGGTGAGTACAGCAAATGGGGAAATCATTGCATCCCATGAATATAAGTCCTCCCCTGTTATAATCTGTGGATTGAATTTCCCGGCGAACCTCGTCATACTCCCTTTGGTGGAATTTGATGCAATTCTTGGCATGGATTGGCTTTCCTTATATAGATCCAACATAAATTGTCGGGAGAGGGAAATCACACTCCATATGGAGAATCGACCCCCGATTATTTATAAGTGTCAGGAGGAAGATGAATCTCCTTTAGCTCCATCATCTCAAGCATGGATATTACTGCCTTATGAGCATGCATATCTGGCTCAGATGATTGAGTCCAAGGAAGAAACCACCCTTGAAGAAATGCCTATTGTGAGGGAATTCGCTGAAGTATTTCCCGAGGAACTTCCTGGTCTTCCTCCAAGAAGAGATGTTGAGTTCTCAATTGAACTTATACCTGGGGCACTACCAATATCCAAGACTCCATATAGAATGACTGTTGTTGAGCTTGAAGAGATGAAGAAACAACTACAGGAGAATCTTTATAAAGGGTTTATACGCCCAAGTGCATCACCATGGGGTGCATCAGTCCTCTTCGTCAAGAAGAAGGATGGGTCAATGCGGCTTTGCATCGATTATCGTGAACTTAACAAAATCACGATAAAAAACAAGTATCCTCTCCCAAGAATCGATGACTTGTTTGATCAGCTGCGTGGAGCACAATACTTCTCCAAGGTCGACTTGCGGTCGGGATATTATCAAGTAAGGGTGAAGAAGGAAGATATCCCCAAGACTGCTTTTCGTACAAGGTACGGGCACTATGAATTCATAGCAATGCCTTTTGGACTCACCAATGCTCCAGAAATATTCATGGACTTGATGAATAGAGTCTTTAGAGATTACCTATATAAATTTGTGGTAGTCTTTATAGATGATATTCTAATATACTCCAAAACCAAGGAGGACCATGAGGAGCATTTAAGAACTGTACTGGAGACTTTGCGCAATGAGAAGCTCTATGCCAAGTACAGCAAGTGTGAGTTCTGGTTGAAGGAGGTCTCATTCTTGGTCCATATCATCACAACCAATGGGATATCTGTGGACCCCTCCAAAACAGATGCAATTGAGGGATGGCCGAGGCCAACATCGGTAACTTATATCCGTATCTTCTTGGGGTTAGCTGGATATTACCGACGATTTGTGAGAAACTTCTCACGATTGTCAAACCCTCTTACCAAGATAACTTGAAAGGGAGTAAAATTTTCTTGGAGTGATGAATGCAAAGAAAGCTTCAAGGAGTTGAAAAGGAGGCTTATCACTGCACCTGTGCTCACTTTACCCACAAGTGGGGAGCTTTTTGTGGTATTCAGTGATGCTTCAAAGAAGGGATTAGGATGTGTGCTGATGTAGAATGATAAAGTGATATCCTATGCCTCAAGGCAGTTGAAAATCCATGAGCGAAACTATCCAACGCATGATCTGGAGTTGGCGGCGGTGATCTTTGCCTTGAAAATCTGGCGGCATTATCTCTATGGAGAGAACTGTGAGATATATACTGACCACAAGAGTCTTAAATATATATTCACACAGAAAGAGCTTAATATGCGCCAGAGAAGATGGATAGAGCTCATCAAGGATTATGAATGTTCAATACATTACCACCCTGGGAAAGCGAACAAGGTGGCGGATGCCCTAAGTAGAAAGGATCCAGCGATTCTATCAATGATGAGAATTGAGAAGGATCCAATCTTCTTAGACTTGATGAAGATGGACGTGGGAATCATAAAGAAGGGAACATCATCAATCCTTTCACAAATTATTGCTCAACCATCTCTTTTGGAAAGGTTAAAGGATGCTCAAAAGGATGATGTGAGAATCCAAGAAAAAGTGGAAGCTATCAAAAAGGGAAAATCCTCAGAGTTTAATGTTAATGAAGAAGGAATTGTGCGGTTTGGGAAAAGACTATGTGTCCCATCAAGTTCGGAGCTGAAGAAGGAACTTTTGGATGATGCACATAGTTAAAATTTCTCTATTCACCCAAGGAGCACAAAGATGTATCGAGATCTCCGAGAAAACTTTTGGTGGGATAATATGAAGAAGGAGATCGCTGAATATACATCAAAGTGCCTGGTGTGTCAGCAAGTGAAGGAAGAGAGGCAGAAGTCTAAGGGGATGATGCAACCATTGCCCATACCAGAATGGAAATGGGAGAACATCACCATGGACTTTGTCACCGGACTTCCAAGGACATCCAAAGGCAGCAATGCAATCTGGGTTGTTGTGGATCATCTTACAAAGACTGCACACTTCATTGCTATTAGAGAGGATTTCTCCTTGGATCAACTGGCACGGATATATATCAGGGAAGTGGTACGGTTGCATGGAGTACCACTATCTATTGTGTCTGACCGAGATCCAAGATTCACCTCTAAGTTTTGGAAGAGTCTTCAACATGCTCTGAATACTGAACTGAACTTCAGTACGACCTATCATCCTCAAACTGATGGCCAATCCGAACGGACTATCCAAACACTTGAGGATATGTTGAGAGCGTGCTCAATGGACTTTAAAGGAGTATGGGATCAACATCTTCCTCTAGTTTAGTTCTCTTATAATAATAGTTTCCACTTGAGCATCCAAATGGCACCATAC
Source organism: Viscum album (assembly GCA_963277665.1). Classification (NCBI taxonomy): domain Eukaryota; kingdom Viridiplantae; phylum Streptophyta; class Magnoliopsida; order Santalales; family Viscaceae; genus Viscum; species Viscum album. The sequence goes on from OY728153.1 coordinate 1,695,281,970, forward strand.
GAATCTCTGTATGGGAAAAGGTGTAGAACACCGGCATGTTGGGATGAGGTCGGTGAACGTAAGATGCTTGGACCAGAAATGGTCGAAGAAATGGTGGAGAAGGTGAAAACCATTCAGCAGCATATCAAGGCAGCCCAAAGTCGACAGAAGAGTTATGCAGATAATCATCGATGAGACCTTGAGTTTAAAGTCGGAGACATGGTGTTTTTACGCATATCTCCGTGGAAGAAGATCATGAGGTTTGGAAAGAAAGGGAAGTTAAGTCCAAGGTACATCAGCCCCTTCGAGATTCTTGATCGTGTTGGGGCTGTGGCCTATCGACTAGCACTTCCACCTACTATGGCCAAGGTGCATGATGTCTTCCATGTATCCCTCTTAAGGAAGTACATATCAGACCCTTCACATGTACTCTCTTCCGAGGTGGTACAATTAGAAGACGATCTTTCTTATGAGGAGCAACCAGTGAAGATCTTAGATCGTAGAGAAAAAGTTCTACGAGATAAGACAATTCCCATCGTCAAGGTGTTGTGGAGAAACCACAAGTTTGAAGAAGAAACTTGGGAGTCGGAGGATATGATGAAGCTAAGTTACCCACATTTGTTTTAGTATGGGAAAAGGAAAATTTCGAGGGCGAAATTTCTTAAGGGGGGAATGTTGTAACGACCCAAAGTTTCATTAATGAAAATCCCTCTTGATCCAGTTAAATGTCTCTTTATGAAAAATGTTTTTATAAGATGTCAACTTCTTTAGTTTTACGTTAAGATTTGTGACCGTTACTTTTATAGCCGTTGAACAGTGATCATCTGGGTAGTTTAAATATAAGGCTTTAACGAACCAATTTTCTACTCAGACAAAGGAAGCGATGGCCTCATCCAGTAGAATTTCCCCTTATGAAGCCCATTTGTCGGAGCTCGGAAAAGAGGTGGCGTCTTTGGGCTTTGCCCTTGACCAAGCCCAAGTTGAGCTTCATCAAGTCAAGCTCGAACGTGATCGTCTATGGGAAAAATGGAAGTTGATTGAAATTACAACTCGAGCGATGTTATCCGAGCAACCCCAAGAGTCTGTCACCATCGCACACCTTACCCTTAGGTCTTATGCGGCTATTTTAAGGGGTTATGTAACAAATAAGTAGCACCATGTTCATGTACATTATTTTTTTATATAATAATGAATATAATTTCTAGTCATTTTTGATACATTGTAATTAGTTTTTAAAGTACAAATGGTGTTTTTAGTTATTATTTAATTAAGAATTATATTTTATTAAATTAAAGGATTTTTGAATTAAATAATATTTTAATAAAATATTATTATTATTATTAAATTAATTTTTTTTATTAAGTATAAATGATCTTATAATTTTATGAATGCAATTAAATTTTTTATTAAGGTTTGAAAGCCATTTCTGTCAAAACCCGTGAATTTTTTTATAAATGTCGGTTTTTATTTTAAAAGTGAAAATTCACATATTTAGAAAATTATTTAGATAAAATAAATATTATTTTTGGAATCAGGACGTCGAAATTATCCAACGATGAATTTTTCATAATTTTCTGAGACAGTCAAATTTTTGGGTAAAAATTAAATACCATTTAAATATATAATGTGTTTTATGACATCATAATGACCCAATGGTGATGTAATAAAATAAAATAATCCTTATGTTCGGCCAATATGTGTTTTATCATTAAAATAATGAGGTTTTGGGTTTGTTTGACTTACTTTTCAAATCATTAATGGAGCCCTCAAGACTTATTCAACACTTTGCCTTTTTAAATTAGTTTCCATGGGAGTGTGACTCACCTCCACATAAGCAACCATAATTTTTTTATAAGTTTGGACCTTGGCCTTGTAAAATATTTTTTTCCTCTTTCCTTTTCCAGAAACCATTGGCAAATACCATGGGATGGTTTGTGGTTTGGATTATTTTAATATAAGGGGTCCCAAACCTAAATAATAAAGAATTCTCTCACCTTTCCTATATAAACCCACCCAAGCTCCCACTTCCTCCTCACTAAAATCCCTTGGAGTTCGTCCAACCTCTACCCTACTCTCTCTATAATCCTCCCAAGGTGCCCCAAGCTCCCAAGAAGCCTCTCACAAGCCTCTCTCTAGCCTTTGGAAGCACACTTCCAAGTAAGGGTTTTTTCTTCCTTTCTCATTTTTGTCAATTTTCTTTAAGTTGTATTGCCCTTTTAATTTCAATTATGAATGTTGGGGTATGGTTTCGCACCTCCTCCATACTGCCCTCTTATTGTTTGAATGATGGGAGAACCATTTCTCTCTCATTAAATGCCTCCCATGTACACCCGTTACTATGCCGAAATTCCGAAAGGAACTTCTCTCTCTTCTTTTACATTCAAGCAATACTTTTGTATCATTAATTTAAATTCCATTTCAATTGTTGGGACATGTATATATATGAACTCCTCACTTTCCATTACATGTAAATATGATGAGGAACCCCTTTCTCTCCCATCAACCCTTTTTATGAGTTCTTATGTCACGCCGTTACGCTGCTGAAATCGCACCGATTTTCTAAGCCAATGTCATTGTGTAGTGAATACCATGCCCATTTCTCCATCAAGGGTATTCACCTTTATGCACATTTACTTATTGATTGTAAAGTTTCATGTATGAATTCCACATTTCTTTATCTTGGAATAAATGATTTTGTTTTATGAATCCATGTTTTATGATCCATGGGGCACACTTATGCATGAAATGAAATGTTTAAGAAGGGTGCGCCCTTTATAGCGCTCCAATGCATTGGGTAAAGTAAAGTATCATGATACGTCATGTTCAATGAGTGTTGACTCATGATAATTCAAGTGAAATGAGGGTTTACTCGTGCTTCAAGTGCAATGAGGGTTTACTCATGCTCCATGTGCAATGAGCCTTGGCTCATGCTAATTCAATGTTAAGTGTTGTTGCCACATTTCCATGTTATGATTATCATGCTTTATCATGCCTTTATGTTCATGTTTCTCTTATGATCTATTGATATGCCTATTGCCTAACATGTATTTTACTCCTCATGTTATTCATTGTGTACTCCCTTACTGGGCTTTATAGCTCACCCTTTTCTTATGCATGTCCTCAGGTTATCCCATGCAATGCTAAGTACGAAGGAATGTAGTGGTCATGTAAAGGAAGTTTTCAATAAAGATGTTGTATTTCAAGTTTAAAGTCTTTATGTAATGATCCTAAGCCCCAAAGACACTAAACCTCTCGATCCTTTTTGTTGTATCAAGTGATGTTTTATGTAATAAAGCATGTTTAAGTTGTAATAAAGAGCAGGGTTGTCATAAAAAATCATTCCTCAACTTATCCATTAACAACATGTCACTCGTGACGCACCCAATGTACCCTACTTCCCGCCAACTGTCTGCATGACGGTTTTCATCAGTAAATCTAAGTGCGCGAGTCATGACATGAGTTAATGATAATCTTCTAGTCTAAGGACCATTACACACGCTCATAGATAGAAATGTCCGATGACACCAAGACATAAAGAATTTCTACTGGTGGGTCTGTTCTCATAATCTCCCATCTTGGAGATTACCAAGTGCGAACTCCATGAGAGAGAGTCTCATCATCTTACGAGTACTCGCACATGACGGTCTGTATACCATGTGTCCTATCATAGTATGTCATCCAACCGTAGAACTTTATTTAAGAATATTGTTATAGCATTTCAAGGTTCTCATCATAGCGGGGATCTGCCATGACCTTATCAATGAAACAAATATTCCAAAACATTATTATATTATAGTCATGCAGAACAATGAACAATATATAATAAGTGAACATTCATGTAATCAAAGTACAAAACAGTTGGTTCTCAGGACACCAACCCTTACAAACTCCCACTTGTACTAGAGCCAACTGCCTACGACTTTTAGTCCGCTAGACCTCACATGATGATCATGTTTCTGCTGAGTCAAGTCTTTAGTCAATGGGTCTTCCACATTGTCTTCCATGGAAATACTGCTCACTGTAACTTCAACTCTCTGAGAAAAATACATCAAGAGATGATACTTCCGAAGTATGTGCTTTGTCCACTAATGTGACCTTGGATCTTTAGAAAGTGCCACCGCTGTAGTATTATCACAATAGAGTGTGATAGGATCTTTACTGCTCGGTACTACATCCAGCTCTTTGATGAAGCTTCGCATCCATACTGCTTCTTTAGCTGCCTCAGAAGCTGCGATATACTCGGAATCCACTATAGAATCTGCCACCACACTTTTCTTTGAGCTCTTCCCGATCACTGCACCTCTATTCAAATTGAATATGTATCCAGTCTGCGACTTCATTTCATCTTGATCAGTCTGGAAACTAGCATCTACATGTCCTCTGATGACTAGTTCCTCATCTACTCCATAAACCAGGAACATATCCTTAGTACGCCTCAGATACCTAAGGATAGTCTTGACTTCCATCCAATGGCGGTCTCCTGGATCATCTTGATATCTGCCTACCACACTTAATGCGTAAGCAATATCTAGCCTCGTACATAACATAACATACATGACTAACCCAATCGCGGATGCGTAAGGGATCCTTGCCATTCCCTTTCTTTCCTCATGTTTCTGAGGACACATTTTCTTGGAAAGATGAATGCCATGTGACACTGGAAACAATCCCCTCTTGGACTGTTCCATACTGAATCTCTTCAGTATCTTGTTAGTGTATGTACAATGACTCAGGCCTAGCATTCTCTTGGATCTATCACGATGGATCTTGATCCCAATAATATATGCTGCCTCGCCCAAGTCTTTCATGGAGAAGAATTTATGCAACCATGCCTTAACTGACTGTAAGACAGGTACTTCATTTCCAATTTGTAATATGTCATCAACATATACTATTAGGAAAATGACCGCATTTCCACTAAACCTCTTGTAGACACAAGGCTCACATTCGTTTTTAACAAAGACAAATTCCATTATAGCTTCATCAAAATGAATTTTCCATGACCTTGATGCTTTCTTTAATCCATAAATGGATTTCTGCAACTTGAATACCTTGTTGGCATCCTTTGGAGTCACAAACCCTTCAGGTTGTGTCATATAGACATCTTCCTAGAGGTTCCCATTAAGGAATTCTATTTTGACATCCATTTTCCAAATTTCAAAGTCATGGTAAGCGGCAATGGACAATAGGATTCTGATGGATTTCAGCATTACAACTGGTGAAAAGGTTTCATTATAGTCAATTCCTTGACACTGTCTAAAACCTTTATCAACCAGTCGTGCCTTGTAGGTGCTGGCTTTCCCCTCCATGTCTAGTTTCTTCTTGAATACCCATTTATTACCAATAGGATTTACATCAACTGGAGGATATACCAAAATCCAGACTTGGTTTTGGTACATGGAATCCATTTCAGAATTCATGGCTTCTTGCAACTTGGCAACGTCTGTGCCTTCAACTGCTTCCTTGTAGGTAAGATGATCATCATTGTCCACCAATAATGAGTCACCATCCTCGGTGACAAGAAAACCATATCGTTCTGGTTCTCTCACCTCTCCCATGCTTCTATGCAATTCTTGTGTCTCTAGAATAGATTGTTCTTCCACGAGGCTTTGTGGAATCTGTTCTTGTACCAACTCTTGTGTATCTTGAGCCTCAACTTCATCGAATTCTATCTCACTCCCACTATCTCTTTTGGAGATGTGCTCCCTCTCAAGGAATATGGTGTGTCTTACCACTATAACCTTTTTGTTTGAGGGGTTTTATAGGTAATATCCCCTTGTTTCTTTGGGATATCCTATAAAGATACACTTTGTGCCTCAAGGTGCATGTTTGTTACCTGAAGAGGCCTTAAAAAATTCTTTTCTACCCCACACATATAAATTCGATAACATGGCTTTGCGTCCACTCCATAACTCATATGGAATACCATTTATCAATTTAGTTGGTACTTGGTTTAGTATGTGCGTTGCTGTTTGTAATGCATATCCCCAAAAGGATAATGGAAGACTCGCATGACTCATCATTGATCTCACCATGTCCAATAGGGTGTGGTTCCTCCTTTCACTTACACCATTCCACTGTGGTGTGTAAGGAGGAGTGAGTTGAGATAAAATCCCAAACTCCCGTAAGAAATTAATGAAGTCCTGATTAAGATATTCTCCTCCTCTGTTTGAGCAGAGTTTCTTAATCTTCTTACCAAGATGGTTCTCAACCTCATTCTTGTATTCTTTGAACTGATCAAAAGAATCTGACTTACACCTCATTAAGTAGATATATCCATATTTACTAAAATCATAAGTAAAAGTTATGAAGTACAAGAACCCACCCCTACCCTCAACTGGAAATAGCCCACACACATCTGTGTGAACTAATTTTAGAAGCTATTTAGCTCTTTCACCTTTCCCACTAAATGGGGCTTTGGTCATTTTGCCTTGTAGACACGCATGACATACACCAAGTGGTTTTAGTTCGAAAGAATCTAAATACCCATCTTGATGTAGTTTTGTCAAACGTTTCTCATTGACATGACCTAGATGGTGATTCCAAAGTTGGGTGTGGTACGAGTCATGTGAATTGACTTTGTCATCGATTTTCATTACTTGGTTTGTGTAGTTTAACACATAAAGGCCGTTATATAAATGTGCCCTACCAAAACAAATTCTATCTTTATAAAAGTAGTAACATTAATTTCCAAACTTGAACATGAATCCATCAATATCTAATCTGGATACTAAAATAATGTTTTTAGTAATAGAAGGCACATAATAACAACCTTTTAAAACCAAGATCATTCTAGTTGGCAACGTGAGGTGGTAGTCTCCGACAGCTACAATAGCAAGTCTGGCTCCGTTGGCTGCTCTTAGATCTACCTCCCCTCTATAAATCTTCTTGAATCTACTTGGTTCTTGTATTTGGATATAGATGTGAGCACCATAAGCAGTATCTAATACCCAATTAGTAGAAACAGATAGATTGCATTCGATAACAAATGCACCTGAATCTTCCCCTTGCTTCCTTGGATGGGTGCAGTTTTTCTTCCAGTGGCCCTTCTTGACACATGCGAAACAAACAACATCATGTTCCTTTGCCCCCCCTTTGATCTTCCTTTTCTTGTAAGGACTTGAAGAAGCTTTGGGATTAATGTTCTTCACCTTCCCTTTCCTTTTATTCACCATAAGGACAAAAGGATTTTCATGCTTCATGTCATTTTCCACTTGGAGAATAAGGATAAGAAGATCATATAGAGACTTCTCAATGTTTTTCATGTTGACATTAACAACAAAGTTCGAGAAGCTCTGGGGGAGTGATGCAAGAATGAGATCGGTACCCAGTTCTTCAGGGAGTTTAAACCCTAGAACCTCCAAGCGCTCAATGTACCCAATGAGCTTGACTACATGAGGCCCAGCTGGGGAACCCTCTCCAAGATTGCTATAAAATAGATCCTTGGAGATCTCAAACCTTTCATGTCTTTCTCTCTCCTAGTATAGACCATGGAGGTGCTCGAGCATGGTGTAGGCATCTGTGTCTTCATGAGACTTCATGGGCTCACTAGATATAGATGATAGAATCAAACATTGAACGTCGAGAGAGTCGTTCAAATGTTGATCATAGACTAGGAAATCTTCATCACTTGACCCTGGGGTAGGAGAATCAGGAAGCGAGGACTCCAGCACGTAAAACTTTCGTTCATGGCATAGGATAACCCGAAGGCACCTAAACCATTACTAAAGTTACTGCCGGTGAGGATATTGTCTTTATCCAGAATTAATCGCAGAGAAAAGGTGGTTGACGAGTTTGTCATATCGATTCTACAAATTAAAAGAGCATATTTATCAGTACATTCTTGATTACATTTTATGAGAAATAATTAGTTAATTAATTAATTCTCCCACTATTTTATCAAGTCCCAATGGACCTCACCATTGAACTCATAATGTCCAGTTTCTTTGACATTCTAGTGGCAAGGATCCATATTCCCCTTCGCATAACCCCAACAAGGGTTGGTCAAGCTATTTGAAGGTATTTAGGTAGGCAAGTCACTGCCAACTTTGAGTTTACAGTTCCTTGATTTGTTGAGTGGACTCCCCAATCCTGAAATCCTGACTTGGATTTCCTCAACTCTTTCCTCCAATATTACACCAAGTCTAGAAAGGGCTACTTCTCTTGATGTAACATGGTTAAGTCAACCTGAAACCTTTCATAATGGATTCCTTTATAAAAGTAAGTGTCCCAACAAGAGTTGGTCAAACACATAGTTTTATTGAGTCTTGTCCTTAATCAGGTAACTGAAGGCTTGGTCTGACTTAATATGGTATTGAGGGATTTTAGTCCTTTATGCGTAGTTTTCGCTTTATCACATTCTTGTTAATATTAAGTGATGCATGCTTAAGTGATTAACCATGTTCTGATAATGTTTACGCATAGTCTGATTTTTATTTTATTCAATCTTTGCATGCTTGTTCATTTTATTAACTATGTGATCACGACAACACATACATAATAAATAAACCCTGAAATTTAGACAGAAATAAAATAAGATGGAATGATCATGAGCTTATATTGGTTAGCTTATCTAGTGGTTTTGATAAGCTAACCCTGACCTAGGGAAAACACCTTGAACCTGATGGTTTGTCTTTTGCAGCTCCCACCTGTCCACCATTGTATCTTCTTGCGTCAGTTTCACCTCGGATTTGGGATTTGAACCGTCTCCTATGGCTTGGGATATTATCCATTACATGGGATTACATTAAAGAAACATTGGGCATTCAGGCCCTACATTTTATTGGAAGAAGGCTCAAAGGCCAAAAAATTTAAATTAAATAAATTTAAATGAAACCATACACATACAAAGTGTCTTTGTTCTAGCTCATGATCATCCATAGAAGGCAATGACATTTACGCAAATTTAGAATTCAAATTCTTTTAATCGTTCTTTCATTTAAGATAAGTCGCGCTCGAATTCAATTAATTATGATCTTATAATTAATCAATTCTTTATCTTAAATTAATTTCTGAATTTCTTTGAGATTCTTCTCATCAATATTCCTTGTACGAGTCTTTGTACATTGGAGGAAACTTAGTGAAATTCCATTTCTGGAAAGTACACGGCGTGTAGTTTATAATTACAGGGCGTGTATTTCTTTTCACTCTTTATCCAAAGTACACACATGAGGCTTTGGTGTGTTTTTCTGTACTTTGGAAATTTTGGAGTACACATCGTGTAGATAAATCATACATGGCGTGTACTTCCTTGTTACGCGGTAACCAGACTGGTGATCCCGTGTACGCGGTACGTGGCTTATCCTTGTACACGGTTTCATCTGGGCCGGAATGGACTACATGGCATGTTGCTCCAACATACACGCCGTGTATTCAGATTTCCACGCGCCGATCAATTCTGGTCAACACAGCACGATTAATACTTAGGCATATTCAATTCACACGGTGTGGTTTGGTAGATTAGTGCTGGTTCATTGAACCTAAGTACACGGCGTGTAGTTTTAATTACACACCCTGTAGTCCCATGTTGTACAGACAGAAAGAGCGACTCCTCCGGATGAGTTCCTCGTTTTTATTTTAATCAAAAATTAAAATTAAAAGGTCGTTTCTGTGATATGAATCAAGAAATGAAGGAGGAAGAATAGATCTTGTTTATTCAGATTAATAGAATGATATATTTCGAATTGAATCAAATATAAATGCATAAATTATCAACGAAAATTAAATAACTATAATCAATGTTGTAACCTCGCTCGGATACCATTTGAAGGTTCCGAGCGTAGCGGAAGCACATGGATGGATGTGACCACTTGGCTTTTTATCATTATCAATGATCAATCCGGGATCAATACGAAAATAAATGCTAGTCTCCACAGATTGAATCATAGAAAAAGACACAGAATAAGGTTTGTCTCGGAACCACAAACAAGGATCGTTACAGGTTGATTATAATTAATTTAATTAATTATAAAGAAATACCTTTTGGGTGTTCTTTATTAGTTTATGTTCTTGATCACGTTGTCGATGTGATCCGTTGTTGCATCATAGAAGACAAGTGTAGACTCCCTCTAGTGGTGATCCACACGTTCTTCGTACGTCTCCAAAGGATTCTCCGGGTGCTAGCGTGGAGAAGCCTTTGCTTGCGTTTTCCACCTTAGATCGTCTTGATCCGATGAAAGAGGATCTCTCTCGGTCTTGAGAGCGTTCTTGGAGGAAGATGTTTTTTCGGCCTTGAAATAATTCTCCAGAATTCTTGTGCACAACAATTCTCTTGTGTGTTGGAAAAGAGTTGGGGTTGTGAGGATATTTATAATCAGGTTTGAGGTTGTAGAGTTATGACAATAAATAAACACGTTACGCATTTTATTTATTTCATTGACTCTCATTTAAAACCCCCATGTCGAATAATTAATTCCTTGACATGTGCCCACGCTGAATATAATAAATATCATTTAAAACAATATTATATCCTCAAAATCCTGACTGGAAAAACTACACGGCGTGTATTAATAAATACACGGCGTGTACTTGTTTTTCATTGAAAACTACACAGCATGTACATTCAATGTACATGGCGTGTATATATTGTTTTCATTTATTTATTTCCTTTCCATAAAGAAAACTACACGACGTGTATTTTTTAATACACGGCGTGTACTTGTTTTCCATGAAAAACTACACGGCATGTAATCATTAATACACGACGTGTATATCTTGTTTTTCATTTCCTTCTTCCTCCATCATTAAAATGATTTAGGCTTCCTTGAATAATTATTAAACCATGTACATGAATAATATTTATTCTACTTGAGATACTTGAATACACTTAGTGTCTGACCCTCTAGGCCTCTTTCTCATTGGCATTAGGCGAGCTTGCCTAAAGTCCAAGATTAATGTCTAGCAATGGGTCAAGCCACCCAAGAGAAAGAAGTTGACGCCGCATTGATGTATCACCTCATACGAATGCTCAATGTGTAATTTAATCCCTTTGTCTCTATATCTCATCAAGCAGGTTTCATGGCAGTGTCATAAACCTATATGCTTGATATTTCGTTCTTTGACTACCTAAAATAAACTCGTTGTTCACACCATGGCCATGGAATTTAATGCGGCAGTTCTATTTCAATCAAAGGGCCGAGATATCAACTTCCATAAATTGAAGGGACACATCCTTCCTCGACTTATCCATTAACAACATGTCACTCGTGACACACCCAACATACCCTACTTCCCGCCAACTGTCTGCGTGACGATTTTCGTCAGTAAATCTAAGTGCGTGAGTCATGACATGAGTTAATGATAATATTATAGTCTAAGGACCATTACACACGCTCATAGATAGCAATGTCCGATGACACCAAGACATGCAGAATTGCTACTGGAGGGTCTGTTCTCATAATCTCCCATCTTGGAGATTACCAAGTGCGAACTCCATGAGAGAGAGTCTCATCTTCTTATGAGTACTCGCACATGAAAGTCTATATACCATGTGTCCTATCATAGTACGTCATCCAACCGTAGAACTTTATTTAAGAATATTGTTATAGCATTTCAAGGTTCTCATCATAGCGGGGATCTTCCATGAACTTATCAATGCAACAAATATTCCAGGACATTATTATATTATAGTCATGAAGAACAATGAACAATATATAATAAGTGAACATTCATATAATCAAAGTAAAAAACAATTGGTTCTCAGGACACCAACCCTTACAGTTTTATTCTTCATTTTTTTTATTTAAATACTACTTTTTCTGTCGTTATTACATAACTATAATATTATTATTCATTAAAATATATACTTTATAAATATATACATTATAAATATATAAATTATAAATATATACATTATAAATAAATAAATATATATTGTTTTGTTATATACTTACTGTACTATTTTCTTTCAATCTTTGAATTCATTTGTTTCAATAAAACTCATAGGAAAGTAATGTGTGACTTGAATGGAGGACATGTGAACTGTGGATTTTTTAGAAATCCACCATTTCTATAGGATTGGAAGTTCTATTAGCTTGAAATATTTTTTTTATCCTGTTCATGACTATTATTATGTTATATTACCCCGTTTTTGGATTTTGTAAGCCAGTCTATTCTATAGAATTAGAACATACCAATAAAAGGTGAAGTTCGAGTATAAAGTATTCATTTTATCATGGTTCAATATCTAGGGTTAGTTTGAATCTATAATGTTCCAACTTCAATACTATTTTATTGAAAATTAGTTTTAGTATTGATTTAAACCATTATAATGGTATTTATAATATTTTTTTACATTCCTTTCATTTTCAATTATTTATTTTATTTATGAAATTATTTTTATATTCAAAAACTTTTAAGATGTTTAGGATATGTTTTAAATCTTATTTATATTGTTTTTATAATTTATCTTTTGTAAGATTTTAAAGTTTCCTACTTGAAATTTAATAATTTTTACTATGTTTCAAGTAGTTGACTTTGAAACATTATAAAATATAAACTGTGGCTAAAATATAAATGAAAATTGAAACAGTGGATACACATTTAAAAATTATTGATACTAAAAAGAATTTCCCCATTTTAATAGATAGAAAATATATACTTGAATGAGTACAATCAATGTCTATGATGAGGTTCCATCCCACATGGTGGTGTGAGAATGGTACGCCTGTATCGAGATCACCGAGCTCCATGCTGGGGTGGAGTCTGATTACCTAGAGATGCATGATCCTTGGGCACTGGAACATTAACTATCACATGCTTTGCCTATATCTTGGTGGGATGAGGTGTCAACTGGATGTTTTCTTGTGCTCCCGATCCTTCTCCCACTAGGGTAGTAGAAGGACCCACCATCATCGTAGGGGGGAACCATATATGCTGTGAAGGATCAAGAACCCAAGATGGATAAAATTGTGGATATCTTGTTAATAAAGATAGATTTCATGTCGCCTAATTTGTATCCACAATCAGCTAAGGCTTGACTACTAGAGGGTTGATCTTTACCTATGGAACAGGTGAGGCCTCACATGCAACATGATATAGTTTACGTCATCATCGTCATGCCTCCCCTCCATCAAAAACTAATGGAGGAGGTTACTGAGTAGGAACCTCCACTCCCTGAGTATGAACCTCCACTATACGGGGTGGATTGTCGAAGATGTTGTTGTGGATCTCATAATAAGATGGCATCATCCCCAGTGTTTCAGTATGAATTACTGCCAGGATAGTGATCCCCTCCTCCTATGGAACACTCATGTGAATAAGATGATTTTCTCGAGTATTCTTTAAAGAGATCCAAAATGAATTAGAAAATAGTAAAATAAACAAACTAATGGAAATTTATTGACTTAACATATCATGAAGTCCTCTATCGTTTCGAGTAAGATAAAATATAGACTTCAATATATATCATGGATCATACTCGAGCTGCTCTAAAATATGGAATTTCATCATAGGTACACCTTAAATATGAAGTGCCGCTTCTCTACCCTAGAGGTCGGGATATTGGGCATGTCTTCAGTGCCAGTCCTCATCCTACCTCCCCGTCATCTTCAAGACATGACGTTGTTGTGTCTATCTTAGTGAAAATGGAATAAACTGAACACAACTAAATTGGCACATGAATCTATCAGGCTAGTGCCATTCAATAATATAAAAGTTAATGAGTGGCACTAAAACTCTAGCATCATGAAGTCCATTAGTTTAGTTTTTAGGCAACAGGTCCAATAAATCCTAGTATGGAATCCATGAAATCTGAAATGACGTGTGAGATTTGTAAAAAAAATTTCCTTACTAAAAACAAAAAATAATGATATTATGAATTTTTTTAGACAATGATAGATTGTATATACTTACCTTGTCAGGTAGATGACTATCCAACTTGAGACAGTATGCACCCAAATGGTGTGTCTGAGTGATAACAAAGTTTTGTGCCTGAATCCACCTATAAAATAAAAAATCAAAAGGGATAAATAATAAGAAATTAAATTCAATAACTCTTACTATAATCAGAAACAAATAAAGATGAGTGATCATACCAGCGTCCATGCGGAGCATCATGAAACATCTCTATAGGCAGCGGATGACCAACACGATCAGGTAAGAGTGAGGGGATACGCTCCCATGCCCACATTTTAATAAGGATGATTAATTCCCTGAGATATATGTGTTCTGCGTGGCATGTCATGCATAATGTTATGTAAGTGTAAGCCAAGCAAGCAGATTCCCAACTATATGTCCTGACCCGATCAAAGTCTTCCAGTATCCCCAGATATATCATGTGCACATGTTTACCTAAGTGATCAGCGCACAATGTACTTTTAATGATCTGTAATATATAGGTATGGTCATGACACATGATAATATTCTCATTAGTGGAATTAGGTAAATGTGAAAAGTGGGTCTCAAGTCAGCCCATAGATATCAACCCACCATTTATAGCAGCATCATCGGCCAAAATGTCGATGTATAGAAATCTATGAAAAGTTTAGGATATTATGCATGGGTGGGTCCAATAACGATTTCCCCTGGATAAGAAGAATAAGAAGGACTACCACATACATAAGGGTGATGGTCATCTTTCCCTCAGGCAGGTGGAATGTGTGTGTCTCTGGTCTCCACCTCTCTAGGAGTGCAAAAACTAGGTTATGATCAACGAATATGAAATCAGATACCACAATTCTGTAGAATCCAGCACGACACAGGTATGGTATAATGGCAGCTGGAGGTGGCATGTGATGATGATGGTGTGCTTGACGCACCCTAATCCATTGAAATGGACGACCCTCTAGCAGGCCTAGGGAAACATGTGTAGATTGCTCAATGATTAGTATAGTATCCTCCATCTGTATATAAAAAAATAAAATAAGTATTAAGTGTAAAATGTTAATATAATGTTATGGTGAATAGAATGTTATGATTGGAAGAATGTAAGATGTGACATGTGTTATTCCCATTGTTTTATGAATATTTTTTACCAAAAGAAAATGTCATGTCTTCATGTTTCTTAATGCATATTTCTAAAGTTTTTTTGAGATATGTTTTACCTAGTAAAGGGTGTTTTGTAAGATATGGTTATATATATATATATATAATTATCTTCATTATCTAAAATTTTATTATATAATGGTGTGATTTGTAATTTATGTATGATTTCTCACATGATGGTATATTTCATGATTATCTTCTCACGTGATTGCTTTATTGTTTAGCCATGAACAATTTGATCATGCTTTTATGTCACCTCACATGAACTTGTCATATTCCTTTTAATGTGAATATGAAAGGCTTATTTTTATTTGATAGTAAAAGTATTTAGAAATTTTATAAAATTCTAAAAAATGAAGGATCTTATATTAACACAATATAATTAACGATATGAGAAGATCCCATTGGAGAGAATACATCATTGTTGCTAAGAGTGTGAACTTGATCTAGAAATGTTAGGACATCATTTCTGGTTATGACCTACTTGATGAAATATGGTGCATCTCAAACTTTTTCCTTGTTCTTGAGTTCAATCCATCTCATTCTGCATCCCACTGGACTTCAGTCTCCCTCGTTGACGCAACTGGTTGATGTCAGATATTATATTCCTTTTCATATTGTAGTTTTATTTATAATTAAATATATGCATATATTTGCTTATATTTACATATAATAAATCAATTGTATAATTACACGTTTAAACATACTTACATAAAAATGTATTTCTAAATATATAAACCATATAAAAATAAATATTTATTATTTATTTTATTTTAAAAAAATATATATTCTATTTACCTCATAAAAATGCATTAATACACACACACACACCTAAGTAATGTTTATATATAAGCATGTGTGTGACAATAAAAAATATATATTTATGTGTATATTCTAATATATGTAAATAAATACATATATGTAAATATTTATGCATATAGGTGAGAAATATAAATATGTGTGTGTTCAATGATGTGTGAATGTATTGTGCTTATACATCATATATAAATGCATTTTTATAAATCTATCATCATCATTAAATATAGTATATAAATTTATTACATTAAATATTTATAAATACATTATAAAAAAGTTATATCTAAATATACAATTATATGTAAATAAGTATAAATATATATATATGCAAATATATAGACTTATAAATATATAACTAATTTAAACAATTTATATCTAAATATACAAAATAAAGACATATTTTAAAAATTTATTTAAAAATAATTATGTAAATCAAATGGAATTAATTATTATCTATTTTATTTAAAATAATATGTAACCATTTTTTTACATTTTATATACTTATCCAAATGTATATATAATGTTTACATATACACGTGTGTGTTAATAAATAGATATATATTTATATTTATATTCTAATATATGTAAATGAATATTAATATATAATATATTTAAATAAATTTAAGTATATATATATATATATCACACGCACGCGCACGTGCGCACGCACACAAACATATATTTTATAAATGTATTTAAAAATAATTATATATATATATGAATAAAAAAGATATATGCTAATATATATATATATATATATAAATAGAAATATTTTAAAATATAGAATAAAATAAGATAGGGCACTGGTAAAGTGATTCACATTATAGAAGGTAGGTCACAGGTTCGAGTCAAACTATAAAAACGCCCTTTATCAGTGCTAAAAATGGGCTTTATCAGCGCTAAAAAAGCGCTGTAAATCTCAGCGCGTATAAAGGGGAGTCCCCTTTATCAGTGCTGTTTTAGCGCTAATAAAGGGGAACTTTATCAGTTCTAAAAGATCACTGATAAAGGAGGACGTTATCAGCGCTAAAAGAGGGCTGATAAAGGATGACTTTATCAGCGCTCCATTAGCACTGATAAAAACTCTTTTTATCAGCGCTAAAAAAGCGCTGGCATTTTCCCTGTCTGCTGCTAAAACAAATCTGCAGCAGCACACCCAAAAACCTGCAAAAAATTCATCTCAATGAGCTAATTAAACCAAGTATAAACATACAAAATTAACACATAAATCATAAGCTATTTAGATCTCTAGTAAGGACACAAAGTCGTCATACCCCTACCCTGTTCTTAAGTCTGTTATTACTATCATCACATGTCATGCATACTCCCCCTCTAAGGGATAACCATAACACGATGGTCCACCTATTGTGAAAACTACTTGTCATTCCTCCAAAGGAATAATAATCACACATAACAAGGAAGGGAATATATAGGCAGAACATAACATCTCATCATGAGAATTTAGTAGCAACATACACTAACATGTGATCAAAATCAAATATGGTAACATTATATACTACCAGAATAATGAAATCAAGAATCATATATGGTCTCACAGTCCACACCCACACCCACATGCGATGAATATCAAGCATGGTCAATCAATCTATGTAAACACAAGTATCACATCAAGGGAACAAGATTATTCATATAAACAGAGCATATAATATCATTATGATTCATAGTAGCTACAAATTTGATCAAGGAAAAACTTATTATATCAGGCTACCTAAGAACACTCATGGAATAAATCATCACATATGGTCTCATAGGCTACATACACACATGTGATCAAAACATCAAACATGGTCTCACAGCTCTTGGTATCATGTAGTATAACCACACACCAATGGTTGGTGAATGTAATCTAAAGAACTCATTACTGGTCAATCCTTGTCCATTGATGGTTGGTATCAAGAAAATGCACAAGGGTCTATCGTGGACCTTGGAACTTTTTCCAATTATATTATGCATAGTTCCTTTAATTAATTAATACTTAAGGGTCATTATCTATTAAAGAATAAATTATTATTCATAACACATTATGAATTACGGTTCATTCACCATGGTGGAAAACATCAAACCACATTCCAATAAACTATGAATAATACTATAAGGTAGAGTACACAGGACCACCTACATAAATCATAAGCTATTTAGACCAAGTATACCCATACAACAACTACACCCGTACACCATTAACACATAATTCATAAGTTAATTAAGTACATAAAAAATTCAATTTAGAATTCAGGAGGTTGGGGGACTGTTCAGGGGTCTGGGGTGGCTGTCCAGGGGGGGTAGGGTGTGTCCAGGGGTAGGGGTGTCCGAGGGGGAAAGGGGTGTCCAGGGGGGTGGGGGTGGTCCAGGAGGTTGGGGGTTGTCCAAGGAGGGTGGTGGTGTTCAGGGGTTTGGGGGGGTGTCCAAGTGGTGGGGTGGTGTCTAGGAGGGGGGGTGTCCAGGGGGGGCTGTCCAGGGGGGGTGGGCTGGTGTCCAGGGTGTTGGGGGGGGGGGGGGGGGCTTTCCAGGGGGTGGGGGGGTGTCCGGGGGGGGGGGGGGGGGGTCTGGGGGGTTGGTCGGGCTGTCCAAGGGGGGTAGGGTGGTGTCCAGGAGGGTGGGATGGGGGTGTCCGGGGGGATAGGGATGTCCAGGGGGGCGGTCTAGGGGGGTGGAGGGCGGTCCAGGAGGTTGGGGGGCTGTCCAAGGGGGGTGGGGTGGTGTCCAAGGAGGGGGGTGTCCAGGTGGGTGGGCTGGTGTCCAGGGTGTCGGGGGGGGGGGGGGGGGCTTTCTAGGAGGTGGGGGGTGTCTCGAGGGGTGGGGGTGTCCATGGGGTGGATTGGTGTCTAGGGGGTGGGGGAAGTCCACGGGGTTGGATTTTCATAGGTCAGTTGTTGTTTTTAATTAAAATTGTGTCCATTTTAAACAAAAGAGAGACCCTTTGAGTGGTAACGGCCACACCGTGCCTCAGATTGAGGATGTGTTGATTCGTAAATGTCACAAAGGACTCGTGGATGGTTCTCCTAAAGGATCAACACAATTTGAATGGGTTTGGTCAGATTTCCGTAGGTCAGTTGTTGGTTTCACTTAAAATTGTGTCCATTTAAAAAAAAGAGAGACCCTTTGAGTGGTACCGACCACACCGTGCCTTGGATTAAGTAGGTAATGACTCGTACACGTCAAAAAGGATGCGTGGATCATTCTTATAAAAGATCAATACAATACGAATGCGTTTGGTTGGATTTTCGTAGGTCAGTTGTTGTTTTCACTTAAAATGGTGTCCATTTTAAACAAAAGAGCAACCATTTGTGTGGTACCGGCCACACTGTGCCTCAGATTTAGGCGGGGTTGAATCGTATATGTCAAAAATGACTCTTGGATTGTTATCCTAAAGGATCAACACAATCCGAATGGGTTTGGTCGGATTTCCGCAGGTCAGTTGTTGTTTTCACTTAAAATTGTGTCCATTTTAAACAAAAGAGAGACCCTTTGAGTGGTACCAGCCTCACCATGCCTCAAATTAAGGTGGGAATGACTCGTACATGTCAAAAAAGTCCCATGTACCTTTCTTATAAAAGATCATGACAATCTGAATGCGTTTGGTTGGATTTTCATAGGTCAGTTGTTATTTTCAATTAAAATTGTGTCCATTTTAAACAAAAGAGAGACCCTTTGAGTGGTACCGGCCACACCGTACCTCATATTGAGGTGGGGTTGACTCATACACGTCACGAAGGACGCGTGGATCATTCTCCTAAAGGATCAACATAATCTGAAAGGGTTTGGTCAGATTTCTGTAGGTCAGTTGTTGTTTTCACTTAAAATTGTGTCCATTTTAAACAAAAGAGAGACCTTTTGAGCGGTATCGGCTACATCATGCCTCGGATTGAGGAGGGAATGACTCATACACATAAAAAAATAGAGACCCTTTAAGTGGTACCGGCCACTCGCATGGGTGGGTGAGCAGAATTCTAGTGTTGAGAAAAGGGGGTCGCTAATGCTCTTAAAGTGGGGAGGGGGTGCATGAGAGTGGGTGAGAGGCGGTTGGGGGACTAGATCAAAGCGTTGAGAAGGGGGTGAAAAAAATAATTTTTTCCAAATTTTATTAGTGTTAGAAAAAAGCACTGATAAAAGGTGTCTTTATCAATGATAAAAAAATGCTCATAAATGAACCCTTTATCCGCACTAAAAAAATGCTGATAAAGGATGACTTTTATCACCGCTCAAATTATTGGTACTTTTTTAGCTTTGGTAAACCCTGTTTTTAGCGCTTTTAAAATCACAATATGTAGTAGTGTTAATCAGACCTGCAGTGTACTGGGTATAACTCGAAGTGTGTGTTTTTAGTTTAAAAGAGATATTTTATTAACGTATTTTTCATATTTATGTTTAATTTTTTTCCCTTTTAGTATTATTAACATAAGATTTTTTTAGAGGTGCATCCTTCTACTCGAGCTGGGGTGGTTTGATGGTAGAAAGATTAGAATCTTTTGTGATTGGAGAGGTGGTAAGAGGTCAAAGACAATGGAACATTAATGTTTTTGAAATTTTCGATGCTGGTGATAAATTGTGCGTACCAATGTAATTGTAAAAACCAATGTTTGAAATGTTTGTAAAATAGTATTTTTTTTCTAGTATTTGTGATCCAAATTTAATTAAAATTAAATTTTGTATTTGTTGTTGTAGTGTGCTGTAATTTTAGTGCAGCAACATGAATTTATATGTATTAGGAATACCGCTGATAAATACCTCCTTTTATTAGCGTTAAAGTAGTGTTAATTAAAAATTCTATTTATCATTGTTTTTTTAGCGTTGATAAAATAACATTTATCTTCATTTTTTTAATAGTGATGGAATCTATTTATGTCGGTGTTAAGTCTCACATATAGAATGGTGGTAATTAAAAGAGAAAGAACATCCTTAAATCTTCCTGTCAATATATAATTTTTATGACATCGTTGGGATAAAAGTTTATAGAATTTATTTTTTCAATATTTATCAAAAAAATAATAATAATTTGTTAAATATGCCATCAATGTTATTTTTTCAATATTTATCATAAAAAACGACACTTTCACCTCCCACACAACCCAACTTCCTTCCATATGCCATCAATGGTGGCATGAATAACAGAACATGCAATATTAGAAGGTACCAAGTGGGCCACAACGACGTTGATGGTGGGGAAGGTGAAATCTTCTGCAGGCATGGCGGAGAGGGTCAGGTCCAGAGCATGTGGAAAGGGTGGGAGTGGGATTGGGGTCGGGGGTTGGATTGGGTGAGTTTAGTAGTTGGATTCCATCACCATTATAACTAAAATGAAGGTCCAGTTTCTTTTTCCGTGATGTTTCAGTCATTCGATTCGGTTGGCCACGTCTCGGGCCCATCCAACACGGTTGGTGATTATAGAGTTTAAAATCTCATGAATGAGCTTCTTTTTATTTAGTAATCATTTTATTAAATGTTTTATATTTTTGTCTCGTTGAAACCACCATGACACATACAATACTTAAATATGAAAAATGATTTATCAAACCATATAATGAAGAGTGCCCAAGTGAGTAGATTAACGGATAGTGAAACATTAATCCAAGGTTCAAAAAAGATACATATTTTTTAATAAATAATGTTTTGTTTTGATCACAATTATTGAAGATATTCATGAAAAATGATTTCAAATTTACACTATAGATTGAGGTGGTGTTGAATATCAGTTGGCGCTCCCATTTGGAAAATGATGGATTCGTATGAAGAAGAAATCCTAGGGAAGACACCATAAGTTCCCCTAGGTGCACTAAGTTCTCTTAGGAAGTATGCCTTATAGTGCCCAACTCTACTTGTGCATCCAGTCTATGCACCCAACTCACTGTGCCCAAGTCTATTTGTGCACACAATCTGTCATACTCAACCCTCCTACACCTAGGTCTAGAATCACTATGACAAAACGGGGCAAGGAAAGCATCTCATTTTATCAACGCTAACCAGAAAGCTTTGATAAAGGAGGACCTTTATCATCGCTTGATAAAAGCTTTGGTAAAAGTTTTTAATAATAATTTATATAAAATTATTATATTTATATTAAAAAATAATGTTTTTTTGTATACATTAAATAAAAAGCGCATGTTTATAATTAGTATATATATTTTTTAATAATTCAAATACATATATATAATTTTTTCAAAAAAGTATTTCTAAGATTATAATTAAACACACATATATATATATTTAAGTAATTATAAGATTCTAATAAATTTTATTAAATAATAAATATATTTATTAGATTTGTTAGATTTATTAGATTTATTATAGATTTATTAGATTAATTCATTGGATTTATTAGATTTATTAGATTCATTATATTGATTATATTGATTATATTTGTTATATTTGATATATTTATTTTATTTATTTTTTTATATTTAATATATATATATATATATAAATACTTTTTAAATATATATATATATTATAATTATCAAATTTATATGTGTTTACAATAAATATGGTCAATAAATATATTAATTATGCGTTCATATATGTTATGTATCATCATGAATGTTCATTTATACATTACACCATTCTTATTATTCATGTTGTCCATTGATGGCTCATTTTTTATTATGTATATTTTACTAGGCATATGATTAATTCATGTTAACCATATATACTATTATGTTCACAAAAATACTTATAAAATTACATTAAATATATTTAAATAGTAAATATATTTATTATATTTATAATTATTAAAATTTAATTATATATAGATACCTTTTAAATATATTTATTTGTAATTACAATTATAACTATATATATATATTGAAATAATTATAAAATTAAAATAAATACATATATTATAATTTTATATATATATATATATATAAATATATATATATAAATATATTTATTTATAATTATAATTATAACTATAAATAAATATATATGTGTGTGTGTGTAAATAATTATAAAATTATAATAAATATATTTATTATACTACTTATAATGTTATAAATATATAATTAAATAAATATATTTATAAATATATACAAATATTTATAATTATAATTCCTAAATAAATATAAATATATTTAAATAATTAAAAAATTATAATAAATATATTAATTATATATATTTATATAGAAAAGTTATAAATAAATACAAATAGTTATAAATATAAATCTAAATAAATGTAGATATATTTAAATAATTAAAAAATTATAATTAATATATTAATTATATATATTTATAAAATTATAAATATATTTTTTTATAATTTTATAATTATATATTTATAATTATAACGATAAATAAATAAATATTTATTATAATTTGTAATTACAAATATATATATATATATATTAGTTATAAATACAAATAAATACATATTTATTTAAATAATTATTAATTGATAAAAAATATATTTATTATTTTCATATATAATGTTATATATAATTAAATAAATATATTTATAAATATATAGAAATATTGATAAATAAATACAAATATTTGTCTTTATAGTTATAAATAAATACAGATATATTTAAATAATTATAAAAATATAATAAAAATATTAATTATATATATTAATTAAATTATAAATATTAGAAATATAAATTTTTTATAATTTTATAATTATTTAGATAAATAAATATGTATTCAATTATAATTATAATTATAAATAAATATATATTCATATAAATAATTATAAAAATAGAATAAATATAGTTATATATATCGATAATCTTATAAATATATATAATTAATATATTTATTATATATATATATATTTCTAGGATTATAAATATAATATGTATATTTCTTATAAATTTATAATTATTTAAATTGTAATTTTATAAATATAAATAATTATTTATTTATTTATAGTTATAATTATATATATATATATATATATCAAATATATAATTTTATAAATATATATAGTAATATAAATAAATTATTAACATTATATCTTTATCAGCGCTTTCTATTTTAGCGCTGATAAAACATACCTTTATCCATGCTTTTTATCTAGCGCTGATAAAAGTTTCTTCGAGTTTTATAAAAAAACCTTAACTTTCTCCTCCTTCCTCGTACCCCTCAAGCTCTTGTAGAAGCCGATCCCTGCCACCACCTTCTCATCCTCCTCCTCCTCCTCTCCTGCTGACTTCTCCGCCGCTGCAAATCCATCTGCCTCCTCCTCCTCCTCCTCCTCTCCCGCCGACTCCTCCACCACCGTGAATCCCTTCGCCCCGAACCCACCTTCGTCGTGCCACCACGAATCCCTCTATCGCGAAGCCACCTTTGTTGTGTGCCTCTCCTCCATCACGCGCCTCTCCTCCATCGTGCGCCTCTCCTCCATCGTGCGCCTCTCCTCCGTCTCGCCCCTCTCCTCCATCGTGCGCCTCTCCTCTACCACATGCCCCTCCTCCGTCGGAGGACTCCTCCGTCGTGCGCCTCTCCTCTGCCATGAATGCACCTCCGCCATGCACTGAACCACACATCCATGCTGAGTTTTCTCCTTAGTTTCTCTTTATTTGTGAATCATGTGGGAGGGTTCCACTGTTTCTTTACTACGATTTATAGTTGAATCACACTAATCAAAGTTAAAAACTGGATAATTAAATTTAAAGGGGAAATGGGGTTTGTTCACATGTTATTACAGTTTGATATTGATGGTGATGTTGTGAATTGTAAGGGCTAAATGCCCTGCTGAAAATCGCGACTGTTAGTGGTCCTTGTTTGTGCACTAAATGAATTGCATGTTGGTTGGTTCCTATTGAACATATGAATATGAAAATTGGTAATTTATGTATACTTGTATAATGAATGAATGCCCCAGGATGATACAACTTCTGTGATAACCCTTGAAATAACAAGCGAAATTGAATAAGGGATGCTTTGTAAAATCTGAAATTGTGTTTGTTTGGTTTGTATGATGTTGCGGTTGTGGGAACAGTTGTGTGTCATGGCATTTAGGTTGATGTATCCATCAAAGGTACATAACCTAATTTTTATTTATGAAATTTTCTTTAAAAGGTTCTAGACTATTTTGGGACTTGATTTTGTTAACTTCATGAATGAGTTTTAGAGAGGTAAGAATTATCTTGAGACTTATAATGATACTCTCATCATTTTGATTATAGAGGTTACTAATATGAGTTTAGTTAAGGATTTTAGAACGACTAGTCTTTGTAATTTCATTTATAAAGAATTTGTGTAGATTTTAGAAAATAGACTATGGAAAATCATACCATCTATTAGTTTAGTACTGTAGTTATTTTCTTGTGTTAAAGAGTTATATGATATGTAGTCTCCATGAAGTAGTCTTCAATCATGAAAAATATTTGGAATGTGAATCCTTACTCATTTTTTGATTAATTCAGCCAAAAGGAGAGGCTCCAGAATATAGACTCAATTTTTTTATAGGAAGTAGTTAGTGAAATATCCTATAGATGTGGTAATTTGGAAATATATAATTTTTAGAAGTAGATGGTGTAATTTTAAGTAGTCTAGAAGTTATGAATAAAAGTTGTGGTTATTTAAGTATGTGTTTTTAATGGTGATATGTTAAGGTATTCTCCTCATTGTACTGAGGAAATGTTTTTGGAATATAAGGTTCATTCATTGAAAAGTAAGAGTAACATTAACTATTCATCAAAAGTGAAAGGTTTTAGCTGGACATGATATTGGTGTTAGAAAGTCCACATGTTCAATGGGGAGACTTCCATGAAATTTTAGAAGTTGGTGAAACTAGATGAACAGCTGATACATACTATAAGAAAGTGGGGAAACTTGCACAAGAAATATGTGATAGAGGTGTTTTTTGAATACTTATTAAAAATAAAAATCATTGCACAAGAATATTTGGAACATGAAATGAGAATTTTATTATGGTGATTTTGTTAGGGGTTCACTTTTATCACCATAGGGTCAATCGAGATTCTTCCTGATTGGAAGTGCTAAGAATGCCTTAACCAAGAATGTGGTATGGTTCCTTTGATTATATGTTCAAGAGATATCCTTATAAGATCTCAATGAGAGATTTATGAAAACACCAATCTAACAATAAATGAACTGGGTAATGAGTATGACTTATATTGTGATGTATTAGGAGTCATGATTTGAACAGTTCTAATCCATGATGGTCATGTGGTTGCTTATGGGTCCATACAGTTAAGAACACATAAGAGAAACTTCCCAAATCATTTCCTAGATTTTTAAATAGTGGTTCTTTGTATGAGGTGTTATCGGAATACACTAAAAAAATGTTTGAAATATATTTAATCACAAATTGAAATGAAACAATGATAGCGGAGAAGGTATGAGTACCTATAGTCCTTTAAATTTAAATTAATGTATACCCTCAAGAAGGGGAACATTTTTTCTAATGTACCATATTGGATGGATCAAGCTTAGGTAGTACATGATTCATGCATTAAGTGGAAGATGGTTACCCACTTTGAAGATATATGACTTTATTTTCAAAAGTATCATTGTCAAGTGACACTTATGTTTTTATCTATCACTCATTTACTCCTCATAAGTATTACGGGAGTAAACTATAGGATTCATACTATTTATTCATGACAAACATGATAAACCTTTTATTGCTTTATATTTTATAAAATATTGGTTATTTTTTATTCATGTATCATTTTTTAAGTGCCTCTCTTGAGATTTATGTCTGTGAAAATGCACAAGTGACTCTTTTAAAATGATTCAAGTGTTTTGAATTGTTTCTTAAAAAATTATATGTGTTTAACATACCTCTTTTTTGTTTTAAATACCATTAAAATGATTTAAACACTTGTAATGGACATAAGTTTCATACCAATTGTTTGTAAACTCATTTGATTGGATTTCATAAAGGGATGTGAATGTTTTGAAAGTGTATGTAATACTAGTTTTATTTTAACAAGGGGTGTGTGAAGTTTTAGATGAAAATTTTAAAATATATAGGATTTTTGTTCATTTTAAATGATTAATATTGTAGGGTCATGAAGCTGTCTTGAATTCATTAAAAAATGAATTGGGGTTTTGAGAAAGAGTGTTTGAAACTGATTGGTTTATTTTAAAAAGGGCGTTTTATTTTAAAGAGGAATTTATGTAAATAGTTGTTTTTTTAATGGGATTACAATTGTTATTTGATAAATAGTTTGCAAAGGAGACTAGAAACCCATGTGAAACAAATGCTATGATTGATGTGTATGATCTCTAAAGTATTATACACCAACCCAAATGGATGTATACTGTTTCACAAGGACCATAAATCACTTAGAGAATGCCCGAAGTGGGGTGCTTCACGATACAATAAATATGATTCTGGGCCAATGAAATTTTTATGGTAATTTCCAATAATTCCAAGGTTTATGAATCTATATGAAAGTGAGGATATTTTAGGGAAATTGACATGGCATGCAGAAAAAATAAATAAATATGGGAAACTACATTACTCGGCAGACTCTCATTATTGGAAGAAAATTTATTGTGAGTATACTAACTTTGGAAACAAGATGAGAAACCTTTATATTGCATTATCTATAGATGGAGTGAATCCTTTTGGTTTTCAAAGAAGTACTCACAGTACATGGTTGATTATGTTGGTAAATTATAACTTTCCACCATGGTTATTCATGAAAAAAAAACACATCATGTTATCTATGCTTATATGAGGACCAAAACAACCGGGCAATGATATTAATGTTTATTTGGCTCCATTGATCGAGTATTTGAAATTTTTGTGGGATTCAGGTGTTATGTTGTATAATTTATATAGAAATGAGGATTTACAATTGTGATTTATATTGTATGGGATGATAAATGACTTTTGTGATTATGTAGATATGTTATGATATATCATTAAAGGAACTCATGGGTGTCCAGTCTACGAACAAGGTACACAGTAAATTAGGTTAAAATATTCATCGAAAACTATTTTTCTAGGACATCATAGATTTCTACCCCAACAACATAAGTACTAATCTTGGAAATCATCATTCTATAGAGAGCAGGCCCACCTTTACATTTTGCATAAGTGTTTGGAGGTTTCCCCATATGTCGAAACCCACAAAGAAATTATTAGGAATTTGAATCTATCAAGGGATGAAAGATGGATATCAAATACACATAATCAATATTTTATAGGATGGTTTTAGGACTATATTTTAAAGGAATTAGATGAAAATTCAGATTCAATTTCAAAATGGATTTGATGGATAGTCAGAGGACCAAGTGTATATGTATTATCTTACAAATGTTATGAATTAATGGTTATAATTTCTATAAAAATGAGCATGATGAAGACAATACCATGTAAAATAGTGGAGTTACAATCATGGTTGAATCAATTCATGTTTCTGGTACTAAGGAAAGAAATACAATTTACATGAATATGTCACACTTTGGCATTATCAAACAAATATGAGAGTTGGAAAATATAACATTCCAAGTTCTGATTTTTCATTAAAAGTGGGTTGATCATAGGAGTGCCGTTAAAATAGATAAATTGGGATTCATGAAAGTTGATTTTAGTAAAGAAAGGTACAAAGATGAACCATTTATAATGGAATCACTGGAAGTACAAGTGTTTTATATTACATATCTTGCAAACCAAAAGTGGTCAGTTGTTCTGTTACCAACCAAAACCACTGAAGGGTTAGATGAAAATTCAACTGAGGATGACCCATTCATTAAGACATCGCAATCATTTCGTAGCGGTCCCAATGTAGAAAACGTTTTTTATGCCAGAGGAGACCACAAGAAAGGTAATTGAATCATTGATAGAGGGGTCAAATCCCTTTAGCCTTTAAAAAATAAAAAGTGATTTCAATGATCAGGTTACATTTTTTTCGTAATATACATCGTGTTATCTAATGTTATTATCCATTTGTTACTGCATTTTTATACTCTAAATTAAATATTAAACCACTTATGCAGATAATAAATTCTGCATGGTCTAGTGCTCCCAATCCATAGGAACACACTAGTGGAAAATAGGTCTATACCCATGGTTTGAAAAACCATGGAGATAGATAGTATTTTTTGACCTATTCCCATGGTTTTGTTAAAACCGTGGGTATACTAAAACTGATATGAGTTTTTTATCAGGATCCATCACCGAATTTTTCATTTCATTCCCCCACGTATCCTCATGCCCTATCCACCTTGACCTCTCCTCCCCTTTCTGACCTTGACCTCCCGATCTCACCTCTGCCTCCACCTCTTAGACCCCACCTCTTGGCCCCCGCCTCCCTCCCTCTTATTTCTTGCCTCTACAACTGCCACCGCCTCTACCTCACAATCCCCACCTCCACATCCCATCCCTCACCTCCACCTCCACCCCCAATTCCTGGCCCTCACCTCCTCCTCCACGGAAGCCTCCGCCTCCGCCTCCTCCTGGCCGCAGCCGCCTCTGCCTCCACCTCATTAGATCTATTTATAAAGATAAGGGTTTTCATAAGGTATTATACTGAAACCCTATCATACCATATTATGAATAATGAATATCTTCTATATGAGGGATACATTTTTAGATAAGAGGTGTCTCATACTCACGTTGTTGTGCAGTCTTATGAAATTCTAGTTTAAGCTACCTATGAACTTGAATTACCATTATTTGTTGAATTAGTATGAGAATATGGACTTATTAAGTGGGGTATAGAGTTCACAAATCCATTATATTTAGAACAACTCATGAAAATTTAGAATGTGATGAGGATCCGTTTCTAATCCTGTAGGACCCCGGGACACCCTGAGAGGGGAGGGGTGAATCAGGGTGTCAACTTTTTCTTCTTAAAGTTGTGGATCTTGTTCCCACATTGGTAGGAACTACTTAAACCTGTATGAAGGATATGATAAGCAATGATACATTCACATGCAGAGAGATGACACAACTATTTTTACTTGGTTCACCACTAAGGGCTACGTCCAAGGATCATACGCAGACAGGTTGTCGGTCGTACCTGAATCCACTATGCTTCACTAGTTGAAGATTACAATTGTTTGGGCACAATCACTCTATCCCAGGCTCACTACCTTTACAAAGGTTTAGGGATAGCTCACTGCTTCCCTCGGGTCACTCCCGTTGACTCCCCCTGGCTCACTGCCGTTGGTGAAGTCTCACTCAGTTTATAGACATGAAGGTCTCTTCAATAGATTTGCATTGAAGTCTTTGTCTCCTATTCAGCATGAGACTTTGCTTGCATCAGATTCCTGAGTTGATGCTCCTTTTTATTCAACCTTTTAATTTAGTGCAATGACTGAATGCACTGGATCCCCTTGTCTTCGTTTGCCTGAATTACAATCACTTGTGTGATTTCTCAATAAATGATTCTCTGTTGAATTCCAAATTTCATCCACTAATGAATACCCCCTTTTCCCCTGTCCACTGGGTGAAGAGCCTTTGGAAAGGGCCTTCACAAAGTACCCTACTTCGCAAGGCTCCCAATTTTGCAAAGATCAAACAAGCCTTCGCGGAGTCCCTGCCTTTTCGCGAAGCTCAATCGCGAAGCACTCTCACGATACTCCAGCCTTCGCAATGCTTGGATATTGCAGAGCTCCTGCCTCTTCGTAAATCTCACTGAGCCAACATGGGGCGCACGACTTTCGCGGAGCTAGAAAAGCCGCCGCAAAGCTCCTCTTTCGCGAAGCACACTTCCTTCGGGAGTGACCTTTGCGAACCGAGAGCAAAGGATTTTCATTGAGAGCTCTCTCTGCTTCTCTTGAGGGGGTCGACCTGTATTTATAGGTAATTCCACCGAACCTCAAACTTTCTACGCGAAGTCAATTCTACGTCATCTCAAATCGCGAAGCTCTGAAGTTCCCGCCAGAATTCTCTCAAAATCGCGAAGCACTACGGAAATTTTCCATTCGTGGAGCTCATCGTAATCGCGGAGCATCCCGTCAATTACTTTGCACCTTCGCTGCAAAGCTCCCTCGCAAAGCCCTTCATCGCCGTGAAGCTCCCTTGCAAATCCCTTCATCGCTGCGAAGCTCCCCAGCCTCTGCCGTTCACGAAGCTTGACGTAATCGCGAAGAATCACCTCCTCCATTCTTTTGGTCTTCGCGAAATCCAATCCATGAATCCCATCCTCGCGAAATTCATGAATTTTCCATATTTAATTATTATATTCATGGAAAACCACTTTTCTCGATGCTCAGCAACTTCCAGATTTTGGACCCCAAAAATTTGGCAAACACTGGAAAACGGAGCCACCTTGTATATGCTCTTTTTGTCCGCCTCCAGATCATCCATTCCTTTGTCGATGTTCCTTTAATAAAACATGGATCATTATCCACAGTCCTCGAACTCGACATGCCACCATGGAATATCCTTTGTCAACAAATTTGTATGTCGTCTGTTTGCTTTGTCAACAAGCACGATCACCTCAACAACACTTCTTCTTGTTGAAATGTATTCTTCAGCAACTCTTATACTTTTATCACAAACTCCACTATTGTGATATGTATTCTTTGAAGTCATAGCTGCAACATCATCATCTTCTATGAAAATGTGATTTGAATGGATATCGCAGAATTCCAATGTTCATGGCCATCACAAAATGCCAATCCCTTGCACATTGTCTTCTTCTTCAACCATCTTCCTCTACTTCATGCAAAACATACTATTCTAGTCTTCATGAAGTCTCTTTCATGGTTCTCATGCAATCATGAAGAGTTGCATGGTCTTCATCAAATCTCATTCTTCTTTAATCATCCTCAGATGGATTGAACCTCACATTCTTCATTGTTGTAAACAATGTATCACCTTTGACACATGTTCTTTGAACATACGATCAGTACAACAATCATCTGAATCACCATTCCTCTACTTTATCGGATTACTTCATGATCTCCTTCATTTTGATCTTCCATTCCTCCATTTCATTGGAGTACTTCTTGATCTCCTTCATTTTGATCTTCCATTCCTCCATTTCGTTGGAGTACTTCTTGATCTCCTTCATTTTGATCTTCATTGAAAACTATTGACAACAAATACAAACTTATACACAAAGTGGTTCCAACAATCTCCCCCTTTGTATTTTTTTTTCAATACCTTATACATCTTCTGAAATGAATTCGTCAATGTCAAAATGAGAATCTTCTCTTCAATCAACTTTTCTTTTCAAACTGTCATTTCAGTTTCTCTCCCCCTTATTGACAAGAAATAAAAAGCGCATGGTAGGGAGGGTATCAATCCACACTTAAGCAATGTTTCATTAATCATTTAACTCTAAGTCTACTTGAGCAATGCTCGATGTAGAAAACAAGAGGATTTGATTTAGTCAACAAGGCTGTCCATTATTCACAGATCATGATACCAACATGAGATGATAACTCATGTATTTTGTCTTCAAGGGTTTACCACTTTTATTTCAGGTAGAAGAAAAACAAATGTGATAGGGAATAATCAACCTAAAACTCCTGCACTCACATCAGCAAACAGATCAAAAACATTCAAGTGTTATCGGCAGGATAAGTGACCTTGGGGCACTTCCATTCTTTTTATGTCACTAATAAATTTAGTTACTCCCCCTTTGTAGAATGATCTTTGATCTAAGTAACCAAGGGATAGAGATTGAGAAATGGCATACCTTCTCCATTGACATTTTCTTCAAGAAATTCATAGATTAACTACTTTTGAGTCCAGCTAGAGTAGATATTGATTGACACAGTGATTGTGGAAGCTTCTTCATTTTTCTCCCCCTCAAGGGAAACACTCCTCATCATCTTCATCAAGAGTGATCCTTCATCATCATAATCTTTGAATATCAATTGAAGAATCTACTAAGGATGTAATCTTCTTTAGCTTGGCTATCAAGAGTTGACAAAATTCACTACTTCTCAGGTTCTCCCCCTGAGAGCATGCTTCACCTTCAATTCCCTGCATTATTAGCACAAATACAATACACAAATTATTACGGGAATAAGGTGGTTCCTCCTTACTTCACCAACAAGACCTGCATGGTTGAGGTTATTTTCTAAACCAAGTTCCTCTGTTCACTCCAGTATTCATGCCTGCACATTTGAACATATGTTCTGATATGTGTTGATGTGGCATGGCTCTTTTCACATTCTCTTCTGCTTTGTGTGGAGAATTGTTCTGCTTAACAGCCATCATGAATGATACATTCTTACTCCTCTTAAGGAATGCTTCTTGTTCTGGTATTAAGGTTAGGCATCCTTTTGCAATGTGACCATATTTCTTGCACCTCTCACATAGAACTTCTTTGAAACGTGTTTTTCTCTTTGTTTGCAATCTCTCACGCACTGTGTCTTAATCATGTGAAAGTTTTCCTTTTCCTTTGTCACCAGCCTTGGACTTTTCATCTTCAAGTTTCCTCATTATTTTCAAATCTTCTGGCCAGATGACCAATATGTCATTTGGAACTATTGCAGCTAGTTTGGGTCTTCCACATGGGTTCATCTGAGTTTCATCCCACTTAGTGTTTCTTTTGGATGAATGACCCTTCAATTTCATGGATCTAAAATCCCGGGTCTTCTCAGCTTCCCTGATTGAGATCTTCCTGGGAAATTGTGTGTTCACAGCATTCTTCTGATTTCTTCCCAAGGTAGCTGCTTCATTATTTTCTGGCATCAGAGGTATTCTTTTCTTATCAACAGTGAAAGCATATTGATGTGGGCATGTACTTTCCATGTGACCTCTACCATTGCATACATCACAGATGTTATCAAGAATTCCAAATCTGTTTGCGGTGAACAGATGCTTCTAGATCTGCGGATGTTGCTTCTTCTTCTCTGTATTCCTTCCCTTTGATATAGGCTTTCCCTGTGCTTTTCCATGTAAGGGATTTTAAAAACAATCTAGTGCACAGTGCCCAAATCTGTTGCAGCACCAACATTGGCCCACAAATATTTTCTTCTTTGTTTCTTCTGTATGAGGTTGTTGGGCCATCTTCTTAATATTTTGTGCTCTATTTGAGGAACCAACTTCCTCCTTTTGATTCTTATCCACCCTATCCATGGTGGTAGGTTTATTCCTCTCACCTTTCCTCATCCATACTTGCTTAGAACTTTTCTTCCAACCTGTACTGATTGTAGGAACATATTTAGAAACATGAGTACACGATGGTTTGTATGGTACCTTCACTTTCTCAGTTTCTTGTGATAGATCAATGAGTGAAGTCATGATCTTCTTATCACATGTTGGATTTCTTTTGATAATAGAATCCTCTAGTGAGCATTGAGTACCAGCAGTGACTGATTCTTGAGGTGGACACTCAAGAGTTGTCATAATCTTCTTGTCACATGTTGGAGGTACTTCAGCTTTAGTAGCCTCCAATGAACATTGAGTACCAGTATCTCCTATTTCATTATTTTGTGGAGTCTCAATATGTGTCTTCTCAAGATTTGTCAATTGGGCTTCCAATTTTTGACTTTCATTATTGAGGATGATCTTATGATCTTCAATCATGATCATATTCTCTTCACAAGTCTTCTCCAATATTTCAACCTCATCCTCATGCATCTTAACTTTGTTTTGTAACAAAGAGTCAAGTTCCCTGAATTTACTGGAATTTTCTTCCAAACAAAAACTCTTGACTTCATTGCTCTTCTTCATCTCAGCTTCAACTGCATGGATCCTTTCTTTTAGAGTCTTATTGACTTCCTCTTTTTCTTCAAAGACTTTCACCTGTTTGGTGAGCTTCATACTTTCCAGAACTTTTCTTTCCAACCCCTTTTCCATATTGTCAGCTTCCCTTTCTAATCGAGTGATCTCAACCTGCATAGATTGGAATAATCTACAAATAATCGCAACCCTTTCTTCAGGAATATCATGCGGATATGTTTTGAGTTTTTCATAAAAGCTTGAATTAGGGGTGTCATCCTTTCCTCTGGAAGAATCCTGAGCCACCTGCTTGATACTTTCCAAGCCTGATGTTTCTTCATAATTGGAATGGCATGGAGAACAAGACACAATATCTTCTTTGGTCATGAGGGACTTATTTATCTACTTCTTCTCTTTCTTTTTCCTGTTTTTCAGGGTCTTGCTAGATGTAGACTTCTGCTCAGAAATGACTGAATCTTCATCAAGACTGCTCTTCATTGTTGACTTTAGGAAAGAAACTCAAATCCTCTTCTAAATATAATTACTGGATAATATCCGACATATGTCAACCTCCCTTTGATACCACTTGTAGGACCCCGGGACACCCTGAGAGGGGAGGGGTGAATCAGGGTGTCAACTTTTTCTTCTTAAAGTTTTGGATCTTGTTCCCACGTTGGTAGGAACTACTTAAACCTGTATGAAGGATATGATCAGCAATGATACATTCACATGTAGAGAGATGACACAACTATTTTTACTTGGTTCACCACTAAGGGCTACGTCCAAGGAGCTTACGCCGACAGGTTGTCGGTCTTACCTGAATCCACTATGCTTCACTAGTTGTATATTACAATTGTTCGGGCACAATCACTCTGTCCCAGGCTCACTAACTTTATAAAGGTTTAGGGATAGCTCACTGGTTCCCTCGGGTCACTCCTGTTGACTCCCCCTGGATCACTACTGTTGGTGAAGTCTCACTCAGTTTATAGACATGAAGGTCTCTTCAATAGATTTTCATTGAAGTCTTTGTCTCCTATTCAACATGATACTTTGCTTGCATCAGAGTCCTGAGTTTATGCTCCTTTTTATTCAACCTTTTACTTTAGTGCAATGACTGAATGCACTAGATCCCCTTGTCTTCGTTTGCCTGAATTACAATCACTTGTGTGATTTCTCAATAAATTATTCTCTGTTGAAGTCCAAATTTCATCCACTAATGAATACCCCTTTTTCCCCTGTCTACTGGGCGAACAACCTTTGGAAAGGGACTTCACAAAGTACCCTACTTCGCAAGGCTCCCAATTTTGCAAAGCTCAAACAAGCCTTCACGGAGTCCCTACCTTTTCACGAAGCTCAATCGCGAAGCACTCTCGCGATGCTACAACCTTCTAAATGCTTGGCTATTGCGGAGATCCTGCCTCTTCATAAATCTCACTGAGCCAACACGGGGCGCACGACTTTTGCGGAGCTAGAATAGCCATTGCGAAGCTCCTCTTTCGCGAAGCACACTGCCGTCGCGAGTGACCTTTGCGAACCGAGAGCAAAGGATTTTCGTTGAGAGCTCTCTCTACTTCTCTTGATGGGGTCGACCTGTATTTATAGGCAATTCCACCGACCATCGAACTTTCCGCGCGAAGTCAATGCCACGTCATCTCAAATCGTGAAGCTCTGAAGTTCCCGCCGAAATTCTCTCAAAATCGCGAAGCACTAAAGAAATTTTCCATTCGCAAAGCTCGTCGTAATCGCGGAGAATCCCATCAATTACTTTGCACCTTCTCCACGAAGCTCCCTCGCAAATCCCTTCATCGCCGCGAAGCTCCCTTGCAAATCCCTTCATCGCTGTGAAGCTCCCCAACCTCTGCCATTCGCGAAGCTTGACGTAATCGCGAAGAATCACCGCCTCCATTCATTTGGTCTTCGCAAAATCCAATACATGCATCCCATCCTCGCGAAATTCATGCCTTTTCCATATTTAATTATTATCTTCATGGAAAACCACTTTTCGCGATGCTCATCAACTTCCAGATTTTGGACCCCAAAAATTTGGCAGACACTGGAAAATGGCGCCACCTTGTATCTGCTCTTTTTGTCCGCCTTCAGATCATCCATTCCCTTGTCGAAGTTCCTTGAATAAAACATGGATCATTATCCACAGTCCTCGAACTCGACATGCCACCATGGAATCTACTTTTTCAATAAATTTGTATGTCGTCCGTTTGCATTGTCAACAAGCACGATCACCTCAACAACACTTCTTCTTGGTGATATGTATCCTTCAGCAACTCTTCTTCTTTTATCAAAAACTCCACTATTTTGATATGTATTCTTTGAATTCATAGCTTCAGCATCATCATCTTCTATGAAAATGTGATGTGAATGGATATCGTAGAAGTCCAATGTTCATGGCCATCACAAAATGCCAATCCCTTGCACATTGTCTTCTTCTTCAACCATCTTCCTCTACTTCATGCAAAACATACGATTCTAGTCTTCATGAAGTCTCTTGCATGGTTCTCATACAATCATGAAGAGTTGCATGGTATTCATCAAATACCATTCTTCTTTAATCATCCTTATATGGATTACACCTCACATTCTTCATTGTTGTAAACAATGTATCACCTTTTACACATGTTCTTTGAACATACGATCAGTACAACAATCGTCTGAATCACCATTCCTGTACTTCATCGGAGTACTTCATGATCTACTTCATTTTGATCTTCCATTCCTCCATTTCATTGGAGTACTTCTTGATCTCCTTCATTTTGATCTTCCATTCCTCCATTTCGTTGGAGTACTTCTTGATCTCCTTCATTTTGATCTTCATTGACAACTATTGACAACAAATACAAACTTATACACAAAGTGGTTCCAACAAATCTAGGGTTCCAAAAGGTGGCTAGAATTCGAAGGTACTCAAATCCAGGTTTGAAGATTTTCTAATCCAGATTCATTTCATTTGTTTAATAATATATCATAGATTTTTCCTCGAAATATTTTTAGTGAATGATAGAGTTTCCTAAAATTTAAGAATTTGATTACAATTATTATCACTTGTATTTAAAAAGAATGGATCTAAGTTATCGATGCACTTTCAAAGAATACACTGATCGTTATAATTACTGTTAACACATTTATTATTATAAATTATGGTCCCTATTTATAATTAATAATTATCAAATCAACTCTTTTTTCAACTCTAATAGTTTCACTGGGCATAATAACATTACAAATAATTTTTTATAACCCTTTGGGATAATATGCATGATAAGACTGTGAATGATGTTCAAGATTTCCTTATTACCTTTCATATGCTTGTTTAATTTAATCCTAAATTTATCTCTTTAATTACTAAAATTGATCTTTTTTTAGATGTCAAATATTTTGGACTAACTAAAGTGAGAAATACTCTACCCAAAATTATTTTGAAGATAACGATTTTATGATTGGGTTACCTTGCCTTTAAAATGATATCATATAATCAATACGGGGTCATTACTAAAAGAAAAATTGAATTCTGGTTTTTAATGCTTTTAAATGTACTAATATTATTCAAAATAAATCCATGCATATAAATTTAACTTTAAAGTGTAACATTTCTAAATATTTTGATACCATTCATTAGGATTTTATTTTTTATATTCTTAGAGTTTTTTAAAAGATTATAGTAAATTGGTTGTTGTAACTTTAAATAATACCATAATTTTTATGCCTAATAATGGAACCCAAATGGGGTATTTTAAATGCTAAAGGGGTGTAAGGCATGGTGAACCACTATTTACATTTTTGTTTGGACTTTCTGAAGATTACCTAAGAAATTCTTGTGAAAGGATACCAAAATTGTGTTTTTTACACCTATAATGGCTTCAAGGTACTTACTTACACCATTGCACCTATTTTATATTGATGACCTATTGATTTTATTTCAAGGGGATAAACATACAATTGAAAAAAATACTTCTTTATGCAAAGTGAGTGTGTTTATGGAAGTCCATATCATAGAATAAATATTTTGCCTACTTTAACAAATACATTTTATTTGAATGAAAAATAAAATTATCAAATAACTCAATGTTAAAATAAAGAGTGATTAATGTTAAATACCTTTCAATTACTCTTTTTTATTCCATAGGTAAGGTTATCAACTTAGAAACCATAGTTTACAAAATCATACTATAAATTTTGTAATGTCACATAATTTCGTGTGTTAGTGGAGTTGGTGAAAGTGTTAAATATCGATGGAGTAGAGCTCAAGTGGTTTTGAAATTTAGAATATGGATTCGGGAGAAGGATAATTAAGATGTTTTGGAGTGTTAAAAGTGATGTTTCATAGCTGAAGGGACCAATAGAAAATACTTTA
Organism: Viscum album; assembly: GCA_963277665.1. NCBI lineage: Eukaryota > Viridiplantae > Streptophyta > Magnoliopsida > Santalales > Viscaceae > Viscum > Viscum album. The sequence goes on from OY728153.1 coordinate 1,695,320,675, forward strand.
ATCAAAGTTTTGGGTGTTGGGAAATTAAAATCCATTATGTTTTCATTAGTATAAGCCCTTAGAAGCTTGGGTAGAGGCCGCACGAGTTTCAACATCTATCAAATAGGTCAAACACCCACCTTTGAGAGCCCAATGGTTAGAATTGGAGATCAAATGGTCTACTAGAACTCCATTGAGGGCCACTAGAATCCCAGTGGTGCCCCTAACCCCCTAATTCATGTAGGGGAATTTTGTTCATTCCATGATAAATTTTATAAAATTTATCCCCTCTAATTTATCCCTCAATTTTATAAATGTTTTAAGGAGTCACCTTTCATTATCCCCTCTTCTACCTTGTATTCTCTATGATTTTTCTCCTCTACCATTTTTAAAATTAGTGAAATGTCTATGGTACTGATTTTATATTGAGTAATGTTTATAACATATAATGTTTTATTATTTTTTCCCTCTATGTTTCTTAGTGATTTGCCATAAATTCCTAATTTGTGTTATTTTATCCATTTCTTTGATTTTTAGTGAACAAGGGTAAATCATACTGCAATAAAAGATGAGAAAAACCTTATGGTTATGAGGTAGGTGGTACCTAGGATTTTATCTCAATTTATATATGTTTCCATGTGATGTATAATTGTGTACTTTGAGTAAGTGGGTGTGATGGAATGAAAATTGATCCAATAACTCGAGTGGGTATGGCTTATTAGAACCATGATAGATATTCTACACACGATGAGCCTTGGGTTTAGATGTTTCCAATGATTAATTAAATGTAAGGGCATTATCAAAAATTAAAATATAGACCCATGAAGGGTGTATGTTGATAAGTTAAGACTAGGGAGAAATTTTATGGTATAATTTTGAGGATTTCGATCCTCATGAAGAGTAGTGATCCATATGAGTTATGGGGTAGTTCAAGATGAGTGATCTTGAAAAAATAACTTCTTTAGGAGTGATGAATTATGAGCATAAAATGAGATTACTATATAAGGACCTATGTGGTCTTGTGTATGAAAATACATAGAGGGTAGATTTATTTGGTAGTCACCAATGTGTGTTTTTTCTAGGGGCCTCAAGTATAGAAATGAGAGTAATGATTCGTAAGGGTTATGTCAACAATGACAGATGATTTGTGAAATGATTATTGATTGCTTGTTGAGACTAAGGGTGGTTTCTAATGTTTGTGAAATATAACTTACCATGGATATGTTACCATAATGTTGGCCAGGCATTGGGTTTACATTGTGACCTTAAGACACAAAATTGATAAGTTGGGAGATAGGTTACTATATCACTTGTCAGATGACAATTGTGAGTTCCTAGTCTTTCCAGAAAAGATGAGATCCTTAAAGGGCGGTCCAGAGTGCTTGATTCATGGTATTTTATATCCATTAAAAATGGTTCAGTGGGGTTTCTATGTTATTCCATTCTATAATTATAGCTTCTTACATGGACCATTTTATTAGTATTTCATGATACTCTATTCATTACCATGAAGAAGAGGCATAAATTCCAGAACACTATACTGGGGACCCCTCTTACTATGCAGTAGTGATCAAATGTACCTATATTTATAAAAATTATATTGAGGCAATATTTATCCCCATATTTAGTTTCTTCTATGTATAAGATGAAGTGGATATATTAGATCCTTTTCATGATCTTGTGGGTGTATTCCTCGTCATGATCTTGTGGGTGGACGTGTTTCCAACCATATGAAATTCTATTCCACTGAAGGTCCAACTATTGAATAACAATCCTACCACACTTGATCATTATTTGTAAAATTTCATGCTAATGAACCTTGATGTAAATAAATATGGTGCAAAAATGTTGAGAAGTGATTGGATTCTGTAGGATGTGATTCATTATTTGGGTTTAAGTAGTGTTGAATGAAATGGTTTATGATTCTTGAATCTTCTTAAGGTGCATTAATTATTCTCCATGTATTATTGGTAGATTATTTAGTTAATTGCTCTTAGATTATAGGTTATCATTAGTTTGAATTAAAGACAATGTTTAATCATTAATTCTTGGATTAAGGAAGTAATGATGAGACATTTCATTCTATTTTTAATGGGTAGTATTAAGTTCATTTTAAGATGATATATCTTTTCCTTATAAATTAAAAGAAACATAGAATTAATTTATCCTATTACTCACTTTCTCACAGCAAATTGATAGTGTAAAAAGAAAAATTTCTAATCAGATAAAGTTCAAAGTGATCAAGCAGCATGTTATTTTAACTATGTTCATTTTTTTACTATAAATCCATTACATATATTTTTATACTTAGGAATTTATATATCTTTTGGGGATTAGTATTTTTAATTTGATTGTATTTTCCATAGTTAATTTCACTTACTATTATCCATAATTATTTTTTTTCTCAGTTAAATTCATTGAATGCATTCCATTAATCTTATTGTGCATTGCTATTATATCAGGCCAATAATGGAGGTCATGACAATTTTATTTGGGGTGAGCAAAAATTCATCTTGTATATTGGTATGTTCATTTCCTGTTCCCATGTTTAAAAAAAAATGAAAATTATGATCCCCTTTGGGTGAAATTTTCTACAAATAATTCTACTAAAAAAACATTCTGAATTCATTCCAAAACCAAAAACCATCAAAATCAATTAGATCATTGGTTTGGGAGAAATTTTTCATTTAAAACCTAGACTTTATACTCAACATGAGGTTTTGGGAAGTTTGGGCCTTCACTAGGGCCTATTTATTCATTATTCCTCTTATAATGTCATCAATCCTTAGAATCACACAATAAATATCAATGACATTCTTGAATGTTTTTTCCTTCAGACCATATATTTTGTTCTTTCATGTCCACAATTTCACTTGTACTCCCTTTTTTTATTCATGTATTTTCATGTTTTGTATACTTTCCTTATAGAAAATTCTTAATCCTAATCACATTAACAACACTATTTGGTGCTATTATTCTGGTTAATGCCTCAAAATAAAATAGCAGCTACTTCATAATGTGAATACTTAACTCCTTCAATAGATGAACACTTTTACTTCAAACTGGAAGACACTTCAATCTTAGTAGCACCACCACAAGATACTAGCTATGCATTCTTGAGAATATTTTTCTAGGTCATAGAAACCTACAAATTCCTTTCCAAATTATTTTCATGATATTTTCTAGAAACCCTTAGAATAATGGTGTAATATTTTGGCATTGAAGACTCGTATTTAAAGGAAAAAACTAATCACTAATTTTATTGAGTACTTAAGGTTTTTTTGTTGACATTCCACATATTCAATGAAGTTGGTGATTTTATTTGGTGATTCATCCACTAATTGGTTTCTAGAGGAAGTGTATCACTATTCTTATTTACTCATAAATTTTTTTCCATTTCTTCCAGGGAATTTATTCTTGATGCCTCTAGACATGTGTACTATTCTACAATGGATGTCTGCAATCTCATGGTAGTGGTATAATGTGATTTTTTTCTTCTAAATAGCCCTTACAATACAATTTGTTTTCTACTTGCTTTCAAAAACAACTTTTGACCCATGAGGCACTGTGGTTCATATATTGGGGCAATGAATTGTATAGTCACAAAAGAAAGGTATGTTCTAGTTTAGTTTTTATTTTATTTTCTTTATTGAATTGGACACTTAGGCCTTTTACTACTTTCTATGGACAAAGGGTAGTTACATTCTACGAAGGGGGCCATAAGGGAACTGGAGGCGGCTATGAAGTTTTCTTTATAGGGAAGGGATATTGGGGTAGTGGAGGGATTAATTAATGTGTTTCATTTTTTTTCTACCTTTGTACTATGTTGTTTCTATTTATTTTCTTTTCTTTTAGTGTGGATGTCTAATGTACAGATGGGTCATACTGAAATTTTATTTATTTTATGATGCTATTTTAATTAGTTGTGTGTGGTGGAAATCATTCTCGAGTGGTGATTCTTTGATGCCCAGACACTTGTACCTGCCCATTGGCATAGCCCATCCACCTTAGTCCATCATAATATTCCTATATTAGAGTCCACGTTTTAACTATGGGAAGGTATAAGAAACATGGATAATTAGGGAGGGATTGAGAATGTCTAGGAATGAATTGTGAATTCCTATGAATAAGGATCAATGGAATTGGAATTTATAATGAGCAGATATGGGAGACTATGCAATATAAATTGATTCTGGAAATGATATGGGTATAAAAGGCAGTGAAATGATAATGTGTTGGGAATAATAAATATAAATTCACATTCATAAACAATTTTATAATGTAATATCAAATCATGAGCAATTGTACATTATTGGAGTTTATGATTAGACTTCATCCCAATGCAACTATAGAAATATCTTAGTGCCAAAATAATCTATCATACACTAGATAGTTTGGTTTAAAATTCCCCGTAAAACCTTCATTGACCTCATGGAAGGGATGAGGACTTATTAGTAGATTGCAACCAGGGAAAGGTAGATATTCCCTTATCACATACACTAAGTGGAGTGCCAAACAACACTAAATACAATAATATCCCCAAAATAATTGTCTGAGGTTGTCTAAAGCTACCTTCATTCTCTAATACAATGTTAGGAACAAGGTGAATCTTCCCACCAGTTCTTCTATGAAGATTTCATTTATTCGTAGAGTCACCCCACACCATTTTTCTTCAAGGAGTCAGACTCATTTGGAAAAGGACCAATAAATTCCTTATGATAATTGGGTTCTATGTATTGACTTTTCAATATCTGTAGGAAAAAATTGAATACCCCTTGTAAGACTTTCAACTTTCAAACATATCACGCCCAAAAGCAGGGTGATTAATCCCTTGTTTGAGACACCAAAGGGAGTACCGCATAAAACATATAAAAGACTATGCATGCATGGGAAAGACTAGCCGAATAGCCATGCGAAGGTGGAAAGATGATTTCACGATGAAGATGCTGGGGAGGAGTAGTTCCAAGTAGTTAGTTTGGGTTGTATGTAATGTTTGAAGCCTACGGTAAATGAATTCCTCTAAGGCCTATGGGCCATGTAATAATTATGCCTACAGGACTTGTAAGGGTTCTAACTCACCCCATAAAAGGTTAATTATAACAATCAATAAAAAATGAAGGCCTTCGGGCCATTGAAGGAGACCCGAAAGCTTAATTCATGCAACCATTTTAACCATGAAAGAGTTTCATTCACATGCTGAATGTTTTTCCTCATGAACACTACCAGTTAGCTAGCTTGTCCACACCGACAGTCATAGTTCACATTCTATAACAACTTCATGGAAGCTTCTGACTCCCTGTGCAATAATATTTATGTAGGCCATTGAAATGTTGTGTAACCACATCCTACTAAACCAGTTAAAAATTTCTCCAGCATTCATGTATTTTAAATTAGTTCCAGACTTTAGATATTAAGATCAATTTTAGCCTTAATATATCATCCACCTCTTTAATTCAACCAGTGAACATGATCCACATCCAATTTACAACCTGTATCAACTTTCATCCATGATCCAAACACATATCAATATCTTGAAATCATGAATGTCATGTCATTATGCAATTCTTCCATGCATACCTTCACCCTCAGTCCTCTTCCAAGAATTATTCTTTATGTTAACACATCGAATTCACTATCATTATATATATTTTCAACACATATTCATGAAATAGATCTTCATGCCATTATTCTTAACAAATCCCATGCCTCTTCAATCAAACATACCTCATTTATACCTCATATATTTTCCATAAATCTAACCAATTAAGGCTTGGTTGCAACAATCCCCCCTTTGGATTTTTTTGACAATGTCATATAATTCTCAAATAATTCAATCTAAAACATCATTATTATCTCCTCCTATGTCAATAAAATACAAAGGATCCTTGTCTCTTTGGGAAATATCAAGTCTATTTTATAACCCCCCTTCCTCAACATACTCCATGCACTAAATATGTCCAGAGAAACCGTCACCTTTAAAACCACTTCATGAATAAGAGATTAAGAGATATATTGAACCTCTTAATGCTTGAACCTCTATACACCATTGGAAAGATATCTTATAATATGATTGAAACCAAGACAACCTTAAATACTAAATTTGACACCTGCTACACTTTGTAACAAGAAAGATACCCATAGATCTTTATAAATACAATATCTTCAAACTGATTCTAGAATATACAATTAGATCCACATTTGACTTTTATTGGATGAAATATTCAGTAATATTGGTTCATAGATTAATTCATGGAACTATATTTATTACCTATTTCTTAAGTTGATTGATTTTCACCTTTTTTGGGCAATTTAAGCTTTGAAGCTACATTCATTCGCATAATGCATATCCAGATTTGGCTTTGGTATCCACTGAACTTCAAACGTCCATCATGTAAAAAATGATTTTCATGATTCCAATATATTGTATATAATACCACTGTAATGTTTCTTGAAACCCATATCACAAGGAATCTACTTTCTTCCAAATTAGTCTAAACAACATGTATGAAAAAATTTTTCAACCCCCCCTTAACGTCTTCATTTACTCCCACCATATGGTGGAGTGATTTTACCATGAGAGTCTCTTGATAATATTTTATTCTTAAATCATCTTCAAGATTATATTGGAAAAAACACTCATCTAATACCATCATGTTAGTTCAAAATAAATTTACATGAAATATTAAATAATGCTACTTCCTCAAAAAGCTATCCAATCATTTCACCAAGGTCTATCATCAGCAGATAAGGCTTGGAATTATTTTTGGCGTATTCCAAGAATGTCTCAAAACCATTGGGGGTCAAGGTACTTGACTTTGACACCCAGATAACTTCAAAAAATCTATGATATTCACTTTTTTATAATATTTCATCATACACATACATGTTCTATAATTTTTGTATAGATTCATCATAGTTTTCTCCAAGGAAATGGATGAGACAATATTGTTTCACAGATTTTCCTTGACACTGATTTCATAATCTCCTTTCACTTACAATCTTTATAGATATATTTCATCATGAAAAACAAAAATTCAAGAAAATATAATTAGATTCCAACATTAAATCCCCAAGATAACAAATTTAACAATACAGCTGCATAGATTCTATCTTTTTGAATTCAAGGAGATATATTTAAACACCCATTTCACGTAAATTAATCCTCAAATAATCAATGATTCTTATTTTGATGCACACATAGTGAAACTCACTCTTGGATTGAATCTCACCTAAATCAATTTACACATCAGTTTAAACAATATAGTATTAAGGGAGAGGGGTTATCTCCAATATCTTCATTATGTGAAATGTGGTTGGTCGTTGTGAACCAAACCCTTCCATTATTCTTCCATGTTTTTCTTTGATGTGAAACACGTGGACAAAACTCCTCATTTCATGAATTAGAATTAACCCCTTTTGTAATTACCAGCTCACTGGTAAATAATTCTTCCTTTGAAGCATGATATTTTGTGTTTTTTCATCCCTATTTCTCCACGTAAGAGATACTCCATCATTCTTCCATTTATTCTTTATATTGGTATGGTTGTAATGTCATAGACATTTCACTGTGGTAACATATTTATATATGGGATTCTTAAATTACCCATGTATTTTTACTGCATACTTCTTGAAGTCAGAACAAAACTCTTCTTGCCATTTTCTATTGTTTTATGCTTCTCCCTCACTATATGGAGAAAGAAGGGGGCCAGTGAAGGATCACAAGAAAAGAATGGTGCATGTGGGTAGGGATTAGGATAAGCAGTTGTTATAGGTTAGTAGGTCTTTGGTCTTATAAAATACCACCTTTGGGAAATTAAAAGAAGTTGTATTCAGAACATAACAAACAAGTCCCTCTGGTCTAGAAAAAATCAAGGGCCTTCATGATATAAAAATATGGTCCTTTGGGTCATGATCAAGGTTCTTCACTCTAGGGAAAGAAATAAGGTCCTTTATACTAGAAAAAGATGGGCCTTTGGGTCTAAAATAAGGGGTCTTTGGGAGATAAAAAATACTGAATTTTGGTCCATTAAAAAATCATTCCATTTAATCCTAAAATGTTAGGCCTTTAAATGGATAATTATATTGGGTCTTTAGACCACCAATCATTATACTTTTGGCTACTATAATCATAATGAGATAAATATGGAGTTGGAAGTCCCTAGGATGAACCTTTAGGAGCACTTGAGATCTTGGTTGCCTTCTTGATCTTCTTTCTTTAGCTTTTAGAAAAATTACAATATTATTCAATATGATGCACCTTTAGAGCATACATTTATTTATCCTCATAATTTGGAACAAATTGATTTTCTTTATTCACCATATATGTTTTCCATAAAGATCCTCAAGTTCCACCAACATATATTTAGAAAGTTTTCTACGATAAAAACACCACTTCATTGGTGTTGAGAGTGAATCTGAAATCCTCGACTATAACTGGCTAGGAGGCTTAGTTATAAATGTATACATGAGGTATGTTATCATGATTTCATTTTCCAAAAGCTGATATACTATGGTAATTACGACTAAATACATTTCATATTTTTGGCCGGAGTATATATGAAAAACAATTAAAGGGATTTTCCCATGAGAAAAAGGTCAAACACGTTATTCCTCACATCACATGAACAGTAAAAGCTAAAATAAAACACAAAAAAAGGATGAAATAGTAGGAGGGTCTGATTAGATCCTTTTAAATCAAAATTTCAAATGACATACTCTATTTAATACCAATGATGCAGGGGTAAGAATCAAAAATTTAATCATATCAAATTTATTTTCATTTCTTTTATTACTTATTCATTTTTTCATTTTTAGGCGGCATTGGATGCTCAATGCAGTAAATTAAGATACTCCAAAGATTTATTTCCTAGATTCATTGCATGTATATCCAACAAACCATCCACACATGATGGATTTTTTTAATTTGTAATACACTACATCCAACATTTTAGAACAAAACATCAAATTATATAATTTATATTATATTTTAATGAAGATTCTGTTATGATAGGGTCGTGCATCACTATCATCTGAAAATAGGAATGTGGCCAGGGCCTAAGGACAAGTAAGAACACAAGTTCTATGACTAGATAATTATTAGGGTATATATAACAATATTTCACTATCAAAACAGATATCAAAACAAATTACTTATTCTCCTCAACATTTTTGTAGCTTTTGAAACAAACCAATGGAAAAGATTTCAATTATTATTTTTGTAAATTTATGACAGAGATCATATTACATGAACAAAACAGTATCCCTGAAGATGTAATTTTTAAGATAATTACATTTCATTTAAAATATTTATTAATTCTTTGTGAATTTATATTTTTCTAGTACTACTATGACTATCAAAAAGACTCACATTCACAAGATGATATAGATGTACTCAGAAATGAAATGGAAGCATACATTATGAAATATTGTGCACAAATAGAATGAATATGTGACTTCTATATGTAGGGTATGAATTTCTAATGTTAATATCACCTTCTAACATCTTTATGATCATGTTATCCTTATATGATCATTTATATCTCCATTTTTTACAATAATTAAACTTCTATGATCACCCTTTATTGTGTTTCATATCCTTAGGTTATTAATAATGGTTGTAAAAATTATTTCTAATAAGACTGGTACAACTCAAAGTGTCTCTTTTTATTTAAAATTAACATTAATTTATGTAAAAATAATAAGTGACATACTAAAAACTAATAAAACACATTCGGATTGTTTTTATATTATAAAAAAATGATCTATTATTTATTTTTTACATGTAGGTATAAGTCTCACCTCAATACGACACATGGTGTAGCCGGTAGAACTCATAGTGTCTCTTTTTAATTAAAATTGACATTAATTGAAGTAAAAACAACAAGTGACATACTGAAAACTGATCAAACACATTCCGATTGTTTTAATACTTTAGAAAAATTATTCATGAGTCATATTTGACATTTAGGAGTCAAACTCACCTCAATACGTTGCATGGTGTGGCCGGTACAACTCAAAGTGTCTCTTTTTATTTAAAATTGACATTAATTTAAGTAAAAACAATAAGTGACATACTGAAAACTAAGTAAACACATTTGGATTGATTTTATATTTTAATAAAAAGATATGTTAATAATTTTTGATGTGTAGGGATCATCCACACATCAATATGACACATGGAATGGCTAGTAAAACTCAAAGTATTTCTTTTTATTTAAAATTGACATTAATTTAAGTAAAAACAACAAGTGACGTACTTAAAACCAATAAAACATATTCATATTGTTTTTATACTTTAGGAAAATTATCCATGAGTAATTTTTTATGTTTAAGAGTCAATATCACCTCATTCTGATGCATGGCATAGCCGTTACAACTTAAAGTGTCTCTTTTTATTTAAAATTGATATTAATTTAAGTAAAAAACAACAAGTGACATACTGAAAACTATGAAAACACATTTGGATTGTTTTTATATCTTATTAAAATGATATATTAGTTATTTTTTATGTGTAGGGATTAGCCTCACCTTAATATAATTCATGGTGTGTCTATTATAAATAAAAGTGTTTTTTATTTAAAATTGACATTAATTTAAGTAAAAACAACAAGTGACATACTGAAAACTGAGAAAATGCATTTGGATTGTTTTGATAGTTCAGTAAAACAATATATTAGTCATTTTTATGTTTAGGTATTATCCTTACATCAATAAAATTCATGGTGTGGAAAATATAACTCAAAGTGTCACTTTTTATTTAAAATTGACATTAATTTGAGTAAAAACAACAAATGACATACTGGAAACTGAGAAAATGCATTTGGATTGTTTTGATACTTGAGGAAAATGATACATGAGTCATTTTTGATGTGTATTATTCACCCAAACCCCAATATAATGCATGGTGTGACCAATATGACTAAAAGTGTCTGTTATCGGTTTAAAACTGATATTTTAGTTCAAAACGTATCACTCATTGAAAACCCAAGAAATACAGTCTGATTGTCTTGATAATTTAGGGAAATTATTCAGAAGTAATTTTTTATGTGTATGAAGTAGTCTCATGTCAAACCGATGCACGATGCGATTGGTATGACTCAAAAATGTGTGTTTTCTGTTTGAAATGACATTTTAGTAAGAAAACACTAGTGACATACTGAAAACTGAGAAAAAACATTCAGTTTGTTTTGATAATTTACAAAAATAATCCATCAGTAATTTGTGATAGGTAGGAATCAGACTCACCTAAATACAACAAAAGTTGTGGCCGATATAACTTAAAGTGTCACTTTTTATTTAAAATTGACATTAATTTAAGTAGAAATAACAACTGACATACTGAAAACTGATAAAACACATTCAGATTGTTTTGATACTTTTGGAAAACAATACATGAGTAATTTTTGATGTTTAAGAGTCACTCACACTTTAATACGATGCATGGTGTGACTGGTATGATTAAAAGTGTCTGTTATCAGTTTAAAATTTACATTTTAGTTCCAAACGTGTCACTCACTAAAAACCAAACAAACACACTCCAATTATATTGATAATTTTGGATAGTGATTAATATATCATTTGTGATGTGTATGAAGTAGTCTCATGTCAAACTAACACATGATATGACCAGTATGACTCAAAATTCGTGTTTTTAGTTTGAAATGACATTTTAGTAAAAAAAGACAACTGACATTCTGAAAACCAAGAAAAGACATTTGTATTGTTTTTATACTTTATTAAAACAATAAATCAATAATTTTTTAACGGTATGGATCAACCATACCTCAATACGACACGCAATGTGGTCGGTATAACTCAAAGTGTCTCTTTTTATTTAAAATTGACAGTAATTTAAGAAAAAACAACAAGTGACGTACTGAAAAAAAAACAATTACATTGTTTTTATAATTTATTAAAATGATTCATGAGTCATTTGTGAAATATAAGAGTCACTTTAACCTTAATCTGACACAATGTGTGACTGATATGACTAAAAGTGTCTGTTATCAGTTTAAAATTGACATTTTAGTTCAAAACATGTCACTCACTAAAAACCAAAAAAACACAATCTGATTGTCTTGATAATTTATTATAGTGATTCATAAGTCATTTTTTATGTGTATGAATAATTTTCATGTCAAACCGATACATGATGTGACTGGTATGACTCAAAATATGTGTTTCTAGTTTGAAATGACATTTTAGTAAAAAAACACAAGTGACATACTGAAAATAGAGAAAACAAATTCAGACTGTTTTTATTATTTTGGAAAATAATCCATCTATAATTTTTGGTAGGTAGGAATTAGTCTCACCTCAATACGACACATAGTGTGGTCGGTATAACTCAAAGTGTCTCTTTTTATTTAAAATTGACATTAATTTAATTAAAAACAACAAGTGACATACTGAAAACCAAACAAACACATTCAGATTGTTTTAATACTTTAGGACAATGATCCATGAGTCATTTGTGATGTATAGGAGTCATCTACATCTCAATATTATGTAAAATGTTACTGGTATGACTAAAAGTTATCGTTATCAGCTTAAAATTGACATTTTAGTTCAAAATGTGTCACTGAATGAAAACCAAACAAACAAGCTCCAATTGTCTTGGTAATTTAGGACAGTGATTTAAAAGTCATTTGTGATATGTATGAAGTATTCTCATGTCAAACCAATGCACTATGTGACCAGTATGACTCAAAATGCATGTTTTCAGTTTGAAATAAAATTTTGGTAAAAAAACACAACTGACATACTGAAAACTGAGAAAACACATTTGGATTATTTTGATACATTATAACAATAATCCATCAGTAATTTGTGATAGGTAGTAATCAGACGCACCTCAATATGATGCATGGTGTGGCCAGTTTAACTCCAAATGTGTCATTATTTAAAATTGACATTAATTTTAGTAAAAGAACAAGTGATATACTCAAAATTGAGAAAACACATTCACATTGTTTTCATATTTTAGGAAAAAAATCCATAACTCATTTTTAGAATGTATGAATCAACCCCACCTCAATAGGATGCACAGTGTGACCTGTATAAATCTAAGTGTGTCATTTTTATTAAATATTGAAATTTTATTAATGTGTTCTTCCATATTAATGTTTAATTTATTTATTTATATTATTACTAATATAATATTTTTTTCTTATATAGGTTGAATATTTTGATTGGGTTGAGATAATTTGTTTGAAAACTGATACCATGGGAGGAGATTTTTGAGAGGGGATCAAGAGTGTCAAAAGTTGAAATATTAATGTTTTAGAATGTTTGTTGGAAAACTGTAAATGTAATTATATATATATATTTGAAATGTAAATATTAGTGTTTATTTTTGTATATAACATGGGTAGATAATTTTTTATTCCTGATGTCAATTAAATGTATATATTAAGTTTGTTTCTGGTGTGCTATTTAAATTGTAGTTTGCTTCTGGGTGTGCTGTGTTTAAATTATAGGTTGGGTGTGATGTTATATAAGCAGAAAATTGTAGGTGGGTATCCCTTTATCAGTTCTATCTTTAGTGCTAATAAAGGATACCCCCATTTATCAACGTTGTTAAATGCTATTTTGCACACTGTTAAAGGCCATATTTGTAGTAGTGAATTTTGTCTATAAATGGGAACATTAGTCTCTTCAATATCTCAGTTTTGGAAGACAAAAATACATCATGAAGCTCTGCCCACCCTAGTCTCAAACTCTCTCCATATATCTCAATTAAGCCTAAAACTGAGGTAAATTAACTAAAATTGAGGGTAATTGGGTTACCTGAAGGATTTGTACATTAAAAAAATATTCACAGGAAATTGATTTCTCCCAATCCCTCAATACTAGGGAAAAGGATCTGTACTAGGTGCCATCCTAAAGTTCCATTCACCTAAAGACATCCATTGATACCCTTGACCACAAGAAGAATCCTCACCAAATTTACATCACTAGGATGACCACTTCTTCCTAGTATCGTCACTAGAGAGAACCTCCTTTTACCACAACCTTCTAAGGTGAAACCTTTCGCAACCCTACACTATGAAAATACACACCTAGGTCTTTCACCTGGGCGAGATCCTTTCCACCACTCCCACACCAGGGCATCAAGAACACCCAAATTTTAGTGGTAGGGAATCCCATCACCTAGGTCTCCGGCCTAGGCATCCAATTATCAATGTATCCTCTAAAACTACCAGATCCACATGATCAAGGCATGAACACCAGCGTGAAAACCTTTAATCACATATTCTCTTGATAAAAGGATGATTAATAATTTTACTCCTAAATAAGTAGAACCATATGGGTGATCAAAATTATGTATCCCCTTGGTAATTAGGGTCTCTATCTTGAGGAAACTTGAGTGCTCTCTCATTGTTCAAGCTTCACGTATTAGTTGTTGAACTCTTGCATTGGTATGATTCCAATTAATGAGCCATGAAAACCTGATCTTCCTCATAATGTACAAGTCTGAGTCTCATTACCATTAATGATTTCATCACCTTAAATAATCAATGATCTAGGGAGAGAGAAAGGTATTTGATCAGCATCCATGCCAGTTGATCTAAATCATTGGTGTAACTCCCTAACCCTATAATCCCGAATTTGGTGCATTATTTTATTACATCGGCATGATTACAATGAATAAAATCCTGAAGGATCGATCAGTTTAACAGTCTTGGAAATCTAGATTACATACATGATACCCATAATATATTGGGAAATAGGAAATACAAACATGATACATAAACAGAAAATAAAGTTCATCCTAGAAATCTTATTCAAAGATTTCTTCTTCATAACTTGGGGAAAAGGAAACATAATAAGGGTGAACTCAAATGCTTATTAAGGGTAAGTAAATAGGAATAAATAATGAATCAATAGAAATAAATTAACATATAAAGGTAAATAAATGATAACACATGTCATTTAAATGACTAGATAATGAAAAATCAATACAGCAAGGTAAGAAACTGAAATACATGCCATTTAATCAATGATCTGAAAATGAAATGTATCAATAGATATGTCGACACAAAATCTCATGGATGAATAATAACTAAAACTAAATGAGGTAAATTCTTTATTAATGGAAATAATTTCTAAGGCACATGAAAACCTATAAAATCAAGACATCCCAAAAGATGGTTTAAAACCATGGATAGAAACCCATTTAATTTTTCCAACTTATTTGTTTCGTGAGAACCTATTGATGCATCAAGGGGATATAAAAATTCTAAACACCACCCATCATTACCATTACAAATCATTACTAATATAAATTAATCAAAATAAATAATATTACTTATCAAATATCCTAATTTAATAATTAATATGGATTTATCAATAATTCTCCAATTAATCAAATAACTGTCAAATTGAACATTGTATGTAAAATTATATATAGTTTAGGAAATAATAATATCCATTCTGTGAGAATATAGACATTCAAGATAATTTCTAATGAAAAATGATTACAATAAAGTTATTTTTTCAAGATAAATTTAAAATCATAAAAAGGAAGTGAGATTGCAAAGATAGTTATTAAGGACATTCTTGAGGAGAATAATCTTTAAACATTTCAAAGTGTCACATACCACTCTCAAAAATTTGAATCATAATCTCTCGAAAGGTATGAAATTAAATTAAAATTATAATATCATGAGAATAATATTATTGATGATATAACATGAAAAATTTATTATATACACCAAATAAAAGTTAATTGGCTCATAATAACAAATAAGTCTTAATGGAATGTAAATTGAGATGAAATTCCTTTACCTTAACCTTCCTTTCGTTGCATGGTCTTTATCCTATTTTATTTTATATTAGAATATGTTAATAACTTATACCATAACCATAATAATGTTTTTCACATCATATATTAACTTTTTACAATATTTTATTACCCTTTTGTTAACACCGTTTCATTATTTTAACTATTTAGGGTGTTAATTGCCAAGTTTTATCAAGTATGTTTTGACTTGTTACTAGTTGTTCATATTTCATAGATAATAATTTCATCATATATATAATTTAAAACATGAATTAATTATATTATATATTCAGTACATATGTATTCAGAATAGTCCATAATATTTTGAGATAAGAAATGAAGTGCACCGTTCATGGAGACGGTAGACTGTATGTATGCAAGAACGCTAATTTTATTTCTTTGTCATATTAAAAGAATGAAAAATAAATGATACATTTGTATACTATAATTCCAGTATCATATATATGTTATATATGTTACATAGGTTTATTAAAACCATCCTTTATACGTTCTATGTATGGAATGAACAAGTCATATTGCTTTGAGAGGGTGGTAGTCCACACTCCCTCAAACAAAATTATCATATTTACACAAGATGGAAAGAATAAATGTATGTTATAAATAAAAATTACAGAAGAATAAAGACATTATAAATATAATATGTATCATATATAAATATATTTTCCATTATATTGGACACCATTGCTGGTGGTAAAGGAAAAATGAACAATCATTGTTTCGTGAGGTAGTAGTTCTCCGTACACAGAAACAATATGTTCGCTACCCATTAGATGAAGGTGTGTGAAATTTTAAGCCTAACCATTTAAATAAAAAATATACTAGTATATTTATGATACTGGTGTTGTTATATAATCATGATATAAATATATTTGAGAGGGTGGAGAAAGAAAATTAAACTAGAGAGCTTGAAGAAGATGTTACCTCTTTATCAGGTAACTTCTTTTGGTTTGTACCAAAAGGATTCCTTGGAAGGCTTTCTTCCAAAATAGAGGATTAAATTTCATGAGGTGGGGGATTTTGGGAGGGTATTTTGGTAGATATTTTCCGAACATAAATGGTTTGAGAGGTGTGAGTAATGGGGAGAGGTGGTGGCCTTTTATAAGGGAGGAACAAGACTCACTTAGTATTTTTGAAAAGAAGTTAGGTGTACCCATACTTTTCCCTAAACAAATATTAAAAAACCCAAAATAAATAAATAATATAAGGTTAATGGACAAATTATAGACATTAAATTGGTTTTGGACAAGTTTATAGGTCATTTGGGCCCTTAAGTTTAAGGTTTAGTAATTTATTAAGATTAATTTTACCTTAATAATTGTAATTAATTTTAATTACATTTACTAATAGTTTTGATGAAAAACAAAGTTGGTATTATTAGAAATTATAAATTATTATGATTTCAAATATTGGATCCATTTTTCAAAATTCCAATCACATAATTGGTAGGAATTAATTCAAAATTCATCCCGCAGGAAGGATGACAATGCAGAATTTTAACTAAAAATGTCTGAAAGTTTGCTATGTTTTTATAATAAATTTCAGAGTGAAATTGATTAAAACTACTTGAATTATATTAATTGATAACAAAATTATCTAATTAAACTTTAAAACCAATTAAAAGTATAATTTATCCTTATATATAAATTATATGAAAAAATAGTTTTGAACTAAAATTCAGTGTTTTTAACTATTCATTAAAAAATGACATGTTTCCAAAAAATATAAACAATTCCCCCTAAACTAATTATTATATTTTTATTTCAAATATGAAGTTTATTTTTACATATTAAATCAATTAAACTTCCAAAATTTATATTTAAAATGGGTTCTCCATTAAAAGGTTGTAAAACTACCTTAATAAAAACATAGTATTTTATGAATAAAATTGGGTTAGTTTTTATATTAAGCCTATAAAATATAATGGATGAATATAAAAAATATTTTATTGAATATATAATTTATATATCACTTTAATATCACTCACTAATTTTAATTATTTTAATTTATTATGGTAAAAAAACTTTTTGAGCATAAAAATAATAATATTTTCATTTATATTCAATCAATTTTCATATTCATTTCTAATTAATTCGTAACAAATGAATTAATTTTATATTTGTGTAAAACATATATTTTAATAATATAGTTAATTATATTCATAACCAATAATTTAATGCCTAGGTTATATTAAATAATATTTTACTAATATATCATTATTAAGAAAAAACTCGATCTTTCCTATAACGCAATCCATTTGAAGAAAATTATTGTCGCATGTGACGTACACTAACTCAGTATAAAGTTCATTGAAATATATATCATTAATTTATTTTACTTTAAATTGTAAATATATTTGAATGTCTTGGGGTAATATATTCACCTACGTGCTTGGTGATGCATGTGATGCACGATATCAAATAAAATGTTCTTACTTAAGAATTTTAGGGTGTTACATTCTCTCTACCTTAATTAAATTGAGTCCACAAAATTTAAAATTGACCTTGGTAATCAAGGGATTTATATTTTAAAATAACTATTGTTGAAAATCCTATATTGTAAAAGGGTTAATATCACATCTTCTTAATAAGATGGAAAGGAAAGTACAATGATCACGTAACTAGGATCCCTAGTAGGAGAACATAGGTGGGAAGTGGAAACATGGATAAAATGGAAAAATATAACAATCAAGTTCTGATGGAGTGTACTAGAGAACATGGTTAGGAGAAAGTTAACAATAAAAAATCCCTAAAACCATGATGATCTAAGGTCCATCTGATTCATAGGAAATAAAGCTACTAGGATAACATTTTTGGTTTCAAGATCATTTTTCCTGGAGTTGAGTAATTCTTTCACTCTCTAAGAATATATGAAAATATATGTTTCTATAAATATAATTTTTTCCTATGATTACACCTTAAACTATTTCTACATCATCTCTTAGAACATGATGCATAATATGGTGAAGTAATACATTATACTTTAAAATATCATCCAATGATCAACTTAATCAATTTTATATATTGTAATTTGTTTCAAAATATTATGATCCAAAACATAGGAAGGAAGGTCACTAAATTTACAAAATGATTTTATCATTTTCCTTTAATCAAAATGAAGAAGCTCTAAATTTTCACATTCCAAATATGTGAATAAATTTATCATGTATCCTCCTAAAATATGGTAATAACTCATATTACTATAAAACCTTTTTGGAAACATTCATTCTTCCTTATTCCTTAAGTAAGTCACATGTTATTGGATATATTAATTAAATCCCAAAGTTTTTTAAACCCCATCAATGGTATCATAGACCACTTTTTTACAAGTCATTAATCAATTCCAAGGTAATCAACACTTATCCAAATCAATCATTTCTTCATTATTATCTCAATATCAGGAACATATTAAGGGTTATATTTCCATTAATCGTTTGTTTTCTGAAAAGATTATATTTCTACTAAATAACTTTTCTTGGTACCATTCAAAATATGATCTCAAATAATTAATTAAAAATTACTGTAGTACAATCTTTATATATCTCATAAATCATATGATTAAAAAATTATAAACAAAATACTTTTACAGTATACTTATTAGATCCAAATACAGAAGTAAATTAATCATTCCACTTTGGTTGTGTCAATAACATAGGCTTGACCCTGATCCATTATCTTTTTTGAAGGTATATTCCCTTGATGTTTGGGGAATTCATTCATGTAGGGCCCTATATCCTTGAAGTTGTAACATTGAATAGCTATGTTTTCCTTCTTTAATTTGCATTATTTTTCCAAGTGACCCTTTTCTTCACACTTATCAAAAACTTCTAATCCTTAAAATCATTTACCAAGGTGATTATTTACAAAGATATCACATGTTGTAAAATCATTCTTTTCCTTCATCTTAT
The DNA here is from genome assembly GCA_963277665.1 of Viscum album. NCBI lineage: Eukaryota > Viridiplantae > Streptophyta > Magnoliopsida > Santalales > Viscaceae > Viscum > Viscum album. The sequence goes on from OY728153.1 coordinate 1,695,340,363, forward strand.
TTGATTCATTACCTTTTTCATGGTGTTCAAAAGGCATATTATTCTCTTGGTTTCCCTTAGAACCATAGGACTTGGATAATTCTTTACATGTATTGATAGAACATAAAACTATTTCATCGTATAAAGAAAAATTCTGAGAAACCAGTTCCCTTAGGAGATTTGGATTAATTTATTAAAATAAATGAACAATCTTACATTCTATATGGCATATGAAATCCATGTCATACCTTTATAACCTCATAAAAGTTTTTTTATACTCCACAACACTATTTTCCTCATTTTGATTTAAACTAAGGAACTTCTTATTCATCTCAATTTTTTGGTCACAAGTAAAGTATTTATCTAAGAATGTGTCTTTAAAAGTTCAGAATTCCATGAATTCAATTTCTTCTTCCTCTATAGTATTCTATATCAAAGACCACCACTGGTCAGTATCACCTTGGAGACAATAGACTTCAAGTGTAAACTTTTCCTTTTCACTGCATTCCAATTCAATAAACATCTTCTCCAGAGACTTAATCCATTTCTTAGAAAAAAATGGATTAGTATTCCCACTAAACGATGGGGGATTCTACCACATAAAGAAATATATCATAGGAGATTCTATTAATAGAATAGGTTTCTCCATTAGAGCAAGGTTATTTATCATAACCTAACTAAGTTTCCCTAATATGTTGATAATTTTCTTAGTTCCAATACCAACTGTATTTGTTTCCTCAGTAGGGAAATATCTACATTTTCCATGAGTATTGATAACATCCATCCTTCTAGTCCACATTTCTAAACAATGGAATATAATGTATTAGCTCATAAAATAATGAATTTGTATAACTCTAAATATGGTATAGCACATAACATAAATTTGTGCATCATTAATCCTAAAATCATAATCTTTGGTTAATTTGGGGAAATATTTACCTTTTAAATCATTCATAATAGTAGGTATAAAAAATGTGAAAAACCCTAAGTGTATCCCTCAGGAGTGTTAAATCATGTTCACAATAAGGTACATTTTTGTGTACGAGGTTTACCCAAGTTAGGTCCAAAACACCTTTCAGAGTTTCTACTCCTAGGTACATGTATGCCAGAACCATGTCCACTTGTAGTATCTAGACATAGATGTATTGCTAGGAATACCCACACAATCTCTATCTTATCAAATTTCTAGGACATTATTATATACTTATCCTCAATTTATATCCTAGTATTGTGTTCCCTAATATAAGTTTTTCTAAATATAGTCTCCAAATATGCTACTAAACTTCCTTTGATACTAACTATAACACCCTAAACCCATAAGCCTGGATCTGGTGCATTATTTTATTACACTGGAATGATTACAAGGAATCAAACCCTGAAGAACTGATTAGATTAGAAGTCTTGTAAATCTTGATTAAATACATGATACCCATAATACATTGGGAAATTGTAAATAAAAACATGATACATAAAAAGAAAATAAATTGCATCCTGGAGAGTTTATTCGAATATTTCTTCTTCATAACATGGAGAAAGAAAACATAATAAGGGTGAGATAAAATGATCAGTAAGATTAATTAAAGTGGAAGAAATAATGAATCAATAGGAATAAATTCACATATAAAGGTAAATAAATGACAAAAAATTCTATTCAAATAACTCAATAAGGCAAAATCAATATGGAAAGGTAAGAAACTGAAACACATGTCATTGAATCAATGATATAAAAATGAAATGTATCCATAGATATATCAATGAAAAATATCATGGATGGATAAAAACTGAAACTAAATGAGGGAAATTATTTCTTAATGTACTTCATGACTAAGTCACATGAAAACTTAACCTTAAACACCTTTCATAATATGATTTAAAACTACGGATAGAAACCTGTTTAATTTGGCTAACTTATTTGTCTCATGAGAACCTATTGATGCATTGAGGGGCTATATAAAATCCAAGACCCACCCATCATTACCAGTCCAAATCATTCCTCATATCAATTAATCAAAATAAATAATATTACTTATCAAATATCCATATTGAATAAATAATACGAATTTATCAATAATTCCCCAATTAATCAAATAAATGCCAAAGTGAACAAAATATGTAAAATGATATAAGGTTTAGGGAATAATAATATCCATTATGAAAGAATATGTATATTAAAGGTAATTAATAATAAACATTATTATAATAAATTTATTGTTTCAAGAAAAATTTAACAATCACAAAAGGAAGTGAGATTGAAAAGATAATCATTAAGAACATTATTGAGGAGAATAATCTTTAAACATTCTAAAGTGTACCATACCACTTTAAAACATTTGAATAATAATATATAGAAAGTTATAGAATTAAATGAAACTTATAATATCATGATAATAAGGGGATTCATGATATAACATGAAAAAGGCAGTATATACACCAAATAAAAGTGAATTGGCACATAACAACAAATAAGTCTCAAGGGAATGTAAATTGGGATGAAATTCCCTTACCTTAACATTAATTTTTTTTGTATGGAATTACTCTTGTATAGTGGTTTAAAATATGTTACTAACTTATACCATAACCATACTCATGTTTATAATATCATATATTAACTTATTACAATATTTTATTATCTTTTTTACACTCTTTCATTATTTTAACTATTTTGGGTGTTAATTGCCTAGTTTTCTCAAGTATTTTTGATTTGTTACCTTTTGTTCCTTTTTATTAGATCATGATTTAATCATATCCAAAATATAAAACCTTAATTAATTATCTTATATATTTAGTATCTATGTATTTAGAATATTCCATAATATTTTGAGATAAGAAATGAAGTGCACCATTCATAGAGACGGTAGGTCGTACATACACATGAATGCTACTTTCATTTACTTTTCATAATAAAAGAATGAAAAATAAATGATAAAAATGTATATTATAATTTAATTATCATATATATGTTATATATGTTACATATATTTATTAAAACCATCCTTTATATGTTCCATGCATGTCTTGAATGAGTCATACCGCTTTGTGGGGGTGGTATTCCACATTTCCTCAAACGAAATTATCATATTTACACAATATGGAAAGCATAAAGGTATGTTATAAATAAAAATTAAAGAAATATAAAGACATTATAAATATAATTTATATCATATATAAATAGAGTTTCAATCATAATGGCCACCATGATAGGTAGTAAATGAAACATGAACAATCATTGTTTCGTGAGGTAGTAGTTTGTCGTACACAGAAACAATATATTCGTTACTCAATAGATAGAGGTGTGGGTAAGTGTAGTTAGAGAAATTTACATAAAAACATACTAGTATATTTAGGATACTAGTTTTTTTATATAATAATGGAATAAATATATTTTATGGGGTGAATAATGGAAATAAAACTAGAGATCTTGAGAGAAGATGTTACCTCTTAATCGGGTAACTTCTTTTGGTCTGTAACAAAAGGATTCCTTGGAAAGATTTATATCCTAAGGGATGATTCAAGGTTAAGGGTAGAGATTTTTTAAATCTATATGGTTATATATTTTCTTAACCTAAGTGGTTTTAGAGTTGTGAGTAATGGGGAGAGGTGGTGGTCTTTTATAAGGGAGGAAAATGACTCACTTGGTATTTTTTAAAAGAAGTTAGGTATACCCACATTCATACTTAAGAAAAGTATTCAAAAACCCAAAAAAACATAATAATAGAATTTTAATTGATTAATTATGTCTATAAAATTTGTTTTTTACAAGTTTCTAGGTCATTTGATCCCTTAAGTTAATGTTTTAGTCCTTTATTATGATTAATTTTACCTTAATAATTGTAATTAATTTTAATTACTTTCACTAATATTTTTGGTAAAAAACAAAGTTGGTATTATTATATATTATATATTATTTTTATTCAAAATATGGAATCCATTTTTTTAATTCCAATCACATAAGTGATAAAAATTAATTTAAAATTCTTCCCGCAAGCATGACGACAATGCGAGTTTTTAACTAAAAACATATGAAGTTTTTTATGTTTTTATAATCAAATTCAAAGTGAAATCGATTCAAATGATATAAATTTTATTAATTGTTAAAAATATTATCTAATTAAACTTTAAAACCAATTAAAATTAAAATTTATCCTTAAAAATAAATTATATGAAAAAACAGTTTTGAACTAAAATTAAGTATTTTTAACTATTCATTAAAACTGATATGTTTCTGAAAAATATCAAAAATTCACGCTAAAATAATTATTATGTTTATATTTTAAATATTAAGTTTAATTTGGAATATTAAATCAATTAAATTATAAAAATTTATATTTAAAATGGGTTCTCCATTAAAAGGCGGTAAAACTGCCTTAATAAGAATATAGTATTTTATGCTTAAAATTGGGTTTGTTTTTATCTTAAACCTATCAAATCTATTGGATGAATATAAAAAATATTTTATTTAATATATAATATATATATCACATTAATATCACTCGCTGATTTTAATTAATTTAATTTATTAGGGTAAAACAACTTTGTGAGCATAAAAATAATAATACTTTCTTTTATATTCAATCGGTTTTCATATTCAATTTAATTAATTTTTAACCAATTAATCCAATATATATTTGTTTAAACCATATATTTTTATAAAATAGTTAATTATATTCATAACCAATAATTTAATGTCTAGGTTATATTAAATAACATTTTAATAACATATCATTATTCAGTAAAAACTCAGTCTTGCGTGTTACACAAGCCATTTGAAGAAACTAATTATTGTGTTTGACACACACTAAATCACTATCAATTTAATTGAAATATATATAATAGATTTAATTTAATTAAAATAGTAAATATATAGGAATGTCTTGGGGTATTATATTTCTTTACTTGCTTGGTGATGCATGTGATACATGATATCAAATACAATGTTCTTACTTTAGAATTTCAGGGTGTTACAATTGGCATCCCCTAGAAGTATACGAGTAATCCCCACACATATCATATAATTCCCTAACTCCAGTAACCTATAGACAATGGTTATATTACAACATTGACATAAGATACCATATATCATATTCTGATGGATCCAATAGTGTAACAATCATGGGAGACTAGATACATTCATGATTCTCATGTTATTTTTTGAAAACATGATGTTGGTCGGAGTAGATTACTCAAGAGGGGGGGGGGTAAGTTGCGTATCAATAAAAATTTTTGTTTGAAAAGTTTTCTTAAAAGTTTCCCAAATAAAAATAAATACCACCCAGTTAATCAAGGTAATACGGTTATGGAAGTTTTACTGTTCAAATAAATTCTCAAAATATTGATTAATTCTCCATAATCTCAATATTAGTTATTGATATTACTTTTGAAGCTATTATAATAAGGAAAAATAATTATAACTTCTATCCATGATTAACTATTAAAGTAAATCTAGGGATTTCTGAATTAGATAGATAGAGAAAGACTAAATTAAATAATATAGAGGATAAAACAAGTGGTTAAATCTCAAGTCGAGACCTAATACACTCCACTTGGTGATCACCTTAAACCAAGAATTTTATATTAATAAACTTGATACACACCCTTGATCGAAGTAAAAAATAGTGCACAAGACTATCCAGGTCACACGACCTCTTCCACTGTTCTTCGTGAGTATAAACTACGAAGTCACATAAGGACCTCTTCCACAATTATCAGTGGGAGTAAACAAGTGTAAAAAGATATAAGAGGAAGGATATCTTTTATCCTTTAGTTTAGTGCATGAGACATTGTGTGTATTTAATACAGACACACACACACTACTTGAAAGCTAAAAACAATAAACAATAGAGAAAAGATGATGCAAAAATGTTAGAAGTGATCTGAGTGTTATTCTATCCATATCTGGACTTCTATGATAAAGTAGATGCAATTATTATGTCATCTTGTGAAAAACAGAGTATCATAGGTCTGGTGATCTCGTTTCTAGTTAGATCTGGCTCATGTTCTTCATAGAGTTTTGTATTGCAAATATCTTCTTGACTCTGATATATGTTATCCCAAATTTTGGATTTGTGAATGATTCATGTGTCCTTAAAATGTATCTTTTTTCATGGGTTGGTTCTTTTCTCACGAATGATCACACTTATACTACTCTACCACTTTTTGTTTTAGGGACACACTTTTATTTTTATTCTTGGAGTGCATGTGTTGGAGCCAACATGATGCATGTATTCTGTACCTCATACCTTGTACTGTTAGGTGACATGTCTACGAAGAAATATTAATTATTTCAGTGCATTTAAAAGACTCAAATATGACCCTTAGAAATTAAATTGAAAACAACAAAACAGATTAAAGAACGGTGTCACAGTTTGTCTTGAAACAGTTTTACTTGGAAATAATGTCTCTTTATTTTCCTTTGAGTGGTGAGACAATTATGATGGAAAAGTTGTATAGAGATAAAAAATATGTAGCACAAATGCGGTGTTAAGATCACAGTGTCTGGTCCTTTTCCAAACATCAAACGATGTCTTAGTAAGGAACCGATGTCACAGACTTCAACAAATTTGAAACTGGTTATAGTGTCTAGTCACAGTGTCTAGGTCACGGTGTCTAGGTCACGGTGTCTAGTCATGGTGTCTGTTCATGGTGTTTGGGTCACGATGTTTGGGTCACGGTGTCTGGGTCACAGTGTCTGGGTCACGGTGTGTGGTCATGGTGTCTGGTCACGTTGTCTGGTCACGGTGTCTGGGTCCTTTTCCAGGAAACCAGAACTGGTGGCAGACTCATGGTTTCTCAGACATAGACAAATATCTGTATATAGACTTAAGCAGTAATATTCATAGAATGAATTAGACTTAATCATTCATAAAATAAATTCATTATAAATAAAATTAAATACAGTTTATAAAAAATCAGTCATGATTTATAGGAATCAAGATCATGAGAAAATTTATTTAAAGCATAAATAAACCAATTATCTTTACACATGACTGGAAATAGATTAAACAATATTAAAAATATTTTCAGGATGTATAAGATTTTTTATTATTAGAACATGATTAAAACATGAGGAGTCCAACAATCTCCCCCATTTTGATGATCACAAATCATATGAGTGAGTATATATGTTCTTAGTGTTCTGTTTTTCTCCCTTACTGTATGTGTGTCTCTCCATTTTGGGATTATCAAAAAGATTAAAAAGGTAAGAGAATATATAATAATAGTATATAAGATAATAGACAATAATAGGTCACAATACATTATATGGAGAAATATGTGTCATTACAAACAATAGGCAATAAAAATACAAAAATATCCCTATCAAAAGATAGTGTTCACTGTTCTTCAGCACTGGTTGTCTTATCTTTTCCCTTGGTAGTAGCATCAAGAGAATCCATGGGAGGAGAGGTAGAAGTTAGAGAAGAGAGTGAACCAACTATCAGAGAAGGAAGAGGGTGTCCTTAAAAATAGAATGGGATAAGGTAGGTTTGGTGGAAGACCGAGGAATTTGTTGTTCAAGGACAAAAGGTCTGATTTGACTCAAAGCCTGAGAGATAGACATAGAGGTAGAGGTAAAGGCAGTGAATGAGGAAGCAGAAAAACTAGGCCATAAGGGTGCAACTGCAGGATCCACAATAGCAATTCTCTATACATGAAGATAAGGCCTCAATAACTTTATGAAGTCAGCAATAATCTCACCACCATACTACATCACTTTTTCAAAGTCATATTTGTTCTTCATTAACATGTCCAACAAAGGAGTTAAATCTTTCTTCTTTTGAACTTGAGTTTTGAATGTTTGAGTGATAGGAGGGATTTTCAAATTCTCTACATGGTACTTGAAATGGTTTGTCATATCATGATTATAAAAAATCCTATTGAGGTATAAATCAACCTTCTTAGTAATTTCTTCATGAGCATCATTTTCAATATTGGAATGAATTCTTACCAAATCAAGAACTCTGTCGCTATTCGTGGAAACCACCAATAGATACTATTTCTCAAATCCACTTAGCAATTATTGAAGTTATTCCTTAACAACCATTCTGAGTAGATCACTATCAAAGGAGGTTTGAGATGACTTTCTAGAGGTACTAGAAGATGTAACAGCTGAAGTAAGGGACTTTAGTTGATTCAGAACTTTAGATAGACATCCCTTATACTCATTAGTCAATTTGTTGAGACTGATAACAAGCTCACACATATATTGAACTATGTTCTTGTTTCTTTCAGCTACCCTGTCAACTAAGGAAGTTAGATTAGGTTGAATTAAAAAGACAACTTCCTATAGAATCTGACCACTAATATCCTCAATATGATGAGAAAAAGGATCTGGTCTTGATTTCAACACTCGCTGCATATCTTCAACCATAGCTCTGAGAGACTTCACTTCATCACTCAAATGTTTGTTCTCAATTATGACCTCTTGAATTTCATAAAGCATTTTTGTCTGAATCTTACATATGATCTTTTCTAACAATAGGTAATCATATCTTTTACTTAGGTTTGTTATAGGAATAGGTTGAGTGTTCTTGAGATTTTAAACTCCATCCAATAAAGTAGCTCCAAAGTCTTTCAAATCATCCTTACTCACTATGGTAGAAGGTTCAGGAATAGGATCTGAGACATGCTCAAGTTTCTTTATAGAGATAACTTTAAGAGTATAGACTGGTTTCAATTGAAACACAATAGATATATCTATACATTTAACTGAGGCTTCTTAGGAATCATTCCCATCAAATTTTATAGGGAATTTAGACCATGTATCCACAGGGCTTTGATCAACTAGATTAGGAATTTCAAAACTTTTCATATTAGGGTGCTACTCCCCCTCAATAAGTGCATCTCTCATAGGACTAAGAGATTTAGTTATTTGATATATTTCCAAAATTTCATCCTCGATAACTTCACCCATGGATTTTCTATCCAACTGAAAGGCTTACTCCATTATTTCCACACCAGATGGGATAATCTCAGGAAAATCTTGTTCCTATAAGTGTTCCTCAAAAGCAGCTTCTTTATCCAGAGAAAAATCTTCTTCTAGATTATTTTCTATAAAACCTTTTCCTTTATATTAATAACAGACTCTTCTCTAGAAGCAGTTTCTTATTCAAAAACAACAGTTCTTTTAGGAACAAGTACATCCTTCTAAGCTATGACTTGAGGAACAGGTCCACTGGTTTCCTTATCCAGGAATATTCCCCCTGTAGGTGAAACAACCTCTTCTTACTCCTCCTCAATAAGATAGTTAAAAATTTCATCTGGTTCCAGACTAGGATTATAAATTTTCATAGGTCATGAAGAATGATCAACTGGTTTGATCTTTTCATAAACCCTATCATTATCTTCCACCCATGATTTTCTCCACGAATTCCAACTTATTTTCATCCTTTTGACTGTAACCTTTTAGGGACAAAATTCATGGTCCTTAATGACTTATTTATCTGGTCCAACCAACCCTTTAGCATGATCCATAGAAGAGATTAACCTTGAGTAGAACACAGAGGTTAACTTTGAGGTCGTATTTATCAACTCACACAAATAAAGTATAACATACTTACATAGGTTAATATTGTGTCCATTATTAATAATATATATCAAAAATACATACTAATACTTGAGTATACAAAAATCTCATTTTATTAGACTAATCAGATTCTGAACAAACTTAAACAATAATCTAGTTTCACCATATAGCTCAGCATAAATAGTTCTTCTCTTTGTTTTATTGCCATTAATGCTTCCCAAGGATTTTTCTAAAATAAATATCTCACTTGGAGGAGTAGGACCTCTCTGGTAGTCCTCAAAAATTCCATCATGAGGTATCCTTAGGAAAACAACCCATAACCTTGAAGAACAGGTACATCTTTGTCTATTGATCCAACTTCTCACAACAAAACCATCTTCTATATAAAATGAGAGTTGGACGAACTGATAAAACTGAGAAACTATCTTTGGGTAAATAAACATTGTCTCCTTTGTGAACCAATACATCCATCCATGCTCTTTTATTACTTTCAACGCTAGAGACTTACTTGTGAACAACCACTTAGGACATATTTCCTTGTCTGGTACCACTATTTTGTCAACAAGGTTTAGATTCAGAGGAACTTCAGGTGCTATATTTGGTGATCTTTTCATTTTATTCTGAGATCTATGCTTCTCAAAAGTTAAAGAATATGTGTGATTTATCCTGGACATTCAATGAATGTTCAAGAGAGAGAGAGAAACGAAGGGTTTAAGGAGGGATTACGGTTTGAGAGAAGAGAGCTTGGGTGAAGAAAAGAGTGAAACTTCTTTCGTTTTTATCATTTAGGGATATCAAGCATCTCAAATTCAAAAACTGTGGGAAATAAAAAGAATAAAATAACTAATTATAGTGATATGGGTTATAATATATAAATAAAACAAAAAAGTGTCTTTACGGTGAGACCGGAATAGACTTTCATGGTGAGACTGTAACAGGTTGTCATAGTGTCATATCTACCACGTGACTTCAAAATGGTGCGACCGTATTGTTTGAAACAGTTTGTTCCAAATAGTAACTGAGAGATAGTAACTGTGAGACCATAAACATAAAATAACAACCTTTAAGACAACAAACTATAGAACTATAAGAGTTAGATAGTAATCTTAAGACAATGACTTGTGAAACCTTTGTAACGACCCAATCTTTTTGAGTATTATATTAACTTACTCTTAATGATTTAATAAGATGTTAATGGTTAATGCAAAAAGAGGAGTCGATGGCTTTATCCAGTAGACTCGAACCTTATGAAGCCCACTTATCAGAGCTTGGGAAGGAGGTAGCATCTGTGGGCTTCGCTTTGGACCAAGCCCAAGACGAACTCTAGCGTGTCAAGCTTGAACAAAAATTACTACGGGAGAAGTTCAAGTTAGTAGAGATTACTACTAGGGCAATGTTATCTGAGCCTCCCTCATATTCTCTCACCATAGCACACCTTACACTTAGGTCATATTCCGGTGTTATTAGGGGTTATGTGATGAGACCCTAGCTTCTTTGTGTAATCCTTTGGGATGAATGAATTGAGATTTCTTCCTTTAGTGATGTTTGCGAAATTTCAAATGTCTGGATAATTTTAGGATGTATTTTATTGATGAATTTTGAAAAAAAAATATTTTAAAATATTTTTGCAAACCCTAAATAATTAATGATGTGTAATGATTTTCAAAAAATGGTCTTCTACAAAAGTGTTCAGTAAGGAATTTGGAGTCTAATAAGGTCAACTTAATTTTTGATGAATAGTAAATTATGAATAGTGATTTTACTCTTAGGATTAGTAATGTGACCAAATGGATTAGTAATTTCACTCAAAGAAAGTTTTAATATAATTTAGACACCTAGATTAAGTAATGTGATTCGATAAAATGGGTAAATAACGGTTTCATAAATTATTAGCCAAGTATTAGTTTTTTCAGGTGAATAGTGTTTTTAAATTAAAAATTTAATTAAAAATAATTAGAAAATTATTTTTATAAAAAGGACTTTATTTTTGAACTTAGATCATCGATATTTGGTTAAGGAGAAATTTTGGGATTTTCCTGAGAAAGATGAATTTTTCAGTGAATAGTAAAAATGCAGTTTTAGGGTTTTGGTATGTTTAATGACATCATAACTGTGTCATGATGATGTCATGAGATATTTTAAGGGTTGTCCGGCCAGGGGTGATGAATTATTGTTTTGGGGGCCCCATGTGGCCTAACTCCATGGTAAATGCCAAGGGAGAGCACATGGTTTTGAGAAAAGCACTTGTAAGGTGTCCCTTGGCCATTAATGCTTTGTCCCCTCACTTTCCCTATAAATACCCACCCTTTCCTCCTTTATTTTTCACTCCCAACTCTCCCCCAACAAATTTTTGGTCTCCTTAACTCCCAAGGAGTCCTCCCAAGGTGCCCCCAAGCCCTCAAGGTCCAAACCTTTGAGTTTTAAGAGTTACGTTTTAAGGTAAGGGATCCGACCTCTCTCTTTCTTTTCATGTAATCTCTTTTATGTCATTCCTTTATTTCTCCATGTTCTTATGTGAGAGTATGTTCTTTTATATTCCTCTTACTTCCCTTTTAATGTTTATATGATGAGAGATCCCCTCTTACTCTCATCATTTCGTTTTATGAAAGTTTAAGTGACGCCGTTAGGCTGCCGAATTTTCAAAAGAGAAATCTAATTTTTGTCTTCCTTCCATGTTTTTCATTTCAAATGGTATGTCCTTCAAATTTCATTACCATGTTCATATATACTTATTATTCTGTCCCTCTACTATTTTATGGGTCATTTATTAATGTTTTACCCATGTCCCCTCTCTTTTCAATGTTTTCTAAAACCCCGAAACATAGCCGTTATGCTGCAGAATTTTCGTCTCAAAATGCCTCTCTCTCTTTTATAAAAATTATTTTTTGTTTTAAAGTGATTACTCAAAGCTCTTATTTCTACAGAGGTATTCACATATATATCAAAATGTTCTATTTTAAATTATGGGATTTACATACATGAAACCCACTTTCCCTTTCCGTGGGTTTAAAGTGACATAAAGATCATGTCTTTAAAGCAGTTTTTAAAATGTTATGATTATGAAATGAAACCCATTTCTTTTATGCTATATGGGTTGTTTATTAAATGATTGATGATGATATGTGTGGCTCACATGATAATAAAGACATGTCAAGGGTGCACCCAGATAGTGCTCCAATGCATTGGGTAAAGACTTAATCTCTAGAGATGACCATTTTTAACGACGCCTTGGTGAATAAACATGGTAATTTTTAACGACACCTTGGGGATGGACCTTGGTGAAACGAAACGATTGTCAATATTAAATGTTGTAGCCACATCTTCAAGTTATGAAAAATGTTATTTTTATTATGATTTATCTCATGATTTCTTTGTCATGCCTTAAAGTTCTTTTCATGTCCTTATTGAAGTATCTCAAGTTCACATGTAAAATGTTTCTCTTGTTTCCCTTACTGGGCCTTCTGCTCACCCTTTCTTTTGATGTATGTCCCCAGGTCATGAGATGCAGTAATGAACCTAGGATGAACTTAAGGAGAATCCTTTCAAGTGTTTAAGAAGAGTGTTTTTTGTTCTTTTCATGTATTATGTTCCTTGTTTCCAAGACACTAAACCTTAAAGATCCTCAGTTCCGTGTAATGGAATGAAAGTTATGTTATAAAAAGACGGGATTCTATAGTTGGTATCAAAGTATGGTTTAGTTATTTGTGGAAATTAGGATATAAAAACTTTAGGAAGAACCCTATATAAAAGTTTAAATATAGGAAAACTTCCTGGTATTTTGGTAAGTATTGAGTAAGTGGTTTATCAAACAAATACATCCCTATCTGGATACGAGCAGGTAGAGGCGGCTCTGGCACAGATATACATAGGGGTAAAACCCGAAAACACCGCTTTGAGCTAGACTCAAACGGGAACTGGTACACGATAACGGGGCTTGCTGCACTCTTGGTTACGACACTCCCGGGGTATATGTTTGGTTAATCACAAGATTTTTATGAATCATTATGAAGGAATTATAGAGAAGTGTAATTGTCTAAGCATGAAGTCTTAGTTAAAATATTCATAAATGAAATAAGTTTATTACTAAGGTTTTATTCTTTTAGAAAATGGTGGGAAATAGGAGGAACCGTGCTGATGGTGACCGCAATGCACCATGTGCTGATGGCCCTCCGATGGAAGCCGGAATGGAAACATTCATGAGAATGATGAACCAACTGACTCAAGTTATGAGTAATAACTTGAATCAAGCTGAGAGGCCGACCTCACCACGAAGGGAACATCATTCTGTTGTTTCCTTCATGCGTCAACGACCACCATCATTCAGTGGATCTACTGACCCTTTGGTTGTGGAACAATGGATAAGCTCCATTGAAAATATCTTTTCTGTACTCCTTTGTTCGGAACAAGAAAAAGTCACCCTTGCTGTTTATCGCCTAGAGGGAGAAGCTGATCAGTGGTGGTCACTAGTCAAAAAACACAAAGCCACGAGGAGAGATGGAAGCTATGGAGTGGGAATAATTCTGGGGAATATTCTTTAACAAGTATTTCCCTTGTTCCATGAGAACGATAATGGAGAAAGAGTTTATCGAGCTGAAGCAGAAGGAGAAAGAATCTGTCGGAAGCTATGAGACGAACTTCACCCGACTTTCACGATATACCTCTAGATTTTTCATGGATCCAAGTGGGAAGGTTGATAGATTTTTCAGTGGGCTGAGACCTCATCTGCGGAAGAATTTAGCCAACCGAGACTACGATAGCTATGAGGAGATCGTGCGGAGTGCAATGAAAGTCGAGCTGGAGTTTGGTGAGACGCAGTGGTCTCATAAATCAAATGAAAAGAAGAGATCTTTGGAGCCCAGTTTAGGGAAGAATTTTGACCAGGGAAGAGGTGGGAAGAAAATGAAACTTACCACATGCAATAAATGTGGGAAGAACCATCTGGGGAACTTCTTGAACAGAAGTGGAAAGTTCTACAAGTGTGGAAGAGGAGGCCATATTGCTCGGAATTGTCACAGTGAGGATAAGACTCAACTCCCCAACAATAATGACAGAGGAAAGATGGTTCTGACCTTACCCGAAGTCCATTGCTTAAAGTGTGGACAGCTTGGGAACTATGCTAATCTCTGTCCAAATCCAAGGGCAGTGGGGGGGGGGGAATCACCATCAACCTCATCAAAGGCCGGGGGAGAAAGGTTGTGCTTTTGATATCACAACAACTGAAGTTAAAGCTCTGAATGACGTGGTAGCAGGTACTCTTGTTGTCCTCTCAAAACTAGAAACTACTTTGTTTGATTCTGGTTCTACGCATTCCTTTATTTCCTCCAAGTTTGCAAAGAATATAGAATCAATCCCGAAATTGCTTGAGGTAGAGTTGTTAGTCAAGACTCCAAGTGGTATTATCCATGCATCAACAGTGTTTAGAGACTCTAGTGTTTACTTTAGTGAGCACAATCTTATCGCAAATCTAGTAGTCATTCCCATGTTGGAATTCGACGTTATACTAGGCATGGACTGGCTCTCAAAGTATAACGCTAAGATCAAATGCAGAAGTAAGGAAATCTCAGTAGTCTTGAATAAACAACATACAGTTATCTTCCAAGGAGTGATATCCCGAACTGATCCCTATCTAGAAGAACCTCCTATAGCTTTATTTATGGAGTTAATCGGTGATGATGAAGAAGGAAAAGGGAGCATACCAATAGAAGATGTTCCAATTGTTCAGGAATACATGGATGTATTTCCTGAGGAGTTACCTGGACCTCCCCCCGAAAGAGAGGTAGAGTTCTCCATTGAACTCGTACCTGGGTCTCAACCGATATCAAAGACTCCGTATAGAATGGAAAATGTGGAGCTAGAAGAGTTAAAGAAACAACTCCAAGACTTGTTGGAGAAGGGGTTTATCCGTCCGAGTGTGTCTCCTTGGGGAGCACCAGTTCTCTTTGTGAAGAAGAAGGATGGATCAATGCGGCTATGCATTGATTATAGAGAACTGAATGGGATCACAGTGAAGAACAAATACCCTCTTCCAAGAATTGATGATTTATTTGACCAACTTCATGGGGCTCAATTCTTCTCCAAGATTGACCTTCGATCTGGTTATCATCAACTGAGGGTGAAGAAGGAAGATATTCTAAAGACTGCCTTCTGATCAAGATATGGGCATTATGATTTTACTGTTATTCCCTTCAGCTTGACTAATGATCCTGCTATTTTTATGGATTTGATGAATAGAGTCTTTAAGGACTACCTTGATAACTTTGTGGTAGTTTTTATTGATGATATTTTGATATATTCAAAAAGTCTTAAGGAGCATGAAGATCATCTGAGGGTTATTTTGAAAACTCTACGGAAGGAGAGGCTCTTTGAAAATTTCAACAAGTGCGAGTTTTGGTTACAACAAGTAGCTTTCTTGGGGCACATCGTAACCAATGATGGAATCTCTGTTGACCCTGCAAAGACAATGGTTGTGGAGGAGTGGCCTCAACCCACAACAGTAACTGAGATTCGTAGTTTCCTTGGTTTAGAGGGATATTATAGGAGGTTTGTGAAAAAATTTTCATGGCTTTCTAATCCACTAACCAAGTTGACTCGAAAAGGGGTTAAGTTCATCTGGACAAAGGAATGCAAGGAAAGTTTCCAAGAGCTGAAGAAGAGATTGGTTACTGCACCTGTGTTAACACTACCCTCTATCAGAGAAGGATTCATTATTTTTAGCGATGAATCTCTGAAAGGGCTTGGGTGCGTCCTCATGCAAAATGACAAGGTAATTGCTTATGCATCTCAGCAGTTGAAGATTCATGAGCAGAATTATCCTACGCATGATCTAGAGCTGGCGACAATTGTTTTTGCTCTAAATATATGGAGGCACTATCTTTATGGGGAGAAATGTGATATATACATTAACCACCAAAGTCTAAAGTATATTTTCACACAGAAAGAATTGAACATGAGACAAAGGAGATGGTTGTATCTTATTAAAGACTATGATTGTTCAATTCATTATCACCCTTGAAGAGCAAACAAAGTCGCAGATGCGTTAAGCAGGAAAGATCCTGTTGTTCTGGAAACAATGAGGATCCTAGGAGATCCCTTGATTAAAGATCTAGTAAAACTGGAAATGGGAATTATAAGGAAAGGGACAACATCAACCCTATCCCAAATGATTTCTCAACCTTCATTACTAGAGAAGATCAAGAAGGCTCAAAAAGAAGATCCTTTGCTGTAGGAGAAGTTGGAGGCTGTAAAAGATGGGAAGTTCCCTGATTTCAATATTGATCAAGAAGGTGTATTGAAATTTCGTACAAGACTATGTGTTCCATCTATTCCGGAGATAAATCAAGAACTGATGGATGAAGCTCATAACTCTACTTTCTCTATACATCCGGGAAGCACTAAGATGTATAGAGACCTTCGTGATCATTATTGGTGGGATAACATGAAGAGGGAGATTGCTGATTACACTACAAGGTGCCTGGTGTGTCAGCAAGTAAAGGCAGAACGACAACTTCCTAAGGGGGTATTACAACCGCTACCCATACCAGTATGGAAGTGGGATAATATCACTATGGACTTTGTAACTGGTCTCTCGAAAACATCCAAAGGAAACAATGCGATATGGGTTATTGTGGACCGTCTCACCAAGACAACCCATTTTATCTCTATTCGGGAAGATTTCTCTCTGGATCAGCTTGCCAAGATATACGTGAAGGAAGTGGTAAGGATGCATGGGGTACCACTATCTATCATGTCTGATCGTGACCCAAGATTCACATCAAAATTCTGGAGAAGTCTTCAACATGCTCTGAATACTGAATTGAATTTTAGTACGGCCAATCATCCTCAAACTGATGGACAATCTGAAAGGAATATTTAGACACTCGAAGACATGATGAGATTATTCTCAATGGAATTTAATGGTGGATGGGATCAACACCTCCCATTATTTGAGTTCTCCTATAACAACAACTTCCATTCGAGTATTCAGATGGCACCCTATGAAGCTCTGTATGGAAAGCGATGTAGAACTCCTACTTGTTGGGATGAAACTATTGAGAGAAAGCTTCTTGGGCCTGATCTTGTGCAAGAGATGACAGAACAGGTTCATGCCATCCAACAACACATAAAGGCTGGTCAGAGTCGGTAGAAGAGCTATGCTGACAATCGTCAAAGGGACTTGAAGTTTGGTGTTGGTGAAAAAGTCTTCCTTCGAATTTCTCCCTGGAAGAGAGTCATGCGGTTTGGGAAGAAAGGGAAGCTCAACCCTAGGTACATTGGCCCCTATGAAATCCTTGATCGCATAGGAGCAGTGGCCTATCGTCTAGCACTTCCACTGAACCTAGCTAAAGTTCATGATGTATTCCATGTATCTCTCTTGAGGAAGTACATACCCGACCCTTCGCATGTACTGAACCCAGAGTTAGTACAACTGGAACATGACCTCTCTTATGTGGAGCAGCCAGTAGAGATCTTGGACCGTAGAGACAAGGTCCTACGAAACAAGACTACCCACCTTGTGAAAGTTTTGTGGAGGAATCATAAATATGAAGAAGCGACTTGGGAGACTGAGGAAACAATGAAGCAAAAGTACCCTCACCTTTTCGACTAGGCCTCAAGTATAAATTCCGGGGATGAAATTTATTAAGGGGGGAAGAATGTAACGACCCAATATTTTTGAGTAGTATATTAACTTACTCTTAATGATTTAATAAGATGTTAATGGTTAATGTAGAAAGAGGATTCGATGGCTTCATCTAGTAGACTCGAACCTTATGAAGCCCACTTATCAGAGCTTGGGAAGGAGGTAGCATCTGTGGGCTTCACTTTGGACCAAGCCCAAGCCAAACTCCAGCATGTCAAGCTTGAACGGAAATGCCTGCGGGAGAAGTTCAAGTTAGTAGAGATTACTACTAGGGCAATGTTATTTGAGCCTCCCTCAGATTCTCTCACCATAGCACACCTTACACTTAGGTCATATGCCGGTGTTATAAGGGGTTATGTGATGAGACCCTAGCTTCTTTGTGTAATCCTTTGGGATGAATGAATTGAGATTTCTTCCATTAGTGATGTTTGTGAAATTTCAAATGTCCGGATAATTTTAGGATGTATTTTATTATTGAATTTTGAAAAAAAATATTTTAAAATATTTATGTAAACCCTAAATAATTAATTATGTGTAATGATTTTCAAAAAATTGTCTTCTACAAAAGTATTCAGTAAAGAATTTGGAGTCTAATAAGATCAACTTAATTTTTGATGAATAGTAAATTATGAATAGTGATTTTATGCTTAGGATTAGTAATGTGGCCAAATAGATTAGTAATTTCACTCAAAGAAAGTTTTAATATAATTTAGACACCTAGATTAAGTAATGTGATTTGATAAAATGGGTAAATAACAGTTTCAAAAATTATTAGCCAAGTATTAGTTTTTTCGGGTGAATAGTGTTTTTTAATTAAAAATTTAATTAAAAATAATTAGAAAATTATTTTTATAAAAAGGAATTTATTTTTGAACTTAGAGCATCGATATTTGGTTAAGGTGAAATTTTGGGATTTTTCTGAGAAAGATGAATTTTTCAGTGAATAGTAAAAATGCAGTTTTAGGGTTTCAGTATGTTTAATGACATCATAACTGTGTCATGATGATGTCATGAGATATTTTAAGGGTTGGACGGCCAGGGGTGATGAATTATTGTTTTTGGGGCCCCATGTGGCCTAACTCCATGGTAAATGCCAAGAGAGAGCACATGGTTTTGAGAAAAGCACTTGTGAGGTGTCCCTTGGCCATTAATGCCTTGTCCCCTCACTTTCCCTATAAATACCCACCATTTCCTCCTTTATTTTTCACTCCCAACTCTCCCCCAACGAATTTCTGGTCTCCTTACCTCCCAAGGAGTCCTCCCAAGGTTCCCCCAAGCCCTCAAGGTCCAAACCTTTGAGTTTTAAGAGTTACGTTTTAAGGTAAGGGATCCGACCTCTCTCTTTCTTTTCATGTAATCTATTTTATGTCATTCATTTATTGCTCCATGTTCTTATGTGAGAGTATGTTCTTTTATATTCCTCTTACTTCCCTTTTAATGTTTATATGATGAGAGATCCCCTCTTACTCTCATCATTTCGTTTTATGAAAGTTTAAGTGACGCCGTTAGGCTGCCGAATTTTCAAAAGAGAAATCTAATTTTTGTCTTCCTTCCATGTTTTTCATTTCAAATGGTATGTCCTTCAAATTTCATTACCATGTTCATATATACTTATTATTCTGTCCCTCTACTATTTTATGGGTCATTTATTAATGTTTTACCCATGTCCCCTCTCTTTTCAATGTTTTCTAAAACCCCGAAACATAGCCGTTATGCTGCAGAATTTTCGTCTCAAAATGCCTCTCTCTCTTTTATAAAAATTATTTTTTGTTTTAAAGTGATTACTCAAAGCTCTTATTTCTACAGAGGTATTCACATATATATCAAAATGTTCTATTTTAAATTATGGGATTTACATACATGAAACCCACTTTCCCTTTCCGTGGGTTTAAAGTGACATAAAGATCATGTCTTTAAAGCAGTTTTTAAAATGTTATGATTATGAAATGAAACCCATTTCTTTTATGCTATATGGGTTGTTTATTAAATGATTGATGATGATATGTGTGGCTCACATGATAATAAAGACATGTCAAGGGTGCACCCAGATAGTGCTCCAATGCATTGGGTAAAGACTTAATCTCTAGAGATGACCATTTTTAACGACGCCTTGGTGAATAAACATGGTAATTTTTAACGACACCTTGGGGATGGACCTTGGTGAAACGAAACGATTGTCAATATTAAATGTTGTAGCCACATCTTCAAGTTATGAAAAATGTTATTTTTATTATGATTTATCTCATGATTTCTTTGTCATGCCTTAAAGTTCTTTTCATGTCCTTATTGAAGTATCTCAAGTTCACATGTAAAATGTTTCTCTTGTTTCCCTTACTGGGCCTTCTGCTCACCCTTTCTTTTGATGTATGTCCCCAGGTCATGAGATGCAGTAATGAACCTAGGATGAACTTAAGGAGAATCCTTTCAAGTGTTTAAGAAGAGTGTTTTTTGTTCTTTTCATGTATTATGTTCCTTGTTTCCAAGACACTAAACCTTAAAGATCCTCAGTTCCGTGTAATGGAATGAAAGTTATGTTATAAAAAGACGGGATGCTATAACCATAAAATATGAAACAATAAGTTGTGAAACAGTACACTTACTACTTAAAATTTATCATTACCAATTCATATATGATGTAATATATTCTTTTATAATTTTATGTTTTGGTGAATATATTAGTGAGCTTATATTTGGTTCTAATGAATTCCAAAGTGATATCACCTTTTTGATAATGGTCTCTCAAAAAGTGATGTCTTACATCAATATGTTTTGTCTTAGAGTGTGAAAAATTATTTTTTGAGATGTTAATATCACTTTTATTGTCACAATTTATAGGTACATTCCTGAATTGATATCCGTAATCTAGTAATGTGTGTTTCATCCAAAAAAGTTGTGCGCAAAAACTACCAAAATCTATGTACTTAGCTTCGACAGTAGATAATTAAATAGAGTTTTGTTTCTTACTACACCATGATACTAGAGACATGCCTAAAAAGTGACATGTTCCAGAGGTTCTTTTTCTATATTACTTACAACCACCAAAATCAGAATCAAAATAACTATCTCAAATGATTTTCCTCTAGGATAGAATAGTCCTAGATTGGGTGTATGTTTGAGGTATTTGAAAATCCTTTTAACAACGTTTAAATAATATTCCATAGGGTTTTCTTGAAAACGAGCACACATACATACAATAAACATAATGCCAGGTTGGCTAGAAGTTAAGTAGATTAAGCTTCTAATCATTCCTCTGTAAGTGGTTTGATCAATAAATTTTTAATCTTCATCAAGATCCAACTTAAAAGTAGTACTCTTTGGAGTGTCACTACTTTTAGTTATATCCAATCCAAAACGTTTTAGAATTTCTCTAGTATATTTTATTTGATTTAAAATAATAGAATAATTATTTTTAAAGATTTTAAATCCAAGAAATAATGTTATTTCATCGATTAAACTCATTTCAAATTCATTTTGCATCATTTTAGAAAATTCAATACATAAAGAATTTTTTAAAGATCCAAAGATAATATCATCTACATAAATTTAAACTACTAAAACGTCATTGGAAATTCATTTTATAAAAAGGTTAGGATCAGTTATACCTTTTTTAAAACCTTTAGAAATAAGAAAAGTACTTAATCTATCATACCAAGCTCTTAGAGATTATTTTAAACAATATAACGATTTTGATAATTTAAAAACAAGATTTGGAAAGTGATGATTTGTAAAACTAGGGGTTTCTCAACAAATAAATACTCAGATATATACCCATTTAGGAATTCAATCTTAACATCCATTTGATATAGTTTGAAATTAAGATGTGAATCATAAGCAAGCAGGATTCTGATGGCTTCAAGTCTAGCTACTGGTGAAAAGTTCTCTTCATAGTCAATTCCTTTTTCTTGACTATAGACTTATGCAACCAATATATCCTTGTTTATAACTATATTACCATCTTCATCAACCTTATTTCTAAATACCCTCTTAGTTTCAATGGTAAATGTATCTTTAGGACTGTCAACAAGTTTCTAAACTTTGTTCCTTTCAAACTGATTAAGTTCTTCTTGCATAACCATCACCCAAAATTCATCATTGATATCATAATTGATGTTTTTAGGTTCAAGTTGTGACAAGAAGACTTGATGTTCAACCTTATTTCTAATAGAATCTCTAGTTTTAGTTCCTTTATCTAAATCTCCTACAATAGAAGCTAAAGGATGGTTCTTAAGGGTTCTAACAGCTCTAGAAAAAGAAGGACTAGTGATTACAGGTTCTTCAATAGGTTCAGGATCATTATGACTTGAATTTGAAGAATTTCCATAACTGGAAGTTTTCACATATTTATTTAAAGGATTGTTATATGATTTATAATTGATGTACATATTTGAAACATCATCCTCCAGGTTCTCTAGAGTGTTCTTAGTCTCATGTGAATCTGTCTCATAAAACTTGACATGGACAGATTCTTCCACACATTTAGTTATTTTGTTAAACACTCTATAGGCTTAACTAGAGATTGAATATCCTATAAATATTCCTTCATCACTCATGGATGAAAATATGTCAATATTTTCATTAGTATTAAGGATATATACTTTTTAACCAAAAACTTTGAAGTAGCTTACTTTGGGGTTTCTATTTTTCCATAACTCGTATGGAGTTTTTTTAATAATGGGTCTAATCAACACTCTATTAATAATATAGCATGATGTATTTATAGCTTCAACCCAAAAATAAATATGTAAGTAATATTCACTAAGCATGGTTCTTGTAATCTCTTGCAAGGTTCTATTTCTTATTTCTACAACTCCATTTTGTTGAGGTGTTCTAGGAGCGGAGAAATTATGACTATAGCCATTTTGTGAGGAAAAGGATTAAAACTCTTGATTTTAAACCTCATATCCATGATCACTTCTTAAGGATTTAATGATAATTCCACTAATATTTTCAACATTTTTTTTCATATTTGATGAAATGAGAGTAGGATTCACTTTTGTGATCCAAAAAGAAAGTCCAAGTATATCTAGAAAATCCATCTACAAGAACATAAACATAGTGCTTCCCATTTAAACTAGAAACTCTAGACAGTCCAAACAAATCCATGTGAACTAATTCGAGAGGTTGAGAAGTTGGAACTTCTTTCTTTGGTTTGAAGTAAATTTTGTGTTGCTTTCCCTTTTTACAAGGATTACACACTTTATCATTTAGAAACTCAAGTTTGGGTAGATCTTTGACTAAATGATTTCTAGTTAGCTTTACAAGGGAGTGAATATTACAGTGTCCTAGTATCCTATTCTAAATCCAATACTCTTTGTGAAATACACTTAAACATAAATCATTTTGAGAAACTAAAGACTCTAAGTTAACAGAGTATACATTTTCATTTCTCAATGTAGAAAACACAAATTCATCTTTATAATTAAAAACATTGCAAACATCATTTTTAAATTTAACATGAAATCCATCATCACATATTTTTGTAATACTAAGAAGATTATATTTCAATCCATCAACAAAAAGTACTTTGGAAATTAAAAATGAGTTAGAGTTATCGATTTGACCAAGTCCAATGATTTTTCTTTTAGCATTGTCACCAAAGGTGACATGTCTACCATCAATTTTTATTAAGTTCTTGAAGCATTAATAGTCTCCTGTCATGTGTCTTAAACACCCACTGTCCAAGTACCATAAGATTTTACAGGATCTCTTTAAGTAATTTTCCTACAAAATAGTCAAATAAAAACAAACTTTGGTACCCATATTTTTTTGGGTCCAGCAATATTAGTGACTAGTGATTTAGGAACCCACATATGGCTCATAGGTTTCATTTAAGAATTATGTAAAGTAATTGAAAAATAAACTCTATTTGGTCCAGAAAAGCTTGAAATAGTAGAGAGTGTATCCGAACTTGAACTAGAAGAATGTTTTCCTGAACTAGAAGTAAAGCTGTATGTCATAGATTTAGAAACAAAATTGGTTTTTTCAAAAAAGAAATTACCAGGTTGATAGATAATACCAGTAATATATTTAGGATAAATTTTTTTACCTAGAATTTGGACCAAAATATATTTTCCTTTAGAAAACCTTTCAATGTACTTTTTAAATTTCTCATTAGATAGCATTAGTTCATTGTTTTTTTGAGTAGTTGAACATTTTTCTCTCTTTCTACAGGAAGTTCACATTTAACAGTTGAAGTAAGATCATAATATTTCTTTAAAGAGTTTTATTTATCATTTATTTCATTATATTTCACTTCAATCATATTACAGTACTCAAAAATTTATTCTTTATACATATTCTCAAAATCACTTTTCTCTCCAAAATAATAGGAATTGTGTATAAGAGATTCCATTGTTACCTCATATGTGTTTGTCCTAAAACACATATTGGATTTTTTATCCTATTCATCATGTGAATATTTTGAGTCACTTGAACTGTCCTTAGAAGTACTCTGTGTTTCTTTCATTTCCTTTTTATACTTTCTGTCTTTTTTCTCATATTTCTTTTTGTACTTGAGATTGGGATAGTCAGCCTTTATATGTCCCTTTCACTTAAACTCATATCATACCATCTCGTCAGACTAGTCACTTCTTTTCCAATCTTTCTTCCATCTTCCATTTTGAGTATATCATCCTTTGAAGTTAGGATTTATGAAAATTTTCTTCTTCTTGTTAAATCTGTTAAACCTTCTAGCTAATTGAGATATCTCTTCATCACTATCAGATGATGATTGTTCACTACTAGAAATTTCTACAGAGACTTCCAATTTCCCTTTTTATTTGTGTTTAGATATGGAGGTTTTAAATGCAACAGATTTTCTTTTGGGTTCATCCTCCTCTTCCTTGTTAACTTTTAGCTCCTCTTCATACATCATTAGTTTCCAAATGAGTTCTTTTACAGGTAACTTGATGATATATCATAACTCTCTAATAGAGAAAGAGGTTCCTCACAATCTATGAGGTAGGCATATGAGAATCCTCATGATTTGTTCTTTGGTTGTAACTTCTCTTCCAAGAGAAATCACTGTGCTGAAAATTTCGTTGAACCTGAGATACATGTCCAAAATAGGTTCATCAGGTTTCATTTTAAAGTTATCATATTTAATCGTATAAGTATTAAGTCTCATTTATTTCACACTATATGTTTCTTCACGTGAAATAGACAAAGTATCCCAAATTTCATGGGTAATTTTAAATGCAAAAATTCTATTAAATTTCTCATCTCTTAAAGAGAAATATAAAAAATTCATGGATTTGCAATTGATATTGTAGGAAGTCTTAGTTAGTTCATCCCAAGTGATTTTATCAATATAAAACATCTTATAATCATATATAATTGAAGACCAAATTTCAAAACCCATACTTTCTAAATGAATTTCCATTTAAATTTTCCATTGGGAATGATTGGTTCCATTAAAGAATGGTGGTCTGTTTGTTAAAACACCTTCCAGTATATTATCCATAATAAAGGAATACTTTTAAATAGTTAGAAATTTAGAATTAATAGAAATTTATAGATCTTTAAAGTACAACTAAAATCATAGTTTAATAGTTTCAAAAAATTGAGTCTTAATAGGAATAACAAACTCATTTGATAACAAATGTTGGTCCTAGTAGAGTACTGAAGGGGGGGGGGGGGTGAATTGAGTATCTATAAAAATTTCTATTTGAAAAGTTTTATTAAATGGTTCCCTAATAAAAATAAATACATCCCAGTTAATCAAGGTAATACGGTTGTGAAAGTTTAACTGTTCAAATAATTTCTTATAAGATTGATTAATTTTTAGTAATCTCAATATCAGTAATTGATATTACTTTTGAAGTTATTATAATAAGGAAAAACAAATATAACTTCTATCCAATATTAAATATCAAAGTAAATCTAGTGATTTCTGAATTAGACAGTAAAACAGAGAAAGTCTAAATTAAACAACACAGCGGATAAAACAAGTGTTTTAGTCTCAAGCCAAGACCTAATCCACTATACTTGGTTATCACCTACCACCAAGTAGTTTTTATTAATAAACTTGATCCACACCCCAGATTGGGGTAAACAATAATGCACAAGACTGTCTAGGTCACACAACCTCTTCCATAGTTCTTCATGGGTATAAACTACGAAGTCACACAGGTACCTCTTCCACACTTATACGTGGGAGTAAATAAGTGTAAAAATATATGAGAGGAAGGATATCTTGTATCCTTCAGTTTAGTGTAGGAGATAGTGTGTGTATTTAATACAGACACACAAACACTATGCAAAAGCTAATAACAATACACAATAGAGAAAAGATGAAGAGAAAAGGTTAGAAGTTCTCTAATTGTTATTCTATGTAGCTTTAGACTTCTAGGATGAAGAAAATGCAAGTATCGAGTCCTCTTGCGAGAGACAGAGTATCGAAAGTCTGGTGCTCTGGTTTCTAGTTAGATCTAGCTCATGTTTTTCATGGAGTTTGTATTGCGAAGATGTTCTTGACTCTGATCTGTGGTATCCTAGCTTTTGTATTGGTCAACGCTTCGTGTGTTCTTCAGATGTATCTTATTGCATGAGTTTTTTCTTTTCTCAAGAATGCTCGTGCTATTTCTGCTCTACCACTTTTTGTTTTAGGGCCATGATTTTCTTTTTATTCTTGGAGTGCATGTGTTGGAGCTGACGTGATATATGTATTTTTCACCTCATAACACTCACTGTCAGGTCACATGTCTAAAAATAAATATTAATTATGTCAATGCATTTAAAAGGATCAAATATGACCGTTAGAAATTAAATTGAAAATGATAAAAAAAATTAAAGAACGGTGTCACAGTCTGTCTGGAAATGGTGTCACTTGGAAACAGTGTCTTCTTCTTTTCCTTTGAGCAGTGAGACAGTTATGATGGAATGGTTGTATAGAGATCAGGAATCGGTAGCACATATGTGGTGTTAGGATCACGGTGTCTGGTCCTTTTCCAAACATCGAACTGTGTCTTAGCACGGAACTAGTGTCACATACTTCAACAAATCTGAAACTAGTTACGGTGTCTAGGTCACTGTGTCTGGTCACAATGTCTGGTCATGGTGTCTGGTTCACGGTGTCTAGGTCACGGTGTCTGGGTCACGGTGTCTGGGTCATGATGACTGGTTATGGTGTCTGGTCACGATGTCTGGGTCCTTTTCCAGAAAACCAGAACCAGTGGCAGATTCATGGTTTCTAAAACATATCCAAATATTTGTATATAGACTTAAGCCGTAATATTCATAGAATTAATTAGACTTAATCATTCATAAAATAAATTCATTATAAAACAAATTAAATATAGTTTACAAAAAATCAATCATGATTTATAGGAATAAAGATCATGAGAAAATTTATTTAAATCATAAAGAAACCAACTATCTTTACACATGACTGGAAATAGATTAAACATGATTAACAAGATTTGCATTATGTATTGGATTTGTGATTATTAAAATATGATTAAAATAGGAGGAGTCCGACACATGAAATACAACATAAAATTTTAATGTGAAATTAATTATTTCTTCAAGTATATTCTTGAAATAATACCTTATTGGTATCCTGGTGAAAGGAAAATATAAAAAAGGGTGATCTTAAATTCTTAGTAATATAAAGCATACAACATAATCTATCATTTAATATATAAATCATGAATAATATGTTATATTTAAAAAATAATTAAAAAATCCATATAACTAATATCATAAAATGGGAATACATCGATGGATGATATAAATCCATAAATAATCACATTGATAACAATAACTAATTTCATAATGATAAAATTCATAATGTTAGACATCATAATCTTACATTCAAGTTCTCATGCCAATAAATCATACATAAATAGGTAATAAGTACCCCAAATACCCAAACTAGTTTATCTCATGAGACTTACCCATGCATCAAGGGGCTATAATAGGACCCACTCATTACTTATTAAGTTTAATTAATTCTTCATATAAAATAAGTGAATAATCAATAAAATAATCAACAAAAATATCCGTATTGAAAAACTATCTTACGGAATATCAATTTTTCACCAATAAAAAATAGAATATCATGATCATAAGTTATCCAGAGTAATATGTTGGATGATATCATTAGATAATATCCCAATTAAATCATAATATTTATCAAAGGATGTTGACATAGATTAAAAATAATTTTAAAATAACATTTAAACCTTTCTTTGAAAATGTGAGGAAAATGTCCTTTTCTTTTGATAATATTTTAAATAAAAATTTCCAAAATATTGAGAAATTTTCTTTGTTTGAATATAACCATGGAAACTTGTAAAGGGAGATTCAATGAAAAGAATGGTTATAGTGGTGGGAAAATCCATTCATGTGGTAAATGTTAAAACAAATATTTCATTCACACTTTCAGTAAAAAGTGAAAAGTACATCGTTTTGAAAATGATAAAAATATTTCTTTCAAAAAAATTGAAAATAAAGTAAAATATGATTGAAAATTAATTAAAAAAAATTAACATATAAAAAAATATTCTTGAAAAAGTTTTATAAATCATGGATATCGAAGAAAAGATTCATTAATTAAGGAGGAAACATGGTTAAATTTTATAAAAAAAGTTTCCTTGATTGTATTAAGTTACAAAAAGATGAAAATGAAAGGAAAACATGTTAAATCCATATATAACTAAAGGAGAAGAAAATATATGGGGTTTAATAGATAATGATCATATAATTTCTCTCAATTTAAATTCAATCATATACAATCTCAATTAAAATGATATTTAAACACAAATTCCTTACCTCAAGTCCAATTTGCCTCGTATGTGATTTTAGCCACATGTATAATAAATTTAAATTTATGATACTTATATTCTAGAATCATATTCATACTTATAATATTATATATTATCCACTTATAACATCTTATCACCCATTTATTAATAATTCATTATTAAAATAACTATTTTAGGTGATAATTTTTTTTCTTTTTATGCATGTTTTGGTTTGATAGTCGTAGTCCATGCACTTTGATCATGGTTCCATCGTATCTAAAATGTTAATTAGGTTATGTATATCTTATTATTAAATAATATCACAAGTATTCTACATTCCTTAATTTCATTTGTTTTGATCATGGAGTTGGTTCCCTAGAACCAACATTCGTTTACATTATGATAACCTGTATTAATTGTTTTGAATATTAACAAAATCTTTATAAAATCATGATTTTCTTCTATATAACACAGTATGTCATAATTTATTAAGAGTATCCATTACACTGAAATGTCATATCATTTTCCCGCTATGATGAGAACCTAGAATTGCTATGAAAGTATTCTTAAATATATGTTCTATGGAAAAATGAAATTATTTGAGGGACACAAATGATACAATATATCAGGGGTGGATACTCATATCACTTTGATGAAACTTCTCATGGTTCAAGCCCTTGGTAATATCTAGTGTAGGATATTATAATGATGAGACCTTCTAGTAGGAAATCCACATTTATATGTGTCATTGTATGTTCATATCTTTGGATGTGTGTATTGATCCTTAGACTTTAAGATTATTATTAATGAGAATTATAAGCCGCGTACTTTGATGTATTGATGAAAATCATGATGACATATGTTCGCAATGAGGTAGGACACATTGGGTTCATCGTGGGTAATATTTCATTAATGAATAATGTGAGAAAGAATTTACCCCTTCAGTTCTTTAACGGAAGTTGATATGTCAATCCCTTTTATGTAAATGATATAGCCTAAATAATTCCTTGGCCATGGTGTTCTATAGGAAAGTTTGATTTTTTGTAAAGACAAATAAAGAGATATCGAACACATAGGTTGATGTAACCAACATTCAACCTTCTTTATTAGAGATATCATGATAAAGATATTATATTACACAGTAAGTATCTATATGAAGTATTATGTCATTTCAAAAACAATATCTTTATCTATGGGTGCCTTAACATGCTGCTATATTCTAGCCTTGGAGTTTATGCTACTTCGCCTAATACCATTGAGAAAGAGGCCAAGTGGCTCACACACTATGTGTATTCAGAATCTCAATTAAATAATATACTCTTATTTATTATTTTAGAAGTAGATTAAATATTATACTCACACGTGGTTTAATAATTATCCATATTTTATTAATTTTATATATTCCATGACCAGTTATTCAAGAGAATATTATGCAAGTAGAATATTTAATAAATATTTAATAAATATTTAGTGAATATAATTTTTATTTATTTATTAAAGAAAAATGCACTGATATTTATATATTAAATAAATAGTCATTATTCACTACTGGAAAATGATCCTATACCCACGGTTCAAAACCGTGGGTATAGACCCCAAAACTGTGGGTATAGGCTATACCCATGGTTTGGGGAACCGTTTTCATTTGTCGCATTGGTATAGGTCCTTGAACTATACACACAGTTTGAAAAATTGTGGGTATGGGTTTTTCCACCGTGTCATAACTCAATACCCACGGTTTGGAAACCGTGGGTATAACATATTTTACAAAATAGCGGCACGCAGGATACGATCTCACGACCACTTCTCCATTCATGATAAGCCTTACCACTACCCCATCACCAAATATATTTATGCATATATATATTATTAAATATATTTTTTTTAAAGTGTGGGTATTGAGGAATAAACCGTGGGTATAGAACTCCCGCCAAAATTTTTTTTCCCACGGAAAAAATAAATTTCCCGCACAAACACAGTAAACCTATACCCATGGTTTTTCAAAACCGTGGGTAAAGGTTTTTTTTATCAAATGACTATACTCATGGTTTTGGGGAAAACCATGGGTATAGGTCACCCTATCCCCACAGTTTTGGGAAAACCGTGGGTATAGGCATTGTTTGATACCCTATACCACAGTTTGGAAAAAACCATGGGTATAGGGTAGCCTATGCCCACGGTTTGGGGATACCGTGGGCATAGGCTATAAAAAAATTCCTATACCCACGTTTTGCCCAATATCATGGGGATAGGGTGACCTATACTCACGGTTTTCCCCAAAACTGTGGGTATAGTTCCATTTTCTAGTAGTGATTCAAGTCCCAATAAATATTCTGGAGGAATGAAGACTGAGTTTATAGGTCTAGTGAGATATAATATATATTGAATATTATTTTATTAAATAATATTTAATTTAATTCATGAATTTAGCACATGTCAAGAAATAATAATAATATTATTTTTATAGAAACGAGGCTCTATAGGGATTAAATATATAATAAAGGGAATTTTCATAATGATTTATTTCTAACCCTATTGGTATATAAAACCCAATTATATTATTTTAGTAAGAGAGCTAATTCATTTTGATTTGTCCATAATGAGACCTAGAGAGAATCCTCTCAAGTCCTTGAGCACTCCGACTCTCATAAATCTCCTAATAATGGAGAGTGATCTTCCTCCAGCTTCCACTCTCAAGTCTAGAGAGATCAAGGAGAATCTTTTAGAAGTAATTATCAGGGGGATCAAAGGCAAGCGCCTCAAGTGATATGATCTACCATGATAACACTTAAAGATTCCAACAATAACATTCAAAGATTCATGGAACACATGTGGATCAACAGTAGAGGAAATCTATTCTTGATTCCTATAACACAATGATGTTATGACATAAATCTGTTGTTAGATCCATCAATAGAGAAATAATTTCTCACCAGTTAATTATTTAATTACTTAAATTAATTATAAATATTATGTGATGATCATGTACTTTGGTTTTCGAATTTATCCATTTTCTACATTATTTTATTCAATTCCTTTAATAACACAATTTCTACTTGTGTAAATTTCAGATTAATAATCATTTTTGATAAAAAATAAAATTTGGGAATGACCCATCCAACACTTCCACTACATTCAAAACCTACAAGTGGCATCAGAGTGATCACATAAGTATTTAAAATTATTTAAAGACCATTGATTGATTTACACATTTATTATTGGGCTTTAATTACAGTTTAATTGTTCTTTAACTTGAATTGAGAGATCTATTTTATTTCTATTCATTTCTCATAAATATAATAAAATCAATTTATTTTATGAAGAAAATAACTACAAACAACTCATATGGAGGTTCCAAGGAGTCTAAACAGATAACACAAGAATACACGTTGTATAACCTAGAGGTACATGACATGTAATAGTGTTTAATGCCCCAAGAATTAATATTGAATTAATTCAAGTCATGTGCATTTATTACACATAGTAAATTTAATTTTACATCATGTGTTGACTGGGCCAGGCTGACGCACGGTCAGTCGGAGTACATGCTATGTAACTTCAGCACATAGCGTGTTGTCTCATAGTCATAGACGGTCCATGTATTCTATTTCACTACCTACATGAATGATGTCCATGTAACTCATAGACCAAACATCATGTAACCCATGTATACGCCATTTACTCTAACATTTTCCATGGCATGGTTATACACAGAGTCCCTAGGCGTGTTCTACAGATAGTCGGTGAGAATAAAAATACATGTTGTGTACTTTTACCAAAATACACAGAATCCAAAATTAATATAATGTACTATGAAAAACATATCAACATGTGTTCTATGTGGTCATAAAATTGATAGTACACACCATGTTATGGGTTATATATATATAAATTTCTAATTAATTTCTATGTATTGTTTAAATCAACATATCATGTATAAGTCATATTTCATTTATTACTCTATACGCATTGAAGCATTACATGCTGTGTAAATACCACGAGTACAATGTGTTCATTAAGTTGATAGTACACACCATAAAATTGTGTGATAAGTCATCTATTTCACATGTTTCAAGAGTAAACATTATATGAGTACAATACACATTGGGTAGTTTGGACGATTACTCACCGTGTTTCCTCCAATAAACATATTGCGCATAGATAATTTTAAATAAATTTATTTAATTTGTTTAAAATTATGATGGATGAGAATATCAATAAAATTAGAATGATAATTAAGATAAAATAATTGGTTAATTAAAGAAGATAATTAATTGATTTGAATAAAATTTATCTTAAATAAGAATGATTTGAATTGAATGCTAATTTTATTAAATGTGTGATTCGTTGCATTTATGTGGATGATCATGAGATTATACCCTACCTTTTTATGCAATTTATTTCATTTAATTTAAAATTAAATTTATTTTTTGGCATGTGTGTCATCTCTCATCTCATTATGTAAGGACCTGCATGCCCATGGTTTTGTATGTAAATTCCTTAACTAGTATATTAAATCCCTTATCCATGTAGCATTTTTAATGGATGGAGATCCCATACTAGATTAGGTGGTTTAACTTTGGAGTCAAGAAAAAACCAATCCAAGAGAATAAATAGGTGGACATACGATACTACAAAATAGGCCTTTAACCTTTATCATCACTCGAAAAATGATGATAAAGAGTACCATTTATCAGTGTCCAAAAGAAGCACTAATAAAAGGTACCCTTTCTTAGCTCTTTTTTGTTTAGAATTGATATAAGGAAACCTTTGTCAGCACTTTTCTTTAGTACTGATAAAAGGTACCCTTTATGAGTACTTTTTTTAACACTGAAAAAGGGTACCTTTTATCAGTGCTTTATTTTTAGCACTGATAAAGGGTATCCTTTATCAACACTAAAAAGCCACTGATAAAGGTCCAAAATAAAATGAAGTAATCAAACAAATAAAAATAAAAAATGGGTGAATTAAAAAATTATTAAAATTTTTACTAATTAAATAATTATTGATTAAAATGAATAAATTTAATATAAATTTATATAGATTATAAATATTAACAAATAGTATATATTAAATAAAGATATATAAAATGAACAAATTTGAATAATTAAACAAAAAAAATTACAAATGAATAACATACAAAATTATTAATGAAACAATTGTTAATAAAAATGAATAAGTTTAATATATAAATATATATATTAATTATAAATAATAATAAATAATATATATTAAATATAAATATAAAAAATGAATAAAATGTAATAATTAAAAACATATTAATATATTATTCATTTTTAATGGTTTTTATACATAATTATTCATTAATATATTTAATATATAAATATATTCATATATATATATTTCTCTCTATATATATAAAAGTATATAATATTTCCTAAAATATGATTTATATAATGAAAATAATTATGTTTTACATTAGATAAGTCATATATTTAGTGAATAATGGTTTATAATTAAAAATTAATATTAATTAAAAATACTAAATAATTGCATTGAGTAATGAAAATAATTGAATTTTATTTAATTTTTCAATTTAACATATATAAAATATGTGTTACATTGATTTCACATATATATACGTAATTAATGCATTTTTATATACAACACACACACACACAAAATTTTACGCAATTCATGAAATCATATATAGAAACACATAAACATACCAAAATGGCTCATCCATGGAGGGGATCCATGGCTCTGAAATTTGTTAATCAAAACAAAAGTATGTAACCAAACAAGGAGGAAATGTTCAACATGTGAGGAACCACATCAAACAAAAAGATGTAGAATTCAGCACAACCAAATATATCACCTGTTTTTATACTGACCACAACCATGAGATCCTCCCCTAGGATTCGAGTGATTCCCTATTCTCCATTGCATTAGTTTCAAGTATGGTGCCTTGTCTGCGAATTCACCTAATGGTTGAAAAGAAGCCTCCAACATAGCCTCCTCTAGAGTAGTCTCTGAAGTGTAAGGAACATCCCCTTCCTAGATAGTTCCCTCCTAAGCAAGCTCCTGTGTATCCTCCTCTTGAGTAGTCTCCAATGCAGAAAGAACATCCCCTTCCTGTACAACTCCCTCCTGATCAAGCTCTTATGTAGGTGAAATAACACACATAACCTTAGTTGTAGCATCATCTACACCCTTGTCTAGGGAAATCCCCTTAGAAGAGTCTTCACCAGATTTAGATCACAACAGCCTAGAATTTTTACGGTTCTGACATCATATATTCTCAAGACCTTCAAGATTGATAATTTTAAATTATGGTGTGTTAATGGAGTATAACATTGAAAAGAAATTCAGGTTTTTTGTGTCACTCCACAATGACAACACGTTAAAAGGTTTCCTTGGAGCACCATCACCATCTCTTTAGCATCCATTCAGAGTCGTAACTAGAACCTGGTGTATGGAAGCCCCATATGGTTTGTCCACCTAGAAAACAGGAAGTGACTCAGCCTGGACAGTAGGCTTCACAGCAACCAGGGAAGCAAGATGAACTTCACCATTTTCAGCCCCCAAAACCTGGTGCATATCATCATTAACAGGTCCAGTAGCAGACCCAAACCCATCTGGTTTGGCCGCCTAAGAAGATAGCACCACAACTTGGGCAGCAAGATGCGCATCAACCAGGGATGGTTGCACCACAAGCTGGACATCAAGCTATGACTCAAGCTGAACAGTAGGGCACACACTATCTGGAACAGCATGAGCAACATGCCCATCACTATCCACCATAGCACTGCCATGCTTGGCCATTGAAATCTCTCTATTCTGATCTGCTAGCACAACCAAGAGAGATCTCAATTTATTATGCATCACCATCTGGAATCCATCATCATTAAGCACCTTCATCTTACCCTTGCGAGAAAAAACCACTGCAACATAACCCATCTCCAAATTAACTTTCTCTTAAATAGAAACCTCCCATTCAAATTCATTATCATCCATGTCACCCCATAATTTTTTTGAACCAATAGCACACCCAGATAAACCATCAGTAACAACCGTGAGGGGGATAAAACCATCACTAATAGTATATGTGTGTTGGGAAGAGAAAACCTGCATAGGATCCCCATCAATAGGGACCTCAGGCATGCCTTTTTAAGGACCTCAACAAAGGAGGAAGATTCCTTCTTCCTGAAGACCCTCTTGCCTTCATTCTATCACTTGATCGTGCTCTCCAAAACTGATCAACATAGTTTCCTATCAATTTTCAATGAGAACATTAAATATTCCTTCTACATTGATCAATGGAATTATCAATACCATTACAAGAGTCACAAAATCTAGGAATCCAATCATATTGAATTGAGAGTTCAAGTTTAAAATCTCCTACAATAATAAACACATTGTTAATCAATTTATGAGATAAATCAATCTCCATAAGCACATGATCTAAGTGACCAAATATAGAACATTTTGTTTCTTTATCAGCCTTAATAGGTGACCCCACAATAGAGGAAACTTCCTATAGAATTTCTAGATTATAGAAGAACCAGCTGATACCCCTGACTATAATCCACATTTGCTTTGAGAAATTATTAAGATCGAATGGGTTCGATAAAGGATCCCACTATTGAAGTACGATATAACATTTTTTTAAAGGGATTGGACCAAATATCTAGGAAATTTTTTTAATTTCCTTAGATGAAAAAACAATATAAAAGGTACCTTTCCCAAGAGAGATCAACAACCAATAACTAAAGCCCCAAATATGAATTAGATGATCTTTGACATCAGTAAGAGACAGTGGGGAATCCCTCCACCATCCTAAAACCCGAGATAAAAGTGAGAAGCGACACTCTTCAAGACGATCCTCAAGGATTTTTAGATTAGCTTCAAAAAATTCTATGGAACCATTTTTGGTTATACACTTTTTCAATGCCTTTGAAGTATGTGAGATATTGGAGAAGAACCTACATCGTGAAGAAACATATTTTAAGCGATTGATTATTACCTTAGGGTTTCGCGCATCCCTCAAAGTTTCATTTCCATGAATAGATGAAACTCCAACACCCTTATTAACTTTATCTAGAGGAACAAAGACATCCCTCAGATCAAAATATCCATCAATAGGATCTAATATAAGCCAAGTAAAATCCAATCCCCAAATCGCTAGAAAGTCGCCACACAGAGATCCCACATTTCCTCCTCCTAATCATAAACAAAATATTTATATAATTTATTCAAATTTTAGTATTCATTTTATAATTTTATTATAAAATGATACATTTAATATATTATGTTTTTAATTGGTAATTTTTTTAATATTATTAAATTTAGGTAATAATTCATTTTTAATATTTTTATGTTTTTATTTTTAATTTTTTATGATGTATATCAGTTTCTATTTTTTATATATTAATTTACTATGTTTTAATATTTTTAACATTTATTCATCTTTATTTCAATATATATCCATATTTTCTTAATAATTTATATTTAATTAATAAAACTTATCCATTTTTCAATATTTTTAAAGTTTACTCATTTTTAATTATTCAATTTCACTCATTTTTAACATGAATTCATTTAAGATTATATATCCATTAATAATGTTAAAAATATATTTTTAAATAAATATTTATAAATATATATATTTATAATTATAAATAAATAAATATTTTTTAAATTATTCATATAATTATAAATAAATAATTATATATATTTAAATAATTATAAAACTTTAATAAATATATTTAAATAGAGAATATATTTACTATATTTATATTTATATATATTTATTATATATATAATTATAAATACATAATTAAATTTTTAAAAAATTTATAAAATTATAATAAATATATTTACTATATTTATATTTATATTTGTTTGTAACATCCTATTACCTTGATTGGGTTATTATTCCACCTTTTCTAAGTCCACTTTTGATTATGAATCCTTAAAAACAGTTTTATGGGGTTTACTATAGGTTTCAGGTCGTGTACCTGAAGTACATGGTGTGTACCTAAAGTACACACTGTGTACTTGGGGACATATTCAAGTCGTGATGTGGGGGGCAGGCTGTGAGCAAGTTCATGTCGTGTACCTGAGGTACATGTCATGTAGTGCTTAAATGCCACTTTTTAACCCGATGCAATAGGTTTATCGGTGTAACTTATCCATCATGGACTACACATCATGAACCAGAGGTACATGTCGTGACTCGGCCCGTACCCAGGTTAAATATACACATTTAGCAGTTTTTCTCATATATTCTTTCCATATCTCTTGGCTCTCAAACCAAAGCTCTCCCTAGGTGTTTTTAAAGGTGTATCACCTTCTATATCAATTTGATCGACTCCAGTTCATCATTGTTTCTATGATGCATCTATTTGGGTAATTTTTCTCTCTAATTCTTCCTTGAGATTGATCGTGATAACACCATAACCTTGCATTATCAGATCCACTGATTCAAGTTGGATGTTTCTTGTCGTCTTCTTCTATATCAATTGTGAGATCTCGTTCCGGAGGCCTTTTTCCTTTGTTGGTTGTGGTGTGACAGTCGTCTTTCTTCGAGGTATGTGGTTTTCCTTTCTTACACCAATATTTTGTATTTATGTTTGAATCAATCTTGTCATGGATTATATCCTAGGGTCTCCATTCGTTTTGTTGGGTTTCATTCTTGGTTTTGGATTTTGTTGTGGGCGTGTGTAACCCAAACTTTGAGGTAGGTGGTTTCATCTCAAGCATGTGATAATGAACCTACTTGTTTTTCTTTTCAAATTTCTTTATTAAATGATTTTTTAAATTGGCATGATTTTTGTGTGTTTTGAAAAAGGGTTTTGAAATAAAAATGGGTTCCCATGGATTTTGATAAATGTATTATTAAAGGTTTTGAATGGTTTTCAAGTCATTGAAATGGGTTTGTGAAAAATAGAACATGGGTTACCTTGGGTACTTAGGTGGAAGGATTATCTTGAGTCTATCATCTATTTTTGTTATTATCAAAGAGGTTTTTCTTGGGGATTTCCATTGTTTTCTAGGCCGATTGCTCTAGGGGACCGATATTGACATTTTGGGGGGATTACTCTTAGGGATTTCCTCTGCCACCTAGGCCCATTGTTCTAGGATCAAATTTTTGCACTTGATTATTTTGGTATGAGTAGTATACTGCCTAGACCTGTAGTATTCCTTGGTGTTGTGATACCTATGATTCTGGTTTATACTAATTGGCTTTTTGAGTTGGCCCTTATATTCATATTGATACTTGTGAAAAATTATATGTAAATATGATTTGGAAAATCATATGCCTACTCTTGTTTAGAAATGTGAAAAAGAGAATGTTTACCATGTTTTCTATAAAACTGCTTTATTACTTTTCATGCCATGTTTTATTTAAAAATGAGAATATAGAATTTTTTATATAGAGACTTGTTATGGAACACCTAGGTGGGATCTTACTGAGCCTGTTAAATCACACCCTACACACTGCTTCGGTGGTGCGTAGACCTTATTTTTCTTCTGGTGCAGGGAAAGGTAAGGCACCACAGTGAGGAGGTGAGGTTTGTGTCAGCTGATATGGGTAGCTAATGGAAAGATGGTTGGAGTTCGCCTATTCCATCATTAGAGTAGCTATTGGTTTTGAGTCCCTTATAGTAGGACTTGTCTTTTGGATTTTTTATTTTTTGTTTTAGTTGTTTTTTTTCTGCCATTTTCCTTATCATTATGGAATATATATTTTTTAGTCTTTCATTATTCCTTTCTTGCTATATATATATATATATATTCCATGTGGTTTTTCAGGTTGGGTGAAATCATTCCCTCAGTTTTGTCATTTGATGCCCGGGTGCTTATCTCCAGCCTGTGGGGATTATGAACTCCCTTCAGGCATGTGACGGATTGGGTCAGGTGTCAGGTTTGAGGGTAACCTAGGTAGTATCTTTCTTCAAATGGAATACTTCACTTCATGAAGTGATTCTTCATCCCAGCATATGTGATAAGTTCAGTCTTGTTTGATTGTCATAGAGCTTCATGGGATATTCATCCAGGCACTAAAAATATGTATTATGACATGAGAATATGGTTCTGGTGGCTAGGTATGAAGCACAACATCTCAGATTATGAGTCTCATTGTTACACCTACCAAAAGATAAAGGCAGAGCACTTGAAACCTTCTGGTATGCTTCAGCCTCTTCCAGTGCCAGTTTGGAAGTGGGATGAGGTTTCTATGGATTTTTTTATTTGGTTTCTATAGATTCCCCAATGGAAAAATGCTATATGGGTGGTTATTGATTGGTTGAAAAAGTCTCCTCACTTCAATCCAATCAAAGACACCACTAATGTTGAAGACCTAGGTAAGTTTTATGTGAAGGAGACCATGAGGTTACATGGGAGTCCTTTTGCCTTTATTTCAGATAGGGATCCTTGGTTTACCTCAAGGTTCTGTAGGAGTCTTCAAAAGGAAATGGGGACTCAGGTCAAGTTTAGAACATCTTACCATCCATAGACAGATGGCTAGATAGAGCGTGTAATTAAGATCCTAGAGGATATGCTTCATGCCTGCGTCTTATATTCGGTGGATCTCGGTATAACTATCTGGGACTGATAGATTTTTTTTACAACAAACTTTACCAGTTGTCGATCAGAATGGCTCATTTTGAAGCATTGTATGGTCACCCATTCAGATCACCTATTTTTTGGGTAGAGGTGGGTGAAGTAGCTTTGTTTGGACCATGTATGGTTTAAGAGACATCAATAATGATTTAGGAGGTGCTAAGATGTCTAGTTACATCCCAAAGTTGACAAAGATCATATACAGATCATCGTCATTGTCTTATATAGTTTTCTGTTGGTGAATGGGTTTTCTTGAAAGTTTATCCTCGTTTGGGGCACTATCGACTTTAAAAATATGGAAAGCTGGCTTCGAGATATATTGGACCATTTGACATCACTGAACAGATTGGAAAAGTTTTTTATCGGTTATAACTTCTAGTTCAACTGACAAACACTCTTGATTTTTTTTACATATCTCAGCTCCGGAAGTAGCACCCTGACCCCACTCATGTTCTAAGTTTCGAAGAAATTTAGTTAGAGCCAAATACTTCTACTTTTGGAGAAACCAGTTGATATCGTTGACTCTCATATAAAAGTCTTACATGGGAAGTCGATCTTGTTGGTAATATCTCTATGGAAACAAGGATCTGCTTCTCATGAGATTTGGGAATGCAGGTTATTGATGAGGGAGAAATGGCCTCATCTCTTTCTAGAGGATACATCTTAAAAATGACTTCCTAGGGAAATAAATTATTTATGGTGGGGAGTTTGTAACATTTTTTACGTTTATCGAGTTAGTTTTCCACCTTTTATAAGTCCCCTTTTGATTAAGAATCCTTAAAAATAGTTTTTGGGGTTTAATATAGGTTTGAGGTTGTGTACCAGAAGTACACGCCATAACCTGAAGTACATGCCACATACTTGGTGATGGATTCAAGTCGTGATGTGGGGGTCATGCCACGAGCTGGTACACATTGTGTACCTGAGGTACACGTTGTGTAGTGGTTAAATGTTGGGTTTTAACCCAAGGTGATGGGGTTTTCAACGTAACTTATCCATCATGGACTACACATTGTGACCAATAGGTACACACCATGACTCGACCCATGCCCAGGTTAAATTAATGTGTTTAGTAGTTTATCTCATCTATTCTTCTATATCTCTT
Source organism: Viscum album (assembly GCA_963277665.1). Taxonomy (NCBI): domain Eukaryota; kingdom Viridiplantae; phylum Streptophyta; class Magnoliopsida; order Santalales; family Viscaceae; genus Viscum; species Viscum album. The sequence continues at coordinate 1,695,381,939 of OY728153.1, forward strand.
GGATCTCAGACTAGAGCTCTCCCTAGGAATTTTTCATAGGTGTATCACCTCCTGAATTGATCTGATCATCTCTGGTTCATCATTGTTTCTACGGTGCGTCTCTATGGTTAAGTGTTCTCTCCGATTCTTCATTGATATTGATTGTGATAGTGCCCTATCCTTACATTATAAGATCCACTGATCCAAGTTGGATGTTTCTTATCATATTCTTCTAGATCTGATGTGAGATCTTGTTCTGGAGGACTTTTTCCTTCATTGGTTGTGGTGCGGAGGAAATCCTTCTTTAAGGTATGTGGTTTTCCTCTCAACCTATGACCTTTTGTGTTTATGTTTTAATCAATATTATCGTGGATTGGATCCTAGGGTCTCTGTTCATGTTTTTGGGTTTCGTTCTTGTTTTTGGATTCCTTTGTGGGCATGTGTGACCCAAACTTTGAGGTAGGTGGTTCCGTCTCTAGAATATGATAATGAACCTGCGTGTTTTGCTTTACAAATTGATTTATAAATTAATTTATGAAATTTTCATGATTGTTGTGTGTTTTGAAAAAGGGGTTTTAAATAAAAATGGTTTTCCATGGATTTTGATAAATAGATTATATATGGTTTTGAATAGTTTCAAGTCATTGAAATGGGTTTGTGAAAAAGAGCACATGAGTTACCTTGGGTACTTATGTGGAAGATTTAGCTTGAGGCCATCGTCCATTTTTTGTTATTATCAAGGATATTTATCTTGGAGATTTCCTCTATTTCCTAGGCACGTTGTTCTATGGGAAAGATATTGACATTTTGGGGGGATTACTCTTGGGGTTTTCCTCTACTTCCTAGGCCCATTGTTCTAGGATTAGTGTGGTGCACTTGATTATTTTGGTACTAGCAGTCTGCTTCCTAGACCTGTAATATTCCTTGTTGTCGTGATACCTATGCTCTGGGTTTATACTACTTGGATTTCTGAGTTGGCCTTGATATGCATGTTGATTCTTGTGAAGAATGATATGGAAATATGATTTAGAAAATGATATACCTGATCTTGTTTATAACTATGAAAAATGGAATGTTTACCATGTTTTCTATAAAATTGATTTACTACTTTTCATTCCATGTTTTATTTAAAAATGAACATACAAGATTTGTTATATAGATATTTGTTATGGAACACCAGGGTGGGATCCTACTGAGCGTGTAAACTCACACCCTGTGCACTTCTTCAGTGGTGCGTAGACCTTTATTTTTCTTTCGGTGCAGAAAAAGGAAAAGATCCATGGTGAGGCAGTGAGGATCATGTCAGCTGGGATGGGTAGCTGATGGATATGATTGGTGTTCGTCCATGCCATCGTTGGAGTGGATGTTAGTTTTGAGTCCCTTGCAGTTGGACTTCTCTTTAGAGTTTTTAGTTGTTGTTTCAGTTGTTCTGTTCTGTTGTTTTTCTTACAGTTATGGAATATATATTTGTTAGTCTTCTATTATTCCTTTCTTTCTCTATATATATAAGCCATGTGGTTGTTCAGTTCGGGTGAAATCATTCTCTTAGTTTTTTCATTTGATGCTTGAGTGCCGGTCGCCAGCCCGTGGGGATCGGGAACACCCTTCGGGTATGTGACGGATCGGGTCGGGTGCCTGGTTTGAGGGCAACCTGGGTCGGTTCGTTAAATTTTATATATTATATAAATATATATAAATATATATAAATATATAATTATATTTATAATTTTAAAATTATAGTAAATATGTTTAAATAATGAATATTCCTACTATATTTATATTTATATTTATTTATTAAATATATATAATTATATAAATATGTATAATGATATGAATATATTTATAATTATAAATAAATAATTATAAATTTTAAAATTTTAAAATTATAATAAATAAATATATAATTATATAAATATATTTATGATTTTTTTATTTATAATTGTAATTATAAATCTTTTATCAACACTAATGTTTTAGTAATAATAAAGATGACTTTTATAATCACTTCTTTAGTGATGATAAAGGTAGATTTTATTAGTACATATTAATTTAGCACTAATAAAAGGTATATTTATCAATGCTTTTTTGTAAGCCCTCATAAAATCCTTCTTGATTTATTTAAAGAACCCTAACCACGACTGAATCATTTGCGATATCTCTATCTTTTGAAGAACTCCCATGTTAACAGCACTCCTCTCCTCAAATTCAAGGCTCAAATCAAGGCTCAAATCAAGTGTTGATGGAATCCAAGGCTCGAATCCAAGCCTTGAATGAATAAAGGTTCGAATGAATCCAAGATTTCGCATGTGATATCTCTACTTTCTCTTGGACTAATAAAAGCTTGAATCTAAGGTATGTTATTTTATCCTCCTCACTCATTGATTTATTGTTTGGGTTTCTCATAAGGTTCTTTTGACTATATATTTTCCACCAATGCTTTCCCTTATTCTTCAAGACTTCTACTCGCTGTTGCTAAAGGTTTTTCATCATCTTCGATATCCTTAGGTAGGTGTATTTATGATTTATTTGTTCCTTAATTTGTTTCATGTTATTGGGTCTTTTAAATTGGTTTCTCTAAAATTAAAATTGTTATTTAGGTTTAATTGGATTTAAATATGCTTGTTGATCAATTTTTAAGGGATTATAATTGATTTAAAGTAGTTTTCTTGTTGATTTAGCCTTGTTTTTTATCTTCATTCAAAGGATAAATTTTATTTTTGTCCAATAAAATATTTATGATGGTTTTCATAAAGTAATTTGTTGTTTTAAAATTATTTGAGGTTGTTTATGAAATCTATTTGGGCCTTTTTGTCAAAGGTGTGCCAAGGTGTTCACCTTGGTGAGAGGCATTGAGAGGATCAACTATAGCACCTTGCCTCTGTTGAGGTGAGGCAATCTCACTAAGGCACACTAAAGGTCCATGCCTCACATGCCATTACTTTAGGCGATTAGGTGAAAGTAGAAAAATTTGTGCCCCCAAAAATCATGTCTCTTTGTCAAGGATTGGTTATTGGATTTTGGGTTGGTTAAAAACTATCAGTATGTACTATAATTTGTATTATTTTGATATTATTTATGTTTTTTTCTTTTAAATTTTTTTGAAAACAATGTATATTTAATAATGTTGTGGGATGGGTCTTAGTTTTGAGAGGTGCACGCCTCATGAAATGCCTCTCACCACATTACCAGCCTAACTTTTCACCTTATTATGCTGCATTCCTATGATAACTATGTATTGGGTAATGTATGAGTTCATTACATTGATTAATGGAGGATTGAGCTTGAGAATTTTTCTTATCTTTTATTTTGTTCTTGTGTTATTTATTTATGTTCATTTCTATAGATTCCTGTTTTCTCATTTTATGCTTATACCCATATGTATTGGTGTATATATATATATATATATATATTATACACATGAACATATTCACATGAAAATATGTGAATATTTTTATTGAGATATGTGGTGGTTTGTTCGGCAACTGGTAGTATGATCAGACTCTTTTGAGCGGAGGTAGAAGGTTGAAGACAATGGAATATTAATGTTTTTGAAATTTTTTATGTTTTTGATTAATTGTACGTACAAATTTAATTGAAAAAACATTTTTTTGAAATTATTCTAATATAGTAATTTTTCATTTATTTATGATGAAATTTTAATTGAAATTAAATTTGTATTTATTATTGTAGTTTTTTGTAATTTCAGAAACTCAGTGTTGCAGCATGACTTTATCTCGATCAAGAATAACATTGATAAAGGCCTTATTTTATCAGCGCTAAACAAGCATTAAAAAAATATTCTATTTGTTAGAGTTATTTTTACCATTGTTGAAGGACCCTTTTGATCATCATTATTTTTAGAGTTGATGAAAGATATTTCTATTAGTGTTAAGTCTCATGTATGCGATGGTGATAATAAAAAGAGGAAGAAAATCTTTAAATCCTCTTGTGTATCTATATATAATTTTCATGACACCATTGTTATAAAAGTTTATAGAATTTATTTTTTCAATATTTATCAAAAAAATGATAATTTTTTTTAAACTGTAGATCCAAATAGACCATACATAAAAAATGGTACTATCACCTCCCACCCAACCCAAAATCCTTCAATATGTGAGTTTTTTATGTGTTTTCTGAGTTTTTTTTAAAAACTTTATAATGTAAAAATATTTTTTTCTCTATGTCAAAAAGGTGGCAGGGCTCCTGCTGCATTTCGGTTAAGTTGAAAGGCACCATAAGCCCTACTATCTTTCAAAATAATAATAATTATTATTATTTAATTATACATGTTTTTGTATTTATAAATATATAGGTTTTTATATAATGATATATATATATATATATTGTGTTTTTATGTTGTTTAGAATTATGTCATTAATATTTTAAAGTGAAAATGTTTTATTTTTAAACAATAAATTTTGTGACATGTAAATAAGTTTTTGCTTATTATATTTATAATTTTTTTATTTTCAATTATGTTTTATTTTCTTGTATGTTTACAGATGTATTGTTAGTTTCTAATCTTACTTAGCTAATCATTTTTTTCCTATGTATCTTGTTATAAATAACTTATATAGGGTTTTATTCTTTATTTTATTTAGTTAAATACTATTTTTTCTATCATTATTACATAACTATAATATTATTAGTCATTATAAATATATACATTATAAATATATACATTATAAATTTATATATTGATTTGTTATATACTTACTATACTTTTTTTTAATTCATTAAAACTCATAATAAATCAATATGTAACTTGAATGAAGGGCATGAGAACTGTGGATTGTTTATACATCCACCATTACAATAGGACTGGAAGTTCTCTTAGATCGAAATCTTTTTTTATACTATTCATAACTACTATTATTTTCTACTACTCCCTTTTGGTATTTTAGAAGTCAGTCTATTCTATAGAATTAGAATATACCAGTAAAAGGTGGAGATTGTGTAGAAAGTATTTATTTTAGTGGTGTTTAATATCTAGGGTTAGTTTGAATCTATAATGTTTGAACTTCATCAATATTTTATTAAAAATTAATTTTAGTATTGTTTTAAACCATAATAATGGTATTCATAATATTTTTTTTACATTCATTTCATTTTCCATGATTTATTATATTTATGAAATGATTTTTATTTTAAACAAATTTTTAGATGTTTAGGCCATGTTTTAAATTTAATTTAGATTGTTGTTATAGTTTCTTTATTATAATATTTTAAAGTTTCCTGATTAAAATTTAATAAGTTTTCCTATTTTTTAATTATCTAACTTTGAAGGCTTATAAAATATAAGTTGTGACTAAAATATAAATGAAAATTGAAATAGTGGATAAACATTTAAAAATTCTTGATAGTAAAAATAATTTCTTTATTTTAATAGACATAATACATATATATGAATGAGTACAATAAATTTCTATGGTAAGGTTCCATCCCACATGGTGGTGTGTAAATGGTATGCATGTATTGAGATTGTCGAGCTCTGTGTCGGGGCGACATATGATGACCTGGGGAGGGATGATCCTCAGTCACTAGAACATCAAACATCACATGCTCTACCTATGTCTCAGTGGGAGGAGGTTTCAACCAGATTTCATCCTGTGAACTTGATCCTTATCCCACTAGGGTAGTATAAGGACCTATCATCATTGCAGGGGGAACCATATAGGTTTTGGAGGATCAATAACCCAAAATGGGGGAAACTGTAGATATCCTATCAAGAAAGGTGGATCCCATGCTGCCTGATGCACATCCACAATCGGTTGAGGCTGGACTACTAAAGGGTCAACCTCTGCATGTGGAACAAGTGAGGCCACATGTGAAACATGATGTAGTCTATGTCATCATCTTCATGGATCCTCAGCATCAGAAACTATTGGAGGAGGTTCCTGAGAATGAAACTTTATTTCCTGTGTAGGAACCCCCACTCTTTGGGGTAGATGATCAAAGATGCTTTTGTAAACCGTATAATAAGCTGGAATCAGCCCCAACCTTGCATCATGGACTACTTCCAGGCTAGCGACACCATCCTAATCTAGATCATTCAAGCAGATAGGCTGATTTTCTTGAGTATACTATAAATATATTCAAAATGAATTAGAAAATAGTACAATAAAAAAACTAATAAAAATTTATCGACTTACAATATCATGAAGTCCTTTACTGTGTCGAGTAAGATAAAGTAAAGACTTTGGTCTATACCATGGCTCGTACTCGACCTACTCGAAAAAATGGAATCTCATCATAGGTACACCCTGAATAAGAAGTGTTTCTTGTCTTTTTTAAAGGTTGAGATACTAGGCATGTCGTCAGTGCTAGTCTTCATCTTGCCTCCCCGTCATCTTCATGCCATGAAGTTTTTGTGTCTGTCTCAGTTGAAATTTAATGGGCTGAACATAGCCAAATTGATGCATGACTCTATCAGGCTAGTGCCACTCAATAATATGAAAGTGAATGAGTGACACTACAACCCTAACATAATGAAGTCAAATAGTGCATTATGCAGGCAACTAGTCAAATAAATCATAGTATGGCATCCATGCAATTTGAAATGACATGTGAGATTTGTCAAAAAAAGTTCCTTACTAAAAACCAAAAAATTATGATATTATGAAATTTTTGTAGATAATGATAGATTGTATATACTTACCTCGTAGAGTATAAGACTATCCAACTTGAGATGGTATGCACCCAAATGGTGTTTCAGAGTACTGATGAAGCTATGTACCTAACTCCACCTAGAAAACACAACATCAAAAGTGATAAATAATAATAAATTAAATTCAATAACTCATAAAAGAATAAGAAACCAATAGAGATGAGTGATCATACCATCATCCACACAGAGCATCATGAATAACCTCTATAGGCAGTGGGTGACCAGAAATATCAAGGTAGAGTGAGGGGATGTTCTCCCATTCCCACATCTTAAGAAGGATGATGAATCCCCTATGATCTGTGTGGTCTGTATGGCATGCCATGCATAATGCTCTATAAGTGTAATACAAGCACTAAAATCCCCAATGGCTTGATCAAATTCCCCCAGTAGCCCCAGATACATCATGTGAACATGTTTACCTAAGTGATCAATGAAGAGTGTCCCTCCAATGATCCATAATATACAGGCATGATCATAATGAAAGATAGTCTACTCATAAACATCATCGGGTAAATGTGCAAAGCATATCTCAAGTCATCCCATAGATATTGACCTGCCATATGTAGTGGTATCATTGGCCAAAATGTTGACGCCAAGAAATCACTGAATAATCTTAGGCCAGTATGCACATGTGGTCCAATTAATGGATTCCCCTAGATAGGAAGACTGCGAAGGACAACCACATCCTCGAGGGTGATAGTCATATCTCCCTCAGGTAGGTGGAATGTGTGTATATAGTCTCCACCTATCTGGGAGGGTAGAAAAAATTTGATGATAAAAAAATGTGAAATCAGATACCACAATTCTGTAGAAGCCAACACGGTGTGTGTATGGTATAATGGTTTCTGGAGGCGGCGTGTGATGATGATAGTGTGATCGATGCACCCTAATTTTTCAAACCGAATGACCATCTATCATGACCTGGGAAACATGCATAGCCTACTTAGTGAGTAGTATAGTATCCTTTATCTGTATATAAAAAATTAAATAAGTCTTGTGTAGAATATAAATATAATGTTATGGTCAGTAGAATGTTATGACTAGTCTAATGTAAGACATGAAATTTTTATTCCCATTGTTTTATGAAGTTCTTCTACCAAAAGAAAATGTAATGTATTCATGTTTCTCAAAGAATATTTCTAAAGTGTTTTTGAGATATGTTTTTACCTAAAAAAGGGTGATTTTTAAGATATGGTTTTATATATTTATATATATAAACTTTTTTTCTTAATTATCTAAAAGTTTATTATAAAATTGTATGCTTTGTAATTTATGTATTATTTCTCACATGATGGTATGTTTTATGATTATTTTATCACATGCTTGATTTATGGTTTAGCCATGGATAGTTTTATAATGTTTTCATGTCACCTCACATGAACTTTTAATATTCCTCTTAATATGACCATGAAAGTATTATTTTTATTTGATTGTAAAATTATTCAAAAATATTAAAAAATTATAAAAAATAAAGGATCTTATATTAAAACTATATAATTAGCAATATGATAAGATCAAATTGCAGATAATACATCATTGTGGCTGAGAGTGTGAACTCAATTCAATAATGTTAGGGAATCATTTTTAGTTATGAACTTCTTAATGACATATGGTACATCAAAAAAATTCCCTTGTTCTTAAGACCAGTCCATCTCATTATGTATTGTTTTAGACTTTAGTATCCCTAATTAATGCAACCATTTGATGTCAGATATCAATATCTACATGTCTTCAGGAATTGAAAAATACCGAAACTCTCCAATAGGGGTCTATGGTACAACACAATAGTTAGAAATAGTGTCTATCTAGTACACTAGATAAACATATGCTTATTATGATATGTTCATAGATTCACATGCTGTGATTGTGTGTGAGCATAGAAACCATGATGTTTGGAAGGTTCCACATTGAAATTGACTCGATTCCAATAATACCACATTTTTTTCACTGACACTATTTGTGATGGAGTCGAAATGATCTTGAACTTCAAATTGAGAGTCTTTTCATCAAAAAAGTATGGCATGATAATTAGAATATTCTTCAATGTTCTTTTCAATCTCTCATTGAAAGTGTCTTCCATACCTTATACCCTACTAAATCCCATCCAAGTGTAGTTTTTGTCTATCAATGAAGTACTTCACACAATGATAAAATGTATCCTAAACTAAGAATTTATAGGTAACTTGTTAATCCCTTTGAAGACAGCATTTATGCACTCCACAATTATTTTTCTCATGTATCCATATCTCTTCCCCGTGCCATATGGAAATTTCCATTTTTATTTTGGAATCTGCATCATATAATCACAAACTTCTTTATTAGCCATGCATATTTTTTCGAAATATTATTTAAAACTCCATTGATCTGGCTCATATTCTATATATAAGTGATCATATTTCACATAAATTAATTTTATCTTTATGTTAAAATAGTAAAAAATAACAAAGACATTGCAAACCAATCCATGTGATTTTCTTCTTCATAGGTTTTTTATGGAATGTTTTTTCACATTGCTAGAAATGTGTATAATGCAGTACCAATGATGTACATTTGGAGGTACCCATGTATTAGGATCTACATTGATTGCCTCATTTATTACTCGATGTCAATCAGATATCAAATAGACACCCCGAATGCAGGTTGAATGGTTGCTGATACATGCCAAAAACCAACTCCATGAATCACAATTTTTATTCTCTACAATGTAAAAGGAAATTGGAAGAGGTGAAAATTTTCCATCTTGTTTTTTTTTGTAATTAACAATATATCCTTGTATTTTCCATATATAAACATTCCATCAATATGTATGAACTTTTTTCTAAAATAAAATGCAAAGATATAGGGGAGGAATGCCCAAAACAACCAATGAAATTGAACACAAGATGGATCAAGTTAGTTATATTGAGACACATTCTCATTCATATGAAGATCGAAGGAAACTTTGTTGTTGTGTCTCAATATGGCTAAAAATTGTGGAAACACCCGATACGAGTCATCCTAATCACCGTAGACCTTTACAATTGCCTTATATTTCTCCATCCATGCCTTATTATAGAAAATATTATAACTTAAAGTTTTTTGTATTCTATCTTGCATAGGGGATACATGAATATCTTGGTAGGTCCTAATCATCTCGACGAAAATAGATGACATAAATTCAGCATCCAATGAGGTATGATACTATGTCAGGTTTGGCTGAACACAAGTTTGAGCTACCTCAATCTCCAAGATTCTCCAACATCCAAATGTAATGTCCGAAATCACCCTCAAGTGGAATCTATCATCATCCCCATACTTGTCACACCATATAATGTATTTTTTTGGCCCGATTACTTAACTAAATATCTACAATTCCTCTCAATGTGAAACCATTTTAGTATGTTTTTGGATGTATATTTTCTTGGAAAATTCCTTCCAACATATAATGTTTTTTAAATCTCACTAAACTAATCCACTATAACTCCATGAAACTTAGTTGTAGGAGTGAGAAAATTATAGTTAACATTTAGGCACACGTGCCATTGCTTTTGACCAATATTCAAAGAGTGGTGGATGATTTATTATTGGTCAAGGATACTGTACAATAGCTACATTTCTAGAAACCTCCTCCACAACTTATGTTGCTCCCTCCTCATTAACATTATTGTCTCTATCTATTCCATCATTACAAAAATTCTTATTATAAATTAGATTTATATGTATATCCAAGAGATCATCTATTTTCCTCTTCCACATCATATGGAATAGCCTCAATTTCTTGGTCTGAAACTTCTTCAAAAACTCTTGTAAATATACGTATTTGTATATTAAACATTATTGTTGTATAATAGAAACTTAAATATATAACTCCATCATGGTACCATATTACCATTGGGAAAATTAATTTATTTCTTGGACCCACTGTGCATCAGCAAATAATAGACAATCTAGATGCCATAGTATAGTTGGTAATTGCAAATGTCTATAGCTCATAGACTTGATCTCTTGATCAGGTCCTAGATTTAAGGAACCATGAATTCATTATTTAATTTCACTTAGGGTTACATAATAATATGTACTAACCAATGTTGTTCATTGTTTACTATAAGAATCTCCTTTCTTAGTTTGAATAACCTCCCCATAGTAGTAGAAATAGGAAAACTTGACTCTCTATATAAGAAATGTTTTTTAATCAAGATTCTAATAGTGTAACTAATATTGACAGTGATGGTTGACCATATAATCTTTATTATATTGAAATTATAGAAAGTATTTTTATACACTAAAATGTGATTCTAATGTGTTTTATATGAAATTTTATTAGAGAATAAGTCACATAATGTTTTGGAAATTGAGGTGAAAAGAAGAGAAAATAACAAATCAGTTTATTTATCATTGATAAAATTAAAATTATGATCATATAAAGTAAAATGGAGAATAAAAAATTCATTAAAGATCACATGAATTCTTTATAACAAACAATAAATACCTTTGCATTTTTCAACAGAACAAAGTTTTGATGTGATGAGCCTGACTTCAGAAGTGTGGTAAAATCCAACTTATTTTCAGGTGGAATCTTAATAACATATTCCAAAGGGATGTACTTAACTTTTGAATTTTGAAAACATTTCAACCATATAATAAAATATCTTAGATTTTATCTTTGATTTCATTAGAAGTCCTAAGATTTTTCAAAATTCATAAGTTATGTACATTCCTTTGGAAGATGTTATTAAGCTACCACTTGAAAATAAGCTAGATTTTAGCACACTTATGAATTTAGGCTCATCTAATCCAAGATATTTTCTATTGAAAATATTTAGGGCATTTCTAGTATGTTTTAAAGTATTAATGTGTTATTTAATGTGTTTTTTCTTCTCCATTTCACTTTATATGATCATAATTGTCATTTTTTCAATGATAAATAAACTGAGTTAGTGTTTTCTCTTCTTTTTTTTATTAATTTAAAAAAAATCTATGAATACTATTGTAATGAGGGTTCACCATATAATATTTATAATACTAAAATTTTAGAATATCTTATAATATCCTAACATATGATACTATTGTTTCATAGTACATTTTTTAATCATCTTAAAGGTATTTTAGTAGTTTATAAAGAAAATATGAATCCTCTAAAATAGATCCCCAAGAGTGTCAAACCAGGTGTGTAAAAATTCCTATTGTCATGTACCAGGTTTACCTGAGTTAGTCTCAAGACACATTGTTGGAGTTGTTACTCGCAGGTACATCTGTATCAGATCCACATCCACTTTTAGCATCTATACATGGATTTGATTTCCTATATAACCACATAATTTGTATTCTATCAAAATGTTAGAACATTCTATTATATCCTAAATGATGTCACTAATAATTACTTAACCATTAGTTAATAATTAGTTAATTATTATTTAATCATTATTTAACCATTAGTTAAAAATCGGTTAAGAATTAGTTAATCAATAGTTAATAATTCCTTAATAATTCCTTAATCATTACATAATAATTCTTTACTCATCCCATAATCATTATTTAATAATTGCTTAATTATTCTTTAATCATTACTTAATTATTATTTAATCATTACTTAATCAATAGTTAATCATTACTTATTTATTAGGAAATCATTACTTCTTTATTCATTACTTAATCAATATTTAATCATTATATAATAATAATTTAATAATAATTTAATTAATACTTAATCATTAGTTAATCATTACTAAATAATTATTTAAATATTCTATAATCATTAGTTAAACATTACTTAATACTCAATTAATTATTCCTTAATAATAAGTTAATAATATGATATTAATTAGTTAATTATTATTAGTTAATCATTATATGTACTCATTTTTTAATCCTAAGTTATTAATTAGTTAATATATACTTAATCATTACTAATAATAACTATTATTTCTAAACTATATATAACTAACTAAACTACTTAATAAATAACATATTTAGAACTAACTAAAAATAAATAAATTAAATAAATAAATAATGTTAAATTAAATAAGAAAAAATACATTAAAATGATGCTTCACAAAGAACTAGGACTTATTTTAGGCTACTGTATCCATCATTCATGAAGAATACTTCTTGTAGAGAGAGAGACGGTGGAATGTAGAGAGAAGAGTGAATTTTTAAGTGGGGTGGGGGTGCTCGTTTATTGAGAGTAAAAGGAAAGGCAGTAGGGGGAGGATTTCACTTTATCTTTAGGTGAAAGGAAAAACCCCCCTAGATTCCATTTATATGTCACTGATCTAGGTAAAAGATGGTGGGGGATCTGCCACCTATCAATAAATTGGTAAGGTAGTCGAACCTATTCTTCCTTTCTGACACAACAAAATATTTTAAACCTATATATTTTTTAAAAAAAAATGAGAAAACTTATTAAAAAAGTCTTTAATTTCCCATTAATAGTTGCATGAAGAACAAAACATGCAATATTAGAAGCTTCCAACTCGTATCATTAATGAAACAGAAATGGTACTTCAGTTAAATTAAAGAAGAAATCAGGTATGGCGTGGAAAATGATAGGGTCTCGAATGGGGCATGACAAAGAGAATCTTTAGTGTCATCTTAACCAAACCCCCAACCCTCACTTCCCTGGGAGTAGTGTGGTGGTCGCTGTAACTCCTTGACCCCAGTTACCTAGAGTCGGTGCATTATTACATAAAATTGGCATGATACAAGGAATCATGTCCCGAAAGACCGATTAGTTTTGTATCCTTAGAAGTAATAGATACATACATAAGTTTCACATTACATCAGGAAATAAAAAAACAACATTGTGTCCCCTTTGAAGACTCTTATATCCCTTAGCCTATTCCTACAGGTTAATCATAATACACTTCTCCACATCCTATAAAAATAAAACATAAGAAAGGGGTGAGCTCAAATACTCAGTAAGGATAACAATATAGAGTAAACTATCATAGATAAGCATAAACATTTAAGGTAATGTATAAGACTAAAACATAATCCTTTTAAACATAAACTTAAGCATGATATCAAAAATATAAATCAAATAATTCCATTTAATTATTCACATGGATATTCTATTAGTCAAATAATCACATGTAATATTAATAGAAAATTTCATAATAATGGAATGCATAATGTCGAACATCATAACCACATATCCAAGGCCTCGTTCCAAGACTACAAATAAAATTTTGTCAAGGCCTTGTTCCAAGACACCAGTTTCTCTCATGAAACCTACTGATGCATCGAGGAGCTATAGCAGGCTCCACCTGTAACTTACTAAGTGCAATGCATTCCTCACGTGAAGAGGTTAAAACATAACATGAACATTCGTATTAAAACTAGCATACAAAATGTTAATACTTTAACCATAAACCATGAATGGTATAAAAACATCACATCCATAGTAAAACATATCATAACTCATTTAATACAATATGGATGATTTTATTATAGTAAATCAACCTCAAAAAATAATAACATCCAATAAAGAATGTTGACATAGTTGAAAATAATCAATAAAACTCTTTTAGAGAAATACCCCTTTTTAAGAAATCATTTAAAAGTAACACAATTTATAAAGGAATTCATTTAAAATATATTTTTGAATCAAATTTTTCCATACCACTTTTAAACTTTTGAAAGAAATTAACACTTTAAAACAATCATGTCAACGTAAATAAATCCTTAAAATAATTTTGAAAACATGGACATTAATTAAAATATTTAGAAAAATAAATCTTTAAAAAAATTTAAAATGATGATCTAGTTAAATATTCTCTTCTATAAAACTTAAAATATACCTCTTTAAAACATTTTAATGAAACATGGACATAGATGATAAATATGTCCAAGTAGATACTTACAAATAAACAATCTCTAATAAAAATGAGATTGATGAAATAACCCTTACGTTGTACTTTTACTTGATTGAGGGTACATTAACCTCCTTTATAATAGTTAAATAATTTTTATTAAATTATACAAGAAAAAAATACATAAATATGATATCATATATGATCTTATAATATTGCTTTGTTAATAATATTTCAGAAGTATCATTATTTCGGGTGTTAACTAATTTTTTTTCCTTTATATTATTTGTTATATAATCCATTTTTGTTATGGTTAGGATGTATTTTATTCTTATCCATAATGGTATTAAGTTCTTATAAAAAATTTAATCATAAAATGAAAATTGTTCTTGAATGGTTATGATGGGGAATGAAACTCATCGCGTTCATGGAGACGGTAATCCGTACGTATGCATGAGCGAAAATATCATTATATTGATGGTAAAATCATATGTAATTAGATGGTATATCATATTTATATAATAATTAACATGTTATATTTTTTATTTACATCATTTATACTCATTATTATACCCATCTAAATAATTAAGTGTTGGATAACAAACTACACCACGGCGTGGAGATGGTAAGCCGCACGTACGCACATATGGTGACTTGTCATTCATAGGATCGATAGAATAATAAATATAGTTGTACCATATTTATAATAACATCATAGTATGTATAAGGTACTGGAGTTATTATTTTGGTATGGAAACAACAAAGAAAGAGGAAGTAGAAGAAGAAAATAACTTTGAAATAGGTGGTGAAATTATTACATCTTCTTTGGGTGTTTCCTTCTGAGTTGATCAAAAGGGATCCTTAAATTGGCTTTATGATAAAAGTAAGGCCTCTGAGTCGAAGTGAGGGTAGTTTTTAGGATATTTGAGCAGGGGTTGTCTGATAAAAATGTTTTTGGAGGTGTGATTTTGAGAAAAGGATAATTACTCTTTTATAAAAGTGGTGAGGGTCACTTTAGAAAAGACTTGAAATATTATTTTATTATACAATCATATTCAGTTTATAATAGATCCAAAAGGATTTATTTAGAGGATAAGGTTATGATGGGTTGAAAAACTCTCAAAAAATAGGTTTTATACAGGTTTTATGTCACCATATTAACCTTATCTTTTAGATTTAACTCTTAGTTAAATATTTAAAATTTTACCATGTATTCTTGTATTATTATAATAAATGATTAATAAACTTAATAAAAAAATCCAAGATAACCCCAAGTGGTTAATTATTGATATATATAACTTTATCTAAGTTTTTTGGTCGATCCGTAGATTTTTATGAATATTACATCAATTAATAATATAGTATTTGTTTTAAAAACTCATTTATGTCAATTTTGACACTATTTGGTATTATGTTTTTTTTAAAAGTCATAACAACTTTATCACTTCGTAAAAAATTTATTTAATCAACCCTAAAAAGTCATATTAACCTATAAAATTAGTTTAATTCATCATAAGTCTCAATTTACATTTATTTGGATATTTATAATATTAATTATTTTAATCTTTCATTAATAAGGTAATTACTGCATCATCATTGTGTCATTAATAAATTTAATTATTTAATGTCTAAAAATTATAAATAAAATACCATTATGTAGGAAATATTTTTAGATTTATAATGAATATTTATAGTTTAATTTATCTCATTTATAACTCTATATTAAAAATGACATAGTGATTAAACTTTGAATTTAACACTTTTAGCTCTTCTTACAAAAATGATAATAAATGTCCTAATCTAATCCAAGTGGACCAAAAGGATCATATTTTATTCCTACGATTTATTTTGGTCGAAATAGACTTATCCAATAGAATTAGTACATGTGTTAGGGTAATTATAATATCATTTTTTACCTTTAATTTCCCTATTTAATTTTAATTGTGGCAAATAAAAGTCAAAAGTTACTACTCACCAAAAATTATTTTTATCTCATTGGACCACATTTTACTTATTGATGTCAACTCTTTCTCTCAAGTTTTTGAAATTCAATTCACAGAAGCGGTAAAATTACGTTTTATACAAATTTTCAAATGGACCTAGAAGGTGGGTAAAAGATGGTAAAAAGTTCAATAAAATTTTATATATGTAAAGTTATTATAAAATGTATCCAATGAATTTCATTGAACATATATAGGTATTATGTGTTTATTTTTACATAAAATAAATTTAAATAAAATAAATAATTATTTAAATAAAAATTCGGTTTAAAACAACAACGTAGTGTTTTCAATATTCATCAAAAATTGAAAGTTTTTAGAAAAATACAAAAAATTCACCCTAATCTAATTTTGATATTCTGAATCCAAAAATGAAGTCCATTATGAAAAATAAAATTTATAAAATTTTAAAAAGTGGGTATTACTATTCATAATGGATAGTTTGATTGGCCCTGGTGTGTTAGAACTCAAAGTTTCGTACAACACAAGCTATTGTATTATTCAAAGAGAAGCATACCCTGGAAGATTGGGGTGTTACTTTATTCCCTCCATCAAATAATTTCATTCTAAAAAGTTCTAGGATGCTACTACATAAAAATATTCAGGTGGTTCTTCATCATAAGTTCCTCAGGTTCCCATGTTGCCTCTTCCATATTATGGTTTTTCTATATAACTTTTACCAGAAGAGTCGTCCGATATCTCAACACTTGTTATCTGTTATCAAGAATCTTGATAGGCTCTTCAAAATAAGATAGATTGGGTTCCAATTCTATTTCTTCATATGTGAGTACATGCTTTGGGTCAGGAATGTATTTTCTCAATAGTGATACGTGGAACACATCATGAACATTGGAGAGACTTGGCAGAATTTCCAAACAATAAGCTACAACTTCAATTCATTCTAGAATTTTGAAAGGTCTGATGTACCTGGGACTTAATTTTCCCTTCTTACCGAATCATATAACACCCTTCTATGGAGATACATTCAAGAAAACATGATCTCCTACTTTAAATTCAAAATCTTTCCTTTGGCTATCGACATAGATCTTTTGCCTACTCTGAGCTGCTTTGATGCGGGTTTGAATAACCTTCACCTTTTCCATTGTTTCCTTAACAATTTCTATGCCTACGAGTTTTAATTCACCAACATCATCCCAAAAAGTTGGTGTGTGACATCTCTTTCCATATAACACTTCATATGGTGCCATCTGAATACTTGAATGGAAGCTATTGTTATAGGAAAATTCTACCAGAGGTAAATATTGATCCCGCATACCTTGAAAGTCAAGTGAACAAGATCTCAACATGTATTCTACGGTTTGAATAGTCCATTCTGATTGTCCATCAGTTTGAGGGTGGTTGGCAGTGCTCAAATAAAGTTTAGTATCCAATGCCTTCTAAAGACTTTTCCAGAATCTTGATTTAAAATGGGGATCACGATCAGAAACAATCTATAGGGGTTCTTCATGAAGTCTTACAACATCATTAATATATAGTCTTGCTAAAATTTCAAGTGGTAAATCTTCTCTTATAGAAAGAAAATGTGTTGACTTGTTAAGATGATCAACAATGACCTATATTTCATTAATCCTTGTAAAATTATTTGGTAGCCCCATGAAAATTTCCATCATAATATCATCCCATTTCCACTCAGGTATGGGAAGAGGTTCCATTACTCCTCTAGTATGTTGTCTTCTATCCTTCACCTATTGAAAAACCATACATCTGGACACATAATAAGCAATCTCCCTCTTCATGTTGTCCCACCAAAAATGTTCCTTCAAATCTCTATACATCTTAGTGCTACCAGGTTGTATATAGAAATTGGAGCTATGAGAATCATCCAACAATTCCCTTTTTAGATCAGGTACTTCAGGAACACAATGTCTCTTCCCAAATTTCAAAATTCCATCTTCATATAAGAAGTCAATAAATCTCCCATCATTCAAAGCTTCAATTTTCTTTTAAAACTCCTCATCATCAATCTGAGAACTTTTTATCCTTTCTAGTAAAGTTGGATTGTAAACCATTTGAAAAAGTATTGATGTATCACCTTCCATGATTATTCCCATATCCATCTTTACTATATCCATGAACATAGGATCCCTTTAAACTGTTATCTTTTTCAAAAATTCATGATCTTTTCTGCTGAAAGCATCTACCACCTTATTTGCCTTCTCCGGGTGGTAGTGTATAGTGAAATTATAATATTTGAGTAGTTCAATCCATCATCTTTTCCTCATGTTGATTTCTTTCTGTGAGAAAATATACTTTAAACTCTTGTGATCGATATATATCTCACATTTTTCACCATAGAGATAGTGTCTCCATATCTTCAAAGAAAATATTACAACTGCTAAATCAAGATCATGAGTAGGATAGTTTTGTTTATTAATTTTTAGTTGTCGTGATTCATAGGCAATAACCCTATCATTCTGCATAAGGACACAACCAAGTCCTTTATTTGAAGCATCACTATAAATAACAAACCCATCATTCCCTGATGGTAGAGTCAAGATAGGAGCATTGACTAATCTTCTATTCGTTTCTTCAAAACATTCTTCACACTCTTTTTTCCAAAACAATTTAACCCCTTTACGTGTGAGCTTGGTTAATGGGTTATCCAATCGGGCAAACTCTTGGACGAAATGCCGATAATAACCAGCTAAACCAATAAAAATGTATACCTCAGTTATACTCATCAGTGCAGGACATTCTTGTATTGCTCTTGTCTTAGAAGGATCAACAGAGATTCCATCCTTAGAGACAATATGTCCAAGAAAATAAATCTTCAGAAGCCAGAATTCACACTTGATAAACTTACCATATAATTCATTCCTTCTAATATTATTTAGAATAGTGAACAAGTGAATTTCATGATCTTCATAGATTTTGGAGTAAACTAAGATATCATCAATAAATAACACTACAAAGTCCTCAAGATATTCCTTGAAAAATCTATTCATTAGATCCATCAAAATAAAGGGTGAATTAGTCAGTCCAAAAGGCATTACTGTAAACTTGTAATTCCCATACCTGGTATGAAATAATTTCTTTGGAATATCTTCCTTCATCACACACAACTGATGATATCCAGATTGAAGGTCAATCTTTGAAAAATGTTGAGCTCCATGAAGTTGATTGAATAAATCATCAATGTGAGGTAGGGGATACTTGTTATTTATTATTATAGCATTGATCACCCTGTATTCAATGCCTAACCTCATAGATCCATCTTTCTTCTTAAAAAAAGAATAGGGGATCCCCGTGAAGAAACACTAGGGCGAATAAATCCTTTATTAATATATTCCTCTATTTGTTTCTTTGGTTCCACTAATTCCACAGTGGCCATTCTATAAGGGGTCTTTGATATGGGCCTTAAAACGAGAATTAAATCAATAGAAAACTCAATTTCTTATTCTGTAGGATGTCTAGGTAAATCCTCTGGAATCACATCAACATATTCTTTCACAACAGGTGCATCCTCTATTTGAACATTCCTTTCCTCACCCATAGTTATTTCACTCTCTTCCTCCCTAATAATTAGATTTATTAGAGCT
This sequence comes from Viscum album, assembly GCA_963277665.1. NCBI lineage: Eukaryota > Viridiplantae > Streptophyta > Magnoliopsida > Santalales > Viscaceae > Viscum > Viscum album. The sequence continues at coordinate 1,695,401,938 of OY728153.1, forward strand.
AAATGGGGATGGATCTATATAAGAATCAGGTGGTGACATTTCTGCTCTAAAGATAAGGTACTCCTTATCATCATAGAAAATTGTAACCTTCTTCTTCTTATAATAATTTTTTTCATCATCGTCTGAAAACCAATCCATACCGAGGATTATATCAAATTAAATCATGGTTATAATGATGAGATCATTATATAAAGAACATTTATATGCCCTAATGGGAACTGGTTCACAAAACTCTGTTGTAATGATACTTACCTTATGAGTTTTGACTAACAACTCCCTTGTTAATTCAAATAGTAAATATCTAATTGTATTTGAAAACTGGGAAGATATAAAACAATGTGATGATACAAAATCAAATAAGTCTTTGGCTAAACTTGAGGAACCCATTAAATTACCTGCCACTACGTCATTCAGAGCTTCAACCTCAGCAGTAGTGATCACATAAGCTTGTCCTCTGTACCTTGGCCTTTTTTAAGGTATGTTTCCATGGTGCTTAAAACATTCATTTTCATAATTACCCATTTCTATATAATTGTAGCATTCAACATTAACAGTCTCTTTATTTCTCATGCAATCACGATCGTAGTGGTATTTTTCACCACACATGTAATAGACTCCCATTTCCTTCAGAAAAGTACCAGGGTGTTTCTTCCCACATTTACCACAGGATGGAAATTAAACTTTTCCCTTATTCCCCTTATTTCCATTTCCAGTTTGTTCAGTAGATATATTCTTCTTTGGCTTTTCTTTAAAGTTTTAATACATAGAGAATTTTTTTTCTCTATTGATAGCACACGAGACAATATATTTTTATGATGAGAAGGATTGTAAGACTAATGCTCAATAGAGAAATGGTTTTAACCCATAAAATAATCAATCAATATTAATCCTTTGGTTATGTATATAATCTGCAACATGCCTTGCTAACCTTGTAAAGTTAGACTCATACTTTGCAACATTCTCATCCTCCTTTTGCCTCAGACTTAGAAATTGTCTTTCCATATCCGCTCGATGGTCACAAGGAAAGTATTTTTCTAAGAAAAGTTCTTTAAACTCCCTCCATTCCATATTTGATACTTCTTTATCCTCTTTTGTGTTTTGAATTAAGGACAACCATTGATATGAATCTTCTGTGAAGTGATAAATTTCCATGACAACTTTTTCCATTTTTCTACTACCCAAATCATGAAATATTTTCTCTAACGAACTTATCCATTTCTCAAATACAAATGGATTTTTAGTCCCATTGAATGTTTGTGGTTGTTTCCCCATAAAGCGATCTAACATTGATCCTCTGAGTTGTAGATCAGGATGCTCTATATGGGTAAGGTATGGAAATATTTACATGGATTATGTGCATTGATACAGTTTCCATTCCTTCCACTAGGTGACATTTCTAAACAATGGCATACACTAGATTAGTTTATGAATAGAAGTACATAATTCAAAACTTGTAAAATACTTAATATAAATTGAACAGTTTATGGATATAATCCATAATCATAAAAGAAAAAATTTGAGGAGGTATATACTCATAAATCCTTCATAATGTTTTGTAAAGAAAATGTGAATTATCCTAAGCACATCCCTCAGGAGTGTTGTAACCAAGAGTGCAGCAAGGCCCGTTTTCGTGTACCAGGATACCTTGGGTCAAGATCAGAACTCCTTGTCAGAGTTTTCACTCTTGGGTACATCTGTTCCAGATCCACCTCTACCTACTTGTATCCATACAGGGATACATTTCTTGGAAAACTAAAAAAATATCTACATTACCAAAATTCTAGGAAGTTCTTATATAATAATCCTCAAATTATATCTTAGGGTAATGTTCTCTAATCATAGTTTTTCTAAATATAGTTTCCAAGGTTTTTACTAAATTTACTCTTATACCAACTATAACGCCCCGACCCCAATTACCCAGATTTGGTGCATTATTACATAACATTGGCATGATACAAGGAATCATGTCCTGAAATACCGATCAGTTTAGTATCCTTAGAAGTACTAGATACATACATAAGTTTTACATTACATCATGAAATAAAAAAAATTGTGTCCCCTTTAAACACTCTTATATCCCTTATCCTATTCCTATTGGTTAATCATAATATACTTCTTCGCATCCTTGGAAAAATAAAACATACGAAAAGGGTGAGATCAAATTATCAATAAGGATAACAATATAGCATAAACTATCATAAATAAGTATAAACATTTAAGGCAATGTATAAGACTAAAACACAATCCTTTTAAACTTAAACTTTAGAATAATATGGCAAAGATAAATCAAATAATTCCATTTACTTATTCACATGGATATTCTACTAGTTGAATAATCACAAGTAATATGAATATCCAATTTCATAATGATGGAATGCATAATGCTGGAAATCATAACCACATAGTCAAGGTCTTTTTCCAAGACTAGAAATAAGATTTTATCAAGGCCTTGTGCCAAGACACTAGTTTGTCTCATGAGACCTACTGATGCATCAAGGAGCTATAGAGGGCTCCACCTGTCACTTACTAAGTCCAATGCATTCCTTATATGAAGAGGTTAAAACATAAAAAAAAACATCACTATTAAAACTAGAATACAAAATGATAATACTTTAACCATAAACTATGAATAGTATAAAAATAGAACATCCATAGTCAAACATATCATAACTCATTCAATGAAAAATAGAATATTTTATTATAGTAAATCAACCTCAATCAAGAATAATTTCCAATAAAGGATGTTGACATAGTTGAAAATAATCAATAAAACTCTTTGAGATAAATACCCATTTTTAAGAAATCATTTAAAAGTCGCAGAATTTCTAAACAAAGTTATTTAAAATATATTTTTTCATCAAAGTTTCCCATACCACTTCGAAACTTTTGAAAGAAATTAACACTTCAAAACAATCATGTCTACATAAATAAATCCTTAAAATCATTTTGAAAACAAGGACATTAATTAAAATATTTAGAAAAATAAATCTTTAAAAACATTTAAAATGATGATCTAGTTAAATATTACCTTCCATAAAAACTTAAAATATTAATTTTAAATCATTTTAATGAAACATTTACATATCTGATAAATATATCCCAGTAAGTACTTATAGATAAACAATATCAGATGATTGAGGAAATAACCCTTAATTTGTACTCTTCCTTGATTGAGGGTACATTAACCTCCTATATAATAGTTAAATAATTGTTATTAAATTATACAAGAACCAAATACATAAATATGATATCATATATGATCTTCTAATATGGCTTTGTTAATAATATTTTAGTAGTATCATTGTTTTGGGTGTTAACTAATTCATTTTCCTTCATATGATTTGTTACGTAAGCCATGTTAGTTTGGATAGGATGTATTTGATTAATATCCAAAATGATATTAAGTTCTTAAACATTATTTTTAATCATAAAATGAAAATTATTCTTGAATGGTTATGATGGGGAATGAGACTCATCACGTTCGTGGAGACGGTAATCCGTACGTACGCACGAGCGGCAATATCATTCCATTGATGGTGAAATAGTATGTAATTGGATGGTATATCATATATAAAGAATCATTAAAATTTTATATTTATTATTTACATAATTTATACTCATTATTATACCCATCCAAAAAATGAATAGTTGAATAACAAACTACACCACGACGTGGAGACGGTAAGCCGTACGTATGCACGTATGATGAATTTTCATTCATAGGATGGGTAGAATAATTAATATAGTTGTACCATATTTATACTAACATAAAATTATTTATAAGGTACTAGAGATATTATTTTGGTATGTAAACAATAAAGAAAGAGGAATTGGAAGAAGAGAAGAACTTTGAAAGAGGTGGTGAAATTATTACCTCTTCTTCGGGTGTTTCCTTTTTAGTTGATCAAAAGGGCTACTTGGGAAGGATTTCAGATAAAATTAATACCTATAGGTAGAATTGAGGGTATTTAGGAGGATATTTGAGCAGGTTTTGGCTGAGCCAAATGGATATGGAGGTGTGATTTTGAGAGAAGGGGAAGTACCCTTTTATAAGAGAGGTGATAGTCACTTTTGGAAAAGATTGAAATATTATTTTATTATACAATCATATTCGATTTATAATGGCTCCAAAAAGATTTATTTAGAGGATAAGTTAGGGCTGGGTCAATAACCTCTCAACCAATAGGTTTTAGATAGGTTTAGGTCACCATATTAACCTTATATTTTAGATTTAAGTATTAGTTAAGTAGTTTAAAATTTACCATGCATTCTTGTATTATTATAATAAATGGTTAATAAACTTATTATAAAAAGACAAGAGAACCCCAAGTGGTTAATTATTGACATATATAACCTTATCTAAGTCCTTTTACTAAACCTTAAATTTTTACGAATATTATATCAATTAATAATATAGTATTTGTCTTAAAAACACATTTATGTCAATTTTTACACTATTTGGTATTTTGTTTTTGTGAAAGTCATACCAACTTTATCAATTTGAAAAAAATTATTTAATCAACTCTAAAATGTCATATTAACTTAGAAAATTAGAGTGATTCATCAAAAGTCTCAATTTACATTTATTTGGATATTTATAAAATCAATTATTTTAATCTTTCATTAATAAGGTAATTACTGCATCATCATTTTGTCATAAATAAATTTAATTATTTAATGTCTAAAATTTATAAATAAAATACAATTATGTATAAAATCTTTTTAGATTTATAATTAATATTTATAGTCTAATTTATCTTATGTATAACTCTATATTAAAAATGGTTTAGTTATTAAACTTTGAATTTAACACTTTCAACTCTTCTTTAAATAAAACAATAATAAATGTCCTAATCTAATACAAGTGGACCAAAAGGATAATATTTTTTCCTAAGGTTTATTTTGGTTGAAAGAAACTTATCTAATAGAATTAGGACAAGTGTTAGGATAATTATAATATCATTTTTTACCTTTAATTATCCCATTTACTTTTAACTGTTGTAAATAAAAGTCAAAAGTTACTATTCAACAAAAAATATTTTCATCTTATAGAACCAAATTTTACTTACTGATGTCAACAGTGCGACTCATATTTTTGAAATTAAATTCATATAAGTGGTAAAAATATGTTTTATGAAAATTTTTAAATGCACCTAGAAGGTGGGTAAAAGACAGTAAAAAGTTCAATAACATTTTATATATCTAAAATTATTATAAAATGACTATAATGAATAAAATTGAACATATATAGGTATTATTTATATATTTTTACCTAAAATAAATTTAAATAAAATATCTAATTATTTAAATAAAAATTTTATTTTAAACAATAACACAATGTTTTTCACTATTCATCAAAAATTGAATGTTTTCAGAAAAATACCAAAAATTCAACATAAGATAATTTTAATATTCCGAATCCAAAAATGAATTCCATTTTGAAAAATAAAATTTATAAGAATTTAAAAAGTGTTTATTACTATTCATAATGGCTAGTTTTATTGGTCATGGTGTGTTAGAACTCGAAGTTGTGTACAATGCAAGCTATTGTATTATTCAAAGAGAAGCATACCGTGGAAGCTTGGGGTGTTATAGTCGTGCCTCCCATCTTTTTCCAACTATCATACCTCAATATATTTTTTGAAATGGCTCCACAGTGAGTCTTGTACATTGAAATCCTCCCACAAAACAACAATCTTCTCATCCTCTTACCCTTTATAGAAAATCTGCATCCCTACGGTCATGGTGAGCAATGGAAGAAATCCCTTCATTCCATGCAGATTGGGGTTGGGATTTCCATCGACAAAGATGGAGATGACTACTGAAGTGGACCATAATGATGGGGAGTCTGGATCAGTAGCATTGATTATGGGGAAGGTGAAGGTGGACAAACACTACCACAAAAAGGCCTTTAATAGCGTTGACCTTTATCACCGCTGATAAAGGTGCCCTTTATCAATGATAAAAAAATCATTGATAAAGGGTACCATTTATAATCATTTAATAAAAAATCTTAATAAAAGGTACTATTTTTCATGGATTTTTTTGTTTAGTGCTGATAAAGGGTAAACTTTATCAATGCTTTTCTTTAGCGCTAATAAAAGGTACCCTTTATGAACACTTTCTTTTAGCATTGAAAAAGGGTTCCCTTTATTAGTACTTTATTTTTAGTACTGATAAAAGATATCCTTAATCAGCTCTAAAAACTGATAAAGGTCCTAGATAAAACAAAATAATTAAAAAAATAAAAAATAAACAATAAAAATGTGTAAATTTAAAAAAATATTTAAACATTTATTAGTTATATAATTATTGATAAAAATGAACAAATTTAATATACGTATATATAGATTATAAATATTAATAAATAGTATATATTAAATATAGATATATAAAGTGAATAAATTGTATAAAATAAATAAAAAGAATTAAAAATGAATAAATTGTTAGAATTAAACAAAAAATTAAAAATGAATAAATTACAAAATTATTAGAAAATCGATTAATGAAACAATTATTAATATAAATAAATAAGTTTATATATATATATATTAATTATAAATAGTAATAAATAATATATATTAAATTTAAATATAAAAAATAAAAAATGTAATAATTAAAAACATATTAATTTCTTATTCATTTTTAATGGGTTTTAAACATAATTATTCATTAATATATTTAATATTGAAATATATTCATATATATTTCTATATATATATATGAATGTATATAATATTTCATAAAATATGATTTATACAATATAAAATATTTATACTTTACATTAAATATGTCATATATTTAGTGAATAATGGTTTATAATTAAAAACTAATATTAAATAAAAATACTGACTAATTGCATCGAATAATGGACATAATTGAATGTAATTTGTTTTTGAAATTTAATATATATCAAACATGTGTTACATTGATTTCACATGCATATATGTGATTAATGTATTTTTATATACAACACACACACACAAATATTTATGTAATTAATGAAATCTTATATAGAAACACATACACATAATATTTATATAATTTATTAAAATTTTAGCATCCATTTTAAAATTTCATTATGAAATAAAACTTTTAATATATTATGTTTTTAATTAGTACATTTTATTTATTTATTTTTAATATTATTACATTTAGGAATTAATTCATTTTTAATATTTTTTAGTTTTTTGGGAATTTAATCATTATTTTTTTTTTTTATATATTTACTATGTTTCAATATTTTCAATATGTATTCATCTTTATTTCAATATATGTTCAAATTTTCTTAATAATTTATATTTAATTAACAAAACTTATCCCTTTTTTCAACATTTTTAAAGTATGCTCATTTTTAATTATTTAATTTCACTCATTTTTAACACGCATGCATTTAAGATTATATATTCAATAATAATGTTAAAAATATATTAGAAAATAAATATTTATAAATAAATATTTGTAAATAAATATGTTTATAAATGCATATTTACTGTATTTATAAATTTATATATTTATAATTATAAATAATAATAATAATTATTTTTAGAAGTATTTATATAATTATAAATAAATAATTATATATATATTTAAATAATTATAAAATTATATTAAATTTATTTAAATAAAGAATATATTTGCTATATTTATATATATTTATTATATATATAATTATATAAATATATATAATGCTATAAAAATATAAATATTATTTTTTAAAAAGTATTTATATAATTATAAATAAATAATTATATATTTAAATAATTATAAAATTATAAGAAATATATTTAAATAATAAATATATTATATATTATATTTATATTTATTTATTAAATATATATATATAATTATATAATTATATTTATAATTATATAATTATAATAAATATATTTACATAATGAATATACTTACTATTTATATATTTATATATATAATTATATAAATGTATATAATGTTATAAATATATTTATAATTATAAATAAATAATTATTAATATATTTAAAAATATATTTATAAATGTATATTTACTATTTATAAAATTATATATTTAAAATTATAAATAAAAATATAACTTTTTCAAAAAAGTATTTGTATAATTATATGCTCCCATAAGATAATGAGATTATTAGCTGAACACGTGATGCTAAACGAATGCTACATTTAATGAGTGTGATCTATGAAAGAATACATGCCTATCCAAATAATTGTATACTATTTCACACGGACCAAAATTTACTTAAAGAATGCCCAAATTGTGGTGTTTCTTGATACAATAATGATGAATTGGGTCATACAAAATTTGTATGGTACTTTCTAGTAATTCCAAGGTTTATGCCCTTATGTGGAAGTGGGGATACTATAAGACAATTGATGTGACATGCAAATACAAGAAATGAAGATAGGAAACCTCATCACCCCACACTCTCATCTGCAGAAGTGAATTGGTCACAAGTATCATGAATTTGGAAACAAGTTGAGAAAACTTCATCTCGCATTATCTATAGATTGAGTGGATTGGTTTGGTTTTTAAAGTAGAACTCACAATACTTGTTTGGTTATGTTGGTAAATTATAACTTTTTTCCACTGTTATGCATTAAATGAAAATACATTCAGTTATCTATGCTTATATCAGGATCAAAACAACTGGGTAATGATATTGATATTTATTTGGTTCCATTGATCAAAGATTTAAAATTATTATAGGATTCAGATGTTACATTGTATGATGATTATATAAATAAATATTTCATGTCGAGAGCCATACTGTACGTGATAATAAATGAATTTATTGCTTATAGAAAATTTTCAGGATATAGCATCAAAGGAACTCATGGGTGTCCCATTTGTGAATAAGGTATATAGTCAATTAGGTTGAAACATTCATTGAAGACTGTGTTTTAAGGACATCATAGATCTCTACCATGATATCATAAGTACTAATCTTGGATGACATTTTTTTATGGGAGTTCTGAATTACACACAACACCGCCTCCACTAGTAGGTGATCAACTATTTGAGAAAGTAAAAGATATGGACATTGCTTTTGGTAAACCTTTTTTGAATAGACTTATGAATACCTGTTGGAAAAAGAGATCATTTTTTTGAATTATCATAATGGAATTTTTTTTACATCATGAATTTTATTGATGTTATGCATATTGAGAAAAATATATGTGATAGTGTCATTGGAAAGTTACTAAATGCACTCAAAAAACAAAGGATGTAATTAAGGCTATGTTGGACATGATTTACATCAGAATACATGAAAAGTTGGTTCCAATGAAGGGTGAAAATGGAATTTTATTCCTCCAGCTACTTTCACTTTTTTAGGTAGGATAGATATCAGTGTGGAAACTTTTTGAATGAGGTAAAGGTTCCATAGTGGTATTCATCAAATATCAATAATATCATGTCAATTATTGATTTAAAGTTAAAGGGTATGAAATCACATGATTATCATGTTTTGACACAAGATCTAATTCCTATAGATTTATGTTTCATTTTTTCCAAGAATATCCATCATACATTGACCAAGCTATTTTTATTTTTCAAAGCTATATACAACAAAGTTATAGACCCAACAATATTTCCAACTATGGAAAAGGAAATTTCCATAATATTATGTGAATTTGAAATGTTCCTCCAACCATAATTATTTGATATGATGGTTTACTTGATAATTCACTTGGTAAGAGAGATTAAAATATGTGGTTCTATACATTACATAGGGATGTACCCCATTGAAGAGTAAATGAGGATTTTGAAAGCATATGTTAAAAATCAAAGTCATCCAGAAGTTTGTATTTTGGAGAGATATATTATTAAGGAAGCTATGGAATTCTTTACCAACTACCTATCCGGTGTGGAAAATATTGGTCTATCGAAATATCATCACATTGGGTGACTTGTGGGATATATAATTTCTAGAATATATGTTGTCATAATCATTATTACAGATCAGGAAAAAACTCACCTTTATATTTTTCATAAAAATTTAAAGGTTTCCCCATATGTTGAAACCCAAAAAGAAATTCTTAGGAATTTGAATCAATCAAGAGATAAAATATGGATATCAAATACACATAATGAAAAATTTATAGGATGGTTTATAGACCATATTTTTAAAGATTCATCTTAAAATCCAAATTCAATTTTAGAACGACTTCGATGGCTAGCCATAAGACAAAGTTTTCATGTATTATCTTATAATAGTTCTGCAATTAATAGTTATATGTTCTATAAAAAATAACATGAAAAATGAAGTACCATGAAAAATAGTGGAGTTACACTTGTGGATGAAGTGATGCATGTATCTGTTACTAAGGACATAAATCCAATTTATGCAAATATGTCATACTTTGGCATTATCAAACAATTATGGGAGTTGGATTATACAACATTCCAAGTGAATATTTTCAATGAAAGTTGGTTGATAACATGAGTGGTGTTAAAATAAAGGAATTTGGATTCCTAAAAGTGGATTTTAGTAAGGAAGGGTACAAAGATAAACCATTCATAATGGAATCATAGGTTGTATAAGTATTCTATGTTCCAAATCCCACAAACTAAAAGTGGTCCATTATTTTTTTATCAACCAAAACCACTGAAGTGTCATATGAAAATTCAAATGAGTAAGACCTTTTCATCAAGGTATCACAATAATTTATTAGAGTCACCAGTCTAGAGAGGGAATTTTATGTTAGAGGAGACCATAATTAATGGATTTGGATACTCAATACAGGGGTCAAATCTCTTCAACCTTTTAGAAAAATATAAGTCAATAATTGGGTTGTATTTATTTTTGTAATATAAATTTTGTAACCTCATATTATTAACCATTCAACACTACATTTATGTAATATAAATGTTCAACCAATTCTGTATATAATGACTTCTACACATGTTGATGCTCCCAATCTTGAGTAACAACAGGTTTCTCAAACTGATGGTGCTCCCAATGAAGATGAATAACAACCTTATACAAATACTGATGAAACTTATATAGAGGAACAATATATTGATGATTTTGAAACTCATAAAATGGTAGATGAAAAACATCCAGTGACCTAAAAAAATAGGAGTGTCGTAGAGCGATGGTGTTAGAAAAAATTATTAAGGCGAGAAAAAAAGGAATTAAATTTGAGTTTGGAAAGAATTCTAATGATTAGACTATTAACCCCAAAAAGTCCATTTTTAGTAGTTTTATTTGGATCACTACTCATTAACACATTCTTATTGATATATATTCATGGCACAATATTGTTCCTGCACTTAAGACACTGATTTAGGAAGAGATTAGGGTAACATTATGATATAATTTTTTTATTTTACTAAAAAACTAATGGAACATTAACTTACTCTTCATCATACCTTGAAGATTTAATTTATATTAGATGAATCCCAATTGAAATTTATATTAATGGTTGTATGAAAGGATCAAAAAGGATTTTTCCTAATTTTTAAAAAGTTTAATCTCAAAGATACTGAAGGGAAAATAAACCCGCACCCACGACATATGTATTCACACTTGATAATCCATGAAGCATGAGATTCATTTACTATCCATCTTTAGGAGAAGTATTTTTAAGTAAATTATTGATGGTAATACATTATTTGAGAATATGGGTATTAATCACATTGATTAAGATTTTTTAATTTATGAAACAAAAAATGAGTGCTGAAAATATGAAATGGGAAAAAAACTTACATACCCCTACCATAAAGAAAGGACGAGGTACGCTTCACTTGATTTTTTTTACATATTTTAAATCTACCATAATAATTTTACATGACATGAAACAAAAACATAATTATGTTTTTTATATACATATATTGATGAATCCAAATCCAAATCCACTTCCATCCTACATCATGTGTTATAGAAAGTGGCACATGTAAATAAATATGGGGTACTAATATATGAAAAAACACAAAAAGTATTGGAATCATGTGTAAGTATGATATAATAAAAAATTGTTTTTATTTAAATAAATATTATATAATAATGATTAATTATTTTACTATAATTTTTATCCATCTTAGACATAGGAATCGTCAACAGATATACTAGATGAAAAAAATACTATCAGTGGACTTGAAGCATCCAAAATAGTATGGTTGCATCAGAGGTGTGGGTTTTGGGGTAAAACCCCAAACATATTTTGAGAAAATAAATGAATAGGGGGATAAAGATAAAAATGAAGTTATGTAGGAATTATTAGCTTCCCTTAAATAAAAATTTAATTGGTGGTCAAAGTTGTGAGAAAATATTATGGAAAGGAAACAAAGACAAGAAACAACTCAAGAACAACCATTTCATGATGATTTTTCAACCCCCGCCAACTTTGAGGCAAGCCACTCAAATAGTTTTCTTAGATGAGTTAACCAATATTCTCCTTATTGTTTCTATGAAATTTTAATTAGGTATACACTGATACCTTTCCTGTATTAATATTTTATAGGGTGAAAATGATTGTGATTTGTATATATCAAAACCCATCCATTGTCTTGTTGTAAGGGTTACTGTGTTAAAAATCCAAGAAGATATTAAACACAGAAAACATGTTCCAATTGGTCATGTGAGAGTGTGGATTATCATATCTTATAAACCAATCATCAAGCTACCTATTCCACTTGATGACGCAGATATTCATATGATTAAGAAAGTTGTTGGAACATTCCTAGCATGGCTATTATATCTGGTAAAAAACATGACAAAAAGGAGGTATTCATTTCCAATTTATTTTTCATGCAAAACCTTTAACAATTAATAAAAAAGGTATAAACCGATGAATTATATTATAGATAGAAAAGGGGAAGGGGTGAAACAAAATTTTGAATCAAAATGATCTAAAGGATTAGTTGACCAATTGAAAAGATCTTCACAAATCTCTTATTCCCCACCCATTCAATATTTGAATTTACTAACATTGAAGGTTTAGGCAGATACAAGGTTACAAAGAGGTAGTAATGTCATAGTTGATTTTGAAGAAAAAATGTACAGATAGGCCATTATAGAATAAATTTATCTTGATAATGTAAATGAAATCCTCAAGTATGAATGGATAGGATTCTAAATTGTAAATGTATACATGAGGTGTGTTTTCATGATTTTCTTTTCCAATAGTTGATCTACAATGTTAATTATGACTAAATACAATTCATATTTTTTGTCAAAGTTTATATTAATACTATTTTAAGGGAAAACCCTATGAATATAAATATAAACTCATTATTATTAATATCACTTCTACACAACTAACCTCATTGGATTTATATAAATCTATACCATAGTGGAAAAACTAGCAGAAATGTGTGAAAGAAAACTTATAGACAATGAACTTTTCTTATAACCAATGATGTAGGGGGGAACTCTATAATTTATTCATATCAAATATATTTTCATTCCTTTCATTAATTATTATTTTTTGTTTTTTAGGAAACATTGGTTACTCATTGCACTCAATTTGGATACTCCAAACATTTATTTTTTGGATTCACATTAGGGATACCCAACTAGCTAACCACACATGATGATGTTTTTAAATTTTTAATACACAAAATAAAATGTTTTAGAACTAAACTACAAGTTATGTATTTTATATTATGTCTTAATGAGATTTTTTATAATAGAGAGGTTTTTAAATATCATCAAAATCATGGAATGAGTATATCCCATGCGTACAAGGATCCTATCGACTTCTACAAGTGGATAAGTATTAGGATATATATAATAATACTTCTATATCAAAAAACATATCAAATGAAATTCTTATTATTTTCAAAGTTTATATAGGGTTTGAAAAAAACCAATGGAAAATATTGTGTTTATTTTGTTTAAAAATTTATGATAGATATCATATACCATCAATAAACTATCATCCTCAAAGAGGATTTTTTGAAGATAATTAAAATTTATTTTAAAATATTTATGAATCATTTGTGTATTTATATTTTTCTAGTACTACCATGACTATCGAAATTAATCATATTCACAAGATGAAATAGATTTGTTTACAGTTGACTAGGCATCATACCTAGTGTCATAATATACCAATATATCATGAATATGTGACTTCCTAATACTTATTTAGTTGAATTTTTCATTATTTTATCTATTTTTTTAGTGAATTTACTTATCATTTTATTTGATAATTACTTTGTTAATTTTCACAAAGATAATGAATAAATGAATTCATGAATAAGGATAATTCACTCATGTACTATTATCATGTACTCAAAAAGAATGATGCACTCATGAGGATGAAATTTTACTTTTATTTTCCAATTTATTAAATATTTTGGGTTATCAAATAGAAATATTATTAGATAACCTAGAATGTTGATTGAATTATAGGATAAAAAGACACGATGGAATCAACAATACCTAAATCTGATACATGGTGTACCCAGCATGACTCAAATTGGGTGGTTTTAATTTTAAATTGACATTTTATTAATGTATTATTTCATATTTATGTTTAATTTATTTAATTATAATATTAATAACATAATAATTGTTTTCTTATATAGGTGTATTATTTTGATCTAGTTGGGGTGGTTTGCTTTAAGTTTCTCATGTTCTTGAGAGATTGGACTTCGAAGATATAAATGGGATAATGGAAATAAAGAAATGGGTCAAGAATGTATAATGAAATCATAAAAATGTGAATTCCTACTAATTAGTTAATTTTTTCATCATTTTTTATACTATTATTATATTAATTTCCATATCATTTTTATATAATACTTATTTTTTCCCAGATCTTTTGGGAAGCTATATTTTGATTTCAACAATCTAAAATATGACAAAAAAGGGAGAACGTTTTCCTTTTGAAGAGATGAGGAAACCCCTTGGTTCCTAAAAAATGAAGTGTTTTAGGAAACATGGGGTTTCCTCTTCCATAAAAATAGAACATTTTATCAATTTTTTTATCTTATTTCAGATAGTTTAAATAAAAACACACATCACATACTCAATAATCTGCACCTAAATCTAAAACATAGTGTACTTGATATGACTTGAACTGTATGTTTTTAGTTTATAATATACATTTTAGTTCCAAAAACACATCACATACTCAAAACTTATAAAACACATTCATATTGTTTTTATACATTATGAAAATTATCTATAATTCATTTTTGATGTTTATGAATTAGTTTCACCTAAATCCGATGAATGGTGTGACTGGTATGAATCCAAGTTTGTCATTTTATTTAAATTTTAAATTTTATTAAAAAACATAAGTGACATACTCAAAACTAAGAAACATCATTCATATTATTTTAATAATTTAGGAAAATTATCCATAAGTCATTTTTGACATGTATCAATTATCCACAACTTAATCTGATACACGATGTACCCAGTATGACTTAAAGTGTCCATTACCAGTTTAAAATTAACATTTTAGTTCAAAACATGTGACACTCACTAAAAACCAAAAAAACACTCAAATTTTATTGATAATTTAATAAAATTATTCATAAGTCATTTGTGATGTGTAGGAATCAGTCTCACATCAAATCAACACATGATGTGACCGGAATGACTCAAAGTGTGTGTTTTTAGTTTAAAATGACATTTTATTAAAATGGATAAGTGACAGACTCAAAACAAAGAAAACACATTCATATTGTTTTGATACTTTAGAAAAATTATCCATGAATCATTTTTGATATGTATCAATTAGTCGCACCTCAATCCGATGCACGGTGTTATTGGTATGACTCCATGTGTGCCTTTTCATTTAAAATTGACATTCTAGTAAAAAAAGTGAAATACTCAAAACTGAGAATAAAAATTTGGATTGTTTTGATACTTTAGAAAAATTATCCATCAGTCATTTTGGAGGTGTAGGAATCTGCTGCACCTCAATTTGATACATGTGTTCCTGGTATGACTCAACGTGTTGGTTATCAGTTTTAAATTGACATTTTAGTTCAAAACATGTGTCACTACTGAAAACCAATAAAACACTAACTGATTATCTTTATAATTTAGGAAAACTATTTATAAGAAATTTTTTATGTGTAGGAATCAGTCTCACATTAAGAAAACCCACAATGTGACTGATATGACACAAAGTACGCATTTCTAGTTTAAAATGACATTTTAGTAAAAGACACAAGTGACATACACCAAACTGAGAAAACACATTCTAATTACTTTGATAATTTATTAAAACTATCCATGTGTTATTTTTGACAAGTAGGAATCAACTACACCCTAATATGATGCACAGTGTGACCAGAATGACTCAAAGTTTGTCTTTTTTATTTAAAATTGACATTAATTTTAGTAAAAAGGACAAGTGACATACTCAAAACCAAGAAAATATATTCATATTTTTTTGATACCTTATGAAAACAATCCATAATTCCTTTTTGAAATATAATAATCAACCTCAACAAAATTTGATACATGGTGTGCCCATTATGACTCAAAGTGTCTATTATCAGTTTAAAATTGACATTTTAGTTCAAAAATAAATTCTGGTTTTTTACTATTTTATCAAAACAATATAAATAAATTTTCTCAGTTTTAATTATGTCATGTGGTTTTTTACTAAAATTTTGATTTTAAATAAAAATACGTACTTGAATTCATATTGGTCACACCGTGGATCAGATTGTGGTGCGGTAAATTTATATACATTAAAAATGGTTTGTGGATCATTTTCCTAAATTATAAACATAATATGAATGTGTTTTATCAGTTTTGAGTATGTCACTTTTGGTTTTACTAAAATGTCATTTTTAACTAGAAACACACACTTTGAGTCATACTGGTCACATTGTGTGTCGTTTTGACATGATATTGATTCCTACGCATGTCCAAATGACACATGATGCGACCAGTATGACTCAAAGTGCATGTTTTCATGTTAAAATTACATTTTAGTTAAAGACACATGTGACTTACTCAAAACTAAGAAAATTCATTCATATTGTTTTGATACTTTAGTATAATGATTCATAAATCATTTGTGATGTGTAAGAATCAACCACACCTCAATCGGACTCACGGTGTGGCCTGTATGACTCAAAGTACAACTTTTTTTTTTTAAAATTAACATTAAATTTAGTAAAAAGGACAATTTAAATACTCATAAACTAAGATAATACATTCTTATTTTTTTGTTACTTTAGTAAAATGATCCATATGTCATTTGTGATGTGCAAGAATCAGTTTCACCTCAATCTGATACACGGTGTTCCCGATATGACTCAAAGTGTTCGTTATCAATTTAAAATTTACATTTTAGTTAAAAATGTGTGGAACTCACTGAAAAATAAGAAAATGTTCTTTGATTTTATTGATAATTTAGGGAAACGATAAGTCACTTGTGATTTATAGGAGTCAGCCTCACGTCAAACTGATATACGATGTGATCGGTATGACTCAAAGTGCATGTTTTCAATTTAAAATGACATTAGTAAAAAAACAAGTGACATACTCAAAATAAAGAATTTTTTTTATTATTTTTATACTTTATATCAATGATCCATAAGTCATTTGGGACTTGTAGGAATCAACCTCACCGTAATATGATGCATGGTGTGACCGATATGACCCAAAGTGTGTCTTTTAATTTAAAATTGACATTTTAGTAAAAAAAACAAGTGACATACTCAAAACTGACTTAACACATTCATATTATTTTAATACTTAATTACAATTATTCATAAGTCATTTTTGATGTGTAGGAATTAGCTGCACCTCAATCTGATACATGGTGTTCCCGGTATGACTCAAAGTGTCCGTTATTAGTCTAAAATAAGCATTTTAGTTCAAAATGTATGTTACTCACTGAAAATAAATAAAATGAAATTTTATTGTCTTAGTAATTTATTAAAACTATTTAAAAGTCATTTTTGACATGTAGGAATCATTCTCACATCAAACCGACACATTATGTGACTGGTATGACTGAAAGTGCATGTTTCCAGTTTGAAATGTCAGTTTAGAAGAAAAAAACACAAGTGACATAATTAAAACCAATAAAACACATTAAAATAGTTTTTATACTTTAGTAAAATGATCCATAAGTCATTTTTACAAGTAGGAATCAGCCGCACATCAATCCAATGCACTGTGTGATCAGTATGACTATAAGTATGTATTTTTATTTAAAACTCACATTAATTTTTGTAGAAAGTAAAAATGACATACTAAAAAACATTCAAACAAATTCAGATTATTTTTATACTTTAAGAAAATATCCATAATCCATTTTTGATTTTTAGGAATCATCCTCACCTAAATCTGATAAACGATGTTCCCAATATGACTCAAAGTGTCTGTTATCAACCTAAAATTGACATTTTAGTTCAAAGCATGTGTCACTCACTAAAAATATAGAAAACATGCTATGATTTTATTTATATTTTAGGAAAATTATTTATAAGTCATTTTTGAAATGTTGTAAACAGTCTCATATCAAACTGACTCACGATGGGATTGGTATGACTCAAAGTGTGTGTTTTCAGTTTAAAGTGACATTTTAGTAAAAAAATAAGTGACATACTCAAAATTGAGAAAACACATTAGAATTGTTTTGATACTTTAGGAAAACAATCCATCAGTCGTTTGTGATATTTAGGATTCAGTCGCACCTTAATATGATGCATGGTATTACCGATATGACTCTAAGTGTGTCTTTTTATTTAAAATTGACATTTTAGTAAAAAACACAACTGGCATAATCAAAACTAAGAAAATATATTTGTATTGTTTTGACAATTATGTAAAATGATTCATAAGTCTTTTTTGATGTGTATAAATTAGTTTCACCAAAATATGATACATAGTGTTCCCAATATGACTCAAAGTGGTCGTTATCAATCTAAAATTGACATTTTAGTTAAAAATGTGTGTCACTCACTAAAATCTAGGAAAACACGATTGGATTATATTAATAAGTTAGGAAAATTATTTATAAGTAAATTTTGATGTGTATGAATTAGTCTCACATCAAACTAAAACACGATGTGACTGGTATGACATACTCACAACTAAGAAAAAAAATTCATATTGTATTGATACATTAGTAAAATGATCCATAATTAATTTTTGATTTGTATTAATTAATCATACCTCAATCCAATACACAGTGTACCTGATATAACTCAAATTTTGTGGTTTTAGTTTAAAATTGACGTTTCATTAATGTATTATTTCATATTTATATTTAATTTATTTCTTTATAGTATTACTAACATATGAAATATTTTCTTATACAGTTAATTTCTTTTACCTGAGTTGGGGTGGTTTTTTTAGAAACTGATACTATGATCGTGCTTTTTTTGGAGTGGGTCGGGTACCAAAGACAATGAAATATTGATGTTTTTATGTTTTTGTGATAGTACTTGGTAATTTAATTATAAAAAAAATTATTTGAAATATCTATAGGGTATTGTTATTATGTATTTGTGATGTAATTTTTATTTCAATTAAATTATGAATTTTCCATGCAAAGGTTGCTGCTGTTGTGTATTGTAATTCAAACAACAAATTGCAGCAATATGACCTTTATTAGTGCTAAGATATCACTAATAAAAGATGAAATTTATCACTGCTTTTTGTAGCTATAAGGTCCAATTTCTATGTGGATTAACTCTTTGTGTGTTTCCAAAGACCAAGGTACCCGGAGGAGGCTGAGAGGATGTCTGAAGTGTTTTTGTTTATAGAAGCTTGAAGTAGGTAGATTTCATGCCATGTAAAAATTTTACACGATGTGAAAGCAAGTTTCATGACATATAATAGATTGGTGTTTGAAAAAAAAATATAGACGTGATTTATTTTCTAGAGGAAACAAAACCCTGAAGATTACATAATGTTAAACGTGATTAAACATCATGTAATTCCCCACTACATGGATGTTTTAAGCTTTTTCAGTCACTCAAGTTATTCATAACCCTACAGTAGTAGCATCTCTCCCTATTGTTCCAAGTGACTCGATGAACCCATCTTCGATGTTTTGGGGATTCCTTCATTAATTATTTTTAACTAGCTTCCCTCCTTCGATCCATATTTTATCCAAGGTATGTATACCACCATTCTTGTGGCCTCTTCAAACTGTTTCCTCTCATTACTATTTTTAATGTGATGGTGATTGATTTCCATATTCTAATGGTGTTTTTTAGTTGTTTGTTGGCACGATTGTGGCACAAAATCCTTGAGTGGATGTATTTCTTATGGGAGAGGTGATCGGTATCCACAATATGGGTCCTTTCTTATGAGAATAACATTGACACCCTTTTGAGGTAGGGGATTCATTACTTCTCTGTTTATTTATGAGCAATCGTAGAGCTAACATGATTTAGCCCTTTTGATCACAATGTAATTTAACCTAAATAATTAATTCAACTAGATTAATTAATTGGTATTGATTATATGGAAATGTTTTTGTTTGTACCATGATAATAGGTTTCCTCTTGATTTTCTAGATAGTGTGATATCTATGTTGTGATTGTTATGCTTCGTTTATTATGTGAAATTGGTAAATAACATAAATCAAGAATTAATTGATAATTAATTGGATAAAAAATTAAGGATGAGTGTTTAATGAATCTGGTTATTATTGTTTTAATTTAATGATAATCAAATTAATGCAAGTATTCATGTTTAATTGAATTTGTTAATGGACATGACTCATGATGATGCTTGTTGACAAAATAATTAAAGGCATGTTAAATTAATTATTTCATTAATGTTTGATAATTTGAGATAGCTTGTTATTTATGTTTCCTATAGTTGGAAACTGTTAATAATGAATCATCTAATTCAATATAGAATAATAACCATTTGTGTGATCAAAGATAAACCCTTTGTAGGGCCTGAGTTGTCTGCTTGCTTGTAAAGGCAATGTGCCTTGTTCTTTGGAGCTGTAAGATCCCGTGTTTTTTCAGGCATGACTCTTTTAAAATTTTTGGTCAAAATGGGTTGTTTTGAATTTAATCCATGTCAATACTTAATTAACAACCTCAAAAATTTATAGCATCTATAACTGTTTTTCACCACGTGTCTCCTTATCATGAAATTAAATTTCATCACGTGTAATCAGATTTGGCCATGTGTAATATTGCACCACATGTAATCTGATTTCACCACATGTAACTAGATTTCCCCAAATGTAATCTATATTAATTTTTTATAGCTTTTGATGATATTAAACTCATAAATAGGTGAAATGAGTTACACTATGAGAAATTAGAGTTCACGTCATGTAATTTTGACCCCGAATGAATTAAAAACATGTATCCAGTAATGTGTAACCCTTAGAAAACCTTTTTAATTGTCACAGACACTCTGCCCACCATAGTATTTGACCACGAACACTCCACACACCATTTTCTTGGACCTAAATTCCTACGTTCAACTCTTCCTTTAATCGATGACCCTTCACGCACCTCCCTCATTACTATGGGTCTTCTACCGTTGATTTCCAAGAGTTTTATTCTATCTGAAAGTGATATCATATCAGATCTTGTAAATTCAAACCTATATTTTTAAGGTATACCTTCCAGTTATTAATCCAATTCTAAATCAATTTATAACATATTACCTAGTTCTTGTTGAGAGGTGTCTAAAAGCTAATTTCTATCGCAAACATAGGGATTTTTTCAACTCTTCCTCTGATTTCAATGAATCAGAACTAAATAATGGTATATGACACATTCTTGATTGATTACACTCAATTTTGGGATATTCGTTTTCGATCATTGTTCATCACCGATCTTGAGGTAGGTGGTCTAAAATTAAAATCCCATAGTCTTGAATACCATTATGTGTATGTAATTGTATAATTTTTATTATATTTTTAACAATTGTGTCCTTGATTAAATTAATTTATTTTGGTGAATAAATTAATTAAAGGAAATGTGGAATTGGAATGTTGGGATTTTAGATCCTGAATAATTAATTTTTAAATTAATTATGGATTTATTAAGATTTTTGAACTTGATTAATTAATTGTATCATTAATTAATGTGGATGGTTTGGATTATCAAATTATTATTTGAATAATTAATTTTTAAATTAATAATTAATATGTTGAAAATTTTAATGAGGAAATTAATTGTGGAATTGATTATAGGATTTTGAGTTTGTGGATATTGATTAATTAATTGATGAATTAATTACTTGGATATACATGGTTAATTAATTTATGAGTTAATTACCATGATCATTCAAATGTGTTTGTTAATGAATGGTTACATGGTCATTCAAATGTGTGAGTTAAGGAATGGTAACATGGTCATTCAAATGTATGAGTTAAGGAATGGTAACATGGTCATTGAAATGTGTGATTTAAGGAATAATAACATAGTCATTCAAATGTGTGAGTTAAGGAATGGTAACATGTTCATTCAAATGCGTGAGTTAACACTACTACATTAATGGCCATTAGCGACCGCCAAAAGCGGTCGCTAAAGGCCTATTGAGACCGCCTGGCGACCGCTTTTGGCGGTCGCTGTTGCTTCGTCGGTAAAGAGCAATAGCGACCGCCAATGGCGGTCGCTAAAGCCTTTATCGAAATACAGCGCAAAACTGCACTGTATTGATGATCAGTGGACTCGGCAGCGGTGGGGAGGGATGGTAAAGCTTCACGGCCGGTCATGGCAGATATGCGGCGGCCGGAGGTAAGTGTTGTAAGTTGAGGGTGGATGTGGATGGTGGTCCGATGTTGTGGGGGATGACGGGGGTCACCTACGAGGGGGGTAGGGGGAAGAGAGGGCCGACACAGGCGGTGGCAACGGTGAACAGATGAGGCGGCGCGCGGCGGGGAGATGGCCTGAAGATGCAGCGGCAAGAAGGAAGTGGGGAATGACAAGGCGGGAAAAATCCCGCGTTTTTTTTATGCGGGAGTAGCGACCGCCATTGGCGGTCGCTAATAGTATTAATAGCGACCGCCAATGGCGGTCGCCCATGTGCAGGGGCGCAGAAACACAAAAATCTAGTATTGTAAGGAATGGTAACATGGTCATTCAAATGTGTGCTTTAAGGATTTGTAACATGGTCATTCAAATGTTTGAGTTAAAGAATGGTAACATGCTCATTCAATTTTGTGGTTCAATAATGAATATTTATTAACATGAAAAACTATTTATTTATAAATTATATTTAATTCCTTATAGAACTAAATACACTACTGTTGACTGTATTTGTTTTGGACACTATTGGTGGTGGCCTACTGAGTTGTACAGACACCCTACTCGGGCTTCCTGATCGGTACCCGAATAGACTTTATTGTTGCAGGAAATGTTAAGGGAAAAGGCCCTATATTAGGTGGATTATTGGGTATGGATCTTGGTTAATGGAAACATACATGGTTTAGGACCCGCTTGGGAGTCATTGGTGTCTTTTTTTTAGTTTTTCCTTTTTGAAACCTATATTTGCAATGCATGTTTCCCTTTTAATTAAGTATATTATTTTTTATATTGGTTATTCTTGTGACATTGGTATTTCTATAATTAGTTTTTCTTCCACTTTTTCTTGTTTACTTATACTAGTGTTTTTCTCTGATAAAAGAGGGTATAGTCTCCCCACATTTAACTTATTAGACCCTTACTTCTAATTGGAAGCCTTTAGCATATGGGGAGGCATGCCTGAGGTCACATGACCCACCGACTCGGGGCACCATTGCATGGAACCTAGGTTGGTATGTCAGAAAGTGGAATCAAAGGGATGTTTTATTTTCTTCTTCTTTTGTCTTAATGTTTGTGGAAAGGTAGAAAGGATACATGGAAGAGTCAAGGGCTTGGTAATGAGCTCATGCATGTGAGTTGAAAACCCATGTACTGGGGAAAACCCAAGTACTTGGGGTGGGATTGTTTTTATTGATTTTTTTGTTACAGTTGAATATTATTTCACCTTTGTTGACATTATTATTGTGTGATGTGATTGTTATTTATGAAAATTTTGAGTATTTATTTGTGGCTCAAAATGACATGAGAGTTGAGTCTACATGCATAATTCTAGGCACTCAGGATTATTGTGACATGCATCATTTTAGGCATGCACATGAAAATGGGTTATGGGTAAGTTGTTGAACTTAGACTATTTTTCTTTACTTGTGAATTTGAATTGACAAGGGTTCCTAATATAGAATGTTAAATGATAAAATGGGAATAAATGGGTGCCTAAGTGAGAAACTTGAAAGTTAAGATGTGTTTTACCCTTTTTAACTAGACCTAGGTATAGAATGGTTTAGGGTAGTGATAGTGTCTCATTTTTGACCGTGTGATGAGGTTTGGGGAAATTAATTATTGTGATTTCCTCTAACATAAATATGATGAAGTTGTGTTGTGAGCCCTAAGACATGTTGTTGTAATTTTATATTTATTCCTCCATGACAATGCTTTTTGAAGGGAATATCAGAGGACATGGTTTTCGATGATCCTTTAGTGGTAGAACCATAGGCACTAATAGTGATGAGGGAGGAAGTTGGGTAGAAGTTTTGAGATAACTTTCCTCGCTTCATGCAACTCATGGAAAGGGACCTCGAGTAGATTTTGAAAATCATGTCTGATCTAACGAGGGAGTTGTAGTTGCAGCACCCTCTAACTTTTACTGGAGAGGGTGGAATTGAGGGAGTTGAGTTCTGGACCGAGTCCATCTAGACTATACTTGACCATTTGGAGATTTTTTTAGAGTATAGAGTAAAGTTGTCTGCCTATATGTTAGGTGGTCAAGCGAAGTATTAGTGGGTAATTCAGACTTGGAATGGAAAACTAGAGACTATGGAATAGAAGGATTTTCAAGAGAACTTATTTGAGCACTTTTACCCAGATATTATTAGGCAGGAAAGATAAGGTGAGTTTATGAGATTAATTCAGGGGAGCATGTCCATGATAGAATATGTTGGATGCTTCACAGATTTTCAGTGCTTTGATCCATAATTGGTAGGATATGAGGTTACAATGGTAATGAGGTTTCAGGATAGAATTAAGTTTGAAATTATGTCCCAGGTGAATATCTTCTGGTTGAAGAAGTTTTCAGAGGTGGTGAATCAGACTATCATCTTAGAGGGGAACCTAGAAGAGACTTCTAGTGGTGGAAAATTTATTCCTTCTGGATGGTCAGGTGGTATGACTTTCTAGAGAAGGAAGAAATGTTATGAGGATGATAAAAAGGGTGGTAGTAATTAGAGT
Source organism: Viscum album (assembly GCA_963277665.1). Lineage (NCBI taxonomy): Eukaryota > Viridiplantae > Streptophyta > Magnoliopsida > Santalales > Viscaceae > Viscum > Viscum album. The sequence continues at coordinate 1,695,427,100 of OY728153.1, forward strand.
AACCAAACAAAGGGTTCAGTTACACAAGACCTTTCTCTAGTGAATTTTCACCAGTGCTGTTGGACATGACACTATCATAGAAACTATCCCCAACCATCAGTTGAGTACAAATATTTCGAAAATATGGTACATCGATAAAGGTTATGCAGGAACCTGAGGTAGTAAGGTAGTGATGAAGGATCTAGATAGAACCAGAGTGTGGGAAGGGGGCCTTCTGCACCATATCAGTCTGGTATCTAGAATTATACTAGCCATGGTAGTAGAGGCAGGGGACGTGGTTCTTCTGGGAAGGATCATCTGTATCAATAGAGTAGTGAAACTCATGGGATTCAAACAACATCATAAGGAATAGGGGTAGGACTGTTTCATGTGCTGTAGCCTACACTTGTGGATAGAGAGGCAAGGCCATCGATATTGAGTGGTACTATTCTAGCATCATTTACTTTAGAAAGTGATTTATTTGATACTGGTTCCCATCATTCCATTATATCTTTAAAACTTTTTAATGGTTTGAGTTTGGTGGTGGAGTTTGTGAGTGGGGTTATGACGATAGATACACTATTGGGAGTATGGTTTAGAGACATCTATATGTGCAAGGGATGTTCTCTTAAGACTGGAGAGTACCGTTTTATATGGGATATATATATTCTTAACATGTATGGCTTAGATATAATCATGGGTATGAATTATCTAGTCGCATACCATGACCACATAGATTATTACCATAAGAGGGTGATGTTTATGCCTCCTATGGGTGAAAATTACATTAACTGTGGGGAGTGGGATATCTAGGCAGGCCGAGCAGGGCCAATTACTAAGTAACTGGGAGAGCTCACAACCCAAGTTTCTAATATTTTACTAGATGAAGAAGGTGTTAGGAAAAATGTCCTTCCTCCAGTAGTATAACTATTTCAGGATGTCTTTCCTAAAGACTTATCATGGCTTCCACCTGAGAGATATATGGAATTCACTATTTATCCCATGCTAGGGGTTGATCCAGTATTTATTCCATGGTATATAATGGCACCAATAGAGCTTCAAGATCTCAAAGCTCAGCTGGAGGAATTTAAGGATAAAGGATTTATTCTACCGAGTACATCGCCTTATGGATCACCTGTGTTGTTTACAAAGAAAGATGATGGGAGTTTACTTTCATACATTGATTACTGAAATTTGAACAAGATGACTATAAAGAACCAGTATCCTCTTCCATGAATCGATGATCATTTTGATTAGTTGAAGGGGTCTTGTGTGTTTTCGAAGATCGACTTGAGATCGAGTTATCATCAGCTAAGAGTTAGGACTTCTGATATACTGAGGACTACTTATAGGAGTAGGTATAGGATTTATGACTTTTTTGTAATGTTTTTTGGATTAAAAAACACACCTATAGTATTTATGGCCTTTATGAACAAGATATTTCATTTGTATCTAGATCAGTTTATATTGGTTTTTTGGATGAAATCTTGGTGTACTCCAAGACTCATGAGGATCATTCCCAACATCTTGACATCATCCTGAGTACACTAAGAGAGTATAAACTATATTCCAAGCTATATAAGTGCTAGTTTTGGATTGACTAGGTACACTTTTTATGGAACATCATCTCAGGGGAAGGTGTGTCAGTGGACCCAGTGAAGGTTCATGTAGTTTTTTCTTGTGAGAAACCTAATAATGTTTTCGATATTCAAATATTTCTAGGAATAGATGGATATTACAGGAGATTCATCCATGATTTTTCCTATTTAATAGCACCACATTCAGGATTGACCAAAAAGGTAGTAAAGTATGAATAGTCAGAGGCTTATAAGAAATCATTTCAGGAGTTGAATTTAGCGGTAGATGTCAGCCCCAATTTTAACTTACCTGAGTCAGGTGAGGAGTAAATGGTGTATTGTGATTCTTATGGGATCGAACTTATATCTTTATTGATTCAAGGGTACAAAGTTGTGGCGTATGGGTCTCAGCAGTTGGGGCCACATGAATAGAATTACGCTATGTACAACCTTGAGTTAGCAGTATTGGTTTATGATCTTAACTGTTGGTGAAACTACATTTTGGGAGAAAACTTTACAGTTTATATAGATCATAAGATATTGAGTTATATCTTTTCATAGTTCAATTTTAATATTTAGAAGCATATATCAGTTTAATATATGTAGTAATTTGATTTTGAGGTGACATATACACTGGGGAAAGAAAACATTGTGACTAACACTTTGAGTAGGAAAACGCAATCTCAGATGGTTCAAGATTATAGTGGTGAGTGGTAGATAATGATGTTTCTATCTAAGATACAGTTTTTGGTTCAAAAGATACTAGATAAGATGATACTCATATCCGTTTTAGTGGAGTCTACACTTTTGAGATGGATTAGGGATGGGTGGTGTGAGGACCTAGAGTGATTGTCCTTGAGGGAACTCTTTGAAGGTGGGGAGACACCTTAGGACTGGATGATATATGCGGATGAGATTATCTATGTGAAGTATCAAGTGGTTGTTCCAACTATAATGTGAGAGGATATCATTTGTGAATTTCATGCCTCAAAGTGGCAGTGCATCTAGGTGTGACCAAAATGTATTGTGACCTATGACAACAGTTTTGGTGGTTAAGGATGAATAAGGATATCACAGGGTTCGTGACACGATTCTTCATATGTCAGTAGGTGAAGGCAGAGCATTAATGAACCATAGGTTTACTACAACTATTTCCTATATTTAAATGGAAGTGGGATGACATGACCATGGTTTTTTGGTAGGTATTCCAAAGATTATTATGAACAATAATGCTATTTGGGTAATTGTGGATCAACTAAAAAAGGTAGTACGTTTATTTTCTATAAGGGAGACCTTCGCAGAAGAGAAGTTGGGGGAAATGTATATTCGGGAGATAGTCTATAAACATGGGGTGCCATAGTCTATAGTATCAGATCGTGATTTTAACTTTACTTAATTCTTATGGAAGGTCTTGTATAAGTCACTTGGTACATAGGTATTATTGAGTACGTCTTTCCACCCATAGATAGATGGGTTGTCAGAATGTACTATACAGGTGCTTGAGGATATGTTTCAGGCATGTGTTCTAGGCTTCAGTGGGGCTTGGGAGAAACAATTTTCCTTAGTGGATTTTTCCTATAACAATAGTTATCAAAAAAATATACATATGGAACCATTAGAGGCTCTTTATGGTAGGCCTTGTAGATCACTGCTATGCTGGATGGAAGCAGGTGAGTCAGAGTTGTTGGGACTAAGTCTTATATAGGAGATTTCAGAACAGGTGTAGTTGATTTGGAAATGTATGGATATGACTCAGAGTAGTTAGAAGTCGTATTCTGATAGATGGATATGACCCTTATAGTTTTTTTTTGACAAAATAAGTCGGATCCATTAATGATGGAGATCAGCAGAAATACAGGAGCATAACCACGATGGAAAATGATTGAGCCAAAGAAAATCCTCTTAGGGAGGGCCAATGCCTGCCATCTTGTGAGCAGCTTCATTCGCTTCCCTTCTAATAAATGAGAAATTGCAGGAATTGAAGCCTTGTCTCCGCGAGTGAATACACCGGATAATGGGACCGAAAGGTTGAAGCCCGCCGTCAGTGAGGTTGATGGCATTGATTACAGTGAGACAATCGGATTCGATGTGAATGGAATCCCAACCGCAATCTTTTGCGAAGTTTAATCCAGCAAGGATGGCGGCGGCCTCCGCGACTGAGGGCTCCCAAAGTGCATAATGTGCTTCGTATTTGGCAGCGATAAGATTTCCCAGGTTGTCTCGGGCCAGTAAACCAAGTCCAACTGGGCCATCCTTAGGGAGAGAGGCATCCACATTGATCTTAAAAATCCCTTCCGGTGGGGGGCACCAATGTTGGGGAAGAGGAGGGTGGGTGGAAAGTCTTTGTTGTTCAGGGTGGTTCTGCCAAACCGCAATCCATGACAATGCTCGGTCAATCCAAAATCTGGGGGGCCTCCGGAAATGATTGAAAATGGCCTCGTTCCGCCTATTCCAGATAATCCAAGCCAAAATGCACAGGGCGCCTGCTTTGGCCGGCGAAAAGGAGGAGCACCATCGCATCAGGAGAGATGTAAGATCTGAGGCGGTGTCCAGAAACAGCTCTAAAGTTGATCCCCAGCCATTCCAAACCTCCTGAGCCCCGGGACATTGAACAAGAGCATGGAAAGGGGATTCAGTCTCAGAAGGGCAGAAAGGGAAAGAGTTGTCGTTTGAAAAGTGTCTGTAGACAAGGAGGCTCTTAGTTGGGAGGATACCAGTACACACCTGCCACCAGAAAAAGCGAACTTTAGGGGGAACATTAAGCTTCCAAATTGATGTCCAGGGCCTCGCATCTCCTTCTGAAATCTGAGCAGAAAGAGCTCGCCGGTAGCCAGCTTTCACTGTATACTCACCTGAGCTGTCGTTTGTCCAGTAGAGATGATCTGGCCCTGCGTCTGACACACAGGGAATACTCAGAATAATTCTCCTATCCCTCTCATTAAACCAGGAGAAGAGTTTTTCCAGACACCATCCCGCCCCTTGATCATCAAAAAGACAACAGACTGTGGCCTGTTCGGATCCTGGAAAAACAGGGGATGACGCCTTCGTGCCTGTCTGATCAACAAGCCAAGGATCGGTCCAAATCTTGACCGTAGAACCATTCCCAATCCTCCAGCCGAGTCCTTTCCTCAGAAGATTACGACCGCCCCAAATGCTTCTCCAGAGAAAACTGGGTCGATAGCCAAGATGGGAATCCATAAAATCCTTATGTGGGAAATATTTATCCCCGAGAACACGCGTGCATAGGGATGATGGGTTATTAATCATACGCCAACCTTGTTTAGCCAGCAAAGCATCATTAAAAAGAGAAAGGTCCCGGAAGCCCATTCCGCCTTCAGATTTTGGTTGACAGAGAGCAGACCAGGCGATCCAGTGGACTTTATTTTTTCCGTCCTTTCGTCCCCACCAAAAGTTAGATGTACTGGATTGAATCTTTGAAAGCACCACGTCAGGGAGTTTAAAAATAGACATCAAATAGCTGGGGATAGATTGAAGTGTCGCCTTGATGAGGATTTCCTTGCCGGCCTTGGAGATTTTTTTAGGGGTCCAACCTTGTATTTTTCTTTCAATTCGATCCACAATAGCTGAAAAGATTTCTTTCTTTGACCGTCCAACCACCGTCGGTAGCCCAAGATACTTCTGGTGCTTATCGACCCCAGGAATGCGTGCTAAAGAGCATAGATCTTCTCTTTTCGGCTGGGGAACTCCAGAGCTGAAAGAAATTTCTGATTTACTCTGATTGATCATTTGTCCTGAAGCCCGTTCATACTGTTGTATCGCCTGGCAGATTGCAGTACACTCATTAGGGGTAGCTCGAGAAAAAAGAAGGCAATCATCAGCGAAGAAGAGGTGGGAAATCGGAGGGCCCTTGCGACACGCTTTCGCCCCATGGATTATGGAAAGCGAGGCTGCCCTGGAAAGGAGGTTAGAAAACACATCAGCCACTAAAATAAAAAGGAAGGGTGAAAGAGGGTCTCCCTGGCGAAGCCCACGGGATGGGGAGAAGCCTCGGGTGAGCACCCCGTTGACATTAATGCAAAAGGAAACTGACGAGACACATTGCATGATCATGGCAATCCATTTGGTGCAGAAACCCATCTTGAGCATCACAAATTCCAGGAAGTTCCATTCCACTCTATCATAGGCCTTAGCCATATCCAATTTCCACACCATGATCCCTCTCTTTTCTCGTGTACGTGTTTTCATGGAATGGAAAATTTCATGAGCAATAATGGCATTATCAGTGATTAACCTTTTTGCCACAAAAGCGCTTTGGTTCTCAGAAATGACGTCGGGTAGCCAAGGACGCAACCGATTCGCCAGGATCTTCGAGAAGATCTTATACGAGACATTGCACAGACTGATCGGTCGAAAGTCCGACACCCCTTGCGGATTTTTCATCTTGGGAATGAGAGTAAGAATAGTTTCATTAAGAGGAGACTGGTCCGTTTTCCCCGCCCAAATATCCCGCATTAAATTGCAAAAGTCTGGACCGATGATGTGCCAGTAATTCTTGAAAAAGAGGGCGTGGAATCCGTCTGGTCCCGGGGCTTTCGTAGAGTGGATTTGCTTTAAGGCCTTAAGAGTCTCGTCATTCATCACATCTTTAGAAATTTGTCTGTTCATATCGTTAGAAATCACAGGTTTGATGCAGTCCTCAATCTCGGGAGAAATGTAAGAATGGCCTGCAGAGAAGAGTTTCTGAAAATGGCTCAGGAATGCTTCTTGGATTCCCCCTGTGTCAGACACTTTACTACCATCTGAATTAAGAATGCCAGAAATAAAGTTTTTCCGGCGTCTTGCTGAAGCCTTCTGGTGGAAATAACAGGTATTAGCGTCCCCTTCAGCTATATGAATATCACGCGCTCGCATAGCCCAAAAACCTTCCTTATTGCGCAGGGCAACATCCAGCTCTCGTTGGGTTTCACTTATTTTGGAGAGAATGCTGCAAGACGGGGGTTTGCTAAGAAGATAGCCAATCTTCCTTTCAAGAAAATTGCATTGCCGGTCCGGATGGCGGAATTTAGAGTAGCTCCATGTCTTCAGATCAGATGCTACTCGGAGAAGGTTGGTTCTCAGATCCGCTTGCCCATTCTTCCAGCCTGAACGGATAACCGCCTCGCATTCGGGATCATTTGACCAGAAGCTTTCGAATCTGAAAGGTTTCCTGGAACTAGTAACGTGCTCATTATGGGTACAGTTAATGACAATTGGGCAGTGATCCGAGCAGTTGAACGAGAGATGTCTGATATGGTACATTTTGAGGAGGCTCATCCAGTCCATTGAGCCGAAGAATCTATCCAGACGTTCAGCGATTCGAGTTCCATCATATCTGCCTCCGAGGGTGATAGTGTATTTCTTTAGGTGTCTCCTAAGATGGGTCACCATAGGATACGAAGGTAGGGAAAGTTATCTCCCATGTTTGTTGGACCTTTTGAGATGATATAGAGAATCAAGCCGGTGTTATACTGATTGGATCTTCTACAGAAATATAGTGTTATTCATGATTTTTTTTATGTAACACAACTACAATAGTATCACCCTGACCCTTCTCCTATGATTTATGTGGAAAATGTTGAGCTAGAGATAGATGAATCTTTTGAGGACCATCTGATTTATGTGTTGGATCACAGTAAGAAAGTGTTGCGGGGAAAGAATGTGTTGATGGTTCATGTATTATTGAAACATGGACATTTATAGGATGAGACATGGGAAGGAGAGGAAGATATATGGGATCAGTAGCCTGATATTTTTGACTCATAAACTTAGAGAGGATTGGGAGTGTAGCACGTGGATGATCTGTTATAAGGTGGGGATATTGTAAGATGTTGTCTATTTTTAGGTATAACTCTTTTAAAATTTTTGGTTAAATGGGATGTTTTGAATTTAATACATGTATAAAATTAATTAATAACCTCAAAAATTTAAACCCCCCATAACTATCTTTCATCATGTGTCAGTATGTCATGAAATTAAATTTCACCACATGTAATATTACACCACGTGTAATCAGATTTCACCACATGTAATATTACACCACATGTAATTAGATTTTACCATGTGTAATATATATTACTTTTTTTAAATGGTTTGATGGTATTTCACTAAGAAATATATGATATGAGTTACACGATGTAAAATGGGAGTTCACATCATGTAATTTTGGTGCCCAATGAATTAAAAACATGTATCCAACAATGCGTTACCCTCCAAAAAACTTTTTAATCACCGCTGATGCTCCTCACACCATATTATTCAACCATAGATTCCCCAAATACCATTTTCTTAAAATTAAATTCATACGCACACATCCTCCTTCGATCAAAGACCCTCTGTGTACCTCCCTCCTTGTTTCGGGTCTTCTACCATTGCTTTCCTAGAGTTCACTTTGATTCGGAAGTGATCTAGCATCAGATATTGGAGATCCAAAACTAGATTTTTCAATAATTCCTTCTGGTTATTAATCTACTTATAGATCAATTGCCAACGGATTACCTAGTACATGTTGAGAGGTTCTAAGAAGCCAATTTCTATCGCAAACGTTGGGATTTTATCATATCTTTCTCTACTACCAAGGAGTCATATATAAATCATGTTCTACAAAGTATTCTTGATTGATTACACTCAATTTGGGGATATTTTTGGCAATCATTCTTCATAACTGATCTTGATGTAGGTGGTCTAAAATTCAAATCCCATTGTATTGAATACCATCATGTGTGTGGTCAAATAATTAATTAAAGTAATTGTGGAATTGGGATGTTGGGATTTTAGATCATGAATAATTAATTGTTAAATTAATTATGGATTTAATAAGATTTTTGAACTTGATTAATTATTTGTATCATTAATTAATGTGGATGGTTTGGATTATAAAATTATGATTTGAATAATTAATTGTCTAATTATTATTAATATGTTGAAATTGTGACTGAGGAAATTAATTGGGGAATTAATTATTGGATTTTGAGTTTGTGAATATTGATTAGTTAATTGATAAATTAATTAATTGTACATACATGGTTAATTAATTTATTTGTTAATTAACATGATCATTCAAAAGTGTGAGTCAAGGAATGGTAACATGAACATTCAAATGTGTGAGTTAAGGAATGGTAATATTGTCATTAAAATGTGTGAGCTAAGGAATAGTAACATGGTTATTCAAATGTGTGAGTTCGTGAATGGAAACTTGGTCATTCAAATGTCTGAATTAAGGAATGGAAACATGGTCATTCAAATGTGTGAATTAAGGAATGGTAACATGGTCATTCAAATGTGTGAGTTAAGGAATGGTAACATGGTCATTCAGATGTTTGAGTTAAATAATGTTAACATGATAATTCAATTATGTGGTTGAATAAATAATATTTATTATCATGATAAACTATTTATTTATGAGTTATATTTAATTCCTTATAGAACTTAATACACTATTATTGATTGGATTTTTTTAGACACCATTGGTGGTGGCCTACTGAGTTATACTCACATCCTACTCGGGCTTCCAGATCAGTACTTGAATAGAATTTATTATTGTAGGATAGGTTAAGGAAAAAGGCCCTAGAATATATTACTAATTGGGGATGGATCTTGGTTGAGTGAACCAAACATGGTTTGGGGCCCTCTTGGGATTTATTGGTGTCTTTATTTTTTAGTCTTTCATTTTTCACACCTATATTAGCATTTATTGTTTCCTTTTTAATTGATTATTGTATTCCCTGTATTTTTTATTCTTTGGAAATTTGTATTGTTATAATTAGTTATGCTTATACTATTACTTGCTTACTTCTGTTGGTGTTTTACTCTGATAAAAGAGGGTATAGTCTCCCCATGACTGACTTACTAGAACCTCACTTCTAGTTGGTAGCCTATGGAATACGGGGAGGCACGTCTGAGGTTACAAGGTCCATTGGATCAGGGAACCATTGCATGGAACCTAGGTTGGGACGTCACATGATCCATGAGAGCTTGTTATGTGTGAAGGCTGAATTTCTTTCTTTAGGGCCAAGATCCTTGTTGTTATATTTATTTCTTGCAAATTTCAATGCGATGTGAGCTTGAGATGGATTATCCTAGAGGTCTGTTGTAGTATGTGGGGCGAATAGGCTTGGATATGATGTGATCCTAGGATGGATGAACCTGGAGGGTTGTTGTGGTATGTGGGGTAGAGAGGCCCGGTTGTTGTGGTAGCAGTTGACGCATGAAGTGGCGATATGCATCAGTATATGCATGTGGGTTTTGGGGAGGACATCAGAGATGATAAAATGGGTTGAATATGGTCTTACCTGTTGATATGAAAGCTGGATGCTTGTTTGAATCTATTGTTTGGCTGACGACCAATATGTTTGTTTATCTGTTTTCCCTTCCCCACTACTTGAGGTAGATGGATGTGCTTGGTTGTATACCTTGTTTGTTATATTAGGATATTTTCCTAGATTACCTGGTAATATAGAAATTAACAATGTTCATAAATGAATAAATGTTTAACCCATGGGGTTCGAGCTTGCTGGGATGCAATGTTAAGGTTACAATTCTATGAAGTTGTGGGCTCGATTTTCTTATGCCTAGAGGGATTGATTTTTTTTATTTCTAAGGTAATGTAATGTGGAGATGTTAAGGGTTAATTTATGGTTAAAGAATTAATTAAAGTAAAGTGAAACTGATGAAAAGTAATAAATTAATTTAATGAAACTCTTTAAATGGTTGTGTGCTTATAGGATATCTGGTCATAGCAGAGGCAATTGGGAGTCCAAGAGTTGTTAGCTGTAGTTGAGTCTGATACTAGGTTATGCCCATAGTGTAGTTGTGAGCTATATTATATCATCTAATTTTTGTGTTTCTATATTCTACTATGCCCTTTCGGTTAGGGTGACTGACACCCTAGGGATTATGAGCCCTGGGAGGGGGTGTTTTCCCCAACATCCTAGTGGGAGGATGGATGGCTGACTACCCCCTTTGGCCTTACTCTATTGTATTGGTAGTTACTTGTTCTAGTATGCATGACAGTTAGTTTTTTCTATATATATGTGTAGAGAGCTATAAAGGCTTGCGGTTATTTCACACACATGTATTCTAGATATATTTTCCTAAGGACTATTATAGGTATAACTTGTATATGATGTGATGGATTGAGGATCCTTACTTAGTGTATGGGTTGTAATGGCTTGAGGTATAATACTCAATGCATGATATATGTTATATGGGTTGTGGTGAATCCCAGAAACTACCTGGTTACTTTTGGTTACATAGATGTGGTGGTGTGTTGAATGGCGTGCATGTTGTGGTGCTTCGCCTAGGTGTCTACGGGCTAGCCTTATTGGAGAGAGATGTTCAAGATGTGTGACATTGGGGAAAACCAGAAAACCAATGGGGAAGTGGTAGCAAGGTACCTTTGATATTATTTATTATGTCATATTCTCTTGTATGCAATACTCGGTGAGAGTATCCATGGTGAGGTTGAGAACTTATTTTACCTATTTAGGTAATGATTTAGTTTCACTTGTTGTTCAAAGTGATTTAGCATGATTTATTTACCTTTTTCATGAGAGGCTATGGGAAGGATCCTACTGAGTATACCATTATACTCACCCTACGTATATATAAATATTTTTTCAGGTCAGTCGGAGAAGTTTGAATATAAGTCTAGTCACTACTAGATTATGATTTAGCAGGAGTTTTTTGGGCTTTGTGGTTGCTAGCATCTTTACTTTCTTTTGGTACTTTCAGTTTCCCTTTCAGTTGTAGTAGTTCATTCATGAAACTACATATGTGTACTTTCAATTTTATTTTATATTGTAGTCTGAATAAGAGTTGGTTGGTGTCTATCTTATCTATCTCTTTAGTATGTGTTCTCTTAGAGGCTAATGAATCCCATATTCATGTTTATTATACCCTTAGTGATATTCTCCAGCCTAGTTCTAACTAGAGGTAGGACTCGAGTGTCCCTATCTATCTTCTCCCATTGTCAGCCCAAGATGGGTACACCTTGTGGGGAGGGGGTCGTGACAGAGTGGTATCAAAGATCTGGTTGAAGGATAGGATGATGTTTGTAGTTAGGAACAGGTGAGGTTGCATGGGATAGTAGGGAAATGATTTCATCTAACTTTAGAAATCATTTTAAACATGGGATACCGAATTAGAAATGGTTATTTAGGCTCCCCTGTAATCTGATTCATGAAACATTAATCTCACAAAGGCTACTAAACAAGGTGATATTGGTTGCAAGGTAGAGACCTAGGAATGGATCATGCAACATTATTCTTTGTGCCTGTATTTTAATGGTTAGACCATGAGATATGTTAACCTAAAATGAATAAAAGAAAATAATTAATATTAAAGTCTTCCATATTCCTGGTTTAGGAGCTCTAATAGTTTTTTTGTTTATAAATATGGCTCCAGGTTGATGTCCTCATTAGGTTCACATAGAAGATATTCATAAGGTTGTTCTAGTATATTACCAAAGAGTAGAGGTTGACAATGATGACACTTGAAGGAGGACACTCTGAGAGTTTAGAGATAGAGTCTACATAGGTACGAGGGCTCTGTTTCAGATTCAGTCTTGGAAAACTGGTTATAGGAGGTTTAGATAACCTTCAGTTTGACCCATGCTCAGAAGGAGCACTTAGTGTTGTTGGTTATGATGATTCTATGTGGGGTAGTGAAGTAGTGGGGGTTCTTATTTCTTGGGGATAGCGAGGAGTCAGTAGTCTCATGGGAGGAGTTTAGAGACCAGTTTAGAGTTGAGTTTCTTTCGTTGACTATGATGGAAGCTAGTCACCGAGAGCTATTTACCCTTTAGTAGGGAAGATCTAGTGTGCGAGAGTTCAGGGTCTGTTTTATTAACCTTATGTGATATTTTTCAGACCTATTTTCAGATTAGGAGTCCAGGGTGAGGCATTTCAAGGAGGATTTGTGTCCAGATATCCAATTCTAGGTCACCCTATTTATGCTGAAGATGTATATAGAGGTGTTAGTGATATAGTATGTCATAGAGAGAATGTTATCCAGAACTAGATCATCCTGAGAGGGGATTCATCATGATTCCTCATGAAGCAGAGCTGTGGTCTGGGGTTCCCAGATGTCAGGAAAGAAGTGCTTCTGATTAGCTAGGAGTAGGTCCCAGTCCTCAATGTCTCATTTATATAGGGGAAATATATCTTAGGTATATACCAAGGGATTATATACATTTTTTTTATTGTGGAGGTCGATGTCATCAGCTACGAGAGTGCCTGACCTTTATGAGTCTTCAACATGTACTAGTTGTTCTACTTCAGGTTCCTCCATTAAAGAAAATCTAGCTAAGGCATCAACAATAGGTTGCTCTAGTTTGGGATCAACAGAGAGTAGATGGGGTAGGTATAAGATATCCCTGAGATACTCCCCATCCTTAAAGATTATATCATGTCTGTGGAGGTGGTCACCAGCATCGTTAGAGAGTCCGTTGAGTTGGTCTTGGTCATCTTCATGCTTTAGCATTTCTATCCTCAGGTGAACTAGATGTTTTTCAAGGTACAATTTTCTTGTTTTCTACTTGGGTGTATTCCTTGATTGATCCATTAGTGGAAAAATCTTTCATATCACCTAGCCTTGTCCATTCCATAGAACTTGAGGTAGATAGGATTCAAGTTCCCTTGGTGTTCCCAATTCTAATTGGAGTTCGAGCTGACTTGTTTTCTGTATTTAGAAACTATGATCTAGTGTTGGGGTAGAAACACTCTTGGAAATATTTCTTGTAATTACAGATACAACCATATGAATCTATCCTCAGTATAGATTGTTTATATTAAGTTAAGGCTATCATGGATTTATTCAAGAGGTAGGTTGTGTTATTTAATGTTGATCGAGATCCAGAAGTGTTTGTTGGTGAGTGAAACCCTTGGATGGGTTAAAGGTGTGTTCTATCCTTATCATCCTTGATGGATGAGATGATTTTGAGTTCATAAGAGGTTCAATAGTTTTTGTTTCTTAGGTTCATGGGAGATTACCCTGATGTATTTCTAGAGGAGGTTGTAGTGTTACCCCCTCAATGAGAGATCGAGTTTGGGATAAAACTACAACCAGGTGTGTCTCCTATCTCAATGTATTAGTATAAGATGATGCCTTCTGAGTTGCAAGATCTGGGTATACATCTTGATGGTCTATTTTGGTGTGGTTTTGTTCATCCGAGTGTGTCACCATGGGTTGCACCAATTTTGTTTGTAAAGAAGGTTGGTGGAAGTTTGTAGTTGTATATCGACTGTCATCACTTGAACCAAGTGACAATGAAGAATTGTTACACTCTTCCATGGATTGATGATTTATTTGATCAAATAAAGGGTGAAAGTTTGTTATCAAAGATCTAATTACTGTCAGGATATCATCATATGTGTGTAAAGGATGAGGTTATCTCGAAGACTTATTTTCATTATCTTAATGGGTATTACAATTTTATTGTGATACTATTTGGTGTGATGAATTCTACACCTGTGTTTATGGGGTTAATTAATGTTGTGCTCCATGAGTTCTTGGATAAGTTCATACTAGTTTTAATCAATGATATCCTTGTGTACTCCGGGTCCAAGGAGGAGCATGAAGAGCATATGCATGCTATTTCTAGAGTCTGTCGTCATGATAAGTTGGTTGGGAAGTTTCCAAAGTGTGAGTTTTGGGCTCGATAAGTATATTTCTTGGGGAATGTGATATCCCAATAATGATTATTTGTGGATCCATTAAAGGTAGAAGTAGTTGTGTCTTGGGAAGAACCCAAGGAAATGGTAGAGGTGCGAAGTTTCCTTGGAACTATAGTCTATTATAAAAGGTTTTTAGCTGATTTATCTCGGGTTGCAACTCCTCTAACAACATTGACCAGAAATGATCAAGAATTCATGTGGATTGAACAATGTTATATAGATTTTGAGTATCGGAAGGAGAAGTTGGTCAGTTCTCCAGTTGTTTGTATTCCATCATAAGAAGTTTGGTTTGAGTTTTTCTGTGATTATTCATGTTTGGGGTTGGGTTATGTTATGATTCGGTATATATTGGACATTTCTTATGGGTCTTAGTAGATAATCCCCCATTAGTGTAACTATTCCACCCATGATCTCAAGTTGGCAGTGGTAGTGTTTTCCTTGAATTCATGGAGGCATTACCTCATTGGAGAGCATTTTGTAGTCTTCACCAATCACAAGATCCTAAGGTATGTTTTCTCCCAATGTGAATTGAACTTATGTCAGTGTTAGTGGATGGAGTTCTTATAGTATTATGACTTCAATATTTTATATACACCTAAAAGGGGGAATTTTTTTGTCTATTCACTAAGAATATAGTCATACAATGATGCATCGCATGAATCAGGTGATTCCTGGAGAGTGATAGAAGAACTTTCATCATCGCATCTAGATATGGGAGAATTTAGGGGTAGAGGTTGTATTTTTTATATGATGGTGCATTAATATCTGGTTTATTAGGTAGAGTAATCCCAGTTGGGGGATCTTGAGGTGTTGGTCTAGAGAGACCGAGTTGTTTGTGGTGAGGCCCCTAATGGTTGGTGTGAAGATGAACAACACTGGGTGTTCTTCTAGGGAAGGATTTTTGTTCCTTTGGTGATGTGTGATATAGTTATTGGAGACTTAAATAGTCCACCTTTGATGGTACATCCTAGTGTGAAAAATATATACCGAGCTTTTATAAGTTTGTTTTGGTAGCCTAGTTTGAAACATGCAGTTGTAGAGTTGTGTGTCGATGCTTGGTCTATTGGAAGGTGAAGGTCAAGCACCATGTTCTTAGTGGTTTTCTCCAGCAGTTAGATGTTTCTCAAAGGAAGTGTAAGGACATATTTATAGACTTTGTTATCAGTTTACCTCAATATTAGGGATTATATGATGATATATGCCTGGTAGTGAATCAGTTGATGAAATTGGCCCAATTTATAGCGATCAAGGAGTTCAGCACAATGGAAGTTTTATTGAGGCAGTACCTGGAGGAGGTGATGAGACTCCACAGGGTGTTAAGGATGATAATTTAAAATATATATCCTCTTTTTAACTCCATGGTGTTGAGAGGTCTCCAACATGATTGTGTTTCTCATTTATTCCTTATTAGTGCTTTTTATCCGCAGACAGACGATCAAGTAGAGCGGACCATCCAGAATCTTGAAGACATGTTGCGATATTATGTCCTAGATTTTGGAAGTTTGTGGATAAGGAAACTTAACTTGGTATAGTTCTCTTAAAAAATAGTTTTCACTCCACCATAATTATGGTTCCATTTGAATCCTTTTATGGATGAACTTTCCATTGTTTGTTATGATGGACTGGGGTAAGAGATTCAACTATTCTCAGACCAAAACTGGTATATAATATGATAGATATGGTTCAGGTGATTCATGAGGGGATGAAGGTAGCATAGGATCTTTAGAAATACTATGTTGATCATAGGAGGAGACATCTGGAGTTTGATGTTGGGGATCATGTGTTCCTGAAATTTACTCTTTGTGGTGGGAAGTGACGGTTTGGTCATGGTATTAATCTTTACCCCAAGTTTTTTGGGCCATTAGAGGTGTTGTCTCATGTTGGAGTTGTGGCGTATCGAATAGAAATTCCCACATAGATGAGCTAGATACATGATGTTTTTCAAGTGTCGTAGCTCCATAGTTATCTTCATGGTGACTCTCACTTCATCAATTGGGGAAAGATCGATGTTGATGATGATACGACCTTTGAGGAGCAGCTTGTAGAGATCCAGGATTACCAGGAGAAGGTGTTACGTGGGGGTGTTATCCTCTGGTTCGTGTCTTGTGGCATCACAGTGGCACGGAGGAGAGTGCCTGGGAACATGAGTAGTAGATACGTGCTCATGACCCTAAGATTTTGTATGTTTAGATCTTCTCTTGTAATGTCTTTTTTTTGTGGTTGTAGACCTTTTTTTGGTTTATGATACGACTCTCTCTCTTGTTACTTTTTGTGTATTAATCTATTTCAATGGGAGGTAATGACATTTGGGGTATTCCATGTGATTTCCATGTTTAGTTTTCTATGATTGGATGAGTCTTATATCCTGCTATATGCGGCGAAGACTCGACATATAGTTCATCTACTCACCATGCCGAACCCCTTGTTCTTGGGTGAAGTGGTTGATCTCATGTGGTGACAAGATCCTTGAGAGGTATCTTATGGGGTGGATGTTCAGATTACCCCTTTTCTGTTTCCTCTCTGGGTTAGTTTTGGATTCACTAGGATGATAATTTTTTGATACGTATCTAATGTTAGGGGCTAAATCTATGTTGATTAACCCTTTTTGTGTTTCTAAAGACCGAGGTGCTCAGAGGAGGCTCAGAGGAAGTCTGGAGTAGTTCAGTTGCTAGAAGCTAGAAGCATAGAGATTTTATACTGTGTAAATAATTAAAATTATGTAAAAGTAGGTTTCATGATGTGCAATATATTGAGGTTTTAAAAATAAATAAAATATAGAGGTGATGTATTTACAACGAAAACCAAACCCTGGGGATTACACGGTGTGAAAGGGGATTACACGTCATGTAATTCCCTACTGTAATTTTGTTTTAAGCGCTTTCATCCACTCAGGTTATTCATAACCCTAATGCTAAATCAGATCTCTCTCTCTCATTCTAAGTGACCCTATGACCCCCTCTTTAAAGTTTTGGAGATTCCTTCATCAATTATTGATCCCTATATTCCCTACTTTGATCCATCTTTGATCCAAGGTATGTCTAAATCCATTCTTGTGGTATCTTTGATATGTTTCCTCCTATTCCTATTTTCCACATCATGGAACTTTATCTCCATGTTCTAATGGAATTTTTTTGCTATTTTTTGTTGCATTTTTGGAACATTTTCCTCAGGTGGATTCAGTTCTTTTGGGAGAGGTGATCGGGATCCACAACATTGGTCTATTCTCATGTGAAGAACTTTGAAACCCTTTTGAGGCAGGGGATTTATTGATTCTCTATTTATTTACATGCAATCATATATCTATCATGATTTACCACTTTGGATGGAAATGAAATTTAACCTAAATAATTACTTGAACTAGATTAAACAATTAGTATTGATCGCATGGATATGTTTTTTTATCGGGATAATGGGTTGCCTCTTGATTTTCTAGATAGTGTGATATCTATTTTGTTCTTGTTGTGCTTGGTTTAGCTTGTGAAATTGATAAAGACCGTAAATATGGAATTAATTTATAATTAATTGGATAAAGTATTAAAGAGGCATGTTTAATAAATCTGGTTTTTGTTATTGTAATTTGATAATAATCAAATTGATGCAGGTGTGCACATTTAATTAAATTGGTTAATGAACCTGAAGCATGATGATTCTTGTTGATAAAATAATTAAAGGATTGTTAAAATTAATTTTTTAATTAATTTTTGATAACGTGATATATCATGTTACTTATCTTGATCGTAGTTAGAACCTATGAATAATGAATCTGCTAAGTCAAAATGGAATAAGAACTGGTTGTGTGATCAAAGATAATACCTTTGTAGGGATTGGGTTTCCCTCTTGCTTGTAATGGACAAGTGCCTGGTGCTTTGGAACCATGAGAGCTCACTATGCCTTGGTTTATGTCTAAGAGCATGGTTACAATATTTGTTTCTTGCTGCTTGTGATGTGATGTGATCCAGGGATGGTTGATCCTGGAGGGATGTTGTAGTATGTCGAGAAAATAGGCATGGATGTATTATAAGACTGGGATGGATGAGCCTGGAGGGATATTATGGTATGTGGGGTAGAGAGTCCAAGTTTTTTTGGTATAATTTGATGCCTAGAGTGGCAAGATGCATTGGTATATGCATGTGGGTGTCAAGGAGTACACCAGAGATAAAGGAACAAGTTGAAGCTGGGTTTACCCATTGATAGGATATTTGGATTCTTGTTTGAATATATTGTTTGGCTGACAACCAAGTTGTTTTTTTATCTACTTTTTTCCCTATTGATTGATGTAGATGTATGTGCTTGGTTTTATGCCTTTTTTGGTATCTTAAGATGTTTTCCTTGAGTACCTGGTAATATGGAAAGTTATAATGTTAATAATTGAATAAATTTTTAACCCATGGTGTTGGAGCTTGCTGGGATGAAATGTTGAGGTCATAATTCTAAGAAGTCATGGACCCAATTTTCTTATGCCTAGAGGGCATGAAACTTTTCTATAATTATAATGTAATATAATTTGGATATGTTAAGGGTTAATTAATGGTTAAATAATTGATTAATATAAAGTTAAACTGATGAAAATGAATAAAGTAATTTAACATATCTCTTTAAATGGTTGTGTGCTTATAGGATATCTGGTCTTAGTAGGGGAAGTCCGGAGTCTGAGAGACATTAGATGTAGTTGATTCTAAGACCAGGTTATTCCCATAGTGTGGTTGTGATATATATTATATCATGTAATTTTTTATGTTTCTATATGCTACTATTTCCGACGCATTCACTGGGGCACGCACATAAGTCTGTGGAGGACGCGTAGCTGTTGCCCCGCATTCTCGCTTTCCAAAGGCGAGTGGCATCCATTCCTTATTTAGGGACGTTTTCTCCTTGATTGAAATGCGATGACGGGATGTTGGTTCTTCCTTCCATGGATTCCTCCTTGGAACATGTCACCTAGTCTAGGTCACCCTTATAGACTAAGACGTTGTTCGTGAAACTCTTCACAGTTCCATTTCTTCATGGACACTGGTTAATTACACTGGTTCTGTCAGGAAATTCCAAGGGGTTCGGTTAGGGTAGCAACCTTCGGTCGGGGGAGTAGTAACGTTGAACATCACTGGCATGTCTGGATGCTGGAACACTAGCGCGTCTGGGTTTCTTCCCCTTATTATATGGATTCTCGAGGGCATGGAAGCTTGAGGCATCCGATGTCGAATGTGGGGAATTATATGACATAGGCATGTATCTAAGGTTTTCTTTAGCTTATTATGTTTAACACAGGGTATGACGCAAGTTTGACATCTAGCAGAGATGGATCAGACTGATCGGAACACTAACTAGAGTGGATCAGACAAGTGCAACCCCTAGAGGGAACACTGATTCTAGGAGGTGAATTGGAATGATCTCAACGAGTTGTGGAGGCCCTAGTAATAATCATAATGGATGATGGACAGTTAAATGAAGTGGACAGAGAATGAGATGGAGTCTACTTGAGGGTGACAGTGATGTTGGGCTTGAGCCTCAAAGAGACCTCCTACATATCCCCATGGTAGGGAATCAAAGTTTGCATAGTTCGTGAAGCGAAGGGACACCTAAGGAGGTGAATTGTATGTATAGTACCTGATGGAAGTGGAACCTTAAGGATGGTGAATGAAATTAGGGTGCATGCGAAGGACAACAACCCAATGCCATGTTGGGGCTTACGCGTGATTAGCGGCCCGAGAGTTGGTCTGATGCCACTGGGACAGACCAATGATATGGGTCCCAACAGAAGGGACAACAACAGTTTACTGCTGGGCTCAGATTGAAAATAGCTTACCATTGACATGGGGTCACAACATCTTACCACTTGATGGAGTCACAATGGATTACTGCTGGATGGGGTATCAATGGCTTACTACTGGATGGGGTTGAACCTCATGGAGGCTTCCTACGTACCCTGTCTAGGAGAAAAGGATCAAAGAACACGTAGTTCAGGAGGAGTGGATTCCAACATGAAGGGGGTCAGAAAAAATGGGTGTTGGGCTTGAACCTCAGGGAGGCTTCCTTTGTACCTTTCCTTGGCAAGGATCTATGACTATGTAGTTCGGGATGGTGGATGCAGTTTAACATCATGAAGGACGAAAAGGGGGCATGCTGTTTAACGTCATGCAGGACAAAGGTGGTCTAACATGAAGGGGGTCATAACCAATATTTATTGGGCTTAAACCTCAGGTATGATTCCTACATACATTTCCCTAGAAAGGATCAAAGTCCACGTAGTTCGGGATAGAGTTTTGGGTGAACTTATGTGAAGATGGTCGGGACCAATGGTTGTTGGGCTTGATCCTTAGGGAGGCTTCCTACATACCTTGCCTTTCAAGGATAAAAGTCCTCATAGTTTGGGAGGAGTGGGTGGTGACATGAAGGGGGTTGGAACTAATGGGTGTTGGGATTGAACCTCAGGGAGGCTTCCAACATACCTTGCCATGGTAAGGATCAAATACCACGTAGTTCAGGAGGGAGTGGGTTCATTTTAACTTCATGTGGGATGAAAAGGGGACATGCCATTTAATATCATGCTAGATGGAGGTGGTCCGATGTAAAGGGGGTTAGAACCAATAGTAGTTGGTCTTAAACTTCAGGGAGGCTTCATACGTACCTCGCCTTGGAAAATATCAAAGTCCATGTAGTTTTGGAGGGAGTGTTTGGTGAATCGATGTAAAGATGGCCGGGACCAATGGTTATTGGCCTTGAACCTCAAGGTGGCTTCCTACGTACCTTGAATTGGAAAGGATGAAAGTCCATGTAGTTTGGGATGGAGTGTGGGGCTTACACTCTAGGCTTCCCAGAGAGGATGTCATGATCGATGCTTACTCTAAGTCCATGTGAGTCATGCTCGGTGTGAGAAACAAGAGACAACAAAGGCCTAACAATCACGTCATGAAATGTGTGTCCATGGGAAGTGGAGTGGGGCTTACACATGGTTAGCTTCTCAAATAGGAAATAAGGGCTCATGCATGGTTAGAAACCCAGGGTGATGGAGATTGGTACTTACTCCAAGGTGGAGGCCCAGGTGGCAACAAATTCCATCGGAAGAGGGGTGAGATAACGAAGGTCCCAATGCCCATATCTCCTTGGGCCTTTGGCAAGAAAGAAGATAGGAGGACCAGGGGTGATGACTCTTGTAAGAAAATCTAGGGGCTTACACCAAGGTGGTTTCCATATCCCCACGAATAAACGTCGCTTCAATAAAGAGGATCTCATTCCATGTGAGGAATGATTTCACACCCGTAGAGACCAGTGGGTGTAGACAATGTCTCAGATGGGGCATCTTGCATATGATGCATGGGGCGAGGCCACATTTTAACGTCATGTGCTAGTGATGATGGTGCTTGGCAGTTTAACATCCTATAGCTCGAATGAGATGGGTGCGGTCTACACCCCTAGGACTTATATAACTAATAATTGTCCACCTTTGAGGGAAGGAAGGCATCGACAATGTCGTAGCGAGGGGGTGTTATGTAGTGATCCATTGAGGGGTCCACATTAACGTGGCTATGAGAAGAAGCAATAGTCGTTAGCATGCCTATGCGAAGAAGCATGAGGCGAAGCAACGCAATGCGAAGTACCACCCAAGAGATTTTGAAATTGCTTCGTGCAAACCTAAAGGGTCACATGAGGAAATGATTTGCAGAGAAAAGGGGTTCATAGGTAGAATCCTTATGAAGCTTTGGTGCTCCATGAAGTGGAGGGGCTTCATGAAGGGATGTTCTTTCTGAAGTGAGGTTTCCTAGCCTAGGAATAGAGAATAGGTGCATATGGAAGGTGCTTCATGAATTGCGAAGGCATTTTCAAAGCATTTCATCTTGAAGAAATGGTTCCTCGTGAAGTGTAATATTGCAAAGCAATGTGCCTCGTGAATCACAGTGACCCTACCTTAGCATGTGGATCACATGTGCATGAAGGTTACTTTGCAAAGTACAAGTTCTCCATGAAGACCCGAGTCCCTTTGGGGATCTCCTTACTTCACAGAGGACCATGGGCTCTACGAAGGGTATCCCTCTTTGAAAAGGGGGATAATTTATGCAAAGGGGAAGGAACTTCACAGTGCAAAAGTACCTTGAAAAGCTCATGGTTTATAGAGCAGAAATTTCTTCATTATGTGAGAGATCAGAAGGTGAAAGGTCATAGTATTTGTCCTTTGGGATAGAGGGGAGCCTGGTATTTATAGGCAAGAGGCACTGTGAATCAGAACTCACTCGGCGTGAAGATGACGCTGGCTCCGCAGTGGGTTCATGAACGTCAAAGGGGTTTTCAGAGTATCCCACCTCTTTGCTCCGTAGAAGGTTCACGAATGTCAAAGGGGTTCACGGAGCATCCTGCCTCCTTGTTCTGCAGTGGGTTCACAAATGTCAAAGAGGTTTTCGGAGCATCCCACCTATTTGCTTCGTGGTGGGTTCACGAACATTAAAGGGGTTCACATGGCATCCCACCACTTTGCTCTGTGGTGGGTTTGCGAATTTCAAAGGGGTTCACGGAGCATCTCGCCTCTTTTCTCCGCGGTGGGTTCATGAAGGGGGTGCTCTGCACTGGTCGTAGGGCCATGGGGGCTCTGCGAGTGGTCTTCACGAGGCAGCCCCTAATGCTTCCACTTTGGTCTCTCTTTTCCCTAATTTTGGTGTCAATAAATTCCCCCCTCAGACTTTGAGTCGAGGATAAAATGAGGGTCAAAGTCGGAGGGTCAACCGCCAAAATTCATCGGTCAATCACAAAGGTGACTCATGAAGGGGGCTTGAGAGGCGGAGCGGCGTGCGTGGGCTGGGGCTCCATGAAGCTAATCATGGTTCAGAATCACCGCGAAGCACCTAGGGTACTCGCCTATAAATAGGGGAGCTGACCTCTCTTCTTTCCTTCCCTTCTATACATTTTTGGCTTATAGCGCTCTCGATTCTTGAAGCTATGCATACTACGCAATTTCTCTCTGAGAATCTAGTCTTCTTCTTCATAGTGCATAGTGAGTCTTTGACTTTGTAGCAGAGCACTTTGTGAATTTAATTTGAAGGCTGGGGTAGGGTTCTGCGAACATCCTTCATGAACGGTTTCCACAAACTTACTCTTCGAAAGAGATTTGAGAACCAAACCCAAAGAACACCCAAACATAAAAAATGAATGGCTCATTAGGAGGCTGCCAGGGGGGTCCTTGCAGAAGCTTCTCAAAGGGAGGAGATGGAAAATAGATTGGGTCTAGGGGAGTTGATACGGAGCCACTCTGACCACAATTCGCTGGTGGAGCTACTGTCAGAAAGACATATGAACTATCTATTATGTAAGAGGCTGTCATTGTATGGATTTGGGCTGAGGGATGATAGCTTCATCCCTGGAGGAAGTAGGGATGAGCCAACTTACTGGTTCAGGAGCATGTTGTGCTAGCGCCAATGGTTCAAGGTGGCCGACAGACATGATCAGGATGATTTCTCCCATGTTATTTCTGATTTCCTGTACAACCATTTGAAAAATGTTTATGGGAAGGAATTGCAGCTGAAGACATCCCCCCCCCCTGTACCGGGAAATCTTGAAGGTGGCCTTGAGGAACCTGAGGAAGGGATGGTCCGATGAGTGGGATTTACGCTAGTGTTGAAACTTCACTGATGACTGGGTCTGGGCCTACTGGGTAGGTGCCTCGTGTGAAGAGTTTGAGGCAGATCTGAGGAGAGTGGGCTTGTACGAGGCATATTAGGCCTCCCAATTTCATATATACCAACAGAAGAAGCTGATTCCATATTTGTTGATCAGGTGGTCATCAAGGACCAATACCTTCCACTTGAATCATGGGGAGGTTGGCATCAGTTTATGTGACGTGCATCAGATCTCAGTGGTCCTGATACTGGGGGTGATGTATGATGAATTAATCCCTGTTATGGGTGCATGGGAGGATCCAGAGCAAATGTCGCCACTGGAAATGGCGTTGATGGAGCTTGTGTTGGGAGAGTAAAAGGAATCAGTGAGAGACGTCCACTTCAGACGGTGGTTCAAGCAGTTTCTGAACATCCCGGAAGATAGGAAGTTTCTATAGAGGCCTTGGACTTTCCTAAAGGGGGATCAACAGAGCAAGGATCACTCATACTGGAGGCTCTTGGAGGACAGCGAGTGGAAAACCTAGGGATTCAGTGTCAGTATCGAGCAGCAACCGGTAGTCAGGATGAAGGAATTCATCACAACTCTCATTTATGGTTGGATCCTACCAGTGAGGGATACGAACATGGGTGTACGACCAAGAATATTTATCATGGCATCCATGTTGGTGATAGGAGGGCGGGTGAACCTCGGAATCCCGATGCTCTCCAAGATGTACAAGATTTTTTGGCATATCAACGAGGGGAAGAGGACAAAGAGGATATGCGGACCATTCCACCTCCTGCATGGGTGGATAGCGGCGCACATCAGGGGGGTATATGAATATTAGAACCCCATATCCCCTCCGAGATCAAACTTCCTCCCATCCTTTATGAATTCCATGGGGTGGTTTTCGGCCAAGATGACTGTGAAAGTGGTACTAAACCATGTCTGGAAGGTAGAGTAATTCATCTTTCATCTATTCCCATTACCAATGGGTGCTTTCATTGATGTTAGACAAGGAATAGAAGAGCACTGGTTCTATCTCCTGACCTTTCAAGGTGGATTCCTAGTGGAAATATTAGACCGTGAACCTCTCTATGAGATGTACACCCCACACCAATTCACCAGGAAATTTCGGTGTATGCAGTGACTGACCCCACGGGTCTATTTGGGGGTGAAATATGAGGAACATTCGTGCATGATGAGGCAGATGTAGCTCATGTTCACACAGGAAGATGAAAAAATGCGGAATGAGTTGCCTCCTCCTACGGCTGTCTTCAGGTTGGTGAAGGAGTATTCCAAAATCTGGGAGGCGGCCTACCTGGTGGAGATGTTGAAGTAGCCAACCATTCGGGCTGGTGATGGTGTGCATACCCAACCTCGAGTTTGGGGACAGAAGGTAGTAAGGACATCGTACAGTGGTGGGGTTGTCCTGACGGCGAGGCCCGTACCAGTTGAGGGGGAGGCAGTGGTAGCAGATCCAGTAATAGTAGCAGACCTAGTGTTCCTAGGAGAACAGAGTTATCTAGAGGGGAGGCCACCAAGAGGATTCTGTAGAATATCCACTCAGGCTATGGGGAAGCGGTTGCGCCATATGGACATGACAGAGAATGCTGCCTTCTCGGAGGCCTGGGACATCTGGGATTTTAACAAGAAATTCCTCAGACCGTTCGAGATGTGGAAACACTTGAACCATCTCGGGATGGAATTTTGGGAATTGGCCCTATCAGGGCCAGTTTTTTAGTATCCTAGGAGGAGGTAGAGCGATACCTGATCGAGTTGGAAGATTTTGTCCACTCCCAGGGTGCCCCACGTCCATTGACATACTAGGTTAAAGAGTTTTTGGATCGAACAACCGCCATGTAGTTATCTTTTTCTGAACTGAGATATCTCTTTCTTCTTCCGGACGAATCGGATGAGTCCTCTTGGGGGGATGAGGTCGGCAGAGGTAGCCTATTGGAGGAGGCCGAAGTCGGTGATCAAGGCTCAGATCTTGAGGAATTTGCAGAGGCCCTTGAGGTAACATCCTAAGCCCCTTACTCAGGGTCTATTTCCAGGTCATTTTTAATTCCTTACTAATATTTAAACTATGTAGGAGAACCTCATACACCGAACCCTCTCCCTCCCTGTAGCAGATGTAGATGCAGGTCCTTCGAGATCTGTGCCCATTGCTATGGCGATTAGTGCACCTGGTGGGGCTAGGGCACCTGAGACTGCTCCCCTGGGGTTTTCAGACTTCACTATAATATAGAGAGGGCCACTTCTAAGGGTCCCCATATAAAAAGACTAGGAACGAGACTGAGAGTTCAACCTTTGTAAGTTTCCTTCACACAATTCATAATTGCCACTCATTGACCTGGCTAACGACATCCATTCCCCTCTTGGTATGCATTGTTCTTAAAATGGAATGGGCTTCCTTGGTGAGGTTGGTCTGGACTTCTGGAGGCACCTTTCCCAGGGGAATTATGGTGATCTTGGAGGTGTATATCCAAACAGACCAAGTGGTGGCACTCCCGATCACTAGTGGTACCGTTAGCGGGTCTGAGCCTAAGATCATTGAGGAGGGATTTGACGATGAGGATCGATCAGATATCCCATGCCCCACCATACCCGATCAAACACCAGATGTAAACCCTGCTGATGAGTTCTTGGGGGAGTTCCTCATATATGAGCCTACCAACCATACCTACTGGGAAGAGACGACCTTTGATGAAGAGGATATCAAAATAGTATGTTGTCGATCATGGAAGATAATCAAGAACTTAATTGATGACACCCCCAAGTGTAATGGCTGGATGAGATGGAAAGAATTCTTTTGTGGGTTCATGAACTGAGTGCTGGGGGAGTGGATACCTAGCATCCCCACATACTCATCTGAGATCTTATGGCGGAGAAGATTCGGGAGTATGACTGTGGCCTTGGTGTGGTCTGGCAGCGGAGGAAAGCGGTGAACATCAAGAGGCACCGAGAGTCTAAAAACGAGGTTCTACGGTTGTAGGTCCGGGAAGATGAGCACTCAGCCTCCCCAATGTGAAATCAAAGCTAATATTGCGATTTAAGGCCCAACTGGAAGAGGTTGAAGATCGCATGATGCAATCCTCTGTAGAAATTAATACCATCTGGACCGACTTAGAGTGGGCCTGGATTGTGGATGAAAAATTGAACCCCATCACTACTAAGGAGGAGAATAAGCTTAATAGGTGACAACAAATCCTAGATTCCACAAGCCAGAGGGTGGTGGAGCTACAATTCTCTTTTAACGGGGTTAACCTGTCCATTGGAGGGATCGACCGTTAGGTACTTTAATGATTACAAACCCTCGAATGTACTTTCTTTCTTTGATTGTTTTATTCCTGATGCATGCATGAGTTCCGTTATTTGTATTGGTTTATTGAATTCCCATCATATTCATGGAGTGTCCAGTGATCAATCCCTAAGCTCACGTGGGTCGAGCCTGGTGTGAGAAACAAGGGATGACCACCTTATTATTCCACCAAAATGTAATAGTGAAAACCAATATTTGAGCATATGGGGGTTTTAAACAACCAATATGGATTTCCAGGAAGAAAGGGAGAGACCCGGCTGGAGGATGAGGACCTCAAAACAGTCAAATCATCGCTTACTTAGTGTGCACTAGTTCATGAGTGGGGTAACGCCAGGGGTGTTGGAATTAATCTGAACATAGGGGAGTGGAAT
This sequence comes from Viscum album, assembly GCA_963277665.1. Taxonomy (NCBI): domain Eukaryota; kingdom Viridiplantae; phylum Streptophyta; class Magnoliopsida; order Santalales; family Viscaceae; genus Viscum; species Viscum album. The sequence continues at coordinate 1,695,454,605 of OY728153.1, forward strand.
GTGTGAATCACGATACCCAACATTTGGAACACTGTAGGATGGCGTGAAAATGAAGAATAACTATTGAATGTGTTCAAAACATGGTCTCCCTACTGAGTTAGCCTAATATTGGGATAAAAAAAGAGAGCTGACTGCTAATAATGTTCGAAAAATGGGGCTTGACTCGAAATGTCATCCATTAGTCTTTCAGAACGTTGGCCCTAGATAGTAGGTGAGCCATAGGCCAAGAATCCATACTGTTAGGGGTTACCTTAGACGTGAAATAGGATGAGGGTCTGAATTAAGGGCACACAAAGTGTGGATTTGGAGCGATGGGTTGTTTGAATGGAGTCCGACACCCTGGAGATCACGCTACCGTGATGAAGGAACATTAGGTGGGTGTATCCGTCTGATCATGGATCAAACATACTTCTGAGTATGACCTCTTTAGAAAGGGATATGGTGCATCCCATGATTAACATGGGGCATTCTAAACTTTTTTAGGGTAGAATCGCATTTTAGTGTCATGCATTGAGGATATATGGACCCGTGCAGTTCAGCATCATACCATAAGATGGTGCACATAGTTTAAAGGTCATACTTCCTGGACCAAGATAGGGGTTTAGGGGCCAGAAGGGTTAATGAATTTGGAGTTGGGCCCAAGGTGAAATTTCTAGGCATCTCTACATATCCCATAATGATGAGAATCAAGCCAAACGTAGTTCTGAGAGTGAGACGTGGTTAGAGACCGACACTAGTAGGGAGAATCCTCTTTGGAGAGGAAGTTGACGCATCCCATGATTGACATAGGGAATCCTGAACTTGTTCAGGATAGAACTGTAGTTTAGTGTCATGCGTTGAGGACATTTGGATTCATGCAGTTTAACATCATATGATAGGAAGAAGAGTGAAAGGGAAGATCCCAGGAAGGTAGTACGTGGTGAAGTAGCTATAAACCTAACATGAATGAGGACATAAGGAGTCAGCACCACACCATGTATCCCTGGAAAATGTTCTTTAGGTCAAGGGACCAAAAGTGGAAGTTAGGTTGGGCCCAAGGCAAAGTGGTCAGACGTTTCTACGTACCCTGTGAGGATGGTAATCAAGCCATACATAGTTTTTAGAGTGTGTTTTAACATCATGCAAGACGATGAAAGGCATGTGTGGCATGAAAATGCTAGTACACATCCAACCAGAACTACTAATCCCACGTGAGTTGTGATCGATGTGGGAAACAAGGAGTAGTATGGGGATTTCCTAGAATAGGAAGGCACATGTTAGGGGAAATGGGACGTTAGGTTAATGATGTCCCAATGATGTTGACCCTCCTATATAACGCACCTAGATGCATGAAGGAGTAAAGCTAAGTGTGTTGGAATTCCACTTGAACATAAGGAAGTGGAAATATGTGAATCATGATGCTCAAGATCTGGACCACAATGACGGTGGCATGATGATAGAGGATAAATTTTGACTATGTTTGAAACACAGTATCTATTTCGCATTAGCCTGGAATGGGGACAGATAAAGGAGGGTTAACCGCTAACCATGTTCAAAACACAAGACATGTCGCAAATGTCATCTGAGGTCCTCAGGGATGTTGGCCCAAGACGGTAGATAATCCAGTGTGGCATGAGACCAGGCTTTAAAGGGGGTCCTTTCAGACATGGAAGAGGATGAGGATCCAAATGAAGGGCTCATGAATATTGGACATGGAATGAGAGAATGTCCCTATGAAAATTCCACACTCCGGGCACTGCCATAACATATCTAATTATGACTACAAGACGTATCAGATATAGGGAGTCGAATCCCCCTCCAAGGATAAGGGTCTTGAGGATGCATGCTTCCCAAATTAACAGTTGTAGGATGGGCCATTAAGGGGAGATTGATTTAATGGATTGGGCGTAGGGTGGTGAAGTAGCCAAACCCAACGCATAGCTCCCATAGGGAGATCTTAGTTTAGGGTCATAGAACTCAGACCAGATTGGTAAAAGACATGGGGTCACATGGTATGACTATTTCAAAACTGAACTTGAATGAGAACCCATAGGTATTTGTCACACCACATGCTCCCGAAATATTTCAGGCCAATGGGATAAAGAGAGGACATGATTTTAGATTCCTAGGGCTAGACCCAGAGACAATATGTCTGGGTGTTCCTATATATCCCATGAGGATGAGAATCAAGACGTACATAGTTATATAAGATGTAATGTAGTTTAACATCTTGCAGAAAGGATGCAGAGTGGTCTTAGTTTATGGTCATAGAGCTCAGACCATAGATGGTTGGGAACACAAGAGACACATGGTGAGGTAATTATGTAACCCGACGTTAATGAGGACTTGGTGTCCAGATCACTATGTGTTCCTTGGTGTGGTTTTAAGTAGAGGTATAGAAAAATAAAGTTAGACTGGGCCCAAGGCAAAGTTCACAGGCACCCCTACGTATTCCATGAGGATGGGAATCAAGCTACACATAGTTTTAGGGATGGAACAATAGGATACTAGTGCCCGAGATAATAAGGTTGTGCGGGTCTGGACCTTGAACTGAAATAAGCGGTATTAGATAGATCTTGTTTTTCCTTGAGGATGAATGTGTGTTTTTTTTGTGAATCGATGGACCTAGGATAGAAAGTCCAGGCATCGCCACAAGAATCAAGCCATATGCAGGTGCTGAGAAATGGTATGGTGTGTGACCGCTACCAAACATTATGTACCCTCGAATGAGGACACCACGATGCAGTGCCATTTTTCGTCGTGTGGTCAGGATGATAATGTCAGAATTTAGGATCATGTGATGGGACCAAACATGCATTTTAACGCCAGGTAGTATAGATGCAACAGTTTAAATACATGTGGGACCAGGCAATGTAGTGTAGAGTCATATGGCTCAGACATGTATAAGAGAGGCGAGGTTCAAGAGGGAATGTGTGCAGCGTAATAAATCATACCAAACCTAAATGAGGACATAATTTAACATTATGCCGTGTGAAATTCCTAAAAATAAACCTCAGGCTGAGGGGCCAGAAAATGTTAGATAATATGGGGTAGGAGATATGAGGGACTAGCTCCTTGAAAGGGGAGTACATGATGCGGTAATTATAAACCCGACTTGAATGAAGGCATAAGCCCACACATGCCACATCACACTTTCCTATAAGATATAAGTCCTAGAAGGAATAATAGAAGAAATAAATTAGTGGAACTTGAGCTGGTCCCAAATACAAGACGTCTGGGCGTTCCTACGTATCCCATGAGGACAGAAATCAAGCTATATGTAGTTCTAAAATAGATATTTGTTTAAGGTCTTAGAGCTTGGACCATAGAGAGGCGGAATCCTTCCAAGTAGGTGTAGACCTCAATCCAATTACTAAGCCCATGTGATTCAAACTCAGTGTGGGAAACAGGGGTCGAGGAGCCTGAATGATGCCTTACCACGGCTTTGTCCTCCTAACGTGAAAATGCGCACTGAGGGATAGTGCCAGGAGTGTTGAAATTCCACTTGGACATGATGGGGAGGAAAATAATGTGAATCATGTAACCAACATTCAAGGATTGAAGGGGTTGGCATGACGATGGAGGATAACTGTTGATCGTGTTCGAAACACAACATCCATATCATGTGGCCTGAAATGGGAACAAAAAATGAGCATCGAACACTGACTATAGTAGAAACATGGGACCTGTTTCAATTTTTTGTCTGAAATCCTTGAGGTCATTGGCCCGTAATGGTAGGAGAGCCCTTAGGCCTAGCATCCATGTCATTTTGGGGTCCCTTCAGACGTGAATGATAATGGAAGCTCAAATTAAGAGGAACATAAAGCCTGAAAAATGGGTGAAAGCATATCCAGATAGGATCCGATACTCCAGGTTCTAAACCAGAGTACTCTCGTGCACATTGGGGTATCATTAAAGAGGTTTGAGGGACCCAAATTAAGGGCGACTGACTCGAATAGATGAGAGTAGGGAAAGGGATAGAAGGCCGCTCAGGAGAGAAAGAGAGAGGTATGCGGTGTGGTTGTTATAAACCAGACATGAATGGGGACATAATCACATGTCACAATGTATACCCCTATCCTAGAAGAACACAAGACAAGGGGACAAAATTATAGAAAGGTTTCTAAGATATGGGGTTTGACCTGAATAACATACGTTCGGGCAGTCCTACGTATCCCATGAGGACGTGAATCAATCCATACATTTTTTTGGGGGTGTCATGCAGTTTAACGTCGTGACGGTAAGGACGAAGATTGGGGAAAGGTATCTCATCCAGGGTTGTATATGGTATGGTGAGTAACCTGATTTGAATGAGAACATAATCCCACACCACACTATAAAACCCTAAGTGAGAACTTGGTTCAGGGGCTCGAAAAGTCCAATGGGACTTAGGCTTGGCCACAGATAGAATGTCATAGCCAGCTTGCAGTTTAACATCTTGTAGTGGGGATGAAGGTGATCTTATTTTAGGGTCATAGAGCTCGGACCGTATATGCCTAGTTTAATGTCTTATGCATGGGACATAGGGAGAATCATCGTGCCTATGGAATACCACAAAGTGGAAATGACGATAGAGGAAAACTATTGACCAAATTAGCAACATAGTATGCACCCTTGTGTGACCAAAATTCGGGGAAAAAAATTGAGTGTCGACCATTGACTATACTCACAACATGGGAATCATATCAATTTTTCACTCACAATCCTCGAGGATGTTAGCCTGTAATGGTAGGAGGGTCCTTGGGCCGAGCATCCATACCATTCGGGGGCCCTTTTTGACATAGAAGGTGATGGAAACCCAAATGATGGGGCTCACAAAGCATTACGGGGTCTGTGGTCATAGGATGGATGATAATTTAAGGGAGAGGTATCTCAAGGGGATATGTGTGGCATGGAGAAATAGCCCGACGTGAATGAGAACGTGAGTCCATACTGCACCACACAATCCTAAATGAAAACTTGGACTAGGGGGGATAAGGGATTGAAGGACCTAAGGCTGGGCGTCTCGGCCGACCGTAGCCATATAACCTCTCATACGGGCATTGCCTTCATAGCTCATAAGCCCATGTGAGCAATGCTCAGTGTGGGAAACAAGTAGTAGGACTATGCTCTCCCCATTATATAAGGGTCCGACAGTTGGAATTTCACTCATGCTCGAGGCAGACCAAAGTGTGAAGAGACAACGGGACTGAATGAACCACTACACTCCATGTTTGGGACATATGGGGGTGGTGACAATGAAAAAAGATATTTGTTGACCAAATTCAAAACACGACATCTATATCATGTGACTTGAAATGGGAACAAAAAATGAGCGTCGACCTCTGACCATATTCGCAACATGGGACTCGTATCTAAATGTTTTCTAAAACCCTTGAGGGTGTTCGCTCGAAATGATATGATAGCCCTTATGCTAAGTATTCTTATCATTCGGGGGGACCTTCGGATGTGAAAGATAATCGTAACCCAAATGGTGGGGTGTATGGAGCATAAATGCACCCGTGAAATTTCAAATAAAGTTAAATAGAAGAAGAGATAGAGATCTTCAGGGGAGAGGGATACATGGCACGATCATGATGAACGTGACATGAATGAGGGAAGAAGCTTGAACCACACCATGTGTTTCATCCCAATGGGAGGTCCCGAGGTTTGGGTCTGGGCCTTCAAATAAAATATTTGGGTAGTCCTACGTATCCCATGAGGATGGGAATCAATCCACACATAGTTCTGGAGATGTAGTTTAAGGTCTTGCAGGACGACACATGGTTTAATGTCATGGGGGACATTTCACAGTTTAAGTTCATGTAGGACCATACAGTTTAAGGTCATGTAGGACCGTAATGCAGTTTAGGTTCGTGCGGGACTATCATGTAGTTTGGGGTCCTGCAGGACCGTACAGTTTAAGGTTATGCAGGGCTGTGGGGCCTCAAGAAAAGTATTTCTTGAGGAACTTGGAATTTGTGGGAGGAGTTATATGCTCACCATCCATTGTAACCAGCGATTATGCACCATTAGAGTAAGCCTTGTGAATGATGTAAGGTCCTTCCCATTTGGGTTCCAACTTGGGTGGTTTTCTGCTAGGTATCATTGGTTCCATCAAGGCCAATACCAAGTCACCTTGAAAGAAGGAGCATAGGTAGAATTTCTTGTTTAAAGATCTAGTAATCTTGTTCTGATGCCTTTCCAGATTGTGCAGGGCATCAATCCTATTCTTGTCGATCACTCCCAACTCATCCAGATGGATTTTGGATACTTTATATGGTGCTTGCGGATCATAGATTGTTGTGCGCAATGAGGGAAATTGAATCTCGATGGGTAGGAAGGTCTCCATCTCATAAACTAAGGAATATGGGGTCACCTGGGTGGAATTAAGAGTCACCATCCATTATTCCCAGAGGGCATTGGAGAGCTTTTCCGGCCAAATCTTCTTATTTAGACCAACCATTTTTTGTAGAATGTTAGAGAGGGTTTTATTGAATGCCTCTATCTATCCATTTTCTTGAGAATTATAGTGGGAGGTATGGTTAGAACAGATGTTGTACTTAGCATACAATTCATTCATCTCAACTTCTTGGAAATTCGTATCGTTATCGATGAGGACAACATGAGGGAAACCAAATCGATAGATGATGCTAGAGCTAACAAAGTCAATGATGGAGTGGGCCTTGACCTTCCTGAGTGGGACTGCCTCTGCCCACTTGGAGAAGAAATATGTAGCAGTTAGGATGAATCTGCACTGGTGAGCTGTCGCCAGTGGATATGGTCCCACGACATTGAGTCCCTATACCGCAAATGGCCAAGAGTACTTGGTGGAGTGGAGAGGCTCCGATGGAAGATGCATGAAGTTAGCATGAATTTGGAATGCATGGAACCTTTTGGTGAACTCAATGTAGTCATGGATCATAGAGGGCCAAAAGTATCCTAGTATATAGATCTAGTGAGATAGTTTTGGTCCGGTTTGATGAGCCCCATAGGAACCAGCATGAACCACCTGCATAACTTGGGAAATCTCAAATTCTTGAATTCAACGAAAGAGGACCCCATCAAACCCGCACCTATAGAGGATTTACTCATGACTAAAATAGTCCTAAAGGGTAAAATATAACACACGACATCAGATTATCTCACACTCGGCCCAATCTGTTGGGATATTACCATTCTAGAGATACTCAACAAAGGGGGCTATCCAGTCGGGAGTCACTTCAATCATTGCATCCAAGGGACCTGGGGGTCTTGATGTTGAGGCTCTGGCGGTAATGTGTCTCACGTGTAGGTCTTCGTCATCATCTGGGGTGACAGGAGCAATGAATCTCTAGTATGCTACATGTATAATCAAATCATCCTACTCGGGCTCTGCATGTGATATAGCTAGGTCAACCAAGGCGTCAGATCGACCATTCTGAGATCAAGGTACATGAGTAACTTCCAGCCGAGATGGGAACTGGGCCATTAGCTAGAGAGTGCGCTCCAACAATGGTACGAGATCTGGATTTATAATGATATAGTCATTGTTGATCTATTTGATGACTAGTTCAAAATACCCTTTCACATGCAAATGGGGCACATCAATCTCGAGGGCCAGCTCGAGGCTAGTGATGAGAGCCTAATACTCTACCTCATTTTTGGTGCAGCCTTATGAAAACAAATAATGAGTATGGAAGGATGGATTTTTCTGGGGTAATTAAAATGATACCCAGGACTACTCTGTTGATCCTGGGGTCATTGAGCCTTCTGCCAGTGGGGCTCCGGGAAGCACCATCATAGTGCATCTTCTAGCATAGTGTGGATTGTTCTACCGAGATGATCGCATCATTAGGGAAATCGAGATCCAAGGACTGGTCAGTAGGATCCAGATGGGTAGCAAGGAAGTCTACCTGTTCTTGCCTTTTAATAGCCTTATGAGTGACAAACCTGATGTTGAACTGTTGGAGAATCACTGCCCACCAAGCCAGAAAACCTGTCAACATGGGGCGGTTCAAGATGTACTTCAGTGGGTCTACTCAGAACACCAGTAGTACCTCATGGTGCTGCAAGTAATGTCACAATTTCTGTACTGTGAATACCATCTCAAGGCATCTCTTTTTGATAGGGGAGTATCTAGTCTCTGTATTAAGGAGTAAGTGGCTGAGGTAATAAAGGTTGTTCTCCATCCCCTCATTGTTCTTCTGGGTGAGAAGGGCACCGAGAGATTATTCCAGGGTGGTCACATAAAGGACCAGTGACTTTTTAGAGACGAGTGGCATTAGGACAGAAGGCTGGAGCAAATACTGCCTGATTTCCTCGAATAAAATCTGACATTCTTCATCCCACTCATAGAGTGTTTCTTTCTTCATGAGCCGAGAAAAGGGATTACACTTTCCAACCAAATTCGCGATGAATCAGCGTATATAGGCTAAGTGGCCTTGGAAACCTCGAAGCTCATGAATGTTTCTCGGGGGATACATCTGGATAATGGCCTTGTTCTTCTCTGCGTCAATCTCAATGACCCTATATCTAACAAAGAAGCTGAGAAACTTTCTAGAGGTGACCAAAAAGGCACACTTTAATGGGTTCATCTTCAGGTGATGGGAACAGAGGAAGATGAACACTTTCTCAAGGTCTTTGAGATGGTCCTGATGCTAGAAAGATTTGATCACCAGGTCATATATGTAACATTCCACAAATTTTCTGAGGATCAGGTAAAATATGTGATGCATAGCCCGTTGATAGGTGGCACCTTCATTCTTTAAACCAAAGGGAATGAATTGGTAACATAAAGTACCTTGTAGTGCCCTGAAGGATGTAGAATCCTCATCCTCAGGGTCCATTTTTATATAGTTATAACCGGAGTACCCATCCATGAAGGAGAGGCCTTGGAACCTAGTTTTAGTGTCGATCAACAATTCTGTCACAGGAAGGGGAAAATCATCCTTCGGACAGAGACAGTTGAGATCCCAGAAGTCGATGCAGACTCTGATTTGTCCATTCTTCTTCCTGACTGGCACAATGTTGGCTAGCCATTTGGTGCATTGTACCTCCTTGATGAAATTATCTCTGATGTGTTTATCAACGTTGGCCTCAACCATGGCACCGTGAGAAGGGTGCATCTTTCTGGGAGGCTACTTGAACCCGCGATGATTTGTTGGGAGACCGAGGTAGTGGATGACTACCTAAGGATCTAGTCCTGGAATCTTGTCATAACTCCAGGAGAATACGTCATGGTGTTGTTTAAGGAAGTCTATGTACTATTTTTGCTCCTCGAGGGGCATGGAAGCATTGATCAATGTGGGTTTTGGGTATACCTCGCTACCGAGGTTCACCTGTACCAACTTTTCAAATATAGCAGAGACTCCCTCCTCAAAGGCAGGGGGATCCTCTAAATAATCTTCTTTACTTATGGAGGGGGAACCCTCAGTAGGAGGAATCACTTCAGAGTCAAAAACTCCCGATTGGAGGATAGTACCAGCCTGAGCGGCAGTGGACACTACATTGGGGCACTCCTGTGCTACTGCGACCATAGAAATGAAGGTTGTTGATCCAATCCCATTTAGTCTTTAGACCAAGGGTCCATGCTTGATTATATCAAAGAAATAGTGGCACATCGGCTTGAGCTAGTTTATTCTGGCCTAGAGAAACAAGAAATTATGATGTATTGTCGTTTCCATGGGGTAGACATCCTAATACCTTATGGTAGTAGGAGGCTCTGGGATCACCTGTTCTTGATTTTTATAGGAGTACGAGGTGATCTTCTAGTGTCGCTTGGGCCTGGGAATGTGTTCCCCCATCATTCCAGAAACAATGAAGCATTGTACCATGTCTGGGGGTCATAGGCTCCAATCGGTGGATTAGAAAGATATAGGCATCATCTAGATCTATCCATGGCTTGGTCACGGCCATGGCATACTCATCCTCATTATCCTGAATCTGCTTGTATTTTCTCTTGTAATAGTCGGCATCCAGATAGCAGGATTCACAAAAGGAAAAGGGAGACATGTCACCTTAAAGCACGCCCACTCAACCATTAGGGGAGTACTTGTGACAATGGTAGTATGATGAGGGAACTGCTACATGCAGGTGGAGCCATGGCCTTCCCATCAATGCATTGTAGGCGGTGTCCTAGGAGACAACCATAAATTTGGTGCTGGAAAGTAGGATGTAAGAATGGTATAGAGCAAGAGGTTTCCAACCTCTGATACCAATTGTAGGATCGAAATATAATATGAGATGCTCAATATACAAGAGGGGGGTGAATTGTATACTTTAAAAATTCCTTTGGAACCTTTAAAGTTAGTTATGAATAACTAAAGTTTCCTTAAGAAAAGGAAAGGACTAAGTTTAACAAAGTTAAACTAAGTAAATTCACAACACCTCTAACACCGAACTAAACATGGAAAGTGATTCCAAAAGTAGGTTCCAGAAATATGGTTCCGGAATTTGAAACTTAACAAAAGTTACAATATGAGATTCTACCTTAAAGCGTATAGAATCTAAATGAATCAGAGTAAGTAAGGAAGTATAAGAAAGTTATACTTTCCTTAAGATACAAATTACAGCGGAATAAAAACAAGTAGTAAAACTACTGTTAACAAGATATAAGTCTTTTAACCCAGAGAGAAGGGTATCCAACAACCTTGGATAAAGGTCCCTTGATTTATACTTTCAAGCAAGTCTGTCTTACCCACACCAGGGTAAGCCCTCGATACGAAGATCGGAGTCTCTGTCTTGCTATCCCCGCAAGCCCTCAACTTCAAGGTAGTTGGCAACCTCTGTCTTCCTCAGCAAGGAAGCCCTCAATCTTTAAGGTAGTCGGCACCTCTGTCTTCCTCAGCAAGGAAGCCCTCGATCTTTAAGGTAGTCGGCACCTCTGTCTTCCTATCCCCGGAAGCCCTCGAATGTAATCACCAACATTCGGAGTCGCATGAAGCTTTGAGAGTTTAACAAGAGCCTCTCTCTCTAGAAATCACTTCAACAGCATGTATGCACAAAGTCCAAATTATTCATCCATCTGTTGCGAGCTTTTTCAAATGAGCTCCTATTTATAGGTAAGGTCAGCTCCTTCTCCAACGGTCATATTTTCCTTAAAGATCGGAGGGACCTGTACACATGTCACTTAGACAATGGTTAGTTTATAACGAAACAGACGACATCGTTTTATAACAAAACAAGTGTAACAGAATGTACGACATCGTTTAAACTCTAACATAAAGGTTCGGAATAGAAACTTCGGAGTGAAGGTTCGGAGTGAATAAATTTAGAGTGTATAAAACAATGATAATCAGATTCTGTTTAATAGGTGAATTCGGAATGAAAATTCGGAATAGGGATTCGTCATCAGAAATCGTAATGAGAATTCATCATCAGAATTCGTAATGAGAATTTATCATCAGAGTTCGTAATGAGAATTCGGAATGGGATTTCTTCATTAGAATTCACAATGAGAATTCTTCTTCAGAATTCGTAATGAGAATTCGGAATGGGATTTCTTCATTAAATTTCGTAATGAGAATTCTTCTTCAGAATTCGTATCCTGAATCTGGAATAGAACTTAGTCAGAATTCATATCCAGAATTCGGAATGAAACTTCCTTATAGTTCTTATCCAGAATCCGAATCCTAAAACAGAATGCTTTAAATCAAAGTTTCAACGATTCCGAGAAAATGAATCCGAATCTCATACTTAAGAAAAATATGGATGAAAATATGATAAGGATAATTTTTCTTATAAAAGCGATTTTCCTTAAGAAAGAAATTTTCCTTATAAAAGAAATTTTCCTTAAGAAAGCAATTTTCCTTAAAGATAAGGTGTTTGTGATTTTCAAAACAAGAAGGAATGGAAAAGTCATAAGAAGAACCTTATTGACTCAACAATCACCCCCTTTTTGGAAAGCACAAACATCCTAACGAAAAAGAAATTCTAAGAAGAAAGAAATATATTAAATCTTATCTCCCTTGGTTTAAGGATATAGATGAATACGACTAACTCCCCCTTAGGCTTTGAAACTCTAAGGATCGTATTCATATTTCCGGAGTGATATTTCATAAGAAGGTCTTTTTTAAGAAAAACTCCCCCTTAAACAAACTCTTATTAGAGTTCTTTTTCCTTGGGTATTTTTTCTTTCTCCCCCTTCGATAAACTCTTATTAGAGTTCCTCTTTTTCTTAAGGATCTTTTCCTTCTCCCCCTTTGTGATTTTCAAAAAGAATTGAAGGGAATGGAAAAAAAAACTTAACAAAGTACCTGAGATATTAGTAATGATAACAAAAAGATACAAGAGACAGAATTTTCATTAAAATTTGTAATTTCAGCAACAACAAAATAAAATTACAACAAAAAGATCGGATTGGTTTATTTCGGATCTTTTTCCTTAGACATGAGGCCTTTTAGAATAGTCTTGATCTTCTTGAGGTCTTTATGATCTTCTTCGGCTTGCTTCTCTAAGACCACTATTCTTGCGGATTGAGCTTCAATTATTTCTTCCTGAGCCTTCAACTTTTCTTCCTGAGCTTTCATATTCTCTTCCTGAGCCTTCATCCTTTCTTCAAAATCGATCCGATGATCCCTTTCAAATTTCCAATTTTGAGAAACGGAATTGAGCTTCCCATTCAGATCTCTCACTTGCTGAATCCGAAAGTTCTTTTCCTCTGTCAACTTTTCTTCAAAGGATGCAGTCAGCTCATTAAACTTCTTGTCCTCGGTTTCAAAGGCATCCTTAACATTATCTTGAAACTCATCGAAAAGCCTCATCTCTTCCACAGTCTTCTTAGACCAGCTTGTCATCCTCTTGCAAGATCTTTTATGGGCTTCATAACCAATAAAGAAGTTTTTGAACTGGGCTTCAATCTCAACACACTTATCCATAACCATGGATACAGAGTCTGTTTTCAGATTCAACGCATGTTGGAGCATCTGGCATCGTGAATCAATACTTGAGAAGGTCGGAATGGTTCCCACCAACTTCTTCAAAGACTGGACAACAAAATCATGCCCCAACGAAGATGACTCCGAATCTGAAATCTTGCTCGGAGAGTTTTCTTCCTCAATAAGCTCCAACTTCCTCTTAGAAGAACTACCAGCTGCCTTTCTCATCCTCTTTTCTGAACTCGGGGTATCAGCAAGAATTTGTTTCGCCTTATCTTTTTCCGGAATTGAAACCTGTTCCGGAGATCTCTTCTCACTATCAGAGACTTGAACAATATTATCTTCCTCATCAGAAACTTCTATATTTTCCTTCTGAGCAGCATCAAGTAAAAGATGTTCTTCTTCTCTCAGATAAGAAACTTCTTCTTCACCTTTCTCTTCTTCCATTGTCGGAGTAACAAGCTTCAAAGATTGAGCTTCAGAAGTTCGGAGCGATAAGTGTTCCGAGGGAGTTCCCTTGTACTCATCTACTTGTTTTAGCACATCTCCTGTCTCACCACTTCCTTCAGCAGCCTCTTCAACTTGTTCCACTTGCTCTACTTCCTAAGTATTAGTAGCAAAAGCTTGTTCCGGAGCAATGAGATTTCTTCCTGGAGTCTCAGGTAGAGATTCCAGGGAGAAAGATCTCGGAACTGGAATTGTTGCTGAAACCATTTCGTTGAACTTCAACAACGCTTGGACTGCCTCAGCTTCTGAAATTTTCTTCTTAAGTTTCTTTTCCTTAGCTTGTTTCTCAAGCTCATCAGCAGTTTTCTCCTTCAAAGCTTTAGCCTCTGCAAGATCCAATCCGAACTGCGGATCCCCTTCTTTCCTCTTCTCTTTATCAGCTCTCCACTTTGAAACAACTTCATCAGGATAGGCTTTCTTTTTCTTAGGCTTTGGAGGTGCGGAATGGACTTCCTTAGACTTGGGTTCCTCGGCTTCGACTACCACTTATTTCAGCTTTCTCTTCCTTACCGGCTTAGATGATTCCGGATCAGCAACTTTCGGAGCCACTTCTTCTTGAGGAGGTAGATCAATAAACATTCCAGACTTCTTGTCAAAAGCTACATTCATTCTTTTAAGAGTTCCATCACTGACCAACATGATCTTGCAAACTCTCGGCTTAGATCTGCAACCTTCCTTGAAAGATTCTAGGCACCGAACTATAAGCTTTGATAATATTGCTGGGTACATTACGATCTGAGCTCTCAGATTCCCCTTCTTCAAATTTTCAATATTAAGAAGAATATGCTTCATCAAGTTAAACTTTCTTAGATTTATCAGGAAATCTAAGATATATATCTCACTCTTCTTTAAGCTATCCTTATCACCTTTTCTCGGTACGATAAGCCCTTGCACCCATAACTCCAGAATCCGGAAGTTTGTAGATAGGCTTGCAATCTTCGGAGCCTTGTCATCACCCAATCCGAGAGTTTCTAAGGCCTTTTCCTTGTTGAAACTACCCATAGAGTCTGGCAATACGTGCGAAATAAACTCGGCTTCTCCTTCATAGGATAGCCCTACCAAGCTTGCAGCCTTGGTGTGAGAAAGTTTGTAAGTCTTACCATAAGACTTAAAAGAGAACTTCTCCCTATTATCTTCCTTGAAGAAAGAAACTGACTCATAAAACTCAACAAGCAAATCTGAGTACACTTCATCTTGGTTCCCGGTTTTTGATACCGCAACATCTTCCCAGCCATTCAACTTGATATTCTTTGAAATGATAGAATCGTAGTTGCTGAAGAAAGTCGGATGGACTAACCTTTCTCTGTAAACTAACCAATGAGAAATAGGCTTAGTGGATGACATTTCTGGAGAAGCTAACTCCGCAGACATTCGGATCTGAAATTCTCTGAGAAGTTCGGAATTGAGAAGACTGAAGTTCGGAATGGCCTTAAATCAGAGAGTCAGAGCTTCAGCACGCGAAAGCTTGAAACCGATGTGGGACTAGAAATTATGGTCCCCTTTATATAGGCAATGGGATGACAGTTCAACTTCCTCGGTTGATCTAACGGTTTAGAATGATCTGAGATCAAATCTGACGGTTGAGAGCTTGAATCCGATCTTTTTGAGGTTTTTATTAAAGTAAAGAATTAAGAAATCCAAAAACCCAAAACAAAATATAAGAAACTGCCAGCAAGTAAATTATGATTACGAAAACTTCCGTAAAGAAATCATACCTTTTGGATTAGCTTAGGAAAGTTATTCGTAATGAGTAATATAAAGACGACTACGAAAAACTCAATACAAAAAAGTAAAAGTAAATAAAAAAAACTTGGTACGAAAATCTGGTTATGAAAGTACCAGTATGAAAGTTGTCCATTCCGGAAATTTTCAATACGAATACTTTCATTCCAGAAGTATTCTGTACGAAAATATCCATTCTGGAAAATGGTAGTTCCGGAAGTTCCATTCCGCAAATATTCGTTCCGAAAAGTTTAAAAACAAATTTTGAAAAACTTTGTTAAACAAACAATCAAACGTACTCCCCCTATGAAATGGAGTTCATTACTATAAGGAGAATTTTTCAACAGAAAGTTAATTAAGAAAGATTACCTTACGGTTATCATTCCTAACTTCTGTTTAATATATTCAAGTCTATCAGAAGGCAAAGATTTTGTGAAAATATCAGCAAGTTGATCTTGCGTTCCGATAAACTGAAGAATAATATCTCCTTTAAGTGTGTGATCTCTAAGAAAGTGATGCCTAATATCTATGTGTTTTGCACGAGAGTGATGTGTAGGGTTTTTACTTAGGGAAATGGCACTTGTGTTATCACACAAAATTTGAGTTTTGGTAAAACTCAAGCCATAGTCTGTGAGTGTGTGTTGCATCCACAACACTTGTGCACAACAACTTCCAACTGCTACATATTCAGCTTCAGCAGTGGAGAGTGCAACATAATGTTGCTTCTTGCATGACCAAGAAACTAGAGAATCTCCTAAGAAATGAAAAGTTCCGGATGTACTCTTTCTATCCATTCTACATCCACCAAAGTTAGCATCAGAAAAGGTTTTTAAAACAAAATCATTTCCAGAAATATAAAATAATCCTAGATCCATGGTTCCCTTAAGGTAGCGAAAAATTCTTTTTACTGCCTTTAAGTGAGATTCCTTAGGATTGGATTGATATCTTGCACATAAGCATACTGAAAACATTAAGTCTGGTCGACTAGCTGTTAAGTAAAGTAGACTTCCAATCATACCTCTAAAAGATGTTTGATCTACTGGTTTCCCAGCTTCATCAAGATCTAAAGAGTTTGAGGTACCAATGGGAGTACTTATACTCTTAGTGTTGTCATAACCATACTTTTTAAGAAGATCTTTAATATACTTATGTTGAGATATGTAGGTTCCTTCTGGTTTTTGAGAAATTTGAAAACCAAGAAAAAATGTTAACTCACCCATCATACTCATTTCAAAATCAGATTTCATTAGACTTGCAAAAGAGTCAGTAAAAGATTGCTGAGTTGAGCCAAATATAATGTCATCAACATAAATTTGAACAATCAAAACATTTTTCTTATCTTTCTTTATAAAAAGGGTTGGATCTGCATTTCCCTTAACATAGTTATTTTGAAGCAAAAATCCAGTGAGTCTATCATACCATGCTCGTGGGGCTTTTTTAAGACCATACAAAGCTTTGGTAAGTTTAAAAACATGATCTGGATGTTTTGTATCTTCAAAGCCAGGAGGTTGTTCAACAAAAACTTCCTCTTGAACATAACCGTTAAGAAAAGCGCATTTCACATCCATTTGAAATAGTTTGAAATTAAAGAATGCTGCAAAGGCAAGTAGAATACGGATAGATTCAAGTCTAGCTACTGGAGCATAGATTTCTTCATAGTCTATTCCTTCTTGCTGATTATAGCCTTTAGCAACAAGTCTAGATTTATTTCTAACAATGACTCCATTTTCATCACATTTATTTCTAAAAACCCATTTTACTCCAATAACAGAAGTTTCCTTAGGTCTCTCAACCAAGGTCCAGACTTTATTCCTTTCAAATTCATTTAGTTCATCTTGCATGGATTTAATCCAATCATCATCACCTAAAGCTTCATCAGTGCTTTTAGGTTCTAATTGAGAAAGAAATGCTAGATGTTCTACTTCATTTCTTAAGGAACTTCTAGTCCTTACAGGTTGATTTACATTGCCAATGATACTATCACTGGGATGATTCTTAAGAAACACCTGATTTGGATTTTGTAAAACCTGTTCATGAACATAGGGTAGAAAGTCTTCTGGGGTAAATGTTTCAGAAGTATTTTCTAGAACAATTTCCTTATCAGAAGATTCTTCTATCAAAGGTTGATAATCAGTTTTTGAAAACACATCCGAAGATGTAAGTTGAGATGGTTTAAAAACAAAAGGATCTGACTCATCAAATTTCACATGCACTGTTTCCTCAACAGTACAAGTATTTTTATTAAAAACTCTATAAGCCTTAGAGGTTGTGGAATAACCTAAGAAAATCCCTTCATCTGATTTTGGTGCTAATTTATGTAAGTTATCTTTAGTATTCAAAACTAATACTTTGCAACCAAAAACCTTGAAGTAGGAAAGTCTTGGTTTTCTACCATTCCATAACTCATAAGGAGTTTTATTAAGAAAAGGTCTAATCAAAACTCGATTTATAGTATAAAAAGAAGTACTTACAGCTTCAGCCTAGAAATTTCTAGCAATAGAATATTCACTCAACATGGTTCTAGTTATTTCTTGAAGAATTCTATTTCTTCTTTCAACTACACCATTCTGTTGAGGAGTTCTAGGTGCTGAAAAATTGTGAGTAATACCTTTCTTACTACAAAAAGTTTCAAAATCTGAATTTTGAAATTCTCCTCCATGATCACTATGAATAGTTTTCAATGGAAGGTTTTTCTCATTTTTAACTTGAGCTCTATAACTTTTGAAATAAGAAAAATCTTCGTATTTCTTTGCTAGAAAATAGACCCAAGTAAATCTAGTGTAATCATCAACTAGAACAAACACATAATATTTGCCTCCAATACTTCTAGTTTGTGTTGGACCAAAAAGATCCATGTGCACTAACTGTAATGCATCGGTTGTTGAGATTTCACCGATTGATTTAAAACTAGATTTATGTTGCTTGCCATATTAACAAGGATCACAAACTTTAGAAGAATCAAATCTAAGCTCTGGTAGATCCTTAACAAGTTTCTTCTTAGAGAGTTTACATAGGTTTCTAAGATTACAGTGTCCTAGTCTTCTATGCCATAACCAAGAGTGATCTTCTATTGCACTTAGGAAAGGTATATCTTGGATTCTTAGGTCTTCTAAGTTTAAGGTGTAAACATTCTCTTGCCTGTTGGCTGAGAGAATAAATTCTCCCTTGGAATTGTGAACTAAGCATTTATCATTCCTAAAATTCACAAGGTAACCTTCATCACATAACTAACTTATGCTAATGAGGTTGTGCTTAAGACCTTTAACAAAAAGAACATTTTAAATCAAGGTTTTACCTAAAAGAACAATATTACCAATACCAACAATCTCTCCCTTAGCATTGTCTCCGAAAATTACCTTTCCTCCTTTCGTTTTGATAATCTTTTCAAAAAAGCTTTTGTTACCAGTCATGTGCCGGGAACATCCACTATCCGTGTACCATATATTGTTGTTGGTACTTTCTTTATTATCCTGAAATTAAGAACAAAGTTAGATTTTCGGAATCCAAACTTGTTTGGATCCGAGATTTCCAGACAATAAAATTTTAGGAACCCACCTCTTTTTAGAAAAGTAAGCTTTGTGAAATCCTAGAGATTGGGTTTTGTTTAAGGAACAACTTTTTGCCCAGTGACCACCACATTGACACTTAGTACAAAATGGGGCACTTTGAGGAACAAAATAATTGTTACTGAAAACAGGTTTTGCATGGGTATAACCAAATCCGGATTTATTTCTTAAAGGTCGTATTTGGGAATACATCTTATCAAAATTTTCCTTACCATGGGTAAAGTTTGATAAACACTTCTTTAAGGAAAAAATTTCGGACTTGAGTTTTACAACCAAGTTTTTATCCTCAAAATAATTAGTTTTTGAACTAGAGTTAGGCTCGAAAACATTTTTCTTAGAAATTACTTTTTCTAATTCTTTAGAAAGTTTGTTCTTCTCAGAAATTACTTCCTCAAGATTTTTTGAAATACTTTCAAAATCAGAATTTTTATTATCAAGATCTTTAGAAAGATCTGATATCTCTTTAGTAAGAATAGAATTCATAGAATTTGCCTTATCAAGTTTCTTGTTGAGTTTGGAATTCTCAATCTCAAGAAGCTCAGCAAACCTAGAGACTTCTTCATAAGTAGGTAAAGTATCTTCCTCATTAGAAGATGATTCTTCATCAGAAGAGTTATAATACTTACTATCATTAGAATTTAAAGAAACATTGGTCAAAGATTCAGCATTTCGTACCTTAGCCATAAGACAATTATTATCAATAGGTAATCTGGCTATAAGACCAATATTCTTCTGTCCTGAATATTCATAATCAGAAGATTCATCTGAAGAGTCACCACCACTGGCACTCCAGGTGTCATTAGCTTTCAGAACTTTCTTAGCTTTAGCTTTATAATACTTATTTATATTCCTGTCTGAATGTCTTTCCTTTCTTTCTTTCTTTTTGAGCATAGGGAAATCTGGTCTAATATGTCCAGCTCTTTTACATTCATAACAAGTAACTTCTCCATCTTTCTTATCTTTCCTATCCTTCTTCTTATACTTGGATTGAAAGTTTCTCTGTCCAGCTATCTTGTTCATCCTTCGAGCAAGATTGGCTAATTCATTTTCTGAGACTTCACACTCACTAGATTCGGATTGGAAAATGACTTTCTTTGAATTGGATCTGGTTACTCTCTCAGGAGTCTTAGCTTTCATCTGATTTGATGTAGTAGTAAAAGCAACAGTACCATTTCCATTCTTCTTCTTGATGTTGTCAGCATCTCTCTTCATTCTGGTTTCATGTTGTAGAAGAGTTCCAAATAATTCATCAAGAGTAATTTGAGTGACCTTCCTGTTCTCATCTATAACTGTTCTCTTGGATTCCCACTCATTGGGCATAATATCAATTATCTTGTCCACGAGAGCATCATCATCTAAACCTTTTTCTCCCATAGATTGTAGACTGTTGACAATAGTCATAAACCTTTGTTGAACTTTACAGATAGGTTCTCCATAAGGAAAATTGAAGCCATGATATTCAGCTCTAAGCATAGCTCTTCTAGTCTCAATCACTTTAGAAGTCCCAAAGTGTGTAACCTCTAACTTCTTCCATATACAATTAGCTGCTTCACAAGAAGAAATTTGGCTATATATATTTCTAGTCATTGAACATAGTAAAGTGTTTCGTACCTTATAGTTGAGTTGATATTCTTGATTTTCCTGGTTAGTAAAGGTTCTGACTTCCTTGTCAGGAATTTTATAATCACCAGTAAGCATAACAAAATTATCTACACCAGTATTGATAACAAAAGTCTTCATACGATCTCTCCAGTATTCATAATCATTACCATCAAAGATAGGTGGTCTTGTAGGATTCAGATTGTCAATCGAACCAACATTAATTCCTGCCATACTTAATATAACTTGGATACAAACTTGTTAGTAGCAAAAGATTCGTAATAACAAAGTTCGGAATGAGAAAGTCCGGAATGGATAAATCGGAATGACAGAGTTCGGAAGGATAAAGTTCGGAATGGAAAAGTGAGCAAGAAAAACTTATTCGTGAGTACAAGTATTTCAGTAACCTCCTCTGATACCAAATGTAATAATGGTATAGAGTAAGAGGTTTCCAACCTCTGATACCAATTTTAGGATCGAAATATAATATGAGATGCTCAATATACAAGAGGGGGGGTGAATTGTATACTTTAAAAATTCCTTTGGAACCTTTAAAGTTAGTTATGAATAACTAAAGTTTCCTTAAGAAAAGGAAAGGACTAAGTTTAACAAAGTTAAACTAAGTAAATTCACAACACCTCTAACACCGAACTAAACTTGGAAAGTGATTCCAAAAGTAGGTTCCGGAAATATGGTTCCGGAATTTGAAACTTAACAAAAGTTACAATATGAGATTCTACTTTAAAGCGTATAGAATCTAAATGAATCAGAGTAAGTAAGGAAGTATAAGAAAGTTATACTTTCCTTAAGATACAAATTACAGCAGAATAAAAACAAGTAGTAAAACTACTAGTAACAAGATATAAGTCTTTTAACCCAAAGAGAAGGGTATCCAACAACCTTGGATAAAGGTCCCTTGATTTATACTTTCAAGCAAGTCTGTCTTACCCACACCAGGGTAAGCCCTCAATACGAAGATCAGAGTCTCTGTCTTGCTATCCCCGCAAGCCCTCAACTTCAAGGTAGTTGGAAACCTCTGTCTTCCTCAGCAAGGAAGCCCTCGATCTTTAAGGTAGTCGGCACCTCTGTCTTCCACAACAAGGAAGCCCTCGATCTTTAAGGTAGTCGGCACCTCTGTCTTCCTATCCCCAGAAGCCCTCGAATATAATCACCAACATTCGGAGTCGCATGAAGCTTTGAGAGTTTAACAAGAGCCTCTCTCTCTAGAAATCACTTCAACAGCATGTATGCACAAAGTCCAAATTATTCATCCATCCGTTGCGAGCTTTTTCAAATGAGCTCCTATTTATAGGTAAGGTCGGCTTCTTCTCCAACGGTTATATTTTCCTTAAAGATCAGAGGGACCTGTACACGTGTCACTTAGACAATGGTTAGTTTATAACAAAACAGACGACATCGTTTTATAACAAAACAAGTGTAACAGAATGTACGACATCGTTTAAACTCTAACATAAAGGTTCGGAATAGAAACTTCAGAGTGAAGGTTCAGAGTGAATAAATTCAGAGTGTATAAAACAATGATAATTAGATTATGTTTAATAGGTGAATTCGGAATGAAAATTCAGAATAGGAATTCGTCATCAGAAATCGTAATGAGAATTCATCATCAGAATTCGTAATGAGAATTCATCATCAGAGTTCGTAATGAGAATTCGGAATGGGATTTCTTCATTAGAATTCACAATGAGAATTATTCTTCAGAATTCGTAATGAGAATTCGGAATGGGATTTATTCATTAAATTTCGTAATGAGAATTCTTCTTCAGAATTCGTATCCTGAATCTGGAATAGAACTTAGTCAGAATTCATATCCGGAATTCGGAATGAAACTTCCTTATAGTTCTTATCCAGAATCCTAATCCTAAAACAGAATGCTTTAAATCAAAGTTTCAACGATTCCGAGAAAATGAATCCGAATCTCATACTTAAGAAAAATATGGATGAAAATATGATAAGGATAATTTTTCCTATAAAAGCGATTTTCCTTAAGAAAGAAATTTTCCTTATAAAAGCAATTTTCCTTAAGAAAGCAATTTTCCTTAAAGATAAGGTGTTTGTGATTTTCAAAACAGGAAGGAATGGAAAAGTCATAAGAAAAACCTTATTGACTCAACATAGGACACCGAACTGAGTTTTCAAATGGATCTTATCAACTGGTGTCTGTTATGTCATGTCATAACCTTGGATTCTTAGGTTAGAGGGACTCAGATCATCTTTGGACAATCCCAGTTTTCGCAGTGTCTGAGTCAAGATTAGGTTAATCCCAGAGCCCGTGTCGACAAGACAGTGGTGAACCTCCACGCCATTGAACTGGCCGGTGATATACATTGGGAAAATGTTCCCCTGTATGGGAGAGCCTTCAAATTCTCCAAAGAAAGAGATGATGGCTTGGCATTCAACATTCTCGACCTCCTCAGCATGAAAGGCTTTTGCAGCCACTACCTTCATCTCAAACTCGAGGGGGCTTCTTAAATCCTCAGTGAGGGCCTCATGCATATATAACGATAGGAAAAGGGACTTAAGGATGGCGAGCCTTTCTGGAATGTTGGAAAGATGCTTGAGAACATTGTACTTATGTGCCAGGAATGAAATCTTTCTTACAGGAGACCGCTCTAT
The DNA here is from genome assembly GCA_963277665.1 of Viscum album. Classification (NCBI taxonomy): domain Eukaryota; kingdom Viridiplantae; phylum Streptophyta; class Magnoliopsida; order Santalales; family Viscaceae; genus Viscum; species Viscum album. Next base: position 1,695,477,451 of record OY728153.1, read on the forward strand.
AATAAGAGGTATGGTGGGCCCTGCTGACTGGACCGACAGATGATTGGTACTAGGAATATCTTGCTGCTCACTAGTCGAAGCATGTGGAGTGACTATTGGATGAGGGCCAAATGACTGAGATCAGTCTGTGGCAGGGTGTGGCTGGTCACGGCATGGTCGGGGTGGTTCTGCCTGATCCAACAACATGAACGACGACAAAGGTGGGCCTAATGCCACCAGATGAGAAGGTTGTGCATGCTGAGATTCTCACTAAGCCTGTTTCCTGGTTTTGGTAGCATGCACAGCCTGGAAGGAAGTGCTGACCGAGGCACTCTGACAGCCCATATAGTCATGGATCCATCGATGCTGATGATAGCTGGGGACGTTGGGAGGATCCTCCTAGAACTCCTCATCATTAAGAATCATGTAGGGGTTTACCAGCTCTACGGTATTAACTGAGGATTACCCTTGACTGTCACTCGAAGAGTCCTCTACTCCTAGATGGATTTTGGTAGGAATCTCCATCTCCAGGGTTATGAAGTCACCGAGAGTACGAGATGATAGTGGCATTGGCAGGAAACTTTGCTTCCCCTTACACCGCTGATGTTTGCTCTTCTAGGAAGAGGACGGTTGATACGACAATGCAGAAGTATTTGTTTCAGCTTCTGAACGCTTTGGTCGATTCAGGCATGCATGTATCACACCATGTGCTCAGACGACTATTTTACGAGCCTTCCAGTCATCATAATTCTGGGACCCACAACTGGAAACCTGATGCCACTTGCCCTCGCTGTCACTATTGCTGTCTGGCCTCACGAAGATACATGCCACCTATGTTGAAGCTAGGCCTAAATGAACTATGTTGTTATCTACCTAGTCTTGAAACCAGTCATTGAACACATAGAACTGCTTGAGAGTGTTCTCCAGGATCTAGTGATAGGGGCAGTAATTAGGGAAATCAGTGAGGTTTTCCTCTTCTGGCCTTCTGCACTCAAGAAAACGTAGAATCCCCTGCTCCAAGTGTTGAGTCAATAAGGTTTTCCTTATGACTTTTTCATTCCTTATTATTTTGAAAATCACAAACACCTTATCTTTAATAAAATGCTTTCTTAAGGAAAAATGCTTTCTTAAGGAAAAATTTCTTTTATAAGGAAAATTGATTTTTTAAGGAAAATTATCCTTATCATATTTTCATCCATGTTTTTTCCTAAATATGAAATTCGGATTCATTTCGGTTTTCTCGGATTTGTTTAAAACTTTGATATAATGTATTCTGTTTGAAGTTCCGAATTCTGGAAAAGAACTGAAAGGATGTTTCACTCCGAATTCCAGATGAGAACTGTAATAAAGTATCATTCCGAATTTCGGATATGAACTCTAACTAAGTTCTATTCCAGATTCAGGATACGAATTATTATGAAGTTCGACATTGAATTCTCATTACGAATTCTAATGACGAATTCTCATTACGAATTCTGATAATGAATTTTCATTAAGAACTACGATGATGAAATCTCATTACGAATTCTGATGACGAATTATCATTCCGAATTCTCATTCCGAATTCATCTATTAAACAGAATCTGATCATCTTTGTTTTATACACTCTGAATTAATTCAGACTCTGAAAAATATTTTGGTTAGACTCTGAACTTTTATTTTGCTTACACTTCTAAAAATTTGTCTACTCTTTATTATTTTCATTACACTCCGAACCTTAACTCCGAAGCGTACATTCCAAACTCTTGAGTTAGTTTTTAAAACGATGTCGTACATTCTGTTACACTTGTTTTGTTATAAAACGATGTCATCTATTTTGTTATAAACTAACCATTGTCTAAGTGACACGTGTACAGGTCCCTCCGATCTTTAAGGAAAATATGACCGTTGGAGAAGGAGCCGACCTTACCTATAAATAGGAGCTCATTTGAAAGAGCTAGATGATGTTGCAAGTGCTGAAAGGCTGACTAATCTGCTTGAAGTGATTTCTAGAGAGAGAGGCTCTTATAAACTCTCAAAGCTTCGTGCGACTCCAAATGTTGGTGATCACATTCGAGGGCTTCCGAGGATAGGAAGATAGAGGTGCCGACTACCTTGAAGCTCGAGGGCTTCCTTGCTGAGGAAGACAGAGGTTGCCAACTACCTTGAAGTTGAGGGCTTGCGGGGATAGCAAGATAGAGACTCCGATCTTTGTATCGAGGGTTTACCCTGGTGTGGGTAAGACAGACTTTCTTGAAAGTATAAATCAAGGGACCTTTATCCAAGGTTGTTGGATACCCTTCTCTTTGGGTTAAAAGACTTATATCTTGTTACTTGTAGTTTAACTACTTGTTTATGTTCCGCTGCATTTTGTATTATAAGGAAAGTATAATTTTCTTATACTTCCTTACTTGTACTCTGTTTCATTTAGATTCTATACGCTTTAAGGTAGAATCTCATATTGTAATCTTTTGTTAAGTTTCATTTTCCGGAACCATATTTCCGGAACCTACTTTCGGAATCTATTTCCAAGTTTTCATTTGGTGTTAGAGGTGTTGTGAATTTTCTTAGTTTAACTTTGTTAAACTTAGCCCTTTCCTTATCTTAAGGAAAACATAGTTATTCTTAACTAACTTTAAAGGTTCCAAAGGAATTTTTAAAGTGTACAATTCACCCCCTCTTGTAAATTGAGCATCTAAATCACTATTTCAATCCTAAAATTGGTATCAAAGGAGGTCTCTGAAATACTTATACTCACGAATAAGTTTTTCTTGCTCATTTTATCATTCCGAACTATCTCATTACGAATTTTCCATTCCGAACTTTCTCATTCCGAACTTTGTTATTACGAATATTTGCTACTAACAAGTTTGTGTATCGAAGGATTTTACTAGTATGGAAAGAATTAATGTTGGATCAATTGATAATCTAAATCCTACAAGACCACCTATCTTTGATGGTAATGACTATGAGTACTGGAGAGATCTAATGAAGACTTTTGTTATCAATACTGGAGTGGACAACTTTTTTATGCTTACTGGAGATTATAAAATTCCTGGCAAGGAAGTCAGAACTTTTACTAATCAAGAAAAGCAAGAATATCAACTTAATTACAAGGTACGCAATACTCTACTATGTTCAATGACTAGAAATATATATATCCAAATTTCTTCTTGTGAAGCAGCTAATTGTATATTGAAGAAGTTAGAGGTTACACACTTTGGGACTTCTAAAGTGATTGAGACTAGAAGAGCTATGCTTAGAGCTGAATATCATGGCTTCAACTTTCCTTATGGAAAACCTATCTGTAAAGTTCAACAGAGATTTATGAATATAGTCAACAATCTATAGTCTATGGGAGAGAAAGGTTTAGATGATGAAGCTCTTGTGGATAAGATAATTGATATTATTCCCAATGAGTGGGAATCCAAGAGAACAGCTATAGATGAGAACAGGAAGGTCACTCAAATTACTCTTGATGAGATTTTTGGAACTCTTCTACAACATGAAACCAGAATGAAGAGAGATGCAGACAACATCAAGAAGAAGAATGGAAATGGTACTGTTGCTTTTACAACAACTTCAAATCAGATGAAAGCTAAGACTCCTAAGAGAGTAACCAGATCCAAGTCTAAGAAAGTTATTTTCCAATCCGAATCTAGTGAGAGTGAAGTCTCAGAAAATGAATTAGAAAATCTTGCTTGAAGGATGAACAAGATAGCTAGACAAAGAAATTTCCAATCCAAGTATAAGAAAAAGGACAGGAAAGATAAGAAAGATGGAGAAGTTACTTGTTATGAATGCAAGAGAGCTGGACATATAAGACCAGATTTCCCTATGCTAAAAAAGAAAGAAAGAAAAGAAAGGCATTCAGACAGGAACAGAAAGAAATATTATAAATCCAAAGCTAAGAAAGTTTTGAAAGCTAATGACACCTGGAGTGCCAGTGGTGGTGACTCTTCAGATGAATCTTCTAATTATGAATCTTCAGGACAGAAGAATCTTGGTCTTATAGCCAGATTACCTATTGATAATCATTGTTTTATGGTTAAGGTATGAAATTCTGAATCTTTGACCAATGTTTCTTTAAATTCTAATGATAGTAAGTATTATAACTCTTCTGATGAAGAATAATCTTCTGATGAGGAAAATACTTTTCCTACTTATGAATAAGTCTCTAGGTTTGCTGAACTTCTTGAAATTATGAATTCCAAACTCAATAAAAAACTTGATAAGGAAAACTCTAGGAATTCTGTTCTTACAAAAGAGATATCAGATCTTTCTAAAGATCTTGATAAGAAAAATGCTGATTTTGAAAGTATTTCAAAAAATCTTGAGGAAGTAAGTTCTGAGAAGAAAAAAATTTCTAAAGAGTTAGAAAAAGTAATTTCTAAGAAAAATGTTTTCGAGCCTAGCTCTAGTTCTAAAACCAATGATTTTGAGGATAAAAACTTGGTTGTAAAACTCAAGTCCGAAATATTTTCCTTAAATAAGTGTTTATCAAACTTTACCCATGGTAAGGAAAATTTTGATAAGATGTATTCCCAAATACGACCTTTAAGAAATAAATCCGGATTTGGTTATATCCATGCAAAACCAATTTTTAGTAACAATTATTTTGTTCCTCAAAGTGCCCCATTTTTTACCAAGTGTTAATGTGGTGGTCACTGGGAAAAGAATTGTTCCTTAAACAAAACCCAATCTCTAGGATTTCAAAAAGCTTACTTTTCTAAGAAGATGTGGGTTCCTAAAATTTTGTTATCTGAAAATCTCGGATCCAAACAAGTTTGGATTCCGAAAGTCTAAATTTATTCTTGATTTCGGGAAAATAAAGAAAGTACCAGCAATAATACATGGTACATGGATAGTGGATGTTCCCGACACATGACTGGTAACAAAAGCTATTTTGAAAAGATTATCAAAACGAAAGGAGGAAAGGTAACTTTAGGAGATAATGCTAAGGGAGAGATTGTTGGTATTGGTAATATTGTTCTTCTTGGTAAAACATTGATTTCAAATGTTCTTTTTGTTAAGGGTCTTAAGAACAACCTCATTAGCATAAGTCAATTATGTGATGAAGGTTACCTTGTGAATTTTAGGAATGATAAGTTCTTAGTTCACAATTCCAAGGAAGAATTTATTCTCTCAGCCAACAGGCAAGAGAATGTTCACACCTTAAACTTAGAAGATCTCAGAAGCCAAGATTTACCTTTCCTAAGTGCAATGGAAGATTATTCTTGGTTATGGCATAGAAGACTAGGTCACTGTAATCTTAGGAACCTATGTAAACTCTCTAAGAAGAAACTAGTTAAGGATCTACCGGAGCTTAGATTTGATTCTACTAAAGTTTGTGATCCTTGTCAATATGGAAAACAACATAAATCTAGTTTTAAATCGATCGGTGAAGTCTCAAGAACTGATGAATTATAGTTAGTGCACATGGATCTTTTTGGTCCAACACAAACTGGAAGTATTGGAGGAAAATACTATGTGTTTGTTCTAGTTGATGATTACACTAGATTTACTTGGGTCTATTTTCTAGCAAAGAAGTCTGAAGATTTTTCTTATTTCAAAAGTTTTAGAGCTCAAGTTAAAAATGAGGAAAACCTTCCATTAAAAACTATTCATAGTGATCATGGAGGAGAATTTCAAAATTCTGATTTTGAAACTTTTTGTAGTAAGAAAGGTATTACTCACAATTTTTCAGCACCTAGAACTCCTTAACAGAATGGTGTAGTTGAAAGAAGAAATAGAATTCTTCAAGAGATAACTAGAACCATGTTGAGTGAATATTCTATTGCTAGACATTTCTGGGATGAAGCTGTAAGTACTGCTTGTTATACTATTAATAAAGTTTTAATTAGACCTTTTCTTAATAAAACTCCTTATGAGTTATGGAATGGTAGAAAACCAAGACTTTCCTATTTCAAAGTTTTTGGTTGCAAAGTATTCATTTTGAATACTAAAGAAAACTTACATAAATTCGCACCAAAGTCTGATGAAGGAATTTTCTTAGGTTATTCCACAACATCTAAGGCTTATAGAGTTTTTAATAAAAATACCTGCACTGTTGAGGAAACAGTACATGTAAAATTTGATGAGTCAGATCCTTTTGTTTTAAACCATCCCTACCTACATCCTCGGACGTGTTTTCAAAAACTGATTATCATCCTTTGATAGAAGAACCTTCTGATAAGGATAATGTTCTAGAAGATACTTCTGAAACATTTATCCCAGAAGACTTTCTACCCTATGTTGATGAACAGGTTTTACAAAACCCAAATCAGGTGTTTCTTAAGAATCATCGCAGTGACAGTATCATTGGTGATGTAAATCAACCTGTAAGGACTAGAAGTTCCTTAAAAAATGAAATAGAACATCTAGCATTTCTTTCCCAATTAGAACCTAAAAGTACTGATGAATCTTTGGGTGATGATGATTGGATTAAAGCCATGCAAGATGAACTAAATGAATTCGAAAGGAATAAAGTCTGGACCTTGGTTGAAAGACCTAAGGAAACTTCTGTTATTGGAGTAAAATGGGTCTTCAGAAATAAATGTGATGAAAATGGAGTCATTGTTAGAAATAAATCTAGACTTGTTGCCAAATGCTATAATCAGCAAGAGGGAATAGACTATGAAGAAACCTATGCTCCAGTAGCTAGACTTGAATCTATCCATATTCTACTTGCTTTTGCAGCATTCTTTAATTTCAAACTTTTTCAAATGGATGTGAAATGTTATTTTCTTAACGGTTATGTTCAAGAGGAAGTTTTTGTTGAACAACCTCTTGGATTTGAAGATACAAAACATCCGGATCATGTTTTTAGACTTACCAAAGCTTTGTATGGTCTTAAACAAGCCCCACGAGCATGGTATGATAGACTCACTGGATTTTTGCTTCAAAATAACTATATTAAGGGAAATGCAGATCCAACCCTTTTTATAAAGAAAGATAAGAAAAATGTTTTGATTGTTCAAATTTATGTTGATGACATTATATTTGGTTCAACTCAGCAATCTTTGACTGACTCTTTTGCAAGTCTAATGAAATCTGAGTTTGAAATGAGTATGATGGGTGAGTTAACATTTTTTCTTGGTTTTCAAATTTCTCAAAAACCAGAAGGAACATACATATATCAACATAAGTATATTAAAGATCTTCTTAAAAAGTATAGTTATGACAACACTAAGAGTATAAGTACTCCCATTGGTACCTCAAATTCTTTAGATCTAGATGAAGCTGGGAAACCAGTAGATCAAACATCTTTTAGAGGTATGATAGGAAGTCTACTATACTTAACAGCTAGTCGACCAGACTTAATGTTCTCAGTATGCTTATGTTCAAGATATCAATCCAATCCTAAGGAATCTCACTTAAAGGCAGTAAAAATAATTTTTCGCTATCTTAAGGGAACCATGGATCTAGGATTATTTTATACTTCTGGAAATGATTTTGTTCTAAAAATCTTTTCTAATGCTGACTTTGGTGGATGTAGAATGGATAGAAAAAGTACATCCGGAACTATTCATTTCTTAGTAGATTCATTAGTTTCTTGGTCCTGCAAGAAGCAACATTTTGTAGCACTTTCCACTACTGAAGCTGAATATGTAGCAGCTGGAAGTTGTTGTGCACAAGTGTTGTGGATGCAACACACACTCACAGACTATGGCTTGAGTTTTACTAAAACTCAAATTTTTTGTGATAACACAAGTTCCATTGCCCTTAGTAAGAATCCTACAAATCACTCCCGTGCAAAACACATAGATATTAGGCATCACTTTCTTAGGGATCACACACTTAAAGGAGATATTATTCTTCAGTTTATTGGAACGCAAGATCAACTTGCTGATATTTTCACAAAATCTTTTCCTTCTGATAGATTTGAATGTATTAAACAGAAGTTAGGAATGATAACCATAAGGTAATCCTCCTTAATTAACTTTCTGTTGAAAAAGTCTCCTTAAAGCAATAAACTCCTTTTCATGGGGGGAGTACATTTGTTTGATAGAATAACTAAGTTTTTCAAAAATCTGTTTTCAAACTTTTCGGAATGAAGATATCCGGAATGGAACTTCCGGAACTACAATTTTTCCAGAATGGACATGTTCATATAGAATACTTCGGGAATGGAAGTGTTCGTATTGAAAATTTCCGGAATAGAAAATTTCGTACTGGTATTTTCATAACTGGATTTTCGTACTGAATCCTTCATTTTTTTAAAACTTTCATACTAAGTTTTTCCTTATTAAGTTTTTTTTTCGTACTGAGTTTTCCATACTGAGTTTATGTTTCATAATGAGTTTTGTAAACTATTTCGTAGTTACCAATTACGAATAATCATCCTAAGCGAATCCGAAAGGTATGACTATCTTACTCAAATTTTCGTTGTCATATTTTACTTGCTGACATTTTCTTGTTTTATGTTTTCGGATTATAGTTTTCTTAATTCTTTGTTTTAATAAAAACCTCAAAAAGATCGGATTCAAGTTTTCAACCGTTAGATATGATATTAGCTTATCCCAACCGTTAGATCAACCATGGAAGTTGAACCGTCGTTCCTTTTCCTATATAAAGGGGACCCAAATACACGTCCCACATCGATTTCAAGCTGTCGCGTCCCGAATCTCTACCTCTCTGTTTTAAGGCCGTTCCGAACTTCAGATTTCTCTGTTCCGAATTTATCAGAGGGCTTCAGATCTGAATGTCTGCGGAGTTAGCGTCTCAAGAAATGTCATCCACCAAGCCTATTTCACAATGGTTAGTTTACAGAGAAAGGTTAGTCCATCCGGATTTCTTCAACAACTATGATTCTCTTATTTCAAAGAACATTAAGTTGAATGGCTGGGAAGATGTTGCTGTATCCAAACCGGGGAATCAAGACGATGTTTTTTTGGAGTTACTTGTTGAGTTCTATGAATCAGTTTCCTTCTTCCAGGAAGATAATAGGGAGAAATTTTCTTTTAAGTCTTATGGAAAGACTTACAAGCTTTCTTATACCAAGGCAGCAAGCTTGGTAGGGCTATCCTATGAAGGAGAAGCCGGATTTATTTCTCATGTGTTGCCGGACTCTAAGGGTAGCTTCGACAAGGAAAAAGCCTTGAAAACTCTTTGACTCTCAGATGACAAAGCTCTGAAGATTCCTAGTTTGCCTACAAACTTCCAGATTCTAGAGTTGTGGGTGCAAGGGCTTATCGTACCGAGGAAAGGTGATAAAGATATCTTGAAGAAGAGTGAGATCTATATCTTAGATTTCCTGATAAATCTATGGAAGTTTAACTTCATGAGGCACATTCTTATAACCATTGAGAATCTTAAGAAAGGAAATCTCAGAGCCCAGATCGTAATATACCCAGCAATTTTATCAAGGTTGATAGTTTGGTGCCTTGAATCTTTCAAGGAAGCTTGTAGATCTAAGCCAAGGGTTTGTAAAATTTTGTTGGTCAATGATGATACCCTTAAGAGGATGGATGTGGCCTTCAACAAAGAGACTGGTGAGTTCTCCGATCTTCCTAATCAAGAAGAAGCGGCTCCGAAGGCTGCTGAACCGGAATCATCTAAACCAGTAAAGAAAAGAAAGTTGAAGGAAGTTGCAGCTGAAGTTGAATATCCTAAATCTAAGGAAGCTCAAACCGCACCTCCCAAACCAAAGAAGAAGAAAGCCTTCCCTGATGAGGTTGTTGCGAAGTGGAGAGCAGATAAAGAGAAAAGGAAAGAAGGGGATCTGAAGTTCAGATTGGACCCGGTGGAAGTAAAGGAATTAAAGGAGAGAACTGCTGATGAGCTTGAAAAACAAGTAAAGGAGAAGAAGCTCAAGAAGAAGATGTCAGAAGCCAAGGAAGTCCAAGCGTTGTTAAAGTTTAATGAGATGGTATCCGGAAGCATTCCAATTCCGAGATCTTTCTCCCTGGAATCTCTAACTGAGACTCCAGGGAGAAACCTTGATTTTCCGGAAGAGACTAGAGCTGAGCATGTTGAGCATCTCGAGCAGATTCAACAACTGGAAGAGGAGGAAGAAATTGCTGAAGCAAGTGGTAAAACAAGAGACTTATTGAAAGAAGTAGATGAGTATAAGGGGTCGCCTTCAGAACACCTGTCACTCCGAACTTCAGAGGCTGAATCATCCAAGTTAGTAACTCCAGAGAAAGATAAGAATGAGGAAGATGTTGTTCAAAAAGTTATTGATGATATTGTTCAAGTGTCTACTGGAGAGCAGAAAACCCCTGATCAAGAATCGATTCCGAAAAAAGACAAGGGAAAGAAACTTCTTGTTGAAACTCCGAAATCAGTGGCTAGTAAGAAAAGAGAAATTGGCGATTCATCTAAAAGGAAGTTGGAGCTTATTGAGTAAGAAAATTCTCCAAGCAAAGTTTCAGATTCGGAGTCATCTTCGGTAGGGCATGACTTTGTTGTTCAGTCTTTGAAGAAGTTGGTAGGGACCATTCTGACATTCTCTAGTATTGATTCAAGATGCCAAATGCTCCAACATGCTTTGAATTAGAAAACTGACTCCATATCTATGGTTATGGACAAGTGCGTTGAGATTGAGGCTCAGTTCAAAACCTTATTTGTTGGCTACTAAGCTCATAGAAAATCTTGCAAGAATATGAAAAATTGGTCGAAGAATACTGTTGAAGAGATGAGGTTATTCGATGAGTTTCAAGACAATGTTAAAGATGCTTTTGAGACTGAGGACAGGAAGATAAATGAGCTGACTTCCTCCTTTGAAGAAAAGCTGACAGATGAAAAGAACTTCTGGATTCAAGAAGTCAGAGATCTGAATGGGAAGTTGAATTTTGTTTCTCAGAACTGGAAATTTGAAAGAGATCATCAGATTGAGTTTGATCATAAGATGAAGGCTCAGGAAGAGAAGATGAAGTCTCAAGAAGAAAAGATCAAGGCTCAGGAAGAAAAGCTGAAAGCCCAGGAAGAAAAGATTGAAGCTCAATCTACAAGAATAGTGGTCTTAGAGAAGCAAGCTAAAAAAGATCATAAAGACCTGAAGAAGATCAAGACTATTCTTAAGGGGCTCATTTCGAAGGAAAAAGATCCGAAATAACCAAATCTGATCTTTTTGTTGTAATTTTTTTCCGAGATTTCAAACTTAATGAAATTTGTGCTTGTCGTTCCTTTTTTTGTTGCTACTAATGTTCAGGTACTTTGTTTTTTTTCCATTCCCTCAATTTCTTTTTGAAAATCACAAAGGGGGAGAAGAAAAAGATCCTTAAGAAAAAGAAGAAATCTAATGAGAGCTTATCAAAGGGGGAGAAGGAAAAGATCCCTAAGCAAAAAAGAACTCTAATAAGAGTCTATCTAAGGGGGAGTTTTTCATTAAAGAAGACTTTCTTTTTCGTAATGAAATGTCACTCTGGAAATTGAGAATACAATCCTTAGAGTTTCAAAGCCTAAGGGGGAGTTAGTCGTATTCTTCAATATCCTTAAAGAAAAGGGAGATAAGCCTTAATGTTTTTCTTTCTTCTTAGAATTTCTTTTTCGTAACGATGTTTGTGCTTTCCAAAAAGGGGGAGATTGTTGAGTCAATAAGGTTTTCCTTATGACTTTTTCATTTCTTCTTATTTTGAAAATCACAAACTCGTTATCTTTAAGAAAATGCTTTCTTAAGGAAAAATGCTTTCTTAAGGAAAAATTGATTTTATAAGGAAGATTGCTTTTATAATGAAAATTATCCTTATCATATTTTCATCCATGTTTTTTCCTAAATATGAAATTTGGATTCATTTCTGTTTTCTTGGATTTTTTTATAACTTTGATATAAAGTATTCTGTTTGAAGTTCCGAATTCTGGATAAGAACTGAAAGGATGTTTCACTTTGAATTCCAGATGAGAACTGTAATAAAGTATCATTCCGAATTTCGGATATGAACTCTGACTAAGTTCTATTCCAGATTCAGGATACGAATTCTTATGAAGTTCGACATTGAATTCTCATTACGAATTCTAATGACGAATTCTCATTACAAATTCTGATAATGAATTTTCATTAAGAACTACAATGATGAAATCTCATTACGAATTCTGATGACGAATTATCATTCCAAATTCTCATTCCGAATTCATCTATTAAACAGGATCTGATCATCTTTGTTTTATACACTCTGAATTAATTCAGAATCCGAAAAATATTTTGGTTAGACTCCGAACTTTTATTTTTCTTACACTTCTAAAAATTTGTCTACTCTTTATTATTTTCATTACACTCCGAACCTTAACTCTGAAGCGTACATTCCGAACTCTTGAGTTAGTTTTTAAAACGATGTCGTACATTCTGTTACACTTGTTTTGTTATAAAACAATGTCGTCTATTTTGTTATAAACTAACCGTTTTCTAAGTGACACGTGTACAGGTCCCTCCGATCTTTAAGGAAAATATGACCATTGGAGAAGGAGCCGAACTTACCTATAAATAGGAGCTCATTTGAAAGAGCTCGATGATGTAGCAAGTGCTGAAAGGCTGACTAATCTGCTTGAAGTGATTTCTAGAGAGAGGGGCTATTATAAACTCTCAAAGCTTCGTGCGACTCCGAATGTTGGTGATCGCATTCGAGGGCTTCCAGGGATAGGAAGACAGAGGTGCCGACTACCTTGAAGCTCGAGGGCTTCCTTGATAAGGAAGACAGAGGTTGCCAAGTACCTTGAAGTTGAGGGCTTGCGGGGATAGCAAGACTGAGACTCTGATCTTCGTATCGAGGGCTTACCCTGGTGTGGGTAAGACAGACTTTCTTGAAAGTATAAATCAAGGGACCTTTATCCAAGGTTATTGGATACCCTTCTCTTTGGGTTAAAAGACTTATATCTTGTTACTTGTTGTTTAACTACTTGTTTATGTTCCGCTGCATTTTGTATTATAAGGAAAGTATAATTTTCTTATACTTCCTTACTTGTAATCTGTTTCATTTAGATTCTATACGCTTTAAGGTATAATATCATATTGTAATCTTTTGTTAAGTTTCATTTTCCGGAACCATATTTCCGGAACCTACTTTCGGAATCTCTTTCCAAGTTTGCATTTGGTGTTAGAGGTGTTGTGAATTTGCTTAGTTTAACTTTGTTAAACTTATGCCTTTCCTTCTCTTAAAGAAAACATAGTTATTCTTAACTAACTTTAAAGGTTCCAAAGGAATTTTTAAATTATACAATTCACCCCCCTCTTGTAAATTGATCATCTACATCACTATTTCGATCCTACACCAAGGCACTATAGAAGTAACTAGGGACATGTGCCTCATTCAATTAGTAGGACCAGTTTCTATTATCTAAAAAGGGGTCCCTTGGAGATTGATCCTGATGAGGGTCTGGAGGAGCCTACTAAGGAGGTGGATTTTGGTTATCTCGCCTAGGCGGTGGTGGCGCATTGTGCAGGGGAACTTGTAGATTTTGAGGTGGGTGTTGTTATGCTGGTGGTTGTGCCTGAGGTGGAGGGCCTCTATGAGGTTGTAGAGGTGGATCCACTAGTAACAACTCTAGTTTCCTAGGGGCCTCTATTTGGGCCACTTTGGTGGGATCATCCCTAGCGTCCCTTCTCACGGGGATTGCAGGGGGAAACAGACATGCCTGGTTAGCTTGCTGTAAGGATTCCTCTAGGTGATGGGCCTTATCAGAGAAGTCTCAGAATCCCCCGGGATAGTTCTGGGTGATCAGAGAGGGGACCATTTCCATCTTTACATTTCCTACACACATTGTCTGCAGTTTCTCCTAAGTCAGCGTCATGTCAAGGGAATATGTGAGTCCTTTCCACTGGGAAACAAAGTCAGTAACACACTCATTAGGCCTCTTCTTGCACTTGAAGAGGTCCACGATACTGATCTTTTGAGTGGTGGAACTGAACTGGCAGGGAAATTGCATATGGAGTTCTTCCCAAACAGCTACTGACTTGATGGGAAGCTGGCTATACCAGACGAATGTAGGCCCTTCCAATGTTTGCACAAAACACCGGAGTTTGGAGGCTTCCTGCTGTGATGGGGTTCCCAACACGGGGCCAAACCTTGAGATAAAGTGGGCTAGGTGCTGTGGTGGGTCCTCCATCCCATTAAAGGGGGAAAATGTGGGATTCCTGAAACTCGGATGTGCTGGCATATCATACACCCATGTTGGATATGGATTGCCATCAGGCGACAATGCCATCTGTCGAGTCTCTAAGGATTCTAGATGTGCGATGAGTGCCATCATTGGATCATCCCGGTGGGGATTCATATCTTGATGGGGATCACTGACCACCAATGCATTGGCGGGTTGTTCCGCATGATAAGGCAACCCAACAATTCATGGAGTAGTTGGTGGAATGACCTGTGGGGCAGCTGGGGGAATCCAAGCTAGGTCTCGAGGATTATCACGTCATTTAGGAGGATTGGGAAATACATACCACGCCCTCTTGCCTTAAGTTACTACTTCAACCCTGTTTGTGTAGGCAGGATGGTCAGGGTCACCTGATGGAAATTTTTCGAGAGGAAGTTGTACCTACCCCAGCCTAGAATCACCGTGGTCCGGCCATCACTCTACAGCGTGTTCAACAAGAAGTTCGTTATCCACCTTCTTATGTTCGGTGAGTTTTTGATGCAAAACAGATTTTTCAGGTTCGTCCTATACCTTCTTCACTGAGCCAGATGGGTCAGAGGGTTTGGTAGCTCTGAGGTGTTCCTTGCCCTTGTTGGGATTTCAGCTGAGAACTAGTGCTTTGGTGAGCACGAGAACACCCAATAGATTCCTCTGTTGACGATTAATCCTTCCTGATGGATCCAGGAAGTGTGAAGCTCCCTCTGGGGGTAGGTCCTCTCAAAGAAGCTCTAGCTCATTCTCACCCTACGGTTGGTCGGCCATGTTAACCATGACTCTTCCTGGAGGTATATCCTCTATGTCGCCTAGAAAATCAGGTTATCGCTGTATAGGACTGAAGAGGAGGGAAGCATATTGCCCCCATCCACAGATTTGTATGTAGGAAGAATCCTCTTTCTTAATCCTAACGAGTACCCTGAAACTCTAAACTCTCCATTACTGGAGGGCCCTAAGGTGACCTGGTGACTCAGGGTGCTGGGCCATAGGGAGTGTGTCCAAATTAACCGGACATCATTGTTCACCAATGTCCTCAAAATTCGCTTGGATCTTAGGGTAATCCAATCGCTGATGATGAAGACAGAAATGAGTCACCTACAGGGTCTGGCGGAGACACTCAACTTCCTCTTGGGTGAGGGATTATGGGTCACAAAAGTTCGGAACTGCAACAGGATAAAACATCTCAGGGAAGTGGTCCACTGTGAGGATATCCCATAAGCTCCTAGGCTAAAATTCAAGTTCTGGCCCTTCATTGCCCCATTTTTCGACCAGAGGTGGCTGGGGAATGGGTAGTAGTACCGAAGAAAACCACTGGGACGGTAGGCTGTCCAGTGGAGAATACGACGACTGAGCTGACAAGCTGCCACATCTTAGGCTATCCTCCGAAAAGTGTAGTGACTTATCCACAATATCGTGATAAGACGGGATGAAAACCGCAACCTCCAGCATGGGGACCATAGCTGGTGGTGGTGGACCACGCTGCTACTTATCCACTATAGGTCCCCAGAAAAGCTCTTTGAGATCTCTAGTCGAGGTAGAGAGAGCTTCTGGTGAGGATGGTGGTGATTTCATGACCGTAACCTGTGGAGTTGCAAAATTTTCATCCTCCTAGATATACCTGTGGAGGGAGGTGGAAATATTATGGACCTCACATTCTGAAAGTATTAGGATGATGTGCCTTGTTCCTGCCTCGTCCTTAGACACAGAGGATCTTAACGAGGGCTCCAACACTGAGTCATATTCCACCTCAGATTTTGAGAAGAAAACTAGTTTGATCTTAGTATGAATCTTCTCATCATTCTTTTTTATGGTGGAAATGACCCAGACTCCTACCCTGGGATGGTTCTTTAGGAGAGGGTAGATTTATGGCATGAGGAGTACCTTTGGTCATACTAGTGTTGGGGCTGAGAGGACTTCGGCCTGAGTAAGCTAAGGTGCAAGAAGCACCAAGATAGATATCAAAGGGGATATGGGGAGGACCTCTGTGGGAAGTGCTGGAGTAGGTAGGACCTCTTCTCGAGCCTAGAGAATCATGGGTAGGACCTCCATGCTTGTTTCCCATGGCGATGTCAGTACGAGGAAGGTCCTCGTACTGGTCGAGCCGAACACGGGTAGGACCTCCGTGCTGGGTGATGGTGAAGCAAAGATGGCCTTCACCCCTCTGATTTCTGAGGTGGGGAGGACCTTCTCCAGCTGTTGTGAGGGCATGGGGAGGCCCCCCATGATGGAGATTGACTGGGTGTGAGACGTCCGAACCCTGGCGATCTGTTCTAGGAGGAATGACTCCATACCTGATGTAATGAGCATGGGAGAGACTTCTGTGCTGAGTGTCACCCTCATGGGGGAGGTCCTTCATTTGGACTAAGGGTATCACGAGGTGGACCTCCATGCCAAGCTTGGAAGCAAGGAAGACCTGCATTCTCCATGGTGGTGGTATGAGGAGGGCCTCCGTACTAGCAGTGGACACTACTTGCACTGGCCGCTGTGAGAGTTGACCCAACCTACCCATGGGGTAGTTGGGGCCTCGATTCAGGCCGGGAATACAAGTCTCCATGCTCATCATACACAAGGGGTTGATGATATATGTCGGTGGTGGCCCGAGCCATAGTAGTTTCTCACATTAACACCCCTTGGTGGGCATCTTCCTCGGCCTGTGCCCGATGTTGGTATTGGGTCAACCGGATTGGGGCCAATGGTGTAGGCCCATGGCTTACCTGCTCCTCGACTCGTGGGACCAGATGGTGGAACTAATGCGGCCTAGTGGGAGCCCTCTTTGGGGGCCCCTGGAATGAGATCCTGATCAGGTTGGCCCAAACAACCCCTACCTCATCGGCATAAGGGAGAGATTCATTGAGAATTTCTGGGGAGAGGCTCCCAAAATGATTGTACATTGGATTGGGGAGTAGTGGCTCCCTCTGCGGCCCTTGAGGGCAGCAGTGGTGATGAGGAGCAGATGCCTCTAGATCCTGGCAATCCATATCCCAAGTCGGTATAATCCCCTCCTCCTCGTATCGGCGTATAAGGTCATTGATCACCCTATGCTGAGTGAATTAATATGGGGAGATGGGGCATGGGCTCCAGACATTTGTAGATGTGGGGATTGTCACAAAAGCAGTCACTACTTCAAATATGGATTATAATAGCGCTAAAAATGGCCTTTAACAGTGCTAAAAAAGCGCTGTTAATCTCGGTGAAGATAAAGGGGGGTCCCCTTTATCAGCACTAAAAATAGCGCTGATAAAAGTGCCCCTTTATCAGTGCTAAGTGAGCACTGATAAAGGTAGTATTTATCAGCGCTATTTTCAGCGCTGATAAATATATAATATATCAGCGCTATTTTGAACACTGATAAAAACTTCCTTTATCAGTGCTCAAAATAGCGCTGATATATTATCCATTTATCAGCGATTAACTAGCACTGATAAAGGCCAAAGATCCTATCCAAATCCAAAACCTGCACAGAACCTTCCCAACACTTGCACACATTACAGCACCTGCACAGTCCAAACAAAACCTGCACACAGCGCACACAACACCCACACCCAAAGCACAGAAGAACAAAAAATGATACATACATTTACTTGAAATCATGAATACAAAACAACACACTTCTATATACATTTCAAAAAATGTTTAATTTGGTTATAATTACATTTATCCAACAAACAGTTAAAAAACAATGATGTTCCATCCTTTTTGCATCCATCCACTCTAAAAATTTGTCGTCCATGGTGGCGGTTTCTGATCAAAGAATTCGAACTGAGGAAAAAGATTTCACCTACATAATAAAACAAATATTATGTTAGTAATAAAATAATGAAATAAATAATGGGGTTGCTAAATGGAATTATATTAGTGAGGCACAAAACATAAAATAACCAATTATACTAGTGAGGCACAAAACATAAAACAAATATTATGTCCCCCCATTCCACAAAAAAGAAGCACCCTTGCCCCCTTCCCCAGCACACCCCCTACACATTGCCCACCCCCGAGCACACCCCCTACCCCTTCACACTCCCTACCCCCTGAACACCCCCTGCCCCCTTCCCCAGCACACCCCTGCCCACTGCACTTCCCCCCTGCCCATTGCACACCCCCTTCCCACCCCCTATATATTTCAAAAGAACCCAGCACACCCCCTACCCCTCCCCCCTACCACTTTGCCCCTTTCCCCCTCCCCTAGAAAACCACCCCTTCCCTCTCACCCTGTCCCCTACACATCATAAAGAAAATACCTTGTATGGAAATTGTGCTCAATTTACATTATACACATCATATATATCAACACATTCTCATGTAATTTCATTCAATGTAAATAAACATATATAGAATCTCTACATCTCATAAGAAAACCCTATTTAAAATTCACAAACACATTAAATCCATTTGATAACACCCATCACACAACTTTCACATTTCTTCAAACATATTTAAAGGACTTAAGCATGAAAATCCACAAGAAATACAACTGAATTCATTTTAAAAATAACTTTCAAGTCTATACACACCCCAAATTCCTTTGATAACACATTTTTAACCACACAAACATTTCATATAGTACACTTAGCAAGAAAATACTGGATAATAAAATCATCATATAATGTAAAAGCATGGAATCACCTACATAAAGCGTGTAATCTTCCGAAATCTACCGGAAAACATAAAACCACACCTCCAAAATACCTTAATAAGGACTGATTAAACATTAATATTGAATATATTAATGGAAACCCATGTTTAACTTGTGGTATTCCATGATTTTAACATCCAACAAGGATAAATGGTCATGATTTAATGTCTTACAGAGATGTAAGACCTGGGTGGATCAAAACACTTATAAAGGTAGATTAGGTAGGTACATCTCTAGGAGGGAGCACCTGGAATGTTTACCTGATAGATGGATCAAAACACCTAATGAGGTCTGACCCAAGTGTGGTGCATCCCATAAAGGTAAGGTTTCTCATTTTGAAGAATTATTCGGATGCCACTAAGGGAAATACAATAGGGAAAATAAGCAAAGGTGTACCCCAGTGAGGGGGTCACCATGGTTTACCATTGGTTGGGATTTAACCTCATGGAGGCTTCCTACGTACCCTATTTAGAATACAAGGATCAAACCCCATATATTTAAAAGAGGTATGTTGTGGGTATTACCCATGGTTATCTTCCCTTCACACTAGGAATACTCTTGGTTAGATGAGTATGGGTCTTTTGGGGCTTATACATTGTCAGATTCTCAGGTTCTTCCAAGAGTAGCAATGGGATGAATGGGACATACGTGCTAAGATGGACCATGTGAATGGCGTGATCCTTGTAAAGAGGCATGAGGCACAAAAAACATGTGGAGCTGTCTGTAAACATTATTTATGGTGTCCATGTGGCTTATCAGACTCCCCATACCTTCCATAAACACCTCAAAACATCACGAGGACCAGATTCTACATGATGGTGCATCACAGGGTTGATTCTTTTGATGATGTACTGGTTGTTTGAGCTTGGATTTCATCTCAACCAGCCTTTATCTTACTTGAATTATCCTGGGACACATATTTTGGTTCCAAAAAATTCCTCAAAGATACTGATTATCTCATGCATCTACTTAGAAATAATTGTGCAAGTCAAACAACAACACATGTTCTCAAATACAAGTTCAAACAAACGAGATACAGAAAATGGATTTTGTTGATCCTCGGTGGTTTCTTTGTTCACCCCATACACACGACACACCATCATGCCTTACTTCAATATTGATTTGTTCAAAGATCAATAATATGAATCCGGGGATAGAAAACATTGAGTAATAAATTAAGATTTCAATACATCGGAGCATTATCAATTCACCAAATAAGGTTGGAGGATAATCAATGATCATATATAGATAACATAAGTGGTAGGAATTCACCTTCATCCTATTTGTGTACAATCTTCCATCAGGTATGTTGCCCATTCGTTTCTAAACACATGTATATCATCTTCTGAATATGAGTTTTTGCGACAGTCATGGTAGTACTGAAAAAATATAAATACACAAAGGATTAATAAATATTTTAAATGAACTCGTAATTATTTTCAAAAATACCTCATCAGGGATGCTAGTTTGTTGATGAAATATGATCTCTTTCATAAATTTACAAACATAATAACCACAGTCCTTTCCATTTGTTTGTTTTGGATACTACAGAAACATCGACAACAATAAGTAATTTGTTTTGATATGTGTTTGGATAGAGAAATGTTATTATATATACCCGGATAATTTTCCAGTTGTAGATCTTGTAGGTGTGCTTATCCTTATGCCCTGGATTCATTCCATGCATTAGACGATATTGATGCACCGCCCTATCATAACAGAATCCTCATTAAAAGATAAAATAAATTATATAACTAGATTTTTAGTTTTAAAATGTTGGATCTAGTGCATTACAAATTAACAAACGCCATCATGCGTGGTCGGTTTGTTGGATATCCATACGTTGAATCTAGAAAATAAATCTTTGGAGTATCCAAATTGACTACAATCAGCATCCAATGCTCCCTAAAAATACAAAAAGGAATAAGTAAAGAAAGAAATGAAAATATAGTTGATATGATTAAATTTTAGAGTTTTACCCCTGCATCGTTGGTATTAAAAAGAGTCTGTCATCCGTAATTTTGTTTTCAAACGATTTGAGCAGGGATGACATTATTGCAGCCTCTTTAATAGAATCTATTTCGTCTTTTGAAGATGTGGTGTGAGGACTAAAGAGTCCAAATTTTTGTTCATGGGGAAATCCCTTAAATTGTTTTTCATATATACGTCTGCGACAAATATAAAATGTATTTAGTCAAAATTATCAGAGTATATCATCTTTTGTAAAATCAAATCATGAAAACTTACATCATGTATACATTTACAACTGAGGCGCCTAGCCATTCATACTTGAGGAGTTCATTTACATTTTCAGCACTAATGAAATCTGATATCTCCTCTCTATAAATATCTTTTTTGAAAGCAACTATGTGAGTACTACCGTCTTTCAACTTTGTATCCACATGATCCTGCAATGATATTAACTGTGGATATAGAACGGGTGGGGTGAAGGTGCTCTCAGTAGACCATTTTAATCGGTTGGTTGATCTTTGAGATAGTTTTGAGCTGATATTTCATTTCACCCCACAGTATTTGTGATTCTGTAATAACAGTCATCAGTTCAGACCTTTTTTCATTAAATGTTAAATGTCCAGCTTGAAAAATAAATAATAAATGAATACATTTTTGTCAACATGTTTTTTACAAGAACTTCCGGCCATGCGATGAATGTTCCAACATCTTGTTCAACCGTATGAATGTCGTCATCGTCATTTGGAATAGGTAGCTCAGCACTCGGCTCATTAGGTACGTTAATTGACACTCTAAGATGATCTTTTGGAAGTTGTTTGTTGTGTAGCATGTCGTTTTGCATATTGAACACTGTATCCCTCGCTACAAGGCGATAGGCAGGAGTTGATAAGTATATATCACAGTAATTTTCACCCTATCAAATATTAGTACAGGAAAGGTATCAGTGTCTATGTAAATCACATTTCACAGAAACAATTATTAAAACATTTATTACCTCATCTAAGTCATGTTTTTTAGGGGAATGGCTCGGCTCAAAGATGGTGGGGGGTGGGGCGAGATCGTCACGCACGGGTTGTTGTTGACCTGTTTCTTATCTTTGCCTCTCCCCCATCAATTTTTCTATAATCTCTCTCTGGTATTGTAATTATTCTTGAAAAATAGATAATTGTTCTTGCATATTTTCCATTTTTTTCATTTTGATCCTCCGCTTGTTTTTGTTTTTGAAAATATGTTCGGGGTGTCACCCCAAAACCCACACCTCTGACGCGGCCATACTTTTCTAGATGCTTCAAGGCTGTTGAAAGTATGTCTGCATCTGGTGCAGTTGTTGTTGATTCTTGTGACTATTTCAGATAGAAAATATAGAAAAATAAGTAGTTATTGTAATGTAATAGCAATTTAAAGCAACTCAAATTTATATTATGTCATACATACACATGTTTCCCACACTTTTTGTTTGTTTTAATCTATCAATGTCCCCTCTTTATTTACACGAGCCTCCTTCCATAGCACATGGCGTGGGATGGATATGGCTTTCGATTTCGATTCATCAATCTGCATATAAACAGAGAAACTTTGTTATGGTATTGTTTTATGTCACATACTAGTAGTAGGGTAGATTTAAAAGACGTACCAATTTTTTCTCAAGTTCAGTGTACCCCATCCTTGCTTTACAGTAAGGGTACGCTGGTTCTGTTGTGCGTTTTTTATTTTCAGCACTCAGTAGCTGTTTCAAAAATAAAAAACTGTCAATCAGAGTGATGAATACAAGAAAATATCAAACAACTTATTAACCCACACAATGTACCTGAAAAGTATGCTCCCCACGACGGTTGCTAAACGCATCCCACGCTACTTGGGATATCAAGTGTGCGTAAAGAGGAGGTGGGTGCAACTTGATTTTCCCTTCTGCATCTTTAAGATGATATTTCATTAAAATTGTGCGGAAACCTCTATGAATCCTTCCTTCAACTCTTAATACATATTCTTTGTGCGAGACATCTACTATAAATGCACTCTGCAATGGATGATGAAGAGTAAGTCAATGTTTTGGTATTTTATTTTATTTTAATAAATTAAAAAAATGATATCATAATGTTACCTTAATCTCATCCCACATTAGTGTCTTCAGCCTGGTGACAACATTGTGCCACGACTGTACATCAATCGGCACGCGTTGCCGAGTGATGATTCCAATATATCTACTAAAGATGGCTTTGTTGGGGTTAACATGTTGGCCTCTCTTATTCCATCCCACCTCAAATTTGATGCCTTTTGCTTTTTCCTTAAGGATTTTGGCCAACACTGTCAAACTACGACGCTCTTGTTTTTTTTGTGCTTTCAGGGTTTTATTTCCTACCATTTTCTCAGAAGTAGCATCAATATCTTCCCCCGGAGCTCTATCATCGACAATGGGACCAGCAGGAATAGGTTGAGAAACCTGTTGTACCTCAGCACTGGGACCAACAACAACAGGTTGAGAAACCTGTTGTTTCTCTGCACTGGGACCACCAACATTTGGTTGAGAAACCTGTTGTTGCTCTGCAGTGGGACCACCAGCTGCTGGATGAGATACCTTTTGTGCCTCAAGATTAGTCGCATCAACAGGTGAAGAAGTCATTATCTGCATAAGTGGTTTAATATTTAATTTAGATTACATAAAAACAGAAGCAAACAGATAATAACATAACGTAACACAATGTATGTTACAATAAAAAAATAACTTGATTATTGTACTCACTTTTTTTTCTTTAAAGGCTGAAGTGATTTGACTCCTCTATCGACTATGTAAATTCCTTCATTGTGGTCTCCTCTGACATACAAAACGCCTTCTACATTTGGACCATTGTGAAATGATTGTGAAGTCCCTATAAAAGGGTCAACCTCCATTGAACTTTCATCTGACCCTTCAGTTGTTTTGGTCGATAACAGAACAATTGACCAAATTTGGTTTGCAGGGTCTGGAACATAAAATACTTGTACTGCCTGTGATTCCATTATAAATGGTTCGTATTTCTCCCCTTCCTTACTGAAATTAACTTTCACGAATCTTAATTCATCTATTTTAACAGCAGTCCTGTTATCAACCCACTTGCATTGAAAAATCGGCACTTTTAATTTCATATAATCCAACTCCCATATTTGTTTGATGATGCCAAAGCATGAAATATTCGCATAAATTGGATTTTTGTTCTTAGCACCGGAAACATGCATCGCCTCAGCCACAAGTGTAACCCCACTATTCTGCATGGTACTGTCTTCATCATGTTCATTAGTATAGAACGTATAACCGTTAACTGCATAAGCATTGTAAGATAATACGTACACACTTGCTCCTCCGGCCAGCCATCGAAGTCGTTCTGAAATTGAATCTGGATTTTCATCTAACTGCTTAAAAATATGGTCTCGAAACCATCCTATAAACTGTCGATTATGTGTATCTGATATCCATTTTTCAGCCCTAGAAGGATTCAAATGCCTAATAATTTCTTGGTGGGTTTGAACATATGGGTCAACATCGAAACTGTTATGAAAAACGTAAAGGTGGGCCTGCTCCCGATCTGTAATATTGATTGTCCTCTCTTCCAGAAATTCCTTCACCCTCAAGCCACTCAGTGCGACGATATTTTGGTAGGCCAACGATTTCCACAACAGAGAGGTATTCAGTACAAAATTCAACAACTTCCTCAACAATATATTTCTCCACAATACAACTCTCTGGCCGACTTCGGTTTTTGACATACCCTTTCAAAATCTTCATATACCGTTCAATGGGGTACATCCATCTATAATGTACAGGACCACATAGTCGAATCTCTCTCACCAAATGAACCATCATATCAAAAAATGTCGGTGGGAAGAACATTTCCAATTCACATAATAAGACGGAAATTTCTCTTTCCATAGTTGGAAATTTCGCCGGGTCTATAACTTTGCTGCATATAGCTTTGAAGAAGAAACAGAGCTTCGTTAATGTATGGCCGACATTCTTGGGAAAAATGCAACGTAAAGCTATAGGAATTAGATATTGCATCAAAATATGGTAGTCATCTGATTTCAGACCTTCTAATTTTAAATCTCCCATTGACACAATGTTCTTGATATTTGATGAATACCCCTCTAGAACATTTAAGTCATTCAAGAAGTTGCAAAACTGATATCTCTCCTGCCTGGAAAGAGTATAAGCAGAAGGAGGAAGAAATGTTCGTTTTTCACCCTTCACTGGTGCCAACTCTTCTCGTATTCCCATCTAAACCATGTCCAATCTAGCTTTAATTCCATCCTTTGTTTTGCCGGGTGCATTTAGCAACATGCCAATGACACTATCACATACATTTTTTTTCAACATGCATAACATCAAGAAAATGTCTGACATACAGACAATTCCAGTATGGTAATTCAAAAAAAATTGATCTCTTTTTTCCAACCAGTTTTTGTAAGGTTTTCTGAAAATGGTTTACCAAAACTAGTGTCCAAATATTTCACTTTCTCAAACAATTGATCACCTATTAGTGGAGATGGTGTTGTACGTTCCTCTGAACTTCCGTTGAATGATGTCGTCCAAGATCGGTACTTATGTCATCGGGGTAGAAATCTGCGATGTCCTGGAAACACGGTTTTCGATAAATGTTTCAACCTAATTGACTGTGTACCTTGTTCGCAAATGAGACACCCTTGAGTTCCTTTAATGCTATATCCTGACAAATTTCCATAAGTAGGAAAGTCATTTATCATCCCGTACAATATGAATTTCAAAGTGAATTTTTCATTTTTGTAAGAATCATACATCGTAACACCTGGATCCCACAATATTTTCAAATCCTCGATCAATGGGGCCAAATAAATATCAATATCATTACCCGGTTGTTTTGGTCCTGATATAAGCATAGATAACATGATGTATTTTCATTTCATGCATAACCACAGTGGTAAATTATAATTTACCAACATAACTGGCCATGTACTGTGAATGCTTCTTTGAAAACCAAAAGGATTCACCCCATCTGTAGATAACACCAGACGAAGGTTTCTCGGCTCGTTCCCAAATTCAGGATACTCGTGATCAATTCTCTTCCACTGAGGAGAGTCTGCAGGGTGATGTAGTTTCCCATCTTTAATTCTTGTATCTGTATGCCATGTCAATTGTCATGTAGTCTCCTCACTTCCATATAGGCGTCTAAACCTAGGAATGATTGGAAAGTACCATACAACTTTCGTAGGACTAGAATCATCTTTCTTGTATCGGGAAGCACCACACTTTGGGCATTCTTTAAGTGATTTGTGGTCCTTGCGAAACAATATACAGTCATTCGATCAAGAATGTATTCTTTCAGAGATCATACCCATCGATCGTAACATTCTTTTGGCATCATATGTTCGTCTTGGGAGTTCATTATCTTCTGGGAGCATGTCATTCCGGAGAGCAAGTAGTTCCATAAAACTGGCGTCACTCCACCCATTTCATGGTTTCAAATTATACAGCTTCAATACTGCTGACAATGCTGAATATTTAGTGCAACTAGCATACAATGACATTTTTTCACAACTCTTTAACTTCTCAAACAATTTTGGGCAATCACGAAGTTTATCTTCAACTGTCCTTGTCATTTCCTCAATACGATCTTCATCATCGTTCACATCTGTAATCACACCCTCCATACGATCGTCTTCACTGTTCACGCTTCTAATCATATCAGATGATCTATAAAATGTCGTGTTCTCTAAGTCACTACCTAAATTGGTTTTTTCCCCGTGTTTATTCTAACATGTATAACTTCGATCTATTCCATGACAGATCAGGTGTTCTTCCAACTCCTCTGGACTAATTTGTCTTGAATAACAACAACGTAAACACAGAAAAAGGATTTGAGAATGGTCACATGCATGATCTTCTACAAACTTGATAAACTCTTTCACGCCATCTTCATACTCTTTTGTCAACCGATTGTAATTCTGCCATTCTTTATTCATATTCATCGTCTTTATGGGTCCGATCTCGAGAAATTTCCTAATATTATGTTTTAATTAATCAGGTAGCATTTTTTGGGTTTTATAAAAACAAATCATGGTAAAAATGCCTTTAAACACATGTGAAATCCATATACATGGTGTTTCCAGTAGGGTGAACATCATGTATGTATAAGATACCTGATTTAATCTGACATATATCAAATTTATTCCAAGTTAGTCTTACAAAGACTGAATGATGCCTTAGAAAATACATGACATGCGAACAAGAGGAAACCGATGAGTAACAGGAGAAAAAAGTAATAAATATGATACCATCTCAATGTACTCAAGGTGATGATAAGATGTTGGTCAAGATCAACTACGGGTTGGGGGTACACTAATATTTAATTGAAAAAAACTACTAAAAACTGATCCAGAAAAGGATGAAATATCCTATTCATCAAGTCCCTTAATACAACCAATGCATTAGTTAAACCAAAAATCATCGCTAAAAAATCATACAGGCCATAACTACTCCTAAAAGAAGTCCATGGTAGGTCCATTGATGTCCAACTCATCTAATGGTATTCTAATGTCAAATCTATCTTGGAGAAGATCATAGAACCTCATAGATGATCAATGTGACTATCAATGCGTGGATGAGGATACATATTCATGACTCTCATCAGGTTCAATCTCCAATAGACCAACAAAATAATAAATACCAATCAACCATCTATTTTAGAGAACTATAAAAGCCCATGGTAAAGTACTATGCCATATGAAACCATTATATTCTATATCATCAAATTGTAATTCAAACAACTGATGCTCTTTTGGTGTTATTTTAGAAATTGTGATAGAAGCTGAATTTTCTCCCAAAACTAACTAGATTATAAAGTTTATCTCTTTATTAAGAAGTAAATTTTATACCTCATCAGTGAAAACATCCTAAAAATGTACTACCATTGGGGAAAAAGAATCCTACAGCATTCTAGCAACATCTACAATATGCCTGACTATTTGGTCCATTAGGGTACAGTAAATATATAATTATAACATGATATTTAAAATGAAATGTGGAAATAGGAAATCATATAGACTCCTGATAAACCCATAATACAAAACATATCACCTAGTATGTATGTCACATATAAAAATAAATAAATTAGAAAAAAACATGCTACAAAGCATAAGGGTACCATTAAATACTTACATAGGTCAACATGTTTTAGAAATTGTTTATCTTCATCTGTGCCTTGTACTTGCACCCATGAATTTGAAGGTGAGTATGCATACACAATAGTTGACCTTCTTAGAGAAGAGTTTCTGGAAGAGTATAAGATACATGAAGCAATGAAGATCTTGTTATTCATTGTGGCAATCGGCTTGTACAACATGGCCTAAGTTAAAATACCTGCAAGTTGTAACTTCGGCCGTGTTGTACAAGCCGATTGCCACATTGTTTGTAGCAACCACATTTTCTCCAACACTCTAATGATCTTCATTGCATCATGTCTCTTATACTCTTCCAGAAACTCTTCTCTAAGAAGTTCAACTATCGTGTACGCATACTCACCTTCAAATTCATGGGTGCAAGTACAAGGCACGGATGAAGATAAAAAATTTCTAAAACAAGTTAACCAATATATGTATTTAATGGTACCTTTATGCTTTGTAGCATGTTTTTTTTCTAATTTATTTATTCGTATATGTGTCAGACATACTAGGTGATATGTTTTGTATTATGGGTTCATCTTTGTCTAATCATATAACTATGAGATTACGCTATGTGATGAAAATTAATATGGATCCATCATCATTTCCATTGGGATAATCTTTGGGAATCCATATAACCATAAGATTAAAAACTATTTCCTTTGTATCTCATACATAAATATTCAACTCGAAGGGGTAGAACTTACCGCCCATGGTAACTCAAAATAAAAAAAATGAAAACAAGGGTTGGTTATCCATAGAAGTCATCACACATAACCTTGGTAGACCTCTCACACATGTGAACCATCATAACTAAACAATTACCATATACTTCATCTTAGAGTCAAGATATCCCTATGTAACCTATAGGGTATCCAATTCCACATCATTCACAAACAACCCACTTGTGTTGCTAAATATCAATAACATCTCTTATTTCAACACTCATCACTAATTATGAATCACATCCCTATACATAATCATAATCACATTAAGACCACACTATCTATTATGGAAATCCTTACTGAAATTAGGTTCAATATATGGTATTATTCCAATCTCACATCTATATTCACTATTTGGTCATCACACACACAATATATAAATAATATACCAAGGGAATACCATCCATGGAACTCACCTCCCACCTTGAGAGCATGAGGAGGAGGAGAATGAGGCGGTGGCGGTCGCGACAGCGAGGGTGGAGGCGGTAGAGGAAGAGGCGGTCGCGGTAGCGGGAGTGGGGGTGGAGGTGGCAGCTGCGGCGGAGAAGGAGGAGGAGGAGGAGGACGAGGAAGAGGAAGGAGGAGGAAGGAGGAGTACGAGGAGGATGAGGTCACACGGCGAGGGGCCTGGTTTAGCTTCTGCGAGAGATTGACCGCCTGCAAGCGAGGATGGCCTGTTAGGGTTATTAAATAAAAACCGATAGAACCATTATCAGCACTCATTAAAAGCGCTGATAAAAAATTCATTTATCAGCGTTAAAAGATGCGCTGATAAATGTTACCTTTTATCAGCGCTTATTTTAGCGATGATAAATGTAATATTTATCAGCGCTTTTATATAGCACTGATAAAGGCATACCTCGTTATCAGCGCTTTCTTTTTAGCGCTGATAAAGGGCAGCGCTGACCTTGCCCTGTTTTTTAGTAGTGAGTAGAGCTGCACAAGACTGTCGCATTGGCATTTCCCCTGCCCCTGCGTCGGGGGATGGGCGGTGATTGAATTCTTGCAGCATATTGTTTCCTAAAAAGATGAGAGATTAACCCATTAGTGCTGAATGGAAAGGAACTGATGACCAGTGCCCCAACACCATTCCATCTTCCATGGATGGTAATATGGATTCGCGTTGACAACATTGCAAACTGGGATGTCAACATTTTGATTGCCCCAACTTCTGGTGAGTTTCATGCCAGGACAGCTATTTTCTTGGTGGGACCTGGTTCTGAATAGCTAGATCTAGTGACATGATAATCCACTGATGTATTGAACTCTACGCATCTATATATTGAAAAGAAGAACTTCAATTCAGGTTCACCATTTCTATTTCCGACGCTTTCACTGGGGCGTGTGCATCCTTCTGTGGAGGACGCGCAACTATTGCCTCACATTCCTGATTTCCAAAGGTGGGCGGCATTCATTCAATATTCAGGGACGTTTTCTCCTTGATCGAAATGGGATGATGGGATGTCGATTTTTCCTTCCATGGATTCCTACTTGGAACTCGTCACCTAGTTCGGGTCTCCCTTATAGACTAAGATGTTGTTCGTGAAACTCTTCCCAGTGCCATTTCTTCATGGAAGCTGGTTAATTACACTGCTTCTGTTAGGACATTCTAAGAGTTTCGGTTAGGTTAGCAACCTTCGATCAGGAGAGTAGTCACATTGAACATCACTGGCATGTCTGGACACTAGAACACTAGCGCGTCTGGGTTTCTTACCCTTATTATAGGGCTTCTTGAGGGCATCGAAGCCTAAGGCATACCATGTCGAATACAGGGAATTATATGCCATAGGCATGTATCTGAGGTTTCCCTCATATTCCTATGTTTAACACAAGGTATGTTTCAGGTTTAATGTATAGAATAGATGGATTAGATTTATCAGAACACTGACTAGAGTGGATCAGATAGGTGCAAGCCCTAGAGGGATCACTGATTCTAGGAGGTGAATTGGCATGATCTCACCGGGGCGTGGTGGCCCTGGTAAGAATAATAATGGATGATGGATGGTTAAATGAAGTGGGTGGATAATGATATGGAGTTGACTTTAGGGTGACGGTGATGTTGGGATTGATCCTCGAAGAGACATCCTACGTATCCATGTGGCAGGAAATCAAATTCCGCATAGTTCGTGAAGTGAAGCGACACCTAAGGAGGTGACCTGTATGTATGGGACCTGAAGGAAGTGGAACCTTAAGGTTAGGGAATGAAATTGGGGTGTGTGTGAAGGACAATGACCCAATGCCATGCTGGGGCGTATGAGTTATTAATGGCTCGAGAGTTGGTCGGACACCACTGGGATGGACCAACGATATGGGTCCCAACATAAGGGACAACAATGGCTTATCGATGGGCTTGGATTGACAACGGCTTACCGTTGACATGGGGTCACAACGGCTTACCACTGGATGGAGTCACAATGGCTCACCACTAGATGGGGTCACAACAGCTTACCGCTGGATGGATTTGAACCTCATGAAGTCATCCTACGTACCCATTCTAGGAGACAAGGATCAAATCATACGTAGTTCAAGAGGAGTGGGTGATGATGAGAAGGGGGTCAGAACCAATGGGTTTTGGGCTTGAACCTTAGGTAGGCTTCCTACGTACCTTTCCTTGGAAAGGATCAAAGACCATGTAGTTCAGGATGGTGGATGCAGTTTAACGTCATACATGACGAAAAGGGGGCATTCTATTTAACGTCATGCGAGATGAAGGTGGTCCGATGTGAAGGGGGGTCAGAACCAATATTTTTTGGGCTTTAACCTCAAGTTGGCTTCCTACGTACCTTGCCTTGGCAAGGATCAAAGTCCATGTAGTTCGGGATGGAGTGTTTGGTGAACCTAAGTGAAGATGGTTGGGACCAATGGTTGTTGGGCTTGAACCTCAGGGAGGCTTCCTACATACCTTGCCTTGGCATAGATCAAAGTCCATGTAGTTCGGTAGGAGTGGGTACCGACGTGAAGGGGGTCGGGACCAATGGGTGTTGGTCTTGAACCTCAGGGAGGATTCCTAGTACCTTTCCTTAGAAAGGATCAAATATCACGTAGTTCAGGAGGGAGTGGGTGAAGTTTAACGTCATGAAGGATGAAAAGGGGGCATGCAGTTTAATGTTATGTGGGACAAAGGTAGTCCGATGTGAAGGGGAGGTTAAAACCAATAGTTTTTGGGCTTGAACCTTAGAGAGGCTTCCAACGTACTTTTCCTTAGCAAGGATCAAAGTCCATGTAGTTCGGGAGGGAGTGTTTGGTGAACCGATGAGAAGATGGTCAAGACTAATGGTTATTGGTATTGAACCTCAGGGAGGCTTCCTATGTACCATGCCTTAACAAGGATCAAATCCACATAGTTCAGGATGGAGTGTGGAGATTACACTCTAGGCTTCCCAGAGAGGATATCATGTTCGATGCTTACTCTATGCCCACATGAGTCATGCTCAGTGAGAGAAACAAGAGACAGCAAAGGCCAGACGATCACATCACGAAAGGTGCATCCGTGGAAAGTGGGGTAGGGTTTATGCGTGGTTAGCGGCCCAAAGAGGAAACAAGGGATCCTGCATGGTTAGAAGCCTATGGTGATGGAGAGTGGGACATACTCTAAGGTGGAGGACCAGGTAGAGATAAATCCCAGCAGGAGAGGGATGAGATAATGAAGGTCCCGATTCCCATCTCTCCTCTGGCCTTTAGCAAGGAAGAATATAGGAGGATCATGGGTGCTGCCTCTGGAAAGAAAATCTAGGGGATTACACCAAGGTGGTTGCCCTGTCCCCATGGATAAATGCCGCTCCAATAAAGAGAATATCATTCCACGTGAGGAATTATTTCACGCTCGTAGAGACCAACGGGTGTAGAGAATGTTCGAGATGGGGCACCCCGCATATGATGCACGGGGCGAGGCCACAGTTTAACGTCATGTGCTAGGGATGATGGCACTTGGCAGTTTAACATCCTATAGCTTAGATGATATGGGTGCGATCCACACCCCTAGGACTTATATAACTAATACCTGCACTCCCTTGAGGGAAGGAAGGTGTCGACAATGTCATGGTGTGGGGGTGTTATGGAGCGATCCATTGAAGGGTCCACGTTAGCGTTACTATCCAAAGAATAAATACCCATTAGCATGCCTATGTGAAGAAACATGAGGCGAAGCAACACAATGTGAAGTACTACCCAAGAGTCTTTGAAATTGCTTCGTGCAAACCTAAAGGGTTGCATGGGAAAATGAGTTTCAGAGTAAAGGGGTTCATAGGTAGAAGCCTTGTGAATCTCTAGTGCTCCATGAAGTGGAGAGGATTAATGAAGGGATGTGATTTAAGAAGTGAAGTGGCCTAGCATAGGCATAAGGAATATGTGCATATGGAAGGTTCTTCTTGAAGTGGAAAGGAATTAATGGAGCATTGCCTCTCAAAGCAAGGGTACCCCATGAAGTGTAATATTGCAAAGAAATGTGCCTCGCGAAGCACAGTGAACCTGCCTTAGCATGTGGGTCATACTTGCATGAAGGGTACTTCGCAAAGCACAAGTGCTATGTGAAGACCTGAGTCCCTTTGGGGATCTCCTTCCTTTGTAGAGGCCTGTGGGCTCTATGAAGGGCATCCCTCTTTGAAGAGAGGAATAGTTCATGCAAAGGGGAAGGCACTTCTCAATGAAAAAGTACCTTGAAAAGATCATGGTTTGTAGATCAGAAATTGCTTTTCAATGTGAGAGCTAAGAAGGCGAAAGGTTTGAGGATCTGTCCTTGGGATCTAGGGGAGCCTGGTATTTATAAGCAAGAGGTGTTGTGAAGCAGAGCTCACTCATCATGAAGACAATGCTTGCTCTATGGAAGGTTTATGAATGTCAAAGGGGTTTGCAGAGTATCCTGCCTCTTTGCTCCACAGTAGGTTCACGAATGTCAAAGGGTTTTGTAGAGCATCTTGCCTCCTTGTTCTACAGTGGGTTCATGAATTTCTAAGGGTTTTGCAGAGCATACGACCTATTTTCTATGTGGAATGTTCATGAACGTCAAAGGGGTTTGTAGAGCATCTCACCTCTTTGCTCCGTGGTGGGTTCACGAATGTCAAAGGGGTTGGTGGAACATCCTGCCTCTTTTCACTGTGATGGGTTCACAAAGGAGGAGATCTGTGCTGGTCATGGGGCCATGAGGTCTCCAAGAGTGGTATTCATGAGGCATACCCTAATGATTCCCATTTTTTCTCTATTTTCCCTAATGTTGGTGTCAATAAATGCCTCCTCAGACTTTGAGATGAGGAGAAAACGAGGGTCAAATTCAGAGGGTCAATCGCTAAATTTCCTCATTCAATCACGAAGGTGACTCACGAAGGGGGCATGAGAGGCAGAGCAGCGCACATGGGCTTGAACACTGCGAATCTCACCATGGATTGGACGCGCCATGAAGCACCTAGGGTCCTCTCCTATAAATAGCGGATATGGCCTCTCTTTTGTTCTTTCTCTTCTACGTGTTTTTGGCTTGTAGTACTCTCGATTCATGAAGCTCCGCATACAATGCATTTGATCTCTGAAAATTTGGCCTTCTTCTTCATGGCACATAGCATGTCTTTGACTTTGCGGCAGAGCGCTTTGCGACTTTCTTTTGAAGGCTGGGGTAGGCCTCTGCGAACAACCTTCACGAATGGTTTCCGCAAACTTACTCCGCGAAAGAGCTTCGCGAACCAAACCCAAAGAACACCCAAACATAAAAAAGGAATGGCTCATCAGGAGGCTTATAGGGGGTCCTTGAGGATGCTTCCCAAAGGGAGGAGATGGCGAATAGCTTGAGTCTAGGGGAGATGATATAGAGCCACTATGACCACAATTCACTGGTGGAGCTGCTGTCGGAAATCTAGAGGAACTATCCACTATGTAAGAGGTTTCTACTGTATGGATTCGGTCTGAGGGATGATGTCTTCATCCTTAGAGAAAGTATGGATGATCCATCTTACTAGTTCGGGAGCATGTTTTGCCAGCGCCAATGGTTCAGGGTGGCTGACGGACATGCTTGGGAGGTTTTCACACCTGTTATTATTGATTGCCTGTACAACCATTTGACCAATGTTTACGGGAAGGAATTTTATCCGAGACTTCCCCCCCCCCTCTATGTACCAAACAATCTTGAAGGCGGACCAGAGGAACCCAAGGAAGGGATGGTCCGATGAGTGGGATTTACGTTAGGGTAGAAAATTCACCAATTACTGGGCCTAGGCCTGTTGTACCTCTCGTTCCCCTCGTTGTTTGATTTTCATGATCACAATCACCTTATTTTTTGTCTAATTTTGTTTGAAGTGTTGTGGATGATAGGCAAAAGATTGCCAAAGGATTGGCCCAAGAAAGCTGGCAAAAATGGACTGAATTGCAGTCCACCGGCCAACCAGTGTGATAGCACCGGCCAGCCGGTGGACCTGGCAGAGGCATTGCCCACTGCCAGGTTCCACCGGTCAGCCGGTGGCTCTGTCACCGGCCAGCCGGTGGCACCCAGACCAATTGGCCAGCTACTGTCTCCCCACCGGCCAGCCGGTGGCTCCTCCACCGGTCAGCCGGTGGAGCCTGGACCAAAATTCTTCTCCTCTGCCAAGGCATCGGCCAGCCGGTGGAGCTGTACCGGCCAGCCGGTAGCCCAGTCAAACTAGCCGTTGGCTTTGACCAGTCAACCCTCTTTTGGCCTCCAACGGCTCCGAAGACCTCTCCAACGGCTCCGAAGACTCCCCAAGGGTTCCATGCCTATAAATAAAGGCCAAGGAAGCCCCGAACACCTAACCGGATCATATACCAAGCCAACGAACACATTTTCCATCTTTTGGCGTACCTCCGGTGGACTTCCTTCAAGGAACCCACCTAGCTCCAACAACTTCCACATCCAAGGAGCTCCTTCAAAGAAGCTTGGAAGCGTCCTTCAATATCATCAATCAATCAAAGGCGCCCAAGGCTTCTCCCAATTACGGTTTTTAGTGTTTTATTTATTTTGAGCTTAAAATTGGGTTTGTGCCTACAAACCCCAACTCCTTTTCTCATCCTCTCTATTTTGGGTTTCACATCACCACTAAGGTGTGAAAAGGTTGTCAAGCTTTCCTTTAAATAGCTTGAAACATAGGCGAGCTATCCTTCACCTGTAAGAAGGATAGTGGGTTCTTGCTAAACCATTAAAAGAAAGTGGGTTCTTGCTCAACCACAAAAAGCAAGCTGTAATAGGTCCTAGTGCTACCTCAAAGCCTAGTGGGTTTCTTGCTAAAACCATTGAAAAGCAAGCGGTAGGAATCTCTCAACGGTTGAGTTGGGAGCGGAGACGTAGGCCGGGTTTTGGCCGAACTCCGTTATCAATTGCGTGTCTTGCCTCTTTTATTTCCGCTGCATTTCACTTTGATTTTAATTTGTTTATTATTTTTTAAAAGGTAATTCACCCCCCCTCTTGCCATCCTTCCCGTTTTTCTCCGCCCAACAATTGGTATCAGAGGCAAAATTTGAGTAATACCCTAACCGGTTTCAAATTCAAGATCCTTTTTGATGGCTTCTACCGCTTCTTCTTCTCAAACCCTCGAAGGTCATTCTTTGGATCGTGCTCCATTCTTTGATGGAACCGATTATAGTTTTTGGAAAACCCGCATGACCACATTTCTTAAAAGTATTGGATATCCTATTTTTAAAATTGTCATGCATGGTTATACTCTCTCTAGTAAAGATGAATCTCAATGGACCCCCGTAGACATTGCAAATTTCGAGCTTGATGGCAAAGCCATGAATTCTCTACATTGTGGGTTAGATCGTAATGTTTTTGATCATATTTCTTCTTTCTCTACTTCACATGATATTTGGAAATGTTTAGAACTTACCCATGAAGGCACTAAGAAGGCTCAAAAGCAAGAACCCAACAACAAGCAAGAACCCGATGAAAAATCCGTGCCCAATTGCCCACTCCACAAGAAAAGGGCCAAGAAAAAGGAGAAGAAGAAGGCTTCAAAGGCATCTTGGAGTGATAGCTCCTCCTTCTCCTCCTTCTCCTCAAGAGACCAAGGTAAAAAATGCCTAATGGAAAATCATGAGGTATCATCTTCCGACTCTTCTTCCTCGTCTTCTAGTTCTTCAAATTCTTTCAATCATTTGTCTTATGAGGAACTCCAACATGTTAGAGATCAACTTGAAAATGTTTTTCATGAACTTTCTTCAAAATTTGTTTCTTTAAAAAAGAATTTCAAAAAACTCTCTTCCGAAAAAGAACAACTTCTCAAAGAGAAGGAAGAGTTGACCCTCAAAATCCAAAACCTCCCCGATGTTGATTCCATGAAATCAACAATCAAAGATCTAAGGGAATCCCTAGCCAAATTCACCCAAGGGGAACAAAATCTTTCAAAATTGCTTGGTTCCCAACGAATTTCAAGAACCACCCAAGGGCTAGGATATACCAATGTAGCTTCCTCCTCCCATGCTCCAACTGTTTTTGTAAGGGGGAGCTCTAGTTATAAATTTTGCAATTATTGTAAAAAACCCGGGCACCTAATTTATGAATGCGATTGCAAAAATGCCCGTTATGGTATGCCTAAATCTATTTACTTTTCGGACGAATTTTATAGGAGAAGACTCGCCATGAAACAAATTTGGATTGAAAAATCCCTTTTGGCGAGTCTCTCCGGGCCAAAAATAGTTTCGTTTCCCCGATGATCTTTTGTTTTATTTAGGGGGAGAAATTTTCTTAAATTAAAAAATCTCTTTCGATTCATTTTTCAATTTAAATTCATTTTTGATTCAAAACTCTCAATTTCAAAAATTTCATTTGGTTTCAAATTTCAAATTTCAATTGGTTTTTGATTCAAAACTTTCAATTCAAACTGTTATTCAAATTTTCATTTCAATTTCAAAAATCTCAATTGATTTTTCAATTCTCATATCTAGTTTTTCAAACCCTTTCCCTCAATCAAGTTTTATGCCCCGTGCTATTTTGATAATCACAAAGGGGGAGAAATTCTTGATTTATTGGGGGAGAAACCTTTTGATCATGCTTTGCATTTATTTTCAATTTATTCATTAAAAGAATGCCTTTAATTTTTGTTTTTACTTTAACTGTTTTGGTGATTGTGATCATCAAAATAGGGGGAGATTGTTGTACCTCTCGTTCCCCTCGTTGTTTGATTTTCATGATCACAATCACCTTATTTTTTGTCTAATTTTGTTTGAAGTGTTGTGGATGATAGGAAAAAGATTGCCAAAGGATTGGACCAAGAAATCTGGCAAAAATGGACTGAATTGCAGTCCACCGGCCAACCGGTGTGATAGCACCGGCTAGCCGGTGGACCTGGCAGAGGCATTGCCCACTGCCAGGTTCCACCGGTCAGCCGGTGGCTCTGTCACCGGCTAGCCGGTGGCACCCAGACCAATTGGCCAGCTACTGTCTCCCCACCGGCCAACCGGTGGCTCCTCCACCGGTCAGCCGGTGGAGCCTGGACCAAAATTCTTCTCCTCTGCCAAGGCACCGGCCAGCCGGTGGAGCTGTACCGGCCAGCCGGTAGCCCAGTCAAACTAGCTGTTGGCTTTGACCAGTCAACCCTCTTTTGGCCTCCAACGGCTCCGAATACCTCTCCAACGGCTCCGAAGACTCCCCAAGGGTTCCATGCCTATAAATAAAGGCCAAGGAAGCCCCGGACACCTAACCGGATCATATACCAAGCCAACAGACACATTTTCCATCTTTTGGCGTACCTCCGGCGGACTTCCTTCAAGGAACCCACCTAGCTCCAACAACTTCCACATCCAAGGAGCTCCTTAAAAGAAGCTTGGAAGCGTCCTTCAACATCATCAATCAATCAAAGGCGCCCAAGGCTTCTCCCAATTACGGTTTTTAGTGTTTTATTTATTTTGAGCTTAAAATTGGGTTTGTGCCTACAAACCCCAACTCCTTTTCTCATCCTCTCTATTTTGGGTTTCACATCACCACTAAGGTGTGAAAAGGTTGTCAAGATTTCCTTTAAATAGCTTGAAACATAGGTGAGCTATCCTTCACCTGTAAGAAGGATAGTGGGTTCTTGCTAAACCATTAAAAGCAAGTGGGTTCTTGCTCAACCACCAAAAGCAAGCTGTAATAGGTCCTAGTGCTACCTCAAAGCCTAGTGGGTTTCTTGCTAAAACCATTGAAAAGCAAGCAGTAGGAATCTCTCAACGGTTGAGTTGGGAGCGGAGACGTAGGCCGGGTTTTGGCCGAACTCCGTTATCAATTGCGTGTCTTGCCTCTTTTATTTCCGCTGCATTTCACTTTGATTTTAATTTGTTTATTATTTTTTAAAAGGAAATTCACCCCCCCTCTTGCCATCCTTCCCGTTTTTCTCCGCCCAACAAGGCCTACTGGGTAGGTGCCTCGTGTGAAGATTTTGAGGCAGAGCTGAGGAGAGTGGGCTTGTATGAGGTGGATGGGCCTCCGAATTTCATATATACCAATAGAATCATCTAATGCCAGAGTTGTTGATCAGGTGGTAATCGAGGACCAATACCTTCCACTTGCACCATGGGGAGGTTGGAATCAGTTTATGGGACGTGCATCAAATCTCAGGGGTCTTGATACTGGGGGTGATGTATGATGAATTCCTCCCCGTTATGGGTGTATGGGAGGATCCTGAGAAAATGCCACCACTGGCGATGGCGTTGATGGAGCTGGTGCCGGGAGAGGACAAGGAAACAGTGAGAGGCGACCACTTCAGACGGTGGTTTAATTAGTTTCTGAACTTCTTGGAAGATAGATAGTTTATGGTAAGGCCTCAGACTTGCTTGAAGGGGGATCAACGGGGCAAGGATCACTCTTACTGGTAGATCATGGAGGATAGCCAGTGGAAAACCTAGGGATTAAGTGTCAATACTGAGCAGCAACCAATAGTCAGGATGGAGGCATTCATCGCAGAACTCATCTGCGGTTGGATCCTGCCAGTGAGAGATACAAACATGGGCGTATGACCAAGAACATTTATCATGGCGTCCATGTTGGCGATAGGAGGGCGGGTGAACCTTGGAATCCCGATTCTCACCAAACTGTACAAGATTTTGTGTCATATTAGCGAGGGGAAGAGGCCACAGAGGATATGCGGATCATTCCACCTCCTACATGGGTGGATAGTGGTGCACGTCATGAGGTTCTATGAATATATGAACCCCATACCCCCTCTGAGATTGAACTTTTTACCATCCTTTATGAATGTCACGAGGATATTTTCATCCAAGCTAACTGTGCAAGTGGTACTGAACCGTGTCTGGAATGTAGAGTAATTTAACTTTCATTTGTTCCCATTTCCAATGGGTGCTTTCACTGATGATGGCCAAGGAATAGAAGATCACTTGTCCTATCTCATAGCCTTTCTAGGTGGAGTCCTGATGGAAAGAGTATACCTTGAGCCTCTCTATGAGTTGTACACACCACACCAATTCTCTAGGAAATTTTGGTGTATGAAGCGACTGCCACCATAGGTCTATTTGGGGGTGCACTACGAGGAACATCCATGCGTGATGAGGCAGATGTGGCTAATGTTCACATGGAAATATGGAAAGATGCGGAATGATTTGCCTCCACCTACGGCCGTCTTTGGGTTGGTGAAGGAGTATACAAAAATCTAGGAGGAGGCCTACCTGGTGGAGATGTTGAAGCAGCTGACCATTCGGGCCAGTGATGGTGTGCCTCCCCAACCTCGAGGTTGGGGCCAGAAGGTGGCAAGGACATCCTGTAGTGGCGGGGCTGTCATGATGAAGAGGCCCATACCGACTAATGGGGAGGTAGTGGAAGTGGATCCAACAACAGTAGCATACCCGGTGGTCCTAGAAGAATAGAGTAATCTAGAGGGGAGTTCACTAAGAGGATTTTGTAGAATATCCACTCGTGCTCCGGGGAAGCAGTTGCACCACATAGACATGCCAGAGAATGCTGCCTTCCTGGAGGCTTGGGACATCTGGGATGTCAATAGGCAATTACTTAGCCTGTTAGAGATGTGGAAACACTTGAATTATCTTGGGATGAACTTTCTAGGAATTGGCCCTATCAGGGCTGGCTTTGCAGTATCCTAGGAGGAGGCAGAGTGATACCTAACCGAGTTGGAGGATTTTGTCCACTCCCGGGGTGCCCCTCGTCCAATGACAGACCTGGTGAAGGTGTTGTTGGATGGAACAACCCCTCTGTAGTTATCAGTTACCGAATTGAGAGAGTGCTTTCCTCTACTGGAGGAATCAGACGAGTCCTCCTGGGGGGAGGAGGCCGGTACAGGGAGCCTATTGGAGGAGGGAGAAGTCGGTGATCAAGGCTCAGATCTTCAGGAATTTACAGAGGCCCTTGAGGTAACATCCTATGCCCCTTCCTCAGGTTTTTTTCCAGGTCATTTTGAATTCCTTACTAATATTTGAACTAAACAGGAGAACCTCATACACAAAACCTACTCCCACCCTATAAAAGATGTAGATGCAGGGCCTTCAGGATATGTGCCCGCTACTATTGTGATTAGTTTAGTTGATGGGGCTAGGGCACCTGAGACGGCTCCCCTGGGGTTTTTAGACTTCCCTATAATATACAGAGGTCCACGTCTCAGGGTCCCCCCAGTAACAAACTGGGAACAAGACTAAGATTTCGACCATTGTAAGTTTCCTTCTCACAATTCATGACTGCCACTTGTTGACCTAACTAACGACATCCATTCCCCTATTGGTATGCATAGTTATTAAAATGGAATGGGCCTCCTTGGCGAGGTTGGTTGGGACTTCTAGTGGTGCCTTTCCTAGGGTAATGTCGGTGATCTTGGAGGTGGAGATCCAAACCGACCAAGCGGTGGCACTCCCGATAACTGGTGGGAACGTTAGCGTGGTTGAGCCTGAGATCATTGAGGTGGGATCCGCTGATGAGGATTGATCGGACAGCCTATTCCCCTTTATACCCAATAAAACACTAGATGTGGACCCTATTGATGATTTCCTGGGAGCATTCCCCATATATGAGCCTACCAACAGTGCTAACTGGGACGAGATGACCTTTGATGAAGAGGATAACAAAATAGTCTGTTGCCGATCGTGGAAGATGATCAAGAACTTCATTGATGACACCCCCAAAGTGTAATGGCTAGATGAGATGGAAAGACTTCATTCATGGCTACGTGAACTATGTTCTAGGGGAGTGGATGGTCGGCGTCCCCACATGCTCGTCTGAGATCTTATGGAGGAGAAGATTCGGGAGTGTGACCATGGCCTCGGTGTGGGATGGTATCGGAAGAAAGCAGTGAATATCAAGAGGCTCCGAGAGGCTGAAAACAAGGTTCAGTACCTACAGGTCTAAGTGGATGAGCACTCATCCTCCCTCAATGTGAAATCAGAGCTAATGTTGCGATTGAAGGCCTAGCTAGAAGAGGCTGAAGAGCGCATGATGCAAGCCTCTCCATAAATGATTGTCATCCGTACCAACATAGAGCGGGCCTAGATTGTGGATGAAAAATTGCACCCCATCACTGCCAAGGAGGAGTGGGAGCTTAACAGGAGACAACAAATCATAGATGCCACAATCTAGAGGGTGTCAGAGCTGCAACGCTCTTTTGATGGGGTTAACCCGTCCATCGGAGGGATCGACCCTCAGGTACTGTAATGATTACAAACCCTCGAATGTACATTAATTCTTTGATTGTTTTATGCCAAATTCATGCATGAGTTATGTTATTTGTATTGGTTTTTTTCATTCCCATCATATTCATGGAGGGTCTAGTGATAAATCTAGAAGCTCACATGAGTCGGGCCTGGTGTGAGAAACACAAGATTACCACCTTATTATTCCACCAAAATGTAAGAGTGAAAACCACGATTTGGGAATCCTAGGGTTTTGAACAACCAATCCGGATTTTCAGGAAGAAAGTAAGAGGCCCGACTAGAGGATGAGGACCTCAAAACAGTCGAATCATCACTTCCCTAGTGTGCACTAGTGCACGAGTGGGGTAATGCTAGTGGAATTGGAATTAATCTGACCATAGGGGAGTGGAATGTGTGAATCACGATACCCAAAATTTGGAACACTGTAGGATGGCATGACAATAAAGAATAATTTTTGGCCATGTTCAAAACACGGTATCCCTATTGCATTAGCCAAAGATGGGGATAACAAATAAGGGCTGACTGCTGACCATGTTCAAAACATGGGGCTTGACTCGAAATGTCATCCATTTGTCTTTCAGAACTTTGGCTCAGGATAGTAGGTGATCCATAGGCCAATCATCCATACTGTTAGGGGGTTACCTTAGACGTGAAAGAGGATAAGGGTATAAATGAAGGGCACACAGTGTGTGGATTTGGAGTGATGGGTTGTTCGAATGGAGTCCAACACCCTTGAGATCACGCTACCGTGATGAAGGAACATTAGGTGGGTGTATCCGTCTGATCAAAAATCAAACATACTTCCAAGAAGGACCTATTTGGAAAGGGATCTAGTGCATCCCATGATTAACATGGGGAATCCTAAACTTTCAAGGGTAGAGTTGCAGTTTAGTGTCATCTGTTGAGTATATATGGACTCGTGCAATTTAACATCATACGATAGGATGGTGCACATAGTTTAAAGGTCATACTTTCTGGACCAAGATAGGGGCTGAAGGGCCAAAATGGTTAATGACTCTGGGGATGGGCCCAAGGTGAAATTCTTGGGCATCGATATGTATCCCATAAGGATGAGAATCAATCCAAACGTAGTTTTGAGAGCGTGGCGTGGTCAGATACTGACGCTGGTAGGGGGAATCATCTTTGGAGAGGAAGTTGACACATCCCATGATTGACATAGGGCATCCTGAACATGTTCATGGTAAAACCACAATTTAGTGTCATGCATTGTGGACATATGGATTCGTGTAGTTTAACATCATACGATAGGAAGAAGAGTGAAAGGGAAGATCCCAGGAAGGGATTACATGGTGTAGTAGCTACAAACCTGACATGAATGAGGAAATAAAGAGTCGGAACCACACCACATATCCATGGAGAAAGTTATTTAGGTCAAGGGACCAAAAGTGAAATTTAGTCTGGGCCTAAGGAAAAGTGGTTCGACCTTCCTACGTACCCCTTGAGGATGGGAATAAAGCCATACATAATTTTGAGAGTGCGGTTTAACATCATGCAACATGATGAAAGGCATGTGTGTCATGACTGTTCCAATACACATCCAACCAGAACTTCTAAGCCCACATAATTCATGCTCGATGTGGGAAACATGGAGTATTGATGGGGCTTTACTAGCACAGGAAGGCACATGTTAGGGTCGATGGGATGTTAGGTT
This sequence comes from Viscum album, assembly GCA_963277665.1. NCBI lineage: Eukaryota > Viridiplantae > Streptophyta > Magnoliopsida > Santalales > Viscaceae > Viscum > Viscum album. The sequence continues at coordinate 1,695,521,219 of OY728153.1, forward strand.
AATAATGTCCCAATGATGCTGACTCGCCTATATAACGCACCTAGATGTGCGAAGGAGTAAAGCCGAGTATGTTGGAATTCCACTTGAACATAAGGAAGTGGAAATATGTGAATCATGATGCTCGAGATATGGACCACAATGATGGTGGCGTGATGATAGGGGATAACTGTTGACTATGTTCAAAACACAGTATCTGTTTTGCGTTAGCCTGGAATGGGGACAGACAAATGAGGTTCGACCATTGACCATATTCAAAACACGAGACCTCTTGCAAATTTCATCTGAGGTCCTCAGGGATGTTGGCCCAAGATGGTAGGTAAGTCATTGTGGCATGAGAGCAAGCTATAAAGGGGTTCCCTTTAAAAATGGAAGAGGATGAGGATCCAAATAACGATCTCATGAAGCTTGGACATGGAATGAGGGAATGTCCCTATGAAAATTCCACACTTCGGGTACTGCCATAATGCATCTGATTATGACAACGAGATGTATCAGATAGAGGGAGTTGATTCCCCCTCCAAGGACAAGGGTCCTAAGGTTGCACGCTTCCCAAATTAATGGTCGTAGGATGGGTCATTAAGGGGAGATTGATTTAATGGATTTTGTGCAGGGTGGTGAAGTAGCCAAACCCAACATGTAGCTCCCATAGGGAGATATTAGTTTAGGTTCATAAAACTCAGACCAGATTGGGAAAAGACACGGGGGGGACATGGTGTGACTATTGAAAAACTTAACTTCAATGAGAACCCAATAGGTATTCATCACACCACATGCTGCCGAAATATTTCAGTACAAGGTGCTAAATAGAGGACAAAATTTTAAATTCTTGGGGTTGGACCCAGAGACAATGTGTTTGGGTGTTCCTACGTATCCCATGAGGATGGGAATCAAGCCGTACATAGTTTTGAAAGATTTCGTGCAGTTTAACATCTTTCAGAAAGGATGAAGAGTGGTCTTAGTTTATGTTCATAGAGCTCGGACCATAGATGGTTGGGAACACGGGAGAAACATGGTGAGATAATTATGTAACCCGACATTAATGAGGACTTGGAGTCCATATCATCATGTGTTCCTTGGGGTGGTTTTAGGTCGAGGAACCAAAAATTAAAGTTAGGCTGGGCCTAAGGCAAAGTGCACAGGCACCCCTACATATCCCATGAGGATGGTAATCAAGATACATGTACTTCTAGGTATGGAACATTAGGATACTAGTCCCATAGATAATAAGGTTGTGTGGGTCTAGCCCTTGCACCAAAAGAAGCATGAGGCGATGCAATGCAATGCGAAGTACTGCCCAAGAGACTTTGAAATTGTTTCATGAAAACTTGAAGGGTCACACAAGAAAATGATTTACAGAGCAATGGGGTTCATAGGTATAAGCCTTGTGAAACTCTAGTGCTCAATGAAGTGGATGGGCTTCATTAAGGGATATGCTTTGTGAAGTGAAGTAGCCTAGCCTAGGCATAAAGAATAGGTGAATATGGAAGGTGCTTCGCAAAGTGGGAATGCATTCTCAGAGTAATGCCTCTTGAAGCAAGGGTACCTTGCGAAGTGTAATCTTGCAAAGCAATGTGCCTCATGAAGCACAGTGACCCTGCCTTAGCATGCGAGTCACATGTTCATGAAGGGTACTTCGCGAAGCACAAGTGTTCCATGAAGACCCAATTCCCTTTGGGTATCTCCTTCTTTTACGAAGGCATGTGGGCTCCGCGAAGGGCATACCTCTTTGAAGAGGGGTGGAATTCATGCAAAGGGGAAGGCACATCGCAATACAAAAGTACCTTGAAAAGATCATGGTTCATAGAACATAAATTGCTTCGTGATGTGAGAGCTTAGAAGGTGAAAGGTCAGAGGATCCATCATTTGGGATCGAGGGGAGTCTGGTATTTATAGGCAAGAGGCGTCGCGAATTAGAGCTCACTCGGTGCAAATATGAAGCTTGCTCCACAGTGGGTTCATGAACGTCAAAGGGGTTCGTGGAGCATCCCACCTCTTTTCTCCGCAAGAGGTTCGCGAACGTCAAAGGGGTTCATGGAGCATCCCACCTCTTTTCTCTGTGATAGGTTCGCAAACATCAAAGGGGTTTGCATATCATCCCACCTCCTTGCTAAGTGGCGGGTTCGCGAACGTCAAAGGGGTTCGCGAAGCATCCTGCCTCTTTGCCTCGCAACGGGTTTGTGAAAATTAAAGGGGTTTGCGGAGCATCTTACCTCTTTGCTCTGCATCAGGTTCATGGACGTCAAAGGGTTTCATGGAGCATTTCGCCTCCTTTCTCCATGGCATCATTGCAAAGGTCAAAGGGGTTTGTGGAGCATCCCCCCTCTTTGCTCTGCGGCGGGTTCAGGAAGATTAAAGGGGTTCGTGGAGCATCCCACCTCTTTTCTCTATGGAGGGTTTACGAATTTCAAAGGGGTTCGTGGAGCATCCTAACTCTTTGATTCATGGTGAGTTCATGAAGGGGGAGCTCTGCCCTGGCTCGTAGGGCCACAGGGGCTCCGTGAGTGGTCTTCACGGGGCATCCCCTAATGCTTCCCCTTTTTTCTCGCTTTTCCCTAATTTTGGCGTCAACAACTACTCCACCCTATCAATTAGGGTGACTAACACCCCGATGATTCTGATACTTGGGGGGGGGGGGTGTTTTCCCCAACATCCTATTGGGAGGATGGATGGATGGATGACTGTCCCCTTTGACATCACTCTCTTATCTTGGTAGTTACTTATGCTGGTATACATGATAGTTATTTTTTCCCATATATGTGTGTAGAGGGTTGTAATGGATTGTGGCTATTTCACAAAAATGTATTCTAAATATAGATTCATAAGGAATACTATAGGTATAATGTTTATAGGTTGTGATATCTTGGGGATTCTTACTTGGTGTATGGACTGTAATGGATTGAGGTATAATACCTGATATATGATACACGTTATACAAGATGTGGTGGCTCTTGAAAACTACCTAGTTACTGTTGGGTATGTGGACATGGTGGTTTGTTGTATGAGGTGTATGTTTTGGTGTTTTTCCCAGGTGTCTATGAGCTAGCCTTTTTGGAGAGAGATGCTCAAGATGTGTGACATTGGGGAAAAGTGGGAAAACAGTGGGGAATTGGTAGTGGGGTACCCTAGATATTATTTATTATATAATATTCTCCTGTATGAGATACTTGGTGAGAGTATACATGGTGAGTTTGGGAACTTAATATATCTATTTAGGTGATAAGTTAGTTTCACCTGTTTTTTATAGTGCTTTAGCATGCTCTATTTACCTTTTTCACGAGAGGCTCTGAGGAGGATCCTACTAAGTATACTATTATACTCACCCAATGTATATATTAACTATATTTCAAGTTAGTTGGATTAGGTTGGAGATCAGATCAGTCACTGCTATCTTGGGGTTTAGTAGGAGCTGTTTGGGATTTGTGGTCCCTACCATCTTAAATTTCTTTTGGTACTTGCATTTTTCGTTTCAATTATAGTAGTTCTTACATGGAAATATATACGTGAACTTTGGATTTTCTTTTATATTGTAGTCTGATTAGGAGTTGGTTAGTGTATGTATTATCTCTCTCTTTCACATGTATTCTCTTAAAAAGTAATGCCTCCCATCTGCCTGTTTATTATACCCTCGGTGTTAGTTACCAACCTAGGGCCTACTGAAGGTGGGACTAAAGTGTTGCTATCCCTCTTCTCCCATTTCCGTCCTAGGAGGGGCATACCTTGTGGAGAGGGGATCATAACAATAGCATTGATAAAGGTTCACATTTAACATTTCTTGGGAAAAAATAAATTTAACATTGTTAAATCATGTTTTGTGTGATGTTAAAGGGATAATCAATGGTAGTGTGTCTTTTCATTTTAAAAATGAAATTTTAGTTAAAAATGTGTGTCACTTAATGAAAACTGAGATAATTAAGTCTAATCATCTTTATAGTTTATAACAAAGATCTATAAGTTATTTGTGATGTGCATGAATTGGATTTATTTCAATCCAACACACAGTGTAATTGGTATGACTCAAATTGCATGTTTTCGATTTAAAAATGAAATTTTAGTTAAAAATGTGTGTCAGGTACTGAAAACCTAGAAAACACAATTGGATTGCCTTGATACTTTAAGATCATGATCCTTAAGTCATTTTTTACGTGTAGGAATCAATGAAACATCAATCTGACACAAAGTGTAAACGGTATGACTCAAAGTGTGTGTTTTTTAAACTGAAATTTTAGTTCAAAAAACACATCACATACTTAAAATTTACCATATGTGTTTGTATTGTCTTGATAATTTATGAAAATTTTCCATAAATAATTTTTAATGTGTAATAATTAACCACACATTAATTTGACACACAATGTTCCCGGTATGACTCAAAGTGTATACTTTTAGTTCAAAATTTACACATTAGTTCAACACAAACATCGCATACTTAAAATAAAACAAATTTTCTCATATTTTGTTTATATTTTAGAAAAATAATCTATAAATCATTTTTGATGTATATAAATTAACTACATATTAATTTGACGCACAATGTTCCCGGTATGACTCAAAATGTGTGTTTTCAGTTTAAAAGTGACATTTTATTAATGCATTCTTTTATATTTATGTTTAATTTTTTTTTTATTATCACATATATGTTTATATTTTGAGGTGTTAATTTTTTTAATTTTTATTATAGTTTTTATCCATGGGGTTCCTCATTGAGTTTTGGTGAAAAATTTAGATTTTGGGCTTGATAGCATGAGGCGCACAGATGGCGCACGTTTGTAAAACTGTTCACCCTTGCCCAAGAAACTATGCAGCCATGTGAAATTTTTGGATAGTGAATAAACACATGGTTAGAAAATAGTTTTTAAACTATGTAGGCAAACTGTGCGGCTTGTTACTCTTATATGGTAAGGGGCACACGGTTGTCGCACGGTTTGGCAAACCGTGCAGCTAAACCGTATGACTTGTCTAGGTTATTAAAATTTTTAAAATGATAGTTGTATCCTCTTGGTATTTAATCCTAAATACCCATTTTCTTTCCCACTCTAGATTTTTATCCCTAGTGACCTTCAACCCTCCTCCTTGCTCCCATATACCTCCATTTTTAGGTGTTTTTGTTGTGATTTTTTAAGAATCTTTCAAGTAAGTGGTTCTCCTTCTCAATTTCCCCTCTTTTATAGGGTTTCTATTCTTCTTTATTGGGGTTTCATATCTCTAGTGGTTTGGGTGAACTATTTTGGGATGAATATTTATTATTAGGGTTTTATCTTTATGGGTTTGGTTCAATATTTCCTTTATAGGTTTCACATGAGGTGGGGTTGTGGTTTAGCACATTTTCCCAAAAGTTTCTACACTTGAGGTAGGTGGTTCCATGATTAAACATTATTTGGTGATTTTGATATGTTTTCTTTACTTCTTGGTTTTGTTCTATGCATTGGATATGGGGTGAGAAAAGATTTTTTAATGGTTCTAAGATGCGTAAGGCATGAAAGTGGTTTTTCTAAAGAAAATTGGTTTCCTTCAAGTGTGTTCCCTTATTATGATTCTTAAAGGTGTTTAATAAATTATTCAAGTTGTGCGAAACATGTTTTAATGTGGATTTGGTGTGCATGTGAATTTGAGAGGGATTTTTCTTATGATAAATGGTGATTTTATTTTTGTGTTCACATTGCTTGTGTGTGCATGTAAATGTGGTGATGCATATATTACATGAGAAATGGGAATTGGGCACAAAGGGAAACCCAAGTATCTAGGTGGGAAGACTAGGACTAGTACGCTAGTTTACTCGGAAGTGGATTATCCCAGATTTATTTAGTAGGATTGACAATTACAACACTAACTAAATTATAATGATGATCCGAGACCAATTTTCCCTTAGGATTTTCCCTCTTAGTGGTTTGTGCATGCGAACGATGTTGTTTGTTGTTGCTATACCACATTTCACCAAGATAAATTGTTCTTAGTGTCCCATTTTAGCTAGTGTCTATGGTTTTTTTCCAGGACTTAGTGCCCTTTTGTGATGTGGTACTTACTTTAGGAATACAGTTCACTTTGTTAGTTATTTGAAAAGAAAAATATTTTTTTCTTTATTTTTTTTCCATAAAAATGTTTCTATCTTTTCTTTCTAAAAAAATTATGTTAGTTTTTATTATAATGTTTTGGCATGAAATCTCTTTTATTGGGTGGAATCCTACTAGGCTTTGGTTCACACCTTACATACACCTTTAGGTGTATGTATACTTGGTTATGTTTGACTTAGGTAAAGGAAAAATGCATCATGATGGTGGGTTGAGTTTCTAGTGGTATCCTCTTGCAGGTGTTTGTAGTGGTTGCTTGAGGATGATGCTCCTCTTATTGGATGAAGGTTTTGGGATAGTGTCACTGTTCCCTTTTTATTATAACCCATTTCGGTTTTTGTTTAAAGTTGTAAACTTAAATATGAAACTTGTTATGACTTTTTTTCCTGTGATTATTTAGCCTTGCAATTTTTAGTATTATGGGTTGTTAGGATCATATAAATGGTTGAAATTGTTACCATGATTTATTTTTGATACCCATGCACTAGTTGTCAGCCCGTGGGGATTGGGGATGCCCTTTGATCCATGACATGGATCAGGTTAGGTGTTGGGGTGTGGAACACCAACTTGGTTCGTTAAAAAATGGTATCAGGTCCAGGTTATGCTCTTTTTGGTTCAAGTTATTTGGGATGATTCTGGATAGATTGAAGCTAGGATCATTGAGCTTGAGGTTCTGGCTATGAATAGGGTACCTAGATAGAACAACTTGTGATGGATCTTTAATTTCCATAGGATGTTGGAATTTTGTTTGAATTCTCATCTAGGTGAAATGTACTATTTGTAGATTGTATATGGACACTAGGTGGGGGGGAAGTGGTTTGGTTGTTTGACTTGTTATTGGAATGTAATTGGTTGTGTTTTAATTTGCTGAAGTTTTTGAGATTTTTTTATTGCTGAAAATGTTCATAATGGTGATATTGTTGGTTTTATTTTTGGTTGTTGCATGTTGTAGAAAAATTCCTCCCTAGAGAAGTACTATGCAGCCATAGGAAAAGGCCAGAGAGTGTTATCCCTCACCAATTGACCAGATACTGGTGAAAGGTATGGTCTAGGCTATCTAGGCAATGGGAGAAGGAGTGGGTTCTAGTCCTGATCTGGTTAGAGAAGCCGAACCAAGTCCTAGGAGGTACAAAGCTCATGAGTTCCTCAAGAACATGTCTCATTATTTCTATGGAAATATGTAACCCTAGTAAGTAGATGAGTGTATTGAGAAGATCAAGATGATTTTTTAATTTCTTGATACTCCTGAGGCAATCAGAGTGAAATTTTACTCATTCTTGTTGGAAGGTTCCAGTCTGAGGTGGTGGGATCCATTTGTTCAAATTGGGAAGAATGAGTAGATGATTTGGAAATATTTCAAGATCATTTTCATCGAGAAGTATCATCTTGATGTTCTATCATATGATAGGTTTCAAGAGTTCATGGGTCTTACCTAGGGAGACTAGACAGTGATGGAGTATGCTAATCACTTCGCGGAGCTGGTATGGTACACACTTGAGATCATTTCCAATGAACAGATGAAAGATCAGAGGTTTGAGATGGGGTTGTGGCCAGAGATTTATTCTTAAGTCTTTTTTAGCTAAAGACCTATGTTGAGGTGGTTAATCATGATTGTATGGATGAGATTGATCAAAAAGGAAATTCTGGATTCCTAGGAGCAGTGACTGCAGTGGAAAGTGACATTTATTCATAAAATAAGAGAAAGTAAGATGAGTAGGGAAAGAAGGGTGGTGGTAGCATGGGCCATACTTCCCAACTATCATTGTTTGTAGTTTCAGATGATGGATCATTTGTGATCCAATAGTGTGGGAAGGAAGGGTATATATGACCTATGTGCACATCTCCTCATAGACCTTGTCACTGATGTGGATATATGGGACACTTGAAGTGTTTTTTAGAGGATGTGTCTTTATTATAGTAGTGTGGGATTTGTGGTTTCTAGGGGGATGTCACCCCATTCAGAACTATCCAGGTCAATGGGTTCCCGGTTAGGTGTTTGTGGCAGTTGGGCTGGATCATCTTCTGGGAAGATTCAGTTCTGGGTAGTGTCATAGTCCAATGATCATTCTCAAGATCAGGCTGAGAATAGGTAGAGTGAGAACCAAAGGAATCAGATGTAGGGATTGTAAAATTTCAAGGTATCGTTCTTATTTCATCATCCTTAACTATTGTTTTTTTGGAATATGTTTCATCTATTTCATTTATATCTACCTGTTTTGTTTATTTTTTGAAATTTCCAACTGAGCTCATGCCATATGCGATGAAGTTGGTGACACCGCTTGGTAAGAAGCGAGAGAAGGGTTTTAGGTGTCTGTCTTGTGCACTCACCATGTCAGGGGTTTAATTGTAATGGGATTTCCTTATTTTAGAGATGGAACTCTTTGAAATAATCCTCAGTATGGATTGGATGGTTCACTTTTAGTTACACATCGATTACTATAGATGGCGAGTGATTTTTGTGGAACCTAATTGAAGTATCCAAGTTTTTCATGGTGAATGGGATCCTTGATCAGGATGTACTGGACCTCCTCTTCTAGAGTTGAGAAAACTCATTTTTTTGTTATCATCGCTCACACTGGAGGATAACGGTGGTTCTCCTAAGGGGGGATTACCTCCTATTGTGGATGAGTTCCCAAGGGTTTTTCCATAGGATTTCTTGGGTTTTCCTCCAGAGCGGGATGTGGAGTTCTCTATTTATTTGGATCTAGGATCACATTAAATATCTCTCCCCTTGTATCATATGTCCCCTACTGATTTGAGATAATTACAGGTGAAACTAGATTATTTGGAATCCAAAGGATTTCACCCAATAATCTCACCATGGGCCACTCCCATGTTATATTCTAAAAAGGTCAACGGATCTCTCTGGTTGTGTATTGATTACCAGAAGTTGAACAAGGTAACAATCAAGAACAAGTACCATTTTCCTTAAATTGATGAGCTATTTGATAATATTTTGGGGGTGGGGTAGTTTTCCATAATTTATTTGTGGTTTGAGTATCACCGAGTCAGAGTGAGAGAGGAGGACGTCCCGAAAACAGTGATCTGAAGTAGATATAGCCATTTTGAGTATATGGTCACGACTTTGAGATTAAAAAATGATCGAGCGGTATTCATGAAGATTATGAATAGGGTGTTCCACCAATATCTTGATTCCTTTGTCTTGGTATTTGTGTACAACATCCTAGGCTATTTTAGATCCATGGAATAACATGAGAGACAATTGTGGATTGTGTTGGGCACTCTTCAGAAACATCATCTCTATGAGAAGTTTTCTAAGTGCACCTTCTAGATTAAAGAGGTAAATTTTCTGGGCCACGTGATCTCAAAACATGAGGTTTCAGTGGAATCATAGAATATTAGTGTCATAATGTGTTGGGAGAAGATAAATAATGTGTTTTAGATTAATATATTTCTAGGCCTAGTAGGGTAATACAGGTGGTTCATTCGAGAATTCTCTCAGCTTGCTTCATCCATGACGGTGCTCACACTACAAAAAAATGGGTGACTAAAAGGGGTTATTTTTTCATTTAGAAGGGGTTATAACCGCCTATAAATACATTAGTGGTGGTTAGCTCTAACCACTGCTAATGTGCCCGCCAACTCTAATTAGAGGCGGTTCTGGGTAAGCACCAGTAAAGTAGACCATTTTTAACGGCGATTAGATTAGAAGGGGTTTTAAGCACATCTAAATCTAACTTAAATTCACTTTAAATAGTGGATTAGGGGTGGTTATAACTACCTCTAAATTAAAACATTAGTTTAGGGGCGGTTATAAACTACCCCTAATTGATTCAGGGGCTCCACATTTAGGGAAGGTTTTTGTAACCACCCCTAAACTAGCCTAACCATTTTTTTAATTTCACCACCCAGGCCCCCTGGTAGCCCCCCATGTGCCTAGGACACCCCCGGTGACACCCCTAGGAACCCCCAGACACCCTGAGACACCTTTAGCTTTCCCCAGACACCCTGAGACACCTTTAACTTTCCCAAGACACCAAAACACCACGAGACACCCCTAAACACCCCCGAACACCCAGACACCCCTTCACCCCTTCCGCATGCCTCCCGAAACCCCTGTGAAACCCCTTCCCCCCTTCCCCAGGCCTCTCGACAGCCCTGTGACAACCCCCCCCCCCCCCCAGTGCTCACACCCCCTGTGACAACCCCCTTGGTGACACCCCTTCCACAGACACCTGTGACGCCCCCTTCCTCAGGCCTCCCAACACCACCATGACAACCCCCCCCCAAGCGCCCGACACCCCCGTGACACCCCCAAGCACCCACTACCCCCTGTGACACCCGACCCACACCCCCCGGTGACACCCCTTCCATAGAAACCCATGAAACCCCCCTTCCCCAGGCCTCTCGACACCCCCGTGACAACCCCCCCAGGTGCCCGACACCCCCTGTGATACCCACCCCACACCCACCCCAAGGCACCCCCAAGACAACACCCACATAACCATCCCAATCCTTATCTATGGGCCCCATTGCACGCAACTGGCTTATCACATAAGACACCATGGTTTTAAAAAAATTCACTGCCATTGGGATTTGAATGTGACACTGAAAGCATCAAACCAAGCCCCTTAACCACTCCAGCAAATTGACTTGCAGTTTATATACAAAATAATTTACATTTATTTATATATCAAATTATTAGATAATATATTTATATATACGTTTGTTTATAAAAAATTAAATAATATAATATATTTGAATTTGTGTACAATATAAAATATATGTGTAATATTTATATATAATATATATTTGTGTATAATATATACATTATATCACTGTATAATATATATATATATATATATATTTATACATATATTTATAAATACATTTATATATATATTTATAAATACATTTATATTTCTGTGTGTGTTTTTATTAACGTATTTATATAATATTTATATATATAATATAATTATCATATATATTTTTATATAATTTTTTTATATACTTATATATATGTCTGTGTGTTTGTAATAATAATAATATTGATTATTAATTATTAATTATTATTATTATTATTACACTTTTTTTAAACTATACAAATTATATGTTGGTTTTATAAATACTCTACATTTATATGTTTTATGATTTATATTATACATATATAATATTAAATACATTTATATTGTATATTTTTGTATTTAATTATATAAATTTATATTATATCATGTATACACACATATACATACCCAGGAAATTAAAAACATTCATATAATTGGAAATATATCATATAATTAAATGAAATATATATATATATTAATTTATAATTAATATAGTATACTAAAATATATATAAAATAATTATATAATATATATAGATTTATATTTATAAATATAATATTTATAATATAAATAATATATTTATATTTATATTTAATTTTTTCTATACCATATATATTCTTTATACATTATATAGTATAAATGTATTTATACATAAATATACAATAAAAATGTATTTAATATAATATATGTTTAATATAAGTCATAATATAAATGTATAGTATTTATAAAACCATATATAAATTTTATATATTTGAATAAATATATAATTAAATTTATATTATGTATACCCATTTTTATATATGTAGACATTTTTGTTTATATATATAAGTATTTATTTAATGTATTTATATAATGTTTGTATGTATGTATATATGTGTGTGTGATTATAATGAATTTAAATACATTTATATAATGTGTTTATGTGATATATATATACACACACATGCACATAGACACAGATATATTATAGAATTTTAATTTATAAGAGATTTATTTGAAAAAATAAATAATAATTTAGAGAGGGTTTAAAAACCCTCTAATCAAAGGGATAAGCGACGGTTCATGAACCCCATATAATTTCAGGAATTAGAGTGGTTTGAAAACCCTAATTAATGTCATAAATTATAGGGGGTTCACAATCCCCTCTAATATATTAAATTAGAAGGGGTTCAAGACCCCCTCTAATGTCATAAATTTAAAGGGGTTCAAAACCCACTCTAATGTCATAAATTAGAGGGGGTTCTCAACCCCCTATAATATATTTAATTAGAAGGGGTTCAAGACCCCCTCTAATTTCATAAATTAGAAGGGGTTCAAAACCTCCTATAATTTCATAAACTAGAGGGGTTTATAAACCACCTCTACTGCCATAAATGGAGGGGATTATCAACACCCTCTAATTTCTTAAATTAAAGGGGGTTCAAAACCCCCTATAATATATTAAATTAGAAGGGGTTCACAACCCCCTCTAATACAATGGATCAGTGGAAATTCATGAACCTCTACTATTGCTATTAAAAAAAATTCCATTATATATATAGCCTATAATATCCAAACTAATATCACACACACACACACACACACACACACACACATATATATATAGACACACACACAACACCACTAAAATCCAACCAAACATAAATCACCAATAATTATTAAATTTTTCATGGTTTTGACATAACTGTCTCTAAAATCCTATCAAAAATTCAAAAAACTAATGCTACAAAAATTTAGAGGGGGTTGTGCAGAACCCCCTCTAAAAACCCACTGCTAATTTTCTATTTTTTTATAGTGTCACCCTGAAAGGGGTGAAGTTTTAATGGATCCCATAGTGTTAATCATCCTTTGAAAAGCTTAAACAAAGATTGAATACTGCTCCTATATTGACCTTGCTAGAATTTGGGAAGGACTATGTGGTTTATTATGATTCCTTTGGTATGGTCCTTGGGTCTGTGCTTATGAAAGGTGACATTGTAGTGACGTATGGTTCTCACCAACTCTGACCACTTGAAATGAATTACCCAACCCATGAATTGGAACTATTAGTGGTGATGCATGCCCTAAAAATGTGGCATCATTATCTTTTTAGGTATAATTTTATAGTTTATTCATATCATAAGAGAATAACCTATATCTTATCATAAAAGGATCTGAATTTGAAGCAACATCATTGGGTTGAGTACCTTCAGGGTTTTAACTTTGATATAGTTTATACCCCAGGAAGAAGTAATTTTGTGGAAGATGTTCTGAGAAGAAAATTTACAATACAAGAATTGAAATAATCCAGGGATGAGTGGACTTTGATGGAGCTTTTTTCCAAGATGCACTTCGAGACCAAGGAGCATAGTTTAGGTGTATTCTTGTCTACTGTTTAGTCGATGCCCTCTCTTCTAGAATTGATTCAGTCGGAGCAGACTAATTATTATTTGTTCCAACATTATTTATATTTTATACATGGTGAAAAGACTCCTTGTGATTTTTCATTGTCTCCTAAGGGAGTTTTTTACTTCAAGGGTCACTTCGTGGTGTTGTTGTCCTTGAGGAAGTTGGTGATGGAGGATATTCACCAATCTCAGTGGGTCATTCATCTTGGTGCTACCAAGATGTATTATGATGTGCATCGATAGTTCTTATGGCCAGGTATGAGGTGGGATATAACTAACTTAATATTGCAGTGTTATACATATCAGCAGGTAAAAATAGAGCACCAAATACCCTATGATTTTTTGCAACCGCTACCAAATCCTACATGGAAGTGGGAAAATATCACAATGGAATTTATTGTTGTCTTTACTTGTATATCCTAGGGAAATAATTCAATTTGGTTATTTATTGATCGTCTAACCAAATCAGACAATTTCATTCCAATCACGGACTCAACGAAGTTGAATGAGTTGGGCTAGTTATATGTTCAAGAGTTTTTGAGGCTTCATGGTGTGTCGTCGGCAATTATATTTGAAAGGGACCACTATTTTACCTATCAGTTTTAGGAATGGCTTCAGAAGTCAATGAGGTGTTAGGTTAGGTTAGTCATGATATACCACCCTCAAATAGATGGTCAGATAGAGTGAGAATATCAGATTTTGGAAGACATGCACCAGGCTTGTGTTTTGGAATTTTTTGGTTCATGGGATAGCCATTTGGGATTGGTTGAGTTTGCATATAATAATAGTTATCAATACTCAATTTTGAGGGATCCTATTGAGACGATCTATGGTTGGTTGTGTCGGTCACCTTTGTGTTGGGATGAGGTGGGTGAAACTTTGCTACTGGAATTGAGCCTTGTACAAGATATGCCTGAGAAGGTCAAGCTAATAAGAAATCACTTATTGATATCTTAGAGTCACTATAAATATTATTGCAATTAGAGATGTTGAGCTTTGATGTTTTTTGTGGGTGACTAGGTGTTTCTAAAGGTAGCACCTTGCTTGAGTCATCATCATTTTGGAAAACAAGGAAAGATAACGTTGAGGTATGTCAGGCCTTTTGCGATTATCGATAAAATTAGTAAGGTGGTATAAATGTTGGATTTTCCTTCTAATTTTATGTCAATTCACAATGTGTTCTATGTTTCTCAATTGAATAAGTATAACCCAGATCTGTCTCATGTACTGAATTGGGAAGAGTTAGAGTTGGAGTCGGATTTTTTTGTGTTTGAGTAGCCAGTACAGATTGTAGATTATTAGGAAAAAGTGCTCTGTGGGAAGTTTATTCCATTTTTTTTATTTGGTAGCATGGAAATGATGATCATGAGACTAAGTATCAGAAGTCATGGGTTGAGAAAGAGTATCTCTTTTTGTTCTCTGATCAAGCTTCGTGTTGACTTTTTGGGGATGAAAAGTTTTCATGGCAGGGATAATCGTTACATTCATATTTTCATTTTGTGGTATTCATTTGTTTATTTTCAATTTAGTTCTTATCCATGGGTTTTCCCCTCAAGGTTTGGTGAAAATTTGAGATTTTGGGCTTGACAGCCTGAGACGTATGGTTAGTGCACGGTTTGTCAAACTGTGCACCCTTGCCCAAGAAACCGTGTGGCTGGGTGACATTTTTGGACAGTGGCTAACCGTGCGACTTGATCTTGTTAGACAGTAAGGGGTGCACAGTTTCTGCTCGGTTCGGAAAACTATGTGGTAAAATCATGCTACTTTTTTAGGTCCTTAATTTTTTTTAAAATGATAGTTGTTTCCTTTTGGTATTTAACCCCAAATCCCCAATTTTCTTCCCCACTTGGGATTTCCAGCCCTAGGCACCTCCAACCCTCCTTTTTTCTCCCTTATACCTCCATTTTGGAGGTGTTTTTGGTGGGGATTCATTAAGAAACCTTCAAGTAAGTGGTTCTCCTTCTCGATTTCCCCTCTTTTATAAGTTTTCACTTCTTCTTTCTTTGAGTTTCATATCTCCAATGGGTTGGGTGGCCTATTTTGGGTTGAATATTGATTCTTAGGGTTTGTTCTTGATGGTTTTGGTTCAATATTGCCTTTATAGGGCCCTCTTGAGGTGTGGCTGTGGTTTAGCATTGTTTTGTGGAAGTTTATATACTTGAGGTAGGTGGTTCCATGTTGAAACATTATTTGGTGATTTTGATATGATTTATTTGCTTCTTTGTTTTATTTTATGCATTGTGTATGAGGTGTGAAATGTGTTTTTGAAAGGTTTTATGATGCGTATGGTGTGAAAGTGATTTTTCTAAAGTAAATCGACTGTCTTTCAAGTGTGTTCTCTTATTGTGCTTCTTGAAGGTGTTTAATAAATTGCGCAAGTGGTGTGAAACATGTTTTAAAGTGGATTTTGTGTGCGTGTGAATTTGAAAGGTGTTTTTCTTATGATAAATGGTGATTTTATTTGTGTGTTCACATTTCTTGAGTGTGCATGTAAATGTGGTTATGCATATATGACATGAGAAATGGGAATTGAGCATGAATGGAAACCTGTGTATCTAGGTGGGAAGAGTAGGACAAGTACGCTAGTCGACTCGGAAGTAGATTGGCCCAGATTCATCTAGCAGGATTGATGATTACAACACTAACTAAATTATGATGATGATTGGAGACCACTAGGACCTTGGGATGTTTCCTCCTAGTGGCTTGTGCATGAGAACGTTGTTGGTTGTGGTTTCTATACCAAGTTTCACCGAGATATGTGGTTCCTAGTGTCCCATTTTAGCTAGTGCGTATGGGTTTTTCCCATGACTTAGTGCTCTTCTGTGATGTGGTACCTACCTTCAGCATACGCTTCACTTTGTGGGTTATTTCAAAAGAAAAAAAATGTTTTTCTTTAATGTTTTTTCTATAAAAAGGTTTCTAGATTTTATTTTTATAAAACATGCATGTTAATTTGTCTTATAATGTTTTGGCATGAAATTTCTTTTATTGGGTGGCATCCTACTAGGTTTTGGCTCACACCCTATGTACACCATTGGAGGTATGTAGATTTGGTTATGTTTTACTCAGGTAAAAGAAAGGTGTATCATGATGGTGGTTCAGGTTGCTAGTGGTCTTTCCTTGTAGGTGTTTTGTGGTGGTGGCTTGAAAATGATGCTTCTCTTGTTACATGGAGGTTTTTGGATAGTGTCATTGTTCCCTTTTTGTTGTAATCCATTCCAGTTTTTGTTTAAAGTTGTAGAATTAAATATGAAACTTGGTATGCCTTGTTTGCCTATGATTATTTAGCCTTATGATGTTTAGTATTGTGGGTTTTTAGGATCATATAAATGGGTGAAATCATTCTCATGATGTATTGTCGATACATGTACACTATTTTCTACCCTGTGGGGATCGAGAACACCCTTCGGTCCATGCCAGAGACCAGGTCAGGTGTCGGAGTGGATGACACTCTCGCTTGGTTCGTGACATTTATAGTATTATTAACATATTTTTTTATACAAGTACATTCTTTTTCTCAAATTGATGTTGTTTGTTCGACAACTGGTAGCATGATTAGAATATTTTGAGAGGGGGTAGGAGGTCAAAGACAATGAAACAATAATATTTTTGAATTTTTTGATGTCTGTGATAAATTGTACGTTTCAATATAATGGTAAAAACTAATGTTCAAAATGTTTGTAATATAATGTTTTTTTCTTGTATTTGTGATGTCAATTTAATTGAAAATAAATTTTGTATTTGTTGTTGCAGTGTGGTGTAATTTTATGAACGCACTACTGCATCATTTTTTTAGCACTAATGAAATCTATTTTTATCGGTGTTAAGTTTCATATTTTCAATGATTATAATTAAAATAGGAATAAGATCCTTAAATCTTATAGTCTAGTTGTACTTAATTTTTATGACACCATTGTGATAAAAGTTTATCGAATTTATTTTTCAATATTTATCAAAAATAAAATTAATCTATTTTCAAACTGTAGCTCCAAACAGAGCATACATAAAAAAACCAGACTTTCATCCTCCCGCTTTTTGTAGACAATGCCCGCCCCTACGGCCACGGCGAGCGACGGAAGAAATCCCGTCATTCCACGTAGGCCAGGGTTGAGATCACCATCGACGACGACAGAGACAATTGACAAAGTGGGCCACAGCGGTGGGGAGTTGGGCTCTGCGACGTTGATGGTGGGGAAGGTGAAATCTTCTATAGGCATGGTGGAGAGGGTCAGGTCTAGAGCACGTGGAAAGGGTGGGTGTGGGAGTAGGGTCAGGGTTGGATTGGGTGTCATTCGGGAAAAGGTTAGCTTTGAAGATATTCATGAAAAAAGATATCAAAGTGTTGAATATTCCCTTTTGGCAAATGATGGACACTTTGGAATGTGGAACAATAAATCTGAGGATGGAACCATAAGTTGTGTGCCCATAGTACTCAACCCTCCCCTGTGTTTGGTCATGAATTTTATCTATAAATGGGACCATTGGTCTCTTCATTATCTCAATTTTGGAAGATGAAAAGACATCACGAACCTCTGCTCACCCTAGTCTCAAATCCTACACTCTAACTCCCTCCATATAGCTTAATTTACTATAAAATTGAGGGAAATTATCTAAAATTGAGGGTAATTGGGTTACTCAAAGGAGTGGTTCATTAAAAAAACATTCACGGGAGACCGCTTCCTCCCAATCCTTCAACACTAGGGCAAAGGATCCGCACTACATGCCACCCTAGAGTTCCATTCACCTAAAGACATATGTGGATACCCTTGAATGCAAGAAGAAGCCTCGCCCAATTTCCATCACTGGGACGAACACTTCTCCCTAGCATCATCACTAGGGAGAACTTCCTTGCCCCACAACCTACTAATGTGAAACATTTCACAGCCCTACACTACTGCAAAGTTGCACCAAGGTCCTTCACTTGGGTGATCTCCTTTCCACCGCCCCCACATGGGTACCATGAACATCCAAGTTTTAGTGGTAGGTCATCCCTTCACCCAGGTATCCTGCCTAGGCATCCAATTATCAAAGCCTCCTTCAAAACTGTCCAATCCACATGATCAGGGCACACACACCAGTGTGCACCCCTTCGATCATGTATTCTCTTGATAAACGGGTGCTTAAGAATTGTCCTCCTAAATAGGTAGAACCCTCTGGGTGATAACAATCATGTATCCCCTTGATAATGCGGGTCTCTATCTTAAGGGAATTGGAGCACTCTCTCATGGTTCAAGCATCCCATCTTAGTTGTCGAACTCTTGCATTGGCTAACATGATTCAAATCAATGAGCTATGAAAACCTGATCTTCCTCAAAATGTACATGTCCCAACCACATTCCCATTGATTATTTCATCACCTTGAATCATCAATGAGCCAGCGAGTGATAAAGGGCCATGATTAGCACCTATGATAGTTGATTCAAAACATTGGCATCCCTGGGCATGTACATGCATGCAATGAAACAATACAAAAATTTAAAAAACAGGACAAAACAACTCCAAGAATTTCATGACTAAACTCAATCCTTTTCTCTTAAGCTCAAAATATGTAAGAAAATCAACAACCTATTGGAAGGTATTTTCCCTTATCAATACCTATAGGAAGATAGTCTTCTTGGGTACCAATGGAAGCTCAAGTAGGGTGTGAGATAAAAATCTCAGTAGGCCACCACCAACAGTGTCTATGTGTAATTTCAGTAGTTCTCATAAATAAATAGTATCTAGGTATAAGCAAGAAAGTAAAGCAATGCTAAATAAACAACACTACTGGAAATGGGGTCTTTCCCAACGGTTCTAAACTGTTGGGAAAGCCTGCAGAACTGTGGGGAAGTAAGTCGTTGGGAAAACCTATCACAACGGTTTACAGAGAACCATTGGTATAGGTTAGTAAAATTAACCTATTCCAACGGTTTGGCTAAACCATTGGAATAAGTTTTACCAACGGTTTACACAAAACCATTGGTAAAACTAAGGAAATCAACTCTTTCCCAACGGTTTAAAAACCATTGGGAATTGTTTTTTCCAACGGTTCTCAATGAACTGTTGGAAAAAAATCCATAGAAACCTTTCCCAATGGTTTACAACCGTTGGGAAAGGGTTATTACAGGCCTATGACAACGGTTTCAAACCTTTAGCATAGGCTATGCTATGAAAATTGCACATCAGCCTGCAATTTGCACAGCAGCCCCTACCATTCTCCTCCTTTCCAATTATTATACCTGCAATAACAAAAAAAGACATAAATATAGAGAAAACATTCATACACATTTAACATATAATGCATTCTTAAACTATACATATCCAAAATTAAATCATAATTCATAACGTAATTATAAACATACATAATTGATTTAGAATTCAATTTAAAATTTAGATGACAATTATATGTGGAATCCGGAATTCAATTCATAATTGAATACACACATAATTTAATTATCAATTATCAATAAAATACATAAAAATTGAATAATTATCAATATAATCTGAATACGTTTGTTCGGTTTTTCGTATACCAGTTGTTTTTTCTAAAAATGATGTCCATTTTAAACAAAATACATACACTTTGAGTGATACCGGCCACACTATTCCTTGAATTGAAGCGGGGTTGACTCGTAAACATTAAATATGACCCATGGATTGTTGTCCTAAAGTATCAACATATTCTGAAAATGTTTGGTTAGTTTTCTGTATGCCAGTTATTGTTATCACTTAAAATGTTGTTCATTTTAAAAAAAATGATACAATTTGAGTGGTTCCAGCCACACCATGCCTCGGATTAAGGCGGGGTAAACTCATACACATCACATATGACTCATTGATCATTTTTCTAAAGTTTCAACAAATTTAGAATGCGTTTGGTCAGTTTTCCATATGCCAGTAGTTGTTTTCAATTAAAATGTTCTCCATTTCAAATAAATGTGAGACACTTTGAGTGGTTTCGGCCACACCAGGCCTTAGATTGAGGTTGGGTTGACTCATACACGTCACATATGACTCATGGATCGTTTTCCTAAAGTTTCAAAGGAATCCTAATGCGTTTTGTTGGTGTTCCGTATGTTAGTTGTTGTTTTCACTTAAAATGATGTATTTTTGAAACAAAAGAGAGACAATTTCAGTGGTTTAGACCAAACTATGCCTTGTATTGAGGAGAGGTTTACTTGGACACATCAAATATGACCCATGTATCATTTTCCTAAAGTTTCAATAGAATACGAATGTGTTTGGTCAGTTTTCCGTATGCCTGTTGTACTTTTCACTTAAAATGTTGTCCATTTCAAATAAAACTGAGACACTTCGAGTTGCGACGGCCAAACTGCACCTCATATTTAGGTGAGGTTGACTCAAAAACATCACATATGACCCATGGATCATTTTCTTAAAGTTTCAATGGAATATGAATGCATTTGGTCGGTTTTCCGTATATCAGTTGTTGTTTTCACTTAAAATGATGCCCATTTTAAACAAAAGAGAGAAACTTTGAGTGTTACCGGCCACACCGCACCACATATTGAGGTGGGGTTGACTTTTACATGTCAAATATGACCCATGTATCATTTTACTAAAGCTTCAACATATTCAAGATGTGTTTGGTCGGTTTTCCGTATGTCAGTTTTTGTTTTCACTTAAAATGTTGTTCATTTCAAAAAAATGAGACACTTTGAGTGGTTTCAGTCACACCATGCCTCTAATTAAGGCAGTTTTGACTCATACACCTCACATATGACCCATTGATCGTTTTTCTAATCTTTAAGCACATTCCAAATGCGTTTGGTCAGTTTTCCGTATGCCAGTAGTTGTTTTCAATTAAAATGTTGTCCATTTCAAATAAATGTGAGACACTTTGAGTGGTGTCGGCCACAACAGACCTCATATTGAGGCGAGGTTAACTCATACATGTCACATAATACCCATGGATCGTTTTCCAAAAGTTTCAATAGAATATGAATGCATTTGGTCAGTTTTTAATATGTCATTTATTGTTTTCTCTTAAAATGAGGTCTATTTTAAAAAAAAGAGAGACAATTTGAGTGGTTTCGACAACAATATGCCTCAGATTGAGGTAGGGTTGACTCATAAATGTCAAAAATGACCCATTTATCTTTGAACTAAATGTTCAACAGAATCAGAATGCATTTGGTCGGTTTTCCGTATGTCAGTTGTTGTTTTCACTTAAAATGAAGTCCATTTTAAACTAAAGAGAGACACTTTGAGTGGTTCCGGCCACACCACACCTTGTATTGAGGCGGTTTTGACTCATTCACGTCATATATGACCCATGGATCATTGTTCTAAAGTATCAACACAATCAGAATCCGTTTGGCCAGTTTTCCATATGTACTTAAAATATTGTCTATTTTAAACAAAAGAGAGACACTTAGAGTGCTCCCAGCCACACTGCAACTCAGATTGAGTCTCGGTTGACTCGTACACATCACATATGACCCATGTATCATTTTCCTAAAGTTTCAACATAATCCAAATGCGTTTGGTCAGTTTACCGTATGTCAGTTGTTGTTTTCAATTAAAATGAAGTCCATTTTAAACTATAGAGAGACACTTCGAGTGGTGCCGGCCACTCCGCACCTCAGATTGAGGCTGGGTTGACACGTACACGTCACATATGACCCATGGATCATTTTCATAAATTTTAAATTGAATCCGAATGCGTTTAGTTGGTTTTCCGTATGTTAGTTGTTGTTTTCATTTAAAATGTTGTCTATTTCAAATAAACGTGAGACACTTTGATTGGTTCCAGACACAAATGGACCCGGATTGATGCGAGGGTGACTCTTACACATCAAAAATGACTCATGGAACGTTTTCCTAAAGTTTCAATAGAATCTGAATGCGTTTGGTCGGTTTTCCATATGTCAGTTGTTGTTTTCAATTAAAATGAAGTCCATTTTAAACTATAGAGAGACACTTCGAGTGGTGCCGACCACTCCACTCCTAGGATTGAAGTTGGGTTGATTCGTACACATCAAAAATGACCCAAGGATCATTTTCATAAATTATCAATACAATCCTAATGCATTTGGTCGGTTTTCCGTATGTCAGTTGTACTTTTCACTTAAAATGTTATCCATTTCAAACAAAACTGAGACACTTCGAATGGTGCCAGCCACACCGTGCCTTGGATTGAGGCGGGGTTGAATTTTACACGTCAAATATGACTCATGGATCTTTGTACTAAAGTTCAATAGACGCTGAATGCATTTTGTCAGTTTTTCACATGTCAGTTCTTGTTTTCACTTAAAATGATGTCCTTTTGAAACAAAAGAGAGACACTTTGAGTGGTTCTGGCCACACCACAACTCTGATTGAGGTGAGGTTGACTTGTAAACATCGCATATGACCCATGGATCTTTTTCCCAAAGTTTCAAAAGAATACGAATGCATTTGGTCAGTTTTCCGTATGCCAGTTGTACTTTTCACTTAAAATGTTGTCCATTTCAAATAAAACTAAGACACTTCAAGTTGTGACGGCCACACTGTGCCTCGGATTTAGGCGAGGTTTACTATTAAACATCACATATGACCCATGGATTGTTTTCCTAAAGTTTCAATGGAATCCTAATGCGTTTGGTTGGTTTCCGTAAATCAGTTGTAGTTTTCACTTATAATGATATCCATTTTAAACGAAAGAGAGACACTTTGAGTGGTGCTGGCCACACCGCACACCGCACCTCGGATTAAGGCATGGTTGACTCGTACACGTCACATATGACCCATTGATCATTTTTCTAAACTTTCAACGCATTACAAATGCATTTGGTCTGTTTTCCGTATGCCAGTAGTTGTTTTCAATTAAAATGTTGTCCATTTCAAATAAACGTGAGACACTTTGAGTGGTTCCAGCCACACCAGGCCTCGTATTGAGGTGGGGTTGACTCATACACATCACATATGACCCATGGATCGTTTTCCTAAAGTTTCAATGGAATCCAAATGCATTTGGTCGGTTTTTCGTATGTCATTTATTGTTTTCACTTAAAATGAAGTCTATTTTAAACGAAAGAGAGACAATTTGAGTGGTTCCAGCCACACCGTGCCTCAGATTGAGGTAGGTTTGCCTTATACACATTACAAATGACCCATGGATCTTTTTACAAAAAGGTTCAACAGAATCCGAATGTTTCTGGTCAGTTTTCCGTATGTCAGTTGTTGTTTTCACTTAAAATAAAGTTCATTTTAAACTAAAGAGAGACACTTTTTGTGTTTCCGACCACACTGCCCCTCGGATTGAGGTGGTTTTGACTCATGAATTTCATATATGACCCATGGATCATTGTGATAAAGTATCAACACAATCAGAATCCGCTTGGTCGATTTTCCGTATGTACTTAAAATGTTGTCCATTTTAAACAAAAGAGAGACACTTAGAGTGCTCCCAACCACACTACAACTTGGATTGAGACGCAGTTGACTTTTACACATCACATATAACCCATAGATCATTTACCTAAAGTTTTAACGGAGTATTAATGCGTTTGGTTGGTTTACCGTATGTCAGTTGTTGTTTTCAATTAAAATGAAGTCCATTTTAAACTATAGAGAGACACTTCAAGTAGTGTCGTCTAATCCACACCTCGGATTATGGATGGGTTGACACTTACATGTCACATATTACCCATGGATCGTTTTCCTAAAGTTTCAACAGAATCCAAATGCTTTTAGTCAGTTTTCTGTATGTGAGTTTTTGTTTTCATTTAAAATGTTGTCTATTTCAAATAAACCTGAGACACTTTGAGTGGTGCCGGCCACACCTAGCCTCGGATTGAGGTGGGGTTGACTCGTACACATCACAAATGTCTCATGGAACATTTTCCTAAAGTTTCAATAGAATATTAATGCATTTCTTTGTGTTTCGTATGTCAGTTTTTGTTTTCAATTAAAATGAAGCCCATTTTAAACTATAGAGAGATACTTCGAGTGGTGTCGGACACTCTTCACCTCAGATTGAGGCTGGGTTGACTATTACACATCACAAATGACCCAAGGATCATTTTCCTAAAGTATCAACACAATCCCAATGCATTTGGTCAGTTTTCTGTATGTCAGTTGTACTTTTCACTTAAAATGTTATCAATTTCAAACAAAAGTGAGACACTTTTTATGTTATCCCACCAAAAAAAGATCATGAATGTCCCTATACATTTTCATACTTTCAGAATTTATAGAGAGTTTATAGTTATGAGCTTCATCCACTTTCACACCCTCCCTACCCCACTTGGACAACCCTACCCCCACCCCACTTGGACAAACCTACCCCCACTCTACTTGGACAACCCATCCCCCCCCCACCCCACTTGGACAGCCCTACCCCCACCCCACTTGGAAAACCCAGCCCCCCACCCCACTTGGACAGCCCTACCCCCAACCAACTTGGACAACACAGCCCCCCCCCCCCCACCCCACTTGGACAGCCCTAGCCTCCACCCCACTTGGACAACCCAGCCCCACCCCCCACTCCACTTAGACATCCCTACCCCCACCCCACTTGGACAACCCAGCCCCCTCCCCCACCCCACATGGACATCTCTACCCCCACCCCACTTGGACAACCCAGCCCCCCCACCCCCACCCCACTTGGACAACCCTACCCCCACCCCACTTGGACAACACTACCCCCACCCCACATGGACAACCCAGCCCCCACCCACCCACCCCACTTGGACAACCCCACCCCACCCCACTTGGACAACCCAACCCCCCCCCCCCCCCCACCCCACTTGGACACCCCCACCCCCAACCCACTTGGACAACCCAGCCCCCCCCCCCCCCACTTGGCCAACCCTACCCCCACCCCACTTGGAACCCCCCCCCCACCTGGACACCCCTACCATCACCCCACTTAGACAACCCATCCCCCCACCCTACCTAGACAGCCCCTCCCCCACCCCACCTGCACACCCTCCCCATCCCCACATGGACAACCCTGCCTGGACACCCTCCCCCACCCCACCTGCACACCCTCCCCCACCCTAAACAGCCCTACCCCCACCCCATTTAGACAACCCATCCCCCTCCCCCACCCTACCTAGACAACCATTACCCCACCCCACTTGGAAAATCCTACCCCCACCCCACTTGGAAACCCCTACCCCCACCCCACACCCACCCCACTTGGACATGCCTACCCCCACCCCACTTGGACAACCCAGCCCCCACCCCACTTGGATAGACCTACCCCCACCCCACATGGACAACCCATCCCCCCCCCACCCCACTTGGACAACCCCACACCCACCCCACTTGGACAGGCCTACCCCCACCCCACTTGGACAACCCTACCCCAACCCCACTTGGAACCCCCCCCCCCCACCCCACCTGGACATCCCTAACTGTATTTATGGATAACCAATGAAATCAAGTCAATAGACCTTAAATTTAAAATAAACCAAGGATAAAATAACTCAGGATCATATTGACCTCTTCAATATCAACCAAAATTATTCTATATAGATAAATCACAACAAAACCG
Source organism: Viscum album (assembly GCA_963277665.1). Taxonomy (NCBI): domain Eukaryota; kingdom Viridiplantae; phylum Streptophyta; class Magnoliopsida; order Santalales; family Viscaceae; genus Viscum; species Viscum album. The sequence goes on from OY728153.1 coordinate 1,695,546,960, forward strand.
CAACCTAAAATGATATATTGATTGTGTTCATAAGGGGATCATAATACACAATACATTGCAGAAAAATGGAATGAAAAAATCTAATATAAATGAAGGCACACCTACCAATTTAGAATGGAAGAACAAAAGTTACATGAATCAAAGATAGATGCCCCATTGGAAATTAGAGTTATCACCCTCTAGAGCAGGTTGGGAAGTAGGGTTCGAACCGTAACCTAAAATTATATATGCCTTATTTTCATAAGGGGATCATAATACACAATAGATTGCACCAAAATAGAATGACAAAATCTAAAATAAATTAACACACACCTACCGATTTAAACGGGAATAACAAATCTAAAATAAATGAACTCACACATACCGATTTAAACGAGAAGAACAAATTGTTGGAAACCAGACCTGTTGTGTTGGGAAGTAGCATTTGCGTTTAGATTTAGAGGCAAACCTTTGAGATGGTTGAGGTTTAGGGAAAACATTTCAAGAGGGTGCATCTAGCTCTCGGTTGGGGAAAAAATTTTGAGATCTCTGGAGTTGTAGATCGATGATATTTGGGGATTTTCTTTCCCAATGGTTTTAAAAAAAACCATTGGGAAAGTTATGTTATCCCAATGGTTTCAAAAAACCATTGGAAAAAATCTCTTAATATCTACTATAGCCAACGGTTTCAGTAAACCGTTGGAAAAAATCTCTCCATTATCACTATACCCAATGGTTTCAATGAAACTATTGGTAAAACTAAACTAGTATATGGATATACCAACAGTTCTACAGAACCGTTGGGAATATTTCATTGGTATAGCTTGCGTTTGCAGTAGTGTAAATAACCGCTCGCTTAGGTTCCTAAAGGACACTTGACGGGTCTACATGCTTCAGCTCATGGCTAGAAAGTATCTGACCATGTCACTATAAATATAATATTAATTATAATAATATATATATTTCCATTCTATATTGCATCCACCTATATGAACCAAGTGTGTGAGGACGCCTAATGACCATATACCTAGAATACTATTGTTGGTTGGACTGAGGAATAACTCACATATCCATACTAGTCTAAAGAGCCTATAAGATCAAGCCAAAGGGTATATACCCTACATCCCAAGAAGAGCGAGAGATGTCATGCAACACTTATTGGGATATTGAGTGATCTATCATGTCATCGCTCAAATCATGGAACATGGAACCTCAACCCAACATCCATATAGTATCACTAATGTGAGATGCCATGAACTCAACACCTGATGCAAGGAGTGTGATTTTCTTCCATGCTCAACACCCCTTACCATCATATCACAACCTCTATAAAGGTGTATAATAAATATAACTATCATGGGGCATTACCACCCATCCATTTCTTTCATATAGGTCATATACATAGAAGATTCACAATCATTCATAATATAATACATAAGACATAACCTCTTATGCATTTAATTTAAACATTATCAATGACATGGTCATATATATATATATATATAATTCAATACATGATGAAATACCTCTCACATGTCCCTTTAGTCGAATTCAATTCCATTCAAGGCAACACAATTCAACATAAGCATTTAATAAAACATGATCAAAAGGAATGTTTTCATCATCCTTTATATGTCATTATAATTAAACCATTTCATTTGATTAAGAATATTTATTTATATAAGGGTAACCATCAAAAGTAGGCCATTATATACAAACCAATCCATTCAATTCACTAAGGCATGAAAATTCCATTTCAAAGGCTCAAGTGTCAAGGGAAGGTTTTGTGGGAAACATAGAAAATGCCTACATGGGAAATTCCATATACAAGAAGACCAAACACCTAATTGGTGCTTTGGGTTCCATTTATTACACATGTATCAAGGAAAATTCCATTTAAAAACTAAACTGGAAGGTACAAAGGAGTTTTGGGCATTTTGAACCAATTGGATAAAATGGACAATTCTAAGTGGAATAAAGAAAAGGATAAATAATTATAATAGTAAAATTAGGGAAAAATGGTATTTTCACCCTATAATATCAAATTGCACGGTTTAGGCACATGGTTAGTGAAACTGTGTGCAAACTTTGCATGGTTTCCTATAGAGAAGCGTCACCCCATATAGTTAGGCACATGGTTTTAATAACCATGCACTGAACATGCCAAAAGCCTCATTCCCATGGCTGCAACCGGACACATGGTCGTGCACCCTGGGTCGCACGGTTTCAGACAAACTGTGTGACCTAGTCTGCTTTTTCTATTTTTAGAACTCCAGGCTCCGAACGATCCCTAGACGCTCTTGTGACGTCCTTATCTTTATTATATATCTTTATTAGCTTTATTTAAGTTATTAAAATTGAAAAACTAAAGATCCATACTGTTGTTGAAAAGACGGGTCGTTACAACCTCCCCTCCTTAAAGAAACTCATCCCCAAGTTGGCCTTATGAGGGTAAAGAGGTACTATCAGCAAAGATTTATAGCCATTGATAATGTATATCAGCTTCCCACTCTCAGTTTTCATCTTGTACTTGGCTGTAATACCATAGCACCCATACCAGAGGAATGGACCTACCTTGGATTGTCTTCACGCTCTGACCAACAATATGAACACGATTCTACTTGAAGGAAGCATTCATATCCAATTTGACATCATTAAGATAAAAGATTTGAGTCAGGTCTAGATAGTGTTATCAAATTTGAGATACATGAAAGACATCATGCATGGACTAGTATCTCAAAGGAAGTGTCAACTGGTAAGCCATTGGTCTGATTCATTTCACAGCCTCTAAGGTTCAAATTAACCTCAGTGATAGCTTACCTTGCTTCCTAATATGTTTATTACCTAAACTGGGAGAGACTCACAAGAAAACACAGTCTCTAACCTTGAACTCAAGAGGTCACCAGTGTCTCTTGGCATAAGACTGCTATCTAGACTGAACTATCAACATGTGCTTTCTGATCAACTGGACCTTGTCTATATTCTCCTATATGAGATGTGTTCCAATCATAGCTACTTCCCTAGCCTCTATCCATCACATAGGTGAGAAAAAAGTCTTATCATATAAGGCTTTATAAAGATCCATCGTGATGTTATCCTAAAATTTTTTATTATAAGAAAACTCAATGAGGGGAATGTGTTTTCCCCAAGAACTCCCAAAGTCAAGGAAGCATGTAGGAAGCATGTATTATAGAACCCGAATCATACAATCCATTTTTCTATCATTTTATGAGTGATAGGTCATGCTCAGAAGTACCTACTTACGCAATGTCTTCTACAACCCCTAGTAGAACCATGACGTGAAATGATCATCTCAATAAAAATGATCGAATGAGGAGTTCCATGAAGACATAAAAACTCAATAATGTACAACCTTCCTATATCATTTACCATGAAGGTATCTCACATAGGTAAGTGTGTTACCTTCATCAGATGGTCAATGAAAACCTACACTATATCATTCCCATGAGGTGATCGGGGTAAACCAGTCACAAAGTCCATCAAAACATCATCCCCTTTCCACTCAGGAATGGAAAATGGATAAAGAAGCCATGTTGGACACTAATTATTCATATTAACCTACTTAAAAGTGGAATACTTAGTGATTAAGCTGAAAATCTCATGTTTTATACTGGGCCACCAATATCGGCGTCATAAATCTCAATACATTTTGGAGACATCGGGGTGAACCACCCATACTGAGGTGTGAAATTACCACATCATCTCCTCTTAGATGTATTTTGGGACCCATACATGTCTGTAGAATAATAAGGTATCATCCTCATACATGGTCTAATATGAATATGTATCATCATCTGAAATGATATCCTTTAGGACAAGGACTGCAGGATCAGATAACTTCCTCTTTCGATCTCATTCCAGGAGAGTATATTTAACTACTAAGGATAAGAGGATAGTCTGATCGTGCTCCTTTGGAACCTCAACATGAATCTATAAGAAAAATTCCATAATCTTCCATTCACCATTGGATTCTTGAATTGCATGTGTCTGAGTATTTCATCTTAGTGGGTCGACTATTTAATCCCACTTTCCACATGTGTAGGAAAGCTCGAAATCAAAGGACTGTAGGTACTCAACCCACCTACACTTCCTGAGATTGGGATTCTAATGTGTGAAAATGTATTTGAATATTTTTTGATATGTAAATACTTCAAAACTCTCTCCAAGTAGATAGTGTCTCCAATAGAGTAATGCATTCACAACAATAGTGAGCTCAAGATCATGTGTTGGGTAATTCTAATCATGAGGCCTCAATTTTTGAGACCTATACACGATGAATCCCTCATCCTGTATTATAATATCTCCAAGCCTAATACCTAATGTGTCATAATACACAATATATCTCCTACCTAGCTTCGAAAAAATCAGTATTGGAACTAAAGTCAGTCTTCCCTTCAACTCCTGAAAGGCCTCTTCACAAGATTCTGATCAAAAGAATTTTACACCCTTCTTTATCAAGCCCATAAGTGGAGTTTTAAGGTGTGAGAAATCCTATATGAAGTACCTATTGTATCTAGAAATCCCCTAGAAATTTTTTATTTCAAATATGTTCTTGAGATTCTCCCAAGAGACTACAACTCTCATTTTCTCTAGGTCTACTGAAACTTCTAACTCTAAGATGACATGACCCAAAAAGTGACCTTTATCAATCCATAATTGGAACTTACTAAGATTATAATAGAGATGATTTTCTCTAAGTGTATTCAACACAATCTCAATATGTATTACATGGAAATGTCTGATCATGAATACAAAAATATATCGTCAATAAAGACTACCATTAATGAATCCAAATACGGGTGGAAAACCTAATTCATAAGATCCATGAAAAAAGAAAGTGTGTTTGTGAGTCTAAATGTCATAATGAGGTACTCATAGAGATTATGTCTGCTTTTGAAAGCTATGTGAGCTATGTCTAAAGTCTTGACACAAACTTGATGATATCACAATCTCATATCTATCTTTGAAAACACTTTTAATCCTTGGAGTTGATCAAAGAGGTCATCTATTCTAGGTGGTGGATACCGATTCTTTACAGTGAGATGATTCAAACAATGATAATCCATGCAGAGCCTAAGGGTGCCATCTGACTTCTTGGAAAAAAGAACTAGTGAACCCCAAGGAGAAGTACTAGGGTGTATGGAACCTTTAGCCTCCAGATCACCCAAATACTTCTTGAGCTCCAAAATCTTCTTATGTGTCATCCTATAAGGAGGTTTGGTCACTAGTGTTTCTCCTGGAATAAGATAAATAGTAAAATATACCTATCACACCAGAGATAGAATAGAAAAGTCATAGGTAAAGATGTCTCAAAAACACTCTACCATAGGAGAAAAAATAGTGGGTTGTAAACCTTGGTCATTGAGGAAAATATTGGTGATCAGAACCATAACATTACCCAGCCTCTGCTGCTTGGGTCCTGATCACGAAGCTTACACATACCATTCACCCTTATGCATGTTCTTAATGTCCTTTGGGGATGTAAACATCATACTACAATGATAGTAGTCAATATAGGCTTAATAGGGAACTAACCAACCCATCTTGATGATTATGACAAAGCCCATCATGTCAAGGATGTACAGATTCCATATGAAAAGGTAACCATCTATCTCAAGGGGACAATTCTAACAATGGATAACTCCCTCTTAATGGATACCTAATTGTGTATTTAGTGTCAAGACTCCATGAAAGTGATCAATATTGAGGCCAAAAATTCCAATTATAGTCTCAGATATAAACTACTGGGATGCGCTTGTGTCAAATAAAGTAGACACTAAGGTGGAGTAAAATATAATAGTACCTCATATAGTAGAATTTACGATGATCTTATCCTGTAGAATAGGCTAGATTGCATGTAATTGGCATGTACCATGGACCTGAGTCACTACTTGACTGTAGAATAGGATAGACTGCATGTAACTGGCATGTACCATGGCCCTGAGTCACTACTTGACTACCCTGAGTAAGCCCACTCTACTAGCACTGAAAATCATAAGTCTAATTGCCTCTTCCTCAACTTCCACCTCGGCCTGATCAATAGGTAGTATTCCAGCTACCTTCCTGACATAATCATGTTGTCCATACTCCTGACCAATGAGTTGGTGAAGATCCCCACTCACTATGAACTGGAGGTAAATTTCAATATAAATGTTGGAGATGGCCAATCCTACCACAACTTCTGTACTTAGATCCCATAATCATAGAGACCTAATGTGTCCAAGCTTCCCACACGAGTGGAAGATAATAAAACTCTCTGCATAAGGATACTTACTCCTGCTACATCGATGAGTAGTCACAAAATGAAACTTTCTCCCATAAGAATAAACACTAGAATCTCTAGGTTTCAAACCACCCTAACTCGCACCTTCAACATCCCTCAAGTTTTACTCTGTAATTAGGTCATGGTTGATTTTTTTTTGAAATAGTAGTCAACCTGAACATGTTGACTTGTGACTAGATAGCATAAACTAGCCCATCATTGAATTTCCCATTAGTCATAAGATCATCAAAAACTAGATTAGTGGAGAACAAATACAACTCTATGAAATGGGATGAATACTTCATAACTAACATTCTCCCATGTTGCAGGTTCATAAAATCTCTATCTTTATCAACCCTCGGAGTTTGGGAAAATATGTTGTTATTGAAGATAGTATAAAAATCATTCTAGACCATGTCACGATGACGATATTCTTGTGTGATAATATCCTACCACATATTTGAATAATCAAGAAGAATGTACGTAACTAGATTAACACTCTACTATGGAGGTTTCTCTAGATGCTCGAATATAGATAGGATTTCTTCGATTCAAGACTTCACAACATGAGTTTCTCAATCCCCCAAAAAGGTGGGTGGATACTGCTACAGAAACTCATGAGTCAACTTTTTCATGGTAGGTAAAACTATGCCTTGCATACTCTAAAAAATATGTATAAAACCTTCTCATAACTGGGCATCAATTTCCATATCTGGAACCGGAATAGGAGGCACATGTTTCTCTATATGAGGAATCACTGGCGGCTCATGGACCGCCACCTCAGGAACAAGTTCATCACCAAATTCAGGGTGTAAAACAGGAGGAATTCATGGAAAAATGAAAATACAATGCCAAACGAATACCTCAGAATAGATTTAAGCATGTATAAAAACTACAAATAAGAAAAATAGGACATGGGAAAATCCTTCCTATAAGAAACAACCATGCCTCTCTACCTTCTTCAAAATCAAGTCTAGATGGTTGAACATACCATAACAGGCCATAATAACATAAGGGATACCCACTTCCCACTATTAAGGTCAGGTTTAGGAAAACACTATTAGGTTAAGGTAGGAACTGTAAGTATCAATTATGTTTTCAAATACATGTAATAAGAGTTAGCACAATTCAATATAATCAAGGCATTATAAATATTCAACAAGAAAATGCATGCTAAAACTAAACATGGCTTGAAAAAATGCATAGCCTATTAATCATACTATGCCTATGATGATGCATGATCTAATGAAAATCCATCATTTCATTAGGCCATGGTAAATAAATAATAATTTAAATAAAATCAATATCAATAACATTGTAACTCAAGTGTGTCACCCAATGGTGAAATGATATCAATAGTAATAGGAAAAAACAGAAGAATAATTATAATTCAGGCAACTTGGACTTTACCCCAAACATGGGTTTGCGGTGCCCTATCATGGACTATAACCAAGTTATAAGCATTCCTAATCTCTAATATATTGTCTCAAAATATAAAAGTAAGAAAGGAACCACCACTGAGGTCACGACCCGTCCCAGTGGGGCTTGAGCCACAACTCCCCCAAGCCTTCCTCCAACAGGCCAGGGGCTGGTGACTAGCACTGAGTAGGCATATCACTAAAATGGGAGGCATTTCATAAGTACTAGTACACACGCACACATCTCCAAGCCCACAAATGCTGAAATGTAACAAACACTAAGGAACAAAATGCATGCATACAACTAAACTCAACCAACAGATTACAATGGAAGTAAAGTGTAGAAAGTAAAACTGGTCTAGAATACAAGCCCACAAAAACAAGAGTCTGTAAATTAAAAACTCCAACCTGTAAGAACAAAGAGGTACTGGGATTGCTTCTCATAGCCATAAGAACACCTCATCCTATTGGGAACTCAAAAATCATGGTTCAGTACTGGTCCTCCCTAGAATCTTTCAAAAGGCCGCTTGTTTGCACAAGACACGATACGTGTGGGAAAATCCCATGCAGGGCTAGGTATAACAATACTCAGTAGAGGACCTAGAAAACCACAAAGAAATACACAAAGTAAAAGTACAGTAAGATATACACATTATATGTCTACTGGACATATATAAAGAGAAACACAATCCAAATATACTCAAAACTCAGACACGTAGTCTAGAGACAAGTCACACAACTGCATACCGCCACTAGGGATTAAGTTTAATGTTTCCAAAAAGCACTCATCTGGGATAACTCACTCCATGAGTTTGATAGATCTGATGTATTCTATCTGATAAATAATATACATCAGAAAAATCTATGAGAGATAGATACACTCATTCTAGGAGAACACACTCATGAGTGGGGAAAGATCACGATACACAGATGAGGATCACTGCCAGAGACTTGGCGGATACCACGACTCATCCAGATCCACATGCTAATTAGAGTATCGATGTTCTATAGAATTGGTCACATTGATACCTGATTCTACCTAGGGCTAAGGATGGATATAGGATCTCTCTCCCGGACTCTTAGAGGGATACCTAACTCTATCTCAAAAAGTCTTACTGATTGGATCATACTCTTGTGGATGGAAACGATACCTGACCTTCAGGGGAGCAAGAAAAAAAGGGGAATGAGACCAAGAGAAACTTGTACAAGGAACGATGGACAAGAGGATAAAACCATGTTCCAGGATATACACAGTGTGTAGAAGGGGTCACACACTGTGTCTCGCAACTCTGGGTACTTCCTGTGTGTAATGACCCAAGTCAGAGGGAACATGCTGTGTAGAAAGATAAGTACACAGTGTGTAGGATAGACCCCACGCCGTGTCTGAGTAACTGGGGTCAGATCCGTGTACGCAGCCATGTGCCCATACATGACTTCAGTCCATCTGTTTCATCCCATGTAACCGGTACATGGGGTAACCCATGAATCCAACCTGGCCTGGCCATGTGGTGGAGTACATGGTCGTGTACTCCACCCTGTGTCTGTGAATCACCCAAGATACATGTTGAGTCCCACATAAGGACCCACACACTGTGTTCTTCAGAGAACACATCGTGTTTGTGCTTCCTGTCACTCAAAACTCCATATGCCTCTGGGTGGGGCCCACATGTCATGTCTTATGGGGATAACACCGTTTTCTTCATCACGCACAACATAGAAACCCTATCCTCCATTGTCATTACCACACAAAGTGTTTTTCGGGATACACGCTGCGTGTTATGGAAATTTTCAGAAACATGAACCTGCTCCGCCGCACCTCGGTGATGCTCTGATCTTCAATCTAGAGATTTGTTTTCCCCAAAACTTAATATCCAAGGTCTCCCTACCATGACATTGATGTTTCAGGAGGTTTTAGGCATTTGATCATCCCCTAAAACTCATTTTGATCATTCGTGCGAAGAATGGTTGAAGAATTATTTCTCCTGAACCATGTCGATTCATCTACCGCCATTGATGTCTCACCTACATTGAGTCGTCACAATGCCAGATCTCTAATTTTAGATTTTTTCATTGCGAAATGGATGCGTAATGATATGATGTTCAAAACCTTGTGAATAATAGGATAAACGCGGGATTAAGAGGTAGAATAAATCAATAAACAAAAGAGGAATGAACCTCTATCGTCATTCATCACGGTGTCGATTCTCCCCTATTAGAAGGATTAAATAGGTTTAATAAACAGATAATCCAACAATTATCACAAATCAATTTCCTGAATCCAACCCCAAAAGAAATGGAAAATAACTCCCACCCATAAGAACGTATGATCCATGGATCAACCTATTCATGGCTTGATATGTGTTAATCTTTTAATCGAAGAATGGGGAAGAACAAAAAAAATAACAACCCTTACCTTGAGAAGGGATAGATGGATAACGAAGGAATCATGCTGTTGTCTCTATCGATATCCTTAAACTCTGTTGGCACATCGATTCGTACTTTTGATTTTCCATCGCTCGTTGTCAAGAGTTCTCTCAAAGGCTCCAAGAATTTCCTAGAGTTTCTCTCAACATTTTTCTAACGATCAACATTCGTTTAACCTATTAAAAGGAGGGAATGCATTTCAGCATTTTTTTATGTTGTGGCATTAATGACTCAGCATTTCTGTTTCAAAGGCATTAATTTTTAAAACAGTTGCCTTATCCTTGCGCTGTAGTGAAGGTTTCTAATTAAACTAAAACAAACCTTCCAAATTATTTTATTTTATTTTATTTTACTTAAAAGAACCGAAATATAACTTTTTACCTCAACCCGCGCCGGTCGAGGTTAGGACAATTCTTAGGTAAATTCGTCATCCCAGACACAACAATGCCCTCATATTTTTAATCCGAGCATCTGTTTCGAACCTTCCACAACCACGCACACATGAAAAATCACTTAACTTAAAAGGTTCAAACCACCATTTCAGGATCACTAGGACTCATAATGATGTGTCATATAATCTTGGTCTCGAAATAATTTAACATAATATTTAAAAATAATACATGGAAAATCCAAGACATTACATTATGCCCACCTTGGGGATTTACATCCCTAGAAATCCAAAACAAGGGCTACTAAAAAAGATGTGGGTGTTGGGAACAGATTTGAGTCTCATTCTCCCACATGCTCTCTTGAAGATTCTCATGTTTCCACCGAACACACACCAAGGGAATCGATAACCCAAAAAGGATCCTCTCCTGCCGATCCTCGATCTCCATTGGGTACTCAGAAAAGATCGATCCATCCTCGATGTCTAGCTCGCTCAAGTCAATGACGTCCGATGGGTCATGCACGTACCTCCTCAGCTACGACACGTGGAAGACTCCATGTACCTGGTGAAATTATGGTAGTAGATCTAGGCGGTACGCCACCTTGCCAACTCTGTGTAGAATCTAGAAATGTCCGATGAACCTCGGATATAACTTGCCGCCCTGGCCAAATCTCTGTAACCCTCACCTAGGTGAGACCCAAAGGAAGAAATTTTCTCCCTCCTCAAACTCCAATGGTCTCCTTCACCTATCAGCATAATAATTCTACTGGCTCTGTGCAGTCTTCATCCTCTCTTGGATGATCTTTACCTTTTCGGTGGTAGTTTGCACCAACTCTAGACCCATGAGTGCTGACTCTTTGGGGTTGGTCCAGCAAAGTGGTGACTGATAGGGTCTCCCATATAAATCCTCAAACAGTTCCATACCAATGGTGGAGTGGTAGCTATTATTGTATGTAAACTCCACCAGTGGTAGGTGGTCCCCCTAACTACACTCAAAGTCCAAGATACAAGCCTGCAACATATCCTCTAGAACCTGAATGGTCCTCTCCATATGATCATCTATCAGGGGATGAAACATTGTGCTCAAGCATAGATGAGTCCCAAAATCCTCCTAAAATACCTTCCACAAATGAGCATCATGATCTGAGACTATTTTTGAAGGGACTCCATGAAGCCGAACTATATTCTACATGTAGAGGCATCCTAAAATCTCTACAAAACTCTGCTCTCTAATAGCTAGGAAGTGGGATGATTTGGTGAGTCGATCAAAGATCACCCAGATGGAATAGTGTCCCTTGGACGTTCATAGTAAGCCCATCATTAATTCCATTGATATCTCATCCCACTTTCACTCAGGCTCCTCCAAGGGTTGAGCTAACCCTGCTGGAACCTGGTGCTCAGCCTTCACCTGCTGGCATGTAAGGCACCGAGAAACAAACTTTGCTACTACCTTCTTCATGCCTGAACACTAGAACTACTATTAGATATCCGGGTACATATTCTCCACACTAGGGTGTACCTCCAAGGTGGATGTATGAAACTCCCTAAGGACCTCCTCCCGCAATTCCATTGGTACAATAATTCATCCCTTGAAAAGAACAATGTGCTCTCCACCTTGTGAATATCCATCAGGACCATGTCATGTAGATAACTGAGCAAGTAAAGTATCACATTCGACATCCCCAAGTTGTGCCTCCCTAAGTCACTTTAAGAGTGGAGGGGTGAAAACCAATGAATAAAGGTAAATTGCATCCTCTCTGTCCATGAAGGATAACTGCAACACGGATAACTACTCTGTCGCCTCACTCAATAGCTATGAGCTCGATCTCCCACTAAGAGAATCTGCCACCTTGTTCCCCTTCCTAGGAGTATATATGATCTCAAAATCATAATCCTAGAGGAACTCTAGATATCTCCTCTAACTCATATTTATATCCTTCTGTGAGAATATGTATTTGAGGCTCTTGTGGTCAGAGTCGGTGATAAACTGCTCACCCATAAGGTAGTGTCACCACATATTCAATGGGAAGACTACCACAACCAACTCAAGGTCATGAGTTGTATAGTTCTACTAGTGTGGTCTTAGCTATTGTGAACCATAAGAAATCACCACCTGTCCCTACATCAGGATATATCCAAGCTCGGTCCCTGATGCGTCGTAGAAAACTATGTACTCGATACCCTCCTCCAGCAATCTCAAGATCAAGGAACTCGTTAAACTCTATCTCAACCACTAGAAATCCTACTGGAACTTATCCATACACATGAAGGGTTTACCCTTCTTTCTCAAGGCTGTCATTGGTGCTGATATCTGGGATAAATTAGGAATAAATCTCTGGTAATATTCTGCCAACCCAAGGAAGCTCCGCACCTCCGTTACACTCTGAGGTGGATCCCATGATAATAATACCTCCACTGTAGCTGGGTTCATAGATACTCCATATATTGAGATGACATGTCCCAGAAAGTGGACCTCCTAAATCTAGAACTAGCGGTTCAAGAGCTTCCCATAAATCTGGTGCTCTTAGAGTACGTTAAGAACCATCCGCAGGTGTCTCACATTCTCCTCCTCTGATGATAAGTACACTAGGATGTCATCGATGAATACTACTACGAACCAGTATAAAAATGGTTGGAATATCTAGTTCATAAGTCCCATGAACACTATAGGGGAATTTGTTACACCGAAAGGAATCACCAAGTACTTATAGTGACCATAGAGATATCTGAATGTCGTCTCCGGTATATCCTCATGTTGTCCTCGTAATTGGTGGTAACCTGACTGTAGGTCAACCTTCAAGAACCATTGGGCCCCTCTTAGCTGAACGAAGAGGTCTTTGATCCTTGGAATTGGATACTTGTTCTTCACCATCACCTAGTTTAGGCACCGGTAATCCACGTACAACCTCAAACTATCATATTACTTCTTAGAAAATAAAACTGGGGTCGCCCAAGGTGAAACCCTGGGTCTCACGAACCCCTTCCTCTGTAAATCCCTTATATGAACCCTTAGCTCACGTAGGTCTACAGGAGCCATCCGATATGATGGTAAGGATATCGGTGCCATCCCAGGCTGCAAGTCGATACAGAAGTCGATCTCCCAGTGGGGAGGTAGTCCTAGAACATCTTCAAGAAAGACGTCCTCATACTCCATCACAACTGTTAGGAATTGTAAGATCGCAACATCTACTACTCTGAGGGTAAGTCTAGACAACTCATCAGTGATCAGATGCACCCTCCTATGCATGATCCCATCCTATGTTGTCTGGGTCTCCTTTTCACCGATAAAGGAAAACCACATCCCATCGCCGCGGACACACCGCACTCTTCGCCAAAATCAGTCAATCTGGGCATGGAACAAAGATAGCAAATCCATACTGAGAATGATGTCGTAAGGCCTTGACGTCACCACCAAGAGTTTCCAACCGAAACTCTTGCCTTCGAGTGAAATATCACACTGTCTGTAAAGATGCGTGATCATTGAGTCTCCTCTCATAGGTGTCTATGAGCGTAAGGGTCGAGTCAACTTCTCAACCAGAATCTCAAGGTTTCACACAAGACATGTGGAGAAGAAGGAATGACTAGAACCTCTATCTATAAGTACAGAAGCTAAGGTATAAAAGACACATATCGTACCTCAGATCATCCTTGGAGTCCCTAGGTTGTACTCCTCGACCGCATGAAGTTATCCCCACCCATGTCCCCTAGCTCCTTGAGCCTGGTGTGGACCTCCTAGGGGGGTGGATGTAGATTGACGCATCTTCCACCACCTACATCTCTCCCCTGATCCTTTACCACATCCACCACATGGTGGGTCTATCTGATCCACTCTCTACCATTACCTCAGTGGTCCATCCACTGCCTCTCTATCAGCAGATCGACGAGTTGGATAGTCTCTAGCAAGATGTCCCCTACCATCGAACGAGTAGCATCGCCTCTCCATAGGCTGACTGGATCCAGCCTGACTACCATGGACTATTGATCCCCTGTCCTGGGTCCTCTTGTGATGTCTCCCACGTCCTAATCCCTATTCCTAACATCATTTCTCTGCTACCGAGGTCTCCGCACCTATCTACCTACTGTTGACTATCGCCGGCTGTCTCTCCTCCGCCTAGAAGCTCTCGATCACCAAGGCCCACTCGAGAACTCTAGTATAAGTTGAAATGCATAAATTCATGTCACTAGCTCAGATGTCCCTTCATAGACCATGCTCAAATGTCAGATCTCTGAAGTATTGATCCCTAACCATATCCATTGAGTACCTAGTGAGGTTGGTGAACCATGATGAATAGTCAGCTACCATCATACTGCCCTGCTGGAGCTAAATAATCTCCCAGATACGTACTTCTCTTAGTGTAATTGGAGATAAATCCTCTATAAAGAGTCTCTCAAACTCTATCCAAGAAAGAGTCTCCTCATCGTGGGTATGAGTGGTTAGAATCCACTATCGTCCTGTTGAAACCTAAAGAAGGCTCGCTCCTAGGATCACCATCTGGTCCATCAGTGTCCTCACTAGACAGAAAAATCTGGTCACTACTTCAAGCTAGTCCTTAGCCGCCTGAGGGTCGGCATATCCTTGGAACCTAAGGGGTCTCTGTATCTAGAACTCATGGAGCACGCTCAACCTGTGGCCTTCATCTGTCAGTACTGCAGGTACGACAGGATTCTCTACTGGTGGTGGTATAACAGGTACACCACCTGGAGGTAACGCCTGGGGAACTGCTCTTTTCATTAAAGCTTCTTCATTGTGGAGGTCATCCTCGTGATCGAGCTACTGAATCCTAGCAGGTATGCATCACAAAGTCATCTTGTAAGGAAACAATATGTACCATGGTCAATGAGTATATCTAGATAGCTGACACAAAAGACCTGGAAAACACAACCCATTCCTATATGATGCATGTACTATTATTCTACTTCCCCAAAACTAGTTTTTTCATGTACCGTGTGAAAAAATAAGGTTATTAGAGTCCTGTTGTATGTATACGTCGGCCGCCCGCTCCAACATTGTAGTCTCTAGATTGAAAGCCGAGCTTGAAACACTTAACACTGTTGCCCCAAACAAACTCACATGACTCGTCCTAGTGGGGCCTGAGCTGTGACTCCCCAATCCCACCTCCAATAGGCCATGAGATGGTGACTATCACCGAGTAGGCATATCACTAACATGGTAGGAATTTCCTAAGTACATGTACACACACACACATCTCCATGCCCACAAATGCTGAAATGTAATAACCACTAAGGAAAAAAAAATCATGCATACAACTAAACCCAACCAATAGAGTTAAAAATAAGTAAAGTACAGAAATTAAAACTAGTCAAGAATACAGGCCCACAAAAATGAGTCTATAAACTACAAAGTCCAACCTGTAAGCACAAAGAGGTACTGGGACTACTACTTGTAGCTGTAGGAACACCTCAGCCTATAGGGAACTCAGAAAGCCCGGTTTGGTCCTGGTTCACCCTGGACTCCATCAAAAGGCCGCTCGTCTACACAAGACATGACATGTGCGGGTAAATCCCTTGTAGGGATGAGTATAACAATACTCAGTAGAGGACCCCTAAAATCAAAAAGTAATACAAAAAGTAAAGGAATAGTCATCTCTACACAATATATGTCTACTGAACATATAGTAAGAGAAACACAATCATGATATACAGAAAACTTAGACCCGTAGTCTAGAGACAAGTCACACAACTGCATACCACTGCTTGGGATTTAGTTTGAAGTTTCCACGAAGCAATCGTCTGGGAGAACTCACTCCATGAGCCTGATAGCTCTGATGTTATCTGTCTGATAAATACTGTTCTTCGAGAAAATCCATGAGAGATAGATACATTCATTCATGGAGAACAGACTCATAAGTGGAGAAATATCACGATACAAAAATGAGGATCAATTCTAGGTCCTTGGTGGATACCGTGACTCATCTAGATTGACATGCTAAGTAGAGGATATATGTCCTACATAATTGGTCATGTTGATACCTAAATCTACATAGGGATAAGAATGGAAAGAGGATCTCACTTCGAGCCTCTCGGAGGGATACCAGACTCTATCTTGGAAATTCCTTCTGAAGAGATCATAATCCTGAGAATGGAAATGATACATGACCTTCAGGGGGGAGAGAAAAAAGGGAAACGAACCCAAGTGAAACTTTTCCAAGGAATGGCGGACAAGAGGATCAAACTATGTTCCAGGATATACACAGCGTGTAGAAGGGGTCACATGCCATGTCTCGCAACTCTGAGTACTACCCGTATGTAACAACCCAAGTTAGAGGGAACATTCCATGTAAAAAGGTAAGTACATGACATGTAGAATGGACCACAAGTCATGTTCGAGTAACTGGGGTCAGGTCCGTGTTCGCAGCTGTGTGCCCGTACACAACTTCAGCCCATGTGTGCTAGCCCATGTAACTAGTACATGGGGTAACCTGTGCAGTTGGCCTAGTCTGGCCATGTGGTGAAGTACATGGCTGTGTACTCCACCCCATGTCTGTATATCACCCAAGATACACGCTGAGTCCTACGTAAAGACCCACATGTCGTGTTCTTCGGAGAACACGCCATGTTTGTGCTTCCTGACACCTAAAACTCCTGCCTCTATAGGGTGGGTCCAACACATTGTGTCTTCCAGGGATAATTCCATGTTCTTCACCATATGTAGTAAAAAAACCCTAGCCGATGTTGTCGATACCACACGGTGTGTTCTTCAGGATTCACATCATGTGTTTTGGAAATTTATAGAAACGGAAACTTGTGTCGCCACACCTCGGTGATGCTCTAGTCTTTGATCTGGAGATCATTTTTCCCCAAAACTCAAGATCAAAAGTCACCCTTCCATGACATTGATGTTTTGGGATGTTTTGGGTGTTTGATCGGCCCTAAAAACTCATTTTGATCATTCGTGCGAAGAACAGTTGAAGAAGGATTTCTCCCGAACCGTGTCGATTCGTCTGCCACCATTGTCGTCACACCTTCGTTGAGTCATCATGATGTCGGATCTCCAATTTGGGATTTTTTTTCATGGTGAAATGGATGTGCAACAATCCGATGTTCATAACCCCGTGAACAAGGTGAAGAACGTAGGGTTAAGAGGATGAAGAAATCAATAAAAAAAGAAGAATGCACCTCCTTCATCATTTGTCATGACGTATATTTTCTCCCATTGATAGTATTAAACATGGTGAATCAACAGATAATCCAAAAATGATCCCAAATCAATTTCCCAAATCAAACCCCAAAAGAAATGGAAAATAATGCCCACCCGTGAGAATGCACGATCTGCAGATTAACCTATTCATGGGTTGATCTGTGTTCTTCATTTAATTAAAGAATGGGGAAGAAATAAATCAAAATAACAACCCCTACCTTGAGAAGGGATCAATTGATGATGAAGTAATCACACTGTCGTCGCCACCAAGATCCTTAAACTCCATTGGCGTAGTGATTCATGCCTTTGATTCGTCATCATTCGTTGTCGAGAGTTCTCTCCAAGTCTCCAAGAATTACCTAGAGTTTCTCTCAACTTTTTTCCAATGATCAACATTCGTTTAACCTATTAAAAGGATGGAACACATTTCGGAGTTATATTACACTATGGAACTAATAAGTCTGTTTTATTGTTTCAAAGTCATTAATTATTAAATAGCTACCCTTTCCGTGTGCTGCAGTGAAAATTTCTAATTTAAATAAAATAAATCTTTTAAATTATTTTATTTTATTTGATTTTACATAAAAGGTCCAGAAATTAACTTTTTCCCTTGACCCGTGTTGGTCGATGTTATTCCCATTATTAGGTAAATTTGTCGTCTCGGACGCAATGGTGCCCTTGGATTTTTAATCTGGGAATCCGTTTAGAAACATCCACAACCATAAACACACACTGAATCACTTAACTTAAAATGTTCAAAACACCATTCCGGGCTCATCGAGCCTCAGAATGACATGTCGTCTCCAATTGGTATCGAAATAATTCCACATAATATTTAAAAATAATACACAGAAAATCTGATACATTACATCTAATTCCACTTTTAACATCCTAACTCGGGGTCCACTTAACCCATTCTCCAAGCTGGTGAGTCACATGGCCTCAAACGCACCTCCCTGTATGGCAGAGGCTGCCGACTAGCAATGAGGGTGTAAGGGTGGTACAATGGGGAGACTATACCATCATGTCGAAGTAGCATAATAGAAACAAACAGATACAATCAATAGAAAAATAATAATATAAACAATCAGAATCAATGAACCACAGAAGCGTAAACATATAACTCAATAAATAATCAGTAGAAGAAATAGACAACCGAACAACTGAGTAAATATAAAAAAGACTCTAAGGAAGTTTCTGATACATGATGGATGGAATGATGTAATAAAAAGAGTAATAATAAGGTAAAAGCATGCTATACAATATTACAAAAATATAAAAAGGACAAAATATCTCCAAACATCTCATGCCTAAGCCTGATCCTCTGCTCCTAAGCTTCAATTAGGTAAGAAAATAAAAAACCTATAGCAGATCCTTTTACCATATAAATACCTATAGAAAGATAGTATTACTGGGTACCAAAGGCATCCTGAGTAGGGAGTGAGATAAAAATATCAATAGGCCACCACCAATAGTGTCTATGTGTAATCCAAGTAGTTATCATAACTAAATAGCATGAAAGTATAACCAGTAAAGTAAAACAATGATGAATAAATAAATAACCACTTGCTTAGATATCAAAAGGACACTTGGTGGATCTACCTACTTCATCTCATCGAAGGAAAGTGTCTAATTATGTCATTATATATAATATTAATTATAATAATATATATAGTTTATTTCTATATTTCATCCTCCTATATGAACCAAGTGTGTGAGGATGCCTAATGGACATATACCTGGAATATTAATGTTGGATGGACTAGGGCATTACTCACACATACATACCATTTTAATGAGACTATAAACCAAATCCAAAGGGTACATTCCCTACATCCAAAGAATAGTGACATACGTCATGCAACAACACATGGGATGGTGAGTGAGCCATCAGTTCATCACTCAAATCATCAAGCATGGCACCTCAACCCAATGTACATATAATATCATTGGTATGAAACACCATGAACTCAAGACCTGATGTAAGGAGTGTGATTTTATTCCATACTCAACACTGCTTACCATCATATCACAACCTCTATAAAGGTGCATAATAAATATAACTATCATGGATAATTACCTCCCATCCATTTCTTTCATATCACCCATATACATAGAATATGCATAAACATTCATAATATAATACATAAGGCATAACCTAATATTCATTTCAATTAAACATTATCAATGGCATGGTCATATATATATAATTCAATACATGAGGCAATACCTCTCACATTTCCCTTTAGTCAAATTCAATTCCATTGAAGGTAATGCAATTCAACATATTCATTTAATAAGAAATAATCAAAAGGCATGTTTTCATCATCATTTATATGTCATTATAATTAAACCATTTCATTAGATTAAGACAATTAATTTATATAATGGTAACCATAAAGAGTAGCCAATACTATACAAACCAATCCATTCAATTCACTAAGCCATGAACATTCCATTTCAAAGGCTCAAGTTTTCAAGGGAAGTGAAGGTTCTAGGCGCAGCAGAAGCATGGTTGGGACGACACCCAACTTTTATTTTTACTATGATAAATGATTATTCTTGGATAAATATGACGATGAATGCTAGTCTACATGGAATATAATCAAAGATTTAGATAAAGAATAAAGAGGCCTGAAACCTTACAGAGGATCTTGCACATCATGTTTATAATTAATTTAATTAATTTCATAAAGAAAATAATACCTGGATCTTTGGTACTTTCTTCATTGATGATGTTGATCATCCAGAATGACCCTTATAGATTATCTTGTTGCACTTTTAAGGATCCAAACTAGAATCTGACTAGTGGTGATCCACACGTGCTCTGATGTCCTTCGACCAACACCGCTCGTTCTCCGGGTGCTAGCGCGGCGAAGTGAGTGTATTGTGTCGGTCATTCTTGATCGATTGTTCTTTGGTCTTGAAGAACATCTCTCATTATTGAGAGGGGAGAGAAAAGGATTCGAGTGAGAAATTTTTTGGATCAACAATTCTCAATTCACTAGGAGTGTGGTGTGTTGTATTGCACAATAGGCACACTTTTTTATTTATATACATGGAGTTTCAGTTACAAAATTTAATTGCATAGAAACAATTAAATGCATTCATGAACTTAGAGAAAAACCATGAATTTAATAATAATACCGTGTCATTATTTATGGTGCACCAACTTGCACAAAATGGAATTATAAATAAAAATTTTCATCACAAAATAATATCAATGTTATTTTAATTTGTGCCAACTAGTTAAATAATTATTTACCATCTTGGAAATAAATATTTTACTATCAGACCAATGTTGGTCCGCTCGAACTCCACTTCCATTTATTGAACACCATAATAAATAAATAAATAATTTATTCTCTTAAATAAATAATTTATTTACAAACTATTAAAAAAATATTTATTAAATGTTCAATAAAATCAGTAAATATTTTTTTTTTAATTTATGTGATCATTTTAAATTGAATAAAATTATTCCACGGTCTTGAGAATAATATTTATTTCATTAATTAAATTCAAATATAATTTAACTGAGACCACCAAAAACACTTAGTGTGTTATCCTATAGGATTCTTTCTCATTGGCATTAGGTAGTCTTGCCTAAAGTCCAAGTGTATTGTCTAGAAATTGGTCAAGGAACCCAATAGAAAGAATATAAAGTCACAACAATGACATCCACATACAAACGATCACTGTGTAATATAATCTCTTTGTCCCAATATCTCATCAAGAAGGTTTCATGATTGTGTCATAAACTTTTATTCTTGATACGTCATTCTTTGACTACCTGAAATAAACTCATCATTACACCAAGGCCATGAAATTTCATGCGACGATTCTATTGAAATCAAAGGCCCAATATATCAACTTCCATAAATGGAAGGGAAAAATCCTTCCTCGACTTATCCATTAATAACACGCCCCTCATGACGCACCCAATGTACCCTACTTCCCACCAACTATCTATGTGACGGTTTTTGTCAGTAAATCAAAGTGCACGAGTTGTGACATGTATTAATGATAATCATAAAGTCTAAGGGTCATTATACGTGCTCGCATATTGAAATATCTGATGACACTAAAACATGCAGAATTCCTATTAGCGGGTTTGTTCTCACAATCTTCTATCTTGGAGATTACCAAGTGCAAACTTCATGAGATGAAGTATCATCTGCTTATGAGTACTCACACCTGACAGTCTGCATGTTATGTGTCCCATAATAGTATGTCATCCAACCGAATAACTATATTTAAGAATATTGTTATAGCATTTCAAGGTTCTCATCATAGCGGGGAACTGCCATGACCTTATCAATGCAACAAATAATAAAGGACATTATTTCATCATAGTCATGTAGAACAATGAACAATATGTAATAATACATTAAATATCCATGTAATAAAAGTAAAACGAGTTTGTTCTAGGACACCAACTCTTACAGGAAGGTGTCAGGGGTGACATGGCATATGACTACTTGGGAAATCCCATCTATAAGAGGACCAAACACCAAAATAGTGCTTTGAAATCCATTTATTACATATCTATCAAGGAAAATTCCATTTAAAACTAAGTTTTATAGTATAAAGGTGTTTTGGTAATTTTGAACCAATTTTCCAAAATGGATAATTCTAAGTGGAACACCCATGGGATGACCATACAAGGTATATAAAGGCTATAACACAAAAAATAATACTCAATAAACATGTATCAAGGTGTAATGGTTAGTTAGACACAAAATAATCAATATAATTAGGATTCTTTTCAAAGTTCAACACATGTCACAATGACATAATTACAAAATGACCAAAACTCAAAGGGAAAATGATGTGGACACCTACCTCAAGGCTGTAGATGGTGCCTCACTCAATATTAGACTTAGATTATAAGTAGATTTGAAGAGATCAGAGAAATGGTCAAACCCCCTTAAAATATGTTGAAAGAGCCTGCACCTAAATAGAGAAATGGATGGAAAGATAAATTGACATATGAGTTGAGACACTAGGAGAGATTATCGAGACAAATTTGAAGCTTCTATCAGATCGTGGAACGTACTTCAAATAAAGAATCTAGATCAATTCCTAGATTATGTTTTTTTTGAGCTCCAAAGAAGAATATAGGATGGTGTTAGTCCCCTTTAGGAAGAAGGCAAACGATAAATAATCTTAATAGTTAAATGAATGGGAAATGGTCTTTTCACCCCAAAATATCAAAGCACACGGTTTAGGCACATAGTTGGTTAAACCATGCATAAAACATGGACAATTAACTTTAGGGAAGGGAAACACCACATGGTTAGGCACAAAATTTGACTAATTTTGTACAAACCATGCCAAAATACTATGTTTTATGTTTGTAACCGACCACACAGCTGTGCGCCCTGAAATGCACAGTCGGAGAAAAACTGTGCGGCCAACTCAGTTTTTTCCCATTTTGGATCTATGGGCTCTAAACGAGCCCCAAATACTCCCATACCTTCACTAAAAATATAGTTCATTACTAATAACTTATTGGTATCCTAGGGAAAAGAAAACATAAAAAGGAGTGAGCTTAAATTCTTAAGAAGAGAGAGCGCACAACATAGTCTATCATATAATAAATAAATCATGAATAATATTCCATAGATAAACAATAATCAAATATTCCATATAACAAATTTCATAACATGGGAATATATCCATGGATGACATAACTCTATAAATAATCACATGGATAAAAATATCTAGTTTTATAATGATAAAATTCATAATTCCAGACATCGTAATATTACTATAAAGGTCTCATGCTAATACACCATACATAAATAAGTAAGGAGTATTCCAAATACCCAAACTAGTTTGTCTCATGAGACCTACCCATGCATCGAGATGCTATAATAGGAACCACTCATTACTTACTAAGTCCAAAAAATTCATCATATGAAATAGGTGAATAGTCAATACAATACATAATCAACAGATATATCTGTATCAGAAAACTATCATACGGAATATCAATATTGTTCCCCAGTCAAAAATATAACATCATGATCATCAGCCATCCAAAATAATATGGTGGATGATATCATTATATAATATCCCCAGTAAATCATAATATTAATTAAAGTATTTTGGCATAGATGAAAAATAATTTTAAAACAACACTCAAACCTTTCCTTACAAACAAGATAACAACATCCTTTTTCTTTTGATAATATTTTAAATAAAAAGTTCCAAAATATTGATAAAATGAATTTATTTAAATATAACCATGGAAATTTTTAAATTAAGATTCAATGAAAATAATGGTTATAATGGTGGGAAAATCCATTCAAGTGGTAAACTTAAAACAAATATTTTATTCAATTTCAGTAAAAAGTCAAAAGTACATTGTTTGGAAAATAATACAAAGAATCCTTTTAAAATTTGAAAAGAAAGTAAAACATAGTTTAAAATGACTTTAGAAAAACATTTTATCATATAAAATGATATTCTTGAAAACATTTTATGAAACAAATATATGGAAGAAAATTTTCATTGACCAAGGAGGAAACACATCCAACTTTTATAAAAAAAGTTTACTTTATCATATTAAGTTAAAAAGAGACTAAAATGAAAGTAAAAAATGTTAAATCCATATATAACTGTAGGAGAAGAAATTATATGGTTTTTAATAGATAATGATCATATAATTACCCTCAATGGAAATTCAAGCATAAACAATCTTTATTAAAATGATATTTAAAAACAAATCCCTTACCTCAAGTCTGAATTGCCTCATAAGTGCTTTTAACCACATGTATAATAAATTTAAATTAATTATAATTCTATTCCAAGAACCATATTTATACTTATAGTATCATATATTATTCACTTATAACATATTATCACCCATTTATTAATAATTAATTATTAAAATCACAATTTCATGAGATAATTGTTTTTCTTTTCATGCATGTATCGGTTTGAAAGTTATTATCCATGCACTTTTATCATGGTTCCATCATATAAAATATGTTAATCATGACATATACATATTATTATTACATAATATCGAAAGTATTTAACATTCCTTAATTTCATTTTCTTTTATCATGGATTTAGTTCCCTAGAATAAACTTTTGTGTACTTTATGATAACCTGCATTCATGTTTGGAATATTAATTAACTCCTTATCACATCACTATTTTTCTTCTTTATGAAATAGTATGTGATAATATCCTAAAAATAGTTGTCACACTAAAAGGTCATAGCAGTTCCCTGCTATGATGAAAACCTAGAATTGCCAAAATAGTATTCTTAAATATATGTTATATAGCCAGATGAAATAATTTAAGGGATACAAATGATATAAGATATTAGGGGTGGATACTCATAGGACTTTTATGAACCTTATCATGGTGTATGCCCTTGGTAATATTCAGTGTAGGATATTAGGATAATGATACCTATCAATAGTAAATCCGTATATATATGTGTCATTGGATGTTCCTTTCTATGGATGTTTGTATTGATCCTTATACTATAATATTATTATTAATGAGTATTATAAGTCACATAATTTTATGTATTGATGAAAATCATGATGAAATATGTTCACGATGAGGTAGGATACATTGGGTGAATCACGGGTAATATTTCATTAATGAATAATGCGAGAAAGGATTTATCCCTTATGTTCTTTAATAGAAGTTGATTTCTCTATCCTTTTCATGGAAATTATATAAACTAAATAAATATTTTTATGTGGTGTTCTATATGAATTTTTGATTTTTGGAAAGTCAAATAAAGAGACATAGAACACATTGGTTGATGGAACCATCATGCAACCTATTTGATTAGAGATATCACATTAAAGAGATTATATTACACATTAAGCATCTGTACGAGGTATTATATCATTAAGAAAATAACTTCTTTCTCTATGGGTGCCTTAGTGTGTTGCTAGATGAAAACCTTAGACTTTAGGTTGTTTCTCCTTTTTCCATTGAGAAAAAGTTCAACAAGATCACACACTAAGTGTATCTTGAATCTCAATTAAATAATATACTATTATTTATTATTTAACAAGTTGAATAGGTTTTATTTCCACACATGGTTTTATAATTATTAATTTTTTCTTGATCACATGTATTTTGTCACCATTTATTCAAGATAATATTTTGTTAGCAGAATATTTAATAAATATTTATTTGATATTTAGTGAATATAATATTTATTTTTTTGTTGATGAATAATGAAGTGATATTTATTTATAAAATAAATAGTCGTTATTAAAGGCTTGATAAATATTGTGGAGGAATGACAGACCTAGTTTATATGTCTAGTAAGAAATAATATATATTGAATATTATTTTATTAAATAATATTTAATTTAATTCACGAGATTAGAAAATGTTAAGAAATAATAATATTATTATTATTATAAACATGGGGTTATATAGGGATTAAATAAATAATAAATAAAATTTGTGAAACTATTTATTTCTAACCCTAGCGATATAAAAACCCAATTATATTATTTTATTAGGAGTTCTAATTCATTTTTATTTGTACATAATGAGATTTTAAGGGAATATTTTCAATCCCTAGAGAGATCCCTCTCCCAGAACACTCCCAAGAATGGAGAGCGATATTCCTCCACCTTCCACTCTTGAATATAAAGATATCAATGATAATCCTTTGGAAGAAATTCTTAGGGTGATCAAAGGTGAATGACGTAAGTTATATGATATACCATGCTAGCACATGGAGATCCCTGCGACGATGTTCATAGATTCATGGAACACATGTGGATCACCACTATAGGAAATCTATTCTTGATTCCTACAATGTTGATGGTACGACATAGATCCATTGTCAAACCCATCAACATAGAAAGAATTTATCACAAGGTAATTCTTTAATTGCTTAAATTAATTATAAATAATATGTGACGATCATGTACTTCAGTTCTGATGTTTATCCATTATCTGTATTCTTTGATTCAATTCCATTGATCATGGATTTTATTATCTTTTAAATCTCATATTAATCATCGATAGTTAAAAAATAAAGTTGTTCACAACCCATCCGATGTTTCCGCTATACCTGGAACCTATAAGTGGTATCAGAGTGGTCACATAATTAATTATAATTATTTAAATATTGTTGACTGATTTACACATTTATTATTGGTTTTAAATTATAATTTAATCATTATTTAATTTGAATTGTTAGTTATATTTTATTTCTCTTTGTTTCTCATAAATATAATCAAATTGATTAATTTTATGAACAAAATAAATTTGAGGATCTCATCTAGAGGTGACAAGGAGTCTGGCCGGATGAAACAAGAGTAAAATCCATGTAACCTAGAGGTACATGCCATGTAATAGTGTTTAATGAACCAAAAATTAATTTATAATTAATTCAAGTCATGTACATTTATTACATGAAATTAATTTAATTATACACCACATGTTGACTAGGCCATCTTGGCGCATGGTCAGCCATAGTACACATCGTGTAACTTTAGCACATGACATGTTGTCTCTTAGTCATAGATGGGTTGTGTATTCTCTTACATGGTCTACATGATTGGTGTCCATGAAACTCATAAACAAAACAGAATGTATCCCATTTATACACCATGTACTCCAACATTTTTCATGGCATGGTTATACACTGAGTCCTTAGGCATGTGCCACAGATAGATGAAGAGAAGAAAAATACATGTCATGTAGCTCCAATGTACATGCCATGTAAATTTACGAAATTAATTAGAATAGAAAATTAATATAATATACTACACAAACCTTATAAACATGTGTTCCATGTGGTCATCAAATTTATAGTACATTCCATGTGATGGGTTTTATATATATAAATGTCTAAGAAATTTCTACGTAATGTTTTCATATGCATATCATGTATATGTCATATTATAGTGATTAATCTAATTTCATTGAAGAATTACATGATACACAAATACCATGTGTTCCATGTGGTCATTAAGTTGATAGTACACACTGTGAAATTGCGTGATAAGTCATGTATGCCACAAGTCGCAAGAGTAAACAGTATACGAGTATAATACACGTTGGGTATTCTGGACGGGTACTCACCATGTTTCCTCCAAGGTAAATTTTGTACAAAATTAATATTAAATAAATTTATTTAATTTTTTTAAAATTATGATGGATGAGAATCTCAAGAAAACTCGAATGAGAATTAAGATAAAATAATTGATTAATTAAAGAATATAATTAATTAATTTGAACAAAATTTATCTTAAATAAGAATGATTTGAATTGAATGTTAATTTTATGAAATGTATAACTTTTTACATGAATGTGGATGATCATGAGATCAGACCACACCTTTGTATGTGATTGGTTTCATTTAATTTATTATTAAATTAAATTTTTGGCATGTGTGTCATCTCTCATCTCATTATGTAGGGACATGTGGGCCTATGGTTTATTTTATATAAACCCCTTAAACAATCTTTTTGTTCCCTCATATATGTAGCATATGTAATGGATGGAGATCCCAAATCAGAGGAAGTGGTTCATGTTTGAAGGCATAGTGAAACCAATCAAAGAGAGATATATAGGTGGACATACACTACTTCAAAACAAGCCTTTAACAATGCTAGCCTTTATCAGTGGTGATAAAGGTTCCCTTTATCAATGCTAAAAAGGCATTGATAAATGATATCATTTATCAATGCTAAAAAAGAACTGATAAAAGGTACCCATTATCAACACTTTTTTGTTTAGTGCTGATAAAGGGTAACCTTTATCAGTTCTTTTCTTTAGTGCTGATAAAAGGTACCCTTTATCAGTACTTTCTTTTAGCGCTGAAAAAGAAACCCTTTATCAACACATTTTTTAGTACTGATAAAGGTCCCAAATAAAATGAAATAATTAAAAAAATAAAAAATAAAAATGGATAAATTAAAAAAAATTAAAATTTTTATCAATTAAATAATTATTGATAAAAATGAATAAATTTAATATACATGTATATAAATTATAAATGTTGATAAATAGTATATATTAAATATAGATATATAAAATGAATAAATTTTATTAATTAAAAAAATTAAAAATGAATAAATTGTAATAATTAAACAAAAAATTAAAAATAAATAAATTAAAAAATAATTTAAAAAATTATTAATGAAACAATTATTCATAAAAATGAATAATTTTAATATATATATATATATATATATATATATTATAAATATTAATAAATAACATATATTAAATATAAATATAGAAAATGAATAAAATATAATAATTAAAAACATGTCAATGTGTTATTCATTTTTAATGGATTTTATACATAATTATTCATTAATAAATTAAATATAGAAATATATTCTCATATATGTTTCTATATATAATTATATATAAATGTATATAATATTTCCTAAAATATGATTTATATAATACAAAATATTTATGCTTTACATTAAATAAGTCATATATTTAGTGAAGAAAGGTTTATATTTAAAAATTAATATTAATTAAAAATACCTATTAATTGCATTGAGTAAAGGACATAATTGAATGTCGTCTGATTTGTCAATTTAACATATATAAAACATGTTTTACATTGATTTCACATACATATATGTAAATAATGCATTTTTATATACAATGCACACACACACACAAATATTTATGCAATTAATTAAATCTTATATAGAAAAACATACACCTAATATTAAGGTAATTTATTAAAATTATAGTATTCATTTTATAATTTCATTATAACATGATACACTGAATATATTATGTTTTTAATAGGTAAATTTTATTTATTTAATTTTAATATTATTACATTTAGGTATTAATTCATTTTTAATATTTTTTAGTTTTTTTGGTAATTTAATCATTTTCTATAATTTGTGTACACACACACACACACACACACTATGTTTTAATATTTTCAATATGTATTCAACTTTATTTTAATATATATTCATATTTTCTTAATAATTTATATTTAATTAATAAAACTTATCTATTTTTTCAATATTTTTAATGTTTACTCATTTTTAATTATTCAATTTCACTCATTTTTAACATGTATGAATTTAAGATTATATATTCATTAATAATGTTAAAAATATATTTGTCAATAAATATTTATAAATAAATATATTTATAAATGTATATTTACAATATTTATAAATTTATATACTTATAACTATAAATAAATATTTTTTTTAAAAAATATTTATATAATTATAAATAAATAAATATATATATATATATATATTTAAATAATTATAAAACTATAATAAATTTATTTAGATAAAGAATATATTTACTATATTTATATTTACATTTATAAATAATTATTATGTATATATATAATTATATAAATATATAATGATATAAATTTATAAATATTATTTTTTAAAAGTATTTATATAATTATAAATAAATAATTACATATTTAAATAATAATATTATTATAATAAATATATTTAAATAATGAATATATTTATTATATTTATATTAATATTCACATATATGTATTAATTATATATATAATTATTTAAATATATATTTGATATAAATATATTTATAATTATAAAATTATAATAAATATATTTAAATAATGGATGTACTTACTATATTTATATTTATATATGTATATATTTATTATATATATATAATTATATATATATATAATGATATAAATATATAAATGTATAAATGTATTTATAAATGTATTTTTACTATTTATAAAAATAAATATTTATAATTATAAATAAAAAAATCAATTTTTTTAAAAAGTATTTATATAATTATATTCTCTCAAAAGATAATGAGATTATTAGCTGAACATATGATGATAAATGAATTCTACGTTCAATGGGTATGATCTTTGAAACAATGCATGCATGTCTAAATGACTTTATACTATTTAACAAGGACCGCAAATCATTTAAAGAATGTCCAAAGTGTGGTACTTCTTGATGCAAGAAGGATAAATCAGATACTATAAAAGTTGTATGGTACTTTCCAATCATTCCAACATTTGGACCCCTATATGGAAGTGAGGAGACTGTAAGGCAATTGATGTGGCATGAAAATACAAGAAATGAAGATGTGAAACTTCATCACCCGACACTCTCCTCAGTGGAAGAGAATTGGCCACAAGTATCATGAATTTTGAAACGATCTGAGAAAAATTTATCTTGCGCTATCTATAGTTGGAGTGGATCCTTTTGGTTTTCACAGTAGCAATTACAATACACATTCGATTGTACTTGTAAATTAAAACTATCCTATGTGGTTATGCATGAAATGAAAATACATTATGTTGTGAATGCTTATATCAGGACAAAAAAATCCAGGTAATGATATTGATGTTTATTTGGTTCTATTGATCTAAGAATTGAAATTATTATGGGATTAATATGTTACATTGTATGATGATTACATAAATAAATATTTCACGTTGAGAGCCAGGTTGTACGGGATGATAAATGACTTTCCTGCTTATAGAAATTTTCTAGGATAAATCATTAAAGGAACTCAAGGGTGTCCCATTTATGAAGAAGGTACAAAGTCAATTAGGTTGAAACATTCATCAAGGACTGTGTTTTTGGGACATTATAGATTTCTATCTTGATGAAATAAGTACTGATCTTGGACAATATCATTTGATGGGAGTTCATAATAATACACAACACTATCTCCAATAACAGGAGATCTACTATTTGAGAAAGTAAAATATATAGACACTGATTTTGGTAAAACTTTTTCAAAAAGACTAGATCTATTTTTTTTTGAATTACCATACTAAAATTGTTTGTACATCATTAATTTTCTTGATGTTAGGCATGTTGAGAAAAATGTATATGATAGTGTCATTAAAATGTTACTAAATGCACTCAAAAAACTAAATGATGTAATTAAGTCTAGGTTGGACATGATTTACGTGGGAATACATGAAGAGTTGGTGCCAGTGAAAGGTGAAAAAATGGTCTTTTATTCCACCAACTACTTACACTCTTTCCAAGCAAGATAGATAACGATTTGGAAACTTTTTTAATGATGTAAAGGTTCCATAGGGGTATTCAATGAATATCAAGAATATCATGTCACTTACTTAAAACCACATGATTATCATGTTTTTATTCAAGATCTAATGCATGTAGCTTTACATTTCATTTTCCCCACAACATCCATCATACATTAACCAAGCTATGTTTCTTTTTCAAAGCTATATATAAAATAGTTATAGACCCAGTGAAATTGGAAACTATGTAAAATGAAATTTCCATCAAATTATGTGAATTGGAAATGTTATTCCCACAAGAATTATTTGATATGACGGTTCACTTTATTATTAACTTAATAAGAGAGATTTGAATATGTGGTTATATACACTATAGATGGATGTACCCCATTGAACGATATATGAGGATTTTTAAAGGGTATTCCAAAAATCAAAGTCATCTAGAAGGTTTTACTGTGGAGAGATATATTATTGATAAAACTGTTGAATTTTGTACAAACTACCTATCCGGTGGGGAAAGCTTTGATCTACGAAAATCTCATCACACTGGGTGGCTTGTGGGTGATGGAATTTATAAAATAGATGTTGTCACAATCACTATTATAGATTGGTATTAGCCACACCTTTATGTTTTTATAACACATTAAAGGTTTCCCCATATGTTAAAACCCACAAAGAAATTCTTATGCATTTGAATCCATCAAGGATTGAAAGATAGATATCAAATTCACATAATGAATAGTTTATAGGATGGTTTATAGACCATATTTTTAAGGATTCAGCTAAAAATATAGATTCAATTTCATAACAACTTCGATTGCTAGCTATAGGAACAAGTTTTCATGTATTATCTTGTAATGGTTATGTAATTAATGGTTATAAGTTCTATACAAATGAACACGATTAATGCAGCACCATGAAAAATAGTAAAGTTAGACTTGTGGATGAAGCGGTTCATGTATCTGGGACCAAGGATATAAATCTAATTTATGCGAATATATCATACTTTGGGGTTATCAAACAAATATAAGAGTTGGATTATAAAACATTACAGGTTCCTATTTTTCAATGCAAGTGGGTTGATAACATGAGTGTTTTTAAAATAGAGGAATTGGGATTCATGAAAGTGGATTTTAGTAAGGAAGGGTACAAAGATGAACCATTTATAGTGGCACCACGGGTAGTATAATTATTTTATGTTTCATATCCCACAAACTGAAAGTGGTCATTTTTTTCGTTATCAACCACAACCATTAAAGGGTCAGATGACAATTGAATTGAGGATGACCCTTTAAATGGGGTATCATAGTCATTTCTTAGTGGTCCCAATGTAGATGGGGTGTTGTATTGTATAGGAGACCACAACGAAGGGATTTTTATACTCAATAGAGGGGTCAAATCTCTTCAACCTTTTAAAAAAAGGTAGTTCAATAATTGGGTTATATTTATTTTTGTAATATACATTGGGTTACATCATATTATTATCTATTCACTGTTGAATTTATGTATTCTAAATTAAATGTTCAACCATTTATGTAGATAATGAATTCTTCATGTGTTGATGTTCCCAATCTTGAAGAACAACAACCTTCTACAAATGCGGATGCTAATGATCTATGAGAACATTATATTGATGATATTGAAGCTGATAAAATGGTATATGATAGACAACCAGTGACCTTGAAAAAATAGGAGCAACGTAGCATGATGATGTTAGAAAAAAATTATTAAAGTGAGATACAAAGTCATCAAATTCGAGTTTGGATAGAATGTTCGTGGCTAGGATGTTAACCCCAATAAGGTCATGTTTAGTAGTTTCATTTGGGTCACCACATGGAAACACATTCTAATTGATATATATTCATGGAAAAATGTTGTTACCATGCTTAAGGCATTAATTTTGGAAGATATTAGAGTAAAATTATGATATACTTTATTTATTTTACTAGAAAAATAATGAAACATTGACTTACTCTTCCCTATACCTCATAGATTTTATTTATTATAGATGAATCTTGAATGTAATTTGTATTAATTATTGATGGAAATGATCACAGATGATTTTTCAAAAAATTTAATGAAGTTTTATCTCAAATATGTTTAAGGTAAAATAAACCCACACCCCCCATAGATGTATGAACTCCTGATAATCTAATAAGTATGGGATGCATTTATTGACCATCTTGAGGAGACATTTTTCCGATACATTGTGGCTGGAGATACATTATTTGAAAATATGTATATTAATAACTTTGATTAAGAACTGTTAATTTATGAAACAACAATTGTGTGATGGAAATATGCAATGGGAAACAAAGCTAATGTACCCCTATGGTAAAGAAAGAATGCAGTTCACTTCACTTGAAAAAATTTGAGACATATTTTAAATCTACCGTAATACTTTTCTGTGAAATGGAAAAAATCATAATTATATTCCTCTATTTATAAGTGGATTGATGAATCAAAATCTAAATCCACTTCCATCCTATATCATGTGCTATGGAAGGAGTCACATGTAAATAAATATGGAATACTAATACATGAAAACACACAAAAAGTGTGGGAATCATGTGTATATATGACATAATAAAAATTTGTTTTTCTTTAAATCAGTATTACATAAAAATTATTAATTATTTTAAAAAAAATTATCCAACATAGGCACATGAATCATCATCAGCTATACTGGATGAACAACTACTATCAGTGCCCTTAAAGTAGCTAGAACTGTATAGATGTGTCAGAGGTGTGGGATTTGGGGTGACACCCCGATCATATTTTGAGAAAAGAAATGAACAGGGGGATAATGATAAAATATTTAAGAGAGGCACAAATGATTAATTTCTCTTAAATAAAATTTTAATTGTCAGTCCTAGTTGCTATAAAATGTTATAGGAAGGAAGAAAAGAGAATAAATAACTCAAGAACAACCACTGAATGATGATCCCCCACCCCACCATCTTTGAGGCCACTTATTCCACTCAAAGAGTTGTCTTATATGAGGAAATCAATATTATCATATTTTTTATGTGAAATTTGAATCAGTAAGACACTGATAACTTTCATGTACTAATATTTTACAGGGTGAAAATGATTGTGATTTATATCTATCAATACCCACCCATCACCTTGTTGTGAGGGTTACTGTGTTCAATATCAAAGAAGATATTAAACTCAAAAAACAACTTCCAATATGTCATGTGTGACTGGGGATTGGTGTACTCATGAGCTGTGTGTTGAGATACCTGTTTCACTTGATGATGTAGATATTCATATTATTGGGAAATCTATTGAAACATTAATAAAATTGTCGTTAGATCTTGTAAAAAACATGTTGACAATGAGGTATGCATTTCTAATTTATTTTTCATGCAAAAACTCTAACAATTAATGAAAAAAGGTCTGAACCGTTGAATGTTATTACAAATAGAAAAAGGAAAGGGGTGAAATAAAGGGTCAAATAAAAATGATATAAAGGATCAACTAACCAATCAAAAATATCTTTAAAAATCACTTATTCCATGTCCGTTCAGTATCTGCATTTACTAACATTGAAGGTTAATGCATATACAAGGTTACAAAGTGGTAGTAATTTCATATTTGATTTTGAAGAAAAAATGTACATAGAGCCCATTACAGACAACATTTCTATTAAGAATGTAAATTAAATACTCAAGTATGAATTTCTATGAGTCTAAATTGTAACTATATACCTGAGGTGTGTTTTCATGATTTGGTTTTCCAATAGATGACCTACTATGTTAATTATGACTACATATAATTCATAATTTTTGCTAGAGCCTATATTGATACTATTTTAAGGTAAAACCCTATGAACATAAATATGGACTCATTAGTCCTAACATCACTTATACACAACTAGCCTCATTGGATTCATATAAAATTTATGCAATAGTGGAAAAAATGTTAATAGTGTTTTAAAGAAAACTTATGGATGTCAAACTCTTCTTATTACCAACGATGCAGGGGTAAAACTCTATAATTTAATTATATCAAATATATTTTCATTTCTTTAATTACTTATTCATTTTTATTTTTTAGGAAACATTGGTTACTCATTTCACTCAATTTTGATACTCAAAAGATTTATTTTTTGGATTCACTGCATGGATACCCAACAAGCTGACCACACATGATGATTTTTTTCAATTTTTAATACACTACGTTCAATGTTTTAGAACTAAACTACAAGTTATATATTTTATAGTATATTTTAATGAGAATTATTTTATGATAGGGTGGTGTACAAATATCATCAAAATCCTGGAATGAGGATAGACCATGAATACAAGGAGCCTATCGACTTCTACAAGTGGATAAGTATTATGGTATATATAATAAGTCTTCACTATCAAAACACACATCAAAATAATTTTTTTCAATTTTTCTACAATTTCTGAAAAAAACCAATGGAATTTTTTTTGGTTATTATTTTTAACAATTTATGAGATATATCATATACCATCAATAAACTAGCATCCCTAAAGAAGAATTTTCAAAGATAATTACTATTTATTTTAAAATATTTATTAATCATTTGTGTATTTATATTTATCCAGTACTACCATGAATTTCTAAAGTCCGCATATTCACAGAGATCATAAATAAATTACTTCACCAAAAAAGGATCTTTCACTAATGTACTATACTCATGCACTTAACAAGGATGATACACTCATGATGATGTAATATTCCTTATATTCTCAAATGAATTCAACATTTTGGTTTATCAAATAGAAATATTTTTAGATAACCTGGAATGTTGAATGAATTATTGGATAAAAAGACACAATGGAATCAACAATACCTTAATCTGATACATGGTATACCCATCATGACACAAATTGTGTGGTTTCAATTTAAAATTGATATTTTATTAATGTATTTTTGCATATTTATGTTTAATTTATTTCTTTATACTATTAATAACATAAGAATTTTTTTCCTATAAAGGTGGATTCTTTTGATTGATTTGGGGAAGTTTTTTTAAAGATAATTTTGCTCATGATATACTGGACTTTGAGGCTAAAACTAAGATAATGGAAATAAGGAAATATGCCAAGAATGTATAAAGACATCATGAAAAGGTGAATTCATACTACTTAGTTAATTTTTTCATCATTTTTTATATTATTTTTAAGTTAATTTCCTTATAATTTTTATATAATATTTATTTAGTTTCTTCACAGATCTTTTGGGAAGTCATATTTTGATTTCAACTATCTATAACAAGATAGAAAATAAAGAACATGTTCCTTTTGGATGGAAGAAAAAACCCCATGCTGCCATAAAGGTGAAGGGTTTCAGGTAGCATGGGGTTTTTTCTTCCATCCAAATAGAACATGCTCACTCTTTTATAAATTTTTTAATATGGTTTAAATCAAAACACACATCACTTACTCAATCAACCGCACCTCAATCTGACACACAATGTGTTTGATATGAGTTGAACTGTATGTCTTTAGTTTAGAATTTCAATTTTAGTTCAAAAAACACATCACATACTCGGAACCAAAAAAACACATTAAAATTATTTTTTATAAATTATGAAAATTATCTATAAGTCATATGTGATGTCTAGAAATCAGCCTCACCTCAATCCGATGCACTGTGTGACCGATATGAATCCAAGTGTGTATTTTTATTTAAAATTGAAATTTTATTAAAAAAACATACTTGACATACTCAAAACCAAAAAAAAAAGAATTCATATTTTTTTATATTGTATTATAATGTTCTATAAGTAATTTGTGACATGTTGGAATTAGCCACACCTTATTCTGATACATGTTGTTCCCAATATGGATTAAAGTGTTTGTTATTAGTTTAAAGTTGACATTTTAGTTTAAAACATGTGACACTTACTAAAAACTGAAAAAACACACTCCTATTTTCTTATTAATTTAGTACAACTATTGATAAGTCATTTATGATGTGTAAGAATCAGTCTCACGTCAAACTGACACACGATGTGACCGGTATGACTCAAAGTGTGTGTGTTTAGTTTAAAATTAACTTTCAGTAAAAAGGACAAGTGATAGATTTAAAACTAAGAAAAAACATTCGTATTAGTTTTATACTTTAGTAAAATGGTCCATAAGTAATTTTTTATATATAGGAATTAGCTGAACCTCAATCCGATGCACGGTGTGACCGGTATGACTCAAAGTGTGTCTTTTTATTTATAATTAACATTATAGTAAAACACAAAAGTGACACACTAAAAACTAAGAAAAAACATTTTTATTATATTGATACATTAGGATAATGGTCTATCAATCATTTTTATGTGTAGGAATTAGTCTCACCTCAATTTGATATGCGGTGTGCCTGGAATGACTCAAAGTGTCCATTATCAGTTTAAAATTGAAATTTTAGTTAAAAGTGTGTGTCAGTCACTGAAAACCAAGAAAACACACTCTTATTATCTTTATAATTTATAGGAACTATTAATAATAAATTATTAATGCGTAGGAATAATTATCATATCAAACCGACACATGATATGGCTGGTATGACACAAAGTGAATGTTTCCAATTTAAAATGAAATTTTAGTTAAAAAGACAAGTGATATACTCAAAATCAATAAAACACATTCTTATCATTTTTATAATTTTTAGAAAAATCTATATGTGAATTTTTTATGTGTAGGAATCAGTCGCACCTCAATCAGATGCATGGTGTGACCAGTATGACTCCAAGTGTGTCTTTTTATTTAAAATTGACATTAATTTTAGTAAAACGGACAAGTGACATGCTCCAAACTGATAAAACACATTCATATTATTTTTATAGTTTAGGAAAATGATCCATAAGTCATTTTTGATGTGTGGGAATCAACCACACTATAATCTGACACATGGTGTTCCCTGTCTGACTCAAAGTATTATTTATCTATTTAAAATACACATTTTAGTTCAAAACATGTGGTACTAACTGAAAACTAAGGAAACATACTCTGATTGTATTGATAATTTAGAAAAAATATATTTATAATTCAGTTTTTATGTGTAGGAATTAGTATCATGTCAAACCAAAACACTATGTGATTGGTATGACTCAAAGTGTGTGTTTTCAATTAAAAATGTCATTTTGGTAAAAACACAAATGACATACCCAAAACTAAGAAAACATATTCATATTTTTTTGATACATTATTAAAATTATCCATCAGTAATTTTTAACATGTAGGAATCAACCACACCACAATCTGACGCATGGTGTGATCAGTATGACTCCAAGTGTGGCTTTTTATTTAAAATTGACATTTTAGTAAAAAAACATAGGTGACATACTCAAAACTATGGAAACACATTCAGTTTGTTTTGATACATTATTAAAACAACACATAAGTCTTTTTTATGTGTAGTAATTATTCGCACCTCAATCCTTTACATGGTGTTCCCGGTATGACTTAAAGTGTCTGTTATCAATATAAAATTGAAATTTTAGTTTAAAACATGTGTCACTCACTGAAAACCAAGAAAATATGTATTTATTGTCTTTATAATTTTTAAAAATAATTTTTAAGTCATTTTTGATATGTTGGAATCAATCGCATGTCAAACTGATATATGATGTGACTGGTATGACTCAAAGTGTGTGTTTTCATCTTAAAATGACATTTTAGATAAAAACATAAGAGACTTGCTCAAAACCAATAAAATTCATTAATATAATTTGTATACTTTAGGAAAATTATTCATAAGTCATTTGGGACATGTAGGAAACAACCACACCTCAATCTGATGCTTGGTGTGACAGGCATGACTCAAGTGTATCTTTTTATTTAAAATTGATATTAATTTTAGTAAAAATGACAATTGACATACTCAAAAAGTGATATAAAACATTCAAATTATTTTTATAATTTAGTAAAACTATCTATATTTTATTTTATATGTGATGTCATCAACCACACCTCAATTCGATTGATGGTGTTCCCGGTATGACTCAAAGCATCCGTTATTAGATTAAAATTGACATTTTAATCCAAAACATTTGGAACTCACTGAAAAATGATAAAATGTTCTTTTATTGTCTTTATAATTTAGTAAAATGATTCATAACTCACTTGTGATGTGTAGGAATCAGTCTCACATCAACCGACATACGGTGTGCCCGGTATGACTCAAAGTGCATGTTTTCAGTTTAAAATGACATTTTAGTAAAAACAAAAGTGACATACTAAAAATTGAGAAAACTCAATTTTATTGTTTTTATACTTTATATCAATAATATATAAGTCATTTTTGACATGTAGAAATCAGTGTCACCTTAATCTGATGCACAATGTCATTAGAATGAATCAAAGTGTGTCTTTTTATTTAAAATTGAAATTTTAGTAAAAAACACAAGTTTCATACCCAAAACTAAGAAAACAAATTTATATTGTTTTTATAATTTAAAAAAATGATTCATAAATCCTTGGTGATGTGTAAGAATTATCTTCACCTCAATCTGATACACGGTGTGCTCGTTATAACTCAAAGTGTCTGTTATCAGTCAAAAATTGACATTTTAGTTCAAAATGTGCGTTACTCAATAAAAATTGAGATAAAACACTCTAATTGTCTTGATAATTTAGGAAAACTATTCATAATTCATTTTTAACATGTAGGAATTAATATCAAAAAAACCGACACATGATGTGATCAGTATGACTGAAAGCGCATGTTTCTCATTTGAAATGACATTTTAGTAAAAAATACAAGTGACATACTCAAAACTAAGAAAATGAATTTTAATTATTTTCATAATTTATTAAAAATATCCATAATTCATTTTTACATATAGGAATCATCCACACATCAATCTGACGCATCGTGTGATTGGTATGACTCCAAGTGTGTCTTTATTTAAAATTGAGATTAATTTTAGTTAAAAGGAAAAATAAAATACTAAAAAAATCAAACACCTTTATATTGTTTTGATACTTTATAAAAAATATCCATAATTCATTTGTGATGTGTAGGAATTATCCGCACCTTAAACTGATACACGGTGGGTATGACTCAAAGTGTTCATTATCAGTCTAAAAATTAAATTTTAGTTCAAAACATGTGCCACTTTTAATTCACTAATAAAAGAGAAAACACACTGTTATTATCTTGATAATTTAGGAAAATTATTGATAAGTAATTTTTCATGTGTAGGAATCAATCTTAAATCAAATTGACTCATGATGTGACAGGTATGACTCAAAGTGTGTGCTTTCAGTTTGAAATGAAATTTTGGTAAAAAACACAAATAACATACTCAAAACCAAAAAAACACATTCGAATTGTTTTGATACTTTATAAAAATGATCTATAAGTTGTTTGTGACATGTAGGATTCAACCGCACCTCAATCCGATGAACAGTGTTACCAATATGACTCTAAGTGTTTCTTTTTAATTTAAAATTGACATTTTAGAAAAAACATAAGTGACATACACAAAATTTAGAAAAATGCATTCATATTATTTTGACACTTTATGATAACTATTCATAAGTTATTTTTAATGTGTAGGAATCATCCACAGCTCAATATGATACACAGTGTGCTCGATATGACTCAAAGTGGTCGTTGTTAGTCTAAAATTGACATTTTAGTTCAAAATATGTGTCACTCATTGAAAACTAAGAAAACATACTCATATTATCTTAATAAATTAGGAAAATGATTCATAAGTCAGTTGTGATGTACATGAATCGGTCTCACATCAAACCGACATACTATGTGACTGGTATGACTCAAAGTGAGTGTTTTCAGTTTAAAATGACATTTTAGTAAAAAAAGTGACATACTCAAAACCAAGAAAATTCATTCATATTATTTTGTTTCTTTAGTACAATAATCCATAAGTAATTTGTGATGTGTATTAATCAAGTATTCCTCAATCCAATACACAGTGTACCCAATATAACTCAAATTTTATGGTTTTAGTTTACAATTGACATTTTATTAATGTATTGTTTCATATTTATGTTTAATTTATTTCATTATAGTATTGCTAACATATGAACTATTTTCTTATACATGTGTATTATTTTGGTTTAGTTGGGCAAGTTTTTTCATCAACTGATACAATGATCGTGCTTTTTTTAGAGTGGGTTGGATGGCAAAGACAATGAAATATTGATGTTTTTTAATTTTTGTGATCGTACATGCTAATTTAATTGTAAAAAACATTATTTGAAATGTCTAGAGTATAGTGTTTTTATGTCTTTGTCATGAAATTTTTATTTTAGTTAAAAATGAATTCTCCATACATAGGCTACTGTTGTAGTGTGTTGTAATTCAAACAAAAAATTGCAGTAGTAGGGAATTTATTAGTGCTAAACTAGCACTAATAAAATACCACATTTATCATCACTTTTTGTAGCATTGATAAGCCCCCCCTTAATTATTCTTAAGACAACAACACTTTTTAGCATTGTTAAAGCCTGTTTTGTGTGCTATTAAAGGGCCGATCTGTGGTTGTGTGTCTTTTCAATTTAAAAAAGACATTTTAGTTAAAAACTTGTTTCACTCATTAAAAACTAAGAAAATGTTCTTGGATCATCTTGATACTTTAGAAACAACAATCAATTAGTCATTTTTGATGTGCACGAATTGACTTCATGACAATCTGATACATGGTGTGACCAGTATGACTCACAATGTGTGTTTTCAATTTAAAAATGATATTTTAGTTAAAAACATGCATCACACATAAAATATAGGCTTGGATATTCTTGATACTTTAGGAAAAAAATCCTTAAGTCATTTTTGACATGTAGGAATCAACTGCACGTCAATCTAACACACGGTGTGACCGATATGACTCAAAGTGTGTGTTTTTATTTAAAATTGACATTTTAGTTCAAAGCACATTTCACAAACTTAAAACTAATCAAATACACTTAGATTGTCTTGAAACGTTAGGATAATGATCCATAAATCATTTTGGATGTGTAGGAATTAACCAAACATAAATGTAACACCTGATGTGCCCGATATGACTCAAAGATAATGTTTTTAGTTTAAAATTGATGCTTTAGTTAAAAAAATACATCACATACTTAAAATATAATAAATAATCCCAGATTGTCTTGATAATTTAAAACAATAACCCATAAATCATTTGTGATGTGTTGAAATTAACTACACATTAATCTGACAAAGAGTGTGCCCGGTATGACTCGAAATGTATATTTTCAGTTTAAAAATAACATTTTATTAATTTATTTTTTTCATATTTATGTTTAATTTATTTTTTTATAGTATTATTAACAAAATAAATTTTTTATATAAGTGCATTCTTTTTTTTTGAGTTGATATGGTTTTTTTGGAAACTGGTAGCATGATTAGACTCTTTTGAGAGGAGGTAAGAGGTCAAAGATAATAGAACATTAATGTTTTTGAATTTATTGATTATATTATATATTATATATTAGGTTCTTATGGTTACAATTACATTTAAATACACACACACACACACACACCTCACACAAAGGCTAGAATGGAAGGCCATAGCCCCCCCAAGGAGATATCCCACCCATCAAGCCTTATTTAATTAGTATATGGCTCGTAGGCCTAGTAGGTATGAAGTCCATTACATGGCCCATAATCCCAGTGGACATAAAATTCCATTACATGGCCCTCAAAGCCCAAATTCTTGACGTTTGTGATAAATTGTATGAATTGATGTAATTTTAAAAACCAATGTTTGAAAGTTTGTAATAGATTGTTTTTTATTGTATTTGTGATGTAAATTTAATTGAAATTAAATTTTGTATTTCTTGTTGTATTGTGCTGTAATTTTTACCACATGCATGCAAAATTACTTTTATCATCATTAGGAATAACATTGATAGAGGGACCTCTTTATTAGCGCTAAACTGGCATCAATAAAGGATCCCCTTTATCAGTGTTTTTTAGCACTGATTGAAGTCGTCAGATTTTAAAGTCACATACAAAATCAGTGTGTTTTAAGCACTGATGAAAGATATTTCTATCGATGTTAAGGCTCATATGTATGATGTTGATAATTAAAAGTGTAAGAATATCCTTAAATCTTCTTGTCCAGTATTATAAATTTTTTATGACAACATTATTATAAAAGTTTATAGAATTTATTTTTTCAATATTTATAAAAAAAATTATTTTCAAAATTGTACCTCCAAACAAACCATACATAAAGAACAAGAATATCACCTCCCACCCAACATAAACTCCTTTAGTTTTTTTACATTTTCTGAAAAAAAAATCAAATGATTCCAGGTCAATTTTTAAAAAAAATATATATTTGAAGGATGGAAATGTCTCTGCCGCATTTGGTTTTTTTCTAAATCCAAAGGCAGCAAGAGTCATTCCGCCTTTTCCAAAATGAAAAAAATCTTCTTTTAAATATACATGTTGGCATATTTTATTTTTTAATTTTTTTGTTTTTTTTATGTGTGTGTATATATATATATATATAACAAAAAAATCAAAAGAATTTATCATCTATTTTATATCTAGTATTACTGCCA
The DNA here is from genome assembly GCA_963277665.1 of Viscum album. Taxonomy (NCBI): domain Eukaryota; kingdom Viridiplantae; phylum Streptophyta; class Magnoliopsida; order Santalales; family Viscaceae; genus Viscum; species Viscum album. Next base: position 1,695,591,145 of record OY728153.1, read on the forward strand.
TTAAATCAGTATGAAATTCTGACAAAAACCACCACAGAGGGCCCCCTTTTATAAGAGGGCTTGCCCTGAAAATCATTCTGGATTTCTGATTTGTGATTCAGGTTCTCCCTTTTATGCTCAGAATTAATATTATACTATTATTAATCATATTTAATCAATTAATAATAAATATTAATTACTAATAAATAATAATTAACTATTAATCTTTAATACTAAATATTAATAATTAACTAATTTTTATTATTTTTATTTTAAACAATATTAATTAATACTATTAATTACTATTTAATAATATTATTAAACTAATTCATTTCTAAATTTTTAATAATAAATAATAGATTTTAATTAATTAGAAATTAAATAATATATAATTAATAAAAAATAATATTAATAATAACTAAATAAAAAATAATGAATATATAATGTATAATAATAATAATGATGATGATGACGGAGCACGGGGGGTCTTCGCTGCGTGGAAGAAAACTATGCACATGGTGATGATGATATGCCTTGTATTAAGGGCGATCTAGTTTCAAAGAGTCCTGATATTCCTAGGCATAAGGATTTATTCTCTCTCTGTGTGTCACCTAGGAAGATTTCTATGGACCTGCAACCACCGGAGGCTTCTAGTTTTAGAAAAAACTTTTCTGAGGTAGTGGGATCTGCGTCGAATATTGCCTTCCCAGATTTTGGGTCTCCTTCGCCTAGAATGGTCATTAAGAAAGGGATAATGGCTCATGTATCAACCAATTAGGAGGTCATAGTGGGAAGGTTAAGGATATTCAAATTCTCAATAATAGCACGTGTCTTGACACCAAAAGGTGAGCGAATGTGGAGCTTCAATGAATTGTTTGATAGAATTTCCATGGTTTGGGGTTTTGGTGACTGGAAGATTACCTCAATGGGGAGAGGATACTTTCACATTATATTCCCCTATGATGAACATAAGAGGAGGGAATGGAGTTTTGGATCTATTTCTCTGAATCCTAGAATCTTAAGAGTTCAAGAATGGGATCAGAATTTTGATCCCTTTAGTGTTAAGAACACACATACATAGGTGTGTATTTGTATCTTCAAGATCAACCGGCATTATTGGCATCTCTGGATTCTTTAGGACATTGCATCTTCGGTTGGAAATCTGATTCGAATTGATAAGAAAACTGAAAATACAAGATATGGTCCCTTTTCAAGGGTACTTGTTAAAGTTGATATGGCTAGTACCTTGGTGTAGGAGGTGGTCCTCACCATAAGGGATGATAGGTTTAATTTGGGCATTGTCTATGAAAGAAAGCCAAAATTCTGTGGTAGGTACTTGGTCTTTGGACATCTTATCTATGAATCTAACAGATCCAAGGTATGTTCAATTTGCAATATTAAAGGGCATGATAAATCATCATGTCTAAGATGTCTGGATAGTGGGCATGAGAATGCAGACCCCAGTTCTAGTTCAGATGGTCAATCTGATAAGCAATCCTCTCAAGTTCCACAGTCCTCTGGGAGGGTAACTGAGGAGGCTATTGGACTGTATCCTGACCTGGCTTCCTTGATTGACATTGTTGCGCTGGAAATGGATAACAATGAGATTCTTATTCAACATTCTCATAACTCTTACACCATGGTTGGCATGTAGGACATATGTAATGACACAACTATTTTGGATCAGAGGCTTAATGAGGATGGATTCTCTAATGAATGCGACACTAATGAGGAGAATCAATCTCCATAAGTGTCAAATGTGAAGGCATGTCCTGAACCAGTAAGGGACTGCATTTCCTCTGAAGTGATCATTGAGAAGCAGCAGGAGGCTCTGGATGCTATTGAGATAGTGATGTTGTCTTATGTTCCAGACTCCTAGTTGGATGAAAATGCTCTTGGGAAGGTGGACATACTACAGGGTGATCAGGCACCCTTGGTCCCTGTGCAGGTATCTCCTGGCTCCTTTCCTGCGGAAGGGGCTGTTATTTTGGAGCAACCTTTTCTTTATGTTCCCCCTAGGAAGTTGGATAGGAGAAGAATCCCTAAAGAGTCATGCATGCGTCTTGAGCCATCACCCAATATGTTTATACCTCTCAGTGGCAAGCTTAGGTCTAATGATAATTCTGAAGGCCCCTCTCTTCTTGAGAAGAATGATGAGCATCCTCATGTTCAGGCTGAGAAAGGAAAAGTCAAGGAGAAAGGTAAGGAATCTCAACACAACTCTATGAAGGCAGGAGGGCCTCAAACTAGAGTCAAGTTAGATCTTCTTAAATGAGGATTATCTTTTAGAATTGCCATGGGATTGGGAACCCTCCTACGGTCAAAGCCCTTCGGTACTTTCTTGTGACCAAAAAACCTTTATTCTTTGGAATTGGTGATATAAGTATGTAGATTTAAAATTGGAAATATTTTAAATGGTTCTCGATTGGATACTCCCCAGTCTCACAACATGTGAATGACAAAGGGGCTGAAGATCTCTGGGTTTTTAATCATGAGTGTGTTCTTATTCAGTCTTGTATTTCTCATCAGAAGGGTGCTATGGTTAAACTGGTTATGCAAGGGGTTCCCCTCTATGTGTCCTTTGTTTATGCATCTAATTCATACTTAAAATAAGAGAGTTATAGAAGGAATTGTTTGATTTTTATGGTAAAATCTCTCACAGCTGGATGGTGTTGGGTTATTTTAATGTTGTCTTTATACTGGAGGAAAAAACTAGTGAGAGTTTTAATAGGTTGGCTGCATATGACTTTTCTTCCTGCATTGACTAGTGTAATCTGTCTGAAGTTCCTATTGTGGGTGGTGATTATACCTATCAGGTACACCATCAATGGGAGGTAAGCTAGTAAACTTGATCGATGCTTGGACCATATTGATGAAGTGTATGATCCTTTGAGAATATATGGACTCATCTTACCAAAATATCACTTGGATCATAATCTCATTCTGATTGACATATGTACTGGAAATTTTTGGTCCTCCCCTTTGTCGTTTAGATTTAAAAATGCATGGTTGGTTATGCTTGGATGTAGAGCGGTGGTCCTTGATTCTTGGAAGGATGTTATATATGGCAGCCCATTATTTGTTCTGGCCAACAAGCTTAAGATTTTCAAAATAATGGTTAGGGAATGGGGTAGGTCTTCTTTCTCTAGTCTGGAAAATGACATTAAAATGGCTGATCAGGTCTTACTCCAATTCCAAAATGATTACCAACAACAGAATTCCCCCTCTAGGGATGAGGTTCAAGCTTATTCTAAGCTTGATGATCGGTTTAACCATCAGGAAAGGATTGATAAGAATAATTATAATGTTAGATAGTTGCAAGAGGGGATAGGAACTCTAAGTTCTTTCAATGCCTTCATAGAGAAAGAAGGATTCACATAGGTTTAAACTCACTTGAAATTGATGGAAGTCTATACAATTCGGAATTGGAAATTTCACATGTTGTGGTCAACTACTTTGAAGGTCTTTATTTAGGTGACAATGAGGATACTTCTCTCAAATTACTTGACAACATTTCTCCAACTGTTGATGATCAGCAGAACAAGATGTTGACTATCATTCCCTTGGAGGGTGAAATCAAGGATGCTCTCTTCTCCCTTAATATTGAAAGTGTGGAAGGTCCAGATGGATTCAAAAATAAATTTTTTATGTTCAATTGGGATATTGTTCGACAAGATGTCATTAGTGCTGTTAGAGATTTTTTCACTAATGATTCAATTCCATATGGTTTGAATGCCTACTTTATTGACTTAATACCAAAGGAGGATAATGCTCTGAATATCAAGGAATTTTGACTGGTTTCCATAGAAAATACCATTCCCAAAATCATTATAAAAATCATTACATTGAGATTAGAGACCATTTCCAGGAGGGTTATTACTCCCAAATAGTCTGATTTTGTCCTAGGAAGAAGCATTCAAAATTGTCTTTTCACTTCTGAATGTGTTAACATCATGAGGAAGCGGGTCAAGGATGGGTGTTTTTCTCTTAAGATGAATATTTCGAAAGCCTTTGACACTATCAAGTGGAATTTCATTTTCTCTATTTTGAAGAAACATGGTATAGGAAACCCTTTCATCAAGCTTGTTAGTGCTATCTTCATGAGTTCTCGCCTTTCTGTACTTATTAATGTATCCCCAACGAGGTATTTTCCTTGCTTCAGAGGTGTTAGGCAAGGGGATCCTCTTTCTGGGATTATTTTTTCTATGGCTGAGGACTACTTGAGTGTTTGTATTAATTATTTGGTTCAGTATGGTCTTTATAAGAAGCTTAGCGTTGGAAGGAACATTTTCTCTCTGTCACGTCTTTTCTATGCTGATTATATATTGATGTTTGGATAGGCTGACAGAGGCACTGTTTATTCTATCCAAAGTATTTTTTCTCACTATGCAAAGGTTTCAGGACAAGTGATAAGCTGGAATAAGTCCTTTGTGTTTTTTTGGAATGGTATGACTCTTCATAAGAAAAATAAAATTATTAGAATGCTTGGAGTAAAAAAAAGGAACTTTTCCTTTTACCTATCTGGGGGTACCATTATTTTGGGGTAGGGTGAAAATAATTCATCTTGAGAACATATCCTCTAAAATCATTGCTCAGCATGCCACATGGAAAGGAAAGAATATGTCCCTAGCTGGGAGGGTTTGTATCATTAATTCGGTCATCACATCAATGTTTGTATATGAGTTCTCCATTTATAGATGGCCTAGAAATATACTTAAGGAGTTTCATGTGCTTATTATGAACTTTATATGGAAATGATCAATCTATGAATGGAAGCTGATCACTATGGCTTGGAAATACTGTACAAAACCCATTGATATGGGAGGCTTGGGTATTAAAGATCTTATGACTTTCAATGATGCTCTACTGTGTAAATTCTCTTGGAACCTTTTGAGTTCCGAAGACATGTCTCTGGAATATCTCAATCATAGGTTTCTTCACAAGCTGCAAAGTGGATATTCATTGCATGTCTTCACATCCACTTATTCTACCCTCAAGTATGTTTATAATCAGATTATGACCTTCTCACAATGGCTGGTTTTTAAATAGTCCCATTTGAATGTTTGGTCCAATACATGGCTTGGTGGACCCTTAAATAATGTGATGAATGTGCCCCTTACCATGCAGCAACTTACGGTTGCGGATGCACTTGTATCAGATGAGTTCAATGGATGTATTCCTATGGATACGAAACTAAAAATACATCTCTATGTCTTCACTGATTCTAAAATTTTAATTTGGACCCCCAACTCCAATGTTTTCTTCTCTTTAAGGGAGTTTTATAGGAATTTGTGTGATAGAATTTCCTGCACTCCTGCTTGGCTGAAAATGTTCAGCACTGCCTTTATTTCTCCCTTTTGTTACATGCTTATATGGAGGTTGTGGAAGGGGCGACGTCCAACACAAGCGCTTCTTCAGAGATCGGGATTAAATATTGCCTCAATTTGCTACCTATGCTTGCAGGAGGAAGAATCTATTACTCATACTTTTATATATTGCAGTTTTCCTGTAGGTTTTCGTTACATCTGCAGGAGGTGTTTGGCATCCATATTTCTATGAACAGCTATGAGGATCTTCTAAAGTCTATTCAGGGTGCTCAGCTGAGTGAGCAAGTTGGTGCTATGCTCCTCACCGCCACTGCTAATGATTTCTGGATTATATGGAAGGCACGAAATGGTGCTGCCTTTGAGGGCCAATGCCCCTCTTTTCAGGCTAAATTGCGTTCCATATATAGGGCTGTTTTGACAGAATCCAAGTTGCATCATTGTACAATAAAAAATGAACTCTCTGATTTGATTATTATGAAAACCTTTGGTGTCACAGGGAGAGCCAGGAAACCTATTTTCCTTAATTCCATCGGATGGATCCCACCGATCCCAAGATGGTTGAAGGTGAATGTGGATGGGGCAGCATCAGGTGCACCTGGTCCCTCAAAATGTGGTGGTGTCTTCCACACTTACTGAGGTTTCATTAAGGGTTGCTTCTTCCATTACACTAGACACATTACAACTATTGAGGCTGAGTTGTGGGCTATGATTAAAGTGATCAGGTATGCCACTCATTATGGTTGGAGACATCTTTGGGTAGAATCTGACTCCACCACTACTGTGCACATACTCAAGGCTCGTTCTAGATCTATCCCATGGAAAATCCTTCCCTTCTGGATTGAATACCTTCAGATGATTGAGAACATCCACCTGGATGTCACTCATGTTTACAGAGAGGCCAATCAGGTTGCGGACGCTCTATCAAAGAGGTCAATTCTAGAGGTTTCCTCGGGCTGGTCTTTTGTTATTCCTAAGTTCTATTCTCGCCTTGTTGATTTGGATGCGCATGGTTCTTATTATTCCCGTCTCTATAAACCACCTGCTCTGCCACTTTCTCAGGTTTTTTAATAATTTTTTTAGGATTAGGCATGCCTGGATCCTAAACCTGTTTGCACTATAATAATAATAATTAATATTAATTAATAATTAAGAATACTTTTAAATATTTATTAGTAATTAATATTAATTACCAACATTATTTAGTTAAATATTAATAATTTAATAATAATTAATTAATAATTAATATTTAAATAATTTAATCATTATTAATAATATTTAGTAACTAAATAATATTTTTAAATATTTATTAGTAATCGTATAATAATAATAATTATTAATTCATAATTAATTAATTAGTTAATTTTTACTTAATATTATTAGTAAGTAATTACATATTGTATAATTATTAATTACTAGGAAAGTTCAGGTATCAAGCGTGCCCGACCCTAAAAATTTATTGAAACTAATTAATTAATAACTAATGATTATATTATTATTTTTAATAATTAGTTACTAAATAATAATTTTAAATATTTATTAGTAGTTAACAATATTTAGTAATTAATATTTATTAGAAATTGACATTATTAAATATTAAATCATATTATTTAATTAATATTTATAAGTAATTAATATTTATTAGAAACAATTAGTTAATTAAATAATACAGATATAATAATAATTAATTAATAATTATTAATTTAATCATTTAATAATTATTATTAATATTTAGTAACTAAATAATAATTTTAAATATTTATTAGTAATTTGTTAATAATAATTATTAATATTGATTAATAAATCAATATTTAATTAATAATTAATTAGTTAATTAGTAAGTACTATTTTTAATAAGTAATCAAATATTTCTTAGTAATTGTAAATCATATTATTTAATTAATATTTATTAGATATTATTATTGATATTTCCAAAAAAGTAATTAATATTAATTAGTAATTAATATTAATTAGAAACAATTAGTTAATTAATTAATAATAATATAATAATAATAAATTAACTATTAGTAATTTAATAATTTAATAATAATTATTATTATTTAGTAACTAAATAATTATTTTAAATATTTATTAGCGATTGTTTAATAAGAATGACAATATTTAATAATTAATTAATAATTAATTAGTAAATTAGGAATTACTTTTTCTAATAAGTAATTAAATAATTCTTAATTACTAATTGATTAATAATTAGTAACTATTAGAAATTTATTAGTAATTAATAATATTTTTTAATATTTTTAAAATATTAATAATATAAATAAGTTAATTATTAGTATTTAGTGGTAAATATTAATAGTTGATTATTATTTTTTAGTAATTAATATTTATTAGTGATTGATTAAAATTATTAATAATGATATATTTTGAATTATCCATAGGAAAGGGAGAACCTGAACCCGACATTGAAAATCCAAAATGATTTTCAAAGAAATACCTCTTATAAAAGGGGGTTCTGTGTGATAGTTTTTGTTATAATTTCATACTCCTTTAATGATAGTAATGCTAAATATAAAATAGTAAATCAACCTGAAATTTTTTGTTATATATATATACACAAATAAAACAAAATAAAATAAAAATATTCAAACATATATATTTAAAATAAGATTTTTTTTCTATTTCTTGCAAAGGTGCCAAAGGCATAAATACTTTTGTCCTAAATTCCTTATAAAGGCTCCTAGGCCATTGCTGACTTTGGTCGGAGAAAAATACTTCAAAGTCGGTAGAAACCTTTTTATTTTTCAGATATTTTTTTCAATTTCTTTTGACTTGGGCTCATTTGATTTTTTTTTAATTGAAAAAAAGACTCCAACCTCCTTCAATATGCCATCAATGATGGCATGAAGAACTAAACATGCAATATTAGAAGGTAAAAACTTGTATCATTAATGAAACAAAAATGGCCATTCGAAGTCCATCAGTTAAATCGAATTCAGGAAGGGTGTGGGCGGAGAGAGGGAGTGGAACGGGGCACATCAAAGAGCATCTTCAGAGTCGCCTTCACCAAACCCCCCAGCCACATTTTCCCTGGGAGCACTACGGTGGCTGTGTCGCCCATCTCTATCAAACTATGTGACCATGGAGTCTTCTGGAAATGACTCCATGGCGAGTCTTGGAGATTGAAAGCACTACCAGAAAAATAGTTTTTCCCAGCGCCAACCTTTATCAGCGCTAATGAAAAAGCACTAATAAAGGGGGTGCCTTTATCAGAGCTTTTAAAAGCACTGATAAAGGGTCAACTTCAAAAAAAAATTAATTAAAAATAATATATAAATATATAAATATAGTTATATTGATATAAATATAATATATAATTTTTAAATATATTTTATATAAGTATAAATATACATTTACCCATAATATACTTAATATATAAGATATTTACTGAAAATGGCTTATAAAAAAATTAAAAAAACTATTTTTAATGAATAATTTGCTAATTATAATGGAGTAATAGTCATTTAATAACAATTTGAATATTTAAAAAAAATAAAAAAAAAGATCCAAAATATGTTGAAAACGCAACTCGAACTTCAAACAACCATAAATTTTGATCCGGGTGTCTGTTTGAGCTCTACCACATATCAAATAGAATCCTGCGACGAGCTTTATGTCTCTATATTTGGGGAGAACCCGGGTCAAGGTTTTTTTGAGGCCAAAAAAGGCCCATAAGGCCTCCAAAACTGAGTTTTTAGTCAGGTAACCCTGATTTTTTAACAATTTTGGATTTTTAGCCTTGTTTTAGGGGGTTTTATTGGATTTTTTTGTGGGGAATGAATTTATTCCAAGGTATTACATTCATATTGATATTATGTCTTTGAAATTTCATCGTTTTTTATAATTCACTTCTATTTATAATCAAATATATAACAATATATACATATTTTTTATATATTCACACATAAAAATTTAATTATAAATATAAATAATAAAATTTATTTATATATAAAATATATTAGCTTTATCTAAATAATAACTAATATCCATTTTATTTAAAATAGAAATATATGAATATTTATATACCTATATATTAATCTAACTATATATATATATATATATTAATCTAACTATATATATATATATTAATATAACTACATATATATAATAGTATTACTATAAATATGTATATTAATATCACTATAAATATATATATTAATATCACTATAAATATATATATTAATATCACTATAAATATATATATTAATATAACAATATATATATTAATATAAATATATATTACTATTCGAATAAATATAACTATATATATATATAGATATATATTAATATAACTATATATATATTAATATGACTATATATATTAATATAACTATATATATATATTAATATAAATATGTATTACTATAAGAATAAATATAACTAAATATATATATATATAAATAGAGATATATATTAATATAACTATATATATATTATAATATAACTATATATATTAATATAAATATATATTACTATACGAATAAATATAACTAAATATATAAATATATATATATAGAGACATAATTAATTGGAAAAAAATCAAAATAGAGGAGTGGTAAGGGCTTAGGCGCACAGGGGGGAGGTCTCAAGTTCAAATCCTGGTGGAAGTAGGGGAGCACACGCATGGGGGAATATTGGAGCAAGTGTTGTTAAAGGGTGGAGGGGGTGCGTGGGGCGCTGTAGGGGGGTGGAAAAGTGCTGTAAAAGGGGGGCTCAAGCGCTATAAAATCCCCCCCGATTTGCAGTATTTTTTTAATTTTTTTTAATTTTTTTAATTTTTTTAATTTTTTTAATTTTTTAATTTTTTTTACCTTTTATCAGTGCTTTTAAAAAAGCACTGATAAAAGGGGTCCTTTATCAGTGCTAAAACAAAAGCGCTGATAAAGGAAACACTAATAAAGGTGTCTTTTATCAATGCTAAAACCAAGCGCTGATAAAGGACCCTTTTATCAGCGCTTTGTTTTAGTGATGATAAAAGACCCCTTTTATCAGCACTTTTTTTAGCACTGATAAAAGGGGACTTTATCAGTGCTTTTTGGAGTGCTGATAAAGGGGACCCCCCTTTATCTTCACCGGAATTAATAGCACTTTTCTAGCGCTGTTAAAGTCCATTTTTAGAACTGATAAAAGCCGTATTTGTAGTAGTGAAGCCTCCCAAAAAACATCAATCTTCTCATCATCCCACACTTTGTAGATTGTTGGTGGAAGTCCATTTGCAGGATGGTGGCCACCTCCCTCCTTTGTCAAAGGGGGGGATGGTGGTGGTAGGTGGTGGGTGGCCAAACCCCACCAACTTCATCCAATGAGAGAAAGGAAGGGGGAGAGGTAGCCTATATAAATGGCTACTCCCATCAGCTTCAGCATCAATTGTTGCTTCAATATCTCATCACTGGTTATCATATTTTTGCGGTATTTTGTGACACTGTTTTCCCATTCATTCAAGAGAAAAATATTCTGAGTGTTTTCTCCTTATAATATTGAGGGAGTGTGTATCCACTTTTACCCCATAACAATCCTTCTATTTGCCTGTGGTTTTTTACCCCTTCCATTTGGGGGTTTTTCCACATTACATATGATGTTCATTTATTTTTCTAAATTTTGCACTTTGTTTTATCTCGTGATTATCGCTGCACCGGTGGGCCAATCATTTACATTCCTAACAAGTGGTATCAGAGGCAAGGTTCTGGCCCAGTGTTGTTCACGTTTTTGGGAATTAATAATTCTCATAAATTTGAGTATGCTCAGTGATTGTAACTCCTGTTTATCTATCACATCAGAAAAAATTTATTGATATTATTAAATACACCATTGTGAAATGGAGGAGGTTCTGGACTGACGACGTGTCTAGATGGCGGTGAAATTTGAGATCAAAAAATTCAACGGGAATAATTTTTCTTTTTGAAAAATGAGGATGCAGGCAGTGCTGCTGAAGGATAATTGTGTTGGAGTTGGTGGTCCAGAACCAACTACTTTGTACTTTATTCATTAAATAAAATCCTTATCTCATCTTGATTTTTCTTCTCCGTGACATGTCATGTGATAATTTCTTAAGTACAGCTGTTGCATTAAAGGGTCGTAGCGGATCCCTGCTATGATGAGAACCCGGAAGTGCCATCACACTATTCTTGAATGTATGTTCTATGGCCGGATGATATTATTTAAGGGACACAAATAGTACAGGTCATTAGGGGTGAGGACTCATAAAACTTTAAGGCACCTTCTCATGGTGTGCGCCCTTGGTAATATCCAGGAGGATATTATGAGAACGAGACCCGCCAATAGGAAATCCACATTTCATAGTGTCATTGGATATTCCTATCCACGGACGTGTGTATTGGTCCTTAGACTTTAAGATTATTATTAATGGGTATTACAAATCGTGCGCTTAGATGTATTGAAGAAAACTGTGACAACACACTGTTCGCAGTGAGGTAGGATACGTTGGGTGCGTCACGAGTAATACCACATTAATAGATAATGCGAGAAATGATTTTTCCCTTCTGTTCCATAATAAAAGTAGATATCTCATTCCCTTTGATGGAATTGATACAGCCTAAATAAATCCATGGACATGGTAAGGTATGGGCAAGTTAAATTCCGGGAAGTCAAAGAAAGAATAATCAAGCACATGGGTTGATGGCACTAGTATGCAACCTGCTTGATTGAAGATATCAAAAAAAGGTATTATATTACATGGTAAGCATTCGTAGGAGGTGACACATCATTGCGGTGTTAACTTCTTTCTCTATGGGTTCCTTGGAATGTTGCTAGATGTTAACCTTGGACTTTAGGCAGGCCCAGCCTAATGCCACTGAGAAAGAGGCCTAGAGGGTCACACACTAAGTGTGTCCATGTATCTTAGTTAAATATTAATTTAACAAGTTGAATAAATATTATTCCCGATTGTGGTTTAATAATTATTCAAGGATGTCTGATCGCATTTATTTCAACACTAGTTATTCGAGAGAATATATTGTGGGCGAAATAATATATATTTATTAGCGAGTAATGCAGTTACATTTATTTAAGAAATAAATAGCCATTACTCAAGGTCTAATAAATATGGTGGAGGAAAATAAATAAAACTGAAAAAATAAAAGTACACACCGTGTATATTTATATATACACACCATGTAGTTTATTTTTCCATGATTCGTTAGAAAATATTGTTTATTTAATTAAATGATATTAAATGTAATATGTTGGACGCATGTCAAGTAATAATGATGGTCAATTGTCATTATTAGGACATGGGGTATTGCTAAGAATTAAATGAAATGATTAAATTCTTATGAGAAATTAATTTATTTTATTATTACAGGTATTATAAATCCTAATTACATTATTCTCAAAAAGGTTATCCATTTTGGTTGTGCACAACGGATTAGAAATACTCTCAATCCAAGAGAGAATTCCCTTTCCACCAAGAACGCTTTCAAGTTACGAAAGCAAGATCCTCCACCGGATCAAGGCGATCGAAGACGGACATCGCAAGCGAAGGATCTTCCGCGCTAGCACCCGGAGTTCCCTTCGGTGACGTCTAGAGATATGTGGCACACGTGTGGATCACCGCTAGAGTAATCCTACACTTGGATTCTCCGATGCAATGACGGATCACAGGATCGTGACCGGAGACACCAACGAAGAAAGAATTCCATCGAGGTAATTCTTATGAATTAATTAAATTAATTATAACCAACATATGAAGATCCTATCTCAAGGGTTCTGGGACTCTTATTTTCTTTTTCATTCTTCGTTCTATTCCAGAGATCTGGTGTTTTATATCGTGAAGGATCTCAGATTAAACGTCATTTAACGCTAAAATTAAAGTTTGGAAAACCCTTCCAACGCGCTTCCACTGCGCCCGGAACCTACAAGTGGTATCAAAGGGGTCATATCGTTGATTATTTTTATTTAGTTTTTCGCTGGTAATTTATGCATTTAATAATTTAGTTATTTCAATTCAAGTTTAATTGTTCTGGAAATCTGAATATCGAGATCTATTCCTCCTCCCTCGTTTCTCGTTCACCTCACAGAAACAAATTTTTCTTTTAATTTTGATTAAAATAAAATAGAGGAACTCATCTGGAGGAGCCAAACGTTTCTGGCTGTATAACACCAGAATACACGGTGTGTATTCAGAAGTACATGCCGTGTAGTCTAGCTTCAGTGCATTGACTGATCCGCCAAATCAGGCCATGTATTGGATTCTTTCTAAGAATTTAGGACACCGTGTGTTGACCAGAAACAGGTGGCACACGGTTTCCAGAATACACGCCGTGTGGTCCAATGAACACGGCGTGTAGTCCCTTTGGGTTAGGGTTGGGTCGTGTACTCCGTACATGGCCTGCCCGGCTGCAAACCGTGTAAAGCGGAAACTACACGGCGTGTGTCCCACTAGACACGCCGTGTACTCCAAAAATTTCCGAAGTACATTAACACGCCCTGTCCCCGGGCGTGTACTTCATATGGACGGTGAAGAAAAAGTACACGCTGTGTAGCCGGAACTACACACCGTATACTCACCCAAATTACGCAGATTTATTAAAATTTATTATTATATTATACAAACCCTTGAGAGGTGTACCATGGTGCAGGCGTAAAGCTGAGGCACAACACGTGATAGGTGTTTTATATATATGTGTTTAATTTAACATCTGCATAATAAATGGGAATTCACCGGTTTGCCTCCAAGGTACAAGTTACGTACAAGGATAATTTTAAATGAATTTATTTTTTTAAAATTATGATGGATGAGAATCTCAAGGAAATTCAAAAAAGGGATTCAAGATAAAAGGATTGATTAATTAAAGAAAATTAATTGATTCGAGCGTGATTTATCTTAAACAAGAATGATTAAATAATTTAATGCTAGTTTTATTTATGCGTAAATATTGTTGCATGTATGGATGATCATGAGCTAGACCGAGACCTTTGTATGTGAATGGTTTCTTTTAATTTATTTATTTAAATTAAATTTGTTGGCCTGCGAGTCATCTCCTCATTAATATGTAGGGCCTGTGCGCCCAAGGATTCTTTTATGTAAAAACCCCTTTTACCCCTCACCTGCGTGTGAGATAAATGCATATGTAATGGATGGAGCTCCCAAGCTAGTGGAGGTGGCTCAAGTCAGGAGCCATGGTGAAACCAATCCAAGGAGATACAAAGGTGGACAGGTGGAAAGCTGTAAACACGAACCTGAAAGGTTCAAGGTGTTTCTCCCCTAGGTCTTGGGTTAGTTTATCAACCGCTAGATAAACTAACCAATAGAAAAGCCCATGATCATACCATTTATTTTATTTCTGTCAGTTGCATGGTTTATTTATTGTGGATGTGTTGTCACGATCACATAATTAATGAATTAAACGAGCATGCAAGATGGAACTAAAATAAAACCGGCTTATACGTAAATATTATCTTAGACATGGTTAATCACTTAAGTATATCCCACTTAATATTAACAAGCATATAATCAAAGATAATAAAATGGAAATTTACGTATAAGGATAAAATCCCTCAAAATAAATATTAATTCGGCATAGCCTTCCATAATCTTGGTTATAATCGAACCATAGTTCAAAGTTCTTGACCAACCCTAGTTGGGGTGCTTTCAATTATCGGGGAATTCTAATTCAAGGTTTTGGGTTGACTTGACTTGGTTCGCATCAAGGGTTGACTGCCACAGCAGGACTTGGTGTGACCAAGAGGCAAAGGTTGAGGAAATCCAAAAAGGGGTTTCAGGATTGGGGAGTCCACTCAGCAGATCAACGAGCTGCGAGTTAATGTAGTTGGCATTTGAAATGCCTACCTAAAACTCTTCATGTTGCTTGACCAACCCTAGTTGGGGTAACGTGAAGGGCAATATGGATCCTTGCCACTAGAATATTCATGCAACAGAATATTCCGATGTCAATGGTGAGGACTATTGGATTTCGATAAAATAGTGGGAGACTAATAAGTATTAATTTATTTATTTGTCTCAATTTTTGTAATAAATTACTAAACCTTTGCTTATCTTAATTTATAGAAACCTCAAGAAAATTAATTCAAACATATCATTGTGCACCATACTCGAGAAGGAAAACTTTCTCACCGGCACCAATTTCCAAGAGTGGCAGAGGCGTTTACGCGTCGTCCTTTGCCACGAAAGAAAATTATATGTGCTGGAAGAGCCTATTCCAGTTGCGCTTGGGAAATAGGCTAGTGATGAGGAATTATCTCTCTACATGAAACACATGGATGATGCCACAGATGTCCAGTGTTTCATTCTATCATCCATGTCTAATGAGCTCTTGAAGAAACATGAAAACATGGACTCGTATAGCATGATGTATCACCTTAAAGATCTCTACCAAGAGAAGCCGAGACAGGAGAGGTATGAGATCTCCAATGCTTTGTTTACCACGAAGCTTGGAGAGTCTGCACCAGCTGGGCCTCATGTAGTCAAGTTTATTGGCTACATTAAACGCCTTGACATCTTAGGGATTAAATTCCCAGATGAGTTGCGTACAGATCTCATCCTATCATCACTGCCCAAGACCTTCTCTAGCTTCATTGTCAACTATAACATGAGCGGCAATGAGAAGAGTCTATCGGAGATTTTGACCTTGATTCACCAGGTAGATAAGGACATGGGGTGTGACAAACCCGCGGTCCTTATGGTGAAGAAGAAAAGGAAGGACAAGGCAAAGGGGCCAAAGACTTATAAACGGTCTGAAGCCCCCGAGCATCGTCCCTCCAAGAAGGGGAACATCCAGAGGCAGGGCAAGGAATGAGAGGCAGTGTGTTTTTCATGTGGCAAGCAGGGCCACTGGAAGAGGAACTTCACCCAGAAGCGTGGGGACGCTAAAGGTGTGTTTGTTATCGAGTTCAATCTTTCTATTTCTACACATTGGGTATTAGATACAGATTGTGGGGTCACATATGGCTGTGTTGGCTATTGGCGACTACCACCTCTCATTGCCGACTGGGATGATTTTGGTTTTACATAACTGTTATTATGTGCCTAGTGTTACCAAGAACATAATTTATGTATCTTGTTTGGATATGGATGGATTTTTTTTCAAATTTGGAAATAAGGGTTGTCTCTTTTATAAGAACAACATATGTTATGGTATGACACATTTAAATAATGGTTTGTATGTATTGAATTATGAAAACCAAGTGTTGGAAATCGATAACGAAACAAACTCACATGACTCATACATCACCCAGTTATGGAATCACCGCCTTGGTCATGTGAACGAGAAGCGTTTGACAAAGCTTTTCCAAGATTGCTATTTAGACTCTACTGATCTAAAACCACTTGATAGATGTCACGCTTGTTTACAAGGAAAAATGACCAAGCTGCCTTTTGGTGGACAAGGTGAAAGGGCCAGATAGCTTCTAGGATTGGTACACACGGATGTGTGTGGACCATTTCCAGTAGAAGCTAGAGGTGGATATTCTTACTTCATTACTTTTACTGATGATTTGAGTAGATATGGCTATGTCTAATTAATGAGGTATAAGTCAGAGTCCTTAGAGAAATTTAAGTAATTCAAGAATGAAGTATAGAATCTGCTTGGTAAGAAGATAAAGAATCTTCGATCGGATCGAGGTGGAGAATATTTGAACCAAAAGTTCATTGATCTTCTACGGGAGTCTGGGATTCTATCTCAGCTCACTCCTCCTTATACACCACAGTGGAATGGTGTTAGTAAAAGGAGGAACCGCACATTGTTGGACATGGTGAGGTCGATGATGAGTCATGCGGATCTTCCATTATCCTTTTGGGGATATGCATTACAAACTACAACATACACATTAAACCGAGTACCAACTAAGGCGGAAAATGGAATTCCATCCGAGTTAGGGAATGGAAGGAAACCCACTTTGTCACACACACGTGTATGGGGATGCGAGACGTTTGTTAAGGCCTTCTTAGGCAACAAACTAGCACCCCGGGGCACGAAGTGTATCTTTATAGGATATCCCAAGGAAACGAAAGGATATTACCTATATAACCTTCAAGACAAGAAAGTGATTGTCGCTAGACAAACTGTCTTTCTTGAGAGGGAGCACATCCTCAAGAAGGATAGTGGGAGCAAGATCGACTTCGACGAAGTTGATGATCAAGATAGACAGGAGTTGGTACAGGAACAAGTTCCACAGGTCCCCAAGGAAGAGGTTCCAGAAACACAAGTACTGCGTAGGAGATCAAGAGAGGTAAGGGAACCAGAGAGATTTGGTTTCCTAGTCACCGAGGATGGTGAATCATTATTGTTGGACAATGATGAACCTCTCTCCTAAAAGGAATAAGTAGAAAGCTCAGAAGCTGCAAGATGGCTAGAAGCTATGAATTCTGAGATGGATTCCATGTATCAGAACCAATTTTGGGTTCTGGTCGATGAGCCAATTGATGTAAAGCTTGTTGGATGCAAATGGGTATTCAAAAGAAATCTAGACATGGAAGGTCAAGTTAGCACCTATAAAGCAAGGCTAGTGGCTAAAGGATTCAGACAGCGTTAAGGAATTGACTATGATGAGACCTTCTCACCAGTTGCCATGTTTAAATCCATAAGAATCATACTTTCCATAGCAGCTTACCATGACTATGAGATTTGGCAGATGGATGTCAAAACATCATTCCTTAATGGGAACCTTCAGGAAGATGTCTATATGACACAACCAGAAGGGTTTGTGACACCAGGTGAAGCCAAACAGGTTTGAAAGTTGCAGAAATCCATTTATGGATTGAAACAAGCATCCAGGTCATGGAACATTCGATTTGATGAATCTATAATGTAATTTGGTTTCATTAAGAAAGAATGTGATCCATGTGTTTATAAGCAGTTTAATGGGAATGCGGTCGTTATCCTAGTGGTATATATTGATGACATATTGCTTATTGGAAACAACGTACCAGCCTTACAGTCAGTTAAGGACTGGTTGAACAAGTGTTTCTTCATGAAGGACTTAGGAGAAGCGGCTTACATTCTAGGGATCAAGATCATTTGTGATAGATCCAAGATGATGCTTGAACTAAGTCAGGGTACATACATTGACCAGATACTAAAGAGATTTAGTATGGAAAAATCCAAGAGGGGATTGGTTCCAGTGTCACATGGATTACATCTTTCTAAGAAAATGTGTCCCCAGACACAACAGGAGAAAGATAGGATGAGTAAGATCCCATAGGCTTCAGCTATAGGATCCATCATGTATGCGATGTTATGTACCAGGCTTGATGTTGCCTATGCACTGAGAATGGTAGGTAGATATCAAGCAGATCCAGGAGAACAACATTGGACTGCTGTTAAGACTATCCTTAATTATCTGAGAAGAAATAAGGATATGTTCCTGGTGTATGGAGGAGTCGAGGAGCTTGTCATCAGAGGGTATGATGATGCTGGTTTTCAAACAGATCAGAATGATCTGAAGCCGCAATCTGGATATGTTTTCTGTCATAATGGAGGAGCTGTGAGCTGGAAGAGTTCAAAGCAGCTAGTTGTCGCCGATTCTATAGCGGAGTCTGAGTATATAGCGGCTTCTAATGCAGCCAAGGAAGCTGTCTGGATTCAGAACTTTGTCCAAGAGCTTGATGTGGTTCCTAGCAGTAAAGATCCCATTACATTGTATTGTGATAATACTGAAGTGGTGGCTCTTGCAAAAGAACCAAGGTCACATCAACGAACAAATCACATACTCCGAAAGTATCACCTCTTGAGGGATTTCTATCAAAGGGGTGAAGTTGCAGTGAGTAGAGTGTCCACGAAAGAAAACGTGGTGGACCCCATGACTAAAGGCCTATCTCAGCAGAAGCATGAATATCATATGAGAGCTAGTGGGTTAAAGGTTGTTAGTAGTTGGCTCTTGTCCAAGTGGGAGTCTGTTGGAGTTGGTGGTCTAGAACCAAATACTTTGTACTTTATTCATTAAATAAAATCCTTATCACATCTTGATTGTTCTTCTGTGTGACATGTCATGTGATAATGTCCTAAGGACAGCTGTTTAATTAAAGGGTCATAGCGGATCCCTGCTATGATGAGAACCCGGAAGTTCCATAACACTATTCTTGAATGTATGTTCTATGGCCGAATGATATTATTTGAGGGACACAAATAATACAGGTCATTAGGGGTGAGGACTCATAAAACTTTGAGGCACCTTCTCAGGGTGTACTCCCTTGGTAATATCCAGGAGGATATTATGAGAACGAGACCCACCAGTAGGAAATCCACATTTCATAGTGTCATTGGATGTTCTTATATGTGGACGTGTGTATTGGTCCTTAGACTTTAATATTATTATTAATGGGTATTACAACTCGCGCACTTAGATGTATTGATGAAAAATGTGACGACACACTGTTCGCAGCGAGGTAGGATACGTTGGGTGCGTCACAAGTAATACCACATTAATAGATAATGCGAGAAAGGATTTGTCCCTTCCATTCCATAACGAAAGTAGATATCTCAGGCCCTTTGATATAATTGATACAGCCTAAATAAATCCATGGCCATGGTAAGGTATGGGAAAGTTCAATTTCGGGAAGTCAAAGAAAGAATAATCAAGCACATGGGTTGATGGCACTATCATGCAACCCGCTTGATTGGAGATATCGAGACAAAGGGATTATATTACATGGTAAGCCTTTGTAGGAGGTGACACATCATTGCGGCGTTAACTTCTTTCTCTATGGGTGCCTTGGCGTATTGCTAGATGCTAAACTTGGACTTTAGGCAGGCTCAGCCTAATGCCACTGATAAAGAGGCCTAGAGGGTCACACACTAATTGTATCCATGTATCTCAGTTAAATATTAATTTAACAAGTTGAATAAAGATTATTCCCGATTGTGGTTTAATAATTATTCAAGGATGTCTGATTGCATTTATTTCGACACAAGTTATTCGAGAGAATATATTGTGGGCCTAATAATATATATTTATTAGCGAGTAATGTAGTTACATTTATTTAAGAAATAAATAGCCATTACTCAAGGTCTAATAAATATGGTGGAGGAAAATAAATAAAACTGAAAAAATAAAAGTACACGCCGTGTATATTTATATATACACGTCGTGTAGTTTATTTTACCGGGATTCGTGAGAAAATATTGTTTATTTAATTAAATGATATTAAATGTAATACGTTGGACGCATGTCAAGTAATAATGATGGTCAATTTTCATTATTAAGACATGGGGTATTGCTAAGAATTAAATGAAATGATTAAATGGTTATGAGCAATTAATTTATTTTATTATTCCAGGTATTATAAATCCTAATTAAATTATTCTCAAAAGGGTTAGCCATTTTGGTTGTGCACAACAGATTGGAAATACTCTCAATCCAAGAGAGAATTCTGTTTCCACCAAGAACGCTTTCAAGTTACGAAAGCAAGATCCTCCACCGGATCAAGGCGATCGAAGACGGACATCGCAAGCGAAGGATCTTCCGCGCTAGCACCCGGAGTTCCCTTCAGTGACGTCTAGAGATACTTGGCACACGTGTGGATCACCGCTAGAGGAATCCTACACTTGGATTCTCCAACACAACGATGGATCACAGGATCGTGACCGGAGACACCAACGAAGAAAGAATTCCATCGAGGTAATTCTTATGAATTAATTAAATTAATTATAACCAACATATGAAGATCCTATCTCAAGGGTTCCGGGACTCTTCTTTTCTTTTTTGTTCTTCGTTCTATTCTGAAGATCCGGAGTTTTATATTTTGACGGATCTCGGATTGAACGTCGTTTAACGCTAAAATTAAAGTTGGGCAAACCCTTCCAACGCGCTTCCGCTGCGCCCGGAACCTACAAATTGCCTACTGGAAATTAGTGAAAATCAAATGGGTGTGAATAAGGAGAAGTGGAATGATATATACAGGAATTCTATTGCCAACATCCATTTTTCTTTGGAAGATGGGGTCCTATCGATCATTGCGGAGAAAAAGACGACAAAGAAAATATGGGATACTCTAATGAAGCTATACGAGGCCAAGTCACTGCACAACAAAATTTTCCTGAAGATAAAATTGTATAATCTTTGGATGGCAGAGTCATCATCGGTGACTGACCACATCAACAACCTCAATACCCTATTCACCCAGCTCACAGCGTTGGGCTATAAAATTGTGGATACTGAACGTTCGTAGATTCTACTCCAGAGTTTACTAGATTCGTATGACCATCTCATCATCAACCTCACCAACAATATCCTGATAGATATGATAGCCTTCAATGATGTTACAATTGCGGTTCTTCAAGAAGAATTTTGGCGCAAGAACAAGGAGGACAGACAGAAAACTTTGCACCAAGCAGAGGCTCTGTTAATGGAGAGAGGAAGGATGATGGAGCGTGGTTCCAGTGGGATCCAAAATCATAGAAGGTCCAAATCAAGGAGTAAGAAGAAGAATGTCACATGTTTCAATTGTGGAAAGAAGGGGCACATCAGGAAGGATAGTTGGAATAAGAAGAGTGGTGAAAATATCTCTTAGGGGAATGTGGTGAGTACTTCTGGAAAAGGAGATATACTAGTCAATGAAGCAGTAACGACTACTGGAAGAAGGCATCATCTTGACGATGCATGGATCATCGACTCAAGATCAACATGGAACATGACGTCTTGACAGTAATGGTTTGACCAATATGAAACCATCCTAGAAGGACTTGTGTACATGGGGAACGATCACACTCTAAATATCATTGGAGTCAGTACCATCAAACTGAAGATTCATGATGGTATTGTTTTCAGACCATCCAAGGAGTATGTCATGTGAAGGGCCTGAAGAAGAACATATTGTCTTTGGGACAATTTGATGACATCGGATGCAAGACTCGCATGAAGAATGGAGTGATGAGAATCGTGAAGGGAGTGCTTGTGGTAATGAAGGAGGAGAAGATCTCAAAGAACCTGTAGGTACTTATGGGTGAAAGGTACAAGGAGGCAGAGATAGTTGTTGCATCAACTACCTCGATGGAAGCATTGATGACGTTATGGCATCAGAAGCTGGGCCATATGTCAAAACATTTCCTGGAGATTATTGCGGATCAGAAGTTGCTACCTGGGCTGAAAAAGGTATCCTTACCATTTTGTGAGCATTGTCTTTTGAGCAAGAAACACTGGTTAAAGTTTGGGACGTCAACACCAAGAAGTCAGGAGATCTTGGAGTTGATCCATTACGATGTTTGGAAAGCACCAGTTATATCCCTGGGATGAGCAAGGTATTTTGTATCATTCATTGATGATTATTCCAGGAGATGTTGGGTGTACCCAATCAGAAGAAATGCATATGCTTTTGAAGTCTTCAAAACATTCAAAGCACAGAAGGAGCTTGACTCTGGAAAGAAGATCAAGTGTCTGAGGATAGACAATGGCGGAGAATATACAAGCGAGGAGTTTGATAATTGTTTTCAACAGGAAGGGATCAAGAGACAGTTCACAGTGGTGTACACTCCTCAGTAGAATAGAGTGGAAAAGTGGATGAACAGAGCCCTGTTGGATAGAACAAGGGCGATGCTAAAGACTACAAGAATTGAAAAAACTTTTTGGGCAGAAGCAGTGAATACCGCCTGTTATGTGATCAATCGATCTCCTTCAATGGCGATTGAACAGAAGACTCTGATGGAGATGTGGACTGGTAAACCTGGTGACTATTCTCGGTTACATACTTTTGGAAGTCCTATATATGCATTGTTTAATGAGCAGGAAAGATTGAAGTTGGATTCAAGGTCTAGGAAAAGTATCTTCTTGGGGTACGCTGATGGTGTGAAGGGGTATCGTTTGTGGGATCCCACTACCCACAAATTTATCATCAGAAGAGATGTCATTTTGGCAGAAGACAAGGTGAAAATGAAAACTGATCAAGACATGGAGAAGAAGAATACATATACTACAACAATCGAAGTAGAAGATGAATTTAAGGAAGAACCAGTTTCTTTTGAGGCATTATTAGAGAACGATGATCAAGTACCGGTTGAGTCTGGACCATGACATTCAATTAGGGAGAAAAGAGCACTATTATGGAACTCATTCTATGTCATTGAGATAAATATTGCGTATTAATTATTGACAGAGGATGGAGATCCATCTTCTTTTGTGGAGGAGACCCAGAGTCCAGATGTATCATCATAGATAATGGCGATGAAGGAGGAACTTGAAGCCTTGAACAGGAAAAAGACATGGGATATTGTTCCATTACCTCATGGAATGAAGGATATTAGAAACAAATGGGTCTTTAAGATCAAGATGGATGGAAAGGACCAGGTGGAAAGATATCGTGCAAGATTGGTGGTCAAAGGATTTTCTCAGAAGAAAGTTTATATCTAGAGTAGTCGGATGTAATGACTGATTTTCTCCATGGTGATCTTGATGAAGAGATCTATATGCTCCAGCCAGAAGGTTTTGCAGAAGAAGGAAAAGAGAACTTGGTTTAAAGGTTGAACAAATCTCTATATGGTCTCAAACAGGAATTGAGGTGTTGGTATAAGAGATTATATTCCTATATCATGATCCTTGGATACAACAGACTTCATTCATATCCTTGTGCTTATTTCAAGGGTTCAGATGGTAATGATTTCATCATTCTTCTGTTGTATATGGATGACATGTTGGTTACAGGCCCCAACAAAGATCAGATCCGGAAGACGAAGGCATAGTTGGATAGGGAGTTTGATATGAAGGACTTGGGACCATCAAACAAGATTCATAGGATGAAAATTTACCGAGATAGAAATAATGAGAATATTTGGCTATTATAGAAGAGTTACTTTTAGAGATTCTTGAAACGATTTAACATGCAAGACTGTAAGCCAATCACTACCCCTATTCTTGTTAATTTCAAGTTATCCTCCATGATGTGTCCTAACAATGAAGAAGAGAGGAATGATATGTCTCGAGTACTGTATGCATCAGTAGTGGGTAGTCTAATGTTTGCTATGGTTTGTACTAGACCAGAAATTGCACATGCACTGGGAGCAGTTAGTTGGTACATGGAGAATCTAGGACGGGAGCATTGGAGCACAATGAAGAGGATCCTGAGATATATCAAGGAGACCTCAAATGTTTAATTATATTATGGAGGATCATATTTTACTATTAGAGGATATGTTGATTCAGATTTTGTAGGTGATTCTGACCAGAGGAAATCCACTACTGGTTATGTGTTTACTCTTGCAGGAGGAGTTGTGCGCTGGATTTCGAAGATACAGTAAGTTGTGGCTTTATCCACAATGGAGGTGGAGTATATGGAAGCTACACATGCTTCCAAATAGATTATTTGGATGAGAAGGTTGTTGAAGGAGCTCGGGTATAGAAAGACACAGATTACTTTGTTTTGTGACAGTTAGAGCACCTTGAACATTGCAAGGAATCCATGTTTTCATTCTAGAATGAAGCACATTGGGGTGAAATGTCACTTTTTCTGAGATGTGGTGGAGGAAGGAAGTGTTGGCATGTAGAAGATTCACACTAAAGAAAATCTGGTAGATTTCCTAATGAAGACGATTAATTTTGATAAGTTCCGATGGTGTAGATCCTCGATCGGCTTTGCAGATACTTGAGCAGCATGTTTCGAAGATAGAAAAGATGTGGATATGTGATTGGTTCTCAATCAAATCTACAAGTGGGAGATGTGTTCTCGGACGTCCATTTGTAGGATGGTGGCCACCTCCCTCCTTTGTCAAATGGGGGGCTGGTGGTGGTAGGTGGTGGGTGTCCAAACCCCACTAACTTCATCCAACGGGAGAAAGGAAGGGGGAGAGGCAGCCTATATAAAGGGCTCTCTCTCATCAGCTTCAGCATCAATTGCAACTTCAATATCTCATCACCGGTTATCATATTTTTGAAGCATTTCATGAGGCAATTTTCCCATTTATTCAAGAGAGAAATATTCCTAAGTGTTTTCTCCTTGTAATAGTGAGGGAGTGTGTACCCAATTTTACCCCATAGTGATCCTTCTATTTTCCAGTGGTTTTTTACCCCTTCCATTTGGGGCTTTTTCCATGTTACATCTGGTGTTCATTTATTTTTTCGCACTTTGCACTTTATTTTATCCCATTATTATCACTGCACCGGTGTTCCAATCATTTACGGTCCTAACATAGACAACTCGTGCCCCTATGGCTGCGGTGAGTGACATAAGAAAGCCCTTCATTCCACGTAGGTCGGGGTTGAGATGTCCATCGACAGTGGCGGAGACGACTGTTGAAGTAGGCCATAGTGGCGGAGAGGTTCAAGGTCCAGAGCATGTGGAAAGGGTGGGTGTGGGAGTAGGGTCGGGGTTGGATTGGGTGGCGTTCAGGAAAAGATGAGCTTTGAATATATTCATGAAAAAAGATAGAAAAGTGTTGAATATTCCCTTTTGGAAAATGATGGACACTTTCGAACGATGAAGAAGAAATCATGGGGAAGGCACCATAAGTTGTGCACCCATCATACTCAACCCTCCCATGCGTTAGGTCCTAAATTTTATCTATAAATGGGACCATTGGTCTCATCATTATCTCACTTTTGGAAGACGAAAAGACATCACGAACCTCTTCTCTCCCTAGTCTCAAATCCAACACTCTAACTCCTTCCATATAGCTTAATTTAGTCTAAAACCAAGGGAAATTAACTAAAATTGAAGGTAATTGGGTTACTCAAAGGAGTGGTACATTAAAAAAAATGTACACAGGATACCGCTTCCTCCCAATCCCTGTCGAAGGATCCATATGAGGTGTCACCCTAGAGCACCATTCACCTAAATACATCTGTGGAGACCCTTGACCACAAGAAGAAGCATCAACCAATTTCCATCACTAGGATGACCACTTCTCCCTAGAATTATCATCGGGGAAACCTCATTGACCTGCAACCTATTAAGGTGAATCATTTCACAGCCCTACACTACAACAAAGTTGTACCTAGGTCCTTCACCTAGGTGAGATCCTCTCCACCACTCCCAGAACAGGGTACCATGAACCCCCAAATTTTAGTGGTACGACATCCATTCACCCAAGTCTCCTACCTAGCCATCTAATTATCAAAGCCACCTCTAAAACTGTCAAATTCACATGATCGGGGCACACACACCAGTGTGGACCCCTTCAATAATGTATTCTCATGATAAAAGGATGCTTGAGAATTGTCCTCCTAAATAGGTAGAACCCTTTTGTGATCACAATCATGTATTCCCTTGATAATGAGGGTCTCTATCTTGAAAGCATTGGAGTGCTCTCTCCTAGTTCAAGCTTCCCATCTTAGTTATTGAACTCATGCATTGGCTAACCTAATTACAATCAATGAGCCATGAAAACCTAATTTTCCTCATAATTTTCAAGTCTGAGTCACATTCCCATTAATGATTTCATCACTTTGAATCATCAATGATCCAGGGAGAGAGAAAGGGCCTTGATCAGCATTCAAAGAAGTTGATCTAAATCATTGGCATCTCTATGCAGTATATGCGTAATCCCCACATGTATCATATAACACCCTGACTCTAGTAACCCAAAGAAAATGGTTATCTTACAACATCGACATAAGATACAAGTGATCACATCCTGAATGATAGAATAGTTTAACAATATTGGGAGACAAGATACATTCATGATTCTCACATTACTTTTTGAAAACATGAAATACGACTTAAAATATTAGTGAAAACTTAATTATTTCTTCAAGTATATCCCTAAAATAACTCATAGATGCCTTATTGGTATCTATGGGAAAGGAAAACATAAAAAAGGACGAGCTTAAATGCTTAGTAAGAGAAAGCGTACAACATAATCTATCATATAATAAATAAATCATGAATAATATGTCAGAGATAAATAATAATCAAATATTCCATATAGCTAATATCATAAAAAGGGAATATATCCATAGATGGAATAACTCCATAAATAATCACATGGAAAATAATAGATAATTTCATAATGATAAAATGCATAATGTCAAACATCATAATCATATTGTCAAGGTCTCATGCCAATACATCATACATAAATAGGTAAAGAGTACGCCAAATATCTAAACTAGTTTGTCTCATGAGACCTACCCATTCATCTAGGGTCTATAACAGGCCTCACTCATTACTTACTAAGTCCAATAAATTCATCATATAAACAATACAAAAAAAAGACTTGTACCAACATAAATTTATCGACAAATAATATATCTGTTGGTAAAAATGAGTAATTCCAACAAATTTTAGGTCTTATTGGTAGTGATTTTAAATACCAACACTTTTTTTTACCAATGGATATATTTGTTATTATTTATTGTTTAACACCAGAAAATATTTTTCCAAAAGTTAAATCTATTGTTTTATCATACTAATTCCAACAGTTTTTTTACCATCACTTGAATCTATTATTAATAATAACTTTTGTCACCAATTCTTTTATCATCAATAAAATCTATTCCAATAAATCATTCAATGATAAAAACCCATTAAGAGAAACCAAATTTTTTATATAGATTATTATTTTTATAACCAAAGTTGATATTCACTTTTAGAGGTTTTATTAAAAACATCTCATTAATACTGTTTATATTTTAAAATGTTTTTTATTTAATAAACATTAAAATACATTTTATAAAAAAGAATCATTAAAATATTTTATTTTAATAAAAATAACAAATAAAAACATTATAATCGATAAAAAAATAAACATAATTGAAATATAAGTAATTAATAATTGATATTCACATATTGAAAATTTATTTTATATTATAAACTAATAAATTTATTTTTTATAAAATTTTATATTCATTTTATATTAATAAATTAAGTAAATATTAATGTGTATTTATGAAATTTTTTATATAACATATTATTATATATTATATTTATTTAATTTTACAAAATAAATAATTATTATATGTACATATATATTTATAAATTTTTAATTTATATATTAGAATAAAAAAATTAATAATTTATATATTATATTTATAAATTAATAATTTTATAATATATTTTTATATATTATATTTATTGTTTTACATATTATTTTAATTTAGTTTTTTCATGCCACACGCCACCTTGATCTGTTGAGATTAGGTCTCGAGCAGCAGCTTCAATCTGTTGACTTCCTCCCTCACCATGTCCTTGCTGCTATGCTTCAATTCACCTGCACACAGGCTACTTATCCCACATTCCTAAATTCACTGTGGGAGTATATGTTTAGATTCACCTCTCCGCATCAATCCACTCGCATTCCACAATTTTCACCACGAACACCCCGTGCCACAATCAATTTTCCATCCCTATAAGGTACTATGAAAAACCTAGACTCTATGATTGTTTTTGCATCGTAGACACTTCTCATGGCCTATGATTTTTTTGGAATTTGATTCACTTCATAACATCTTCTTCATTTCTGTAAGTATTCCACTATTGCATCACCCCCTTTTCTGCTCCTTGATATATTAGTTTAAATATCTGGAGTATTAGATTTTATTATGTTGTTCCATAGATATTGTTTGTAATTAAATGCATATAGGGTTCATGTTGCAAAATGTTATATCGTGACTTCATTTTCATATTTTTCGCAATTCAATCGATATAAGATTTTTGTTTGGATATTTTTTTTTAATTTGCATCATTTATCATGCATGAAATGAAAATATGTGTAGCAAATGATTATGATTTTAAGTTCTTCCTTCAAAACATTGATCATTGTCTGACAGTTAATCAATGAAGCTGTAAGTGAATTGGAGTTGGAAGAAAAAACATATCTGACTCTTTCAATCTTGGAAAGTGCTTGACAATTAAGCTACATGTGATTATTTTACTTATTGATTAATGGAGGTGTTTTTTCATTTGTGTTTATAGATTTTTTAATGAAAAAAATTATCACAACTGAAAATAAGATTTATACCAACAGTTTTGGGAAAACTGTTGGTATAGTTCACTTATATGGACCTATACCACCAGTTTGGCCAAAACCATTGGCAAGGGTCACTAATTTGGACATATACCAACAGTTTTCCCAAAACCATTGGTATAGGGGGGACTTATACCAACGGTTTGGAGAAACCATTGGTATAGGTCACTTATATGGACCTATACCAATGGTTTGTCCAAAACCGTTGGTATTGGGTCTCTATTATGGACCTATACCAATGGTTTTTTCCAAACCGTTGGTATAAGTCCATTATAGAGACCCGATACCAACAATTTTGGACAAACCATTGGTATAGGTCCCCCTTATACCAACAATTTGTTCAAACCCGTTGGTATAGGTCCCAAAATCAAAGAATCTATACTAACCGTTCTCAAAACCATTGTTATAGGTCTATAAAATGGTTTTGAGAACCGTTGGTATACTTTACATATATTTTTTATGGAATATTCTTACAAAGAACATTAAATAAATCAAAATTTAAAATATTTATGATAATACATATATATATATATTTAGGAAATTATGTTAAAAAAAGTCAAGTTAGGTTAGTGGTTAGGTCGTTCAATCATAAACCGGAGGTACTGGGATCAAAACCAACAGAATGCTTCATTTTTGAAATACATATACAAATGGTTTTATAGAACCATTGGTATAGATTTTTCATATTACTTATACCAATGGTTTTTAAAACCGTTGGTATAGACCTATCCCCACGGCTTACTAGCCAACGGTTCTCCATACCGTTGGTATAGGATATTCCAAAAGTTTGAGGCCTATACCAACGGTTTCAAACTGTTAGTATAGGGTATTTTTCTAGTAGTGTATTTTATATGTTTGTTAAGTGATTTTTGTTAGGGAATTCAAGTGTGTTTCATATGGTGAATCATCATTAACAGAAGGTGAGGCTTAAAATGAGGGTATTGGTTGATTTATTCTACTATCTAGAGTGGCTGAGAAGTCAGGTTCAGTAGCTCACTGGTCATGCCTAATCCCTTCAGGTTCCACCCTAAATTTGAATCATCAAATCATCTCTTTCATGTTTTAAACATGTATTTGGAATGATTTAATGGTGTAAAGTGTGCTAAAATGGATAATGAGGTTCAATGGGATTTAGTATGTTATGTATGGATCCATTTTACACCCTGTTGGATTAGGATAAGAAAATGATCTTCAATAGCATAGATGTGGTTGGTATGAATTAAGGGTTTGGAGACCCTTTTAGGGTACCTAAAATTGTGGTTTCTTTTAACAATAATCCATGTCTTATAACTATCCATAGGAAATAATGTATATAATGTTCATAAATACTATTCCTACATTGAGAAATTGGTGCAGTAAAAAAGAGTTATCGAATAATCACTACTGGAAAAAGCCTCTATACCCACGGTTTTGGAAAAAACCATTGTTATAGGTCCCCCTATACCCACAGTTTCATCAAAACCATGGGAATACAGGTCTGTTCGGACCTATACCCATAGTTTTTTGGGAAAAACGTGGGTGTAGGTCCCCCTATACCCATGGTTTTCCTAGAACCGTGGGTATAGGGGTATGTTCTGAACTTATACCCACAGTTTTCTGAAAACCGTGGGTATAGGTCTTGGTTCAATACCTATACCGATAGTTTACTAAGAAAACCATGGGTGCAGGTTTCCCACGTGAAAGTGGGGAAAACTTAAGGTGGGAAAACCCTATACCAACGGTTTTTATCCTATTCCCATGGTTTATATTAATATATTTATAGAAATATAGAGTCATATTTCATAATTGCACATAGCTTGGTTGGTGAAGCATGACTTTTTGTTGAAAGGAGTCCCGGGTTTAAAAATCACTACTATTTGTTTTTCATATGTGATGTTGAAAATTAATATAATTACATAGATGTAGAATTTAGACAACTTAATTTCTGTAAACTAAGTGGTGAGGTACGGAGTTTTCGAAGTTAAGGTCCCGAGTTCCAAACCCTCTGGGATTTGTTTCCTAAAATTGACAAAAAAATATTAATATAATTATGTTAATGGATATATATATATATAAATATAAGAAATTCAGGCAGGTTAGTGGATAGGTGTTCGGTTTTCCATGTGCAGGTTTCGGGATTAATCCCCATCACTACTTTTTTTTCAATATATTTAAACTAACGTCTTTAAAATTGTGGGTAGAAGTCTGTGAAATGGTGGAAAAAAGGCTTTTTTCAATAAATTTAAACTGATGGCTTTAAAACCATGGGTAGAAGGATGTAACATGGTGGAAAAATGGCAATTACATTGTGGACATATCTTTTCCCACAGTTTTGGAAAACCGTGTTTATAGGCTATGGACCAGTAGTGAATGCTCATGCAGTAGATAAATGATGCATCCCCTCCTCTCACATCGACATATGCCACTCAAATGATTTGAGGGATTCCCTACTCTGATCTATGCAATTGAAGGCATGTCCTATGTTGGTCCTTTAACATTCAGCTTGGCAAGGTGAAAATTTTCCCTCCTAAAAATGGAATGTAAATCCTTGTGTTTAAATAAATTTTACTCTCAAGTTGATGACTAGATAAATCTATTTTAGTGAAAATATCATTATTAGCCTTTGAGTCATCAATACATAAATCCTTTATAAGTTAGAACATGAGAAAACTCTGTTATTAATTTATGGATCCATAGTCTACTTATCACCAACATTGAGGTTTCTGAGAGCATCCTTATCTTTAGGATTGATGTTAAGAGGATAAACCACCCCTACCTTATCAATAACCATCTCATCATAATTATTGGTATTCACCATAGCCTATAAATTCTGCTCAATATTAGTGACTAGGACAACTTCATTTTTTGGTAGATTCAAAGAGTCTTAGATATGATTTATTCTCTCTAATAACCATCCTCATAAAAATATAATGTAAATAAAGGAAAAGTTATATCAAATCCAAATATCAATAGAGTAATAGTGCATACCTAGAGGAAAACCCCAAATATGATTTATTGTTAGAATATCCAAAGACAGATGGATGACTTAATATTTATTATCAAAGGTCCATAATTGATCACTACTCATGCATAACCAAGATAGAGAGGGCATTCAACACCAATTTGTATGCTTTGATGTACACCCCATTTTATATTTCATTCAAACTTGTAAATATTAGACACACTGAAAAAATACATGGAATGTGTTTCAAAGATCACATGCCATGTGATATTGGAATTAAAGAACCAAAAGTCCTTCAAACCAACTGAAACTATCTAATCCTCTATAAACATCACCACCACTAGTAAATATTCAACAAGATTACACAAAAAACCATGAACAAGAAATATAAGTTGAAAAGATATAAATTCCATCAATATACATAATAGACCCCTAACTTGTAGTGATTTTTTGATCATCGTGTTTTGTTTGCACATGATATGTAATCCAACTCTGTTTTCATCTAATCACTAGTTATGGTATTTCAATCTGAAAATTATGTGATCCTATTCTCCCTCTATCTAAGAAATTTTGAATAGGTGTAGTTGAAATCCTCTCCCTTATTAAGAATAACAATGCAAGATAAGAAAATAAAAAAATCCTAAATAAGTTTATACTTTTTTTAGGTTCATAAATGTAATATAAATGTGAAAGGATTTAAATTCCTACTTTTAAAACAACATGATAAACGTTTGTGTGAATATTTATTTCTGGTTCGTAATTTACATGTCTACTGACAGATCGACGCTAAACTTCTGCAGCTAGGCACCATCAACATCCAAGTCCTAAACCATCACGTGCTTGACACCCCCATCATCTATGCTCACATCAAACTACCTCCCACTAAACCATCACCCGTTCATTAACTCTATGAACTTCTGTATATTTCATATCCTTGAAATTCATGAGGACAACACCTAGAGGATGATTATCATAAACCTTTATGGAGTCAACTATACCAAGATTTTCATATTTTACTTTAACATTTGCTTTAAATTTTGAACAAAAATTCACATCATATCGCATTTTAGCTGTAGTAAACATATGGAAAAGGATAACGGTAGTAGGAATCGATATATGGGAATCATCATAGCCACCCCATCCAAGAATCCTCCATTTATCTAAGTTTCTTTATCTCTTTTTTACACTTGTTTTTCTATTAATTTCTCACATTTTTTCTCAAATTTTTATTTTTTCACTAACATGGGGGTATTAAAACCTATTAGAAGAGGTGTGCCATCAATGATATGTATATACAACTGATGGTTCCTTCAAAAATGTAACAAGTGCATAATAATTTTTTATTTCTAATTCATTCTCTACATAGATCTTCACTCAGGGAATTTTTTTTCGAGGTCCTCCATTATTTTCCCGTACTTGGAAAACACCTCCACAACCTCATCCAAATTAAAATCATCTGTAAATCCATTAATATAAACATGTGTGTTTACTTTTAACTCAAACCAACTATCAAGAGAAAATAATTTCATAGTTATATTCATAAAATTTGAAAAATTTCTTCAAGACTATATTTATAAATATATCCTTAACACATAAGGTTTTTCATTACACTAATTTTTTTCGACAATTGAATTGGAAGTCATTCTCAATTGAAATGTAGTTTGATTCTCAATTGAAATTAGCTTTAGTAGATTATGGAATTTAATGTGGTGTTACTACATTATAGAATTTTGAGTTATGTGTCACTCTTAATTGAAATTAGTATCATTCTCAATGGTTTGTGGTCACATGATAGATACTATTCTCGTTATTTGTATATCACGTGTTTCTATTTTCAGTTGTTTTGGTCAATAATTATCTATTATTAATGTGGTCACTTGTATTTTTTTTTCTTTGAGGAAACTGGTTGTTCTAGTGATTTTTCTATTGTTTTATTCATTGGTTATATATTCTTTTTGTGGTCACTGAATGAATAATATTCTGGTTGTTGTGGTCTCTAGTTAGATCATCTTATGGATGTTGTTCCCACTGGTTAGAAGAGATCATATATCAACAAAAAAAAGGAAGATTCAAAAGAAAAATCAATCAGGGCCATTTGATATCGATAAAATTCTTGAGATGAACATCAGGAATCTAGAAGTTGGGGGATTCAAGAAGATCTAGAAAAGGCCTTGAACAACTTTGGTTGTAAATTTTGAATCAGTTGAATCAATCAAACCAAAGTGATGGTTGAGAAGAACTCTGAAAAATGGGAATAAAATGATTCATCAGCACTAGATCAGAGTGGTGAATGACTTTATCAAATTATGATCATGACTCATTATCGATTCAGAAAAAAAATATGAAGAAACTAAAAGAATAGTGATGTTAAAACATAAACAGAAATATGGAATATATAGAAGCAATATATTTGTGGACTGGTAAAAACCAGAATTGGGCAAACCAATTAAACCAATGAATGAAATTTCTGAAACAAGTTAATTGTGATGAAGTTAAGACTCATGAATGTGCTTGTTTCCACTAGTTAGATAAACTATGATGAAGTGAAGATTCATGGAGGTTCATGTTTCCACTGGTCAAATAATCCTCTTGATATTTTTATATCATGTTTTATTATTTTTATATTATGAGTTTAAATAAAAACTATTTTCTGATTTTTGTGTTTGTGTGGTTATTTGCTCATGATGATGCATGTCTAAACTGGATAGGTGTTTCTTGTGACCAGAGTTGAGACATGTGGTGATTCAAACATAAAAGGGTGGTCTAATGTAGCTTACTTGTTGGAGATAGAGATGGAGCTGGGTCGTTGGTATTTAGAGTTGGGTTGCTAAGGGGATCCTTACTTGCTGTAGATAGAGATGGATTTGGGTCGTTAGTATTTGGAGTTGGGTCGCTAGGGGATCCTTACTTGCTGGAGATAGAGATGGAGCTTTGTCACTAGTATTTGGAGTCAGGTCACTGGGGGGATCCTTACTTACTGGAGATGGAGATGGAGTTGGTTGCTGGTATTTGGAGTTGGGTCATTGGGGGAATCCAGTGTGGGGTTGGATCCTATTGGGGGGTGGG
Organism: Viscum album; assembly: GCA_963277665.1. NCBI lineage: Eukaryota > Viridiplantae > Streptophyta > Magnoliopsida > Santalales > Viscaceae > Viscum > Viscum album. Next base: position 1,695,626,340 of record OY728153.1, read on the forward strand.
GTGGGTCTAGTGTTTTTGTATTGATTAGTTTTGTAATGAATTTCATTATTAATATGGTTAAAAATTTTTATATGTTAAAATTGTCATCGCTTTAATGATTAAAACATATGTATTATATTGGATAAATTAATAAATATAATATGAAATTTTACTAGCAATAAAATTTTAATTTTTATTCAAATGTAATTTATAAACAAATATCATATGTTGGTAATATTATTACCAACAAAATAATTTATCACCAAAACCCGCTGTTAAACACTTTAACCAACATATTTATTATTTTTTGGTATTATTATAATAGTAACAAAATTATTTTATTTATCACAAAAACATTTAGCAACATAGTTTTTACCGAAATTTTATCAACAGGGAAATATATGTTGGTAAAATGTTTTACCAATAGAAAATGAACTTTTACCAACAGATATTCCCCCATTAGAAAAGTGAAATATTTTGTAGTGGAAAGAGGTGAATAATCAATACAATACATAATCAACGGAAATATCCGTATTGGAAAACTATCATATGGAATATCAATATTTTTTCCCAATCAAAAATAGAACATCATGATCATAATCCATCTAGAGTAATATGGTGGATGATATCATTAGAGCATATCCCCAATAAAGCATAATATTTATCAAAGGATGTTGACAGAGATGAAAATTAATTTTAAAAGAACATTAAAACCATTCTTTAAAAACATGAGAAAAACATCTTTTTCTTTTGATAATATTGTAAATAAAATTTTTGAAAATATTGATAAAATTAATTTATTTGAAGATAATCGTGGAAACTTGTAAAGGAATCTTCAATTCAAAGAATGGTTATAACAGTGGGAAAATACATTCATGCGGTAAATGTTAAAACAAATATTTAATTCACACTTTTAGTAAAAATTCAAAAGTACATCATTTGGAAAACGATAAAAAGATTCCTTTTAAAACATTAAAAAGAAAGTAAAAAATGCTTGAAAATTAAATTTTTTTAAAAAAATTATCATATAGCACTGCCAAAAAAATGGGGCAAGGTCAGCACCACCATTTATCAGTGCTAACGAAAAAGCGCTGATAAAGGGGGGTACCTTTTTCAGAGCTAATAAAAAGTACTGATAAAAGTACCCCTTTATCAGCACTTTTTTTAGCGCTGATAAAGGTACCCCCCTTTATCAGCGCTTATTTTTAGCGCTGTTAAAGGGTACCCCTTTATCAGTGCTTTTTTTAGTAGTGCTGATAAAGGGGGATCTTTATCAGCGCTTTTTTTAAAAGCACTAATAAAGGGTCTACTTCTAAAAAAATAATTAAAAAAATATATTAATATTTAAGTATATAGATATAGTTATATTGATATAAATATAATATATATTTTTTAAATATAATTTTAAATATATTTTAGATAAGTATAAATATACAGTTACAATTAATATATAAGATATTTAGTGAAAATGACTTATAAAAAAATTTAAAAAATATTTTTAATTAATAATTTTCTGATTATTATGGAGTAATAGTCATTTAATAACAATTTGAAGACTAAAAAAATTAAAAAATTAAAAAAAAGATCCAAAATATGTTGGAAATGAAACTCGAACTTCAAACGGCCATAACTTTTGATCCGGGTGTTCGTTTGAACTCTACCACATATCAAATCAAAGCCTTCAACGAGCTCTACACCCTTATAACTTGGGGACACCATGTTAAAGGTTTTTTCAAGGCCAAAAAAGTCCTAGAAGGCTTCCAAAACTAAGTTTTTAGTCGGGATACCCCGATTTTTTAACATTTTGTGGATTTTCAGCCTCGTTTAAGGGGATATTATTGGAATTTTTTGGTGGGGACTGAATTTATTCTAAGGTATTACATTCATATTAATATTATTTATTTGAAATTTTATCTTTTTTTTATCATGCACTGCTATTTATAATTCACTTCTATTTATAATCAAATATATAACAATATATACATATTTTTTATATATTCGCACATAAAAATTTAATTATAAATATAAATAATAAAATATATTTACATTTAAAATATATTATCTTTATCTAAATAATAACTAATATCAATTTTATTTAAAATAAAAATATATAAATATTTATATACCTATATATTAATCTAACTATATTTATATATTAATATAACTATATATATATTGATATGACTATAAATATATATATTAATATCACTATAAATATATATATTAATATAAATATATATATATTAATATCTATATATTACTAAATGAATAAATATAACTATATATATATATATAAATAAATAGATGTGTCATTAACTGGAGAACAAATCAAAATGGTAGAGTGGTAAAGGATTTAGGCACGCAAGGGGGAGGTCTCAAGATCAAATCTTGGTGGAGACAAGGGCGTGCGCATGGGGGTGGGTTTGGGGGGATAGCACGGATAAAGGGGGTGGGTGTAGCACTGATATAGGGTGGAGGGGGAGCATGAGGGTGCTGGAAAGCACTGTTAAAAGGGGGGATCAAGCGCTATAAAAGCCCCCCTGATTGGCAGATTTTTTTTAATTTTTTTTAATTTTTTTTTAATTTTTTTACTTTTATCAGTGCCAAAAAAAGTGCTAATAAAAGGGGTATTTTATCATCGGTAAAAAGAATGTGCTGATAAAGGACCCTTTTATCAGCGCTGATAAAAGATCCCTTTTATCAGTGCTTTTTTTAGTACTGATAAAAGTGGTCTTTATCAGCGCTTTTTGGAGTGCTGATAAAGGGGATCCCCCCCTTATCATTGCTGGCTTTAATAGTGTTTTTCTAGCGCTCTTAAAGGACATTTTTAGCGCTGATAAAAGTTGTATTTTTAGTAGTGTAGAACAATATTCTTGAAAACATTTTATGAAACATGGATATGGAAGAAAAATTTTGTTGACTAAGGAGAAAACATGGTTGACTTTTTTTAAAAAAAAGTTTCCTTGATCATATTAAGTTACAAAGAGAGGAAAATGAAATGTTCACTAACTTGTTTTCCGGATGCATGGTCCTCTTGTGATGCATCTCCACCCCTGTGCCTCATTGGTTCTCCCGTGTCTATTTCGACACCCAAAATATCCCGCATCGCATCGGTGTCCGCCTCCACATGGTCCTGCATCCCATGGATGCTCAAAATACAACCTAATTCCTCACACCTCAAGTAACACGCATCCTCGATGCCCATATGCCAAAGGCACCTCAATTAACCCACATCATTGATGCCTTAATGCCCATGGCACCTCAAGTAACCCACATCCTCAATGTCCTTGATGCTACGAATCTCATATATATATATATATATATATATATATATATATATATATATATATATATAACTCACCTGATATAGCACCAATCTCATTGACCAACATCTAGTCAGTCCACAAGAATCCTATGAACCTCGTGCACTCAAAACGGACATGCCTCAGCAGGTCATGCCAAAAGAAAATGAGAAAGTCAAACCACACTCGCGGTGTACCTCTAACCATCATCGTCTCACCAGCCTGCTCAGCCTCTGGCATCTCCACGGCGTGCACCTAGCCTGAAGTATGACTGCCTGATGTCTGACCTCCCTGCTGTGCTGCTCCAGTCACCAGCCATTGACCCCTCAGTTGGGTCCCGCTATCTCTGTCACATCCTATGTGTGCAGATGAACCTTCGACACCCCTTCCTGGTATCAAACATAAACCAACTCCAGATACCACCATCTGTCATGGTCCCTACCAGGTGGTTGTCTGAGAAGGCTGCCTGCAGAACCTCTCCAGATGCCCGACCATTCCACATGCCTGACACTCCTTTGGAGGCCTATCACACTGAGTCCGAACATGTACTAGCTACCCACACCGGTTGAAACCCACTAAATAACTTCTATGAGGTGGTCTAGCTGAATCTTTGATCTGACTTCCCTACTGAAACTCATCCCATCCTCGCTTCCTGCTATCTAAACCATCACCTGAATTCATTTCCCAACCAACCTAGGGCATATCCCTCTTGTTTCCCTCCACTATAAGTGCATGATTCACCACCTCTGAGAATAATCCATCCTGAAGATATTCACCTGGATCTGAATGGCGTGTCATAATCCATCCTCGAAGTGCCTCACCCTTTCCATGTCATCGCTTACCACACCAAGCACAAAACGAGACAACTCAATAAAAGTAGCTGCATAGTCCATGATGAAAATTTCTCCCTACTAAAGGTTCAAGAAATCCCAAGATCTCTCAGCCCTCAGTGTCACTGGGTAAAAGTGCTCAAAGAACCTGTCCTCAAAGTCTTTCCATGCTAGTCACTCATTCCAGCAAGCCTGAACTTGCACATCCCACTAGCGCTTTACCGGTCCTCACAGCATGTATGCCGCCAGCATAACCCTCCACCATGGAGGCGTCTTGGGCTACTTGAAGATCATCTAAATGATCTCTATCTAGTTCTCAACCACCTACAGACCACACTCACCCTGAAAAAGTAGCGGGTGCTGCGACTGGAACTCCCGCGTCAGATATGCCATAGAAGGATCTGTACCCTGCACACCTTTGTTGTTCCCCTGCATGACACATAGTAGGCTAGCTCAGAGCTTCTAATCGAGCCATGGTCTAAACCCTACCAAACCCAGCTGCTTTCCGGACTACACTAGATTGTGAACCTGATTCTGTCCCTAAGCCCGTACCTACGACTCATGCTCTGCCTACACTGGATCCTGAACCCGATCCTACTCCTGCGGTACTGTACCATCTCCCGCCTGATGCTCCATCTGAGTCGACTAGAGGAACCCGATGAATACTATAAATGGTCATACATCCCACACACACACACACACACACACACATATATATAACAATATATATTTAACACGGATAAGGAAAGTAGTAAAGAGGCAGCATAAAACAACTATCGTTACTCTCCCCTAAAGAAACCCATTCCCATGGAATCCCGACCTCATGGCCTCCTTACCCACCCTCAACAGAGCCAAGTATTAAAATTGCCTTAGGCCATGTCTGTCCTGACAACTAACATTGCCTCAAACCAATGAATGAGTTTCCCAATCCTGATGATCACAATCACCTCAACCAATAGTACCCTCCTGCTCATAAAAGAGCCAGACCCAAATACCCCGCCACATGAAATTCTACAAATATACAAAGCATGGAATAACACATTGAAATTAAAAAAGAAATTCTATCAGGAATTCCACCTATTCACATTTCAAAGCATACAAAGCATGCCATTTTTCATTATTCACATGGTATTATCACATCATAAATCATACATGCAGTTATGAAATTGAAATACCCTAAAATGTGCCTATCAAAAGCCAAGAAAACATGCCTTGCCAAATCGGGCCAAGGTCCAACTCTCCCTTACCACACCAGGTCAAATGTGACATATCACAATCAATAACATCAAATGATAAGTGATCCACTGAGGTGGAAATCATATAAACTGTAATATGAGAAAACGCACAACAGCAATTCCCACCCAAGGAAACTTGGTCCATCACTCGTACCTGGGGATACAGGCACCCAAGCACAAGCTAGAAACCCAGTTCTAGTAACAACCTATCTCTAGTTTACCATATCCCAAATAGTAAAACTAGAAAAAATAAAAAGATAAGTCTCAATCTCATTAGTAGCCAGCAAAAAACTGCTACTAAATCCCTATCAAGAACTCCTCTGATACCACTTTGTAACAACCCGGACCTGAACAACCACCCAAACATCACTAAATGGGTTGGGTGTTACTACCTTAGGTGCACCTTCCTAAACACAAAAGGCTGTTGACTAGTAGCGAGGGTATTATAGGTATAGTGGGGAGGATATACCCTCTCGGAGGATAATAATGGTACTGGTCTAAGTATAGTAATAAAGATGCAGCGAAATAACGACTAAGCAGACTCAAACCAGACCTGCAGAGCAGAAGCATAATCAATATCAATAAATAGAAGAAGTAATAAATATAGAAAACAATAGTGGAAAGTAAACACAACAACATGTTGAACACTTGTAATTACCATAGAAAAACAAAACATGTATCCAAGGCAGGTCATACTTATCCATATATAAAAAGAACGCCAATGGCTAACCAACTGTAGCTACATAAAAAGTAACCATGTGGATACAAGAAATAAATAAAATAAGGTAAACTCCATCTAGGCATGACCTCAAGGTTCATACCATCTCCATGAAATAGCTAATGCAGTCCAACTCCTGAAGCTGGCCTCATTTCTGCACATAAATCCATAAAGTCTGCATGCATCCCAAAGGTCACATGCATGGTGTGAGACGAATCTCAGTAGTATACCACCAACAGTGTGTACCTAATATAAGTGTTTAATCAGGCATGCAGTTATAAGGAAAATAATAAACAATACAATGCATAAATTAACATAAACTCCACTAGTGCTCAGTAGCCACCATGAAGTGTCACCTGCTTCGGCCAACGCTGGAATCTCTATCATGTAACTTGGAACCATGTGCCCCCAGACACCGCGTGTCTCAAGTACTGACACCCCAAAGGCACACCCATGAAATAGTAACCCGAAGGAACAATGATTTCTATCCTCAAATAAGTAACTGGAGGGACAATAATGGCTTCCCTCAAATAATGTAACAAGAGGGATAGTGATGTATGCCCTCAAATAAAGTAAATGGTGGGACAACAATGTTTTCCCTCAAATAACAGCAAGCCTCTGCCCCCAACCAGATAGCCTCAATGCTATCCCCTAAAGTCTCCTCACCTTCTATGTGGCTTCCTACGAGAAGCACCCCCAACCAATAATACCTAAACCGCAACTAACATGGGCTCTACCCACACGAGTGGTCAAAACCACCTCATCATGGATTCTCTCAGTGTGCACACTTCTCAATGTTCCGGGTGAGTGGTAATCACCAAAAATAGTACCCAAGCCACAACACCTCGGGCACCTCGTGTCCCTATGGCCATGATGCTCAAGTCTGATGACCTCGCCATCCAAGTAAACTGGGCCATGCCCAACCTGACAGTCACCCTGTCTCAAGCCAACATCCATGATGCCCAATCTTGTGGTCATAACCACCTAATGTAACCTAGACCAATTCCAACCTATGATCAGCATCACTAAATAATATATGGACCACTCCCAATACAACCGCAAGGTTTCCAGCATATTCAATTCAACAATTACATATAATAATCAAAGGAATCACTTTTAAATAGGAAAACAAACTGAACAGTCAAAATGCACTAACCTAGTGTTGTCCTATACCAGCACAGAGGTCTTTAAGGCCTCTAAAAAATCATATCAAGGTTTAATAAACTAAACTCAATAGTTTAAAATAATATAATTCAATTATAACTATTTTGGCATTCCCCGCCCATATTGCCCCGATGAGCAACAGCCACTCGCCCGACCCTGCTCAAGCAAAACAGGTAACATGGAATACACAAAGACATCCCATAGGTCAATTATCAATTAAATAGGAAATAACAGATAAAACAAGGTAATTCTCGAAATACCCAACAACATGCCATAGGTCGCACCACCCTAAAATCTGCAAAAACACAAAAAAAAGTATGCACCACATACCCGAGACTCATATGATGATACTCCTCCAATAATAGACTCCAATTAGGTCTCAAACGCGGTAGATATAGAAAATAATTAAAACCTCTCAAACCCCTATAACTCATCCTAGAATATAAATCAAGAAGAATGTATCAAGAGGAATCAAGGCCTTACCGAGGGGGTTCCAATGGATTAGATGGTGATTGAATCCGACTTATGATGAAGAAACGAGAGAAAAAACAAGCCTTGATCGGCTCTCCCCACTCAAAACCATAGAGGGTTTGATTTTATTCCTCAAAACAAGGCCACTGCCTATTTTAGAAAAAAAATAAAGTACACAACGTGTACTTTAGGACTACATGTCGTGTTTCATTTTATTGTTCATATGACGACTGATATTTCACCGAGGACTTTCCGAATAACTACACAGCATATACCTACGGTACACAGCGTGTACCTCTCTACCTGGCCGACATCCCCATCACGCCATGTATACCCCCATACACGACCCCTTTACACGTCATGTACAAATAGTATACAGCGTGTACTTTCTAAAAACATTTTACCCAGCCAAGAGGCCTACACGCCATGTATGGCCTCCACACGGTCAAGGTTACATGGCATGTCGAGCAAAACTACATGCTGTGTTGTAGGAAATTCCTACACAGTCACCACACTACATGTACTCGGTGAGCACACTGCTGGTACTCACCCAACCCATACCCGGCATGTACTTCAAAGTACATAGCGTGTAGTCTGGAAATTTCTAGAACCTCCCAGATTTTCCCAGTTTCCACAGGAACAAGTCAAAAATTCAAAGAGGGTGGGATTTTGACCCATTCTAAAAACCTGGGTTCTTACATTTCTCTTCTTCTTTTTGGGGGTTTCATATCTCCAACAGTTTGGGTGACCTATTTTAGGTTAAATATTGATTCTTGGGGTTTGATATTGATGATTTTGGTTCAATATTACCTTTTTAGGGTTCTCTTTAGGTGTGGTTGCAGTTTAACACCGTTTTATGGAAGTTTCTACACTTGAGGTAGGTGGTTCCATGCTTAAATATTATTTAGTGATTTTGATATGCTTTCTTTGCTTGTTGGTTTTGTTCTATGCATTGTGTATGAGGAGTGAAATGTGTTTCTGAAAGGTTTTAAGATGTGTATGGTGTGAAAGTGGTTTTTTTAAAGGAAATTAGTTTTATTTCAAGTTTGTTCCATTATTATGCTTCTTAATAGTGTTTAATAAATTTTTCAAGTGGTAAAAAACGTGTTTTAAAGTGGATTTGGTATGCGTGTGAATTAGAAATGAGTTTAAATTATTATAAATGGTGATTTTATTTAGTTGTTCACATATCTTGTGTGTGCATGTAAATGTGGTGATGCATATATGGCATGAGAAATGAGAATTGAGCATGAAGGGAAAACTGGGTATCTAGGTGGGTGGACTAGGACTAGTATGCTAGTTGAATCATAAGTGGCTTAGTCTAGATTAATCTAGAATGATTAATGATTATAAAACTAACTAAATTATGATAATGATCAGAGACCACTAGGCCTTTGGGATGTTCCCTCCCAGTGGATCGTGCATGACAACACTATTGGTTGTGGTTTCTATACCACATTTCACTAAAATATGAGGTTCCTAGTGTCCCATTTTAGCTAGTGCCTATGGGTTTTCCCATGAATCAATGATCTTTTGTGGTGTGGTACCTTCCATCAGAATACAATGTACTTTATTGTTTATTTTAAAATCAAAACATGTTTTTCTTTAAAGAGTTTTCTATAAAAATGTTTCTATATTTTATTTTTATAAAAATTTCTTGTTAATTTATCTTATAATGTTTTGGCATGGAATCTCTTTTATTTGGTGAAATTCTACTGGGAATTTTCTAAAAACCAACATACACCTTTTGGTGTATGTAGACTTCATTATGTTTGACTTGAGTAAATGAAAGATATATCACGACAGTGTTTTAGGTTTCTAGTGGTCTCCCCTTGTAGGTGTTTGTGGTGGTGTCTTGATGATTATTCTCCTCTTATTTCATGGAGTTTTTGGGATAGTATCATTTTTCCCTTTTTGTTTTAACCCATTTCAATTTTTTTAAGTTGTAAAATTAAATCTAAAACTTGTTATGCCTTGTTTTCCTATGATTATTCAGCCTTATTATGTTTAGTATTGTGGGTTTTTAGGATCATATAAATGGGTGAAATAGTTTATATGATGTATTTTTTATACCCCAGACAGTAGTTTTCATCCCATGGGGATTAGGGACACCCATCAGGATATGCTACAGATCAAGTCAGGTGTCAGGGTGGATGTCACTCCAACTTGGTTTGGGACAAAATGGTATCAGATCTATGTTATGCTCCTTTTGTTTCATGTTATTTTTGGGACGAGTTTGGATATATTAGAGATAGGATTGTTAGGGCTTGAGGTTTTGGTTGCGATCAGGGTTCATGGCTAGTACACCTCATGACAGATCTTGAGGTTCCATGGGATGTTGGGATTTTTTGACTTCTCCTCCAGGTGATACGTACAGGCTTCAGAATGTATACAGAAACTTGGTGGGGGAGTATTGGTTTAGTTTTTTTACTTTTTATTGAAATGGAATTGTTTTTGTTTTAATTTTTCATAAGTGTTTGAGAGTTTTTTTTATTGCTAAAAATTTTCAGAATGGTTATATTGATGTTTTTCTTTGTAGTTGTTGCTTTTTGTAGAAAAATGCCTCCATCAATAATTCTTATACAACCATGGGAAGAGGCCAGAGGGATTTCTACCTCACCAATTGATCAAAAAAAAGTGAAATTTGTGGTTTGGACTGTCCAAGATTTGGGATAGGGAGTAGGTTCTAGTCTTGCTCCGATTAGAGAAGCTGAACCAGGTCCTGGGAAGGACAAAGATCAGGAATTACTTAAAAATAAGGCTCCTTATTTCTAGGTAAATGAATATCCTTAGGAAATAAAGGAGTGGATTGAGAATATCAAGTGTATGTTTGAATTTCTTGATACTCCTGAGGCAGTCAGAGTGAGAAGCACTTTGTTTTTGTTAGAAGTTCCTAGTCAAAGGTGGTGGGACTCAGTGTTTCAAACTGGGAAGAATGAGAAGATGATTTGGAAAGATTTAAAGATTGTTTTAAATGATAAAAACTATCTCAAGGTTCTATCCTACTCCAGGTCCTAATATTTCATCGATATTACCTAGGGAGACCGAGAATTAATAGAGTAATCCAATCACTTCACAGAGCTGGTACGGTATGCACTTGAGATTGTTTCCAATGAACAGATAAAATCTTCTTGGTTTGAGATGGGGATACATCCAAACATTTATTATCAAGACTTTTTGTTTATTATAAGGACCAAAATTTAGGTGGTTTATTGTACTTATATGACCAAGATCAATCAAAAAGAAAATTTTGGATTCCCAGGAGTAGTGTCTGTAGTGGGTAGTGGCAGTTCATCAGAAAAGAAGAGGAAGTAGGATGAGTAGGGATATAAGGGTGGTGGTAACACATGCCATCCTTACCACATATAATCATTAGTAGTTTTAGATGTTGTATCGGTTGTGTGCCACTATAGTGGGATGGCAGGGAATATACGACCCACATGCACATCTCCTCCTAGAACTTTTCACTAATGTGGAGCTATGGGACACTTGAAACATTTTTGTAAAGTGATGTGTCTTTATCATAGTGGTGTTAGATCTATGACTTCTAGGGGGGATGTTAGCCTTGTCAGAACCATCCAAGTAAGTAGGTTCTCAGTTCAGTGGTCATGGTGGCAGGGCCGGATCATCTTCAAGGTAGAGTTAGTTTAGGGTAGATCCATAGTACAATGGTAATTCTCTAGCTCAGTCTGAGACTAGGCAGCTTTATATAGTGGATCAATCACCAATGGAATCATATGAAAGTCCTACGAACGATTAAGGTACCGTTCATATTGAATCATCCTTAGTAGTTGTTTTGGTTGACACTAGTGAACTTGTTTTATTTATCTCTCCCCATCTTGTTGATGTGTTAAAATTTCTAACTAAGTTCATTCCACATGCGGTGGAGCTGGTTACATATCTTGGTAATAAGTGAGAGCAGGGTTTCAGGTCTCTATCTTGTTTTCTCACTGTGTTATGAGTTGAATAGGAATGGTATTTCCTTCTTTTAGAGATGCAACTCTTTGATGTACTCCTCGATATGGGTTGGATGGTGCGCTTTTAGGCACACATTGATTGTTATAGATAGAAAGTGAGTTTTGTTTCACCTGATTGAAGTACCCAAGTTTTTCATGGTGAATGGGATCCTCGGTCGGGACATGTTGGACCTCCTCTTTTGGAGATAGGAAATATCATTTTTAGTTATTATCACTCACGCTGGAGGATAATGGTGGTTCTCCTAAGGGGGGACTACCTCCTATGTTGGATGAGTTCCTAAAGTTTTTTCCAAAGGATTTCTTGGGTTTTCCTATGAAGTGATATGTGAAGTTTTCTATTGATTTGGAACTAGGAACATAGCTGATATCTCTTCCCTCATTTCTTATGTGTCACACCCCGACCTCGGATACTCTTTCCTTTTATTTATTTCTCAATATTAGAACTTTTGGTTGAGGTTTGGCTTGGGTGTCCAAAAAAAGTCCTTGTAGTTTTGTGGTATTGGTTTTCTTCTAAATATATTCTTGGTTATTGAGAATTTTGTGGGATAAAAGTGGCATGTTGTAGAGTTTATGATGTCATCGGTGTCTCCATATTGTGTTTAAAACATTCAAGGATCATTGGGTGAACTTTCTTAGTGTTTGAGGTGTAATTTGGGGGTTTACGGCCAATTTTTGGGGTTTCATGGTTTGAGAATGGCCTTACAAAACCTTGAAACATAACCATGTGAAGTTTCAGGAGTTTTCCAGTAGCCCTCGCACGGTTTGCACACAGTTTGAAAAACTGTGCAGTAAAAATGTGTAGTCACTTTCAGGCTTTATAACTTTTGACGCGGAGCTCTGATTTGGGTGATTCTACCTCCAAAATGAATCCCTCTCTATTTTTAATTGACCATAGGATCCTCCCCCTAATTCCTTATTCTATTAGGGGTGATTTTGGGGAGATTTGTCAAGAAAGGTTGGTGATTCTTCATGTTTCCTTCATCAAATCTTCTCTCCTTCTCTTCCCCTCTTTGTTCTAGGGTTTTCTTTGGGGATTTTCTTCCATGGACGAACCATAATGTCTAGGGTTTATGTTTAGTTCGTTTTTATTATGTCTATGGTGTGTGGATAGTCCTTGGGTCTTAGATCTCTCCTCCCTTGATGTTTTATCGCATTCACACACCGTTGAGGTAGGTGTTTCCATGATTTTCCTTTCCATTGCAAACCATTGATTCTTGAACACATTGGATTTATTTTTAAACATGATTATCACATACATAAGTATTATATTTAACTTATTTTGGTGTTTATATGTTGGTTAAAATTGTAAAAAATTTATTTTAAAAGTATTCCTTGATTATGTCTATGTGTTGGTGCCTTGGAAGGTTTTGATAAAATGACTTTTGTTTTATAAAAAGGAAATTGAGCCCATGTTGTATTGTATGGACTTGGTTTTATATATTTTATTGTTTGAAACGTGAATTGGATAATTGAAGGTGATTTGGGTTCCTATTTTTGGATTTATTATTTATGGTGAAATGTTTTGGAAAGGTCCTTCGGGTTTTTGAAATGTTTATAAAAGATGTTGCAATTGTGTTGGTTTAAAGGGATGTGGTATTTCTGGAAAAATGTTTTTGGGTACTCTTATGGATCTTCAAAGGGTTTCATTGGATGTTTTCACATCCATGGGTGCACTAGGTGCACACATGGATGGAAATTCAAGTGAAAATGACACTTAAAAAGGATGTTACACATGAACCTTGATTTATCAATTGTTGTCTATTCTCTCTCCCATTATCATCCTTCTAAAATGGATCTTGATTTCTAAAAAGTGTGTTGGTATTTAATGTGGCTTTAAATTGATTTTTTTTCTTATAAATTTGAACCGTGGGGCATTTTGGGACATGATTGGTTTCAAATGGTTTAATGGACTGTTTGTCTTTGTATACATGGAAATGGTTTTAGAAATGACTTGGAACTATTTTGGTAAATGTGTTTGGGTGTGTAAACTTGAAATCCCATGTGAAATTGTACTTCTAAGGGGCGATGTTTGGTGGTGATTTTTGAAAAGAATGTGATTCCTAAAATGTGAATGCCCGGTTGGCAACTTAAGGTGTTTTAAAAGATGGTTTGAATTATTATGTGGTGTGACGGCCCAATTGGCACTTTGTTAATGTGAAATGATTGAATGTGTATTTGGGGGCGCTCATGTCTAGGGTAACCCTTTATGGGTGAACACATAGGAAGCGTCCGTGTTTGGGGAAGGAAAGTGTGGTGAGATGAGTCACACATGCGAGGGCCTTCCTACTTACACAATATTATTGTAACCACCATGGGTTCATAGGCGTTTTTAGAGATTGAGTGACAGTTGCTGACCAACCCCGATTAGACGGGTTGGTACCCCCTGGATTTTTTGTTAGGCTAGGCAAGATTTGACATTGTATTGGTCAGTTGGGTCGGCCAGTTGGTTATAGACTTAGGAGATTCACCATACATCGGTAGGTGGTTATGAAACCGAGTACGTCTAGGGGTCTTCTAGGGATGTTTAGGATCACCCATGGTTACTATCTGTATTGTTTGTCTACTTTATTTTACATTGAATGTTTGTTTGTTTAGTTTATTTATTTTTAGTATAGCCCTGGTGTTGTTGATTTTTTTATTTAAAATGGAATGTTTTTTTGAATGTGGAAACATGGTGTGCGTAGTTTGGAAAAAGGGAATGAAATTTGTTTATTTATAAAAAAAGAAAACCTATTTTTATCTCCTTATTTTCAAACTAGTGTTAATAGATTGTTTTGGGAAAGGAAACACATGGACTCTTTGGTGATTTCCTACTGAGCTATCTAGCACACACCCTACTTGTACCATTCAGTGTCAGTAGACCCGAACTATTTTGTAGGTTCGGATTTTTTTCGGGTTTTTCTGGTTCGAGTATCTCTTGGAGAAAGGTGGTCTTATGGTTGGAGGTGATCAAGAGGTCACAAGGAGATCATTATAGTGGATGGTCATTTTTTTTGTAGGTTTTGGTTCTTTCAGTGTTAGTGTTATTTAGTATTATTCATATTGGACCAGATTGTTCTTTTATTGAAATTCAGTTGTAGTTAACTCTGCTATATTTTTAATGTTGTATATTTTTATCCTATTATTATTGGGAAAAATAATTCCCTCTTGTTTTATTTTGATGCCCGACACCTGTTACCAGCTCGTGGGGATCAGGAACGCCCTTCGGGCTATGTCACGAACCAGGTTAGGTGTCGGGTCAGATGGCATCCCAACTTCGTTCGTGATAGTATGCCCCCACTGAGTTATGAGAATTAAAGGTACATCTGGACAATGTGGAATCCAAAGGGTTCATTTTCCTGAGTGTCTCACCTTGGGCCACTCCCATGTTATTTTCTAAAATTATTGATGGATCTCTTCAGTTGTGTATTTATTGCTAGAAGTTGAATAAGATAACGATCAAGAAAAAATACCCTTTTCCCCGAATTAATGACCTATTTGATCAGCTTAAGGGGTCGAGGTATTTTTACTAAATTTATTTGTGTTTCATGTATCACCAAGTCAATGTGAGAGATTAATACATCCCAAAAACAGTTTTTAAAGTAGATATGGCCATTTTAAGTATTCGGTCATGCCTTTAGGATTGAAAAATTCTCTAGCGGTCTTTATGGAACTTAGGAATAGGGTTTTCCACCGATATCTCTATTCGTTTTTTCATGGTATACATGGATGACATCCCGGTATATTATGGATCTGATTGAGAGCATAAGCGACAATTACGGATTGTGTTGGGAACTCTTTTGGAACATCACCTCTATGAAAAGTTTTCTAAGTGCACCTTTTATATTAAAGAGGTAAATTTTTTGGGCCACATGATCTCAGAATGTAGGGTTTTATTGGACCCTGAGAATATATGTGCAGTAATTTCTTTAGAGAAACTGTGGAATTTTTTTGATATTAGAAGATTTCTAGGCTTGGTAGGGTATTACATGTAGTTTGTTCAAGACTTCTCTTAGCTTGCTTCATCCATGATGGTGCTCACCCAGAAAGGAGTGAAGTTTGAATGGAGCTCAAGTGCTAAGTATCCTTTTAGAAGCTTAAACAATGATTAAATACCACTCCTATGTTGACCTTTCCAAAATATGGGAAGGGATATGTGGTTTATTATAATGCCTCAGGTATGGGTTTCAAGTGTGTTCTAATGCATGGTGACCATGTGGTGGTGTATGGTTCTCACCAACTCCGACCACATGAAAAGAATTTCTTAACCCATGACCTAGAACTAGCAGTGGGGATGCATGCCTTAAAAACATGGGGTCATTATCTTTTTGGGGAGAAGTTTACAGTATATTCATATCATAAGATCTTAGCTGACATTTTCTCCCAAAAGGATCTAAATTTGATGCAATATCATTGGGTTGTGTACCTTCAGTGGTTCGATTTTGATATAGTTTATAACCTATGAAAAGGTAATGTTGTGGCAGATGATCTGAGTAGAAAAGTGTTAGTGTATGAATAGAAAGAATCCAGTGATGATTAGATTTTGATAGGGATTTTTTCCCATATGAAATTGGAGACCAAGGAGCATAGTGGAGGTGCATTCTTGTCTAGTGTTTGGTTTATGCCCTCTCTTCTAGAATTTATTCAGCCAGAGTAGCCTAATGATGAGTTTTGACAACATTATCTATAATTTCTTCATGGTGGGGAGATGAATTGTGATTGGTCATAGTCTCTTGAGAGAGTTTTGTGCTTCAAGGGTCTCTTTTTGGTGTTGTTGTCCTTAAGGAAGGTGGTGATGCAGGATAGTGATTAGTCTCAGTGGTCCATTAATACTGGTGATACCAAGATGTATTATTATGTTCATAGACAGTTTTTTTGGCTAGGTATAAGGCAGAATTTATCTGACTTCGCATCCCATAGTTATACATGTCAGTAGGTAAAAGCAGAGCACCAAAGACCCTATGGTTTGTTGTAGCTGCTACCTATTCCTACCTAGAAGTGGGATGAGATCACCATGGAATATATTATCGGATTACCTCATATATCCTAGGGAAATAATTCATTTTTGTTAGTGATTGATCATCTAACCATATTATCCCATTTTATTCCAATCATAGAATTAGCGAGGGTGGATGAGATGGGATGGTTATATGTTCATGAGGTTGTGAGGCTTCATGGTGTGTCATCTGTAGTTGTTTTTGATAGGGACCCCCATTTTACCTCATGGTTTTGGGAAGGTATTTGTAAGTAAATTGGCTCATAGTTCAAGCTAAGAACAACATACCATCCTCAAACGGATGGTCAGACAGAGCGAGCGAATTAGATTTCAGAGGACATGCTCTGAGCCTGTGTTTTGAATTTTGGTTGTTCGTGGGATATCCATTTGGGATTGGTTGATTTTTTATATAACAATAGTTACCAATACTCAATATGAATGGATTATTGTGAGGAACTTTATGGTTGGTTGTGTCAGTCACCTTTGTGTTGGCCTGAGTTGGATGAAACCTCGATGCTAGGACCAAGCCTTGTGTAGGAGATGTCAGAGAAGGTAAAGATGATCATGTAGTAGTTATTCCTAGCTCAGAGTCTCTATAAATATTATTTCGACCAGAGATTATGGTATTTGGATTTTTTTATGGGTGATCGGGTGTTTCTAAAGGTATCACCTCACTTTGGTCATCATCATTTGGGAAAATAAGGAAATATAATTTCGAGGTATGTCAGACCTTTTGAGATTACCAAGAGGATCGGTAAGGTGGAGTACAGGTTGGATTTGTATTCTTAGATTATTTCAATTCATGAAATGTTCCATGTTTCTCAATTGAATAAGTATAACCTAGATCTATCTCATGTGTTGAATTGGGAAGAGTTGGAGATGGAGATGAATTTGTCTATGTTTGAGAATCCAATACAAATTATAGATTATTAGGAGAAAGTGATACTTGGTAAGTCTATTTTGTTGGTCCTTGTTCTTTGGGAGCATGGAAATGATGATCACAAGACTTAGGAGTGGAAGCTGTGGATTGAGAAATAGTATCAGTTTTTATTCTCTAATCAATCTTTGGGTTGACTTTCCGGGGAGAGAAATTTTTCATTGTGAGAAGAATTATCACATATGTGTTTTCATTTTGAGGTATTCCTTTGATTATTTTTAGTCTAGTGCTTATCCATGGAATTTTCCCTCGAGATTTGGTGAAAATTTGAGATTTTGGGCTTGATAGGGTGAGGCGTACGGTTGGCGCATGGTTTTTAAAACCGTGCAGCCTTTCCCAGGAAACCGTGCGGCCAGGTGACATTTTTGGACAATGGCTAATCACAAGGTTAGAGCACGGTTTTTAAATCATGTAGGCTAATTGTGTGGCTTGTTCCTCTTAGAAAGTAAGGGGTGTATAGTTGCTGCATGGTTTGGAAAACCGTACGGGAAAATCATGTGACTTGTCTAGGTGATTAAAAAATTTAAAATGATGGTTGTTTCCTATAGGGATTTAACACCAAATCCACCATTTTCTTCCCCAATCGGTCTTTATATCCCTAGGAAAATCCAACCCTCCTTCTTGATACCTTGTACCTCCATTTTTGAGGTGTTTTGGTGGGTATTCTTCAATAAACCTTCAAGTAACACTACTACAAAACATAGTTTTATCAGCGCTAAAAAAACATTATCAGGAATAAAAAATCACTATTAATCGAGACACTGTTAAAAGGGTGTTCCTTTCATCAGCGCTAAAAAAACTGATAAAATTCAAAAAAAACTAAAAAAATTTAAAAAAAATCTGTAAATCAGAGAGTAGACCCACCCTCTTTTAACACCACTTAACCCCCTTTAAACAATGATAGGAATCCTCACTTGTGAGTTCACCCACCACCCCTTTAACATCTCTAGGTGCACACCCCCACCCTTTAAGAGTGTTATCTCCCCCGCACCAACCTGCACACCCCTACCTCCACTTGGATTCGAACCCGATATCTCTCCCTTGCGCGCCTGCACCTTTACCACTCACCCATATTATTTTTTTCTCCATTTAATGATATATATATAGGTATATTTATTCATATATTAATATAGATTTATATTAATATATATGTATATATTTATTTATTTATATTAATATATATATATATATATATATTTGTATATTAATATATATATATATATATATTTGTTATATTTTTTTATTTGTATATTTATTCATATATTAATATATATTTATAAGATTAGTTTCAAATACATTTATAAAATATATTTTTTTGTCTTAATAAATTAATACATATATGCAACATACATACACGTGAATATATATTATATATACATTAATTTTTAAGTATAATTATAAATGTTTATATATTTATATATATATACATATATTATATATTTATATGTATATTAATATGTTAGAATATATAGATAATATGTATCAGTTTGTTAATACAGCACACACACACACATTACATAGGTATATAAATATTCATATATTTGTATTTCAAATAAAATAGATATTATTTTTTATTTAGACAAGACTTATATATTGAGAAATATATTTTATATGTAAATATGTTTAATTATTTATTTATAAAAATAAAATTTTATGTGTGAATATACAAAAAATATGTATTTATTGTTATATATTTGATTATAAATAAGAGTACATTATGAAAAATGAAAAAATTTCAAAGAAATAATATCAATATAAATGTAATCCCTCAGAATAAATTCTGTTCCCATAGAAAAATGGAAAAAGTCCCCCTTAAACAATGCTGAAATTCCATCGAATGTTAAAAAATTTGGGTATCCCGACTAAAAACTCAATTTTAGAGGCACTCTGGGCCTTTTTAGACCTCAAAAATGGTACAAAGGGTTCTTTTATATTAATAGTGCATAAAGATTGTTGTAGGATTTGATTTGATATGTGGTAGAGCTCAAACAGACACCCGGATCAAAAATTATGATCGTTTGAAGTTTGAGTTACGTTTTCAACTTATTTTTGAGTTCTTATTATTTTTTTATTTTTTTTATCTTCAAATTGTTTTTAAATGATTATTACTTGATTATAATTAGAAAATTATTAATTAATAATATTTTTTAAAATATATTATAATTTATTTTCACTAAATAACTTATATATTAAGTGTAAAAGTCTATTTATACTTATATAAAACATATTTAAAAAATATATATTATATTTATATTTCTATATTTCTATATCAATATATAATTTTTTATATATTTATTTAACTATATCCTTTATCAGTGCTAGTAAAAAAGTGCTGATAAAGACCCCCTTTTATCAGTGCTGATAAAAGTACCCCCTTTATCAGCATTTTTTAGCACTGTTAAAGGGTGGCATAGTGAAAACCCATTTTTGTGGTAGTGTAAGTGGTTATTATTGGATTGGGTTATACCAAATACGCACAAGAGGGGGTTGAATTGTGTCTTTTACAAATTCTTCACGAATCGTGATGAAGACTGAGTCTGTCCTTTTATCTTTATCAGATTGTTTATACAGCGAAAAATAAACAGTTAAAGGATGCAAGGATGTATAGTGTTTCGAGGAACAGAAGGCCCCTAGTCCAATCCACCAACGTTCTACTCCATGAGTTTGGTGATTTTCACTATCTGGTCCACTTATCAACATACCATCCACAACTGAGTGCAGGAAGTTGACACCTTTAAAAGTTAAGGCTAAAAACAGAGCTTTCTAGTTCATACACAGAACCGAATACACAGATTAGTATGAGAATATAGTTACTCAAAATAAAAAGATTATTTGACTTAAAATACTTTCCAGTTGATCTTCACAATTGCAACAACATGCAACTGGTAGTAGATAGATCGTCGTCTTCAGAAAAGATGTTCTTCAGATAAAGACAATTCTGAGTCGATGGAGTTGCAATAGATATAGAAATAAATTCAGAAACTCCAACAACAATGGATTCATGAAAGATATTCATTGTAGAAATAGTGAATCTTCAACTTGTTTCTTCTTCTTCTTCATAAAAATAGAGTTTGATAGATCTTGGTAGCAGCAGATCTGTAAATCTTGAATGACTCTATAAAATTGTAGTTGTGAAGAACTCAAGAGCTTGTTATATATTTTCTTGATGATTCACCCCCTCTTTGTAATTAAAAATATCACAGATATATATAGAATAATGATGAGTGTTTTCATTAAAAATTTAGATCCACAAAAGTCTCTTTTATAATCACGATATTCAAATGTTTGAATAACAGATCAGTCGTAACTCCCCTAAATATTCGGCATGAAAACCTCCTCTAAAATCGATCCATTGAATCATAAATAAACAGCTTTAAATCAGTCAAAGATGTGATTTAAAATCAGGCTTTGAATTTTTCTTGAAATCAAACTAATAATATGCATAAAGAACATTGCTCAATAAAGTCTTATTTGAATCTTCGACACCAAACATAGGGTTGAACTACATAGCATACATTCTCTAAACACAAGGTTTACAACGTAAGGTTCACAACGTAAGGTTGATAACGTAAGGTTCAAAACGTAGGGTTCATTATAAAAGTAAGTTTTATGATCCATACATTTATCAGCTTCTAAATGTAAGGTATATGATCTATACTTTTTGATAAAACATAAGGTTGTTTTCAAAAGTAAGGTTGATGAACCATACTTTTGAGAAACACACATAACGTTCCATAATAACGTAGGGTTCTTATATACTTTTCTGATATCTCGAACGTAAGGTTCCTTCCAAACGTAGGGTTCTTCTTCCATAATTTTGTCTATAACGTATGGTTGCTTAGCCATACTTTTCTGATATGTTGTAAAGTAAACGACGGATTCCATCCTTATGCTACGCTCCTCAACGTAGGGGAATAACAGTGTTTCCAGAACACGCGAAAGTGATTTCTGAACACATAGAGCATAAACAGTGTTTTCAGAACATGCTAAAATGAATATCGAACACTTTGTCAAATATTCCACATGGATTAAATGCTTTAATATTATTCCAAAATAGAGAAATAAAGAATATTAATTTCCTGAAATATACTCAAAGAAAAATCATTAGAATAACAAATAAGGGTATTTGTGAACATCAAAATCATCATAAAGAAATAGATTATTGTTCTCAATGATCTCCCCTTAATAAAACAGAGTGTTGTTGAAAACAACACTTGATCAACAGTTCTCCTTATTTATTTTCTCTTTTTTTAAGGTTTCTCTTCATCTTTCTTGGGGTTTCATATCTTCAGTGGATTGGATGACCTTTTTGGGTTTGAATCCCGATTCTTAGGGTTCAATCTTGATGGTTTTGGTTCAATCTAGCCATCATAGGGTTCGATTGAGGTGAGGTTGTGGTTTAACACCATTTTCAGAAGTTTCTACACTTGAGGTAGGTGGTTCCATTCTTAAGCATTATTTGGGGATTTTGATATGCTTGCTTTGCTTCTTGGTTTTGTTCTATGCATTGTGTATGAGGTGAAAAATGTGTTTTTAAAAGTTTTTAAGATGCATATGGCATAAAATTGGTTTTTCTAAATGAAATTGGTTGTCTTTAAAGTGTGTTACCTTATTTCACTTCTTGAAGGTGTTTAATAAATTGAACAAGTGGTGCAAAACATGTTTTAAAGTTTATTTGGTGTGCATGTGAATTTGAAAAGGGTTTTTCTTATGGTAAATGGTGATTTTTTTGTGAGTTCACTTTTCTTGTGTGTGCATGTAAATGTGGTGAGGCATATATGACATGAGAAATAGGAATTGAGCATGAACGGAAACCTTGTTATCTAGGTGGGCAGACTATGAGTATTATGCTAGTTGACTCGAAAGTGGATTCTCCTATATTCATCTAGTAGGATTGACGATTACAACACTAACTAAATTATGATGATGATTGGAGACCACTAGGTCCTTGGGATGTTCTGTCCTAGTGGATCGTGCACAAGAATGATGTTGGTTGTGGTTGTTATACCACATTACACTGAGATACGTGGTTCCTAGTGTCCCATTTTAGCTAGTGACTATGGGTTTTCCCGCGACTTAGTTTTCTTTTGTGATGAGGTACTTATTATCGGCATATGGTGCACTTTGTTGGTTATTTTAAAATCAAAACATGTTTTTCTTTAATTTTTTTTCTATAAAAATGTTTCTAGATTTTTTTTTTATAAAACTTTAATATTAATTTGTCTTATAATGTTTTGGCATGAAATATCTTTTATTGGGAGGCATCCTAGTGGGTTTTGTCTTACACCCTACATATACCTTTAGGTGTATGTAGACTTGGTTTTGTTTGACTCAAGTAAAGGAAAGATGTATCATGATGGTGGTTCAGGTTTCTAGTGGTCTTCCCTTACAGGTTTTTGTGGTGATGGCTTGAGGATGATGCTTCTCTTGTTGCATGGAGGTTTTGGGATAGTGCCACTACTACATATATGGCCTTTAAAAGCACTAGAAAATTCCATTTATAGTGCTAAAGAAAGCGATGTTAATCTGAAGGAAGATAAAGGGGGGTCCCTTTTATCAGCTCTAAAAAAGAGCTGATAAAGACTACTTTTAACAGCACTAAAAAAAGTGCTGATAAAATGGGTATTTTATTAGTTCTAAAAAAAGTGCTGATAAAAGTTTAAAAAGTTTGAAAAAAAATTTAAAAATATTCTACAGATCGGAAGGTGGTTTTAACAACACTTGACTGCCCCCCTTCAATAGTGCTATGAAGCACCCTCGTATGCCCCATCCCCACCCCCAAACCATTAACAGTGCTAACACCCCCTTTAACAGTGCTACCACAGTCCTTCACCACCACACACGCCCCTTTCACCCCCAGGATTCAAACTCAAGACCTCCCACTATGTGCTTGGACCCTTTAACACTCCTCTATATTACTTTGTTATCCATTTAATGATATATATTTGTTTGTTTATATATATAGTTATATTTATTTTTATATTAATATATATTTATATTAACATATATGTATTTATATTAAAATGTATATTTATTAATATATATATATATATTCATATATTAATATATATATATATATTTGTATATTAATATATATATATATATACATGTATAGTTATATTTATATATCTATATATTTATTTGAATATTAATATATATTTATACTTATCTATTTATATATATTTTTTATATTTTTTTATCTGTATATTTATTCGTATATTAATATATATCATTTTTTAATACAGACACACACAAATACAGACACACACACACTCATTATATAAGTATATAAATATTCATATATTTTCATTTTAAATAAAATGTATATCGGTTTTTTTATTTAGATAAGCCTAATATATTGAGAAATATATTTTATATGTAAATAAGTTTAATTATTTATTTATAAAATTAAATTTTTTATGTGTGAATATATAAAAAATATGTATATATTGTTATATATTTGATTATAAATAACAGTGCATTATGAAAAACAATATAATTTCAAATCCATAATATCAATATGAATTTAATCCCTAAAAAATTCATTCTCCACTAAAAAAGGGTAAAAATAACCCCCTTAAATGCGGCTTAAATTCCATCGAATGTAAAAAAATTCAGTATTTAGACAAAAAACTCAGTTTTGGAGGCCTTATGGTCCATTTTTGGCCTCTAGAAAATATTGATTGAGGTTCCCCAGGCTTTGACGATGTAGATATTGTCGCAGGATTCAATTTGATATGTTTTAGACCTCAAACAGACACCCGAATCAAAAGTTATGGTTGTTTGAAGTTTGAGTTACGTTTTCAACTTATTTTATATATTTTATTAACTTTTCTGTTTTTTGTGTCTTCAAATTTTTATTAAATGACTATTAACCGATGATAATTAGAAAATTATTAATTAATAATATTTTTTAAATATTTTATAGTCCATTTTCACTACATATCTTATATATTACTAGTACCCAATTAGTGCATTTGCACAACTTGATCATTTGATTACGAATTTTCATACACGCACTCAGAAAATTATGTTAATGATATGTGAAATTTGTGTCACTCATTGGGAGAGTGGGAGGAAATTGGAAGAAGAAATAAAGTGAGTGGGATACTCGTAACGCATGGAAATAGAGTGAATATTGGTGATGAAAAATGTAGGTGGAAGCATTCCATATGATTATATATGTGAATTTAGGTGCACAGGTATACATAAATAAAATCATTATATGGGGAGTACTGACTCTATAGGTGAAGGTCTTGCTCCCCATCATGTGGGGGAGTACTGAATCTGACTGTAGTATGGAGGACCCGCACCTCATCAGGATCTAAGGGAGTGATAACCCCACACCTAAACTAATCGATACAGACTCATTGCCCAAAATAGTGGAGTGTTAACTCTATTATTAATGTTTACCTTAACATCAAAATTTCACAATAAGATTACCTAAACCTAATGTTTTCATCGAATGTCTTGACCAAACTCTATCACCTCCTTTACAGATCTATGATCCTAGAACATTACAATATGCCTTGTAAATGGTCCCTCATAACTATGAGAATCATTCAATTGTGATATATATGAAAATCCAATTAGAACAGACAAATAGAAAATGATCACATGACTAATATAAATTGATTTACGAAAAATAAAAAATAATTTTTTCCATTACATTAGAATAAGGACAACATATTATTTCATGTTTCCCTCAAATATTAGCATATTAGATTGTAAATTTGTGCAAATATATTTGTCAGTATATTAGAAAACATAATATTTGTTGGTGTATGATATTCTCATTCACCAATCATATTGTGGGCATGAAACATTATATTTGTCAGACTGATTACACCGAACAATTGAAAGTACATAAATGTTGATTATAGTCTTTAAACATTTAATGAAATTAAACTTGCATTTAAATAATAATGAAATTTCAAAATTCACAGAATTATGACGGAATATGAAATTTCAAAGTTCAGACTTTCAATATTGGTCTAATATTAACATTTATAATAATTTATAGCTATCCCCATCAATAAAAAATGGACATTATAATCAGTGAAAATGAAATATCACAAACGAATGCACAGTATAATCAGTGAAAATGAAATATCACAAAAGACTTTGATAACAACCACAAAACTTCCCATAAATAGAAAATAATTACAAAGATAGATTCAATTCCTAATCTGAATTCTCAAAAGCGAAATATAGCAGAGTTTCATCACCACTGATCATATAGGGAAATAATCCTCATGTTCCACCTTCATAAATAATGATTTATTACCCCAAAAAAATTGAATTTGAATGAAGGTAAGAGTTATACAATCAAGTTTAATGACTTTAATATGAAAACATAGGAGAAAATTAGGATAAAATATAACATCAGTTCATATGTAGTACCCACTCTATTAATAAATATATCTGTACCACTGAACCTTTATATCCATCATTATAAGTTGATATCCCAAATTTGAGAATAAGTGTAGGCAGAGTTTCATATGTATCACCCACTCAAGGAATCCAATATTCACATCCTCACCCCGTCTAGTATTTTAAAATAAAGGGAGGACATTCGACAATACATTAATAGTTCCTAGTATCCCTTCATCTATGAGAAATATTGGAACCCCCTTTGTTTCACCTGATTCTAGAGAGAATGGGCCCTTAAGAAATAGTGGTCAAAAAAATCAGAAGATGGAAGTATTAAGAAATAAATAAAATAAAAACCCACATATTCAAGATATACTTTGCTTTCCCAATAAAACTCGTGAGTATGCACCTGACTTAGGAAAAAAGAGTCCCATGTTACCCTATATTGGGTTGAAAAGACATAGAGATCCATAAATGTACCACTATGGGCCTTACTAACCAGCTCAAGAGATAAAATGGAGTGTTAAGTCAATGACAGTTAAAACATATATACATTTAATAACAGTTAAAACATATATATAATTAAAACACATATACATTATCTTCTCACATAATTTGGAAGATATATAATTCATATATCCACCAATAACCATTTAAATATAATGAAAGTGAATAGAAACACATAACATGAGAGAGAAGATTATATTAATCATGTTTCTATAATTGTGATTGCAAGCTGACAAGACATGAAAATAGAGCATAAATAAACAATGAAAATGGATTCAAACACATATACAAAAGGAATAAAAAATAAAACACATATACAATTATTATATGATGTTTTATTAACACATATACAGATGGAGAATAAAATGTATTATACCATACAGTTAACATGAATACAAATATCAAAAAAAATATGCAGTATGTGATGTTAACTGAAGGGGTGAGACATAATTCAAACCCAGTCAAGAAGTATTATAACATGTTAAGTCATACTAAAAGTGGTATAATGTCTCTGTATTGAGTTGTTCATATATTCAAAAAATGGAAACATAATATAACATAATGCATGGGTTTGATTTCTATAAGAAAAAAGAATGAACGCATACTAAGTTATCTAGAAAAATGAAATTCTCTTTGAATACCTTCAATAGAAATAAAGGACAGAGTAAGAATTTGAATGAATTGATTTATTAGGCCTTCTTCTTTGAGGAGAAGAATCCAGTATTAGAAGGGGGTGCTGCTTGAAAATTATTAATTTTTATAAATATTATCCACTTTGGCCCCTTTTTACTCCACCTTCCCTTTGAAAATATGATATCTGATCTCAATGTATTTCATATGAGAGTGTTTTACCAGACTTTTCAGGATTTTAATAACACTATAGTTATTAGAAAGTATCATCATATGTTGTTTTACCTCATCAGTAATATCATCATACTATTTCTTTATCCATAAAAGTTCAATATATTAATTGGTTAATAAGATATATACTTATTACATCATACTGAGATATGTATTCAACTTTTTTTACTCATTTTACCTACACATTTATTTATAACAATTAATTAACCATAACTTATTGACATTTAGTCCACTAAACCACCAAACTAGTCTGCATTAGAAAAAAATGACAATTCATAATCCTTTCAGGCATCAAAGAAAAATCCAAATTTGAGAGGAACGTGGAATTATGTTATGGTCTGTTTCACTATTATGACATTATCCTCATTTTTATTACTTTGGATATGGTTTTCCAAGTATGTAGAGTAAACAATATCAAATAAAATTACTATCAAAAATAAAAAACCCCTTTATTCTTCTATATAATTTTGTATCTTTATATTTTCCATGCACATACATCCCAATAAATGTTTTAACACAATCTTAGTTGACATTGGTTTTGATTCATTCATACCAAACATCTTTAGTATCTCTCTTACATATATAAATTTAAGGACTATGGCTTATTTCTCTTTCTGAAAAACTTGAAGCCTTATAATGTATGTGAGTTCGAAAATCACATATATTTAAAATTAAGACCACATTATATATGAAAAATCCCCCATATATCTCTACATACACCTAAAAAATATTATTTATTCTATAGAAATCAGCATGAATTTTTCTACCTTGTAAATATTCACCTATATTTTGTGATTAGCATCACCCCTTTTGAATTCCAGCATCAATAAATACTATTATTATATGGGTTTTTATAAATAAATATACAGATGGAGAATAAAATGTATTATACCAGCGTCAATTTATTGACATGATTTTCACTTCCATATTATAGAAAAAAATTGTGCTATTATTTTCATCATGAAATCCATAATATAATGGCACATGATTTTCACTTTCATATTAGCAATAATTTTTTCTATTATTTGCATCATGAAATCCATAATATATTTATGTATATATCATTATGTAAAATTTGGATCATGAATTACATATCCACCAATACATTAGATAATTCTTCTTACATCTAATGATATCATTATGTTTATGGTACAAGGGTTAAAACCCTATATACTTTTTACATAGGGCGTGAGAGTAGAAACAATACACTATGTTTTAGTACTAAGTAGTACACCCAATACACTATTCTTATTGTATTGTTATGTAAATCAAATCCTCTATTATAGGAAAAAATTCTCTATGAGCAATCAATTTGAAACAACCTAAGGGCATATACAATATTGGAAATAGTCAGTTTGCAGCAACATTCAAGAATCCACAAACTAAAAAAAGAGATAGAAAAGTAAAATAAGTTATTATATATGTGTAGAGACATACCTATCTTGAAATTAAGATAAATCGTAGAGAAGATAGTAGTCCCAAAAATAGGCCCCTACTGAAATCCCACGGAGGAGTAGTTGAAAAACCATAGAAGGGGAGATAATTGAATTTCAGGAATTCATGTTTGTTGTGTAGATAT
This sequence comes from Viscum album, assembly GCA_963277665.1. Taxonomy (NCBI): domain Eukaryota; kingdom Viridiplantae; phylum Streptophyta; class Magnoliopsida; order Santalales; family Viscaceae; genus Viscum; species Viscum album. The sequence goes on from OY728153.1 coordinate 1,695,655,248, forward strand.
AAACAAAGAAATTGTTAAAAAAAATATAAAAATATGATATTTCATCAAGAATAATACATTTCATGTTTCCATCACCTGGAATAAAAACCCTTTCCCATAGTGCAATCATAGCTCCATGCTGGACTCACACCAAGAGGAAGTATCCATCAAACAGTTTGATGACACAAAGGCTTGGGGAATCCCTTTCACCTGAGAAAACTATAAGAAAGGAATAAATGATCATATGTTAAATTAATACATTCACATATCTATATTCTTTAATAGAAACTCACATAGACCCCCCTACAGATTATAATTCCTCATGAATAATACCTTTCATGATTCCATCGCCTCGAATAAAAACCCTTTTGCTTAGCACAACCACAGCTCCAAGTTGGATTGACACCTATAAAAAGTGTCCATCAAAGTAGTTTTATGACACAAAGGCATGGGGAATCCCTTCCACTAGATAAAACCATAAGATAGTTAGAAAGGATCTTTTAGTAAATTAATACATTGAAATTTCTATATTCTTTAATGAAATCTCACATAGACCCCCTACAGATCAATAGGTTGTGAATTCCATCACCCCTTTTGAATTAGAGCATCATTAAATACTATCATTAAATGGGTTTTTATTAATACATATATAGATATGGAATAAAATTTATTATACCAGCATCAATTTTTTTGCATGCCTGTCACTTCCATATTATCAAGAATCTGTGCTATTATTTTCATCATGAAATCCATAATATGATGCCACATGATTGTCACTTTCATATTAGCAAGAATCTATATTGTTATTTTCATAATGAAATTTATAATATATTTATGTATATATCATTATGTAGAAGGTGGATCATGAATTACATATCCTCCAATACATTAGGTAATGCTTTTTATATCTAATGATATCACTGTGTTTATGGTAATGAGGTTAACACCCAATATAATTTTCACATAGGGCGTGGGAGTAGAAAAAATATGTTATGTTTTAGTACTAAGTAATAAACCCAATCCACTATTCTTATTTTATTGTGATGTAAACCAAATCCTATATTATAGGAAAAACTTCTTTATGAGTAAGCATTTTGGAACAACCTATGGGCAGATACAATATCGGAATAGTAATAATTTTTTTTAATTCAGTTAGTTTGCACCAACATTCAAGAAGTCGCAAACTAAAAAAAAGAGATTGAAAAGGAAAAAAAGTTATTATCTATTTGTAGAGACGTACCTCTCTTGAAATTAAGATAAATTTTTGAGAAGATAGTAGTCCCATAAATTGGCCATTACTGAAATCCTACAGAGGGGTAGTAGAAAAACCACAAAGGGGAAGAGAGTTGAATTTTAGGAAACCATATCTATTGTGTAGAGATAAACAAATAAATTTTTAATAAATATAAAAATATGATAATTAATCAAGAATAATACATTTCATGTTTCTATAACCTGAAATAAAATCCCATTCCCATAGAACAACCATAGCTCCAAGTTGGACTGACACTATGAGGAAGTATCCATCAAAGAAGTTTGATGACACCAAGGATTGGGGATTCCCTTCCACCTAAGAAAACTATAGAAAATGAATAAATAATCATCTTATAAATTAATAAATTTAAAGATATAGATTATTTAATGGAAACTCACATATACCCCCTCTGCAGATGATAATTCCTCAAAAATAATACCTTTCAGTATTCTGTCACCTAGAATAAAAACCCTTTCACATGGCACAACCATAGCTCCAAGTTAGTCAGACACCTAGATGAAGTATCCATAAAATATGTTTGAAGAGAAAAAGGCATGGGGAATCCCTTCCACCTGATAAAACCATAAGAAAGGCAAAATCTGCATACATGTATAGAATAAAAGATAGATCTTCTTGATAAAAATATAAACAAATTAGAAAAAAAATATGAACCTGTTAACCCTATTATAATAAAAAAATACATAATAAAATATTGAAATACCTTAAGCTACGGGTGTTATATCCTCACTAAACTGTTGATGAAATGTTTAGTACCAACTCCTTAGATTTAGATTTTAACATAATGGACATTGAAACATATATTTTATTAAAACAGTATAAAACACATTGAATGTAAAAAACACTAAATGTAAAGAACTCACATCATAAAAGAAATAGTTTATATGGAAACACTGACCTATAGCTCCCTCACACACCATTGAAATAAAATGCTTTAGAGATAAATTAAAAACATTACTACCACCTGAAAAAGAAACCGTTTTTATGGAAACCAAACATTTAAAATCATCACATATTCTTCTATTAGGTGGGTGATTAATTTAAAAATATGTAATGATATAGAAAAAAATTCAAAGTGATAACATCAATATCAATACATTCTAATAAATAGTTAAGTAAAATTGAAAAGGAAACATGATATGATCTTATTCTTTAATTGCATAGAGTATAAAAACTTAGAACATGTGCTACAAATAAAGAGGTAAAAACCATTCATGGAAAAAAACACCAAGTGAAATCTTATACATACATGGGGCCTCTCATTGATTCCCTTTTCTATCCATCCAAAGTAATGTTCTAAATTCAGGGCATGGAAAGGAAGTGTCAAAGGGGTAAAATTATGTGATACGTACAAAAAATTAGAAATCTCCATTGACTCCAGGAACTCTGTACATACTAATCAAATTAGGAAATAAGACAATATTCATGAATATAATAGGTGTACCTATATGGAATAAAAGTTAGACCTATTTAAAAAAAAATTGTGATCAAATTAGAAAAAATGAACTTATTAACTCTCTTATAATAAAAAACATAATAAAATAGTGAAATAACTTAATCTGGGGGTGTTATATCCTCTCATCGATTCTCTTTTCCAACCAGCCACAATAATGTTCTGCATTCAGGGATTGGAAAGGAAGTTTCAAAGAGGAAAAATGATGAAAAACACATATGCACAGTAACTCCAGTAATCCTTTGTTGTCAGTGTACAAAGACATCAAGACCCAGATCATATTCGATAAATCATATTATTAGAATATGCCAAAAGGATTTGGGATTTTGCTTTCCGATCGAGCTCTTTATAATGATCCTACGACGCAACTGTTGGTGGAGCTTTACACCAAAGATTAGAACACATTCTTCCTAGAATTTTCCCAGGTGATGGAGAAGATCAACCGCCTCAACAACACTGTCGAAAAGCATGGTGGGATCCACTGTAAGTGTGATGTTTTCAACTTCATGAAATTTTGATGTTTTGATACCATTGATGGTTGTAGATATTGGAAAGAGGGATATGCTAGGGTTGTAAAGAGGGAGACACTAGGGTTGGAAGGGATAACTTGGGGAGAGTAGTCAGGCTTTATGGAATGGAAATAGAAACTGAAGAGGGGAACAGAAGAAGGAAAAAATAAAGTAAAATGTTACCGGAGAAGTGTTGGTGGTCAATGGGGAGATGATGCACCACTAGGGGAGGGGCGCTGGGAAGAGGCAGAGGTGCAGTTGGAGACTGAGGAAGAGGTGTAGTCAGAGGCTGTGGAGGTGGCGAGGAAGAAGGTAGAAATAGATCTAGAGGTGGAGAGGGGAGCCTAGGAGGATGGGGAGCTGGAGGCAAGGCAGGTACAAAAAGGGGAATATGGGAGGGAGATGGGAATCAAGAGGGTCGAGAGGGGAATAGAGAAACTAGAAAGTGCAGTGAGGTAGCCATGGTAGCAAAAATAGAGTAGTTGATGATATGTGGAGGAGAAATTACATGTTATAATATAGATAATGGATATTTAGGGGATGGTGTAAATGTGTGGGTGATTCAGAGGTGACTAGTTTAGCATACGAATGTCGTGATCTTTGAGCACTTGACTTGTGTGGCTGTGTCTGCATAACAGATGTGAGTGTGGTCTCTTTTCGGTGATCCCTAGGGATGTACTACTTTCAGAACATAATTGATCTTTACATTAATGTGTTGTCCCACAACCACATGAAGAACACCAATAGGAAGCATTAGGTGTGGAACTCACCCAGTGTTGTGAGGAGGAACTCATTAACCTGAAGATCAGCCAGTGCACGACCCTCACCCCGCTAGCTGTCTAGGCGATGTGCAACTCCTTCCCAGCTCTCCACACCTACCTAGACCGCCACTCCCTCATTAGGAGAAGCTTTTTGAACTTGAAATCAGTGCACTATGCATGTGTAGTGCAGGTGCATACCCATTGAGCCCCTGCCATGCTCACCCACATTGCCCGAGGGCACTAACTGGGCCTTCTTAACTCAGCTCCTTAGAGAGGTTATTTGTCTATGTTATTTTGTGTTGTTATCTCCTTGTGTAATTGAAACAAAAAAACATAAAACATTAAGATATAAGGTATAATATAAAGAATATAAAGATATGATACAATACATGCACCATTTATCAGTAAAATATCATACACAGTTCTGTTCGTGTTTTGGTTGTGTTTGAATAGCACGCTGGAAGCACAAAATAGCCTCATTTGGCATTTCTAGAGTCTGTAAAGGGTTAACAAATCGCCTCAGTCAAGTAAAAGATCAGGAAATTACAACAACACAATGTAACCACAATATACCTTATATACATTTCTAAGGTTTAGGTATGAATCAGAAAATGTAGGTTTCATCTTTACAAATTTCTAATTGAAAGAAATTAGTAGGAAGGAAACAAAAAAAATGGGAAAGGTAACCAAAGTCACAAAATGGGGGCGTAGGGGAGAGTGTCCAGTTGGTAAGAAGTAACTTTATATATAGTGGATCATTATGGCATAAAAATAAGATAAACTAGCATACTCCTCATCTACCCATGCTCCACTACTATTTCCATACACATCTGCAGGTTGTAAATCAATTAAGTTAATTCTATCGACTGGGGAAAAGGATGAAAAGTTGTGTATGATAAAAGGGTTTGCAATTCATTCTTGTTGGAATGATGCATACAATATCATATTGCTTTCCATGTATACATGCATCTAAAACAATGAGAATATGATGACACAAAGCACTTATAAAGAACTTATAAGACGTACTGGTTGATGACAAATAACCCATACATTGAAGGTTTCCATCCATCAGGTTGGCCCTCAGAATCTGTCCATGTGGAAGCAGCTGCAGAATCCATGGAAATCCAAACAAACATGCCATGTGCCAATTAGTGAAGGATTATAAAACTCAAAAGGAGTATGATGTTGTAGGTGGATATGTACCGAAATATAAATGCGGGAGTAGATGAAAATAGATCTAAATATTGGATGATTTTTTTTGTAGAGTTTCTCGATATGGACTACAAAATAGACATATTGTGGGTAATATGATGATGTGTATAGTAGTAGATCTGAATAGAGGATGAACCCTTGCTAGGGTTTGGGTATGCGGACGCTGCTATTCGCGAGGATGGATGTACACAGTGGATGAAAATGGAATAAAATGCGATTATGAATTCGAGAGGTAGAGACAAGGTGAATTCGAGAGGTAGATACAAGGAGAATAACGGAGTGAAGGTGATAATTGGAATTAAGGTGGCAATGATAATGATGGTGGCCATGGGAAGGTGTAGTCGAAGGGTGGGAGGGGGGAGGCAGAGGTCAAGAGGGAGGCGGGTATGTGGTGGAGAGGCGAGCAAGGGAGCGAGAGGCTGAGGCGGGGAGGAGGTGAGGTGGGGAGGAGGGATAAACAGAGAGGAGGGGATTGAGGAGGAGGGTCGAGGTGGGATGAAAGGTCAGGGAGAGAAAGATCAAAAAGGAGATGACGACGACGAGAAGGAGGGGGGGGGGAGGTGGAGAGGCATAGGTACAACCATAGGCGGGGACGACGATGGTGAGAAGGAAGCATAGACGACGAGGCAGAGGCGACGCTAGTGAGACAGAGGTGGGGATGCGGGAAGGAGGATGGAACGGGGTGGGAGGCGAGAGGGATGGGGAGGAGATGGGGTTAAGGAAGGAGAGTCAGGGGGTGGGGGAGGAGGGTATTGTGGGGAGGGATAGTGGAGTGGAAGGGGAGGCCAACACGCAACAAAGAAAATATGTGGAGGAGGCATGTGTTAATGGGAGGGATGCACTATAGTATACACAATGGAAGTGAAAATGTCTATTTATACTTATCTAGAACATATTTAAAAAATATATATTATTTTTATATCAATATAAATATACTTATATATTTATATATCAATATATTATTTTTTATTTTTTTTAAATATACCCTCTATCAGTGCTATTTAAAAAAAGCGTTGATAAAGAGGGTACCTTTATCAGCGTTGATAAAGGGGCACTTTTAATAGTGTTTTTTTAGTGCCGTTAAAAGCCGTCTTTATCAGCGCTTTTTTTAGCACTGTTAAATGGTAGCGTTGTAAAAACCCGTTTTTGTGGTAGTGTGTCGTCGTTCCCTTTTTGTTGCAATCCATTTCAGTTTTTGTTTAAAGTTGTAAACTTAAATCTGAAACTTGTTATGTCTTGTTTGCCTATGATTATTCGGTCTTATGATGTTTAGTATTGTGGCTTATTAGGATCATATAAATGGGTGAAATCGTTCCCATGATGTATCGTTGATACTGAGACACTAGTTGACACCCCATGGAGATCGGGAACGCCCTTCGATCCATGCCACGAATCAGGTCGAATGTCGGGGTGGATGACACTCCGTCTTGGTTCGTGACATTTATAGTATTATTAACATAATTGTTTTTGTACAAGTATATTCTTTTTCTTGAATTGAGGTGGTTTGTTCGTCAACTGGTAGCATGATTAGTCTCTTCTGAGAGGGGGTGGGAGGTCAAAGACAACGAAACATTAATGTTTTTGAATTTGTTGATATCTGTGATAAATTGTCCATACCAATGTAATTGTAAAAACCAATGTTTGAAATGTTTATAATATAATTTTTTTTCTTATATTTGTGATTTAAATTTAATTGAAATTAAATTTTGTATTTGATGTTGCAGTGTGGTGTAATTTTATCAACACACTGGTGTAGCATGAATTTTATCACCGTTAGGAATAATGTTAATAAAAGTTCTCATTTATCAGTGCTAAACTAACGTCAATAAAGGATTCTCTTTATCAATGTTTTTTTAACGCTGATAGAAGTTGTCGGATTTTAAAATCGCTGACAACATCAGTGTTTTTTTAGCGCTGATAAAATCTATTTCCATCAGTGTTAAGTCTCATATTTGTGATGATGATAATTAAAATAGAAGAATATCCTTAAATCTTATAGTCTTGCCATATATAATTTTTATGACATCGTTGTGATAAAATTTTATAAAATTTATTTTTTCAATATTTATCCATAAAATAATAATCTGTTTTTAAAGTGTAGCTCCAAACAAAGCATACATAAAAAACGGGACTTTCACCTCCCACCCAACCCAACCTCCTTCAATATGCCATCAATGGTGCATGCAGAACCAAACATGCAATATTAGAAGGTACCAACTTGTATCATTAATGAAGCCGAAATGGTCGTTTTTCTTACTCCATTACTTAAATTACAGAGGAATTCAGGCGAAGCGACGGCGGCGGTGGGGACTGGAACGGGGAACGGCAAAGTGCATCTTCAGTGTCGTCTTCACCAAACCCCCAGGCCCCCGCTTCCCTGGGAGCACTGCGGCGGCCGCGCCTCCCGTCTCTGTCGGCATTTTCCGGCAACGCCTCCAGGGCGAGTCTTGGACATTGAAAGCCTCCCACAAAACATCAATCTTCGACTAATTTTTTTTCTGGGTTTTAAAAAAATTAAAATATGATAAAAGGGGTTAGGGTTCGGATATTTTTAAAAATGGGTCTGGGATGCGTGACCGCCCTTCACGCATCCTTCCGCGGCGAAGGATGCGTGAACGGCGCTCACGCATCCCAGACCCCGACGGTAATGCGTGAATGGCATTCACGCATCCGGCCGAGAAAAATTATAAAAGGAGGGGTCCCCCCCCCCAATACCCATTGTTCTCCTCTGATTTTTGTTGCGAAGCTCTGCAGAAATTCTTTCTCAACAAATATTTGCTGCTTTTATTGAGGTAAAATTTCTATTTAATAATTTAATTGTTTATTTGTGTTTATTTATTTCATTTGTATGTTTAATTGTGTTTATTTATTTCATTTGTATGTTTAATTGTGTGTATGATTTATTTATTTCATATGTTATGCATGAAATGTTTTGTATGATTTAATTTTCTTGATGTTGAATGTTCGTATGATTTAATTTTTTGAATGTATGTTGTCTAAATATTGAATGTTTTATGTTATGTCTAAAATTTTTAATGTTTAGAAAAAGTAATTTATGTTAGAGAAATTTATTTTAATGGATGGTTTTGATGTAAGTGTAAATTAAATTACTTTTATTTACTAGTAATAATATTTTTAATCAATAAAGTATAAAATATATTTACTTATATTTTGAAAAGTAGAAGAATGCCCTAAAAACATTACAATTTCATAAAATTTAAAATAACAAAAGTGTTTATTATGTAAATCTCAATTAGATCAGTTATAATAAAATTTATTTAATGTTTTTAATAAATATATATATATATATATACACATGAAGTTAAATTTTTGTAAAAGAGGTGTAGTATTTAATATAGAATTTATATAATACGGATAATATAATAAATATACCAAAAAACACGGTATGAGTGATGACTGATCTTGAGATGACTGACCATGCATAATTGAAATTGCATGTTTTATTTTGTGTATGTTGTTATTCAATTTGTAATAATTGCATTTTTTCGGTATTGATGACCTGCGAGTCATCTCTCAGTAAGTGTAAGGACCTACGTGTCCGTTTAAATTAATTTATGTATTTCATACCCCTAGACCCTCTCACATGCATGTGAGTAAATTTGTAATTAAAAGACTGACGCCCCAAAGAGGTGTCGACGAAGAGGCATCCCCGAAGAGGTGTCGACGAAGAGGCATTTGAGAACTCGTTCGAGAGGAGGCATTGCTGTTTGACAGGAGATTGGCGGTTGCTGCAATATTTGATAATAGAGACAGGAGTTTACCAATATAAATTGTGGTTAGTTTATCAGATAATGATAAACTAATCGCAAGTCTCAAGATCAAGTCATGATTATATATTCATAAGTAATCAAACTTTATGAAACATTATATTAAATTTGCTTTTGTGCTAAAATCACAATCACTATACCTTAACAGTGATAAATCAATACATAAAAAAGTCTCAAGATAATCAATTGTTCAAAACCAAATTAAATAATTTAAAATTTTAATGTAGTGTATAATATTTTTAAATTTTTTTTAATAGGTAATTATGTCTGCTCAAATATATTGCAACGGTGAGGTAATTTGTACCGAGCAGGGTTTTAGCTACAGTGTGCCACCTGTCAAAGTGGTAAATCTCCATGGTTGTATGACATTGGATGCAGTTCGTAATAAGATTCATAGTCGGTTAAAATTGAGTGCAGGACAAGAAATCACTTCAATTAGATACTGACATCTTCAATATCCTGAGCGTATGTGGCACAACGACTACCCTATAGTCGATGATGAGGATTGGATGGAGGCTTCTCAGTTATTTAGGCAACAGTGTATTAATGGTTTGATGGAATTATTTATTGTCATTTCTGATATTGATGTGGTGCAATCTATTACTACAGAACCATGCTTTGTGACCTCTATAGAAGTCGGTCCTTCACAACAGTCTTCTTCATTGCCTCCTTCTCATACGACTCTGGTGGAAGAATGTAATGAGGAAGATCATCAAAATTTGGAAGGAAATGTAGATGACATCCCTTTCTGTGCTGATATAGTGCAAGAAAGTTTATCTGAGGAAGAAGAATCTGGGGAGTCAGCAGGAGATGATGTGGTTGGAAATGAACCTTCTGAGGTTCCTTTGAGAGACATACATCCACTACATCCACCAGTTAGTGGTAATCAGCCTTCAGTTTTGAGTTCCTTAGTTGGAGGAATGTCTCGTGAACAACCTTTTGATTGGGATGTCATTACACCAGCTTCTGAATTCCCTGGCATTATAGGGAATATGCCTGCATCAAATGATAATGCCATATATGTTGGGCAGGAGTTCGAAAGTAAACAGGTCATGAAAAATGTGATAAAGCAATACCACATTGAGCGACATTTCACATTTGTGGTTTATGAGTCAAAGAAGACCAAATATCTCATTCGTTGTGAAAAATATGGGTCAGAATGTAAATTTCGATTAAGAGCACTATTTGATAAATGTTATGGATGTTGGAAGATAACCAAATTAGAAGGCCCACACACTTGTCTGCATCCCAGCTTGGCACAAGATCACTCTTCTCTTGATGTAGAGTTTATATCTACTGTTATTTGTGAGATGATACGAACAAGTCAGGATGTTCCTGTTGCCCTTATTCAGGAAAGAATTCAACAGTTGTATAACTATAAGGTATCATACAACAAAGCTTGGAATGCAAAACAGAAAGCCATTGTAAAAGTGTATGGTGATTGGGATGATTCTTATGCGTTGTTGCCACAGCTTATGGAATTGTTGTCTCTCAATAATCAGATTGTTTATCAGTTGGACAGTGTTGAGTATGTATCCCAAAATCATCTAGTTGATCGGTCAAAGGTGAAGTTCAAGAGGATTTTTTGGGCATTCAGACCGTGTATTGCTGCATTTCCCTTTTGTAAACAGTTTATTCAGGTAGATGGCACATTCCTTTATGGAAAGTATACAGGTGTTCTACTCATTGCTGCCACACAGGATGGTAATCACGCTCCTCTGCCACTTGCTTTTGCTGTTGTTGAAAAAGAAAATTTTGAATGCTGGAGCTGGTTCTTGGCATGCGTACGTGTTCATGTCACGCAGAAACAGGGCGTGTGTCTGATATCTGATCGTCATCGAGCGATTATAGAGGTCGTGAGTAGTGATGGGGTTTCTTGGACTGAGCTGAATGCTTATCACCGTTATTGCATTATACATATTGCAAGTAATGTGCATAAGCAGTTTAGATATGAGGCCATAAAGAAGGCGATCCTCAAATTGGGTATGGTTTTCTAAACTTTATTTTTTTAACAAAATTTACTATCCATTTTAATACTTATGCTTTCAGCATATGAACCCCAACAAGAAAGGTTTGATCGACGTCTTGAAGAGATCCGAACAGTTAATGAGGAGGTATATGAATATATGGTACAAATTTCAAAGGAAAAATGGTCATTATCATACGATGGTGGCATGAGATATGGGCATATGACCACTAATATAGTGGAGTGCGTAAATGGGGTCCTCAAGGGTGTGCGCAAACTCCCAATCACAGGGTTAGTGCAAGAGACATTTTTTAGATGTGTTCACTAATTTGTTGACCGGTCCGAAAAGGCCTACCAGAGGATGGAAAATGGAATTCTTTTTACTCAGCATTTTCAAACTGATATTGACCGGATACGGAATGAGGCTTCACGATGGAATGTTATAGCCTTTGACAGGGAAAAGAGGAGTTTTCGGGTAAGAAAGTGCTACGACCAGGGTGCATGCACTAATGGTGGAGTGTTTTTCGTGATGTTGGATAACAGGTACTGTGATTGTGGCAGCTTTCAGGCATTGAGATATCCATGTGTACATGTTATTACAGCTTGCGCTTCGGTAAATATATCGTGGGAGCCATATGTTGACCCGGTGTATCACATGAGCACTTTGGTTAACTGTTATAGTGCTGCTTGGATGCCTGTTGGTGACTTCCATTCTATCACATTGCCTGCTGATCAACCGACCATTGCCCCTGATATTTCCAGGTTTTCATAAGTCGGTTTTGGTATCATTTATAATTTTTTCAATGTGTGTCATTTTTAAAATTATTGGCTTCATGCTACTAGGTTGCGGCCTCGAGGAAGACCGAAGTCAACTCGCATCAGAAATGAGATGGATTGGCCTCAGCAACGAGGAGGGAGAATACGATGCAGTATCTTCCACGTAGAAGGACATACTCGTAAGAGATGTCCCCAAGTGGCAGGAAAGAGTTCCAAATCTCATCATCCATGATCGAGTCTGTGTACCTGCTCTAAGAGGAAGAGGTTGTGGTTGGTGTCGATGATGAAGAAGAAGAATAAGAAATAGAGGATGAGGATGAGAATAAGTAGAAGACTAAGAGGAAGAGGTTGTGGTTGAATAACCTATTGTGGAAGTTTCTATAGTTACTTAGGAACTTGATCTATTTGGAATAATGTTAATGGTTATATAATGGATAATGGATAAATTAACAAACGTAATTTCACAAATAAGAAGAAATAATTAATTTTTCACTTTTTCCTCTTAATTTTTAATGTGGAATAATGTTAATGGTTATTTAATGGATAATGGATAAATTAACAAACGTAATTTCACAAATAAGAAGAAATAATTAATTTTTCACTTTTTCCTGTTAATTTTTAATGTGGAATAATGTTGATGGTTATTTAATGGATAATGGCTGAATTAACAAACGTAATTTCACAAATAAGAAGAAATAATTAATTTTTCACTTTTTCCTATTAATTTTTAATGTGGAATAATGTTGATGGTTATTTAATGGATAATGGATAAATTAACAAACGTAATTTCACAAATAAGAAGAAATAATTAATTTTTCACTTTTAAATTATGGTTTTCTTATAAGATGTCTAGTTTTAGTAATGGCATCTGAGTGTCTGAGCATCCTTAACTAATGTTGATTGTGAGACTAGGCTAATGTTGATTGTGACACCAAATAAAAATGAATATATCATGATTCCACTATTAATAAGTAACGATGATATCATGTGTGCAGATGGCAGGTTTTCCATTGCTTACATCTCAGGCTACTCATGTATCATGACTGCTTTTAGAGGGACGTCCTGTGGCTCCCTTGAGTGTACGTAGATCTCACCATTTCCATCATACTTCACCACCTCCCGCTATCGTCCCACATCTTCGTCGAGCTGGATTTTATGGAGTAGCGATGTGCGACTTCACGTTTCTTGATCATCAGCTCATTGTCGCACTTATCGAGAGATGGAGACCAGAGTCGCATACTTTCCATTTCAGTGAGGGAGAGATGACTATTACATTGCAGGATGTGGCTATTATGTTGGGCCTCCCTATCGACGGACATGCTTTGATAGGCCGAGTTCCATCAGATTTTCCTGAGCTTGTTCATAGACTTCTGGGCATAGAGGTCCAGGATGATGGCAGGACCATCGTCGGTGGTAGATTGCGGATGCCTTGGTTAGACCAGCACTTCACACATTTACCAGATGATGCTGATGACGTCACCGTGCTGCGCTTTGCACGCGCATATATTTTGAGGCTGATCGGTGGCACACTTTTTGTTGACCACTCTACTACTTTTGTGCACCTGATGTATCTAGCTTTTTTAGAGGATTTGGACCAGGCAGGTCGATATAGTTGGGGGTCTGCCTGCCTAGCATGTACATACAGAGCCCTATGCAGTGCATGTCGCATCAACAAGATACAGATCATAGGATGCATGGTTCTTCTACATATGTGGGTATGGGAGCACATACCTCGTTTAGCTCCACATGCCCGTGCGCCATTACCCGTAGATATTGTAGCAGAGGCTCCACGTGGACGTTGGTATGTTATTAATTCTTTCTAATATCTAACTTACTTGTATAAAATTATTTTATGAAATGTAAAAAAAATGTTATCTACAGGTGGAGTCAGGCGCATCGACATTCAGATTCTCCCAGACATGATGTTCACGCCTACAGACTTATGCTAGACAGCATTCGACCAGACGATGTAAGTGATTATTATTTATATTGTTAAATCTTTACTCTTTACTTTAAATCTATTCATTTGTTAATTGATTATTCATTTTTTCTTTCAGATTACATGGATGCCATATACATATGATATCCTTCAGAGTCTGCCCCCATACTGTACAGTGATGCTTGATATCGGCTCCTGCATGGTTCCACTGATTCATTTTCATATAGTCGAGTGGCATCAGACGGATAGGGTTATGAGAAAGTTTGGATTCCTTCAGCCAGTTCCTGACCCTCCCAGTCAGTTGGATTCATTGCATTCCCTGAAGATGTCAGGGAAGAGAGATTTTGATTGGAGGAGCTACCATGCGAGATATGTTGCGTTATGGGACAGGCGACGGGAGTCCCAGTTGCGAGGGGCAGGGACAGTACGCTTTCATTTGATGGATCAGATGGATTATGAAGGCTGGTACATCAGGTCTCCCGTCAGATTTCTGAAACGGCACGGACGGGGCTTCCATGACTTGGTATGCATTTTTTCTTTCACAGTTCAACATATTTTTTATTCAAATTAGTTAACAACAAAATTTGTTTTCGCAGGATGCTCGTATTTGTCATCTACTGCATATGTCTGATCCAGTGGAGAGAGCTTCCTTTGACCCAGCATATTTTCACATCCTTGTATGACAGATGCTACCGTCGATGGAAGAGATTTATCATGGCATTTTCTTTGATCCACCACCTTCTGCGAAGGCCGCGGAGCCTGCTGCGGAGGCCGCGGAGCCTGCTGAGCCTCACATAGATGTACCTGGGGGTGACGACCCTGTTATGGATGATGTTATTCCACAGGATGAGGCTGCTCAGCTTGCTCAGCCACATGATATTATTCCACTGGAGGAGGGTGTTCAGCATGACCAGTCATATGCTCCTCCAGCTTCTCAGGCACAGCCACAGGTACTTACAGACGCTGACTAGATTGAGTTCGATGTTTTATTGCAGTCATCCGCAGCAGAGCAGCCATCTACTTCCTATATTGGTGAGAGTTCCAGCCAGCTTCCACTATCCTTAGATGCAGGCCAGGGTACAGGCGGTGAGACTGTACATCCACCGTCTGTCACACAGGAGGATGTGGAGGTGGCTGTCGATGAGGATGCGCAGCGTACGCCAGAGCACAGACGTAGACAGACATGGCGTGGACGCATCCAGTATACGCCTGACTGTGGGACAGGGGAGAATCCACACCGGAGGCGTAGATTAGGTTGACATTTGATTTATGATACGTTTTGTATGTGTATTACTGTTATCTAGACTTCTATTATACCTTTAATAAGTGTCTTACTGTTATCAAATTATCTACCAATGTATATATATATATATATGTGTATAATAAATAATATGAGTAAATTAAATGATAAATATTAATTATATTAATTATTTCGAATTGCAATAGAAGTGGTCACAGTTATGATGAGTGATGGTTCAGTCCAACCATGAAAAATGCATATGCTGATAAGAATAAAAGGTCACAACAAGTGTAGAAGAATGGAACAATAGTTGGAAAATCTTCCATTGGGAATATGCAAAACAATGAAGTCAAGAAAACTGTGAAAGAAACTATTTCCAAGAATAAGTTTGAGCTAAAATCCAAGGATTATTTCATGACAAATCTTGAAATTCATATCATCTCAAGAAGTTGAAACTTGAGGTATTCCAATCACACTTTATCCATTGTTCTTAATTATATTTCTCATTTCAATTAAGGGGGAGAGCTTGATTGATGGAAAGATGGGATGAAAAGGGGAGATTTATCTTTTCACTTGAACTTTTTAATATATTTGGTGAAGTATGTGCAGGATTTAGCATTTCATTGATAATTTTGATTATCTACCCTTGGTTAATACAATGACATATAATCCATTTTTCCTCTCTATAACAAAAAATAATCCACTATACACTCTCTTTCTCCATAATACATTGGAGATTCATTCTACTCTATAATCCAAAAGATACATCTACTTCCAAATTTAGGAAGAAGTTCTTCTTCAAATAGACTTACTCTATAAGAAATCTAGTCACTCCTACCTTGTGTACTTTATCAATAATTTTAGAAATTATTATATTAAGACTCTTTTCATACATGTAACTCATATTTAATTACATAATAAATTACAAAAACTCATCAAAAATACCCAATGCTCGGGTCTTCTCCATTCTTCACATAAATGTTACAACTCATGTAAGAATCTGATTCACGTGGATTCATCAAAATATGATCTTCTAATCACCCGAATACTTATGTTTCACATTTAATCACATAGGATATTCATTTTAGAATAAATTTTTACTCTCATCACATGAACTATTCATTTTATTATTTAAATTATATTAATGAAATTGTAACTTCATGAATATATTATCATGATTGTACCTTGGCATTAAATCTAGATCTTACTTCATTTGAAGACTCTATTTCATCAAAAGTCTTGGGATCCTTCAGTTCATGCACGACAATGCATGAATATTGAACATGACTTGTTCTTGGATCATGCTTGGATATTATAAGTTCATCATGGACTTCTTAATATGGAAGGGTCCTTGGTTTTATCCAAGGATTCCCTTATCTAGCTAATTGGATGGATTCCTTTTTAAATAAAGTTAAAAAAATGTGTTAGATAAAATATTCCACCAAATTCCATATTCACTCCAAATACCAATCCTTATTCTTCATGAAAAATATAAATAATATATTTATACTTTTTTCATATATCTCTTCATTCATACTTTAGTGAACATTTTTGAAAACTCCTTTGCACATTTTTTTCTATTTAAGATAATCTTAAATAATTCTCACTTTTAAAACATGGATAATTATCCAAATATGAAATTAAATTACATAACATGAATCCATAAAAATTATCCAAGCACCACCACTTCACATATTGACATATTGATAAAACATACAACCATTTTTTCCAACAATCTCCCCCTTTATCTTCTGTTGTTAATATCCATTCATATCATAAAAGTTAATATGTGGTAACATCAATTATTCTCCCCCTTATTTAAAATAAAATGAAAAGGATAATTGGACAATTTTAAACTCATATTTCTTCTCAAAAAAATCTTCACATATATTTTAAATAAGGGGATGATATGACATGATACTTGGAACAAAGCCTTTAGTTAATAAACACTATATCTATATGATCCATCCTAGTGTAGAAAGAAATAATTAAATAACCAATATAATATAATCTACCTATAACACATACTCATATGTGATACTAAAATTAGATATTCTCAATTATCAGGATGAGTAATTTTAAGATAAGAAATACATGATCCTGCACACACTTCAAAAAACACATTAGAAAGTTCAAGTGCAAGAACAAATCCCCCTTTTCTCATTTTTTCATTAAATAAGTACTCAACCTTAATGAATATAATTAAGAAAAAATGTAAGATAATGTGATTAGAATACCTCAAATCTCTTATAAGATCCTCCTTAAGAGATGAACTCATTCTTCATCATGGGAATTTATGTACTCCATGATGAACAATACTTCTCCTTCAATTCCATTCAAGTAAACTCATAACACATAAAATAATAAAGAATAAGGAGGAACCTCTTGTATTCTATAGAGGAAACATTCAATGTGAGAGTTTTCTCTCATCCTTTATTTCTTCTTATTTCTAAGCCAATCATGGGATGTGATTTATTTCTTATTACATGCTTCATGGATTATGCACATATTTCCTTCCCATGAATTTCCTCTTTATTTGGAATACATTTTCCCCCTCCTCCACAGCTGGTACAACCTCATTATTTTTCTTCCAAATTTTTCATCTTCTCTTCCAAGATTCTTATTACGAGGGATTTGATTTTGGTTCTTTAAACACCATTTTTTGATACTCGTTTTTATCTTTAAAAACATTGAACTTATTTTCTATCTTAATATGACTTCTTTCAGGATACAAAAATTCCTTGTAAGTCATATGAGTAGAGTTTCTCCACATAGATTATTTACCCTTGCATGTTTTCCTCTAAGTGAAATACCTTTCCATATGATCTAGGTTAGAAAAAATGAATCATTTAGGTATTCTGTGAGATGCATGAACGCCGTTCACGCATCTCTTCTCTCGGGAAGATGCGTGAACGGCGTTCACGCATCCCGGACCCATTTTTAAAAATATTCGAACCATATCCCCTGTTATCAAATTTTAATTTTTTAAAAACCCAGATAAAAAAATTAGCCTCAATCTTCTCATCCTCGCGCTCTTTGTAGGCAATCCCCGCCCCTGCGGCGGCGGCGGGCGGTGGAAGAAATCCCCTCATTCCACGCAGGCCGGGGTTGAGATCGCCATCGACGGCGACGGAGACGACTGCCGAAGTGGGCCACAATGGCGGGGAGTTGGGCTCGGCGGCGTTGATGGTGGGGAAGGTGAAATCTTCTGCAGGCATGGCGGAGAGGGTCGGGTCCGGAGCGTGTGGAAAGGGTGGGAGTGGGAGTGGGTTCGGGTTTGTATTGGGTGAGTTTAGTAGTTGGATTCCGTCACCATTATAACTAAAATGAAGGTCCGGTTTCTTTTTCAGTGATGCTTCAGTCATTCGATTCGGTTGGCCACGTCTCGGGCCAGTCCAACACGGTTCGTGATTATAGTGTTTAAAAGCTCATGAATGAGCTGTTTTTTATTTAGCAATCATTTTATTAAATGTTGTATATGTTTGTCTCGTTGGCACCACCATGACACATACACTACTTAAATATGAAAAATGATTTATCAAACCATATAATGAAGAGTGCCCAAGTGAGTAGCTTAACCGCTAGTAGAAAATTAATCAAAGGTCCCAAAAACACACACTTTTTAATAAATAATGTTTTGTTTTGATCGAAGTATTGAAGAAATCTATTGAGCTTTGAATAAGTTCATGAAAAAGGATATCAAGGTGTTGAATATCAGTTGGCGCACCCTTTTGGCAAATGATGGACACTTTGGAACGACGAAGAAAAAAACATGGGGAGGGCACTATAAGTTCACCTAGGTGCACTAAGTTCTCTTATGTTGTTTCACCCAAGTCCGCACATGTGCTCAATCTATCGTACTCAACCCTCCTATGCTCAGGTCCTGAATTTTGTCTATAAATGGGGCCATTGGTCTCTTCATTAGCTCACTTTTGGAATACGAAGAGACATTCTAAAGCTTTGCTCGCCCTAGTCTCGAATCCTACTATGTGACTCCCTCCACGTAGCTTAATTAAGCCTAAAACCGAGGGAAATTGACTACAATTGAGGGTAATTTGGTTACCTGAAGGATTGGTACGTTAAAAAAAACCTTCACCGGAGACCACTTCCTCCCAAACCCTCAACACCAGTGCGAAAGATCTGTACTAGGTGCCACCCTAGAGTGTCATTCACCTAAAGACATCCATGGAGACCCTTGACCGTAAAGAGAAGCCTCACCCAATTTCCATCACTAGGACGACCAATTCCCCCTAGCAACATCAGCATAGGAACCTCCTTTCCCCACAACCTACTAAGGGGAAACCTTTCGCAGCCCTACACTATGCAAAGTCACACCTCGGTCCTTCACCTGGGAGAGCACCTTTCCACCACTCCCACACCAGGGTACCATGAACACCCAAATTTCAGTGGTAGGGAATCCCTTCACCCCTCCTACCTAAGCATCCAATTATCAAGGCCTCCTCCAAAACTGCCAGATCCAAATGATCAAGGCATGCACACCAGTGTGCACCCCTTCGATCATGTATTCTCTTGATAAAAGGATGCTTAAGAGTTGTCCACCTAAATAAGTAGAACCCTCTGGGTGATCACAATCATGTAAGATAACAAGGGTATCTATCTTGAGGGCACTGGAGCGCTCTCTCCTGGTTCAAGCTTCCCATCTTAGTTTTCGAACTCTCGCATTGGCTAACCTAATTCCAATCAATGAGCCATGAAAACCTAATCTTCATCATAATTTACAAGTCCGAGTTGCATTCCCAATGATGATTTCATCACCTTGAATCATCAATGAGCCAGGGAAAGAGAAAAAGATTTGATCAACATCCATGCCAATTAATCTAAAGCATTGACATCCTCAGACATTATACACATACACCCCACGCGTATCATGTAACACCCAGACTCTAGTAACCCCGAGACAATGGTTATCTTACAACATCAGCACAAGATACGAGTGATCACATCGTGAATGATCAAATGGTTTAACAATATTGGGAGACTAGATACTTTCATGATTCTCACATTACATTTTGAAAACATGAAATACAACTTAAATTTTTAGTGGGAACTTAATTATTTCTTCAAGTATATCACTAAAATCATTCATAGATTCCTTATTGGTATCCTGGGGAAAGGAGAACATGAAAAAGATGAGCTTAAATGCTTAGTAAGAGAAAGCGTACAACATAATTTGACATATAATAAATAAAGCATGAATAATATATCAAAGATAAACAATGATCAAATATTCCACATAACTAATATCATAAAAAGGTACTACTACAAATATGGCTTTGATCAGCGCTAAAAAAGGCCTTTAACAGCGCTAAAAAAGCGATGTTAATGTCGGCAAAGATAAAGGGGAGGTCCCCTTTATCAGCGCTCCAAAAAGCGCTGATAAAAGGGTCCTTTATCAGCGCTTTTTTTAGTGCTGATTAAAGACCCTTTTTATAAGCGTTTTTTTAGTGCTGATAAAAGATAAAAAATTAAAAAAAAATTAAAAAAAAATTAAGAAAAAATCTGTAAATCAGAGGGGGCTCTTAACAGCGCTTTCCCCCACCCACTCCTTTGCAAGCCCCAACCACGACACCCCAAGTTTTATCAGCGCTTTTAGACCCCTTTAACATCGCTATATCCCCCCCCCCAAATTCACCCATGCGCGTGCCCCTGCCTGCCTCTACGAGGTTTTGAACTCAAGACCTCCCCCCATGCGCGCTAAGTCTTTACCACTCCTTTAATTTGATTTTTTCTTCAAATAGTGATATATATATATATATTTAGTTATATTTATTCATGTATTAATATAAATTTATATAGTTGTATTAATATATATATATATATATATAAACATATATAGTTAGTTATATTTATATATGTATATATTTATATATTTATTCGTATATTAATATTAAGTTATATCTATTTATTTATATATATTTAGTTATAATTTTTTATCCATATATTTATTCGTATATTAATATATATTTATAAGATTAGTTTTCAATACAATTATAAAATTTGTTTTGTTTTGTGTGTGTAAATAAATACATATATACAACACACACACACACACATATGTGTGTGTGTTTCTATAAGTATAATTATACATATATATATATATGCATATACATATGTTATAATATATATATATATATATAATATCTGTTTGTTAATATATAGACACACACAAATAGACACACACACATTATATAGGTACATATATAGTTAGATTAATATATAGGTATATAAATATTGATATATTGGAATTTTAAATAAAATGGATATTAGTTATTATTTAGATAAAGCTAATATATGTTATATATAAATATGTTTAATTATTTATTTAAAAATTTTATTTTTATGTGTGAATATATAAAAAATATGTATATATTGTTATATATTTGATTATAAATATCAGTGCATTAAAAAAATGATAAAATTTAAAAGAAATGATATCAATATGAATGTAATACCTTGGAATAAATTTAGTCCTTACAAAAAAAAGTCAATAATACCCCCTTAAACGAGGATGAAAATCCACAAAATGTTAAAAAATCGGGGTACCCTGACTAAAAAATCAGTTTTGGAGGTTTTCTGGGCCTTTTTGGCCTTGAAAAATGTGACAGAGGATTTTCCTGGGTCACCAGCGCGTAGAGCTCATCGCAGACTTCAATTTGATATATGGTAGAGCTCAAACGGACACCCAGATCAAAAGTTATGGCCGTTTGAAGTTCGAGTTGCGTTTTCAACATATTTTGGATCTTTTTTATTTATTTTTTATTTTTTTAGTCTTCAAATTGTTATTAAATGACTATTACTTCATAATAATTATCAAATTATTAATTAATTTTTTTTTAATTTTTTATAAGTCATTTTCACTAAATATCTTATATATTAAGTGTAATTGCATATTTACACTTATCTAAAATATATTTAAAATTATATTTAAAAAATATATATTATATTTATATCAATATAACTATATCTACATATTTAAATATTAATATATATTTTTTAATGAATTTTTTTTGGAAGCAGACCCTTTATCAGCGCTTTTAAAAAAAGCACTGATAAAGACCCCCCTTTATCAACACTACTAAAAAAGCACTGATAAAGGGGTACCATTTAACAGTGCTAAAAAACGATCTTAAAAGGGGTACCTTTAACATCGCTAAAAAAAGCGCTGATAAAGGGGTACGTTTATCAGTGCCTTTTTTAGCGCTGATAAAGGTACCCTTTATCAATGTTTTTTTAGCGCTGATAAAATTACCCCCCTTTATCAGCGCTTTTTTGTTAGCACTGATAAAGGCTGGCGCTGGCCTTGCCCAGTTTTGTGGTTGTGAGGGAATATATCCATGGATGAAATAACTCCATAAATAATCACATGGATAACAATAGCTAATTTCATAATGATAAAATTCATAATGTCAGACATTATAATCTTATTGTCAAGGTCTCATGCCAGTACATCATACATAAATAGGTATGGAGTACGCCAAATACCCAAACTAGTTTATCTCATGAGACCTATCCATGCATCGAGGGGCTATAACAGGCCTCACTAATTACTTACTAAGTCCAATGAATTCATCATATGAGAGAGGTGAATAATCAATACAATACATAATCAACAGAAATATCTGTATTGGAAAACTATCATATAGAATATAAATATTTTTGGCCAATAAAAAATTGAACATCATGATCATAAGCCATCCAGAGTAATATAGTGGATGATATCATTAGAGCATATCCCCAGTAAAGCATAATATTTATCAAAGGAAATTGACATAAATGAAAAATAATTTTAAAAGAACATTCAAACCTTTCTTGAAAACGTGAGAAAAAAAACTATTTTCTTTTGAGTATATTTTAAATAAAATTTTCCAAAATATTGAGAAAATTCCTTTATTTGAAGATAACCATGAAAAATTTTAAATGAAGCTTCAATGAAAAGAATGTTTATAATGATAGGAAAAACCATTGACACGGTAAATGTAAAAACAAATATTTCATTCACACTTTTGGTAAAAATTCAAAAGTACATCATTTGGAAAATGATAAGAAGATTCCTTTTAAAACTTTGAAAAGAAAGTAAAATATAGTTGAAAATTAATTTTAAAAAACATTTGATCATATAAAATAATATTCTTGAAAACAATTTATGAAACATGGATATGGAAGAAAAAGTTCATTGACTAAGGATAAACATGGTCGACTTTTATAAAAAAAAAGTTTCCTTGATCGTATTAAGTTACAAAGAGAGTAAAATGAAAAGAAAAAATGTTAACTAAATATATAACAAGATGAGAATAAAATATATGGGTTTAAATAGATAATGATCATATAATTTATCTCAATAGAAATTTGAGCATAAACAATCTTGATTAAAATGAGATTTAAACACAAATCCCATACCTCAAGTCTAACTTTCCTCGTAAGTTCTTTTAGCCACATGTATATTAAATTTAAATTTATTATAATTCTATTTTAGAACAATATTCATACTTATAATATCATATATGATCTACTTATAACATCTTATCACCTTTATTTTAATAAATCATTATTAAAATCGCTGTTTCAGGTGATAATTGTTTATTCTTTTCATGCATGTTTTGGTTCGACAGTCCTAGTCCATAAACATTGATCATGGTTCTATCACATCCAAAATGTTAATCAGGTCATGTATATCTTATTATTACATTATATCACAAGTATTCAACATTCCATAATTTCATTTTTTTAATCTTGGAGTTGGTTCCCTAGAACCAACATCCATGTACTTTATGATAACTTGCATTCGTTGTTATGAATATTAATAAACTCTTTATCTCATCATGATTGTTTTTATGAATAACATAGCATAATTTACTAAGAGTATTTGTTACACAGAAAGGTCATAGTAGTTCCCCTCTATGAAAAGAACCCAGAATTGCCACGATAATATTCTTAAATATATGTTCTATTGAAAGATAAAATCATTGAAGGGACATAAATGATACAGTCTATCAGGGGTGGAGACTCATATGATTTTGATGAGAAGTCTCATGGTGTACACCCTTGGTAATATCTTGTGTAGGATATTATAATAAAGAGACCCGCTAGTCAGAAATCCACATTTATATGTTTCATTGGATGTTTCAATCTATGGATGTGTGTATTGATTCTTATACTTTAAGATTATTATTAATGAGTATTATAATTTGTGTACTTTGATTCATTGAAAAAAATTGTGACGACATATTTTTGCGGTGAGATAGGATATGTTGGGTGTGTCACGAGTAATATTTCATTAATGAATAATGCAAGAAAGTATTTATCCATTCTGTTCTTTAATAGAAGTTGATATCTCAATCCCTTTGATGGAAATGATATAGTCTAAATAAATCCTTATCCGTGGTTTTCTGTAGGAAAGTTCGACTTCCAAAATGTTAAAGAAAGAGATATCGAACACATAGGTTGATGGCACTAACATGCAACCCGCTTGATTAGAGATATCATGATAAAGAGATTATATTACAAAGTAAGCATCTATATAAAATATTATTTTATTACAACAATAACATAATTATATATGGATGTCTTATTGTGTTTCTAGCTGTTAAGCTTGGAGTTTAGGTTATTTCGCCTAATGCCACTGAGAAAGAGGCCAAGAGGCTCATACACTATGTGTATCTAGAATCTCAGTTAAATAATATTCTATTATTTATTATTTAACAAGTTGAATAAATATTATTCTCATATGTAGTTTAATAGTTATCCATGTTTTCTTGGTTGTATATATTCTATCACCAGTTATTTGAGAGAATATTAGGTGAGTAGAATATTTAATAAATATTTATTTGATATTTAGTGAATATAATATTTATTTATTTATTGACAAATAATGCAGTGATATTTATTTATTAAATAAATAGTCATTATTCAAGGCCCAATAAATATTGTGGAGGAATGATAGACCAATTTTATAGATCTGGTGAGAAATAATGCGTATTGAATATTATTTAATTTAATTCACGAGTTTAGTGCATGTCAAGAAATAATAATAATAATATTATTATATACATGAGGTTCCACGGGGATTAAATAAATAATAAAGTTCATTTGTGAAATTATTTATTTCTAACCCTAGAGGTATATAAACCCAATTTTGTTATTTTATTATGAGAGCTAATTCATTTTGAGTTGTGCACAATGAGATCTGAAGAGAATCCTCTCAAGCCCTAGAGTGCTCCCTTTCTCAAAACGCTCTCATGAACGGGAATCGATATTCCTCCACCTTTCACTCTCGAGTCTAGAGAGATAAAAGGGAATACTTTAGAAGTTATTATTAGGTAAATCAAAGGAAAATTATGCATGTTATATGACCTATTGTGCTAACACTTGGATATTCCTATGACGATGTTCAGAGATTTGTGGAACACATGTGGATCACTACTAGAGGGAATTTATTCTTGATTCTTATAACACAATGACTGATTATCCACTAAATGAGGCTAATATTAATTGTTAATATACATAATATTCATGTTCTTTATTATTCATAAACACCATTTTAGTGCATTTTACACTTTGAACATCATTTCACATTATGATTGTAATACCTTCTTAAAATGCACTATTATGTTGTACATTTTTGAACATCATTTGAAGTACCCAATGATTCATCTGATTATAAATATTTTAATTTGATATTTTTGGAAATTTATCTACACTCCAATATGAACATGTTTCATTCAGGGATCAATGGAGAATTCATGGAAGAAGATGAGGATATTTTGTGATGAAAGGAAGCAATTCTAGAGAAGGAAGATTGGACACCATCCCACTGATGAGACGGTGGGGCCCAACATACAGGGCCTATGAATACCAAATTTCGTGGGATGATATAAGACATGTATATGAACAAATAAATCTTCAGGATACAATGCTAATTCGGCCTCCATGGTGTCCATTTAGGTGGCCCAAGTTAGAGATAAAATTCTGGGCCAGATTCTGCGGCCCAGAAAAACAGCCCAACAATTAAACCATATATTGAAAAAAATAACTCCTTTTGGGCTGATATTTTACAGGATGTTAGGGGAAATCAGTATATTAATTTAATTATTATATGTCCCACCAAAATTAGGCCATATAGAAGGTGTTTCATGCGCATCTGTTTGGTGGATGCAAGCTGGATGCCTTTTCAGGTCAAGGGTGAAAAGTCTTCTTTCCACAAACTTTCCACCACCCTAGACCTACCATACTCAAGTGGGAAGATTTTTACTGTTGTAGGCTCTACCAAAGACTCAAAAAATTCCTATTTAAGGTAGTGGTGTTTCTATGTTCAATTGTAATGTTATGCTGCAATTTTGTTGTCTCAAATTTTTCTTTCACATGTAAGTTGTTCAATTCACTTTATTTTCTTAATAAAAGTTCTTATTATACTATTATTATGTTGTTATTAATATCACTTTGATACCATTGGATAAAGGTGTTAATTTATTCACACCAAACCTTGTGAAATTATTCACACAATGGTGGAGTGATCATTTTATTTTTGTTGTTTTCTTTACTTCTCCATTTCCTCCCTCATGAGTCTACTTTCCGCTTCCATTGAAACCATGGAATCAATGGAGGGATAATAAACTTATGGGTTGATCCAAGGGAGTAGCAAGGGTCTGTATTGGATGTTATTTATCACCTCATTAATGTATAATCACTTCTTTAATTGAGATTTTTATTTGATGATTTTTAAAGTCCATCGTCCTTGTTGAATTTAAGGCCACACACTTCAAGTGCTAATACGAACCTTTACTTTGAAGTGCTCAAAACTTTTATCCTTAAAGTGTATAGGTGATTAGTATTAAAGGGTGTAGGAATTAAACCAGTAAGTGATGATGTTGTTTTATCTCCTTAAATGAACTCATCTGAAATATAAGAAATTGAAATCATTAAAAATAAAATACGTCCAATCCACCCCAAGCAATAACCTAGGATCAAATCATTATTTTAAATTGAATTCAC
Source organism: Viscum album (assembly GCA_963277665.1). NCBI lineage: Eukaryota > Viridiplantae > Streptophyta > Magnoliopsida > Santalales > Viscaceae > Viscum > Viscum album. Next base: position 1,695,682,154 of record OY728153.1, read on the forward strand.
TTAAGTCTCTTAGAGTTCCTTTAAACCCATCTAAAAAAAATCCAATTTGGCCACTTCATAGCCAAAAACAGTCCATAGAATGTACTTGTCTATAGGTTTCTTCTTAGGTCTCTGAGGATTCGACAACCCAAGCTAAACTACAAGGACCGTCCTACCTTCTTCTCTTGGGTAAATTTGAGCGAGAATCAAATTTTGGCATCGTTGTCGGGGACCTAAGTAAGTTATCTTAGACACTATCATCATTTTGTTTCATCCCTATTCTTTGTTCTCACCCCCTCACTCCTATGGAATTCAATTTTGAACAAGTCCAAACATTGGAAACCTATCCCTACTTTGATCACCCAACCCCATGTGTGATGTAGAATGACCATCCTAATTTATACTTGTGGAATCTTAAACAACCTAATGAACCACAATGTTTTTACTCCTATGATCCACAAAACATTCCAACATATAATGAGTTTCAATCCCCACTAAGCCAATTTGAACACCCTCCTGTGAAATTCCAACAACATAATTATCCACCTTGAATAGACCATTTGGATCAACCCCTTATCCATCCTAATACACATACATTACTTGAAAAACTGTGTCAACAAATGGAGATAATGAATTTTGAGGTTTCATCATTGAGTTTATAAATACAAATAATTAAAACTTGTGAGGAACCCATCCCTACACAAACTGTCCCTTCCACAACCTTATGTGAAGTGTCTAGTTTCCCACAAACCTCTATGAATTTACTAAAGAGAAAACCTTTGGATTTGGGGAAGATGATGAGGATCATGGAATTTTTTATGGGTGTTTAAATCAAGAGGAAAATGATTTTTTGTATTCACAAGAGGGAAATTTGACATCATAGATTGAGTCTCATGAATATAACTCCATTGATGATTTTTCAAAAACAAAAATCACTGAACCATTAAGAGAAATCAAAAACTGTGAGTCCATACCCATTCTTGAAACTGATCTTTCTAATTTGGTGGTTGAATCTTATATTAAAAAGGAACCAATTTTTTTGAGAAATTTGGAAAATGAAACTGAGTTGGATTCAAAATATCAACTTGTGTCTAAATTTCCTATCCAAACTGAGCTCAAAATTATTGTCCTCCCCTCCCCTCTAATGAATCCACTCATATGGTATAATCATGACATTTCAATTGGAATTAATTCTTCTCTTGAAACCAAAAATGTTGGAATGATCATTGATGTCTTAGGAAAGACTACAGAGGAAACTGGATCAACCATTTTTGATATTCCTTTGATTTTACCACTCATTTTAGAACATAGGTTTGTGTATGAAAAAAATTCTAATAATAGAATGAATCTCGACCTAGTAGAAGTGGTGAAACATGTGGTCCTTAAAATTTTGAAAGTTGGTATTGGGTAAGTTTTAGGATCCATGTCGGGCTAACGACGTTAAACAAAAGCGCTGCACGAGAGGCAACCCGTGGTTTTCATGTTTCTAATCTTTCTGAATCATATTTATTTTTCAAATAAGATTAGTTAATCATTTTTATATTTAAAAAAAATAAAAATAAAAATAATAATAAATATACTATTGACCTGTTCTTCTATTATGAGTATGGATGGGTATGAAAGGGGAGCACCATATTCATCCGTGTCACGTGGTGTGATCTTTGAGTAATGCCTTACCCAGAAATTTAAAAAGAAGACAATGTATCATCAGTTTGTTTTATTTTAATGTTTTTCTAGGTTAAAATAAAAAGAAAAATAAGAAAAATAAGAATATAATATAATATATAGATATTGTTTTGTTTTTTTTGTTTTTCTTCTGCAAGTGACATGGATATCAAAGGATTAAAAGGGAGCATCAATAATTTCAACTTCAACCACCAGGTGACTTCATTTCATGATCCTCATTTTCAATTTCCTTTTTGAAATTTAATTATCTACCTATACCCCCTTCTAAATTTTCTTTTCTTTAAACACTGGGGACATTTTTAATTTATGTTGGAGGGGGAGATAAAATAATAAATTCTTTCGTGTAAAAAAAAATTGAATGATTTGAAAAAAAAATTGTGAAAATGGAAGGAAAAATTCCTTTATCTTTGAACATGGTAATACACATTTCACACTTTAAAACTTAATATCAAATAATTTGGCATGCCCTGATTCTGATTTTAATCCTTGTATAATTTCATGAGCATATATTTTGGAAAGTGTGGCTGTCCAATGTGATATTTCATCGTTTATATTTTCATCCAAATAAAAAAAAAGATCACATGCACATCCTTTGGATAGTGGGGTATTAGTTTGAGTTCATGGGGTCCTCCAAATAAATAGCATAGGTTTGGTGATTATTTTAGTTTTAATATGAGTATTCAATAAAAAAATAAAAAAACAATAAATTTGCGTGTAGAGCAATGAAATGACCTAATGAGTGGCTTTCAGCACTTGGGGATCGTGACTGCATAGTTGTCTGGCCCAGAGTTAGTAATTTTATCTCTATTTTTGGTAATTTGAATTTTATTTTGACCGAGTTAACTCGAGATGATGCCCGAGTATGTGGGATTCACATGGTTCCCTAAGGTCTTTGAGCTTGGGAGTCATCGGCAAAGTCTCGCTATAGGGGTTGACTCTTTTGAGTGCAATTTCAATTACCTTGGCAAAATTGAAAAAAACAAAAAAACAAAAACAAAAAAATAATAATAATACAAAAAAAATTGAATACTCATCTTAATATTAAAATGTGATTCCACCTAGCGCTTCCTTCATTTCCCCCTTGAATAAAGATGAACCTGCATGTCTATTGTGATGCACAACACATCCTCATACTTAATTGATATTGGATGAAAAATGGAAATGAATTTGAACAAAGGAATGGGCTTGGGATTGGGATATTCTTATGAAACTATATTGTATTAAAATGTTTTGATGGGTTTCATGATTTTTTGGTATAAGGGTTTCTGGTGAACATTATGTATTAAAATGTTTTTGGAAAAGGGAATTCGAATTTCATATTATTGAGATATATTTTGCTTGGGACTAGCAAAACTCATGTTGGGGGTGTGATTAGCCACTAAATGTGGATAATATTCATTGTTAATATACATAATATTCATGTTCTTTATTATTCATAAACACCATTTTAGTGCATTTTACACTTTGAACATCATTTCACATTATGATTGTAATACCTTCTTAAAATGCACTATTATGTGGTACATTTTTGAACATCATTTGAAGTACCAAATGATTCATCTGATTATACATATTTTAATTTGATATTTTTGGAAATTGATATACACTCGAATATGAACATGTTTCATTCAGGGATCAATGTAGAATTCAGGGAAGAAGATGGGGATATTTTGTGATGAAATGAAGCAATTCTAGAGAAGGAAGATTGGACACCATCCCACTGATGAGACGGTGGGGCCCAGCATAGAGGGCCAATAAATCCAAAAATTTCGATAGATTATATAAGACATGTATAGGAACAAATCACTCTTCAGTATCCAATGCTAATCCGGCTTCCATGGTTTCTATTTAGGTGGTCCAAGTTAGAGATAAAATTCTGGGCCAGATTCTGCGGCCTAGAAAAACAACCCACCAATTAAACCATATCTTGAAAACCATAACTGATTTTGGGATGATATTTTACAGAATGTTAGGGGACATCAGGAGATTAATTTAAGTCTTCTATGGCCCACCCAAATGAGGCTATATAGAATGTTTTTCACACGCCTTTGTTTGGTGGATGCAAGATGGATGCCTTTTCGGGTCAAGGGTGGAAAGTCTTCTTTCCACAAACTTTCCACCACCCTATACCTACCATAATCAAGTGAGAAGATTTGTACTATTGGAGGCTCGACCCAAGACTCAAAAAATTCCTATTTAAGGCAGTGGTGTTGGAGGAGTTTAGAATATTTGGATGCTTTGTTCAATTGTAATGTTATGCTACAATTTTGTTGTCTCAAATTTGTCTTTCACATGTAAGTTGTTCAATTCACTTTAGTTTTTTAAGAAAAGTTCTTCTTCTACTATTATTATGTTATTATTCATATCACTTTGATACCGTTGGATCAAGGTGTGAATTTATTCACACCAAACCTTGTGAAATTATTCACACAACAGTGGAGTGATCATTTTATTTTTTTTGTTTTCTTTACTTCTCCATTTCCTCCCTCATGAGTCTACTTTCTGCTTCCATTGAAACCATGGAATCAATGGAGGGCTAATCCACTTATGGGTTGATCCAAGGGAGTATAAAGGATCTGGATTGGATGTTATTTATCACCTCATTAATGTATAATCACTTCTTTAATTGAGATTTTTATTTGATGATTTTTAAAGTCCACCGTCCTTGTTGAATTTAAGGCCACACACTTCAAGTGCTAATACGAACCTTTACCTTGAAGTGCTCAAAACTTTGATCCTTAAAGTGTATAGGTGATTAGTATTAAAGGGTGTAGGCATTAAACCAGTAAGTGATGATGTTGTTTTATCTCCTTAAATGAACCCATCTCAAATATAAGAAATTGAAATCATTAAAAAGAAAAAACGTCCAATCCACCCCGAGCAATAACCTATGATCAACTCATTCTTTTAAATTGAATTAACTTAAGTCTCTTAGAGTCACTATAAACCCATCTAAAACAAATCCAAGATGGCCAATTCATAGCCAAAACAGTCCATAGAATGTACGTGTCTATAGGTTTCTTCTTAGGTCTCTGAGGATTCGACAACCCAAGCTAAACTACAAGGACCATCCTACCATCTTCTCTTCGGTAAATTTGAGAGAAAATCAATGACGGTACGAGATATATCTATATTCAAATCCATCAATAAAGAGAGAATTTATCACCAGGTAACTTTTTAATTTCTTAAATTAATTATAAATAATATGTGATGATCCTGCACTTTGGTTCCGGCGTTTATCCATTGTCTATATTATTTGATCCAATTCCTTTGATCAAAAAATGTATCATCATGTAAATTTTGGATTAATAATCAATCGTGACAAAAACTAAAAGTTGGGAATGACCCATATGATGATTAAACTGCTCCTAGAACCTACAAGTGGCATCATAGCAGATGTAAACTTATTTATAATTATTTAAATATCATTGATTTATTTACACATTTATTATTGGGGTTTAATTCCAGTTTAACCATTATTTAATCAAAATTGTGAGATCTATTTTATTTCTCTTCGTTTCTCCTAAATATAATAAAATATATTTATTTTATGAAGAAAATAAATTCGAATATCTCATCTAGAGGTTTAAAGGAGCCTGACCGTATAACACAAGAGTACAAACCGTGTAACTCGGAGGTACACGCCGTGTAATAGTATTTAATGCACCAAGAATGAATTTGAATTAATTCAATTCATGTGCATTTATTACACATTGTGAATTTAATTATACACTATGTGTTGACTAGGCCATCCTGATGCACGATCAGTGGGAGTACACACTATGTATCTTTAGCACACAACTTGTTGTCTCTTAGTCACGGGCATGTCATGTATTCTATTACACTACCTCCATGATTGGTGTCCATTTAACTTATAGACCAAACACTGTGTGTCCCATGTATACGCCATGTATTCCATGGCATGTTTATACACTGAATCCCTATGTGTGTTCCACAGATAGATGGTGAGAAGAAAAATAGACATTATGTACTTTTACCAAATTACGTAGAATTGAAAATTAATATAATATAATATGAAAAACCTATAAACATGTGTTCTATGTGGTCATAAAATTGATAGTACACACTATGTGATGGGTTTTGTATATATAAATGTCTAATTAATTTCCATGTAATGTTCAGATCTACATATCATGAACAAGTCATATTACAGTTATTACTCTACATGCATTGAAACATTTCAAGCTATATAAATACCATGTGTTTTGTGTGTTCATTAAGTTGATAGTACACACTATGAAATTATGTGATAATTCATTGTTGACGCTCCTTTCCATCACAGATCCTAAAGGAATGAAAAGGGAAATACCTTGAACTCAAAGTGATTTATCCTTTGAAGAAACATCAAAAATTGAAAAAGGCATGAACAATGATTCATTTTCACTTGGGTCACGCAAGTTCCACCAAGGTAGTGCAAGTATACTTGCGCACCGCCCAATGGTCGCGTAGGTGACTTGCACGCACTCTTTGATTTTTCACCCAGGGTCTTCCCTGGCCTATAAATACCCCCCGTGGGCCCCCCATTTCAGGACGGAAAAATTCCAAAAACTCATAATCGAGCTCTGGTCACCCAAGTCTCTTCTGGAAGTCTTCCAAACACTTCTAAGGTAATTTCTTACCTATAATGGAAGGTCTAAATTGGGGAAACAAGTCCTAAGTGTTAAAACTCATCAACAATTGCACGCCTAAGTGGCCAGCCCTTCAGGGAAATGGCCACACTTGCGCGCCGCCTTAACCCTTAAACAGAAGTTTCGCGCCACTCTTCTGGAAGCCTCTAGGGATGGTACTAAGGGATTGAGCCAAGTCTCTCCAAAGTACTACCCTAAGGGTTGACCGTTGCGCAAGTACCCCTGTGTCGCGTAAGTATTCTTGCGCGACCAGGACTTGGGCGCCCACTCAAGACCTGCGCGCCCACTTCTTTTTGGGTTCCTCTCCTACCAATTTCACCTATCTTATGCCTATCCACCTCTCTTATTCAAGATCCAGCCTTCAAAACCCTCTTTTAAGCCATTTCTTTTGGCATGGATTCCTTGTTGGCTTCCTTATCTGAAATTAATTGTGTGGAACATCTCACAAAACCTAGTGATTTACATATCTTTATATCACTAAGGTTAGAGATTTCATTCATTCAACATTATCATTTAAAGATGAGACGATCTTTTAATTTGGGCCTCCTTTTCAGGCATAATCCCCAGTCATAATTTCCATTAACTTAGGCCTCCTTCTCAGGAATAAGTCCTAAGTATCGAGTCTTCTTTATAAATGGGCCTCCTCCTTACGAGTAAGTCCCAATCTCAAAATTCCAAATGTGGGAATCCTCCTTAAGAGTAAGCCCCAAGTCCCCTAACATGGGCTTCCTTTTTAGGAGTAATCCCCAGTCTTCAAGTTCCTTTAATTTTGGGCATCCTCTTCCGGAGTAATCCCCATGTTCCCAAATATGGGCATCCTCCTTAGGAGTAATCCCCAAATCCAAATTCCTTTAACATGGGATTCCTTTTCAGGAGTAACTCCCAATCATAAATTAAAGTTCCCCTTTAATTTGGGCATCCTCCTTAGGATTAAGCCACAAGTTATAAGTCCCTTTAATTTGGTCTTCCTTCTCAGGAATAAATCCTAGTTCTCAAATCCCTTAACTTGGGATTCATTTTTAGGAGTAAACCCCAGTCACAATTCATCTTAAACAGTCTTAATTTAATTTTGATTTGGGCTTCCTTCTCAGGAGTAAAACTGAAGCACATGTCCCCTCCTAATTTGGGCATCTTCCTCATGAGTAAGCCCCAAGTTAGAGTATCCAAATCTCTATAAAGCACATATAAATTTATGGACCTTGTTCCCAGGTTTCTTCCTTGAAGTAAATCCCAATATTCATTTATCTGGGCAGTCATACATACATAAGACCCACATCATTTCTTATAATTACATCTTTCATGGCACAATTTCCTGGTTTTACCAATACCTCTTGTTTCTCACACCGAGCATGACTCACGTGGGCTTAGAGTGTAAAAGTAATTATGAAATCTTTCTTTGAGCCATCAATCATGCATAAACCCTATACTTCTATACTCGAACTATGTGGATTCTGATTCCTTTTCTAAAATAAAGGATACGTAGGTAGCCCATCTGTGGGTACAATCCCAAATCTGAAATAATCTATGTCTTTTTTGAGTGACAATAAACTTCAAGTGCCCCACTGAGTGGCTTTAAAACCAGTATGGTTATCATAATGACCAAAAGATTTCTATATAATGTGTTGAAGGATACCATTGAATAAGAATCTCTAACAAATACAGATAATTCTCTATTGAGGAAGAACCTCGAATACATATAAAAGATTCTCTAAATCTCATACATATTAATCATTGATTTTCAGATCTAAAGGGAGGCTCATTTTCATAATTGGTAGTGTAATAAGGATTCACGAACATAAATTAAATCTATAAAGAGAGTCCTGGAGTAATCAATAATTCCCCTCAAAAAGGTGTGATGAGTCCAACCTCTCATCCTCTCAACCAATGGAAATTCTTAAGCCTTATTGGTTCATAACTAATGAGCACCTACATTTGGAAAGTAGGTCCAAATGGATATAGAGTCATTGGATGTTTCCGGTTCAACAAGCAAACCCGTTAGAACCCACTTGGAATGTTTGAACCTTAAATCAATGAGGTCATTCCCATTTCCAGAGGAAAAAAAATGGTGAACCCGACATGAATCCTTAACCAAGTTAAAATGATGTTTTACTTATTTTGTTAGGCCCATATTTAAACTCAATGAGAGGGACAACAAAACAATCAATAACATATGTGCTCATCCAAAAGATGTAGCGACCGAACTTATCTTGATTTTGTTTGTTATATCAAACATGCACTCTTTTCCAAGATCTTCTGTATTACAAGAATGTCTTTTCTTAAGTTCACGTATGTGAATGCCTCTACTATGAAAACCTCTACTGTTAATGCATCTGCTGCTACTCCTACTTGATCATCGTCCACTCTGAGGGCGACATCACCTACTCAGCATCTTCAACACTAGGTATCAAATTCACAAGTTAAAGAGTACCGTCAACACGGTACCATTCCAATTCTAGAGGCTGCTTGACAAGCCCTCTAAGTGAACAATTCACCCTGGTCGTCCAGACAGCGACGACCAGCAATCAAGAAGCAGGTGGTGCTAACTACCATCTCCAACCGTTTCGGGTCGTTATCCCCAAAACGCAACAACCATTCCCTCCCATATTCTGAGGAGGTAAATGAGAAGGTAAAAAAATCCCTTAACTAAAGGAAACAATAATCCTTCCCAAGGGCTCCCACCAACAATCTCCGCCAGACTCGTGCGGAAGTGCGCCCTCAACATGATGAGGGTATCACCTTCAGGAGTTCGGCTCAGGTCCCTCAAACCCGAGCATACAAGACAAACCACCAGAGGAGAAATCTGGTCAACAGTGAGCAGGTTCTTATCTCTGCCATCTCTGGAGAAGTCCACCAACCTATCTTGGTGGCTAGCAATGAGTGGGCACACATACCCGTCCGTTTTAATTCCGCTATCCAGCAGACTCGTCTGGCAGCAACATGCCAATCCTGCCAGGCAATTTCGACGGAGTACTATAGACAGGAACATACACATGTTTATAAGTCATCAGCTAGTCAATAGGATCGTCTAACTACATATGATGAAGCCCGCCAACCCAATGTGTTGACAACTGGTAAACAGGCACATACACCTACTTACACTCATCAGTCCTTCCAGCAGCCTCATCTATCAGTATTGAAGGATGTTCGTCAACCACGTTTGGTGGAGTGCAATCAGCAGACACATACACCTGCTAGTATTGATCAAGCCTACCAACAGTCTCATTTGGTAGCATTCAGAGAAGTCAGTCGGAAAGCTCCGACAACAAACAGGAGGCAGACTCAACCCTCTACCCCCATTCATGAGTACTTTCAGAATTCACTGGAAGGAAAAGGAGGACAAGAGCAGGAACATACACCTACTCTAAGCACAAAATGGATGTATATCCCTGTTCTAGCAACTGAAGTCACCAAGCATATTATATCAATGGTGAAAGAGCAGAAGAAAATTTTTCCTCATATTCTGGATGCCTGCCAGGATATCGTAATAGCTTCAGTAGTATCACAGGGAATGAAATGAAAATCTATCCCTACCAGTGGAGTGACACATCAACATTTCACTTCGGAACAGACACACACCTCTGTTCCAGTCCAAGAGAGTTGTGGGGCGTACTCTCCTATATCATATGGACAACCAAGTCAGGCACATACACCTGATTTGAGTGGAGATAATCATCCTAACTTGATCATTTCTCCTGATGAGGCACATACACCTTCCCATAATAACCAATTTCATCAACAAGTGGTTCCTAATGTGAGTAAGAAGGTGTCTGAGAAGAAGTCCCGCCCAACATAGTCAAGAAATCAAGGGCCAATCGGTAATAAAGCCTTACTCAATGCTGGAGTTCTTGATGCACTCAGACAATTATCTGTTGCAACTCAAGATTCTTCTCTCTCAATTCCCAATAGTGGTAATATTAATTATGAAGGTCTGCATCAGAAAAATTCTCATGAAGGCTTGATTCCTGAAAATTCGGTCGATATCGAAGTTTCAACTTCAGATGAGAGCCACAAGAACCCTCTGTGTGGCCAGAAGACCAAGGAGAAAAATGTTTCATCTTTTTTTGTAACCCACCATGGTGGTCCTCCCCATGATGATGAATTTAACTGCGAAAGTCCTCTCTGCAGTAGTAATTCACATTGCCTGGAAAATGATCCAATATACAATGTAGTAACGAGAAAGCCCTCTTATCTTGAGGCACTTGAAAATTTGAAGTCAGTCATATCTGATGCTTTACCAATAGCAGGTGAAATACTTTCTCAATCATAATATATCCCAGGGTGTAGGTCATTCTCCGAACCACCCCTAAGTCATGCATCTTCTAGTTTGATAGGTGAATTCTCTACTGATCTTGTTGAATCTAATGAAGGAACAAGGAATCACCAGCTTTGGTCTAATCAGGTAGAAGAATCTACATTGAATGATAAAGAGGAAGTACTGAATATGAGAAAACAACTGGCGAAAGGTGAAGTGCCAGTTATGTTTTGGCCTTTGGCTGACTCTCAGTATGACATTTCAGAGATGTTGACGAAAGATGGAATTCATGATGTTCGTCTCAACATATGGAAAACTCTTTGTCAGTTGAAAAAGAAAATATTATCTTATGATGAATATGAAAATCATGTCAAGATGATAGAAGGGTTACAACGCCAAATTGACTTGGCATCTCTGTCAATTTCTCAATATCCGAAGGTTGAAAAGCAGCAAAGAGCCCTTCAGTGTTCATGCCTTGGTGCACTAAGAATATTGTGCCAGTTAATCGCCAATGCCCCATCTGGTATTCATATCAGGGGATGGGGTGTCCATGGAGAACTACAATTCACTATACTCTCTAGTCAGCAAAGCCCGCCGAAAGTGGTCTCATGCAATGTTATTGCCCACGGCCGGCCACAGTCAATGGGCTTTGTTTGTAATCAAAGGCTTTCTCAATAACATGCCTCAACTAGTTATTCTCAAAATCAGGAATACAGAGAACAATTTGTTGAATTAATTTTTCATCAAGAAAATTAGAACATCGAACATGCTTCTCATTTAAAGTGTGCACATCATCAAGTGATAGAAGTGTCAGAAATCATCCAACGGTCTTTTTAACCGGGTGATAAAAGCGGATGCAGGTTAATGAATCTAGCGAATTTCCAGACTAATGTTTACAAGATCAGAAGATATTTTAAGAAGGTCTCAGATATAGAAACTCAAGAGCCACCCCAGATTTCCAGACTGGGGTCTCTTTTAACCCAACCCTCAGAATCAACAAATAGGATTCGAGGAGTTGAGCAGAAACATCAGGAACAGCCTCAGGCCACAGGACTGGGGACTTTTTCAAATCCTCAATCCTTCACTCAAAGAAAGTCAATCTTCTCTTGATTATGGAAGAAGCCACAAGAGGAACGAAGATCCTAATTATCAGGGGATTCCCTCCACATTACGGTTCGTCAAGAAGTTCCTGAGGGATTGAATCAACAAAAGGCAATGTCTCATCAAGGACATGGAAGAAGACAATATCACAAAAATGCTGATAGAAGGGATGAAATGCATTATGAATCAATCAATGTCATCAATGTTGTTATTGCTGATCCCCCAGATGAGGCTCACTCAGAGGTATCAGATGAGGAAACTCCTGCTCAAGAGGTTTTACGCATAGACACAAATGAATAAGGTGTTCGTACACAAAATCAAAGGATTACCCAGAATCTAGGTAATCCTTCAAGTAACCCACTTCCCCCTCTCTTAAAGGTTTCCAATAAGGGGAAAGGAAAGAATCAGGTTACATACCCTTCCTCTGGAGAAGGCCAATATCTCTCATTAGATCAAAGATTCTCACAACAAGAGGAAGATATGAAGGAATTAAGGAGGTTGAATGCAGAACTACTTTAAAGTAGTCTTCCTCCTAAGCGTGCTGGAGTCAGTCAGCCAAGGGAATTTGTTGCGGCTACTTAGATGGATCAAGAATATCCTCCTTTATTAGTACACCCTTACAGGTCTAATCCTATGAGTCAAGTACAACAACAACCGGTGGTGTTATCATCAGTTGCAGTACAAGCCACCACATCTGTCCAGGCTCAAGTTATTGTACCTGCACAGGTCTAAGCTCAACTAGATGTTTCTCAAAATTTAATGACTACCATTGAGTCATTAACAACTCAGTTGGAAGATATGGAAGGAAAGCGTGCACCAATTCAACTGGAAAAGAGAGCTTACCATGAATGGGTAGATGCAGTTCCTCCCCCATCAAATTTTGAAAGTACCATATTCCGAATCTTTAATGGTTCGGGAGACCCAGAGCAACACTTAACACATTTTGTTTCTCGTTGTGATCCTATGATGGGAACCCCTCATCAACAAGAAGCAGTTAAGCTTAGGTGTTTTGTACACTCATTACAAGGACCTGCTTTTGTCTGGTATACAATCTTGCAATCCTAGTTAATTACCGGGTGGGAGGATCTCCGTCAACGATTCCTTCTTCAATTCAGCTCAACTTTTCCAAAGACAATAGTTTTTCATATTACAAATTGTAAGAAAAGGAAGAATAAAAGGGTGTCATATTTCACTGCTCGCTGGAAGGGATTAACGTATTCCCTGAGATTAGAACTCCCTCAAGAAGAGTTATTGCCAATATGTGTGGAAAATTTTCATGATGAGTTGTGCACATCATTGATCCATATGAAATACACAGGAGGGTTTTGAGACCTTACTTAAATCGCTCAGTAGATTGAAGACTCTCTTATAAATACTAAGGATAAAGTTCGTGTAATTCCATCAGCTCCAGGAAGGAGAATGGGTAAAGCAGAGACTGCTACAGTTATGCTTAAACAAGCACCTGTACCTGCTTCGACTTCAAAACCTTTATCTTCCCGAAGGGCTCCGCCTCCTGAGTGTCAACAACAGAGTCCATTTCATCAAGATGATCAAAGAGATCAAAGAAAGAAATGATTTGAGGATCTAAAGAGAAAAATTTACTCTTTCCAAAATGAACAGGTTTCTGGATACTTCATTTCGACTCTGAAAAATAATTTGGTTCAATTTCTAAGGCCCAAGAGGCCAAACAAGGAAGAAGATGAAGACCATCCCAACTATTTCCCAATTCATCCGATGTTGGGGCATCCCATTTAGGAGTGTTTTGTCTTCAAAGACCTCTTGCAAAAAATGGTGGACTCAGGACAAGTCAATTTGAAAGGTTCTTCAGCTCAGGTAGCATGTGTAACAGCTACAAATCCAGAGGAAGAAGGCAAGTGGCAAGAATTCAAAATCAAAAATGCGCAAAAAATATGATGATTGGATGGTCAGAAAAATGATCAACTGAACTCATGCCATTTTGTGAACACAATTGAATAAACCAATTGTGTCTTCTACCATGAATGCCAGAGCAAAACCCTCTTCATCAGAGGGAAAATCCTCAAGAGGGTGGCATAATTCAAAGAAAGAGGAACAATCAGAAGAAGATGAGATTGTGTCAAAGCCCAAATTATCTTTGACTCTGGAAGATTTTACGCCATCTAATTCAAAGCCATGGGAACCACCCCACAAAACGGCATAGCCTAAACGGGCTAATCAGGAAGAGTCTTCATCGGATGAAGAGTTGATCTTTGGTTCTGTTAATATGATTCATTTAACAGATCCTTATGCCAGTCGTAGTTTTGATTTTGATGAGCCTGAATTCCCTGTATCAAACAGAGGAATCAGAGGGAGTTCTAGAGGCTCAGGGTACAGGGGAAGACGTGGATATTCCAGAGGCCACTATTCTAATTTTACCCCTGCTAGAACTGTGTATGAAGCAGAAACTCATGGCAGAGCCCTTCAACGGGCTCAACAAGAACAAGCAAATTCTTCCACCAATAGCAGACTCAATCCTGGAACAGTTGTTCTGGAGGATCGGTTGGAGATTCCACCTTCTTCCTCTCAGCAAGCAAATAGAGCTATTCGGTCTAATTTTCTAAAGCCGGGAGTATTGCCAACTCCTACCCCGATACAAGATACATCTACTTCCAAAGCATCTACTTCTAAGGTACCTGTGAAACCACATGTTCCTGTTGGGAAACACAGACCTTTGGATCAAAATTATGATGTATTTAAACACTTGGCCCAAGTACCGGCCAAGTTATCAATTTTTGATGCCTTAAATTTATCAAAGTATCTTTGGGAGGCACTCATCGAGGCTTTGTCAAGTCCTCAGGAATTTGAAACCGAAATTGCTGCAACTGAAGTCCACCATGTAGAGAATAATCCTGCAGAATGCCTTGCAGTGATATCCTTCACGGATGAAGATGAAGATGATGCCATTCATGGACATATTAGACCTTTATACTTATCTAGAAAGGTCAATGGTGTAGATGTCCGAAGAGCTTTCATTGATAATGGTTCAAGAGTCAACCTCATCCCCATTCGTACACTTCTTCGATTGGGCCTCACAGAATCTGATTTATTTCCTTATACTTTATGTTACAAGGATATGATAAAAATGAACAAGAACCACTGTGTGGGATTACACTCAGAACTCAGTTTGGAGATCTTGTATCCAATTCAGATTTCATGGTTGTTGATCATGACACAACCTTCAACATCTTTCTTGGAAGACCCTGGCTACATCAACATGCGGCTATCCCTTCATCATACCATAAATGTCTCAAATATTTTTTTGATGGTCAAATCGGGACATTGTATGGTGATAAAGCCCCTTTAAAAACATGTGAGTCTCAATACGTTGAGGTGGAATTCTATCACATGAAGGGTAAGGAGAAATCCATGGCAAGGGAGGTCACCAAAGGTAATGATCCATATGGTTTGGAAAAGATTCCAGTAATCCCATTTACACATGTGAGCGTAGATTATGTGTTGCCTATCAGTCAAATTGACATGATATACCCAAATCAAAATGATCTTATGGAAACCTCCATAATTTAAATTACAAAAATCAAGCCAGACAACATGGGAGAAATTGGTGATTCACCAAGCAATGATGAAAGCTAGAATGGTGATGTCTTCATTTCATCTGCTGAAATACAACAAATCTATACTTCGCCAACCAGGACAAAAGAAGTTATAGCAATTTCAGAGGTAAATGATTATGTTGATTCTCAATCAATCATCTCCTCTTTATTACCCAAGGAAGACCCTTCGTCATCAATCGGGTCGGAAATGGAAGCTTCTTCTTTAAGATGTTCAAATTTTAACATCTCTTATGATCATGGAAATTATACTTCATCATTTACTATGCAAGTAGAAACCGAAGAAATAACACATGTTAAAGAAGAAGAGGAAGATCTCAGGGATGCTCCTCCAGTATTTTAAGAGGGTATCTCTACCACTATGGATGAACTTAGAGAAATAAATTTGGGTACAAAAGAAGATCCACGCCCCACTTTAATTAGTGAGACCATGAATCTTGAAGAGTAAGAAATGTATATTTCATTTTTAAAGAAAAATCAATATATATTTTCTTGGAACTATACAGAGATACCGGGCCTTGATCCTGATGTTGCTACTCATCATTTGGGTTTTCCAGAAGAACATCGAGGATTTAAGAAAGCCACTAGAAGAACACACCCAACCTATGCTTCCAAAATTGAAGCTAAAGTGGATAATCTTATCAAAGCTATCTTCATCAGGGAAGTTCAATATCCCAAGTGGTTGGATAATATTGTCCCTGTGAAAAAGAAGAACGGACAAATTAGATTTTGCATTGATTTTAGAGATCTTAATCAGAATTTTCCTAAGGATGATTTTCCAGTTCCGATTACAGAACTCTTAATTGATGCAACAACTGACTATGAATCACTTTCCTTCATGGATGGATATTCAGGATATAATCAAATCCAAATGGATCCAGAAGATGAGGAATCTACAGCTTTCAAATCACCTCAGGGTGTGTTTTGCTATCGGGTAATGCCCTTTGTCCTGAAGAATGCAGGCGCAACATATCAGCGTGCCATACATCGTATCTTCAAACCCTTTTTAGAGAATTTTGTTGAATGTTATGTGGATGATTTTTTGGTTAAATCCAGGCAACGTTCTAATCACTTGGCTGATTTGGAAGTCATATTCCACAGACTTCAGCAACATAATTTGAAGATAAACCCCTTAAAATGTGATTTTGGGGTAACCTCAAGAAAATTTCTTGGCTTTTTTGTACGCCATCATGGTATTGAAGTCGATCCTAAGAAGAAAAATTCAATCCTTGGTATGTCACCTCCTCATAATTTGAAATAATTGAGAGGAATTCAAGGACACTTAGCCTATATTCAGCGTTTCATCGCCAATTTGGTAGGAAAAAGTTTACCCTTCACCAAAATGATGATGAAGGGAGTCACTTACCACTGGACTGAACAATGTCAAGAAGCATTCGATATTCTCAGGAAATATCTCTTGAGTCCACCAGTGTTAATGCCACCTGTTGAAGGAAGACTAATTATCCTCTATGTGACATTTTTAGAGTGATCATTGGGAACCTTTCTTGCTCAGAAGAATGATGATGGGAATGAAAATAGTCTCTACTCTCTCAGTCGGATTATTCTTGAAGCAGAAACCCTATACTCAAGTATTGAGAAGTGCTGACTAGCATTAGTCTTTTCATTTCAGAAGTTGATACACTACCTGTAACATCACAAGGTCTAATTGGTATCTCGCAATAACCCGCTCAAACTCATCCTTAGTCGTCCAATGCTTACAGAACGTCTGGAAAGGTGGGAAGTTATTTTTCAATAATTTTATATCCAATACGTGTCTCAAAAAGCAATAAAAGGCCAAGATCTAGCTGATTTCCTTGCTGAACACCCTTCAGTAGAAGATACATCTTCAGATATTGTACTTCCTAATAAGGAAGTCTTTTCTATTCAAGATAGTATTCAAATATGGGAAATGTACATTGATGGTGCTTCCAGAAGCCCAATAGGGAATAAAATGGAAGATCCTAAATTCAACAAATTTGGGTTAGGAATTGTACTCATTTCCCCAGAAAAAGCAGTGCTACCTTATTCCTTCTCAGTGTTGGTAGGCGGTACAAATAATGAAGCAGAATACCAAGCTCTTATCGTAGGATTGGATTTGGAACTTCAAGCATAAGTGAATTACTTAAAGGTGAAAGGTGATTCAGTCTGGGTAATCAAACAAGTAAATGGGGATTATGCAATCAGAAAAGAATAGTTAATCCTTTTTTATGATTATGTGAGAGAGTTAATGGCGGATTTTCCTTCGGAACCGACATTTTCTTATGTCCCAAGATCACAAAATGCCGAAGTTGATGCACTGGCTAATACAGCCACAGCTCTAGTAGATCCAAATAGGGATGAGACAAGCATTAGTATTGCCCACCATTGTACAATTTCACCTTACGTTCAAATCAAAATAGTGGAAATCAATGAAATTAGTCTCATTCCTGAACCAAATGGTCATACTATAGGATGGATGACACCTATCGGGGAATACCTTCAAAATGGAACACTTCCACCTGATAGAGCTGGGAAAGAACAAATCTGGTGACGTGTGGTCAATTTTATCCTTTATGATAGCCCAGATCACCTAGAGAAAATTCTCTACAAAAGAGGTTTTGATGGAATTATCTTCAGATGCATTGATACTGAAGAGACAATGGCTGTCATGAAAGAAGTACATGCAGGAGTCTGTGGTGCCCACCAGTCTGGAAATAGACTATCTGATCAAATTTGAAGGCTTGGATACTTTTGACCTTCAATGATACAATATTGTGTTGATTTCACAAAGAAGTGTCATTCTTTCCAAGTACATGCCAACTTCATTCATCAACCCCCAAATTTGCTTCATACAACTAAATACTCGTGGCCTTTTGCCACATGGGGAATGGATGTAGTTAGACCTTATCCTTCGACTAAATCCAAGCAGTTTAAGTACATTCTTACAGCTACTAACTTCTTTTCCAAATGGGCAGAGGCAATACCCCTCAAAGAAGTCAGTTTTAAATGCATTGTTAGCTTAATCAAGTCTAACATCATTACAAGATTTGGTGTCCCTCATACCATATTGATAGACAATGGCACCAAATTTTGTTCATCTGAGGTGAGGAAGTTGTATCAAGAATACAACATCAAATCCAATCATTCATATTGGTATCATGCAGCAGCCAATGGCCAGATAGAAGCCTTCAACAAGACTCTTTCAAACATACTGCAAAAGATGGTGGATAAAGATAATAAACCATAGCATGATAAACTCTTTCATGCTTTATGGGTTTATCGGACCACCACCCGCACTGCAACGCGGTCAACTCCATATTCATTGGTATATGGAATGGAAGCAGTCTTGCCCATTGAGATTCAATTACCCTCACTCAAAGTAGCCAGTTGTGATCAGTCATCTATAGATGAACAATCTCAAAAGCTATTGGATGAATTGGAATGGTTAGATGAGAAAATATTGTGCACCCTGCACCACTTGGAAGTCTATCAGAATCGAATAGCACGAGATTTCAACAAAAAAGTTCGTCTTCGTTCATTCATTCATGGAGAATTGGTATTGGTTCTCAGAACTCCAATGATACTAGGAAAGAAACCTCCCAAGCTAAAGCCAAAATGGGAAGGACCTTATTCAATACATAAGGTATACTCTAATGGAGCTTATTATTTAATCTCAATGGATGGAGAACTCATCACTACTCCAACCAATGCAAGATTTCTGAATAAGTATTTTGTGTAACACAAATACTCTTTCGTCCAACAAGACGTTAAACTGTGACATCATCCAACATGATGTTAAAATGTTCCATCGTCTAGCAAGACGTTAAACTGCACCATCCACGGTTCATGCATATGACCTTAAACTACTCGCACCATCGTCCAAAATAATGTTAAACTATGAAAAAGTCCCTAATACATCTAACATGACATTAAACTGTTCCATAATCCAACATGACATTAAACTGTGCCATCATCCAGCAAGATGTTAAACTACACCATCCACGGTCCATGCATATGACCTTAAACTACTCGCACCATCATCCAACATGACGTTAAACTGTGAAAAAGTCTCTAATACGTCCAATATGACTTTAAATTGTGTCCTCTTTTGTCCTCACTACATGACATTAAACTACACTGTCCCCCTTTCATCCAACATGATGTTAAACAGTATTGTCATCATCGTCTTAGCTATAAGACGCTAAACTATACAACACCCTTACGTCCAACATGACATTAAAATGTGTCCCTATATTTGTCATGTATGATGTTAAACTGTACTTTGTCCCTGCTACATGACACTAAACTGTGCAACACCAATAGTCCTCACTCCAAGACTTTAAACCACATAGTCCCTTCATACTTCCTACATGACATTAAACTGTGCATCGTTAAGGTTGTTGCTTCCTCTTGTTTCTCACACTGAGTATGACTCACGTGAGTTTAGAGTAAACTTCAACCATAACACTCTCTCTGGTCTACTAACCATGTGTAATTCCCAACACCATTTATTAGGTCGGTGTCCCCAAGAGACAACTTGATCACTAATTCATTCTTTAATTTAACTACGCGGAC
Source organism: Viscum album (assembly GCA_963277665.1). Taxonomy (NCBI): domain Eukaryota; kingdom Viridiplantae; phylum Streptophyta; class Magnoliopsida; order Santalales; family Viscaceae; genus Viscum; species Viscum album. Next base: position 1,695,701,962 of record OY728153.1, read on the forward strand.
TTTGATCCTTTCCTTCTAGGCTGGGTATGTAGGAAAAATCCTAAGGTTCAATCCCAAAATCAATCTCTTCACATCGATTCACCTCCATCTCATATGATGTTGATCTGTGAAGCAGCCCCAGAACCATTACTTTTTACATTGGTTCACCATCGGTCCATGCATATGACCTTAAACTATTAACACTTTTGTCATGTATGACAATAAACTACAACATTCTTGGACACCCTCACTTGAGAGGGAATAATTATTTACATCGATCTCCAATCATGTTATATTCCCAAGACTACGTGCATACATAGTAATGCCTGAACCTTTTATCTTGGGTCAAACCATCATTGCACTAAAGTCCCATTTTCACCCTTCATATGTACGAACCAAATCTGTAGAGAGGGTATTTCAAGAACTACGTGTGGCTTGATTCCCATCCTTATGGGATACGTAGGAACATTCAAGCATCCCTCGAATCCAGCCCCAAGTCTTTAGGCCAAACCCCAAATTCCACTTTCAGTCCCCTGGCTGAAAAGTCTCTGTGAAATCACACACAGTGTATTCATTATTATGGTCTGAACTCTATGACCCTAATCTAAGATTTCCTATAATTTCATCCCACATGATGTTAAACTATATTTCGAGAACTACGTATGGTTTGATTCACATACTTATGGGATACGTAGTGAAGTCCAACATTTTAATTTAGGACCCATCCACAACATGATTATGGTTAGCATTGGTCTGTGTATTTCTACATGCATTGAAAAAATGCCCATTTTTATGTGTCATACTCCTAACCTTAAATACTTCCAGATCTCCATAACCCTTTTCTTGACTTCTGGTCACAAAATGTTTGATACTTGAGAGTTATTTTGCCTGACTATGTAGCACATGCCCTTAGGCGGCCTTGCATAAGTAGTATACATAACAGACTTGTTAGCCAAAAGATACTATTATTTGACTATGCAGTCAATGCCCTCAGGTGTCCCTGCATAATTCAACCCCTTAACGGGTTTGTTAAATAGTGGTAACTTCATTCTTGGGAAGAAAATATCTTTTTTCCTTAGTTGTCTTAATAAAAATATGTAGGGATCCGCAAAAAATTGTCATCCTTAACATATCTGTCCCATATTCTTTTTCATGATCTGAAAGTATTCAAGTCTATGGTTTATATTTTTCCTTCCCTACGTTTGGGTCAGACCTTCATAGGAGTGACATTCATCCAATTCTTAGAAAATCCGGTTTGGAAATATCTTTTCCATATTCAAATACCTTTCTCCATACAGAAAACTCTATTCTTTGGAAAATTTGAATCCCCATAAACTTCCACTGGCTTTTTTGTAGTAGAAAGGTAAATTTCTGAGAGTTCTTTTTCCTGACTATGCAACACATGCCCTTAGGCGGCCTTGCATAAGTAGTCTATATAATAGACTTGTCAGTCAAAAGATACTATTATTTAACTATATAGCCAATGCCCTTAGATGGCTTTGCATAATTCAGCCCCCTAATGGGTTCGTTAAATAGTGGTAACTTCATTCTTGGGAACTACTTCTTCTAATGCCTTTTTAGCCATTTTTCAAATCATTACTCAGATTCAAAATTTCTTACGTCATCATTTACATATTTTCCCTCATACATGAATATGGTAATATGTTTTCAGATAAATTATCAAGGATCTGAGTCAATTTTAATCCATACAGTCAAAGATATTTCAACCTTAAGCATTAGCCTTTTTATGTCAGATGTGTATGACTTTAAACTGCCTACAAAAGACAAGGGAACTCTGAACAAAAGTCACGTTCCAGCTCAATAAACATACATTTCATATGATTTAGGTAATATTGAGAAATTAAAAGATTCAAAGTTTATAGGGTTATCTTTTAATAATCCTAGAAAAAATCAAACTATGATTGAAGATAAAAGTATCTTTAATTGATGCAAAAAAGTAAGAAGGACATCCATAGACTGGAGTCTCTTCTCTTTTCCAAGAATTACAAAAGGCTGTCAACATAAATCTTCATTTGATTTACAGCATTTCGAGCTTCATCAGCATCCACTTGAAGATCATGCACTCAACTAACTTCACTCTTTTCAGCTTGATGGAGTGCCTTCTTGGATTCAAAAATGGCTTTCATACCATTCATTTGAGATCCTTCCAGTGAATTATTAAGTTGGTCAAGTTCCCCAGTAACAGCATCTAACTATTGTTGAAGATGCATCTGCTGGATGACTTTCTCTTTGATCTTATGCTTCATCTCCTTCAACTTGGCAGCATGATCAGCCTCATCTCGGGATACCGCAGCCTCAAATTCACCGATATTGGCTGACATGCTTACTCTAGTCAGATCTTGATGGTACTTCTCCTCCTACTCCCTTCTTAGGATGACTTGTTTTACCGCGACATGGATTTTTTGATATCCAAAACCGCCAAGTCCCAACACGACGAATAGGGATGACAGTCGAGGAATCTTCGATGACAGCTCTTCTAAAGGCACTTCGGATATGATCCTCCATATGTTCTGTCATGCCTCGTGTCATGAAAATTGGAGCGCCTTTTGTATCTCCAGGTCTGATTCAACATCACTGTCACAGGGGGGAATATAATCCTGGATTAATGCACTTAGGGAAGTGCCCTGTTCTACTACTTCACCCCTGACCCATGTTTCTTCACTCTCTATTACCATTGGGGCGGAAGCTGAGGCTTCACCTCCAGATCTAGCCACTGAAAATGATTCCCCAACATAATCAATTTAAAGTTTGGTTAGTTTCAAAGGATAACAAAAGTTGATTGGCTATCTTGTAAATTAAGTATAGTCGCAAAAAATGTTATCTCTTACCCAACGGTAGATCAGTAACTTGAGACGGATCCTCCCCATCTTTCATAGCTTCAATAGGATTTTCATGACGAGTTTCAGGAAGATCTTACAGGTTAAGCTCCACTAGAGCTAATGTCTCTGCAATAGTAGGATTTTCTATACCCCCTTCAGGCATTGGCAGTTCAGCAGCTTGCTCAGATAGAACTGCACATTCCAACTGATCATGATCTGAGATGTAATAAAAAGTTATTTTTAATAGGACGAAGGATAACACTCACGTCCATAATCTTCTAATTTACATGGTAATTTAACATGATCTAAAAAATCATCAAAATATGCGCCAAGTTCCATCATTTCATCCAATGTAATCTTAGAATACTGGTTAATCTCACTAGTGGGAGCATTCAATATGTCTTCTTGGCGACCTTCATTCTGCAGCTTCTAACCTTGGATAGCTTCTTCAGTTAAAATAGCAGCATCAGTTGCAATGGCCACCAAAAGATCTAGTACAGGGGTTGGACCTAAAGTATCATATAATGTAAGTTAGTTGATGTTTCATTCAAACATTTTATGAAGCATTGTTAACTTACCAGAAGTAGGTTCTTCTCTTCTTACAGTAGCAGTAGGAGTGATACTAGGAACATATGCTAGTTCCTCTTCAAGACCAGCCAAGCCAGCACGAGCTTGTGATTTTCCACCAGCACTCTCCGTTGTTCTTAGAGGAGGGTCAATCCTCTCCCTCAAAGGGGAAATTAAAGAAGCCCCTACAATCCAAAAAATTATGAGTAATATTTTCGTGGGTTAAGACTCATGACTATCCGAAGGACTTACCACTACTGATGAAACATTTAGCTGTGGATTTACTCCTTCGATGCTTTTGATTCTTTGTCCTTTTGGGAGTGATGGAAATATCGGCTATAGGTACATGAATTGGAGAATGGAAATCCATGTTCAACTCCTCATCCATGGCTTTTTGGCCTAGAGATATCTCGCCCGAATCATGAGGAGATTAATTAGACCTAATGGAAGTACCACCAGGGCTATACTTTGGTGAAGGAACTTCAAAAATTCCTTTCTTTGCAAGCTGGAGGATAAAGAAAATAATTTCCTTGAGTAACAAAGCTTTTACTGAAATCAATTTGTAATGTAAATAAGTAAAGAGACTTACATCTTCATGAGCCACGTAATCGTGTCACTCCTCATCTCCGGAAGCATCAATCCTTTCAGTGGTACCACTATCTATCATTTCCTTCACCCTCTTGGTGACAAGAATGGAATCATTGGTGGAATATATGAGAATTTTCAGGTCTCTGATGTAAGCCCACAATTCATCGAGGTTATCCTTGTAACAGATATCTATAGAAGCCAGAAGTTTCCCTATTCTAGGGAGGTGTAGCCCCTCACACAAATCTAGCCAGGTAGTTTCAGCACTGCAGTATAAACTCCGCCATGTCTGGATAGCCTCTGGTTGTAGATATTTAGTATGTGTACCAGAATTCTACGAGGAAGGTCCTAAAATCTTGGACTTCAGCTTCTTCACAGCTCCTGCAACTACGAATAGAGAATAAGAAAATAATACTTTTTGCTCTTAAAGTAATGATGATTAAAGTTTCCTAATGAAGTATCTCACTAGGAGTCAATGGAGTTGGTCTCTTGATTCTGATAGGGGGATTATATCTGGCACGAGGATGCTTTGCTACATGGTGTTCCTCATCATCCCCATCTTGAGAATCCGATGAGTCAGCCCTAGGTGAAGAACCCAGTGAATCAGCTCCAGGTGGTGTAGAAGAATCACCTTCTAGATGAAGGGTTTATTTATCTATAGTTCTATTCCTTTTCCCCACCTGATAAACCAGTTGATTTAGCACCCCTCTAGGTTATGATGCTATCCAGTTCTCAGAATACCATGTAGTCAAGTTATTTGCCGCTTTTTCAACTGGTAGATCAAACACTACCCTGATATTCTCCCTAGATGTTAGCAACCATAGTTGTCAGGCAACCATTGGATGTTGCTCTGACCTAACATGCACTGGGGGAGATACAAAAGTGTGCTGCAAACACTTAAATTGACGTGAAAATCTATATGGATCATAGGCCCCACATATAATCTCTCCATCAATCCTGGTGACCAGTACACCATCTTTGTAGGCCAGCATGTATGCCCTTAATTCCAGGCTGTCTGTTCTATCATTAACAAACCGCCAGGTTGGAGGATTTCCATAAGGAAAGAAATTGAATTCCTTATACATGCTCAGCCTCACCTTCATGTCATAGTAATTGAGATCTAGTGGAGAAATTCCAGATAATTCCTGCACTGATGGCCTGAAAGAACTTCCGAGAATCTATACTTCATTCTATACATTATACATCCTGAAGTGAGTGGTGATCCATCCCCCCAAAACTTTAAATGGTCCCACTATTCTCAGAGGAGACTTACCCATGAAGATATGGAGTAAGATCATGTGAATCTTTGCTAAAATGGGGGTAACCAACCCAACCATTTTCCCCTCAGCCAATTTGGCTGCAATAATGAAGTTCCATGGCCTGATGCCTCCCTTCGAGTCCCTAATTGGAAAAAGATAAACACTGAGCCACAAGGCCAAGAAGCCTTCCAGATGAGTCTTCTTTGGGATTCTCTGATTTACTTCATATCCCCACTTCTCAAATTATCTTGCTTCCAAGGTCGGCTAGAATGTGCCTGGAGCACCCCTCTTCTCTGTTTTGGGGCAGGTGGTAGGACGAGTGGGACCCTTCTCCTTGGTCCCCTTCCCCTTCGATCCCTTCTCCTTCGATCCCTTCTCCTTCGGCACCTTCTCTTGCTTCTTGGTAAGAATCATATTCATCCACTCCTCAAGATGAATAACATTTCTAGAATGAGTTAAGGAGGTCTCTGAACTCTTGAGCTTGTGAAATATTTTCAATAATTCTCGTGCCAAAGCTATGGTCTTCTCTGAATCATTCCAAGTCACCTTGGGAGGAATGAATTCATCATACATATCACCCAAAATTGAATCCCCTAAGATCTTGTGGACATACCACAGACTGATACCTACTTCTCTATGAGTCAAATGGAATGAATTGTTTTATGGGCTCCAATGGATGAATATCTCCGGCACAAAGTCATCATTCCTATAAACATAGGTTTGCCCAGTCCAGACGGCTTCATATATTGCAACTCCTTTTAGATCCTCGACAAACTCTGCACTGGTTTGTCGCACCCAGTATTCCCACATCCAAGTTGTCTTTACACCTCCTCCAGGACGGAAATCCCAACTCTTCTTCTAGCCTTTGGATTGATCCATCTAAGAATTTCAGAAGATTGAAGGATAACAATGTGGTTGCATATCCAGCTTGTGAGGTTTCAGATCTGGCGCACAAGGACTATGATGCATTATGTAGGCCTTCTACACTGTTCCAGCATTTGAAAATGCTCCTCCACTTGAGATATTTGCTGAAGAAAAATTGGTGTAATTCTGAAACCAATACTTTGGGAGATAATTCTTTGCCTCTAGATTGGTGAATTCTTGCAGATGACCATAGACATACAAAGGTAGATAAATACTCTGGGGGAAGTCAAGATGATACTTCTTCAGGTACATGGCCAAATCTGGAAGAGTGTTGTTGCAGACAGTATAATAATCATGGCCAATGATGCTCATCATATCATCAACTCGCTTTCTAGCTAGTTCATCAGCCGTTCTAATTCTCTTGGGAGCCATTTTATCTACACAAAATTTGAATAATTAACTCTTAAGTAAGTTTATTTTTCATAAATTTTGTGAAGAAAAGTGAAAAAATGGATAAGGAATTAAGGCGTGCAAGTACCAAAGTTGGCACACAAGTATCAATGAGTCGCGCAAGTTTTGGCACGTAGGTATCACCGCGCAAGTCCAAATACCTCTACAGAAGCACGACATCAAAGAAACAGCAGAAAATAGAGAACTTGCGTGACACAGGAAACTTGCGTGGTGAGAGCTTGAAAATCTGAAATTCGGTGCTTTGCGCGAGGAATGGCTGCATATGTATAGGCCAAGCCTCAACCCTGCGCGCCTAAAGCCAGTGCGCGCAACCTTGTGCGCCGATGGCTATGCGGCTCACACTTGCGCACCGCCCTCTGAGCGCTCAACCTTGCACCCCACATGTTCCTTGGTTTTCTTCTTTTCCTCAGAGTCACATCCTCATTTCTTTCGGATCCAACTCTGAGGGGGGACTTTTGTTGACGCTCCATTCCATCACAGAGCCTAAAGGAATGAAAAGGAAAATACCTTGAACTCAAAGTGATTTATCCTTTGAATAAACATCAAAAATTGACAAAGGCATGAACAAAGATTCATTTTCACTTGGGTCACACAAGTTCCACCAAGGTCTCGCAAGTATACTTGCGCGCCGCCCAATGGTCACATAGGTGACTTGCATTCCCTCTTTGATTATTTTCCCAGGGTCTTCCCTGGCCTATAAATACCCCCTGTGGGCCCCCCGTTTCAGGATAGAAAAATTCCAAAACTCATATTCGAGCTATGGTTTCCCAAGTCTCTTCTGGAAGTCTTCCAAATACTTTTAAGGTAATTTCTTACCTAGAATGGAAGGTCTAAACAGGTGAAACAAGGCCCAAGTGTTGAAACTCATCAATACTTGTGCGCCTAAGTGGCCAACCCTTAAGGGAAATGGCCACACTTGCGCGCCGCCTTACCCCTTCAACAGAAATTGTGCACCACTCTTCTGGAAGCCTCTAGGGATAGTACTAAGGGCTCGATCCAACTCTCACCCAAGTACTACTCTAAGGGTTGACCGTTGCGTAAGTACCCCTGTGTCATGCAAGTATACTTGCGTGACCAGGTCTTGCGCGCCCATGCAGGACCTGTGCGCTCACTTCTTTTTGGGTGCCTCTCCGGCCTATTTCACCTCTCTTATGCCTATCCACCTATCCTATTCAAGATACAGCCTTCAAAACCCTCTTTTAAGCCATTTCTTTTGGCATGGATTCCTTGTTGGCTTCTTTATCTGAAAGGAATTGTGTAGAACATCTCTCAAATCCTAGTGATTTACATATCTTTATATCACTAAGGTAAGAGATTTCATTCATTCAACCTCATCCTTTAAAGATGAGTGGATCTTTTAATTTGGGCCTCCTTTTCTGGAGTAATCCCCACTCACAATTTCTATTAACTTAGGCCTCCTTCTCAAGATTAAGTCCTAAGTCTCAAGTCTCCTTTATAAACGGGCCTCCTCCTTAGGAGTAAGTCCCAATCTCAAAATTCCAAATGTGGGAATCCTTCTTAGGTGTAAGACCTAAGTCCCCAAACCTGGACTTCCTTTTCAGGAGTAATCCCTAGTCTTCATGTTCCTTTAATTTTGGGCATCCTCTTCAGGCCCAAATATGGGCATCCTCCTTAGGAGTAAGTCTCATATCCAAATTCTTTTAACCTGGGCTTCCTTTTTAGGAGTAAGTCCTAATCATAAGTTAAAGTTCCCCTTTAATCTGGGCATCCTCCTTAGGAGTAAGCCCCAAATTATAAGTCCCTTTAATTTGGGCTTCCTTCTCAGGAATAAATCCCAGTTCTCAAATCCCTTAACTTGGGCTTCATTTTCAGGAGTAAACCCCAGTCATAATTCCTCTTAACCAGTCTTAATTTACTTTTGATTTGGGATTCCTTATCAGTAGTAAAACCCAATCACAAGTACCCTTCTAATTTGGTCATCTTCCTCAGGAGTAAGCCCCAAGTTAGAGTATCCAAATCTCCATAAAGAACATATAACTTTATAAACCTTGTTCCCGGGTTTCTTCCCTGAAGTAAATCCCAATCTTCATTTATTTGGGTAGTCATGCATACATAATCCCCACATTATTTATTATAATTGCATCTTTCATGGCACAATTGTCTGGTTTTACCAATACCACTTGTTTCTCACACCGAGCATGACTCACGTGGTCTTAGAGTGTAAAAGTAATTATGACATCTTTCTTTGAGCCATCAATCATGCATAAACCCCATAATTCTTTACTTAAGCTACGTGGGTTCTGATTCTTTTTCTAAAATAAAGGATACATAGGTATCCCATCTATGGGTATGATCCCAACTCTAAAATAATCTATGTCCTTCTAAATGACAATAAACTTCAAGTGACCCACTAAGTGGATTTAAAACCAGTATGGTTATCATAATGACCAAGAGATTTCTATATAATGTGTCGAAGGATACCATTGAATAAGAATCTCTAACAAATACAGATGATTCTTTATTGATGAAGAACCTAGAATACATATAAAAGATTCTATAAATCTCATACATATTAATCATTGATTGTCAGATCTAAAGGAAAGCTCATTTTCATACTTGGTAGTGTAATAAGGATTCATGAACATAACTTAAAACTATAAAGAGAGTCCCAGAGTAGACAATTATTCCCCTCAAAAAGGTTTGATGAGTCTGACCTCCCATCCTCTCAACCAATGAAAATTCTTAAGCCTTATTGGTTCATAACTAATGAGCACCTACCTTTGGAATGTACGTCCAAATGGATATAGAATCATTGGATGTTTCTGGTTCAAAGAACAAACCCATCAGAAACCGCTTGGAATGTTTGAAACTTAAATCAACGAGGTCATTCCCATTTCCAGAGGAAACAACCATGTATGCCACATGTTGCAATAGTAAACACTATATGAGTATAATACATGTTGGGTAGTTTGGATGGGTACTCATCATGTTGCCTCCAAGCTACATTTTGTACACATTTAATTTTAAATAAATTTATTCAATTTGTTTAAAATTATGATGGATGAGAATCTCAAGAAAATTTGAATGAGAATGAAGATAAAAGAATTGATTAATTAAATAAGATAATTAATCGATTTGAACACAATTTATCTTAAATAATAATGATTTGAATTGAATGCTGATTTTATTAAATGTGTAATTCGTTACATCCATGTGGATGATCATGAGATTAGACCAGATCTTTGTATGTGATTGATTTCATTTAATTTATTATTAAATTAATTTTTTGGTCTGTGTGTCCATGGTTTTTTTATGTAAACCACTTAATCAGTCTTTTGGTTTCCTCATCCGAAAATCATATATAATGGATTAAAATCCCAAACTAGATGTGGAGGTTCAAGTTTGGAGCTGAGGTGAAACCAATCTAAGAGATATATATAGGTGTACAAACACTACTACAAAATAGACCTTTAGTAGCGCTAAAAAAATGTCAATAAAGAGAATCGATTATCAACGCTAAAAAATCATTGATAAAATGTACAATTTATTAGCACTTTTTCAGCACTGAAAAAGGGTACCCGTTATCAGCACTTTATTTTTAGCACTGATAAAGAGTATCCTTTATCAGCACTAAAAAACACTAATAAAGGTCACGAATAAAATGAAATAATTAAATAAATAAAAATTAAAAATGAGTAAGTTTTAAAATATTAAAAATTTTATTAATTAAATAATTATTGATAAAAATGAATAAATTTAATATAAATTTATATAGATTATAAATATTAATAAATAAGATATATTAAATATAGATATATAAAATGAATAAATTATAATAATTAAAATAAAAAATGAATAAATTGTAAGAATTTAAACAAATAAAAAATGAATAAAATACAAAATTATTCAAAAAATTATTAATGAAACAATTATTAATCAAAATGAATAAGTTTTAATATATATATATATATATTAAATTATAAATAGTAATAAATAATATATATTAAATATAAATATAGAAAATGAATAAAATGTAATAATTAAAAACATATTAATATCTTATTAATTTTTAATGATTTATATACATAATTATTCATTAATACATTTAATATAGAAATATATTCATATATATATTTCTCTCTCTCTCTATATATATATATATATGAATGTATATAATTTTCCCTAAAATATGATTTATATAATACAAAATTCTTATGTTTTACCTTAAATAAGTCATATATTTAGTGAAGAATGGTGTATAATTAAAAATTAATATTAATTAAAAATACTAGCTAATTGCATCGAGCAATGAACATAACTGAATTTCGTTTGATTTTTCAATTTAACATATATCAAACATGTGTTACATTCTTCTTTTAGGAAAGAAATTTCCCAGGTGTATCCTTTTTGAACCCTCCACTCCAGGAAACCCTCATCCCCAAGAAGGGAACACTCCAGAGAGAGCCCCATCTGCGAAGGAGCCATTGTCAGCCGAGATGGTAAAGCATCCCGGAGGGTGACAACCCAATCAACGATGGTTCGACAAAACAATTCATCAACATAGGTGAGTCGTGCCACATTTTTATCACTCAGTCTGGAACCAGGTGACCCAACAAAATGAGTGGATCCCGAGTGAGAGTTTCGCCCTGAAAGTAGACTCCTAGGATTCAAACCATGTACCTCTAAAAGAACAACATGGTTATGCCCCTCTCCTTCACCACTGCGCCACCGCAAAATCTATACAAACGTGTGTTGCATTGATTTCACATACATATACGTAATTAATGCTATTTTATATACAACACAAGCACAAAAATATTTATGTAATTAATGAAATATTATATAGAAACACATACACCTAATATTTATGTAATTTATTCAAATTTTAATATTTATTTTAAAATTTAATTATAACATGATAAATGTAATATATTATGTTTTTTAATCAGTAAATTCTAGTTATTTATTTTTAATATTATTACATTTCGGTATTAATTCATTTTTAATATTCTTTATTTCCTATTTTTATTTTTTTGGGAATTTAATCATTTTCTATTATATATATATATATATATATTTACTATGTTTTAATATTTTCAATATATATTCATCTTTAGTTCAATATATATCCATATTTTCTAAATAATTTGTATTTAGTTAATAAAAATTATATATTTTTTCAATATTTTTATAGTTTAATAATTTTTAATTATTCAATTTCATTCATTTTTAACATGGATGCAATTAAGATTACATATTTGTTAATAATGTTTGAAATATATTTTTTAAAAAATATTTATACAAAAATATATTTATAAATATATATTTATTATATTTATAATTATAAATAAATAAATATTATTTTTAAAAGTATTTATATAATTATAAATAAATAATTATATATATTTAAATAATTATAAAATTATAATAATTTTATTTAAATAAAGAATATATTTACTATATATATATATTTATATTTATTTATTATATGTATTTATTATATATATATAATTATATAAATATATATAATGATATAAATATACAAATATAATTTTTTAAAAAGTATTTCTATAATTATAAATAATTAATTATATTTTTAAATAATTTCAAAATATTAATATATATATATTTAAATAATGAATATATTAAAAATGTGTATATTTATATTTATATATATTTATTAAATATATATATAATTATATAGATATATATAGTGATATAATATATTCATAATTATAAAATTATAATAAATATATTTAAATAATGAATATACTTATTATTTTTATATTTATATATATTTATTATATATATATATATATAATTATATATATATATATAATGATTTGGATATATTTATAAATATATAATTACTATTGATAAAATTATAAAATTATAATTATAATTAAAAAAAATATATATTTTTTAAAAATATGTATATAATTATAAATAAATAATTATATATTTAATAGTTTTAAACTTATAATAAATAAATATATTTTTTATTTTTTATTTATAATTTTAATTATAAATCCTTTATCAGTGATAAAGTTTTAGCGTTGATAAATATTTCTTTCATCGACACTTCTTCTGCGCTGATAAAGGTAGCTTTTATCAGCGCTTATTAATTTAGTAGTAATAAAAGGTGTCTTTATCAGTGCTTTTTTGGAAGCACTGATAAAAGCCTCTATGATCTATTTAAAGCACCCTAACCATGACCGAATTAGTCATGATGTCTCAAGCTTCCGCAAAACTCCCCTAGTGTCGGCACCCCTCTCCTCGAATCCAAGGCTGAAATTAAGGCTCAAATCAAGTATATATTCAATCCAATGATCGAATCCAAGCCTCAAACAAATCGAGGTTCGAACGAATCCAATCTTTTGTGTGCGATATCTCTACTTTCTCTTGGATGAATAAAATCTTGAATCCATGGTATGTTATTTTCTCCTCCTCTACACTAGCTGACTGTTTGTTTGGGTTTCACATAAGGTGCTTTTGACTCTATATTTTCCACCATTGTTTTCACTTCTTCTTGAAGCCTTTCACTCACTATTACTAAAGGTTTTTCAACATCTATGATATCCTTAGGTAGGTGTATTTATGATTTATCTCTTCCATAATTTGTTTCATGTTCTTGGGTGTTTGAAATTGGTTTCTTTAAAATTATAATTGTTATTTGGGTTTAATTAGATTTAAATATGCTTGTTGCTCATGGTTTTTAAGGGATTATAATTGATTTACAATAAGGTTATTGTGGATTTGTCCTTGTTTTTTATCTGCATTTAAAGGATAAAATATATTTGTTTCCAATAAAATATTTATGATGGTTTTCATAAATTAATTTGGTATTTTAAAATTATTTGAGGTTGTATATGAAATCTATTTGGGCCTTCTTGTCAAAGTTGTGCTGAGGCACGTGCCATAGTGAGGGGCCCTATGAGGCACAACTGTAGCACCTCACCATTGTTGAGGTGAGGCAATATCATTGAGGCATGCTAAAGGTGCATGCATCGCATGCCATTCCTTTAGGTGATTAGGTGCAAGGTGCAAAAGTGGTTCCCCCAAAAAAATCATGTCACTTTGTCGAGGATTTCTTATTCAATTTTGGGTTGGTAAAAAACTATTAGTATGTAATTTAATTTATGATATTTTGATATAATTTATGTTTTTTTTATTTTGATTTTTTTTGAAAACAATGTATATTTAATTATGTTATGATATGCATCTTAGTTTTGAGAGGTGCACGCCTCGCACAACACCTCTCACCGCATCCCGAGTAGAAATTTTCACCTTATCACGCTTCACGTCTATGGAAACTATGTATTTGGGTAATGCATGAGTTCAAGACATTGATTAATTGGGGTTTTTGTTTGAGAAGTTTTCTTGTGTTTTATTTTGTTCTTGTGTTATTTATTTATGTTCAATGTTAGGGATTCCTCTTTTTCATGTTCTATTATTATATTCATATGTATTGGTGTGTGTATATATATATATATATTATACACATGCATGTATTCACATGAAAATATATGAATATTTGAATTCAGAGTTGTGGTGGTTTGTTTGGAAACTGGTAGTATGATCAGACTTTTTTGAGAGGAGGTAAGAGGTTAAAGACAATGGAATATTAATGTTTTTAAAATTGTTGATGTTTGTGATAAATTTTATGTACCGATATAATTGTAAAAACTAATGTTTGAAATGTTTCTCATAAAGTAACTTTTTTATGTATTTGTGGTGCAAATTTAGTTGAAATTAAATATTGTATTTGTTGTTGCAGTTTGCTATAATTTTAGCAACACAGTGCTACAGTATGAATTTATATCAATTAGGAATAATGTTGATAAAGGTCTCCTTTTATCAGTGCTAAGAAATCATCAATAAAAGATTCGAGTTATGAGAGTTTTTTTAGTACTGAGGAATGACCCTTTTGATCATCATTAATTTTATCATTAATGTATTCTATTTATATCGGTGTTAAGTCTCACGTATGTGATGGCAATAATTAAAAGAAGAAGAACATCCTTAAATCTTTTTGTCTTTCAATATATAATTTTTATGATATCGTTGTTATAAAAATTTATAGAATTTATTTTTCAATCATTATCAAAAAACTGATAATCTATTTTTAAACTGTAGCTCCAAACATACCATACATAAAAATAGGACTATCACCTCCCACCCAGCCCAAAATCCTTCAATATGTGAGTTTTTATGTGTTTTTTTATTTTTTATTTAAATGTCAAGGTTAAATTTATTTTCTTTATTAGAAACGCAGTAGGGCCCCTACTGCCTTTTGGTTAAGTCGAAAGGCAGTAGAATCCTTACCTCCTTTTAGAAAAATTAAAAAAACAATTATACATGTTTTTATATTTATAAATATATAGGTTTGTATATAATGATATATATATATATATATATATATTGTGTCTGTTTTATGTTGTTTAGAATTTTGTCATTAATATTTGAAAGTGAAAATGTTATATTTTTAAGAAATAGCTTTTGTGACATGTAAATAAGTTTTTACTTATTATATTTATGGTTTTTTTATTTTCAATTACATTTTACTTTCATGTATTTT
This sequence comes from Viscum album, assembly GCA_963277665.1. Taxonomy (NCBI): domain Eukaryota; kingdom Viridiplantae; phylum Streptophyta; class Magnoliopsida; order Santalales; family Viscaceae; genus Viscum; species Viscum album. The sequence continues at coordinate 1,695,717,066 of OY728153.1, forward strand.
TTCAGATGTATCTTTACTTACTAATATAAGTAATATAATTATTTAATTTCCTATGTATCTTGTTATAAATCACTTATATTGTGTTTTATTCTTCATTTTGTTTAGTTAAATACAACTTTTTCTATCATTATTACATAACTATAATATTATTTTTCATTAAAATATATACTTTATAAATATATACATTATAAATATATGCATTATAAATATATACATTATAAATAAATAAATATATATATAGTTTTGTTATATACTTGCTGTACTATTTTCTTTCAATCTTTAAATTCATTTATTTCAATAAAACTGATAAGAAAGCAACGTGTTACTTGAATGGAGGACATGTGAACTGTGGATTTTTTATACATCCACCATTTCTATAGGACTGGAAGTGTTATTAGCTTGAAATATTTTTTTATCCTCTTCATGACTATTATTATGTTATATTACTCCATTTTTGGATTTTATAAACCAGACTATTCTATAAAAATAGAAAATACCAATAAAAGGTTAAGCTTGAGTCAAAAGTATTCATTTTAATGGGGTTCAATATCTAGGGTTAGTTTGAATCTATAATGTTCCAACTTCAATAATATTTTATTGAAAATTAGTTTTAGTATTGTTTTAAACCATTATAATGGTATTTATATTATATTTTTTACATTCCTTTCATTTTCAATTATTTATTATATTTATGAAATTATTTTTATTTTCAAAAACTTTTTAGATGTTTAGGATATGTTTTAAAATTTATTTAGATTGTTTTTATAGTTTATATTTTATAATATTTTAAAGTTTCCTACATGAAATTTAATAATTTTTACTATGTTTTAAGTAGTTGACTTTGAAACCTTATAAAATATAAAACGTGACTAAAATATAATTGAAAATTGAAACACTGGATACACATTTAAAAATGCTTGATAGTAAAAATAATTTCCTCATTTTAATAGACAGAAAACATATACATGAATGAGTACAATCAATGTCTATTATGAGGTTCCATCCAACATGGTGGTGTGAGAATGGTATGCCCGTATCGAGATCGCCGAGCTCCGTGCTGGGGTGGATTCTGATGACCTAGAGAGGGATGATCCTTGGGCATTGGAATGTTAACTATCTCATGCTTTTCCTATGTATCGATGGGAGGAGGTGTCAACTGGATGTCGTCTTGTGCACCTGATCCTTCTCCCACTAGGGTATTAGAAGGACCCACCATCATCGTAGGGGGGGGGAGACCATATCGGCTATGAAGGATCAAGAACCCAATATGGGAAAAATTGTTGATATCTTGTTAAGAAAGATATATTCCATTCCACCTAATTCGCATCCACAATTAGCTGAGGCTGAACTACTAGAGGGTTGACCTCTACCTGTGGAACAAGTGAGGCCTCACATGTAGCATGATGTAGTTTATGTCATCGTCAGCATGCCTCCCCAACATCAGAAACTAATGGAGAAGGTTACTGAGTATGAATTTCCACTCCCTGAGTAGGAACCTCCACTATATGAGGTGGATTGTCAAAGATGTTGTCTTGAATCACATAATAAGTTGGCATTAACCCCAGCGTTTCAGTATGAATTGCTACAAGGATAGCGATCCCCTCCTCCTATGGAACACTCATGTGAATAAGATGATTTTTTCGAGTATTATTTAAAGAGATTCAAAATAAATTAGAAAATAATAAATTAAACCAACCAATGTAAATTTATTGACTTACCATATCATGAAGACCTCTATCATTTCGAGTAAGATAAAATATAGACTTCAATATATACCATGGACAATACTCGACCTTCTCTAAAAGATGGAAATGCATCATAGGTACACCCTATATATAAAGTGTTGCTTGTATACCCTAGAGGTCGAGATATTGGGCATGTTGTTAGTGCCAATCCTCATCCTACCTCCCCATCATCTTCAAGCCATGATGTTTTTGTGTCTATCTCAGTGAAAATGGAATGAACTGAACACAAACAAATTGGTGCATGACTCTATTAGGCTTGTGCAACTCAATAATATGAAAGTTAATGAGTGGCACTACAACCCTAGCATCATGAAGTCCATCAGTATAGTTTGCAGGCAACATGTAAAATAAAGCCTAGTATGGAATCTATGAAATCTAAAATGATGTGTGAGATTTGTCAAAAAAAGTTCCTTACTAAAAACAAAAAATAATGATATTATGAAATTTGTTAGATAATGATAGATTGTATATACTTACCTTGTCAGGTAGATGACTATAAAACTTGAGACAGTATGCCCCCAAATGGTGCGTTCAAGTGATGAAAAAGTTGTGTTCCTGACTCCACCTATAAAATAAAACATCTAAACTGATAAATAATAAGAAATTAAATTCAATAACTCTTTCTAGAATCAGAAACAAATAAAGATTAGGGATCATGCCAGTGTCCACACGAAGCATCATGCAACACCTTTATAGGCAGCGGTGACCAACAAGATCAGGGAAGAGTGAGGGGATGCACACCCATGCCCACATATGAAGAAATATCATTACTACAAATACCGCTTTTATAAATGCTAAAAATGGCCTTCAACATTGCTAGAAAAGCATTTTTAATGTCAACATAGATAAAGGGGAGGGGGTACCCTTTATCAGCGCTTCGTTTTAGCGCTGATAAAGACCCATTTTATCAGTGCTAAAAAAAGAGCTGATAAAAGGGGTCGTTTATCAGCGCTAAAATGAAGCGCTGATAAAGGGGTCCTTCATCAGTGATTTCTTTTTAACACTGATAAATGTTTTAAAAAAATTATTTTTTTTAAAAAAAAATCCTGGAAATCTTGGGGGGGCTTTTTACAGCACTTGATGCCCCGACCCTTTATCAGTGCCTTCCCACACTCCAGCGCCCCCACACACCCCAATGAACCCTTTATTAGTGCTATCCACCACCCATTATCAGTGCTAGCGCCCATATTCCCCCATGCGCGCACGCCCCTACCTCCCCCAAGTTTTGAACTCGAGACCTCCCCCCCTGTGCGCCTAAGCCCTTACCACTACTATATTTTGATTTGTTTTCCATTTCATGATATATATATATATATAGTTATATTTATTCGTATAGTAATATATATACATATTAATATATATATAGTTATATTAATATATATATATATATTTATATTAACATATATATTTATAGTGATATTAATATATATATTTATAGTTATATTAATATATATATGTAGTTATACTAATATATATATAGTTAGATTAATATATAGGTATATAAATATTAATATATTTTTATTTTAAAAAAAATGGATATTAGTTATTATTTAGATAAATCTAATATATTTTATATGTAAATATATTTTATTATTTATATTTATAATTAAATTTTTATGTGTGAATATATAAAAAATATGTATATATTGTTATATATTTGATTATAAATAGTTCATTATAAAAAATTATAAAATTTCAAAAACATAACATCAATATGAATGTAATAACTTGTAATAAATTCATTACTTACCAAAAAAATCCAATAATACCCCCTTAAACGAGGCTGAAAATCCACAAAATGTTAAAAAATCAGAGTACCCCAACTAAAAACTCAGTTTTGGAGGCCTTTTGGCCCTATTTTGGCCTCTAAAAAATCTTGACTAGGGTCCCCCATAATCATATGGGTGTAAAGCTCGTTGCAGGCTTTGATTTGATATGTAGTAGAGCTCAAAAAGACACTCGTATCAAAATTTATGTCCGTTTGATGTTCGAGTTGCCTTTTCAACATATTTTGGATCTTTTTTTAATTTTTTTAATTTTTAGTCTTCAAATTGTTATTAAATGAATATTACTCTATAATAATTATCAAATTATTAATTAAAATTATTTTTTTTAATTTTTTTATAATCCATTTTCACTAAATATCTTATATATTAAGTATATTAAGTGTAAATGTATATTTATAATTATCTAAAATATATTTAACAATTATATATTATATTTATATCAATATAACTATATAACTATATTTATATATTATTTTTAATTAATTTTTTTTGAAGTCGACCCTTTATCAGTACTTTTAAAAAAAGCACTGATAAAGGCCCTCCTTTATCAGTGCTTTTTCGTTAGCACTGATAAAGGTTGGCACCGAGAAAAACTGTTTTTGTGGTAGTGGATGAAGAATTCCCTAAGATCTATGTGTTATGTGTGGCATGTCATGCATACTATTGTGTAAGTGTAAGACAAGCAAGCGGATCCCCAACTATATGTCCTAACCAGATCAAAGTCCTCCAGTATCCCCAGATACATCATGTGCACATGTTTACCTAAGTGATCAGTGCACAATGTCCCATCCTATGATCTATAATATATAGGCATAGACATGACACGTGATAGTCTGATCATCAGTGTCATTAGGTAAATGTGAAAAATGGGTCTCAAGTCAGCTCATAGATATCAACCCACCATCTATAGCAGCAGCATCGGCCAAAATGTCGATGCATAGAAATCTATGAAAGAGTTTAGGATATTATGCACGGGTGGGTCCAATAACGGTTTCCCCTAGATAGGAAGACTAAGAAGGACTACCATATCCTTAAGGGTGATGGCCATCTTTCTCTTAGGCAGGTGGAATGTGTGTGTCTCTGGTCTCCACCTCTCTAGGAGTGCAAAAACTAGGTTATGATCAATGAATATGAAATCAGATACCACAATTCTGTAGAATCCAAAACGTCATAGGTATTGTATAATGGCGGCTGGAGGTGGCATGTGAGGATGATGGTGCACTTGACACACCCTAATCCATTTAACCAGACGACCCTCTAGCAGGTCCTGGGAAACATGTGTAGACTGCTCAATGAGTAGTACAGTATCCTCCATCTGTATATAAAAAAAATAAGCCTTAAGTTGTAAAATGTAAATATAATGTTATGGTGAATAGAATTTTATGATTGGAAAAATGTAAGACGTGGCATGTTTATTCCCACTGTTTTATGAAGCTTTTTTTTACCAAAAGAAAATGCCATGTCTTCATGTTTCTCAAAGCATATTTCTAAAGTGTTTTTAAGATATGTTTTTACCTAGAAAAGGGTGTTTTGTAAGATATGGTTATATATATATATATAATTGTCTTCATTATATAAAATTTTATTAGAAAATGGTGTGCTTTGTAATTTATGTATGATTTCTCACATAATGGTATGTTTCATGATTATCTTCTCACATGATTGATTTATTGTTTTTCCATGAACAATTTGATTATGCTTTCATGTCACCTCACATGCACTTGTCATATTCTTTTTAATGTGAATATGAAAGGATTATTTTTATTTGATAGTAAAAGTATTCATAAATGTTATAAAATTCTACAAAATGAAGGATCTTATATTAACACAATATAATTAACGATATGAGAAGATCCCATTGGAGACAATACATCATTGTGGCTGAGAGTGTGAACTCGATCCAAAAATGTTAGGGCATCATTTTTGGTTATGACCTACTTGATGAGATACGATGCATCTCAAACTTTTCCCTTGTTCTTGAGTTCAGTCCATCCCATTTTGCATCCCACTGGACTTTGGTCTCCCTCGTTGACGCAACTAGTTGATGACAGATATCATATTCCTTTTCATATTTTAGTTTTATTTATAATTAAATATATTCATATATTTGATTATATTTACATATAATAAATCAATTGTATAATTACACATTTAAACACACTTATATAAAAATGTATTTCTAAATATATAAACCATATGAAAATAAATATTTATTATTCATTTTATTTTTTAAAAAATATTTTTTCTATCTGCCTTACAAAAATAAATTAATACACACACACACACACTCACACCTAAGTAATGTTTATATATAAACATGTGTGTGATAATAAAAAAAATACATATTTATGTGTATATTCTAATATATGTAAATAAATACATATATGTAAATATTTATGCATGTATGTGAGAAATATAAATGTGTGTGTGTAATGATGTGTGAATGTATAGTGTTTATACATCATATATAAATGTATTTTTATAAATCTATCATTATCATTAAATATAGTATATAATTTTATTTACATTAAATGTTTATAAATACATTATAAAAAAGTTATATCTAAATATACAATTATATGTAAATATGTGTAAATATATATATATATATGTGTAAATATATAGATTTATAAATATATAAGTTATGTAAAAAATTTATATCTTAATATACAAAATAAAGACATATTTTAAAAATTTATTTTAAAATAATTATATAAATCAAATGTAATTAATTATTATCCATTTTATTTAAAATAATATGTAACCATTTTTTTACATTTTATATACTTATCCAAATGTATATATAATATTTATATATACATATGTGTGCGTTAATAAATAGATATATATTTATATTTATATTATAATATATGTAAATGAATATTAATATATAATATATTTAAATAAATTTAACTATATATATATATCATACGCACGTGCACGCACCCACACAAACATATATTTTATAAATGTATTTAATATATATATATATATATATATATATAGAAATATTGTAAAATGTAGAACAAAATAAGATAGGGCACTGGTAAAGGGGTTCACATTATAGAAGGTAGGTCACAGGTTCAAGTCTAGGCACGCACGGGTGTGTGAGCATATTTCTAGTGTTGAGAAAGTGGGGCTGCTAATGCTCTTAAAGTGGGGAGGGGGTGCATGAGAGTGGGTGAGAGGCGGTTGGGGGACTGGATCAAAGCGCTGAGAAGGGGGGTGAAAAAAATTCTTTTTTTTCAAATTTTATTAGTGTTATAAAAAAGCTCTGATAAAGGGTGTCTTTATCAATGCTAAAAAATGATCATAAATGACCCCTTTATCCACACTAAAAAAATAACTGATAAAAGATGACTTTTAACACTGCTCAGATTATTGGTACTTTTTTAGCGTTGGTAAACCCTATTTTTAGCGCTTTTAAAAGAACAATATGTAGTAGTGTTAATCTGACCCGCAGTGTACTGGGTATAACTTGAAGTTTATGTTTTTAGTTTAAAAGTGATATTTTATTAAGGTATTTTTCATATTTATGTTTAATTTTTTCCCCTTATAGTATTATTAACATAAGATTTTTTTTATAGAGGTGTGTCCTTCTGCTCGAGCTGGGGTGGTTTGATGGTAGCAAGATTAGACTCTTTTGTGATTGGATAGGTTGTAGTAGGTCAAAGACAATGGAATATTAATGATTTTGAAATTGTCGATGCTTGTGATAAATTGTACATACCAATGTAATTGTAAAAACCAATGTTTGAAATGTTTGTAAAAAAGTATTTTTTCCAATATTTGTGATGCAAATTTAATTGAAATTAAATTTTGTATTTGTTGTTGCAGTGTGATGTAATTTTAGTGATGCCACATAACTTTATCTGTATTAAGAATACCACTGATAAAAACCTACTTTTATTAGTGCTAAAGTAGTATTAATAAGGAATTCTATTTATCATTGTTTTTTAGCGTCGATAAAGGACCCTTTATCTTCATTTTTTAATGATGATGGAAGCTATTTATGTCGGTGTTAAGTCTCACATATGGGATGGTGATAATTAAGAGGAAGAACATCCTTAAATCTTATTGTCTATCCGTATATAATTTTTATGACATCGTTGTGATAATAGTTTATAGAATTTATTTTTTCAATATTTATCAAAATAATAATAATAATCTGCTAAATATGCCATCAATATTTATTTTTTCAATATTTATCATAAAAAACGGTACTTTCACCTCCCACCCAACCCAACCTCATTAAATATGCCATCAATGGTGGCATGAAGAACAGAACATGCAATATTAGAAGGTACAAATTGGGCCACAACAGCGCTGATGGCGAGGAAGGTGAAATCTTCTACAGGCATGGCAGAGAGGGTCGGGTCCGGAGCGTGTGGAAAGGGTGGGAGTGGGAGTGGGTTCGGGGTTGGATTGGGTGAGTTTAGTAGTTGGATTCGGTCACCATTATAACTAAAATGATGGTCCGGTTTCTTTTTCGGTGATGCTTCAGTCATTCAATTCGGTTGGCCACATCTTGGGCCCGTCCAACACGGTTGGTGATTTTAGTGTTTAAAATCCCATGAATGAACTGTTTTTTATTTAGGAATCATTTTATTAAATGTTTTATATGTTTGTCTCGTTGACACCACCATGAAACATACAATACTTAATTATGAAAAATGATTTATCAAACCATATAATGAAGAGTTCCCAAGTGAGTAGCATAACGGATTGTGAAACATTAATCCAAGGTTCCAATAAGATACATATTTTCTAATAAATAATGTTTTGTTTTGATCACAAGTATTGAAGATATTCTTGAAAAATGATTTCAAATTTACACTATAGATTGAGGTGGTGTTGAATATCAGTTGGCGCTCTCATTTGGCAAATGATGGACACAAATGATGAAGAAGAAATCTTGGGGAAGACACCATAAGTTCACCTAGGTGCACTAAGTTCTCTTAGGAAGTATGCCTTACTGTGCCTGACTCTACTTGTGCATCCAGTCTATGCACCCAACTCACTATGCCCAAGTCTATCTGTGCACACAATATGTCGTACTCAACCCTCCTACACCTAGGTCTAAAATCACTATGACAAAGCGGGGCAAGGAAAGCATCTCGTTTTATCAGCGCTAAGCAGAAATCTTTGATAAAGGAGGGCCTTTATCAGTGCTTGATAAAATCTTTGATAACATTTTTAATAATAATTTATATAAAATTATTATATTTATATTAAAAAATAATGTTTCATTGTATACATTAAATAAAAAATGCATTTTTATAATTAGTATATATTTTTTAATAATTTGTTGGGGTTAATTACAATAACCCTAGAAAATCCAAGATATATTGTTTTATAAAATGGAGAACAGTTTGTGAAAATGTTATTAACAGATTAGTTCGAACCGTGATATACTTGGAATGAGAATATCATCCGAGATAAATATAAACAGACCGATGCAAGAATATAAAGAACAAAAGATATAATGTGCTTCGACCCCAATGGGACCTACGTGCATGGCGAGAACACCACCCAGGGTGACAATTTTATTAAGAAAGAAAGAAAGAACACAGACACACAATACAAATTCGAATGCAGAAGTAAAGGAACAGAGAAACTATCTGAGGAGGCCGAGCTTGCTAAACTAGGTGGCAGCAATCATGTTTGTCATGAAGATTCAGCCTTGTCCACTCCTAGATGGACTCACTCACGCACGCAAGAAGAATACAACATCATACATATCCACGAAAAGATAAACCGCGACAGAGCCAAGATCTAAAATCCTGATCGTGGATACGGTTGTAAAGAATGTAAACAATGTTACCCCTTGAAGCATAGCCATCGAAGAACCCAAAGACCGGGATGATCACCACTGAATCTCCACTATAAGAGAAGTATGGTTACAGGAGGCGGTTCATGCTGCGGTAGTGGGGAGTGCGAGTGCCGGATGACTTCTGGACATCTTTTCCTTCTTCGTCACAGAGTCGAAACAGAGCCAAGATTTTCCAGAGAAAACTCACAGAACCTAGAGGATGAAAAAACCACAGAGATCCATGCCATCACTCCGAGAGGATCAAGGAAAATGAATGCACACCAGACAGGCATCAGATGGTTTCAGCGGATCAGCGGGATCGAAGCCGTGTGTATGGTGGATATCATTGGGATAGTTCACGTAACCGAGGCGAGGCCAGCGCATTAGACATGTGGAAAAATCTAAAGGAGAGGCACAAAGTGAACCAGATTGAAGCCAGCTAGAAGAAACACAACGGGCAATATCCAGGCTGTTGGATCATCGTCAATCAATGGTCCATGCTAACAGGTAAGGAAACAACATAAACCGGGTTCCAGACACAGCGAACTGGGAAACAAAACCGAACCGAAAACATGAAAGGAACCCTACGTAAATATGCCCTGAGAAATTCATAATAAACCAATTATACGGAAAATAAAAATAAGAAGTGTATATAATTACAATATGAAAATGCATGAAATAGGTTCAATTTCAACAATTCTCCACCTTGGAATAAAATACAATTCAGGGATTCAGGGATGATGTTCTCACAACCTATATTATAGAATGTGGAATAAATTCATAAGCCTAAGACAATGCAGGAATTTGGATAACGAAACAACCTTAGTCAAACTATCGGTCGGGTTATCACCAGTGGGTATCTTTGTGACACTCACTTTCTCAGATTCTATAATATCCCTAACAAAATACATCCTAATGTCTATGTGCTTCGATATACCATGGTATACATAATTTTTAGACAGATGCAAAGAAGATTGGCTATCACAATGAACTACAATACTATCAACAGATAATGACAACTCAAAAAGCAAACCTCTAAGCCAGATGGCTTCCTTAATATCTTCTATCAAGGAAATATATTCTGCCTTGGTAGTAGAAAGTGCAACCACTATTTGCTTGTTGCATTTCCAGGAGACCGGTCCTCTATATGAAAGGAAAACAAAACCAGTGATAGAATTTCAGGTGTTAATATTTGTAGCATAGTCAGAATCAACAAAACCAACTATGTCATTATCAAAATTAGTATTCAATCCATATCGAATGCACACTTTATCAGACATAGAAACATACCTTAATAACCATTTTAAATCATGCCAATGTGCCTTACTAGGTTTCCCCATAAACCTACTCAAAGTACAAACAGAAAAGGCTAAATTCGGTCTAGAACAGAACACGGCATACATAAGACTTCCTACAACATTTTCATATGGAATCTTATTCATAAATCCAGTCTCATATTCATTCCTAGGGGACTGATTTTGGGAAAATTTAAAGTGTTTTCCTAAGGGAATATTAACATGTTTAACATGTTCAAACATGTATCTTTTTAATACCATCCTAATATAGGAAAACTGGGCTAAGAACAAGGTTCTAGCCTTCCTATCCCTAATTATATCCATACCAATAATTTGATTTTCATGGCCTAAGTATTTCATTTCAAAAGCAAAATTCAACTGGTTCTTAAAAGTATGTAAAACCCTCATGTTTTTGCAGATTAAAAACATGTCATCAATGTATAATAAAAGATAAAAATTCTCATGTTTAACAGTCTTAAAATATACACATGCATCAAATATGCTTCTAGAAAACCGATTTTAAATCATAGAAGAATCAAACCTTTTGTACCATTGTCTTGAAGATTGCTTAAGTCCATACAAGGACTTTTGTAAAAGACAAACATGATTAGGTTTGAACAATTTTCAAAATCCTTCAAGAGGGGTCATATAAATTGTATCATCAAGGCTACCATGTAAAAAAGTAGTTTTTATATCAAGTTGTTCAACATGCATATCATGTTTTGCAGGAAATGCAAGTAGGATTCGAATGGATGAATGCTTAACAACAGGAGAGAAAATTTCACTATAATCAATGCATTCACGCAGTAGAAAACCCTTAGCTACCATTCGGGCTTTAAATTTGATTTTAGTTTCTCCTACATTGTTTTCCTTTTTATTATAAATCCATCTACAACCTATAAATTTCTAGTTATTAGGTCTAGGAACAAAAACCCAAGTGTCATTCTTAAGAAGGGAATTCATCTCCTCTTGCATTGCTCTCAACCAACTATTGGCTTCTTCGGACTTAATATCTTGCTTATAAGTTTGGGGTTCATCATTGAACAGGTCCTGAGATACATTAAAAGCATAGGCAACAATGTTTGCCTGGTTGAAATGGGATGGGGGTCTAATAACCCTTCTCTCTCTATCTCGAGTAAGATGATAGTTGCTCAGGTCATCAGGTTCTTGACCCTCAAGTTCTGATTCCGAACTAGAATCTAGTTCTGGTTGGGTTTGGATAACCATGGGAGCAGGACCAGCAATGGACCATGGTTGGTCACTAGTTCTTAAAGGAACTTCAACACCTAAAGGGGTTGTAACCCGTGTGGGTTTAGTATCTTCTTCAGAAGATCCAATAGGTTCAAGCACTTTATCATTGGGCATACCAGATTCATGGAAGACAACATCGCAGCTAATGATGTATTTTTGGTAACCTGGTTTATCTACCCATAAACGATACCCTTTAACACCTTCTGGATATCCCATGAATATACACTTAACGACACTAGGAGCAAGCTTATCATTACGTGAATGTGCATAAGATATGGATCCAAAAATACTAAGGTGAGAAGGATTCGGAGGTATGCCCTTCCAGAGTTATTCAGGTGTTTTAAAAGAGTTAGTTGAAGATGGGAAATGGTTAATGAGATACACTGCTGTTGAAGCAGCCTCGACCCAAAAGGACCTAGGGAGTTTTGAGTGGGAAAAAATATACCTCACTCTCTCAAGGATAGTCCTATTCATTCTTTCTGCTAACCCATTTTGTTGTGGGGTTTGTACAACAGTTTGGTACCTTTTATTTCCTTCTGATTCACAATATTCAATGAACTCATTGGATAGATATTCTAAACCATTAACGGTCCTTAAGTATTTAAGTTTCTTGTAACTTTCACTCTCTACAGAAGCTTTCCATTTCTTAAAAGTTTGAAAGGCATCAGACTTATATTAGAGTATATAAATCCATATTATCTTAGAGAAATCATCAATAAAGGTAACAAAGTATAAGCCTTCACCATGGGTGGTGACTCTAGAAGGACCCCAAAAATTAGAATGTACACAATCGAGATACAAGGATCTACTGAAACTCACTCTCCTAGATTTCCCATACACACAATCTTCACAAAAGGGAAGGCTTTTACGAGTGATGTTGCTTAAAATCCCCTATTTCTGGAGCTCACTAAGACCCTTGGCACTAACATGCCCTAGTCTCCTATGCCACAAAGCAGTGAAATCAATTCCTAAACTAGAAGAGGCATTCAACTGATCTCTATACACCTTACCATCTAACACATACAGGCCATTATGAAGGGTTCCCTTCATAATTGGGAGGGATCCTTGGGCTATTCTAAGGATTCCAGATCCAGACTTGAAGTTGTACCCTTTCTGGTCAAGTATTCCTAGGGATATTAGGTTTCTTTTCAGTTCGGGTACCCACCTAACTTCCTCAAGAGACTTGAAAGACCCATCATGAAGCTAAAGAGATATTGATCATATTCCCATAATGTGGCAGCTCCTGTTATTCCCTAGAAAAACCTCACCAGACTTGACTTCACTTAACTCAGTAAAGAACTCCTTCATAGGACACATGTGGAATGAGCATCCTGAATCTAGAATCCACTCATTTGAGATGGTTGTGTCAGTGACATTTAACACTTCAGCAGTGTCAAAGTCTTGTTCAAATAATAAGGAATGGTCATTATTACTCTCTTTGTAGTCACCCTTCCTATTAGGACAATTCCTCTTAATGTACCAAGGTTGTTTACATTGGAAACACTTGATTATATTTCCTTTAGACTTGCTCCTATGTTTCTTATATCGAACCCTATCTTTACTCCTACCCCTTGACTCACTTAAGCCTCTAGACTCACCTCTGTCCCTAAAATTTAAACCATTAGCCTCAGTTTTTACAATACCCTTTCTTTGCAGATCTTTAGAGAGCAAAGAAGATTTAAATTCCTCAAGAGTTAAGGTGTCTTTACCATACATCATAGATTCTTTAACATAGTTAAACGAATCATCTAATAATGTTACCAATATAATGGCTTGGTCCTCATCATCCAGCTTAATATCAATGTTGGCTAGGTCTAATAATATTTTATTGAATTCATCAATGTGTATTCTCACTGCAGTTCCAAGGTGCATTTTAAATGTATACAATATCATCTTCTTATATAGTCTACCAACAAGGGATTTTTTTCATATAAAGGGATTCCAATTTAGACCATATACCAGCAGAAGATGACTCATATGCAACTTATCTTAAGAATTTTTCTCCTAAAGAAAAAAGGATTAAACTACGGTCTTTCCTTAAGGTTTCCTCAGGGACATCTATAAAGGAGGTGGCAACCTACCCATTAGGGGTAGTGGTGGTGATTTTCTTCCTAGTGCCAGCAAGGGCATCAATAAGGTCATTATGATCTAGCATGGCTTTCATCTTAATTCTCTAGAGATTAAAATAATTATCTCCATCAAACTTATCAATATCAAACTTAGTCGAACCCATAATAATAAAACAGAAGGCTCTGATACCACTTGTTGGGGTTAATTACACTAACACTAGAAAATCCAAGATCCACTGTTTTATAAAATGGAGAACAGTTTGTGAGAATGTTATTAATAGATTAGTTCGAACCGTGATATACTCGGAATGAGAATCTCATCCGAGATAAATATAAAAAAACCGATGCAATAATATAAAGAACAAAAAATATAACATGCTTCGTCCATAAGGGGACCTACGTGCACGGCGAGAACACCACCCAGGGTAACAATTTTATTAATAAAGAAAGAAAGAACACAGGCACACAATACAGGCTCAAATGCAGAAGTAAAGGACCAGAGAAACTATATGAGGAGGCCGAGCTTGCTGAACTAGGTGGCAGCGATCAAGTCTGTCATGAAGAGTTAGCCCCGTCCACTCCTGGATGGACTCACGCATGCACGCAACAAGGATAAAACAACATACATATCAAAGAAAAGATAAACTATGACATAACTAAGATCTACATGCCAGATTGTGGATACGATTGTAAAGAATGTAAATAATGTTACCCCTTGAAGCGTAGCAGTCGAATAACCCAAAGACCGGGATGATCACCACTGAATCTCCACCAGAAGAGAAGTCCTGTTGCAGGAGGTAGTTTGTGATGCAGTAGTGGGGAGTGCGGGTGTCAGATGACTCGTGGAAATCTTGTCCTTCTTCGTCATAGAGTCGAAACAGAGCCGAGCTTCACCAGAGAAAACTCACAGAACCCAGAGGATGAAAAAACCACAGAGATCCACACCGTCACGCCGAGAGGATCAAAGAAAATGAATGCAAACCAGATAGGCATTAGACGGTTTTAGCAGATCAGCAGGATCGAAGATGCGTGTACGATAGATATCATCGGAACAGTTTGCATAATTGAGGCAAGGCCAGCACATTAGACATGTGGAAAAATCTAAGAGGAGAGGCGAAGAGTGAAGCGGATCGAAGCCAGCTATAAGAAACACAACAGATGATATCCAGGCTGTTGGATCATCGGCAATCAATGGTCCACACTAATAGGTGAGGAAACAACATAAACCGAGTTCTAGACACAGCGAACCGGGAAACAAAACCGAACCAAAAACATGAAAGGAACCATACGTAAATATGCCATGAAAAATTCATAATAAACCAATTATACAGAAAATAAAAATAAGAAGTGTATATAATTTCAATATGAAAATACATGCAATAGGCAAGATTTCAACACAATTCAATTACATATATATAATGTTTTCAAAAAAGTATTTCTAATATTATAATTATATATATATATATAAGTAATTATAAGATTATAATAAATTTCCTTAAATAATAAATATTTTTATTAGATTTTTTATATTTTTTTTGATTTTTTTGATTTATTATAGATTTATTAGATTAATTCATTATATTTATTATATTTATTAGATTTATTAGATTCATTATATTGATTGATTATATTGATTATATTTGTTATATTTAACATATTAATTTTATTTATTATTATTATTATTATTATAATTAATATATATATAAATACTTTTTAAATATATATTTATATTATAATTATTAAATATATATGTGTTTCTAATAAATTTGGTCAATAAATATATTAATCATGCATGCATATATGTTATGTATCATCATGAATGTTCATTTATTCATTACAAAATTATTATTATTCATGTTGTCCATTGATGACTCATTTTTTATTATGTATATTTTACTAGGAATATGACAGTTCTAGTTTCTTCCATTAAATGAATTCTATTACCTGGTTCTGGTAGTGTTAATGTGGGGGGAAGCCCTCCTTCTTATACTGATGTTGTAATTGGAAGAAATGATAAGGGTGATGGTAATGGGTGTACATCCCTTGGTCCTTTATTAGCTCAAGGGGATGAACCTTATAAATGGGGTGATGTAATTAGTCATGATAGTGATGTGGATTTTGATCGTTCTTTCTTACTGGAGGAGGAATATATGGTTAAGGGAATGCTTGACGCCAATGCAGATTTTTTTATTCCTGATGTGGTTTCTAGTTCAGTGCCCACCCCTTCAAGGGTGGTGCCTATTTCTCAGGTACCACAGGCTAATGTTTCCTCGGGCAAGCCTGATGTTTTACCAGCTGTTTTCCTGCAAGTTGTGCAGGAATCTCTTGTTTCCTTGGTCACAAAGCCTGTGTAGGCTTCTACTATGGTTGGTAAGAATATAGAGCAATATATTCTTCTTGACTATGTTCCGCAGCATGTGCAGGCTTTTGTGCATGATATCTCTGGTACTGAGATCCAGGAGTAGACTATGCTGCTTGAACCTGCCAATACCACCATTGGAATGTATGTTCCTCCTGTTCTGGATAATGATGATATTACTATTGTGGAGAAACATGTCACTAAGGAGAAGATCTCCCTTTTTGCTCCTAGTGGTGTCCTGCTTTGTGATGTTACTGAGGGCTCTCGTTCCTCCCAACATGTGTCTTTTCCACATACAAGTTCTGCTCTACCCACATTTCAAGGGCCTTTAAATGAGGCTGCAGGTGGTGGTAATTTTTTGCAGCCCAATTTATTCACTATGATGGACTCCATTAATTCTCCGGACTTTGAAAACATATACAAGGAGAGCAGGAGTCGCAAAGGTAAGGCATCTTTGTCTCCTATAGTGGCTAATGAATCTGGACCCGAGTAGGTTCCTTCTGAAGGTGTGCAGATGGGGAAACCATCCACTGAACATGCATGGACGGGTGAGGTGGTGACTGAAGATGTGTAAGGAGAAGACATAGATCCGAGGGTTGTTCAATGTGTGGATCACAAGGATGATGCAATTGTTTATCCGATGGATATGTCAGATGAAAGTGGTGCTTGGCAGCTCCCTAAACATTAGCAAAGGGGAAGACATCCAAGGGGCAGAGATGGATTTCGTGGATGTGGTCGGGGAAGGAAAGGGTAGCTTTGATATATTATATTGGTAGAGTTACTCCCACTACTACCCGGTTCCATATTTTTGTACTTTTTACTACTTTTATAATAATTTTCAGAGGCAATGGGGCAGTTCCATGGTCTACTGTTTGCGGTAACTATATATATATATATTGAAATAATTATAAGATTACAACAAAAACATATATTATAATTTTATAAATAAATAAATAAATATATATATATATTTAAATATATTTATAATTATATACAAATATATATAAATATATATATTTATAATTATAATTATAACTATAAATAAATAAATATATATATGTGTGTGTGTGTGTAAAAAATTATAAAATTATAATAAATATATTTATTATACTACTTATAAAGTTATAAATATATAATTAAATAAATATTTTTATAAATATATAGAAATATTTATCAATAAATACAAATATTTATAATTATAATTCCTAAATAAATATAAATATATTTAAATAATTAAAAAAATTATAATAAATATATTAATTATAAATATTTATATACAAAAGTTATAAATAAATACAAATAGTTATAAATATAAATCTAAATAAATGTATATATATTTAAATAATTAAAAATTATAATTAATATATTAATTATATATATTTATAAAATTATAAATATATTTTTTATAATTTTATAATTATATATTTATAATTACAACTATAAATAAATAAATATTTATTATAATTTTTAATTACAAATATATATATATATATATATATTATTTATAAATAAAAATAAATACATATTTATTTAAATAATTATTAATTGATAAAAAATATATTTATTATTTTCATATATAATGTTTTATATAATTACATTAATATATTTATAAATATATAGAAATATTGATAAATAAATACAAATATTTGTTTTTATACATATAAATAAAGATAAATATATTTAAATAATTATAAAACTATAATAAATATATTAATTATATATTTTAACAGAATTATAAATATTAGAAATATAATTTTTTTTATAATTTTATAATTATTTAGGTAAATAAATATGTATTCATTTATAATTATAATTATAAATAAATATATATTATTATAAATAATTATAAAATTAGAATAAATATAGTTATATATATTTATAATCTTGTAAAAATATATAATTAATATATTTATTATATATATTTCTAAGATTATAATTATAATAAGTATATTTATTATAATTTTATAATTATTTAAATTATAATTTTATAAATATAAATAATTATTTATTTATTTATAGTTATAATTATATATATATATCATATATATAATTTTATAAATATATATAGTAATATAAATAAATTATTAACCTTATATCTTTATCAGTATTTTCTATTTTAGTGCTGATAAAACATACCTTTATCAATGCTTTTTATCTAGCACTAATAAAAGTTTCTTCAGGTTTTATAAAAATACCTTAACTTTCCCCTCCTTCCTCGTACCCCTCAAGCTCTCATAGAAGACAATCCCTGCCGCCGCCCTCTCATCCTCCTCCTCCTCCTCTCCCTCTGACTCCTCCGCTACCGTGAATCCATCCACCTTCTTCTTCTTCTTCTCCTCCTCTCCTGCTGACTCCTCCACCGTTGCGAATCCCTTCTTTGTGAACCCACCTTCATTGTGCCGCCGAAAATCCCTCTATTGTGAACCCACCTTTTTCGTGTGCCTCTTCTTCGTCGCATGCCTCTCCTCTGTCGTGCGCCTCTCCTCTGTCGCACCCCTCTCCTCCATCATGCGCCTCTCCTCTGCCATGCGCCCCTCCTCCATCAGAGGACTCCTCCGCCACATGCCTCTCCTCTTCCATGAACACACCTCCACCGTGCACTGAACCACACATCCGTGTTGAGTTTTCTCCTTAGTTTCTATTTATTTGTGTATCATGTGGGAGGGGTGCACTGTTTCTTTCCTATGGTTCATAGTTTCATCACACTAATCAAAGATAAAAACTGGATAATTGAATAGAAAGGGTCAATAAGTTTTTTTCGCATGTTATTACAGTTTGATATTGATGGCAATGTTGTGAATTGTACGGGCTAAATGCCTCGCTGAAAATCATGACCGTTGGTGGTCCTTGTTTGCGCACTAAATGAATTGCATGTTGGTTGGTTCCTATTGAACATTTGAATATGAAGATTGGTAATTTATGTATAATTGTCTAATAAATGAATGCCCCAGTATGATACATATTATGTGATAACCCTTTAATTAACAAAAGAAATTGAATAAGGGATGCTTTTTAAAATATGAAATTGTGTTTGTTTGGTTTTTATGATGTTGCAGTTGTGGGGAAAATTGTGTGTCATGGCATTTAGGTTGATGCATCCATCAAAGGTACATAACCTAATTTTTATTTATGAAATTTTCTTTAAAAGGTTCTAGACTATTTTGGGACTTGATTTTGTTAACTTCATGAATGAGTTTTGGAGACGTAAGAATTCTCTTGAGACTTATAATGATACTCTCATCACTTTGATTATAGAGGTTACTAATATGAGTTCAGTTAAGGATTTTCGAATGACTAGTCTTTGTAATGTCATTTATAAAGACTTTTTTTAGATTTTAGAAAATAGACTATGGAAAATCATACCATCTATTAATTTAGTACCATAGTTCTTTTCTTGTGTTAAAGAGTTATATGACATGTAGTCTCCATGAAGTAGTCTTCAAGCATGAAAAATATTTGGAATGTGAATCCTTACTCATTTTTTGATTAATTCAGCCAATAGGAGAGGCTCCCGAATATAGCTTCAATTTTTTTTATAAGAAGTAGTTAGTGAAATATCCTATAGATGTGGTAATTTGGAAAGATATAATTTTTAGAAGTGGATGGTGTAATTTTAAGTAGTCCAGATGTTATGAATAAAAGTTTTGGTTATTTAAATATGTGTTTTTAATGGTGATATGTTAAGGTATTCTCCTTATTGTACTGAGAAAACGTTTTTGGAATGTAAGGTTCATTCATTGAAAAGTAAGAGTAACATTGACTATTCATCAAAAGTGAAAGGTTTTAGCTGGACATGATACTGGTGTTAGAAAGTCCACATGTTCAATGGGGAGACTTCCATGAAATTTTGGACGTTAGTGAAACTAGATTAACAGTTTATACTTACTATAAGATAGTGGGGCAACATGCACAAGAAATATGTGATAGAGGTGTTTTTTAATACTTATTAAGAATAAAAAGCATTGCACAAGAATATTTGGAACATGAAATGAGAATTTTATTATGGTGATTTTATTAGGGGTTCACTTTTATCACCATAGGGTCAACTGAGATTCTTCTTGATTGGAAGTGCTAAGAAGGCCTTAACCAAGAATTTGGTATGGTTCCATTGCTTAGATGTTCAAGATAGACCCTTCTAAGGTATTAATGGGAGATTTATGAAAACACCAATCTTAACAATAAACGAGATGGGTAATGAGTATGGCTTATATTGTGATGTATTAGGAGTCATGATTTGAACAGTTCCAATTCTTGATGGTCATGTGGTTTCTTATGGGTCCATACAGTTAAGAACACATAAGAGAAACTTCCCAAATCCTTCCATATATTTTGAAATAGTTGTTCTTTCCATGGGGTGTTATCGAAAGACACTAAAAAAAGTGTTTGAAATATATTTAATCAAAAATTTAAATGAACCATTGATAGCAGGGAAGGTATGAGTACCTATATTCATTTAACGTTGAATTAATGTATACCCTCAAGAAGGGGAACATTTTTTATAATGTACCATATTAGATGGATCAATCTTAGGTAGTACATGATTCATGAATCAAGTGGAAGATGGTTACCCACATTGAAGAGATATGACTTTATGTTAAAAAGTATCATTGTTAAGTGACACTTATGTTTTTATCTATCACTTATTCACTTCTCAGTAGTATTACGGGCATAAACTATAGGATTCATACTATTTATTTATGACATACATGATAAACCTTTTATTTCTTTATATTTTATAAAATATTTGTTATTTTTTATTTATTTATCATTTGTTAAGTGCCTCTCTTGAGATTTATGTCTTTGTGAAAAATGCATAAGTGACTCTTTTAAAATGATTCAAGTGTTTTGAATTGTTTCTTAAAAAATTATATGTTTTCAACATACCTTTTCTTGGTTTTAAATACCATTAAAATGATTTAAACACTTGGCATGGACATAGGTTGTATACCAAGTGTTTGTAAACTCATTTGATTGGCTTTCATAAAGTGATTTTAATGTTTTGAAAGTGTATGTAATACTAGTTTCATTTTAACAAGGGGTGTGTGAAGTTTTAAATGAAAGTTTGTAAAATATAGAGGGTTGTCTTTCATTTTAAATGATTAAGATTGTAGGGTCATGAAGCTGCCTTCAATTCTTTAAAAAAAGGAATTGGAGTTTTGAGAAAGAGTGTTTGAAACTGATTGGTTTATTTTAAAAATGGAGTTTTATTTTAAAGAGAAATTTATGTAAATGGTTTGTTTTTTTAATGGGATTTCCATTGTGATTTGATAAATAGTTTTCAAAGGAGAGTTAAATTTTGTATCCTTTTTCAGCCTTGGTTAATTTTTATATCAACGTTTTGTGTATTTATTTTGTTAAATAATAACATCATTGAAACAAATATGATGGATATGAATAAATAATGGATGGATGGAAATCGTTTTACAAAAGAGTATGAAGATGGAGTGAAAGAGTTCACCAAGTTTGCAAAATATCATGCATATGACGATTCTCAAATCCTTTTTCCATGTTTATGATGTTGTTATTCCAAACAAGTTAGTCTAGAGGAGTTGGAAGAACACTTGATTTTTTATAGAATAGATCAAAGTTTTAAATGTTGGAATAAACATGGGAAAAAAGAGAATATAGCTAGTGGATTGGATAAAACTGTGTTTCATGGATCATATGATATGATTATAAGTGTGGACAATGAAGAAGTACATATTGAGGATGTGATTATAGATGTGAATGATGATGAAGATTGTAATGAGGAAATGACAAGGATAGTTGAAGATAAACCTCTTGATTGCCCAATTTTTTTTGAGCAATTAAAATGTTGTGAAAAGAGGCCATTGTATGGTGGTTGCATTAAATATACAGAATTTCCAGTCGTACCAAAGATATATAATTTGAAAGTAGACAATAGATATAATGAAACTAGTTTTAAGGAATTACTTTCTCTATTGAATGACATGTTCCTAGAAGATAATAAGCTCTTGATCTGAACATATGACATGAAACAAATGTTATGCTCGATGGGTATGATCTCTAAAGGATTGCACGCCTACCCGAATGGTTGTATATTCACAAGGACCATAATTCACTTAGAGAATTCCCAAAGTGTGGTGCTTCACAATACAAGAAATATGATTCCAGTCCTATGAAATTTTTATGGTAATTTCCAATAATTCCAAGGTTTAGCCACCTATATAAAAGTGAGGATACTGTAGGTCAATTGACCTGGCATGCAGAAAAAAGAAATAAATATGGGAAACTACATTACCCGATAGACTCTCATCAGTGGAAGAAAATTTATTGTGAGTATACTGACTTTAGAAACGATCTTAGAAACCTTCGTCTTGCATTATCAACAGATGGATTGAATCCTTTTGGTTTTCAAAAAAGTACTCACAGTACATGGCTGGTTATGTTGGTAAATTATAACATTCGACTGTGGTTATGCATGGAACAAAAACACATCATGTTATCTATGCTTATATGAGGACCAAAACAACCAAGTAATGATATTAATGTTTATTTGGATCCATTGATTGAGTATTTTAATTTTTTGTGGTATTCAGGTGTTACGTAGTATAATTCATACATAAATGAAGATTTCAAATTGAGATCTATGTTGTATAGGATGATAAATGAATTTCGTGCTTATGTAAATTTGTTAGGATATAACATTAATGGAACTCATGGGTGTCCTATCTAGGAATAATATGCATAGTCAATTAGGTTGAAATATTCATCAAAAACTTTTTTTCTAGGACATCATAGATTTTTACCCCGAATACATAAGTAATGATCTTGGAAAACATCATTCTATCGAGATCAGTACCACCTTTACATTTTTCATAAGTTTTTGGAGGTTTCCCCATATGTCTAAACCCACAAAGAAATTCTTAGGTATTTGAATCTATCAAGGGATGAAAGATGGATATCAAATACACATAATCAATAGTTTATAGGATGGTTATAGGACCATATTTTAAAGGAGTTAGATGAAAATTCGGATTTAATTTCAAAATGAATTTGATGGCTAGTTGGAGGACCAAGTGTATATATATTATCTTACAAATGTTATGAATTAAGTGTTATACGTTTTATAAAAATGAGCATGATGAAGAAAGTACATGTAAAATAGTGGAGTTATACTCGTGGCTGAAAAAATGCATGTTTCTGGTACAAAAGAAAGAAATACCATTTACGTGAATATGTCACACTTTGGCATTATCAAACAAATATGCGAGTTGGAAAATATAACATTCCAAGTTCCGAATTTTCAATGAAATTGGGTTGATAATAGGAGTGCTGTTAAAATAGATGAATTGGGATTCATGAAAGTTGATTTTAGTAAGGAAGGGTATAAAGATAAACTATTTATAATGGCATCACCGGAAGTACAAATATTTTATGTTATAGATCTTTCAAACCAAAAGTGGTCAATTTTTATGTTCTCAACCAAAAACACTGAAGGGTTAGATAAAAATTCAACCGAGGATGACCATTCATTGGGACATCGCAATCATTTCGTAGTGGTCCCAATACAGACAACGTTTTTTGTGTCATAGGAGACGACAAGGAAGGGAATTGAATAATCAGTAGAGGGGTCAAATCCCTTCAGCCTTTAAAAAAGAAAAAGTGATTTCAATAATCAGGTTAAACTTTTTCGTAATATACATCGTGTTATATGATGTTATTATCCATTTTTTGCTGCATTTGGGTACTCTAAATTAAATATTAAACCACTTATGTAGATAATTAATTCTGCACATTCTACTTCTCCCAATCTATAGGAACACACTAGTGGAAAATAGGTCTATACCCACGCATCTATACCCATGGTTTACGGTTTGAAAAATCGTGGGGATAGATAGTATTTTTTGACCTATTCCAACGGTTTTGTTAAAAATGTGGTTATACTAAAATTGATATGATATTTTTATCGGGATCCACCACCCAATTTTTCATTTCCTTCCCCCATGTATCCCCATGCCCTGTTCTCCCTCACCTCTCCTCCCCTACCTAACCTTGACCTCCTGATCTCACCTTCGCCTCCACCTCCTGGACCCACCTCCCGGCCCCACCTCTCTACCTCCGCTTTCTTTCCTCCGTGACTGCCACCGCTTCCATCTCCCGGTCCCCGCCTCCACATCCCAGCCCTTGCCTCTGCCTCCACCTCCTCATCCTATCCCTCACCTCCTCCTCCACGGTAGCCTCTGCCTCCACCTCCTCTGGGACGCGACCGTATCCACCTCCACCTCATTAGATCGATTTAAAAAGATAAGGGTTTTTTATAAGGTATTATTCTGAAACCCTATCATACCATATTATGAAGAATGAATATCTTCTAGATGAGGGATAAATTATGAGAGAAGAGGTTTCCCATAATCACATTATTGTGAAGTGTTCTGAAATTTCAGTTTATGCTACCTATGAACTTGAATTACCATTAGTTGTTGAACTAGTATGAGAATATGGACCTCCTAAGTGGGGGATAGAGTTCAAAAATCCATTATATTTGGAACAAATAATTCAAATTTAGAGTGTGATGAGGATCCATTGCTAATCCAGGGTTCCAAAAGGTGGATAACATTCAAAGGTACTCAAATCCAGGTTTAAAGATTTTCTAATCCAAATTAATTTCATTTGTTTAAGAATATATGACAGATTTTTCCTTCAAATATTTTTAGTGAATGATAGAGCTTCCTAAAATTTTGGAATTTGATTACAATTATGATCACTTTCATTTAAAAGGATGTGATATAAGTTATTGATTCACTTTGAAAGAATACATTGATCATTATAATTACTGTTACCACATTTATTATTATAAATGATGGCCCCTATTTATAATTAATAATTATTAAATCAACTCTTTTTTAAACTCTAATAGTGTCACTGGGCATAATAACATTACAAAAAAAATTATAACCCTTTGGGATAATATGAATTATAAGAATATGAATGATGTTCAAGATTCCCTTATTAACTTTCATATGATTGTTTAAGTCAATCCCAAATTTATCTCTTTAATTAATAAAATTGATATTTTTTTAGATATAAAATATTTTGGACTAACTAAAGTGGTAAATACTCTACCTAAAATTATTTTTAAGATAACGATTTTATGATTGGGTTGCCTTGCCTTTGAAATTACATCATATAATCAATATGGGGTGATTAATAAAAGAAAAATTGAATACTGATTTTTATTGCTTTTAAATGTACTAATATTATTCAAAATAAATCCATGCATATAAATTTACCTTTAAAGTGTAAGATTTTTAAATATTTTGATACCATTCATTGGGATTTTTTTTTATATATTCTTAGAGTTTTTCAAAAGATTAAAGTAAATTGGTTATTGTAACTTAAAATAATACCATAATTTTTATGCCTAATAATGGACCCCTAATGGGGTATTTTAAATTATAAAGGGGTGTAAGGCACGGTGAACCCCTATTTACATTTTTGTTTGGACTTTCATAAGATTACCTAAGATATTATTGTGAAAGGATACCAAAATTGTGTTTTTTACACCTATCATGGTTTCAAGGTACTTACTTAAACCATTACACCTATTTAATATTGATAACCTATTGATTTTATTTCAAGGGGAAAAAATACACTTGAAACAAAAAAATACTTCTTTATGAAAAGTGAGTGTGTTTATGGAAGTCCATAGCATAGAATAAATATTTTATCTACTTTAGAAAATACATTTTTTTTGAATAAAAAATAAAATTATCAAATAACTCAATGTTAAAATAAAGAGTGATTAATGTTAAATACCTTTCAATTCCTATTTTTTCATCCATAGGTAAGGTTATCAACTTAGAAACCATAGTTTCCAAAATTATACAATAAATTTTGTAATGTCCCATTATTTCGTGTGTTAGTGGAGTTGGTGAAAGTGTTAAATATCGATGGAGTAGAGCTCAAGTGGTTTTGAAATTTAGAACATGGATTCAAGAGAAGGATACTTAAGATGTTTTGGAGTGTTAAATGTGATGTTTCATAGCTGAAGGGACCAATGGAAAATACTTGAATCAATGTTTTGGGTGTTGGGAAATTAAAACCCATTATGTTTTCATTAGTATAAGCCCTCAGAACCTTGGGTAGAGCTGCACAAGTTTTAACATCTATAAAATGGGTCAAACACCCACCTTTGAGATCCAAATGGTTGGAATTGGTGATCAAGTGGTATACTATAACTCTAATGAGGGCCACCAGAATCCCGGTGGTGCCCCTAACCCCCTAATTATTGTAGGGTAATTTTGTTCATTACATGATAAATTTAACAAAATTTATCCCCTCTACTTTATCCCTCAATTTTATAAATGTTTCAAGGAGTCACCTTTCATTATCCCCTATTCTACCTTGTATTCTTAGAGATTTTTCTCCTCTTCCACTTTTACAATTGGTTAAAATTCTATAGTATTTATTTTCTCTTGATTAATTTTTATAACATGTAATGTTTTATTATTGTTTTCCCTCTATGATCCGTAGTGATTTTCCATAAATTCCTAATTTGTGTTATCTTTTTCATTTCTTTGATTTTAAGTGAACAAGGGTAAATCATACTACAATAAAAGATGAGAAAAACCCTTTGGTTATGAGGTAGGCTATACTTAGTATTTTATATCATTTTATATGTGTTCCCATGTGATAAATAATTGTGTACTTTGAGTAAGTGGGTATGATGGAATGAAAATTGATCCAATAACTCGAGTGGGTATGGCTTATTAGAACCATGATAGATATTCTACACATGATGGGCCTTGGGTTTAGAGGTTTCCAATGATTAATTCAATGTTAGGGCATTATCAAAAATTAAAATATAGACTCACGAAAGGTGTATGATGATAATTTAAGACTAGGGATAAATTATATGGTATAATTTGAGGATTTTGATCCTCATGAAGAGTAGTGATCCATATGAGTTATGGGGTAGTTCAATATGAGTGTTCTTGAAAAAAAATAAGTTCTTTAGGAGTGATGAATTATGAGCATAAAATGAGATTCCTATATAAGGACCTATGTGGTCTTGTGTATGAGAATACATAGAGGGTACACCAATGTGTGTTTTTCCCAGGGGTATCAAGTATAGAAATGAGAGTAATGATTCGTAAGGGTTATGTCAACAATGAAGGATGATTTGTGAAATGATTGTTGATTGCTTATTGAGACTAGGGGTGGTATCTAATGTTTGTGAAAGATAAATCACCATGGATATGTGACCATAATGTTGGCCAGTATTTGGGTTTACATTGTGACCTTAAGACACAAAATTGATAAGTTGGGAGATAGGTTACTATATCACTTGTCAGATGACAGTTGTGAGTTCCTAGTCTTTCCAGGAAAGATGAACTCCTTAAAGGGTGGTTTAGAGCACTTCATTAATGATATTTGATATCCATTAAAAAATGGTTTGGTGGGGTTTCTTTGTTATTCCATTCTATAATTATGGAATCTTACATGGAACATTTTATTAGTATTGCATGATACTCTATTCCGTACCAGAAAGAAGAGGCATAAATGCCAGAACACTATTCTGGGGACCCCTCCTACTATGCAGTAGTGATCATATGTACCTATATTTATAAAAATTCTATTGAGGATATCTTTAACCCTATATTTAGTCTCTTATATGTATAATATGAAGTGGATTTATCAGATCCTTGTCATGATCTTGTGGGTGCATTCCTCATCATGATCTTGTGGGTGGACGTGTTTCCAACCATATGAAATTATATTCCACTGAAGGTCCAACCATTGAATAAAAATACTACCTCCCTTAATAGATTATTATTTGTCAAATTTCATGCTAATGAAGCTTTAATTAAATAAATATGGTGCAAAAATGTTGATCAGTGATTGGATTCTTTAGGATGTGATTCATTTTTGGGGTTTTAGTAGTGTTGAATGAAACAGTTTATGATTCTTGAAACTTATTAAGGTGCATTAATAATTATCCATGGATTATTGATAGATTATTTAGTTAATTTCTCTTGAATTATAGGTTATCATTAGTTTGAATTAGATACAATGTTTAATCATTAATTCTTGGATTAAAGAAGTAATTACGAGACATTTCAATCTAGTTTGAATGGGTAGTATTAAGTTCATTTTAAGATGATGTATCTTTTCCATATGAATTAAAAGCAACATAGAATTAATTTATCATATTACTCACTTTATCACTACAAATTGATAGTGTAATATGAAAATTTATACTCAGATAAAGTTCAAAGTGATCGAGAAGCATGTTATTATAACTATGCTCATTTATTTACTATAAATCCATTACATATATTTTTATACTTGATAATTTATATATCTTTTGGGGATTAGTATTTTAAATTTGATTGTATTTTCCCTAGTTAATTTCACTAAATATTATCCATAATTGTTTATTTGTTATCAGTTAAATTCATTAAATGTATTCCCTTACTCTTATTTTGCATTGTTATTATATCAGATCAATAATGGAGGTCATGATAATTTTATTTGGAGTGAGCAACAATTCATCTTGTAAATTGGTATGTTCATTGCATGTTACCATGTTTAAAAAAAATGAAAATTGTTATCCCCTTTGGGTGAAATGTTCTACAACACATTCCACTAAAAAACATTCTGAATTCATCCCAAAACCAAAAACCATCAAAATCAATTTGATCATTGGTTTGGGAGAAATTGTTCATTAACAGCCTCCACTATCTACTCAACATGAGGTTTTGGGAAGGCTGGGCTTCACTAGGGCATATTTCTTCATTATTCCTCTTATGATGTCATTAATACTTAGAATCACACAACAAATATCAATGACATTATTGAATGTTTTTTCCTTCAGACCATATTTTTTTTTCTTTCATGTCCACAATGTCACCTGTACTCCCATTTTTCTATTCATGTATTTTCATGTTTTGTATACTTTCCTTATAGAATAGTCTTAGTCCTATTCACATTAACAAAAATATTTGGTGATATTATTCTGGTTAATGCTTCAAAATAAAATAGAAACTACTTCATAATGTGAATACTTAACTCCTTCAATAGATGAACACTTTTACTTCAAACTAAAAGACACTTCCATCTTAGTAGAACCACCACAAGGTAATAGTTATGGATTCATGAGAATATTTTTTCTAGGTCATAGAAACCTACAAATTCCTTTCCAAATTATTTTTATGATATTTTCTATAAATCCTTAGAATAATGGTGTAATATTTTGGCATTGAAGACTCAACTTTAAGGGAAAAAACTGATCACTAATTTTATTGATTACTTAAGGTTGTTTTGTTGACATTACACATATTCAAGGAAATTGGTTATTTTATTTGGTGATTCATCCACTAATTGGTTTCTAGAGTAAGTGTATCACTCTTCTTATTTACTCATCAAATGTTTTCTATTTCTTCCAGGGAATTTCTTCTTGATGCCTCTAGACATGTACACTATTATACAACGGATGTATGAAATCTCATGGTAGTGGTATGATGTGATTTTTTTATTCTAAACATACCTTACATTACAATATATTTCCTCCTTTCTTGCAGTAACATGTTTTGACCCATGGGGCATTGTGGTTCTTATATTGGAGCAATGACATGTATAGTCACAAAAGAAAGGTATGTTCTAGTTTAGTTTTTATTTTATTTTCTTTATTTCATCTGCCACTTAGGCCTTTTACTAATTTCTACAGACGGAGGATAATTAAATTCTACTAAGGGGGACATAAGGGAACTAGAGGCGGCTATGTGGTTTTCTTTACATGGGAGGGAGATTGGGATAGTGGAGGGATTACTTAATGTGTTTCATTATTTTTCTACCTTTGTACTATGTTGTTTCTGTTTATTTTCTTTTCTTTAGGTGTGGATGTTTGATGTATGGATGGGTCATGATGAAATTTTATTTATTTTATGATTCTATTTTAATTAATTTTTTGTGGGGGAAATTTTTCCCGAGTGGTGATTCCTTGATGCCTAGACACTTGTGCCCGCCCGTGAGCATAGCCCATCCACCTTAGTCCATCCTAGTATTCCTATATTAGATTCTATGTTTGAACCATGGGAAGGTCTAGGAAATATGGATAATTAGGAAGGGATTGAGAATGTCTAGTAATTAATTGTGAATTCCTATGAATAAGGATCGAGGGAATTGGAATTTATAATGAGCAGATATGGGAGACTATGCAATATATATTGATTCTAGAAATGCTATGGGTATAAAAAGTGGTGAAATTATAATTTGTTGGGAATAATAGATGGAAATTCACATTCATAACCAATTTGATAATGTAATATTAGATCATGAGAAATTGTACATTTTTGGAGTTGATTGTTAGACTCCATCCCAATGCAACTATAGAAATACCTTGGTGCCAAAATACTCTATCACACACTAGATAGTTTGATTTAAAATTTCCAGTAAAACCTTCATTGACCTCATGGAAGGGCTCAAGAATTATTAGCAGATCATAAATTGGGAAAGGTAGTTATTCACTTATCACATACACTGAGTGGAGTGCCACACATCACTAAATACAACAATATCTCCAAAATAAATGCCTGAGGTTGTCTAAAGCTACCTTCGTTCTCTAATACAATGTCAGGAACATGGTGAATCTTCCCATCGGTTCTTATATGAAGATTTTGTTCATTCTTAGAGTCACCCACACCGTTTTTAGGGAGTCCCACTTATTTATAAAAGAAACAGTAAATGCCTCATGATAATTGGGTTCTATGTATTGACTTGTCAATATCTATAGGAAAAAACTGAATGCCCCTTGTAAGACTTTCAACTTTCAAACAGATCATGCCTAGAAGAAGGGTGATTAATCCCTTGTTCGAGACACCAAAGGGAGTTCCCCATAACAAATATAAAAGACTGTGCATGCACGAGAAAGCCTAGCCGAATAGCCATGCGAAGGTGGAGAGCTGATTTCACGATGAAGATGCGGGGGAGGAGCAGTTCCAAGTAGTTAGTCTGGGTTGTATGTAATGTTTGAATCTTATGGGAAATGAATTCCTTTAAGGACTATGGGAAATGTAATAATTATGCCTAAGGGAATTATAAGGGTTTCACCTCACCCCATGAAAGGTGTATTATCAAAATCAATAAAAAATGAAGGCCTTCGGGCCATTGGAGGAGACCCGAAAGCTTGATTCAAGCAACCATCTGAACCATGAAAGAGTTTTATTCACATGCTGAATGTTTTTCCTCATGAACACAGCCAGTTAGCTAGCTTGTACACACCTAAATCCGTAGTTCACATTCCATAATAGCGTCATGGAAGCTTCTGACTCCCTGTGCAATAATATTTATACAGGCCATTGAAATGTTGTGTAACCTCATCCTAATAAACCAGTTAAAAATTTCTCTAGCATTCATGTATTTTAAATCAGTTCCAGACTTCAGATATTAAGATCAATTCAAGCCTTAATATATCATCCACCTCTTCAATTCAACCAGTGAACATGATCCACCTCCAATTTCCAACCTGTATTAACTTTCATCCATGATCCAAACACATATCAATATCTCTAAATCATGAATTTCATTTCATTATGCAATTCTTCCATGAATACCTTCACCCTTAGTCCTCTTCTAAGACTTCTTCTTTATGTTAACACATCGAATGAACTCTCCTTATATATATTTTCAACACATCTTCATGAAATAGATCTTCATACCATTATTCTTGAAAAATCCCATGCCTCTTCAAT
Organism: Viscum album; assembly: GCA_963277665.1. Taxonomy (NCBI): domain Eukaryota; kingdom Viridiplantae; phylum Streptophyta; class Magnoliopsida; order Santalales; family Viscaceae; genus Viscum; species Viscum album. The sequence goes on from OY728153.1 coordinate 1,695,749,100, forward strand.
CAAACATACCTCATTTATACCACATATATTTTCCAAAAATCTAACCAATTAAGGATTGGTTGCAAAAATCCCCCCCCCCTTTTGATTTTTTTGACAATGTCATAGCATGATCAAATAATAAAATCCAAAACATCATTATTCTCTCCCCTCTTTTCAATAAAATACAAGCGATCCTTGTCTCTTTGGGAAATATCAATTCCATTTTATCACCCCCATTCCTCAACGTACTCCATGCATTAAATATGTACAGAGAAACCATCACCTTTAAAACCACATCATGAATACTGGATTAAGATATATATTGAACCTCCTAATTATTTAACCTCTATAAACCATTTGAAAGATATCTTAGAACATGGTTGAAACCAATACAACCTTAAAGACCAAATTTGACACCTGCTCCACTTTGTAACAAGAAAGATACCCACATATCTTTATAAATCCAATATCTTCAGAATGATTCTAGCATATACAATTAGATATATATTTTACTTTTATTGGATGAAATATTCAGTAATATTGGTTCATAGATTCATTCATGGCACTATATTTATTAGCTATTTCTTAAGTTGATTGATTTTAAACTTTTGTTGGGAAATTTAAGCTTTGAAACAACATTCATTTGCATAATGCATATCCAGATTTAGCTTTGGTATGCACTAAAATTCAAACATACAACATATAAATGATGATTTTAATGATTCCAATATATTTTTTATAATACCACTGTAATGTTTCTTGAAACCCATATCACAAGGCATCTCCTTTCTTCCAAATTAGGCAAAAAAACCTGTATGAGAAATGTTTTCAACCCCCACCCCCTTAATGTCTTCATTTCCTCCCACCATATGGTGGAATGATTTTACCATGAGAGACTCTTGATAATATTTCCTTCTTAATGAATATTAAATATTATATTGGAAAACCCACTCAGATAATACCATCACGTTAGTGCAAAATAAATTTACATGAAATATTAAATAATGCTACTTCCTCATAAATCTGTCCAATCATTTCACCAAGGTCTGTCATCATCAGATAGGGCTTGAAATTACTTTTGGAGTCTTCCAAGAATGTCTCAAAACCATTGGGGGGTCACGATACTTGACTTTGACACCTAGATAACTTCAAAAAAGCTATGATATTCACTGTTTTATAATATTTCATCATGCATAGACATATTCTAGAATTTATGTACATATTCATCATAGTTTTCTCCAAGGAAATAGATGAGAAAATATTGTTTCATTGATTTTCCTTGCCACTAATTTCATAATATACTTTCACTTACAATATTTATAAATATATTTCAGCATGACAAACACAAATTCAAGAAAATAAAATTAGATTCCAACATTAAATCCCCAAGATAATAGATTTAACAATACAGCTGCACAGATTCCATCTTGTGGCCTTCAAAGTGATATATTCAAACATACATTTCACTTAAATTATTCATCAAATACTCAATGATTATTATTTTTATGCACACATAGTGAAACTCCCTCTTGGATTGAATCTCCCCTAAATCAATGCACACATTAGTTTAAACAATATAGAGCTAGGGGAGAGGGGTTATCTCCAATATATTTATTCTGTGAAATGTGGTTGGTCGTTGTGAACCAACCACTTCCATTATTCTTCCAAGTTTTTCTTTTATGTGCAAAATGTGGACAAACCTCCTCATTTCATGAATTGAAATTAACCCCTTTTGTAATTACCATATCACTGGTAAATAATTCTTCCTTTGAAGCATGATATTTTGAGTTTTTTCATCCCTCTTTCTCCATGTAAGAGATAATTCATCATTATTCCATTTATTCTTTATAGTGGTATGGTTGTAATTTCATAGACATGGCATTGTGGTAACATATTTCTATATGGACTTCTTAAATTACCCATGGATTGGTACTGCATACTTCTTGAAGCCATAACAAAACTCTTCTTTCTATTTTATGTTGTTTTATGCTTCTCCCTCACTACATGGAGAAAGAAGGGGGCCAGTGAAGGATCACTAGAAAAGAATGGTGCATGTGGGTAGGGCTCAGGATAAGCAGTTGTTATAGGGAAGTAGGTCTTTAGTCTAGTAAAATATCTCCTTTGGGAAATTAAAAGCAGTTGTATTCAGACCATAAAAAATAAGTCCCTCTATTCTAGAAAAAAACAAGGGCCTTAATGATATAAAAATATGGTCCTTTGGTTCATGAGTAGGGTTCTTCACTCTAGGGAAATAAATACAGGCCTTTATGCTAGAAAAAACATGGGCCTTTGGGTCTCAAATAAGGGGCCTTTGGGAGATAAAAAATACCGACTTTTGGTCCATTAAAAAATCATGCCATTTAATCCTAAAATGTTAGGCCTTTAAATGGACACGTATATTGGGTATTTATAACATCAATAATTATCCTTTAGGCTACTATAATGATAATGAGATGAATATGGAGTTGGTAGTCCCTAGGATGAACCTTTAGGAGCACTTCATATCTTGGTTTACTTCTTAATCTTCTTTCTTTAGCTTTTAGAAAAATTACAATATTATTCAATAAGATGCACCTTAAGATTATAAATTGATTTATTCTCATATTTTGGAGAAACATTATTTTCTTTATTCACCATAGATGTTTCCCATATATATCCTCAAGTTACACCCACATATCTTTAAAAAAATTCATATGAGAAAAACACCACTTCATTGGTGTTGAGAGTGAAACTGAAATCCTCAACTATGACTGGCTAAGTAGTTTAGATGTAAATGTATACATGAGGTATTTTATCATGATTTTATTTTCCAAAAGCTGATATACTATGGTAATTACGACTAAATAAATTTCATTTTTTTGGAAGTTGTATATATGAAAAACAATTAAAGGGATTTTACCATGAGAAAAAGTTATAACTCGCTATTCCTCACATCACCTCAACATTAGAAGCTAAAATAAAACCGGAAAAAGGATGAAATAGTAGGAGGACTAATCAGATCCTTTCAAAGAAAATTTCTGGATAAAATACTCTATTTAATACCAATGATGCAGGGGTAAGACTCTACAATTTAATCATATCAAATTTATTTTCATTTATTTCATTACTTATTCATTTTTTCATTTTTAGGCAGCATTGGATGCTCAATGTAGTAAATTTAGATACTCCAAAGATTTATTTCCTAGATTCATTACATGGATATCCAACAAACCGTCCACACATGATGTTTTTTAATTTTTAATACACTACATCCAACATTTTATAACTAAACATCAAGTTATATAATTTATTTTATATTTTAATGAAGATTATTTTATGATAGGGTCATGCATCACTATCTTCTAAAAATAGTAATGAGGCCAAGTTATAAAGATAATTAAGAGTATAAGTTCTATGACTAGATAAGTATTTGGGTATATATAATAATATTTCACTATCAAAACACAAATAAAAACAAATTACTTATTCTCCCCAACATTTTTGTAGATTTTGAAACAAACCAATGGAAAAGATTTCAATTATTATGTTTGTAAATTTATGACAAAGATCATATTCCATGAACAAACCAATATCCCTGAAGAGGTATTTTCAAAGATAATTACTATTTCATTTAAAATATTTATTAATTCTTTGTGTATTTATATTTTTCTAGTACTACTATGACTGTTGAAAAGAATCACATTCACAAGATGATATAGATGTGATCATAAATGAAATAGAAGCATACATTATGAAATATTGTACAAAAATATAATGAATATGTGACTTCCATATGTAGGGTATCGATTTCTAATGTTAATATCACCTTCTAACATCTTTATGATCATGTTATCCTTATATGATCATTTATACCTCCATTTTTTTCACTAATTAAACTTATATGGTCACCATTTATTGTGTTTCATATCCTTAGGTTATTAATAATGGTGTTAGAAACGATTTCTAATAATAATGGTACAACTCAAAGTGTCCCTTTTTATTTAAAATTGACATTAATTTATGTAAAAACAATAAGTGACATACTAAAGACATAGAAAACAAATTTTAATTGTTTTTATATTTTATTAAAATGATATATTATTTATTTTTGACATGTAGGTATTAGTATCACCTCAATAAAACACACGGTGTGTCCAGTAGAACTCATAGTGTCTCTTTTTAATTAAAATTGACATTAATTTAAGTAAAAACAACAAGTGACATACTAAAAACTGATCAAACACATTTTGATTGTTTTAATAATTTATAAAAATTATGCATGAGTCATATTTTACATTTAGGAGTCAACCTCACCTCAATACAATGTATGGTGTGGCTGGTACAACTCAAAGTGTCTCTTTTTATTTAAAATTGACATTAATTTAAGTAAAAACAAAAAGTGACATACTAAAAACCGAGTAAACATATTAATATTGTTTTTATATTTTAATACAAAGATATATTAGTAATTTGTGATGTGTAGGGATAATCCACACCTCAATATGACACATGGTGTGGCCAGTATAACTCAAAATGTTTTTTTATTTAAAATTGACATTAATTTAAGTAAAAACAACAAGTGACGTACTTAATACCAATAAAAAATATTCAGATTGTTTTGATACTTTAAGAAAATTATCCATGAGTAATTTTTGATGTGTAAGAGTCAATATCACCTCAATATGACACACGGTGTGGCTGTTGCAACTTAAAGTGTGTCTTTTTATTTAAAATTGATATTAATTTAAGTAAAAAACAACAAGTGACATACTGAAAACTATGAAAACACATTTTTATTATTTTGATATTTTATTAAAATGATATATGAGTTATTTTTGATGTTTAGGGATCAGACTCACCTTAATATAATGCATGGTGTGTTCGGTATAAATCAAAGTGTTTTTTTATTTAAAATTGACATTAATTTAAGTAAAAACAACAAGTGACATACTGAAAAATGAGAAAACAAATTTGGATTGTTTTTATATTTCAATAAAATAGTATATTAGTAATTTTTATGTTTAGGGATTATCCTTACCTCAATAAAATTCATGGTGTGGCCGATATAACTCAAAGTGTCTCTTTTTATTTAAAATTGACATTAATTTAAGTAAAAACAACAAATTACATACTGAAAACTAAGAAAATGCCTTTGCATTGTTTTTATACTTTAGGAAAATGATCCATGAGTAATTTTTTATGTGTAGTACTCACCCAAACCTCAATCTGATGAAGTGTATGTTATCAGTTTAAAATTGATATTTTAGTTCAAAACGTATCACTCATTGAAAACCCAAAAAAATGTAGTTTGATTGTATTGATAATTTAGGTCATTGATTCATAAGTCATTTTTGATCTGTATGAAGCAGTACCATGTCAAACCGATGCACGATACGATCGATATGACTCAAAATGTGCGTTTTTGATTTGAAATGACATTTTAGTAAAAAAACACTAGTGACATACTGAAAACTAAAAAAATAAATTCAGATTGTTTTGATAATTTAGAAAAATAATCCATCAATAATTTGTGATAGGTAGTAATCAGACGTACCTCAATAAAACACAAAGTGTGTCCGATATAACTTAAAATGTCACTTTTTATTTAAAATTGACATTAATTTGAGTAAAAATAACAACTAACATACTGAAAAATAAGAAAACACATTTGAATTGTTTTGATACTTTTATAAAACAATACATGAGTCATTTTTGATGTTTAAGAGTCACTCACACCTTAATATGATGTACGATGTGACCGGTATGACTAAAAGTGTCTGTTATCAGTTTAAAATTGACATTTTAGTTCAAAACGCTTCACTCATTTAAAACCAAACAAACACACTCTAATTGAATTGATAATTTAGTACAGTGATTAGTAAGTCATTTTTGATGTGTTTGAAGTATTCTCATGTCAAACTAACACACGATATAACTAGTATGACTCAAAATGTGTTTTTTTAGTTTGAAATGACATTTTAGTAAAAAAAAGAAAACTGACATTCTGAAAACCAATAAAACACATTTTTATTTTTTTATACTTTATTAAAACAATCCATCAATAATTTTTGAATGGTAGGGATCAACCGTACCTCAATACGACGCATAGTGTGGCCGGTATAACTCAAAGTGTCTTTTTTTATTTAAAATTAACATTAATTTAAGTTAAAATAACAAGTGATGTACTGAAAACAAAGAAAAAAACATTTATATTGTTTTTATAATTTAGTAAAATGATCCATGAGTCATTTGTGACATGTAGGAGTCACCTAAAACTTAATCCAACTCAAATTATGATCGATATGAATAAAAGTGTCCATTATTAGTTTAAAATTGACATTTTAGTTCAAAACATGACACTCACTGAAAACCAAAAAACACACTTTGATTGTATTTATAATTGATGATAGTGATTGATAAGTCATTTTTTATGTGTATTAAGCATTTTCATGTCAAATAAATGCATGATGCGACTGATATGACTCAAAATATGTGTTTTAGTTTGAAATGACATTTTAGTAAAAAAACACAAGTGACATAATGAAAATCGAGAAAGCATATTCAGATTGTTTTGATTATTTAGGAAAATAATCCATCTATAATTTTTGATAGGTAGGAATTAGTCGCACCTCAATACGACACACAGTGTGGCTGGTATAACTCAAAGTGTCACTTTTTATTTAAAATTGACATTAATTTAATTAAAATCAAGTGACATACTAAAAACTGAACAAACACAATTGGATTGTTTTGATAATTTAGGAAAATGATCCATGAGTCATTTGTGATGTATATGAGTCACTCGTATCTCAATATGATGCAAAGTGTGACCGGTATGACTAAAAGTTCCCGTTATCAGCTTAAAATTGAAATTTTAGTTCAAAATGTATCACTGACTGAAAACCAAACAAACAAGCTCCAATTTTCTTGGTAATTTAGGATAGTGATTTATAAGTCATTTTCGAAATGTATGAAGCATTCTCATGTCAAACCGATGCACTATGTGACCGGTATGACTCAAAATGCGTGTTTTTAGTTTGAAATGACATTTTGGTAAAAAAACAAAATTGACATACTGAAAACCGAGCAAACACATTTGGATTATTTTGATACTTTAGGAAAATAATCCATCAGTAATTTGTGATAGGTATTAATCAGACACACCTGAATACGATGTATAGTGTGGCCGATTTAACTCCAAATGTGTCATTATTTAAAATTGACATTAATTTTAGTAAAAGAACAAGTGATATACTCAAAACTGAGAAAACACATTTAGATTATTTTCATATTTTAGGATAAATATCCATAACTCATTTGTAACATGTAGGAATCAACCCCACCTCAATAGGACACATAGTGTGACTTGTATAAATCTAAGTGTGTCATTTTTATTAAATATTGGAATTTTATTAATGTTTTCTTCCATATTAATGTTTAATTTATTTCTTTATATTATTACTAATTTAATATATTTTTTCTTATATAGGCAGAATATTTTTATTGGGTTGAGATAATTTGTTCAAAAACTGATACCATGGGAGGAGATTTTTGAGAGGGGATCATGAGATTCAAAAGATAAAATATTAATTTTTTAGAATGTTTGTTGGAAAACTATAAATGTAATTATATAAAACATTTTGTTTGAAATGTAAATAATAGCGTTTAATTTTTTATATACCATGGGTGGATAGTTTTTTATTCCTGATGTCAATTAAATGTATATAATAGGTTTGTTTCTGGTGTGCTATTTAAATTGCAGTTTGCTTTTGGGTGTGCTATGTTTAAATTATAGGTTGGGTGTGCTGTTATATAAGTAGCAAATTGTAGGTGGGTAGCCCTTTATCAGTTCTGTCTTCAGCACTGAAAAAGGAAACCCCCCTTTATCAGCGTTGTTATAGGCCATTTTTCATGCTGTTAAAGGCCATATTTGTAGCAGTAAATTTTGTCTATAAATGGGACCATTGGTCTCTTCATTATCCCAGTTTTGGAAGACAAAAATAAATCATGATTCTTTACTCACCCTAGTCTCAAAATATCTACATATATCTTAATTAATCCTAAAACTAAGGTAAATTAACTAAAATTGAGGGTAATTGGGTTACCCGAAGGATTCGTACATTAGAAAATGTTCACTGGAGATTGCTTCCTCCCAATCTCTCAATACTAGGGAAAAGGTTCTGTACTAGGTGCCATCCTAAAGTGCCATTCACCTAAAGACATCCATGGAGGCCCTTTAACACAAAAAGAATCCTCACCAAATTTCCATCATTAGGACGACCACTTCTTCCCAGCATCGTCACGAGGGAGAACCTCCTTTTCCCACAACCTTTTAAGGTGAAACTTTTCGCAACCCTACACTATGAAAATACACACCGAAGTCCTTCACCTGGGTGAGATCCTTTCCACCACTCCCACATCAGGGCACAAGGAACACCCAAAAATTAGTGTCAAGGAATCCCTTCACCTAGGTCTCCGACCTAGGCATCCAATTATCAATGTATCCTCCAAAACTACCAGATCCACATGATCAAGGCATAAACACCAATGTGCATCCCTTCAATCATGTATTCTCTTGACAAAAGGATGATTAATAATTTTCCTCCTAAATAAGTAGAACCATATGGGTGATCACAATCATGTATCCCCTTGGTAATGAGGGTCTCTATCTTGAGGGAACCTGAGCGCTCTCTCATTGTTCAAGCTTCACATCTTAGTTTTTGAACTCTCGTATTGTCCTGATTCCAATCAATGAGACATGAAAACCTGATCTTCCTAATAATGTACAAGTCTAAGTCACATTCCCATTAATTATTTCATCACCTTGAATCATAAATGAGCTAGGGAGAGAGAAAGGTATTTGACCATCATCCATGCCAGTTGATCTAAATCATTGGTGTAACACCCTAACCCTAGAAGCCCGGAGTTGGTGCATTATTTTATTACATTGGCATGATTTTAATGAATAAAATCCTAAAGTATTGATCAGTTTAATAGTCTTGGAAATCTAGATTATATACATGATACCCATAATATATTAGGAAATAGGAAATACAAACATGATACATAAAAATAAAATAAATTTCATCCTAGAAATATTATTCAAATATTTCTTCTTCATAACCTGGGGAAAATAAAACATAATAAGGGTGAACTCAAATGCTCATTAAGGGTAATTAATTAGGAAGAAATAATGAATGAATAGGGATAAATTAACATGGAAAGGTAAATAAATGATAACACATGTCATTCAAATTACTAGATGATGAAAAATCAATATAGAAAGGCAAGAAACTGAAACACATACCATTTAATCAATGAGCTGAAAATGAAATGTATCAATAGATATGTCGACAAAAAATCTCATGGATGAATAATAACTGAAACTAAATGAGGTAAATTATTTATTAATGGACATCATGTCTAAGGCACATGAAAACCTATACAATGAAGACATTACACAAGATGGTTTAAAACCATGGATAGAAATCCATTTAATTTGTCCAACTTATTTGTTTCATGAGAACCTATCGATGCATTGAGGGGCTATATAAATTCTGAACCCCACCCATCATTACCAGTCCAAATCATTCCTCATATAAATTCATCAAAATAAATAATATTCCTTATCAAATATCCTAATTTAATAAGTAATATGGATTTATCAATAATTCCCCAGTTAATCAAATAACTGTCAAAGTGAACACCGTATGTAAAATGATATACAGTTTAGGAAATAATAATATCCATTTTATGAGAATAATGATATTTAAGGTAATTTACAATGAAAAATTATTACAATAAATTAATTTTTTCAAGATAAAGTTAACAATCCTAAAAATGAAGTGGTATTGAAAAGATATCTATTAAGAACATTATTGAGGATAATAATCTTTAAACATTCCAAAGTGTCACATACCACTCTTAAAAATTTGAATCATAATCTATAGAAAGGTATGAAATTAAATTAAACCTATAATATCTTGATAATAATATTATTGATGATATAACATGGAAAAGTTATTATATATACCAAATAAAAGTGAATTGGCGCATAATAACAAATAAGTCTTAATGGAATGTAAATTGAGACAAAATTCCTTTACCTTAACCTTCCTTTTTTTGCATGGTCTTTATCCTATTTTATTGTGGATTATAATATGTTACTAACTTATAACATAACCATAATAATGTTTTTAATACCATATATTACCTTTTTACAATATTTTATTACCCTTTTGTTAACACTATTTCATTATTTTAACTATTTAGGGTGTTAATTGCCTAGTTTTCTCAAGTATGTTTTGACTTGTTACTTATTGTTCATATTTCATAGATCATAATTTCATCATCTCTATAATTTAAAACAATAATTAATTATATTATATATTCAGTACATATGTATTCAGAATAGTCCATAATATTTTGAGATAAGAAATGAAGTGCATCGTTCATGGAGATGATAGAACGTATGTATGAAAGAACTCTACTTTCATTTATTTATAATATTGAAAGAATTAAAACAAAATGATATTGTTGAAGATCATTTCTGTCACAGAGTATAACAAATGAAAAAGGGTAATACCTTAAGCACAAAGAGATTCATCCTTTGAAGAACATCAAAAATTGACAAAGGTATGAACAAGGAACTCTTTAAGCATTGGTCGCACAAGTTTCACCATGGTCACGCAAGTATACTTGAACGCCGCATATTGGTCATGCAGGTGACTTGTGCACCCTATTTTATTTTCACCCAAGGTCCTCAATGGCCTATAAATACCCCCTATGGGCCCCCCATTTTGAGGAAGAAAAATCCAAAAGTCAAATTTAAGCTCTCGGCGCCCGAGTCTCTACTTGAAGTCTTCCGAACACTTATAAGGTAATTTCTTACATAGAATGGAAGATCTAAAGAGGGGGAACACAACCTTAGTGTTTAAATTAATCAACACTTGCATGCCTAAGTGTCTAATCCTTAGGGGAAATAGCCACACTTGTGTGCCACCTTATCCATAAATAGAACTTACGCACCACCCTTTTGGAAGCCATTAGGGATAATACTAAGGTCTTGAGCCAAGTATTTCCCAAGTATTACCCTATTGGTTAACCTTCACCCAAGTACACCCATGTCTCACAAGTATACTTGCACGACCAGGACTTGGGAGCCCAAACAAGACTTGCGTGCCTGCCTCTTTTTGGGTGCCCCTTCTGCCTATTCAACTCTTTTTCTTCAAATCCACCTCTCCTCTTCAAGATCTACCCTTCAAAACCCTCTTCAAATCCACTTATGGCATGGTTCCTTTGTTATCTTCCTTATATGAAAAAAATTCTATACAATATCTCTCAAAAACTTTAGATTTATATCACTTTATATCACTATGGTTAGAGGTCCCCTTCATTCAACCTCATCCCTTAAGATGAGAGAATCTTTGATATGGGCATCTTTCTTAGGAATAAGCCCCAATCATAAATCAAGTTCCCCTTAATGGGCATCCTCCTTAGGATTAATCCTCAAGTCCCATTTAATTTTGGACCTCCTTATCAGGAGTAAGTTCCAAATTATAAGTCCCCTTTAACTTTGGGCCTCCTTCTCAGGAGTAAGTCCCAAGTTATAATTTCATTAACCTGGGCCTTCTATTCAGGAGTAAGCCTCAGTCACAAGTTCCCTCAACCTGGGCCTCCTTTTTTAGGAGTAAGTCCCAGGCTTAATTTCTTTTTGACTTGGTCTTCCTTATCAGGAATAAAACCCAATCATAAATCCCCCCTAATTTGGGTATCCTCCTTAGGAGTAAGCCCCAAGTTAGAGTATCCAAATCTCCATAAAGCACAAATACCTTTATGGATATTGTTCCTAGGATTCTTCCCAGAAATAAATCATATTCTTCATCTATTTGGGCAGTCACACATACATAAGCCCCATATCATTCCTTGTGACCACATCTTTCATGGCACAAATTGTCAGGTTTACTGATACCTCTTGTTTCTCACACCGAGCATGACTCACGTGAGCTTAGAGTGTAAAAGTAATTATGAAACCTCTCTTTAGTCCATTAATCATATGTAAGCCCCCATATTTCTTAATCAAACTACGTGGACTTTGATCTATGACTTAAAAGTATAGTATGTAGGAAACCTTTTTAAGGTTCAAGACCACCACCCATTAATTCTCATCCATCCCATATGACATTAAACTATATCATAATTCCTGAACTACGTGGGTTATGATTCCTTTTCTAACAAGGATACATAGGTAGCCCATCTGCGGGTATGCTCCCAAATCTAAACTAATCCATTTCCTTCTGAATGAAAATAAACTTCTAGTGCCCCACTGAGTGGCTTTAAAACCAGTATGATCATCATAATGACCAAGAGATTTCAATATAATGTATTAAAGGATACCATTGACTAAGAATCTCTAATACATACATATGATTCTCTATCGATGAAGAACCTCAAATACATATAAAAGATTCTCTAAATCCCACACATATCAATCATTGATTGCAAGATCTAAAGGAAGAACTCATTTTCATACTTGGTAAATTAATAAGGATTCACGAAAATAACTCAAATCTATAAGAGAGTCCCGGAGTAGACAATAATTATCCCTAAGAAGGTGTGATGACTCTAACCTCCCATCCTCTCAACCAATGTAAATTCTTAAGCCTCGTTAGTCCACAAATAATGGGACCTACCTTTAGAAAGTAGGCCCAAATGGATATAGAATCATTGGCGGTTTCCAGTTCTACGATTAAACCCATTAGAAACTGATTGGAAAGTTTGAACCTTGAATAAACAAGGTCATCCCCATTTTCAGAAGAAACAAAAATGGTGAACCCGACTTGAATCCTTAACCAAGTTAAATGATGTTTTAATTATTTGTTAGGCCCCTATTTAACTCAATGTGAGGACCAACAAGGAAATCAATAATATATGTGCTCATCCAAAAGATGTAGTGGACGAACTTATCTTGATTATGTCTGTTATATCAAACATGCACTCTTTTCCAAGATCTCTATGCATTACAGAAATGGATTCTTTAAAGTTCACACCTGTGAATACCTCTACTGTTACTCCTACTGGATCCCCGTCCACTATGAGGACGACATCACCTGCTCAGCATCTTCAATGCTGGGTCTCAAATACACTGGTTAAGGAATATCATCAACACGGTACCATTATGACTATGGAGGCCGATCGACAATCCATCCAAGTAAATAATTCACCATAGTTGTTCGGACAGTGACGACCAGTGATCAAGAAGTAGGCAGTGCTAACCACTGTCTCCAACCGTTTTGGGTCGTTATCCCCAGAACGTAACAACCAGTCCCTCCCATATTACAGGGAGGTAAATGAAGAGGTCACTCAAGGCCTTGGTTCAAGAAGACAGGAGTCCTTCTCGAGGGATCCCATTAAAAATCGCCACCAGACTCATGCGGCAGTGCACCCTCAACCTGATGAGGGTATCACCTTTAGGGGTTCGACTCAGGTTCCTCATACCCGAGCATACAAGACGAACTGCCAGAGGAAAAATCTGGTCAATAGAGAGTAGGTTCTTATTTCTTCCCCCTCCGGAGAAATCCATCAAGCTAACTTGATGGCCAATAATGAGCGGGCATATACACCCATCCGTCCTGATGTTACTACCCATCAGACTTGTCTGGAAGTAACACGCCAATCCCCCCAGGAAATTCTAATGGAGTATTATAGGGAGTCATATACAACTATTTATAACTCATCATCTAGTCAGTAGGCTCGTCTGACTACAACCAAATAATCTCGCCAATCTAATCTGGTGGCAATTGATAAGCAGGAACATACACCTGTTTACAATCACCAATTCTGTCAGCAGTCTCTTCTTCCAGTATTGAAGGAAATCCATTAACCATACTTGATGAGGAAAATCTAGTAGGCACATACACCTTCCAATGTTCATGAAGCCTGACAACAGTCTTGTTTGGTATCACCCGAAGAAGTCAGTCGGAAAGCTCTGATGACAAATTTGGGGCAGAATCAATTATCTGCCCCTATGCATAAGTACTATCAATATTCGTTGATAGGAAAATGAGGATAAAAGTAGGAACATACACCTACTCCAGACACGAAGTGGATGTATATTCCCATTTCGACAGCTGAAGTCACCAAGCACATTTTAATATTGGTGAAAGAGCAGAAGCAAATCCCTGACCATATTCTGGATGCCTGTCGGAATATTATAACAAATTTAGCAGCATCACAGGGAAAGAAACACAAATATGTCCCTACCAGTGGAGTGACTCATCAACATATCACTCTGGAACAGATGCACACCTCTGTTCCAGTTCATGAGGGTTGTGGGGAATACTCCCCCATGTCATACGGAAAATCAAGTCAGGCACATACACCCGATTTAAATGGAGATAATCAGCCTAACCTGATCATTTATCCAGATCAGGCACATACACCTACCCATAATGACCAATTTTTTCAAAAAGTGGTTCCTAAAGTGAGTAATAATGCGTCTAAGAAAAATACCCATCCAACACAGTCAAGAAATCAAGAGCCAATCTGTAATAAGGCCTTGCTCGATGCTGTAATTCTTGATGCGCTCATACAATTGTCTGTTGCAAATCAAGATTTTACTCTCTCATTTCCCAATAGTGGGAACAATAATTCCAAAGGTCTTCATCAGACACTTCCTCATGAAGGCTTGATTCATGAAAATTTGGTCGATCTCAAAGTATCATCTTCATATGAGAGTCACGATAACCCTCTGCGTGGCCAGAAGATCAAGGAGCAAAAGGTTTCATCTTTTTTTGTAACCCACCACGGTGGTCCTCCCCATGATGATGAATTTAGTCATTAAAGTCCTCTCCACAGTAGTTTTTTTTGATTTCCTGGAGAATTATTCAAAGGACAATGCAGTAATGAGAAATGCCTCTTATCTTGAGGCACTTGCAAAAGTGAATCCAGTCATGTCTAATGATTTATTGCTAACAGGTGAAATACTTTCTCAATTAGAAGATATCTCGGGGTGTAGGTCATTATTCGAACCACTCCGGGGTCATTAATCTTCTAATTTGATAGATGAATCCTCTAACAATATTGTTGAATCTGATGCACCAACGAAGGAGCACCAACTTTGGTCCAATCAGGTAGAAGAATCTTCATCCAATGATAAAGAGGAAGTACTAAATATGATAAAACAACTGACAAAAGGTGAATTACCAATCATGTTTTGGCCTTCGGCTGACTCTCAGTATGACATTCCAGAAATGTTGACTGGAGATTATATTCATGATACTCGTCTCAACATGTGGAAAACTCTTTGTCAATTGAAAAGGAAAATACTATCTTATGATGAATATAAAAATCATGTCAAGATAATAGAAGCTTTGTAACGGAAAATTGATTTGGAATCTCTCTTAGTTTTCCGATATCCAAAGGTTGGAAATCAGCCACTATTGGAATGTGGGTTTTTCCCCATACTTCCATACCAACAGTTTTATGAAACCATTGGTAAAGGATGGTTTAGTGAAGCTTTTAGCAATGGTTCCTTAGAACCGTTGGTATAGGTGTGTTTGTGGGAGCTTTTACCAACGGTTGTAATGAATCATTGGTATAGATTTAGTTTAGGGGAGTTTTACCAATGATTCTCATTGAACCATTGGTATAGGTGTGGTTTGGGGAAGATTTTACCAACGGTTATAAGGAACCATTGGTATAGGTTTGGCAGGATGATATATACCAACGGTTTTTAAAAACTGTTGGTAAAACTTTCCCCCAAATTAACAGCGGCCCGTCCTCTCCCCCATTCACGATACAGAACCCTAAACGGGAGCAGGCGATCTTGGAGCTCCTTCGGCGGGAGCAGTTTGGCGATCTTGGAGCTCCTTCAGATTCATCTTCCTCCATCCCATCCAAGGTGTTGAATCTCATTCAAAATCTTATCAGACCCATCCTAAATTAGGTATTTTCTTAATTGGTACCTTATTTTTATTGAAATTTATCTAATATTTCAGTTTTTAGTTTTGATTTTGATGTGTATATGTTTTTGTTTTTGTTTTGATTTAACCTATATGTGATGAGCTTGTATCATCATTAAGATGTGTCCAATGGTTCTTTGATCATTGTTTTGTGGAGAATGAATGGTTTAGGACCAGAATTAGAAGTAGATTCCAATGAGACCATTTTAGTATAAGGGGAAACAAGATTATGATCTACAAGGGGGTGATTGAGTTGGTAGAGACCAAACATAGTTTGTTCCTTGTGTTCAAGAACCATAAATAGAGTGTTCCAATTAGGTGGTCATCAGTAAATATGTAGGTAAGATTTCCAGGTCCTGTTTCATGAAGTTGAATATGTGGTGCTATATTGGATTTGGATTGTTTGAGGTACTCTTAGTGTATTGTAAACCCTCATTTGTTCCATATTCATTTAAATTGATTTAATATCATTTTTTTCACACACACCATTATATCCTCTAAAACTATATTTAGAGTGTATTTTTATTCTTATGGTGTTAAATATTTTAGTAAATTTCCATACTAGCTTCTTTTATGTGTTCTTGGGGTTTAGACTGATGACAGGGCTGCCTGATTATTGTGGGGGTATTCTTTTCATATAAATATACCTATACTATGTCATCAAATGAATCAAATAGTTATATTCCTTACATATTTTTATCAAATTATTCTGAAGGAGGGTTGTGTAATCATATGGGGATAGAAAAAATGTAGTTTTTGTTATTGAGTGTGAATTTTAGGTGGGCAGTTGATATGTGGACCACCTAGTTTTTGTGATTGTTCATACGTTTATAGAATAGATTAAAGTTATTATGTTGGAGGATACCAAGGTTGTTAGGGTTTTTGTTTTTTTATTTATGAGGTGGTTGTGATGATACCCCCTTGACATTATGTTCAGATTGAGATAGACCAAAATCCTGGTGCTTCTCTAATTTCAATAGCTCTTAGTCTATTGTATCCAATATTGACACACAAAATTATTTTTATAAATCAAATTTTATTGAATTGTAATAATTAATATGTCATAGCATCAATCATTAAAAAATAATTTCATAAACTATATTGTCATTTAATCTATAAATATAATGATTAAAGAGACATTATATGGATGGAAAATCATATTCATGAGATCTATGAAGAAAATTATAGTGTTTATCAACCCAAAAGTCATGGAAAAAAATAATAAAAACCATATATACTCCTAAACTCAATATTGGGAATGATTCTTTATATGACCCACTACTAATGTTATTGTTAAGGATATTAATCCATAGAAAGCAAAAAAATGTCCTGTAACATATCAATTTTTCCTAATATTTGTTATAGAGAACTTCTTCATCTCTATTAACTAATTAAGATTCATTTAGTCCAAAAAATCCATAAAATACCATCTCATATCTATGAAAATATAATTTTATCACCTTATAGACATGTTACCTATATGATAATTATATTCCCCTAAAACATTTCATAATACATTTTATATACTCAGAGGGACCATCCCACTCTAAGAACCTACCAAGATTCCAATCCCTCCTCATAAATATTTCCTCATCAAACTCTAGGTGTAAAATTTCCACACCTATCACTAGCCTTGTTGAAAACCTTCCCACCCCACCCCCCGACACCCGTCCACCACCTTGGACAGCCCGTTCCCCCTGGACAGCCCCCCACCCTTGTTGACAGCCTGCCCACCCCACCCCTGGACACCCGCCCACCACCCCCCGGACACCCCCATCCCCTCGGACGCCCCCACCCCAAGAAAGCCCCCACCCTCTGGAAAGCCCCCCACCCCTTGACACCCTCGACCCCACTGGATAGCGCCGCCACCCCTATGGACAGCCCGACCCCCCCCCCCCCCCCCGTGGATAGCCCACCAACCCCCCTGGACAACCCACCCACCCCCTGGACAGCCCACCCACCCCCTAGACACTCTAGACCCCCTCGACAGCCCCGCCACCCCCATGGGCAGCCCGCCCACCCCCTGGACACCCCATACCCCCCCCCCCCCGGACAGCCCCACCCACCCCATAGACACCCCTCTCACCTCCTTGGATAGCCCACCCACCCCCTGGACTCCCCTACCCCATTGGACAGCCTGACCACCCCCACGGACAACCCGCCCACCTGGACACCCCGCCCCCCTAGACAGCTCCCACCCCCTGAACACCTCTGACCCCCCGGATGACCCCACCACCCCCCTAGACACCCCGCACCCCCTGGACACCCCACACCCCCTTGGGCAGTCCCACCACTCCCCTGATCTTCATCCTACTCCTCATCTGGATCTCCATGAAGAAGTTAAAGTATAAAACTCATGTACTCCCAACAAGATCCTTAAGGATTATGTATTACTTGATCCACTTCCAATATCTTACTGGGAAATCCTTGAATATAGGCATTATAAATTCTGTATCTTATTTTCTTATATACACTGTATTTTGTTGTATTTATTAATATGATTCTCATATAGAGTAATGTGTCAGTTATGATTTTATATAAAGTAAACAATTTTAATTTACCTAAATATTTTTTTGATTAAACTTCAATATTATTGAATTTCTTTGAAATGACTTATTGCAATTTATTTACAGAATGGATAGAAGTTGGATGTATGAAACTGATCAGATTTCAACCGATTTTCAAAATAATTTGAACAGCTTTCTAGATTTTGAATTTGACAAGGTTTCAGATAGTGTTCGCATGCACTGCCCATGTTTTAATTGTGTTGGAAGACCTTGGTTGAGTCATGAAGCAGCTAGCTATCATATAACCAAATATGATTTCCAAACAAACTATTATGTGTGGTATCACAATGGAGAGAAAATGGAATCTAAAAATTTTGATGATCCAAATGATAGGACTGAGTTGGAGAGTTTGATATATGATCAGTCTCCATTTATTAAACATCATGAGAAGGAAAGGATGTACAACCAACAAGATTTTGATACAAGAACACATGATGCATCCAATGAAAATGATGATGTTGATAGGGTGAAAAAATTGAATGACGCTGTGACGACTCCAGTATATCGGCAATGTGGTAAAATGAAAAAGTTGGAATTTTTAATCCGATTGTTTCATTGGAAAACTATATAGGGGATTTCAAATACTACAATTGATTACTTTCTTACCTTCTTGAAGGACTTACTTCCAGATTATGTAGATATTCCCTCAAACCACTATATGGCATGGAAGTTAGTTGATGAAGTTGGATTCTCAAAAAAAAATTCATTCTTGCCCGAATGATTGCAGATTATTTTGGGAGGAAACTGCTGAAAGAAATGATTGTATCAAATGTGGAACCTCCCGATGGAAGCCAAAAGATGATGGAACACCATCTCGTGTGCCACAAAAAGTAATGTGGCACTTTCCATTGATCCCCAAATTACAGAACCTTTTCATGTATGATGAAATATCCATAAAAATGCGATGGCATGACACCGAGAGAAAAAATAATAATGAAGAGTTGGTTCACCCTGCAGATGGATTTTCATGGAAGAGATTTGATGCTCGATATCCTGAATTTGAAGCCGATGTGCGTAATGTGAGACTGGGTCTTTCATGTGACAGTCTTAATCCATTTGGGCAGATGCTTACTTTGCACAACACATGGTCGGTTTTTATACACATTTATAACCTTCCCCCTTGGTTGTGTATGAAAAAGCCTTACACTTTATTGAGTATACTAATATCTGGCTCTTCTAATCTCGGAAATGATATAGATGTATACATGCAACCTTTAATAAAAGAGTTGAAACTTCTTTGGGATGTGGGTGTGCCCACATACGAAGCATGTTCTAAAGACATATTTCAGATGCGTGCTGCGCTTATGTGGACAATCAATGATTTTCCTGCTTATCCAATGATGTCTGGATGGAGCACAAAAGGAAAATTGTCATGTCCTGTTTGTATAAAGAATACTCGATCGAGAATATTGAAATATCATCGTAGTTTTAGTTTTATGGGACATCGACGATTCTTTCCAATGAACCATCCATATAGAAAAAATCGTCGAAGATTTGACAATACCATGGAGAATGACGATCCACCTCAGCGTATGTTTGGAACTGATGTTCTTAATGAATTTAAAGATTTCAGTTATTCATTTGGGAAGGGTGTAATGAAATCTAGAAAGAGGAAAAATGTTTCCAATGATACTTGTTTCAATTGGAAGAAGAAGAGTATATTCTTTGAGTTGTCGTATTGCTCAACCAACTTGTTACATTATTGCTTATACTTAATGCACATTGAAAAGAATATATGTGACATGTTTCTTTCGATTCTTCTAAATTTTAAGGGGAAGAAAAAAGATGATTTACAATCTCGCCATGACTTGGTAGATTGGGGGATCAAACCAGAATTGCATCTTGTCTGTATCAGTTAAAATAAATGGAAAGTTCCATGTGATTCTTATGTGATGAAACCTGCTGAAAAAAATCAATTCCTAGAAGTGCTAGAGACTATTAAAGTTTCTGATGGCTATTCAAGAAAAATATCAAAATGGGTCAACAGAAAAGAGTTGAAGCTGAAATCTTTGAAGATTCATGATTATCACGTCCTTTTGCATGAGTTGATTCCAATAGAAATCTGTCATCTCTTGTCCAATAATGTTAGAGTCTCAGTTATTCGGTTGTGCTATTTGTTTAGAGATCTTTGTGCTAAGAGGTTGTCTAAATCCTTCTTGCAAAAACTGTTGGTGGAGACACCATTAATTTCGTGTGAGTTAGAGAAAATATTCCCTCCATCATTTTTTACATGCATGTTGCATCTGATTTTCCATCTTCTGACCGAAATACTTCTTAGAGGACACGTTTCATTCCGTTGGATGTATCCAACTGAAAGAAACACGTGCACATTGAAATCATATGTTCGGAATAGGAATTATCCTGAAGGTTCTATTTTGAATGCTTACTTGGCTCAAGTGTAACGCCCCGACCCCAGCTACCCAGAGTCAGTGCATTACTTCGTAACATTGGCATGATCACAAAAGATCAAGTCTTGAAATACCGATTAGTTTAGTAGCCTTGGAAACACTAGATACATTCATAAATGTTACATTACTTCAAAAAGTGAAAAACTATAATAACATAGTCTCCATAGTCCACACTTCTATCCTCTTCGGACTATCCCTGTAGGTCATTCATAAAATACTTCTTCACATCCTGGAAAATATTAAAACATTGAAAGGGGTGAGCTCAGATGCTCAGTAAGGATAACAATATTGCGGAAGCTTTCATAAACAAACATTAACATTTAAGGCAATGTATAACTAAAACAAAAGCCTTTTAAACATAAACATCAACATAATATGGCAAAAGTAAAATGAGATAATGCCATTTACTTACTCACATAGATATTCTACTAGTCGAATAATCACATGCAATATCAATAACCACTTTCATAATGAGAGAATGTATAATGCCAGACATTCTGAAACATTTTGTCAAGGCCTCGGCCAAGACGTCTAAAATGATTAAGGCCTCGGCCAAAACCATAAATCAAATTGGGAAAGGGCCTCGGCCAATTCCACGTCTAGTTGTCTCATGAGACCTACCGATGCATCGAGGATCTATAGTGGGCTCCACCCGTCACTTATTAAGTCCAATACATTCCTCATATGAATAGGTTTAAACATATCATAAACCATAACATAATCGTATCACATAAAACATGAATAAAGGAAACATAAAATTTCCACATTTCAATCACAAGATATCAATACAACACATTGATATAATAAAAACTCTTTAAAAACCATTTTCAATACCAAAATAAAAGAAAGTTAAAACTTTGTATTTATTTTTCATTTAAAAAAATGATGGCTTGTAGAAGAAGCCGAAACTCAAATAGTGGTCACGGCGGCGGAGAAGTCACTGTCGCCGCATATGTACGGAAAGAAAAACATTCCCTTTTTTTTGTTTAGTAAAACGCTTCGTATAAAAAGATTCCTTTTGACTAAACGTAAAAGTCAAAGGGGTTTATACACCGTATAAAAGAAAGTTGTGTATAAAACCAAATATGCCTCAATGAAAGGAGATTGAGATGAAATCCACAAAAAGATCATTTTTAAAATAAAATAGATCTATTATGTGTATTCACTATATGTACACATTAATAAAGTAAAAATACAAAATAGGACATAATAATATCATGACATAATTTGAAAGTAGGAGATTAACCCAAAGAATAGAAGTTGGGTTAAGAAATTCCCTTACCTCGTGTCTGACTTGACTCAACCGTTCTTTAACCTCCTGAATAATAAACTAGTGTTAATATATACCTTATTAAGAACCATTTTCAATTTCATTATCCTTTTTATATCACTTATTACAATGATATGAACATTATGTAATTATTTAAGTTAATAACGTTCGTTTTGTCGATCTTTGGTACTTGAGTCAACAATAAACTTCTTATAATTACAAGTTGTTCATGTGGTAGAATATCCATTATCTCCAGAATTATATTCATGATTTAGATGTCATATATATCATATATATCCAGTATATACATTCATTTATAATATTACGTAACATTTAGAGGTAAGAAATGAAATGCACCGTTCATGGAGACGGTAAGCCGTACGTACGCATGAACGCTACTTTCATTTCTATTTCATATTTAATGGAATGAAATCATAATGATATATAGGTATAATATAGTTCCAGTATAATATCATATATAATATCATTTACTCCATCCTTTATACATCCCACATATGGCATTAACGATTCACATCACTTTGAGGGGGCGGTAGTCCGCACTTCCTAAAATGAAATTATCGCGTTTACCCATAATGGAAATCATAAAGTATGCCATAAATGAGAAATACAGAAGCATAAGGAAAACATAAACATAATATATATATCATATATGAAAATAGTTTCATCAAAATGGCCACCATTATAGGTGTTAAAAGAATTTGAACAATCATCGTTTCGTGAGGCAGTATTTCACCACCCACAGAAACAGTATGTTCTTTAACCACTAGACGAATGTGTGTGTAAGTGTAAACCAAATCCTTATCATAACAACATTCTAGTATAT
The DNA here is from genome assembly GCA_963277665.1 of Viscum album. Lineage (NCBI taxonomy): Eukaryota > Viridiplantae > Streptophyta > Magnoliopsida > Santalales > Viscaceae > Viscum > Viscum album. The sequence goes on from OY728153.1 coordinate 1,695,772,109, forward strand.
TTTAGATACTGGTGTTTTTACAAAAGAAAGGAATGAAAAGAGTTTAAGGGGTTGGAGAAACAAAATGAAACAAAACAACATTAGAGAAGACATTACCTTAAAAATAGGGTAGATCTTTTTTATTTGAGCCAAAGGCTTCCTTGGGAAGAATTCTGCCCAAAGTGAGGATTCTAGGAGTAAGGGAGAGATGTTGGGAGAGTATTTGGGCAGAGGTTGGCCGATCCAAATGGCTTGAAGGTGTGAATAAGGTGGGAGAGGTGGGGGCCTTTTATAAGTGGAGAGGAGGGGCTCTTTTGGAAAGATTGAAATGTTACATTATTACACAATGCTTTTCGGATTCTTAAGGTCCCACACTTATATAATTAGTGGATAAGGTGATAAGGGTTCGAACTATCCTCATCCAATAGGCTTTGGACAAGTTTATGCCTTGGATTTTTCATTATCTTCTCATTTTATTTAAATCGTTAAATAATGAGGTCATCGCTGCATCATAATGATGTCATAAATAATTTAATTTATTTAATGTATAAAAATTATAAAAAAATACTATGATGTAGGAAATCTTTTCAGATTTCTAATTAATATTTATAGTCAAAATCTGGACTTGTGTAACCCCACTTAAAAACTGTTTTAGTAAAACAACTCATGTTTGTGTCAATTTAATTTTAACATTAAATAAATATATATTAATGTCATTTTCCAACTAAAGTGGCTCCATGGGGTCCCCAAGTTGACCCATGGGTTGTATTGGTAGGTCATGACTCATCCAATATGAGTAGGACAAATTTCATGCTCATCTCATATTATTAAAACATTATTTGTACCTTAAACTACACTAATTACCTCTAATCGCGATTAAGAACTTAAAAGTTACTATTCATCAAAAATTTATTTTAATCTCATTGAACCACATTTCACTTCTTAATTACAACCATGTATGTCGGATTTTTGAAAATCAAATCACAGAAGTGGTAATATTTCATTTAAACGAAAAATCAGTTATTTAACTACCACTTAGTGGTTTCACTATTCATCAAAAATTGAAGTTTTTCAGAACAAAGCCAAAATTTCACCCTAAGCTATAATTGATATTCCGAATTCAAAAAAGATATCTATTTTACAAAATTCCAAACATATAAGTTGCATTAATTAATTTTATAATTAATTCCCATTGTCACAACAAATAGCGTGTTTTTAAGAAACAATTTATATCAAAAGATTGGCAATTGTTTATGTCCAATTTCAATGTTAAATTAATTATAATGACCACCATTGGATAAAATGGTAAAAATATATTCTAATTATACTTTAAAACCACTAAATAGTATAATTTATCACTATAAATTATTTTGATTAAAAAATTTGTTTTTAAGTATTTTTCACTATTCATAAAAAAATGGAAGTTCTCAGAAAATTACAAAAAATTCAACTTTGGATAATTTCGATATTACGAATACAAAAAATGAAGTCCATTTTGAAATATAAAATTTATATAATTTTAAAAATTGGTTATTACTATTCATAACGGCTACTTTGATTAGTCGCGATGTTTTAGAACTCGAAGTTGCGTACAATGCAAGCTATTGCATTATTGAATGAGAAGCATATCGTGGAAGCTCGGGGTGCTACATTCTCCCATCCTTCAATAACTTGCGTCCTCGCAATTTGAAATTTTTCTTTGAAAATAAAAGGTTGAAAAGAGAAAATACCTTTGTGTAAAACCCACATCGGAAATAAGTTTAATAAAATTTTAGCCTTAATAAGAGGGAAGGGGAAATGAAAAAGTCACCACCCAATTATGATCTCGATTAGGAGAACATTGGTGGCAATTAACGACATATAATTGGAGGAAAAACGTAAATATTTGTAGAGAGTGATTGAGGTCATCAATCACAATCAACTGTCAAATTGAGGGCCTCAAAGACTTCAATCTATGTTGATTTAAAATATCATCAGTTCAACAAGACATAAGGTATTAGGATAACACATTTTTTTTGTTTTAATATCCCTTTACTAAAGTTTAAGAATTAATTTATTCATTGAATAAGAGATAGGTATATATATATTTATGCTTGACAATTAGAGTTTCAACCTTCAACTCATCTTTCACTCAAAAAGATAATAGAACTCAAAAATATTATACTTAAAATAATTGTATAAGGTTCCAAATGTTAACACATACCATTTAGATTAGTAAAATTATTTTGTATTAACCAGGGACTTCCTGTAGGCTAGTGGTAGGAAATAAAGGCCTGTCGCACTATGATTGTGGGTTCGATTCCTGCAGCTTTGTCCGACGCGACGGGTTATGCCCCACCCTGCAGGTTGTCCTTTTCCTAAAACTATAGTATTATAATATTCAAAAATAATCTTCATAAATTTTTAACCTTAAACAATACTATCCAAAGATCAACTTAATCCACTCCAACCTTTATAGTTATCCAAAATACCTCTGTCCAGACTTTCTCTAAAAGGTCTCTTAATTTCAAAATCAATTTATTAGATTCCCCAAACAAAGTAAAGTTTCTCTTATTGTCACATACTAAAAATATAAAAACCTTACTGAAATCAACAAGTACTGCAGTACAATCCTTATATATATATATATATATATCTCATTATTCTAATAACCAGAATATAATCCATGAGTCCAAAAGCACCATTACATTAGTTATTATGCTTCAACTGTAGTAACAGCATAAGATTGTCCTTGATCCCTTGGCCTTTTCTGAGGTAAGTTTCCTTGACGCTTAGGACATTCATTTGCATAATGCCCCATTTCCCTACAATTGTAGCATTCAGCTTTGATAGCCTCTTTCTTTCCCTTGCAATCACGAGCCTGGTGACCCTTTTCTCCACATTTATAACAAACTCTCATTCCTTTTAGGCAAGTACCAGGGTGATTCTTCCCACAATTATCACATAATGGAAAATCCTTCTTTCCCTTTTTCCCTTTATCTATCTCTTGTTCCACCGTTATCTTCTTCTCTTGCTTTACTCTGTTGTCATAAGACTTAGAGAATTCCTTTTCCGTCTTGATAGCACATGAGACAATATCTTCGTATGATGAGAAGGATTTTGATACTAAAGCTCTACGGAGAAATGGTTTTAACCCATCAAAGAAACGATCAATCTTACTCCTTGGGTTACGTATATAATCGGCAGCATGCCTCGCTAACTTTGTAAAGTTAGCCTCATACTTTGCGACATTCTCATCCTCCTTCTGCCTCAGACTCAGAAATTGCCTTCCCATATCTGCTCGATGGTCATGAGGAAAGTATTTTTCTAATAAAAGCTCTTTGAACTCCATCCATTCCATATTCGATACGTCATCATCTTCCTTTGTGTTTTGAATCGGCGACCACCACTGATCGGCATCTCCAGTGAGGCGGTAAACTTCCATGACAACCTTCTCCCTTTCACTACTCCCCAAGGCATGGAATATTTTCTCTAAGGAATTTATCCATTGCTCAGCTACTATAGGATTTGTACTCCCATTGAAGGTTGGTGGTTGTTGCCTCATGAAGCGGTCTAACATTGATCCTCCACGTTGCGGATCAGGGTGCTCCATACGAGTAAGGTTATTATTCATAACCTGAGTGAGTTGTCCCAGTATGGTAATAAGTTGATCAGCACCAGTTGTATCTCCAGCTCCACAATAATTATCTTGAGCAGGAGGGCAATCCCTACACGGAGTGCGTGCATTGATACGGTTTTCATTCTTTCCACTAGGCGCCATTTCTAAACAATGGCATAAACTATATTAGTTTATAAATCAAAATACATAATTCCATACTTGTAAGATACTTAACATAAATTGAACTATTTATGGATATAATCCATAAAAATGTTTTCTTTGAGGAAGTATATACTCATAACCCTTCATAGTGGTTTATAAAGAAAATGAGAATTATCCAAAGCATATCCCCTGGGAGTGTCGTAACCAAGAGTGCAGCAAGGCCCGTTGTCGTGCACCAGTTCTCATTCGAGTCTAGCTCAAAGTGGTGTTTTCGGGTTTTACCCCTAGGTACATCTGTGCCAGAGCCGCCTCTACTTGCTCGTATCCAGACAGGGATGTATTGCTCGGAAAACTCACAAAATATCTACAATAACAAAATTCTAGGAAGTTCTTCTATACTAATCCTCAAAGTCTATCTTTGGGCTATGTGCTCTAATCAGAGTTTATCTAAATCTAGATTCCAAGGTTAGTACTAAACTTCCTCTGATACCAACTGTAACGCCCCGACCCCAGCTACCCAGAGTCGGTGCATTACTTCGTAACATTGGCATGATCACAAAAGATCAAGTCTCAAAAGACCGATTAGTTTAGTAGCCTTGGAAACACTAGATACATTCATAAATGTTACATTACTTCACAAAGTGAAAAACTATAATAACATAGTCTCCATAGTCCACACTTCTATCCTCTTCGGACTATCCCTGTAGGTCATTCATAAAATACTTCTTCACATCCTGGAAAATATTAAAACTTTGAAAGGGGTGAGCTCAGATTCTCAGTAAGGATAACAATATTGCGGAAGCTTTCATAAACAAACATTAACATTTAAGGCAATGTATAACTAAAACAAAAGCCTTTTAAACATAAACATCAACATAATATGGAAAAAGTAAAATGAGATAATGCCATTTACTTACTCACATAGATATTCTACTAGTCGAATAATCACATGCAATATCAATAACCACTTTCATAATGAGGGAATGTATAATGCCAGACATTCTGAAACATTTTGTCAAGGCCTCGGCCAAGACGTCTAAAATGATTAAGGCCTCGGCCAAAACCATAAATCAAATTGGGAAAGGGCCTCGACCAATTCCACGTCTATTTGTCTCATGAGACCTACCGATGCATCGAGGAGCTATAGCGGGCTCCACCCGTCACTTATTAAGTCCAATACATTCCTCATATGAATAGGTTTAAACATATCATAAACCATAACATAATCGTATCACATAAAACATGCATAAAGGAAACATAACATTTCCACATTTAAATCACAAGATATCAATACAACACATTGATATAATAAAAACTCTTTAAAAACCATTTTCAATACCAAAATAAAAGAAAGTTAAAACTTTGTATTTATTTTTCATTTAAAAAAAATGATGGCTTGTAGAGGAAGCCGAAACTCAAATAGTGGTCACGGCAGCGGAGAAGTCACTGTCGCCGCATATGTACGGAAAGAAAAACATTCCCTTTTTGTCGTTTAGTAAAACGCTTCGTATAAAAAGATTCCTTTTGACTAAACGTAAAAGTCAAAGGGGTTTATACACCGTATAAAAAAAAGTTGTGTATAAAACCAAATATGCCTCAATGAAAGGAGATTGAGACGAAATCCACAAAAAGATCATTTTTAAAATAAAATAGATCTATTATGTGTATTCACTATAGGTACACATTAAGAAAGTAAAAATACAAAATAGGACATAATAATATCATGACATAATTTGAAAGTAGGAGATTAACCCAAAGAATAGAAGTTGGGTTAAGAAATTCCCTTACCTCGTGTCTGACTTGACTCAACCGTTCTTTAACCTCCTGAATAATAAACTAGTGTTAATATATACCTTATTAAGAACCATTTTCAATTTCATTATCCTTTTTATATCACTTATTACAATGATATGAACATTATGTAATTATTTAAGTTAATAACGGTCGTTTTGTCGATCTTTGGTACTTGAGTCAACAATAAACTTCTTATAATTACAAGTTGTTCATGTGGTAGAATATCCATTATCTCCAGAATTATATTCATGATTTAGATGTCATATATATCATATATATCCAGTATATACATTCATTTATAATATTACGTAACATTTAGAGGTAAGAAATGAAATGCACCGTTCATGGAGACGGTAAGCCGTACGTACGCATGAACGCTACTTTCATTTCTATTTCATATTTAATGGAATGAAATCATAATTATATATAGGTATAATATAGTTCCAGTATAATATCATATATAATATCATTTAATCCATCCTTTATACATCCCACATATGGCATTAACGATTCACATCACTTTGAGGGGGCGGTAGTCCGCACTTCCTAAAATGAAATTATCGCATTTACCCATAATGGAAATCATAAATTATTCCATAAATGAGAAATACAGAAGCATAAGGAAAAAATAAACATAATATATATATCATATATGAAAATAGTGTCATCAAAATGGCCACCATTATAGGTGTTAAAAGAATTTGAACAATCATCGTTTCGTGAGGCAGTATTTCGCCACCCACAGAAACAGTATCTTCTTTAACCATTAGACGAATGTGTGTGTAGGTGTAAACCAAATACTTATCATAACAACATCCTAGTATATTTTAGATACTGGTGTTGTTACAAAAGAAAGGAATGAAAAGAGTTTAAGGGGTTGGAGAAACAAAATGAAACAAAACAACATTAGAGAAGACATTACCTTAAAAATAGGGTAGATCTTTTTGATTTGAGCCAAAGGCTTCCTTGGGAAGAATTCTGCCCAAAGTGAGGATTCTAGGAGTAAGGGAGGGATGTTGGGAGAGTTTTTGGGCATAGTTTGGCCGAGCCAAATGGCTTGAAGGTCTGAATAAGGTGGGAGAGGTGGGGGCCTTTTATAAGTGGAGAGGAGGGGCTCTTTTGGAAAGATTGAAATGTTACATTATTACACAATTCTTTTCGGATTCTTAAGGTCCCACACTTATATAATTCGTGGCTAAGGTGATAAGGGTTCGAAATATCCTCATCCAATAGGCTTTGGACAAGTGTATGCCTTGTATTTTTCATTATCTTCTCATTTTATTTAAATCGTTAAATAATGAGGTCATCGCTGCAACATAATGATGTCATAAATAATTTAATTTATTTAATGTATAAAAATTATAAAAAAAATACTATGATGTAGGAAATCTTTTCAGATTTCTGATGAATATTTATAGTCAAAATTGGGACTTGTGTAACCCCACTTAAAAACTATTTTGGTAAAATAACTCATGTTTGTGTCAATTTAATTTTAACATTAAATAAATTTATATTAATGTCATTTTCCAACTAAAGTGGCTCCATGGGGTCCCCAAGTTGACCCATGGGTTTTCTTGGTCGGCCATGACTCATCCAATAGGAGTAGGACAAGTGTCATGCTCATCTCATATTATTAAAACATTATTTGTACCTTAAACTACACTAATTACCTCTAATCGCGATTAAGAACTTAAAAGTTACTATTCACCAAACATTTATTTTAATCTCATTGAACCACATTTCACTTCTTAATGACAACCATGTATGTCAGATTTTTGAAAATCAAATCACAGAAGTGGTAATATTTCATTTAAACGAAAAATCGGTTATTTAACTACCACTTAGTGGTTTCACTATTCATCAAAAATTGAAGTTTTTCAGAACAAAGCCAAAATTTCACCCTAAGCTATAATTGATATTCCGAATTCAAAAATGATATCTATTTTACAAAATTCCAAACATATAAGTTGCATTAATTAATTTTATAATTAATTCCCGCTGTCACAACAAATAGCGTGTTTTTAAGAAACAATTTATATCAAAAGATTGGCAATTGTTTATGTCCAATTTTAATGTTAAATTAATTCTAATGACCACTATTGGATAAAATGGTAAAAATATATTCTAATTATACTTTAAAACCAATAAGTAGTATAATTTATCACTATAAATTATTTTGATTAAAAAAGTTTTTTTTAAGTATTTTTCACTATTCATAAAAAAATGGAAGTTCTCAGAAAATTACAAAAAATTCAACTTTAGATAATTTCGATATTACGAATACAAAAATGAAGTCCATTTTGAAATATAAAATTTATATAATTTTAAAAAGTGGTTATTACTATTCATAACGGCTACTTTGATTAGTCGCGATGTTTTAGAACTCAAAGTTGCGTACAATGCAAGCTATTGCATTATTGAATGAGAAGCATATCGTGGAAGCTCGGGGTGCTACATCAAGAATGTATGGATTTATGCTCAATGTATTTGTCTGATCTTACTACAAGAATAAACAGACCAATGAGAAATGAAGAAGAATAGTATGGCCAAATTGAACCCAGTTTTCCATCACTTCCTCAGACAGGAGGAATTCCGGGATCATATACATTGACGACATTAATCCTTGAAGAGCGAGAGATGGCACATCGCACAGTGTTGTTCAATTTTGATTTGTTCAATGAGTATATCAAGTAAGTAAATTGTACATGTATCTCTTATCTTATCTCTTGTAATTTTAAATATTTGTTAAACTATTATTATTTTTATCTACAGGTAACATAAAGAATTGATATATAGAAAGCATCGTTCTTTATCTTTGAGAAGGAAAGAGACTTTGCATATCAAAGGGTTTTCTTCTTGGTTGTAATTTAAGGTAAAAATATTTCTGTAATAACTAAATAAAAATAATATTTAATTAAGTTTACTATTTTTTTATATTTTAGGTATCGAGTTTTCCTACAGACTCAATTTTTGATGAAATAAGAGCTTTGGCTTTTGGTCCTAATACCATGGTTCGTGCTTGTAAATCACTTGTGATCAATGGATACAAATTTATTATCACTGAACAAGCAAGAAAGATGAGAACACAGCATAATTGTGTTATTCTAACTGCCACAACATACTGTTATGCTAGTTCATTGGATACTAGACCTCGTTCTGAAAATGTTGCTTATTATGGAGTCGTGGAGAAAATAATAATTTTGGATTATTACTCGCATGGTCGAGTCACGATGATGAAATATAAATGTTTTGATTCAATGACGAGGCAAGGTACCTTTATTGATGATTGTGGATTCTGAGTTATTGACATGACTCACACTCTTTCCACCGATGAACCATATGTATTGGCATCAATGGTGAAACAAGTTTTTTATGTCAAAGATCATCGTCATCCTAAATTTGGTATAATTATTGAAGTAAATCCCATACATGTTTTTGATGATGGTGATGATGAAGTTGACACTATCCCTACTACAATTGGAAGAAATCCGTTTATTACTTATGATGATGCAAATAGATCAATTGTCAGAGTAGATTGTGAACCCGAAGTTATGTGGGAAATATATAGAATCATACAGTCGTGTTCTCACCTACATGTTTCACCCGCATCATTCAGAGTGTGTATCCTAGTGCGTACCTTCAAACCACCATAAATCTTCTTTTACTTTATGATTTTTTTATCAGAATGGTTTTTCTATATTTTGTTTTTTGGGTTACACATTAGTTATCTATTTATAATTACTTCCATATTTGTTTTCATTGTAGGAAATGACACCCATTGAAGAGAGGTGATGGAAAAAGATGATAGATAATAATTGTCGCATGATACAGATGGGTGTTCCTCCACTCATCCCTGTTGTGAGTATTTTATTTCAAATATAAATATTTCAATAACTTATAATATCATGTGTTTACTTTTGTGTTAAACTTTTTTTCAAGATCGACCCCCTAGACGAGAGATATCTGACGAGGAGCCTGATGTTTCTCCCAGTAGAGAGGCTGGTGGTAGGAGGGGGGTGGTTTCAGAGATAGACGATCATCTAGTGGTCCCCGTACTGAGGCCGGTGGTATGAGGGCTCATGGGGAGAGATTTAGATGATCCACTGCCACAGATGTATCTTCTTCACCCCATTTTGATCCCGACATATCTTCAGGGACATACGGGATCTTTAGACATCCGATGTTTACACTACCAGTTGGCCAAACGTCTATGCCATCATCTTTTTCTTCTGTTTCATTATCTCCGAGCTATTATATTCCACCTTCTTCGACTCCGGCTGTGACATAGTATGTGGCTGAGGAGCATACACTGAGGGACACTCCACCTGTATAGGATATTCCTTCAGATTCTGCACATCCAGTGACGCCCATTGATCTGACTACCACAGGTATATTTATATAACTCTATCAAATTTTTATACCAAAATTTATTTTTATTATAACTTGTACTGATATTATTTTTCTTTAATAACATATTCATCTACAGATAGGAGGCGGGGGAGGGGGCGTACTCGCTTGCGTGCAGTATGGAACCACCAGACATAGTTGATGGTTGAATACAATGTTGATTGAAAAATGATTGAGAAATCTGGGCAGGAATGTCGGGGTTTTTTGGTGACACTAGCCAAATACTCTGATATCATTCTGGTCATCCCTCTCTCTTGGATATATCTACCACATGAAGTCAAAGATAACACGTGGGAAAAAATATGGGTAAAAAATCTATTGGATTTAATGCAGTATTTTTTTGTATTTATATAAACTAATATATTGGGTTTCAGCTTCGGTTTAACTTCCCTGATGGAGAAGGTGCACGACCAGCGTGTTTAAAAGAGTTAGGAGAGCTTTGGAGATATTATAAGTATGACCTTTATGTTGGATGGTGTGATATATTGGTCACAGAGTTAGTGACATTACCTATCATGGATGACTGCCCGATAGAGCAATATCGCCAAATTATTACCCATTGGGCAACTGCCAAATTTAAGGTATTAATCTCATTTGAGGTATTTAAATGAGAGTTTTCATATTTTGAATTAATAAAATCTTATTTATTATTAAACATTATTTAGGAATCTTCTGAAAAAACAAAAAAACATTGATTCAAAGAAATACCTCCACACTTTGGGGCGCACAACTATGTCAGATCATGAGAGGCAGCTGGTATGATATAGTTGTTTATAATTTTTCTTTAGGACTTTCCCTTTTTATTGTTTCCTACTTAAATTATGTGATTTATTGAATATTGAATATATGATTATACTTTCACTTTATATTGTTTCAATGTCATTATAGAAGAACAAATTGAATATTGAAGGACGTATTCCTCGAGCAAAATTGTTTTGCTCAAGTAGAAGAAAAAAAGATGGAACTACGGTAAATGAACCGACCCAAGATAAGATTGTAAGTTTTAAATTGTTTATTTTAAAGTTTAATATCTATTTTGAAATTTAATAATCTATTAATATTTTTAACATGTTGCTTTAGAGGCTCTTGATGCCCAAGAACCTGACAATGTTGCGTCACATGATCATTTATATCAGGTTTTGGGAGAGGAGTACTCTGGTCAAGTACGCTGCCGACCTGGTAAGAATATAGTCCCAACGAGGTATTGGTCCTCTCCAGGTATCCATTCTAGTGCCACAGAGTTGGAACAGGTCAAGGATCATGCAAGACGGTCCGATAAAAGGGTCAAAGAGTTGGAATTACAAGTTCAAACGAGGGACAAAGAATTTATGAAACTGATGAAAACTTTATCTTCATCACTTCCACTAGAGGCCAGCACGGCTTGTCAGACATTTATGTCGTCGATGGGTGCATTATCCAATGCACCAGGCGGCAGCTCTAGTGGCGGTCGAGATGATGATGTTCCTGGTGATGATGAGGATGGTGAAGAGGATGAGGGTGAGGATGAGGATGAGGACGAGGGAAAGGATGGGGCCGAGGGTGAGGATGGGTCCAAGGGAGAGGATGTGGCCGAGGACGAGGATGAGGCTGATGATGAGCATGGGGACGATGATGAGGACGATGAAGAGGACAGAGATGGCGGGGAGGATGAGGCCGATGATGACAATGGTGATGGTGATGGTGATCAGGGGTAGATTGATCCATTACATTTTTGAATTCTGTATAACTCTTTATTTTTGAACCTGGTTTTCCACTCTGGGGTTTTCCTCTGCTTCATAGGGACGTTGTTATCAGATCTCTTTTTTGCACTTGATTCTTATTGTATGATTAGTCTACTACCTAGACCTTTAGTATTCCTTGGTATTGTGATACCCATTTTTCTATTTTGTATTACTTATCTTTCTTATTTATCCACGTATTTCATGTTTGTGTCATTTTCCCATAGAAGTGCATTTTATGTCATTTATTCCTGATAGTTTTATGCCTGATAGTAACATGCGTGGAATAATCACATGAAAATAAATGTTCTTTTGCAATTAGTAATTGTACATTATTGTTTTGATCATACCAAGGTCATGATTGTAGCTTTATTTTTCATCCTCTGTCCAGGTCTCACATGTTCTCCCAATGCACCTTGTCCTTAATGCCTTCACGCTTCACTATTTCAGGGAGCTGTGTTGGTAATAAAAATTTCCGACAAGGATCCTTATGTACTTGGTTTGGATACTTTATCACAAGAAATATTGTCTTTTCTTGGTTTTAGCTGCAAAAACCATTTAATTGTACTTAATTATTAATGCTTTATGAAAACATTACTTGGGACCAACACTGTTGATTGTATATATAATGTTTCAAATCCACAGTAATCTTTTATTTAGTGCAGGTATATTAAAACCCTGCAACTATTAAACATCATATTTGTGCTTCAATGATTTCAAGTGTCACCAATACATTTTTCCCATTCATTATTAAGAGTTATATATGAGATAATGTTATTTACATGTACTCTGCTCATTTAAAAGTAGACCCTATTTAAGAATAACTCAACCATATTTTCAAATATAATTTCTTTTCTATACACATTTTGTTATGTTACCTTTCATCCAAACTATCTCTTCCACTTTCTTATACAATTATTTCCCAATTTCTCATACATAGTGTTTTTAATGACTTCTTATGAATAACTGTTTCCCTAATGATTATGAAAAACAGTTTCCATATTCCTTATAGTCACCATTGTAGGTTAATATGAATAGATTTATATTTGGAATTAGAATGAACTAAATGATTCTCTGTATGATATCTGGTTTGATAAGTTAATATGGTCATCCTAATGTTAAAAAACAATCACTCAAAATATGATTGATTATGTTCTAATTTTTTGTGTTTTTTAAGTGAATCATGCTGTTTTTGAATTTCCATTCTGTTCAGGGGATGATTTCTTCTTTAGTAATGGTGGATCTTCTGGGAATTTTGGGGATGTACACTAAATTATGGAATGCTTATTGAAGTGTTTCAAAATTTATCATACTTACTGTTTTAACAGATTTCTTATACATATTTATGAATTTCTTATTAAAGTGTTTCCCTATTAGTCATACATAGTATGTATTGTTATTTTTAAATATTACTATATCTGCATGTAAACTTATTTCATGAATGGGAAGGTGCTGGGGGAAGAGGTTGGGCGGGGGGGAGGGTAGGGGAGGGGGCTGCTAGGAGAAAAGCGTGGGCAGGAGGGGAGGGTAGGGGGCTACTAGAGGAAAAGGGTGGGAAGGGGGGGAGGGGAGGGGAGGTGTAGGGGATAGGTGGGTTGGAGGGGAGGGTAGGGAATGGGAGGGGAGGGGAGGGTTGGAGAGAGGCTGAGTGATGGCAGTAGGGGGGATGATAGGGGAAAAGGTTGGGCAGGGGGAGGGGGATGCTGGGGGAAAAGGGTGGGCAGGGGTGGAGGGGAGGGGAGGGGAAGGGGCTGGGCAGGTTGGAGGGGAGGGCAGGGAAGTGGGGGAGGGGAGGGGAGGGGGCTGCTAGGGGAAAAGGGTGGGCAGGGGGGAGGGTAGGGGAGGGGCAGGGGTCTGTTGGAGGAAAATGGTGGGAAGAGGGGAGGGGAGGGGAGGGGCTGGGGCTGGGCAGGTTAGAGGGGAGGGCAAGGAAGGGGAGGAGAGGGGAGGGTATGGGAGGGGGCTGCTGGGGGAAAAGGTTGGGCAGGGGGAGGGGGCTGCTGGGGGAAAATGGTGGGAAGGGGGGAGGGGAGGGGAGGGGCTGGGGATGGGCAGGTTGGAGGGGAGGCCATGGAAGGGGAGGGGAGGGTAGGGGAGGGTTAGGGAGAGGAGGATGATGGCAGGAGGGAGGGGGTGTTGGGGGAAGAGGTTGGGCAGGGGGGAGGGGAGGGGAGGGGGCTGCTGGGGGAAAAGGGTGGGCAGGGGGGAGGGGAGGGGAGGGGCAGGGGCTGTTGGAGGAAAAGGGTGGGCAAGGGGGAGGGTAGGGGAGGGGAAGAGGCTGGCCAGGTTGGAGGGGAGGGTAGGGAAGGGGAGGGGAGGGAGTGTAGGGGAGGGGCTGGGTGATGGCAGGAGTGAGGGGGCTGCTGGGGGAAAAGGTTGGGCAGGGGGGAGGGGAGGAGAGGGGAAGGGGATGGGCAGGTTGGTATGATTTCAAATGTATTACATCATGTTTTTAATAACATTTTCCACTATTGTTGTCAATGTTTTTTATGTTTTCCACTTTTTTTGGCCAGATTCTCTCCCTATCATTTAATTCACATGATGTACTACTGTTTTTTTTATGTTCTCTAGGTCGATTACTTCTCATGATGCAATACTGTTTTTTTTCATTGACAAATGTTGTTGATCCTATTGGTGGAATAAATGGGCAATGTAAAATCAACCAGCCTTCAATCTTACCAGCCATCACAGGTATTGGATTACCTATATTTTCACATGTTGATAATATCAAGTCGAAAAATTAGATACATTTTGATTTCTCATATGTTTCCATCATTCATTGCACAATTTGTGTTGAATGAAAAATGAATTTTTTTTTTGGAGAAGATATGTTATACTTGATGGAAGAGCTGGGCAGGGCGGGACGGTAGGGGGAGATCTGGGCAGGGGGGAGGGGGCTGCTGTGGGAAGGGGCTGGGTAGGGTGGCGGAAGAGGTTGGCCAGGGGGAGTGCTGGGGGAAGGGGATGCGCAGGGGGGGCTGAGGTGGGAGGGGGAGGTGCTGCATGTTTCATTGATTTTGTTTCCTTTTATTATTTTAAATGTATTTTACTTCAAGATTACTATTTCAATTTGTTGAGAATAAATTTTCAATCCTGTTCCAATATAATTTATGCTTTCTACTGTTGTGTTAAGTATAAGAACAATATCTTCATGGGTTTCTTGTGGCAGGGGGAGAATTGGTGGTGGCCATAAAATTGTTGCTGTAAATTTCATTCATTGGGAGGTAGGATAGGTATGTCAATCTGGGGATATTTCATAGATAGAATGCGCCCATTACAATGTAGAAGTTAAACATGGACAGTTTTTGCTTAGCTGTGCAGATGCGTGGTGGAAAATTATTCAGGGAAATCAACAGTTTGGTTATTATGAGGTTCAATGTGTCTTTTGTGATGGGTCTTCTCTAAAAGAAAAGGATAGGTCTCTTCTGCTAGGATTTATGATATGAAGTTAGCACAAAATGGTTATTGCTAAAGTGGAATCTCATTTGGGCCTACTTGTGAGTTTTAAACACAGTATAAAAAATTCCCCTTGGTTGGAAACTAATATTGTAATAAGGTGCATAATATTTATCATTCATGATGTCATCTTCAAACAGACCATTAGGGAGGGTGTCTTTGTTGCGGATGAATTTGGTTCTCAAGGTACTATCGCCAATAATTGTATCATTTATCATGAATAATGGTCCTTTACATTTATGAATAACTCCAACGTATTATTAGATATATTTCCATTTCTATACATATTTTCTATCCTTCTAATGGAATTAGGCTCACTTATTACAAATGTCTTATAAAACTCAACACTTACTATAAGAAGATAAAAAAAATAATGGTTTATAATATTTTGATGCAGACCATGTAGTCAGAGTTCTCAAAGTTAGTGCTTATAAAGTGCTACCAAGAATGAAGGAAATCATGTCCCTCCCTAAATGGTACCGGCTTGGATATTTCATTTGATTCTTTTTGCATGATCACTATGTCTTTGAGGGTTCTGGTGCAGTAAGAGAGGGATTCAAAAGTTCTCAGGTTGTTTGTATTTCTGTAAACTAGATAAAAAAACTGATTTTGGGTTCTATAACATCTTATTACAATTCATATTTCACATTATGTAACTATCATTCCTCAAATTCCTAAAATTAGTTCCCACACAGTCAGTCTTTCTATAACTTTTATTCCTTATAGACTGTTACTCATTATGTAACTTTTTTTCCTCAATATCATTAACTTTTTTTCCTTCATTATGTATTTGTAATTTTTTTCAAAAAGACATCATTTTTAGTGAATACAACAACTGAAAATACGGAAAACTAACCAAAGGAATTTGAATTCTATTGAAACTTTAGGAAAAATATACATGGGTCATATATGATGTGTACGAGTCAACCCGGCCACAATCCAAGGCACGGTGTGGCCGGTATCACTCTAAGTGTCTCACTTTTATTTGAAATGGACTGGATTTTAAGTGAAAACAACAACCGGCATACGGAAAACTGACCAAACGCATTCAGATTCTGTTGATACTTTAGGAAAAGTTTCCATGGGTCATTTGTGATGTGTATGAGTCAACCCTGCCTCAATCTGAGGGCTGGTGTGGCCGGTACCACTCAAAGTGTCTTTCTTTTGTTTAAAATGGATGCGCTTTTAAGTAAAATAAACGACATACAGAAAACTGACCAAACACATTCGGATTATGTTGATACTTTAGGAAAACTATCCATGGGACATTTGTGACAGGTAAGAGTCAACCCCGCCTCAATATGAGGTGGGGTGTGGCTGGCACCACTCAAAGTGTCTCACTTTTCTTTGAAATGGACAACAGTTTAAGTAAAAACAACAACTAACATACGGAAAATAGACCAAACGCATTCGAATTCTATTGATACTTTAGGAAAAGTATACATGGGTCATTTGTGACATGTACAAGTCAAATCCGCCTCAATCTAAGGCACGGTGTGGCCAGTACCACTCAAACTATCTCACTTTTATTTGAAATGGATAGGATTTTAAGTGAAAACAACTACTGGCATACAGAAAACTGACCAAACGCATTTGGATTCTGTTGAAACTTTAGTAAAACAATCCATGGGTCATATGTGATAGGTACGAGTCAACCCCGCCTCAATCCGAGGAGCGGTGTGGATGAAACCTCTCAAAGTCTCTCTTTTGTTTCAAAAGGACATCATTTTAAGTGAATACAACTGAAATTTACACTCATCAACGATAGTCACAAACTCTTTTTCATGAGTTGGGTAGTTTCACTCATGGGGTCATAAGTGACGAGACTCCTAAGAAAATACCTTTTCACCATATATTATAAACAATACAAGTTCAATGAAAAATTCATCACAAATCATTACATACCCAAATCTAGGATCAGGAAAAAAATGGGATATGAGCCAATTTCAAACTCTTATTCAACTCTAATAGGTATTTCTCATACTATTCTGCATATTAGAATTTGATGGGGAGGTGGGGGGGGGATGTGCTGGTTGGGGGGTTGTGCAGGGGTGAGATGAATTACTATCGGATGATTGTTGTCGTATGAAGATTGAAATAGGGAATTGTAGTACATGACATGGTTGGAAGAGTTTGATGGTTTTATGTGTTTTTTGTGCTATTTTATGTGTTTTTTATACTGTTTTAAGTCTTTATGTGGTTTTTGTAATATTTGTTATGCAAGTGTATAGTGGAGGGGCTACTGGAGGGGGGATACTGTGCAGCAGTTCTGGAAAAATTCAATACCAACGGTTTTAAACCGTTGGTATAAGAGTTCTGGAATTCTGGAAAAACACTATACCAATGGTTCTAAATTTTTTGTATAGGTGTTCTGGAATTCTGGAAAAACACAATACCAACGGTTTAGAACTTTTGGTATAGGTGTTCTAGAATTATGTAAAAACACAATACCAATGGTTCTAAACCATTGGTATAGGTGTTCTGGAAAATCACATTACCAACGGTTGAAAACCGTTGGTATAATAATTCTCAAAAAATACAGTACCAACGGTTTAGAACCGTTGGTATACATTGGGAGGAAATTAAAAAAACAATATACCAACGATTTAGATCAAACCATTGGTATAAGGCTTTCCTCACGGCTTACTACCCAACGGTTTGGAAAACCGTTTGTATAGGCTATACCAATGGTTTTCCAGCCTATACCAACGGTTTTGAACCGTTGGTATAACCTTCTTTTCTAGTAGTGACCAGAGATCCCTCCAGTGTTCATGCCTTGGCGCACTAAAAATATTTCTCCAGTTAATTGACAATGCCCCATCTGGTATTCATATAAGGGGATGGGGTGTTCATGGAGCACTGCATTTCACTATGCTCTCCATTCAACAAAGCCCGCCAAAAGTGGTCTCATGTAATGTTATTGCCCATGGCCAGCCACAGACAACTGGTTTTGTGTGTAATCAGATGATTTCTCAGGAACAAGCCTCAAATAGTTCTTCTCAAAGTTAGGAATACAAAGAACAAGTTGTCGAATTACTCTTGCATCAGGAAAATTAGAATATCAAACATGATTCTCATTTAGAGCGTGCACATCATCAGGTGACAGAAGTGTCAGAAATCATCCAGTGGTCATTTGAACTAGGTTATTTGAGTGGATGTAGGGTAATGCATCCATCCAATTTCGAGACTAAAGTCCACAAAATCAGGAGATATTTTAAGAAAGTCTCAGATGTAGTAGCTCAAGATCCACCCCAGTTTTCCAGAATGAGGACTCTTTTAACCCAACCCTCGTAATCAACAAATAGGATTCGAGGAGTTGAGAAAGAACAACAGGAACAACCCTAGTCCACCGGACTGGGGACTTTTTCAAATTCTAAATCTCTTCCTCAGCGAAAATTAGTCTTCTCCCGATTAGGGAAGAATCAAAAAGAGGAATGTAGAGCTGAATTATCAGGAGATTCCCTTCAAATTACGGTTCGTCAAGAAGTTCCTAAGGGATAACTCAACAAAAGGCAATGTATCATCAAGGACATGGAAGAAGATATTATCGCAGAAATGTTGATAGAAGGTATGCAATGCGTTATGAATCAATAAATGTCATCAATGTAATTGTTACTAATCCTCCAGAACATGAGGTTCACTCAAAGGGATCAGATAAGGTAGTTCCTGCTCAATAAGTTGTGCACACAGAGGTAAATGAAGAAGGTGTGCATACACGAAATCAAAGGCTTACCTAGAATCTATGTATTCCTTCAAATAACCAAATTCCCCCTCTCTGAAAGGCATCCAACAAGGGGAAAGGGAAGAATCAGGTTACATTACACCCTTCCTCTGGAGAAGGCCAATCACTCTCACTAGAGCAAAGATTTTCACAACAAGAGGAAGAAATGAAGGAATTAAGGAGGTTTAATGTATAAATAATTCAAGGTAGTCTTCGTCCTAAGCGTGTTGGAGTCAGTCAGTCAAGGGAATTTGTTGTAGATACTGAAATGGATCAAGAATATCCTCCTTTACCAGTACTCCCTCACAGGTCTAATCCTATGGGTTATGCTCAAAAACAACCGAAAATATTACCATGAGTGACTGTACCAGTTTCCACACCCATACAAACTCCAGTTCTTGCACCTTCATAGGTCCAAGCTCAACCAGATGTTTCTCAAAAATTAATGACTACCATTGAGTCATTAAGATCTTGGTTGAAAGATATGGAAGGAAAGCGTGCACCAATTCAACTGGAGAAGAGATCTTACCCTGAATGGGTAGATGCAATTCCTCCACCATCAAATTTTGCAAGTATCACATTCCCAATTTTTAATGGTTCAGGAGATCCAGAACAAAACTTAACACATTTTGTTTCTCGTTGTGATCCTATGATGGGAACGCCTCAACAACAAGAAGTAGTTAAGCTTTGGTGTTTTTTACAATCATTACAAGGACCTGTTTTTGTCTGGTATACAAGCTTGAAATCCCGGTCAATTAATGGGTGGGAGGATCTCCTTCAAAAATTAATTCTTCAATTCATCTCAACGTTTCCAAAAACAACAGTTTTTGATCTTACAAATTGTAAGAAAAGGGAAAATGAAAGAGTTTCATATTTCATTGCTTGATGGAAGGGATTAACATATTCCTTAAGTTTAGAACTCCCTCAAGAATAATTGTTTCCAATATGTGTGGAAAATTTGCGTGATGAATTACACACACCATTGATCCCTGTGAAATACACAGGAGGGTTTCGAGACCTTACTTCAATCGCTTAGTAGATTGAAGATTATCTTATGAAGACTAAGGCTAAAACTCTTGTATTTCCACCAGTTCCAGGAAAGAGAATGGGGAAAGCAGAGACTGCTACAGTTATGCTTAAACAAGCACATGTACTTGATTCCACTTCAAAACCTTCATCATATCGAAGGGATCCACCTCTTGAGCATCAAAAACAATGACCGCCTTGCCAAGATGATCAAAGAGATCAATGGCGGAAACAGTTTGAGGAGTTAAAGAACAAAGTTTATTCTTTCTGAAATGAAACAGTTCTTGGTTACTTCATTTCTGCTCTGGAGAATAATTTTGTTCAAGTTCCAAGGCCTAAAAGGCCAAACAAGGAAGAAGATGAAGACATTCCCAACTATTTACCATTTCATCAAATGTTGGGGCATCCCATTTAGGAGTGTTTTGTCTTCACATACCTCCTGCAAAAAATGGTAGACTTGGGACAAGTCAAACGGAAAGGTTCTTTATCCCAAACATCATGTGTTATAGCTACAGATCCAGAGGAAGAAGGTGATTGGCACGAAGTCAAAAGAAAAAATGTGCAGAAATATAATGATTGGATGGTCAGGAAAACGATCAACCGAACTCATGCCATTTTGAAAACGCAATGGAAGAAACCAATTGTGTCTTCTGATATAAATGGAATAGCAAAACCCTCTTCATCAGAGGAAAAATCCTCAAAGAAGCAGCATAATTCAAAGAAAGAAGAACAGTCAGAAGAAGACGAGTTTGTGTCAAAGACTAAATTGTCTTTGACTCTGGAAGATTTTATGCCATCCACTTCGAAAGTATGGGAACCACCCCACAAAACGGCACAGCCTGAACTAGCTAATCAGGAAGAGTCTCCATCAAATGAAGAGTTTATCTTTGGTTCTGTTAATATGATTCATTTAACGGATCCTTATGCCATTCATAGTTTCAATCTTGATGAGCCTAATTTCCCTGTATCAAATAAAGGAATTAGAGGAAGAGAGAGAGTTCTAGAATACAGGGGAAGACGTGGATATCCCAAAATACACTATTTCAATCTTACCCCTTCCAGAACTGTATATGCGGCCGAAACTCATGGAAAAGCACTTCAGCGAGCTCAACAAGAACAAGAAAGTTCTTCCACGCATGGAAAATTCAGTCCTATCACAGTTATTTTGGAAGATCGGTTAGAGGTTACACCTTATTCCTCTCAGCAAGTAAATAGACCTAGTCATTTTAATCTTCCAAAGCCAGAAGTATTTCCAACTCATACCCCGGTACAAGATGCATGTACCTCCAAAGCATCAACTTCTAAGGCACCTGTGAAACCACATGTTCCTATTGGGAAATAGAGACCTTTGGATCCAAAGTATGATGTCTTGAAACATTTGGCCTAAGTACCGGCCAAGTTATCAATTATGGATGCATTGAATCTATCAAAGGATCTTCGGGAGGCACTCATTAAGGCTTTGTCAAGTCCTCAGGAATTCGAAACTGAAATTGTTGTGGCTGAAGTCTACCATGTAGAGAATGGTCCTGCAGAATGCCATGTAGTGATATCTTTTACAGATGAGGATGAAGATGATGTTGTGCATGGACATATCAGACCTTTGTATTTATCTGGAAAGGTCATTGATGTAGATATCTGACAAGATTTCATTGATAATGGATCAGGAGTCAACCTCATCCCTATTCGTACACTTCGTCGATTGGGCCTCACCGAATCTGATTTATCTCCTTATACTTTGATGTTGCAAGGATATGATAAAAATGAACAAGAACCTCTGGGTGAGATTACACTCAGAACTTAGTTTGTAGACCTTTTATCCAATTCATATTTCATGGTTTTTTTCATGACACAGCCTTCATCATTTTTCTTGGAAGACCTTGGCTACATCAACATGCGGTCGTACCTTCATCATACCATCATTGTCTTAAATATTGTTTCAATGGTCAAATTGGGACATTATATGGTGATAAATCCCCATTTAAAACATGTGAATCTCAATACATTGATGTAGAATTATATCACATGGAAGGGAAGGAGAAATCCACGAAGAAGGAGGTTACGAAAATTAATGCTCCATATGGTTTGGAAAAGATTCCAGTAAGCCCATTCATACATGTGAGTACAGATTATGTGTTGCCTATTAGTCAAATTGATAGGATAGACCTAAATCCCAATACTCTTATGGAAACTTCAATAAAGTCAATTACAGAAACCAAGCTAGGCAGCATGAGAAAAATTATTGATTCACCAAGCAATGATGAAAGCTCAAATAGAGATGTCTTCATTTCATCCGCTGAAATATAGCAATTCTATACTTCATCAGCCAGGCTAGAAGAAGTTATAGCAATGTCAGAGATGAATAATGATGTTGATTATCAATCCATCATCTCCTCTTTATTACCAAAGGAAGACCCTCCATCATTAATAGGGTCAGAAATGGTAACCTCTTCTTCAGAATGTTCAAGTTTTAACTTCTCCCCTGATCATGGAAATTCTGCTTCATCATCTACTATGCAAGTAGATACAAAAGAAATAACACATACTGAATAAGAAGAGGAAGATCTCAGGGATTCTCCTCCAGCATTTGAAGAGGGTATCTCTACCACTGTGGATGAACTCAGAGAAATAAATCTAGGTACAAAAGAAGATATACGCCCCCACTTTAATTAGTACGACCATGACTCTTGAAGAGAAATAAATGTATACTTATTTTCTAAAACAAAATCAAGATTTTTTTTCTTAGAATTATACATAAATTCCAGGTCTTGATCCCGATGTTTCCACTCATCATTTGGGTTTTACAGAAGAACATCGAGGATTCAAGCAAGCAGCAAGAAGAACACACCCAACTTATGCTTCCAAAATTGAAGTTAATGTGGATAAGCTTATCAAGGATAAATTTTTCAGAGAAGTACAATATCCCAAATGGCTAGCTAATATTGTCCCAATGAAAAAGAAGAAAGGAAAAATTAGAGTTTGCATTGATTTCAGAGATCTTAATCGGTATTTTCCCAAGGATGATTTTCCAGTTCCGATCATAGAACTCTTAATTAATTCAACAGATGGCTATGAAGAAATTTCCTTCATGGATGGATATTCTGGGTATAACCAAATATGAATGGCTCCGGAAGATGAAGAATCTACAGCCTTCAGAGCCCCTCAGTGTGTGTTTTGCTATCGGGTAATACCCTTTGGCCTGAAGAATGAAGGTGCAATGTATCAACGCGCCATGAACTGTATCTTCAAACCCTTTTTATAGAAATTTTTTGAATTTTATGTGGATGATTTAGTGGTTAAATCCAGACAACGTTCTAATCACTTGGCTGATTTGGAAATAATATTCCACAAACTTTGACAACACAATTTGAAGATGAACCACTTGAAATGTGCTTTCAGGGTAACCTCAGGAAAATTTCTTGACTTTGTTGTACACCATAGTGGTATCAAAGTCGATCCTGAGAAGACAAAATCAATCCTTGGTATGTCACCTCCACGAAATTTGAAATAATTAAGAGGACTTCAAGGAAACTTGGCCCATATTTGGAATTTCATTGCCAATTTGGCAGGAAAGTGTTTACCCTTCACCAAATAAATGAATAAGGGAGTCACCTACCAATAGACTGAATATTTCCAAGAATAATTTGATATCATAAAGAAATATCTCTTGATTCCACCAGTATTAATGTCAAATGTTGAAGGTAGACCACTTATCCTCTATGTGATAAGTTTAGAGTGATCATTGGGTGCCTTCCATGCCCAAAAGAATGATGCTGGGAATGAAAACAACCTTTACCATCTCAGTCAGACTATGCTTGAAGCAGAAACCCAATATTCAAGTATCGAAAAGTGCTACCTAGAATTAATATTTGTAGTTCTGAAATTGAGACACTACCTACAACATAATGAGGTCCACTTGTTATCTCGCAATAACCCGCTCAAATTCATCCTTAGTCGTCCAATGCTTATAAGACATCTATCAAGGTGTGAAGTTATTTTGCAGAAATTTGATATCTAGTATGTGTCTCAAAAGGAAATAAAGGGCCAAGCTCTGGCTTATTTCCTTGCTGAACACCCTTTAGTAGA
This sequence comes from Viscum album, assembly GCA_963277665.1. Lineage (NCBI taxonomy): Eukaryota > Viridiplantae > Streptophyta > Magnoliopsida > Santalales > Viscaceae > Viscum > Viscum album. The sequence goes on from OY728153.1 coordinate 1,695,796,053, forward strand.
AGATACATCTTTAGATACTGAACTTCCTAATGAGGAAGTCTTCTCTATTCAAGATAATCTTCAAACATGGAAAATGTACTTTGATGGTGCTTCCAGAAGTCCAAAAGGTAAGAAAATGGAAGATCCTAAATTCAACAAGGTTCGGTTAGGAATTGTGATTATTTCCCCAAAAAGGTAGTGCTACCATATTCCTTCTTATTTTTGGGAGGTGGTACAAATAATGAAGCAGAATATCAAGCTCTCATCGCAGGCTTGGAATTGGCGCTTCAGGCACAGGTGAATCACTTAAAGGTAAAAGGTGATTTAGATTTGGTAATCAAACAAGTCAATGAGGATTATTCCATCATAAAATAAGAGTTAATCCCTTTGCATTATTACATCAGAGAATTAATGGTGGAATTTCCCTGGGTACCGACATTTTCTTATGTTCTGCGGTCACAAAATGCTCAAGTTGATGCACTGGCTAATGTAGCTACGGCCCTGGAAGATCCAAATCAGGATGAAACAATCATCAGTATTGCCAACCATCGTACAGTTTCACCTTATGTTCAAATCAGAACATAGGAAATCAATGAAATTAGTCCCATTTCTAAACCATATGGTCATACTATAGGATGGATGATACCTATTTGGGAATACCTTCAAAATGGAATACTCCCACCTGGTAGAACCGGGAAAGAACAAGTCTGGCAACGTGTGGTCAATTTTACTCTTTATGATAGCCCAGGTCACCTAGAAAAAATTCTCTACAAAAGAGGTTTTGATGGAATTCTCTTCAGATTCATTGATGGTGAAGAGACAATGGTTGTCATGAAAGAAGTACATGCAGGATTCTGTGGTGCCCACTAGTCTAGACATAGACTTTTTGATCAAATTTGAAGGCTTGGATACTTTTGGCCTTCAATGATACAATATTGTGTTGATTTCACTAACAAGTGTCATTCTTTCCAAGTATTTTCCAACTTCATCCATCAACCCCCAATGTTTCTTTATACAGCTAAATACTCATGGCCATTTTCCAAATGGGGAATGGATGTAGTGGGAACTTACCCTTCAACTACATCCAAGCAGTTTAATTATATTCTTTCTACTACCAAATTATTTTACAAATGGGAAAAGGAAATACCTCTCAAATAATTCATTTCTAAAAGCATTGTTAGCTTCATCAAGTCTAACATCATTACTAGATTTGGTGTCCCTCATACCATATTGACAGACAATGGCACCAACTTCTGTTCATCTGAGGTAAGGAAGTTGTATCAAGAATACAACATCAAATCCAACCATTAATCTCGGTATCATGTAGCAGCCAATGGCCAAATAGAGTCCTTCAACAAGACTCTTTCAAATACACTGCAAAAGATGGTGGATAAAGATAAGAAACCATGGCCTGATAAACTTTTTCATGCTTAAGGGGCTTATTGAACCACCACCTGTACTACTACGCGGTCAACTCCATATTCATTGGTATATGGAACAGAAGCAGCCTTTCCCATTTATGTTCAATTACCTTTGCTCAGGGTATCCATTTGTGATCAATCATCTACAGATGAACAATCTAAAAAGTGATTGGATGAATTGGAATGATTAGATGAAAAAATATTGTGCACCTTGCACCACTTGGAAGTCTATCAAAATCAAATAGCACGGGATTTCAACAAAAAATTTCATCTTCATTCATTCATTCAAGGAGAATTGGTATTGTTCCTCAGAACTCCAATGATACTAGGAAAGAAGCCTCCAAAGCTTGAGCCAAAGTCAGAAGGGCCTTACTCAATACATAAGGTCTACTCCAATGGAGCTTATTCTTTAATCTCACTGAATGGAGAACTCATTACAACTCCAACCAATTCCAAATTCTTGAAAAAATATTTTGTGTAACACAAATACTCACTTCTGACAAGACGTTAAACTGCATCACCAACGTCCTAACTGCATGATGCTAAACTGTGCAGTGCTGGTCCATGTATATGACCTTAAACTATTTTAGTCCTCACTGCAAGACTTTAAACTACATAGTCCCTAGAATATGTCCTACATGACGTAAAAATGTATTGTCCAACATGACGTTAAACTATGAAACAATCCCTTTTATGTCCTACATGACATTAAACTGTGAATTGTTAGGGTTGTTGTTACCTCTTGTTTCTCACACCGAGTATGACTCACATGATCTTAGATTAATCTTCAACCATAACACCCTCTCTGGGACGCTAACCATGTGTAATTCCCAACACCATTTTTAGGTTGTTTTCCTCAAATACAACTCAATCACCAATTAATTCTTAATTGAACTATGCAGACTTTGATCATTGCCTTCTAGGCTGGATACGTAGGAAACATCCCGATGTTTAAGCCCAAAACCAATCTATTCATGTTGGTTCACCTCCGTCTCACATGATGTTAAACTGTGTACGTCCCTTTTGTCCCTGCTACATGACACTAAACTGTGCAACACCATCGTCCTTGCTATACAACGTTAGACTATATAGTCTCCCATTGTTCTTCACCTGAGAGGGAATCATCATTGACATTGATCTTCAATTATGTCATATTTCAAAGAAAACGTGCATACATGGTAATGCCAGAACCTTTAATCTTTGGCCAAACCATCATCGCACTAAATTCCCCTTTCACCCTTCACTTGTACAAACCAAATCTGTACAGAGGGTATTTCATGAACAATGTATGGCTTGATTCTCATCCTTATGGGATACATAGGAATGTTCGAGCGTCCCTCGAATCCATCCCCAAGTATTTGGACCTAACCCCAAATTCCAATTTCAGTCCCTTAGATGAAAAGCCCCCCTGTGAAAACATGAATGTGGTATGAAAACCCTGCTCTTCATTCACATTAGTTTTATAAAACACACACTGTGTATTCCTTATTATGGTACGAACTCTATAACCTTAAACTAAGATCTTCTACATTCTTGTCCCACATGACGTTAAAATGTATTTCAATAACTACGTATGGATTCATTCCCATCCTTATGGGATAAGTAGTGAAGTCCAATACCTCAATTCAGGACCTAGTCATAACATGATTATGGTTAGCATTGGGTTGTGTATCTTCTACATGCATTGGAAAATTCCCATTTTGATGTATCATACTCCTAACCTTAAATACTTTCAGATATCCATAACCCTTTTCTTGACTTCTGGTCACAAAATGTCTAATACCCGAGAATTATTTTTCCTGACTATGCAACACATGCCCTTAGGCTGACTTGCATAAGTAGTCTACATAACAGACCTGTCATCCAAAAGATTCTATTATTTTACTATGCATCCAATGCCCTTAGGTGGCCCTACATAATTCAACCCCCTAATGGGTTTTTTAAATAATGGTAACTTAATTCTTAGGAGAAAAAACTATTTTGTCCTTATTTGTCTTAACAACAATATGTAGGGATCTGCAAAAATAGCCATCCTTAACATATTTTTCCCATATTCATTTTCATGATCTGAAAGTATTCAAGTCTATGGTTTATATTTCCCTTCCCTATGTTTGGGTCAGACCATCACAGGAGTGACATTAATCCAATTCTTTGACAATCTTAATTGGGAATATCCTCTCCATATTCAAGTACCTCTCTCTATATAGCAGACTTTATGACTGTAACACAAGACATTTGAAGAAACTTGTTGTTGCACGTGATGTAAACTAACTCAATATCAAGTTCATTGAAATATATATCATTGATTTAATTTAATTTAAATTGTAAATATATTGTAAATTCTTGGGGTAATATATTCGCCTGCATACTCGGTGATTCATGTGATGCATGCTATCAAATAAAATGTTCTTACTTAAAAATTTCAGGGTGTTACATTCTCTCCACCTTAATTAAATTGAGTCCACAAAATTTAAAATTGACCTTGGTAATCAAGGTATTGGTATTTTAAAATGACTATTTTTGAAAATCCCACATTTTAAAAGGGTAAATATCACATCTTATTAATAAGATGGAAAAGAAAGTACAATGATCACGTAACTTGGATCCCCAGTAGCAGAACATGTGTGGGAAATGGAAACGTGGATAACATGAAAAAATATAACAATCAAGTTCTAATGGATAGTGCTATAGAACATGGTTAGGGGAAATTTAACAATCAAAAATCCATAAAACTATGATGATCTAAGGGCCATCTGATTCATCGGGAATAAAGTTACTAGGAAAACATTTTTGGTTTCAAGATCATTTTTCCTGGAGTTGAGTAATTATTTCACTCTCTAAGAATATATGAAAATATATGTTTTTATAAGTATAATATTTTCATCTGATTACACCTTGAACTATTTCTACATCATCTCTTGGCACATGATGCATCATATGGTGATGTAATACATTATAATTTAAAATATCATCCAATGATCAACTTAAACTGTTTTATAAATGGTAATTTTTTTCAAAATATTATGATCCAAAACATAGGAAGGAAGGTCCCTGAATTTCCAAAATGATCTTATCATTTTCCTTTAATCAAAATGAAGAAGCTCTAAATTTTCACATTCCAAATATGTGATTAAATTCATCATGTATCCTCCCAAAATATGGTAATAACTCATATTACCATAAAACCTTGTTGGAAACATTCATTATTCCTTATTACTTAAGTAAGTCACATGTTATTTGATATATTAATTAAATCCAAAAGTGTTTTAAACTCCATAAATGGTATCATAGATGACTTTTTGACAAGTCATTAATCAATTCCAAGGTAATCAACACTTATTCAAATCAATCATTTCATCATTATTATCTCAACATCAGGAACTTATTAAGTGATGTATTTCCATTAATCATGTGTTTTATGAAAATATTATATTTCTAATAAATAATTATTCTTGGTACCATTCAACATATGATCTCAAATACTTAATTAAAAATTACTGCAGTACAATCTTTATATATTTCATAAATCATATGATGAAAAAACCATAAACAAAATACTTTTATAGTATACTTATTAGATCCAAATACAGAAGTAAATTAATTATTCCACTTTGGTTGTGTCAATAACATATGCTTGACCTTGATCCATTATCTTATTTGAAGCTATATTCCCTTGATATTTGGGGCATTCATTCATGTAGTGCCCTATCTCTTTGTAGTTGTAACATTGAGTAGCTATGTTTTCCTTCATTCATTTGCATTATTTTTTCAGGTAAACCTTTTCTTCACACTTATAAAAAACTTCCAATCCTTCTAATCATTTACCTGGGTGATTCTTTCCATAGATATCACATGTTGTAAAATCATTCTTTTCCTTTATCTTATTTGATTCATTACCTTTTTCATGGTGTTCAGAAGAACTATTATTATATTTGTTTCCCTTAGAACCATAGGACTTGGATAATTATTTATATGTATTGATAAAACATAAAACAATTTCATCATATAAAGAAAAATTCTGAAAAACTAGTTCCCTTATGATATTTGGATTAATTCCTTCAAATAAATGACCAATATTACATTCTGTATGGAATATAAAATCCATGTAATACCTTGATAACTTGGTAAAAGTTTCTTCATACTACACAACACCATCTTCCTCATTTTTATTTAAACTAAGGAACTTCCTCTTCATCTCAATTTGTTGGTCATAAGTAAATTATTTATCTAATAATGTCTCCTTAAAATTTCACCATTCAATGAGTTCAATTTCTTCTTCCTCTATTTTATTCTGGATCAGAGACCACTACTGGTTAGTATCACCTTAGAGACAATAGACTTCAAGTGTAACCTTTTCCTTTTCACTTCATTCCAATTCAATAAACATCTTCTCTAAAGACTTAATCCATTTCTTAGCAACAATTGGATTAGTATTCCCACTAAACTATGGGGTCTTTTACCACATAAAGTGATCCAGTATGGGAGATTCTATTCATAGAATAAGTTTCTCTATTCGAGCAAGGTTATTTTTCATAACCTAACTAAGTTTCCCTAATATATCAATAAATTTCTCAGTTCCAATACCAGATATATTTTTTTCCTCATTAGAAAAATATTTACATTTTCCATGAGTATTGATAACATTCTTCCTTCCAGGCCACATTTCTAAACAATGGAATATAATGTATTAGATCATAAAATTATGAAGTTGTATAACTCTAAATATGGTATAGCACATAACATAAATTTGTGCACCATGAATCTTAGAATCATAATCTTTGGTTACTTTTGGAAAATATTTACCTTTTAAATCCTTCATAATAGCTGGTATAAAATATGTTAACAATCCTAAGTGTATCCCTCAGGAGTGTTAAATTAGTTGTGCAATAAGGTATGTTTTTTTGTACTAGGTTTCCCTAAGTTAGGTTCAGAACACCTTTTGGAGTTGCTACTCCTAGGTACATATATTCCAGAACCAAGTCCACTTTTAATATCTTGATAGAGATGTATTGTTAGGAATACCCACAGAATCTCTATCTTATCAAATTTATAGTACATTATTCTATACTTATCCTCAATTTCTATCATAGGATTGTGCTCCCTAATATAAGTTTTTCTAAATATAGTTTCCAAGGATCCTACTAAACTTCCTTTGATACCAACTGTAACACCTTGACCCCATAAGCCTGGATCCGGTGCATTATTTTATTACATTGTCATGATTACAAGGAATCAAACCCTAAATAACTGATCAGTTTATCAGTCTTGTAAATCTTGATTAAATACATGATACCCATAATACATTGTGAAATTGGAAATAAAAACATGATACATAAAAATAAAATAAATTGCATCCTGGAGAGCTTATTCAAAGATTTATTCTTCATAACCTGGATAAAAGAAACATAATAAGGGTGAGATCAAATGATCAGTAAGAGTAATTAAAGTGGAAGAAATAATGAATAAATAGGAATAAATTCATATATAAAGGTAAATAAATGACAAAAAATTCCTTTCAAATATATAGATAAGGAAAAATCAATATGGAAAGGTAAGAAACTGAAACACATGTCATTTAATCAATGATACAAAAATGAAATGTATCCATAGATATATCAATGAAAAATATAATGGATGGATAATAACTGAAACGAAATAAGGGAAATTATTTCTTAATGGACTTCATGTCTAAGGCACATGAAAACTTAACCTTCAACTCCTTTCATAAGATGATTTAAAACTAAGGATAGAAACCCGTTTAATTTAGCCAACATATTTGTCTCATGAGAACCTATTGATGCATTGAGGGGATATATAAAATCCAAGACACACCAATCATTACCAATCCAAATAATTCCTCATATAAATTAATAAAAATAAATAATATGCCTTATCAAATATCCATATTGAATAAATAATACAGATTTGTCAATAATTCCCCAGTTAATCAAATAAATGCCAAAGTGAACAAAATATGTAAAATGATATAAGGTTTAGGGAATAATAATATTCATTGTGTGAGAATATGGATATTAAAGGTAATTTACAATAAACATTATTACAATAAAGTTATTCTTTCAAGAGAAATTTAACAATCACAAAAGGAAGTGAGATCGAAATGATAATCATTAAGAACATTCTTGAGGAGAATAATCTTTAAACATTCCAAAGTGTAGTATACCACTTTGAAAAATTTGAATAATAATATCCACAAAGTTATAGAATTAAATGAAACTTATAATATCATGACAATAAAGGGATTCATGATATAACATGAAAAAGGGAGTATATACACCAAATAAAAGTGAATTGGCACATAACAAAAAATAAGTCTCAAAGGAATGTAAATTGGGTTGAAATCCCTTACCTTAATCTTAATTTTGTTGGGTGTTCTTTATCCTCCATTATAGTGGTTTAAAATATGTTACTAACTTATACCAGAACCATACTCATGTTTCTAATATCATATATTATCTTCTTACAATATTTTATTACCTTTTTTACACTCTTTCATTATTTTAACTATTTTGGGTGTTAATTGCCTAGTTTTCTCAAGTATTTTTGATTTGTAACCTTTTTTCCTATTTTTTAGATCTGAATTTAATCATATATATAATATAAAGAATTAATTAATTATATTATATATTTAGTATCTATTTATTTATAATAGTCCATAATATTTTGAGATAAGAAATTAAGTGCACCTTTCATGGAGACGGTAGGTCGTACATACACATGAATGCTACTTTCATTTATTTTTCATATTAAAAGAATAAAAAATAAATGATAAAAATTTATAATATAATCCCATTATCATATATATGTTATATATGTTACATATATTTATTAAAACCATCCTTTATATGTTCCATTCATGGCCTGAATGAGTCATACTACTTTGTGGGGGTGGCAGTCCACACTTCCTCGAACAAAATTATCATATTTACACAAGATGGAAAGAATAAAGGTATGTTATAAATAAAAATTTAAGAAGAATAAAGAAATTATAAATATCATTTATATCATATATAAATATATTTTAAATCATAATGGACACCATTATAAATGGTAAATGAAACATGAACAATCATTGTTTCGTGAGGTAGTAGTTTGTCGTACACAAAAATAATGTGTTTGTTAATCATTATAAGGAGGTGTGTGTAAGTGTAGTTAGAAACATTTACATAAAAACATCATATTATATTTATTATACTAGTTATTTTATATAATAATGGAATAAATATATTTTCTGGGTTGAATAATGGAAATGAAACTAGAGATCTGGAGAGAAGATGTTACCTCTTAATCAGGTAACTTCTTTTAGTCTGTAACAAAATGATTCCTTAGAAGGATTTATATCCTAAGGGAGGATTCAAGGTTAAGGGTAGGGATTTTTTAAATCTATATTGGCATATATTTTCTTATCCTAATAGTTTTTATAGGTGTGAGTAATGGGGAGAGGTGGTGGCCTTTTATAAGGGAGGAAAAGGACTAACTTGGTGTTTTTTAAAAGAAGTTAGGTGTACCCACATTTGTACTTAAGAAAAGTATTCAAAAACAAAAAAAAACTCAAGAATGGAATTTTAATGGATTAAATATTTCTATAAAATTGGTTTTTTACAAGTTTCTAGGTAATTTGATCCCTTAAGTTAAAGGTTTAGTCATTTATTAAGATTAATTTTACCTTAATAATTGTAATTAATTTTAGTTACTTTCACTAATATTTTTGGTAAAAAACAAAGTTGGTATTGTTATATATTATATATTATTTTTATTAAAAATATTTAATCCATTTTTTAATTCCAATCACATAAGTTATAGAAATTAATTTAAAATTCTTCCCGCAAGCAGGATGACAATGCGAGTTTTTAACTAAAAACGTATGAATTTTTTCTATGTTTTTATAATCAATTTCAAAGTGAAACTTATTACAATGATATAATTTTTTTAATTGATAAAAATATTATCTAATTAAACTTTAAAACCAATTAAAATTTTAATTTATCCTTATAAATAAATTATATGAAAACGTAGTTTTGAACTAAAATTAAGTATTTTTAACTATTCATTAAAAATGATATGTTTTTGAAAAATATAAAAAATAATCCTAACATAATTATTATGTTTTGATTTAAAATATTAAGTTTAATTTAGCATATTAAATCAATTAAATTATCAAAATTCACATTTAAAATGGGTTCTCCATTAAAAGGTGGTAAAACTGCCTTAATAAAAATATAGTATTTTATGCTTAAAATTGGGTTTGTTTTTATCTTAAACCTATCAAATATATTGGATTAATATAAAAAATATTTTATTTAATATATAATATATATATCACATTAATATCACTCTCTGATTTTAATTAATTTAATTAATTAGGGTAAAACCGCTTTGTGAGCAAAAAAATAATAATACTTTCTTTTATATTCAATCGGTTTTCATATTCATTTTAATTAATTTTTGACAAATTAATCTATTATATATTTTTTTAAACAATATATTTTTATAATATAGTTAATTATATTCATAACCAATAATTTAATGTCTAGGTTATATTAAATAACATTTTAATAATATATCATTATTCGGTAAATACTCGGACTTGTGCGTTACACAAGACATTTGAAGAAACTAATTATTGTGTTTGAAATACACTAACTCACTATAAATTCAATTGAAATATATATAATAGATTTAATTTAATTAAAATAGTAAATATATAGGAAAGTCTTGGGTATTATATCCCCCTACTTGCTTGGTGATGTGTGTGATACACGCTATCAAATACAATGTTATTAGTTTAGAATTTTAGGGTCTTACAATTGGAATCCCTGAGAAGTATACGTGTAATCCCAACACATATAATATAATTCCCTAACTCTAGTAACCCAAAGATAATGGTTATGTTACAACATTGACACAAGATACAAGAGATCATATCCCGATGGATCCAATAGTGTAACAATCTTGGGAGACTAGATACATTTATGATTCTCCCATTAATTTCTGAAAACCTGATATTGTTCAGAGTAGATTACTCAAGAGGGGGGGGGTGAAGTGAGTATCTATAAAAATTTATTTTTGAAAAGTTTTCTTAAAATTTCCCCTAATAAAAATAAATACATCCCAGTTAATCAAGTTAATACGATTATAGAAGTTTGACTGTTCAAATAACTTCTCAGAAGATTTATTAATTCTTAGTAATCTCAATATTAGTTATTGATATTACTTTTGAAGCTATTATAATAAGTAAAAATAATTATAACTTATGTCCAATATTAACTATCAAAGTAAATCTAGGTATTTCTAAATTATATAGATAGAGAAAGACTAAATTAAACAATATAGAGGATAAAAAAGAGGTTATGTATCAAGATGAGACCTAATCCAATCCACTTGGCGATCACCTGCCACAAAGAAGTTTATATTAATAAACTTGATCCACACCCTGGATCAGGGTAAACAACAGTGCACAGGACTCTCCAGGTCACACGACCTCTTCCACAGTTCTTCATGGGTATAAACTACTAGGTTACACAAGTAAATATTCCACACTTATCCATGGGAGTAAACAAGTATAAAAATACATGAGAGGAAGGATATCTTGTATCCTTTAGTTTAGTGTAGGAGACAATGTGTGTCTTTAATACAGACACACACACACAGCTCAAAATCTATAAACAATAAAGAATAGAGAAAATATGATGTGAAAAGGTTATAAGTGATATGAGTGTTATTCTATGTAGCTCTGGAATTCTAGGATGAAATAGATTCAAGTATTAAGTTCTCTTGTGAGAAATAGAGTATCACAGGTCTGGTGATATGGTTTCTAATTAGATCTGGTTAGTGTTCTTCATGGTTTTTTGTATTGAAAAGATGTTCTTGACTCTGATATATGGTATCCCTAATTTTTGATTCATTAATGATTCATGTGTCCTTCAGATGTATCTTGTTGAATGTGTTGGTTCTTTTCTCAAGAATGATCATGCTTCTACTACTCTACCACTTTTTGTTTTAGGGACACACTTTTATTTTTATTCTTGGAGTGCATGTGTTGGAGCCAACATGATGCATGTATTCTGTACCTCATATCTCATACTATCAGGTGACATGTCTATGCAGAAATATTAATTATGTTAGTGCATTTAAAAGACTCAAATATTACTGTTAGAAATTAAATTAAAAATGAAAAAACAGATTAAAGAACGGTGTCCCGGTTTTTCTAGAAATAATGTCACTTAGAAATAATGTCTTCTTCTTTGACTTTGAGTGGTGAGACAATTATTATGGCCTATTTTTATAGAGATCAAAAATAGGTAGCACATATGTGGTGTTTGGATCACAGTGTCTGGTCCTTTTCCAAACTTTGAAAGGTGTCTTAGAATGGAACCGGTGTCACAGAGTTCAACAGATCTGAAACATGTTACAGTGTCTAGTCATGATGTCTGGGTAACAGTGTCTAGTCACAGTGTCTGTTCATAGTGTTTGGGTCATGGTGTTTGGGTCACGGTGTCTGAGTCATGGTGTCTGGGTCACATTGTCTGGGTCACGGTGTCTAGGTCATGTTGTTTGGGTCATGGTGACTGGTCAAGGTTTCTGGTCTTGGTGTTTGGTCATGGTGTCTGGGTCCTTTTCCAGAAAACCTGAACCAGTGGAAGACTCACGGTTTCTCAAACATATCCAAATATCAGTATATAGACTCAAGAAGTAATATTCACATAATTAATTAGACTTAATCATTCATAAAAAAGCTTTATTATAAAAAAATTAAATATAGTTTACAAAAAATCATTCATGATTTATAGGAATCAAGATCATGAGAAAATTTATTTAAAGCATAAATAAACAAACTATATTTACACATGACTGGAAACATATTATACAAGATTAAAAATATTTGCAGTATGTATAGGATTTTTTATTATTAAAACATGATTAAAACACGAGGATTCCAACAATATCCCCCTTTTTGGTGATCAAAAATCATATGAGCGAGGATATATGTTCTTAGTGTTCCGTTTTTCTCCCTTAGTGTATGTGTCTCTCTCCCTTTTGGTATTATCAAAAAGAGTACAAAGGAAGATAAGATAATAGATAATAAGAGTATATAATAAAATAGACAATAATAAGTCACATTACATTATATGGAGAAAGATGTGTCATTAAAAACAGTGGGAAATAAAAATACAAAAATATCCTTATCAAAAGATAGTGTTCATTGTTCTTCAGCACTGGCTATCTTCTATTTTCCATTGGTAGCAGCATCAAGAAAAGCCATAGGAGCAGAGGCAGAAGTTAGATAATGGAGTGAACCAACTGTCAAAGAAGGAAGATGGAGTCCTTAAAAACAGAAGGGGACAAGATAGGTTTGGTGGAAGACTGAGGAAATTTTTGGTCAAGGATAACAGGTCTGATCTAACTCAGAGCTTGAGAGATAGACATAGAGGTAGAGGCAAAGGCAGTGAATGAGGAAGCAGGTAAACTAGGCCACAAGGGTGCAGCTACAGGATACACAATAGTATTTCTCTATACATGAAGATAAGGCCTCAATAACTTTATAAAGTTAGTAATAATCTCACCACCATACTGTATCACTTTCTCAAAGTCTTATTTGTTCTCCATGAACATGTCCAAAAAAGGAGTTAAATCTTTTATCTTTTGAACTTGAGTTTTGAAAGCTTGTGTAACATGAGGGATTTTCATATTCTCTACAAGATACTTGAAATGGTATGTCATATCATGCTTAGAGAAAATCCTATTGAAGTAGAAATACATCTTCTTAGTAATTTCTTCATGACCATAATTTGCAATCTTGGAATTAATTCTTACAAAATCAAGAACTCTGTCACTATTCTTGACAACCACAAATAGAGACTATTTCTCAAAGCCACTTATCAATTATTGAAGTTCTTCCTTAACAACCATTCTGAGAAGATCACTATCAAAGGAGGGTTGAGATGACTTTCCAGAGGTACTAGAAGATGTAACAGTTGAAGTAAGGGACTTTAGTTGATTGAAAAATTTCATTATACATCCCTTATACTCATTAGTCAATTTTTTGATATTTATAACAAGCTCATGAATTTCTTGAACTGTGTGCCTGTTTCTTTCATCCAACTTTTCAGCTAAGGAAGTTAGGTTGGGTTGAATTATAGAGACAACTTCTTGTGGAATCTTACCACTGATATCCTCAACTGGATGAGCAATGGGATCTGGTCTTGATTTCAACACTCACTACATATCTTCAACCATAGCTCTAAGAGACTTCACTTCATCACTCAAAATTTTGTTCTCAATTATGACCTCTTGAATTTCATTAAGAATTTTTGGCTGAATCTTCCATATGATCTTTTCTAATAATAGGGAAGCATCTCTTTTACTTAGGTTTGTTATAGGAGAAAGTTGAGTGTTCCTGAGATTTTCAAATCCAGCCAATAAAGTAGCTCTAAAGGCTTTCAAATCATCCTTACTCACTAAGGTATAAGGTTATTGTGAAGGTTTAGGAACATGAGCTAGGACAGGCTCAGGTACCTTTGTAGAGATAACTTCAAGAGTATAGATTGGTTTCAATTGAAACACAGTAGACAGATCTATACCTTTAACTAAGGCTTCTTGGGAATCATTCCCATAAAATTAGCTAGGGAATTTATACCATGTATCCATAGTTCTTTGATCAAATGGATTAAGAATTTCAACACTTTCCAGATTAGGGTGATTCTCCCCCTCAACAAGTGCATCTCTCACAAGACTAAGATATTTAGTTCTTTGATATATTTCCAAAATTTCATCCCCAATAGCTTCACCCATGTATTTTTTAGCCAACTGAAAGGCTTGATCTATTCTTTCCATAGTATATCAGATAATATTAGGAAAAAACTATTCCTATAAGTGTTCCTCAAAATTAGATTATTTCTCAAGATAAATATCTTCTTCAAGATGATTTTATACAATAGACTTTTCCTTTATATTAATAACAGACTCTTCTCTAGAAGTAGTTTTTTCTTCTAAAACAAAAGTTATTTTAGGAACAAGTACATCCTTCTCAGCTATGACTTGAGGAATAGGTCCACTGGTTTCATTATCTAGGAAATTTCCCCCTACAGGTGAAACAACCTCTTCTTCTTCCTCCTCAATAGGATAGTCAAATATTTCATCTGGTTCTAGACCAGGATCAAAATGTTCTTAGGTATTGAAGAATGCTCAACTGGGTTGAAATTTTCATAAACCCTGTCATTATCCTCCACCCATGATTTTCTCCATGGATTCCAACTGATTTTCATCTTTTTGATTGTAACCTTTGAGATACAAAGTTCATGGTCCTTAATGACTTCTTCATCTGGTCCAACCAACCCTTTAGCATGAACCATAACAGAGATTAACCTTGAGTAGAACAAGGAGGTTAACTTTGAGGTTTTATTTATCAACTAACACATATAAAGTATAACATACTTACATAGGTTAATTTTCTGTCCATTCTTCATAAGATGTATCAAAAATACATCATGATACTTGAGTGTATAAAAATATCTTTTTCTTGGACTAATCAGATTCTGAACAAACTTAAACAATAATATGGTTTCACCATCTAGATTAGCAGCAATAGTTCTTCTATTTGTTTTATTTCTACTCATGCTTCCCAATGCTTCTTCTAAAATAAAGATCTCACTTAGAGGAGGAGGACCTCTTTGGTAGTCCTCAAAAATTACCTTATGAGGCATCCTTATCCAAACATCCCATAACCTTAAATAAAAGGTACATATTTTTCCATTGAACCAACTTATCACAACAAAACCATCTTCTATATAAAATGATAATTGAACAAGATGATAAAACTGAGTAATTAGCTTTGTGTAAATTAGCATTGTCTCCTTTGTGAACGAATCTATCCATACCTACTATTTTAGTACTTTCAACACTAGAGACTTACTTGACAGTATCCACTTAGGGCAGATTTCCTTGTCCGGTACCACTATTCTATCAACAAGGTTTAGATTTAGAGGAACTTCAGGCGCTATCTTCGATGCTCTTTTTATTTTATTCTGAGATCTATGCTTCTCATGAGTTAAAGAAGATGTGAACTTCATCCTGGGCATTCAATGAAGGTTATAGAGAGAGAGAGAGAGAGAGAGAACTGAAGTGTTTAAGGAGGTCTTACGATTTGGGAGAAGAGATATTGGGTGAAGAAAAGAGTAAAACTTATTTCGTTTTTATCATTTAGGGATATCAAGCGTCACAAATTCAAAAGCATAGGAAATAAAAAGAATAAAATATTTAATTACAATGATATGGGTTATGATATATAAATAAAATGAAAAAGTGTCTTTACAGTGAGACCAGAATAGACTTTCACGATGAGACCGTAAGAGGTTGTCATAGTGTCATATCTACTATATGACTTCAAAACGGTAGGACCGTATTGTTTGAAATAGTATGTGTCAGATAGTAACCAAGAGATAGTAACTATGAGACCGTAAACATAAAACAACAACCTTTAAGATAGTAAATTATAGAACAGTAAGAGTTAGATAGTAATCTTAAGACAATGACTTGTGAAATAGTAAACTATGAAATAATAAGTTGTGAAATAGTACACTTACTACTTAAGATTTATCATTCCCAATTCATGTATGATGTAATCTATTCTTTTAGAATTTAATGATCTGGTAAATATATCAGTGAGCTTATATTCAGTTCCAATGAATTCCAAAGTGATATCACTTTTGTGATAATGGTCTCTCAAAAAGTGATGTCTTACACCGATATGTTTTGTCCTAGAGTGTGAAACATGATTTTTTGAAATGTTAATAGCACTTGTATTGTCACAATTTATAGGTACATGGCTGAATTGATATCCATAATCTAGTAATGTGTGTTTTATTCACAAAATTTTTGCACAACAACTACCGGAAGCTATGTACTCAGCTTCAGTAGTAGATAATTCAACAGTGTTTTGTTTCTTAATACACCATGATACTAGTGACTTTCCTAAAAAGTGACATGTTCCAGAGGTTATTTTTCTATATAACTTACAACCACCAAAATCAGCATCAAAATAACTAACTAACTTAAATGATTTTCCTCTACGATAGAACAGTCTTATATTGGGTGTGTGTTTGAGGTATTTGAAAATCCTTTAAAAATAATTTAAATAACATTCCTTAGGGTTTTCTTGAAAACAACCACACATACATAAAATAAACATAATGTCAGGTCGGCTAGCAGTTAAGTAGATTAAGCTTCCAATCATTCCTCTGTATGTGGTTTGATCAACAGATTTTTCATCTTCATCAAGATCCAACTTACAAGTAGTACTCATTGGAGTGTCACTACTTTTAGTTCTGTCCAAGCCAAAACGTTTTATAATATCTCTAGTATATTTTATTTGATTTAAAATAATACCATCATTATTTTGAAATATTTTAAATCCAAGAAAAAAAATTTAGTTCACCCATTTAACTCGTTTCAAATTCATTTTGCATCATTTTAGAAAATTCAATATATAAAGAGTTTGTTGAAGATCCAAAGATAATATCATCTACATAAATTTAAACTACTAAAACATCATTGGAAATTCGTTTTATAAAAAGGGTAGGATAATTTATAACTTTTTTAAAACCATTGGAAATAAGAAAAATACTTAATCTATCATACCAAGCTCTTAGAGCTTATTTTAAACCATATAAATATATTGATAATTTAATAACATGATTTGGAAAGTGAAGATTTCTAAAACCATGGGTTTCTCAACAAATAAATCACCAGTTATATACCCATTTATGAATGCACTCTTAACATCCATTTGATACAGTTTGAAATTAAGACGTGCAGTGTAAGCAAGAAGGATTCTAATGGCTTCAAGTCTAGCTACTGGTGAAAAGTTCTCTTCATAGTCAATTATTTCTTCTTGACTATAGCCTTGTGAAACCAATATATCCTTGTTTATAATTATATTACCAGATTAATCTACCTTATTTATAAATACCCACTTAGTGCCTATGGTAAATGCGTCTTTAGGCCCGTCAACAAGTTTCCAAACTTTGTTCCTTTCAAATTGATAAAGTTATTCTTGCATAACCATCACCCAAAATTCATCATTGATAGAATCATTGATGTTTTTAGGTCAAAGTTGTGACAATAAGACTTGATGTTCAACCTTATTTTTAATATAATCTCTAGTTTGAGTTCATTTATCTAAATCTCCTACAATAGAATCTAAAGGATGGTTCTTAAGTGCTCTAAAAGTTCTAAAAAAATAAGGACTAGTGATTACAGGTTCTTCAATAGGCTCAGGTTTATTATGACTTTAATTTTAAGAATTTTCATAACAGGAAGTTTTCACATATTCCTTTAAAGGATGGTAGTAGGATTTAGAATTGATGTCCATATTTGACACATCATCCTCCAAGTTCTCTAGAGTGGTCTTAGTCTCATGTGGATCTGTCCCATCAAACTTGACATAGAAAATTTTTTCCATACATTTAGTTCTCTTTTTAAACACTATATAGTCTTAACTTGAGATTGAATATCCTATAAATATTCCTTCATCACTCTTGGATGAAAATTTGTCAAGATTTTCTTTAGTATTAAAGATATAGACTTTGCAACCAAAAACTTTGAAGTAGCTTACTTTGGGGGTTCTATTGTTCCATAACTCATATGGAATTTTTGTTAAGAATGGGTCTAATCAACACTCTATTAATAATATAACACGATTTATTTACATCTTCAACCCAAAAATAAATATTTAATTCATATTCACTAAGCATGTTTCTTTCAATCTCTTGAAAGGTTCTATTTCTTCTCTCTACAACTCCATTTTGTTTAGGTGTTCTAGGGGTGGAGAAATTATGACTATATCCATTTTGTGAGAAAAAGGATTCAAACTCTTGATTTTAAACCTCACGACCATGATCACTTCTTAAGGATTTAATGCTAATTCCACTATGATTTTCTACAGTTTTTGAATATTTTATGAAATGAGAAAAGATTCACTTTTGTGAGCCAAAAAGAAAGTCCATGTATATCTAGAAAAGTAATCTACAAGAACATAAACATAGTGCTTCCCATTTAAACTAGAAACTCTAGATATTCCAAACAAATCCATGTGAACTAATTCAAGAGGTTCAGAAGTTGAAAAATCTTTCTTTATTTTGAAGAAAATTTTAGGTTTCTTTCCCTTTTGATAAGGATTACCCACTTTATCATTTGGAAACTAAAGTTTGGGTAGATCTTTGAATAAACATTTTCTAGTCAGATTTATAAGGGAGTGAATATTATAGTTTCCTAGTCTCTTATTCCAAATCCAATACTCTTTGTGAAATAAACTTAAACATGAATCATTTTGAGAAACTAAAGACTCTAAATTAACAGAGTATAAATTTTCATTTATCAATGTAGAAAACACTAATTCATCTTTATAATTAAAAAAAATTCAAGCATAATTTTCAAATTTAACAGGAAATCCATCATCACATAGTTGTGAAATACTAAGAATATTATTTTTCAATCCATCAAAAAAAAGTACTTTGGAAATTAAAACTGAGTTAG
The DNA here is from genome assembly GCA_963277665.1 of Viscum album. Lineage (NCBI taxonomy): Eukaryota > Viridiplantae > Streptophyta > Magnoliopsida > Santalales > Viscaceae > Viscum > Viscum album. Next base: position 1,695,815,003 of record OY728153.1, read on the forward strand.
AGTTACCAATTTGGCCAAGTCCAATGATTTTTCATTTGGCATTATCACCAAAGGTGACATGTCCACCATCAATTTTTATTAAGTTCTTGAAGTATGAATAATATCCTATCATGTGTCTTGAAAACCCACTGTCCAAGTACCATAAGATTTTACAGGATCTTTTTAAGTAATTTTCTTACAAAATATTCAAATAAAAACAGACTTTGGTACCCATATTTGTTTGGGTCTAGAAATATTAGTGACTAGTGCTTTAGGAACCCACATATTCCTCATAGGTTTCATATAAGAATTATGTAAAGTACATGAAAAATAAACTCTATTTGGTCTAGAAAATCTTGAAATAGTAGAGAGTGTATCATAACTTGAACTAGAATAATGTTTTCCTGAACTAGGAGTAAAGTTGTATGTCATAGATTTAGAAAAAAATTGGTTTTTGCAGAATTTATTTTACCAGGTTGATAGCTAATGCCAGTAGTATATTTAGGATCAATCTGTTTACCCATAATTTAGACCAAAATATCTTCACATTTAGTAAACCTTTAAATGTCCATTTTCAATTTCTTATTACATAGCTTTAGTTCATTGTTTTCTTTGAGTAGTTGAAATTTTTTCTATCTTTCTATAGTAATTTCATATTTAACAGTTGAGGTAAGAGAATACTATTTCATTGAAGATTTTTATTTATCATTTATTTCATTACATTTCTATTCAATCATATTATAGTAGTAAAAAATTTCTTCTTTAGATATATTATCAAAATCACTTTTATCTCTAGAATAATAGGAATTGTGTATAGGAGATTCCATTGTTACCTCAGATGTGTTTTTCATAAGACAAATATTGGATTTGGTATCCTGTTCATCATGTGAATATTTTGAGCCACTTTAACTATCCTTAGAAGCACTCTGTGTTTCTTTCATTTCCTTTTTATACTTTCTATCTTTTTACTCATATTTCTTTTTGTACTTGAGCTTGCGACAGTCAACCTTTACATGTACCTTTCACTTAAATTCATAGCATACTATCTCATTAGACTTTTCACTTATTTTCCAATATTTCTTCCAGCTTCCATTTTGATCATATATTCTTTTGAAGTTTGGATTTCTGAAAATTTTCTTCTTCTTGTTAAATATCTTAAACCATCTGGCTAGTTGAGCCATCTCCTCATCACTGTCAGATGATGATTGTTCACTACTATAACTTTCTACAGAGACTTCCAATTTCCTTTTTTCTTTGTGTTTAGAGGTGGTGGTCTTAAATGAAACATATTTTATTTTGGGTTCATCCTCCTCTTCCTTATTGACTTTCAACACCTCTTCATACATCATTAGATTCCCAATGATTTATTTTATAGTTAACTTGTTTATATCGTATGAATCTCTAATAGAGATAGCGATTCCTCTCAATCTACGAGGTAAGCATCTAATAATCCCAATGATTTTTTCTTTGGTAGTAGCTTCTCTTCCAAGAGAAATCATTGTATTGACAATTTTTTTGAACCTGTGATACATGTAAAAAATAGGCTCATCAGGTTTCATTTTAAAGTTATCATATTTAATAGTATAAGTATTAAGTCTCATTTATTTCACACTATAAGTTCCTTTATGTGAAACAGATAAAGTATCCCAAATTTCATGGGTAGTTTTACATGAAAAAATTCTATTAAATTTCTCATCTCTTAAAGATAAATATAAAACATTCATGGATTTTCAATTGTTATTGTAGGTAGTCTTAGTTAGTTCATCCCAAGTGATTCTATCAGTAGCAGGAATCATATACTCATCTATAATTGAAGAACAAATTTCAAAACCCATACTTTCTAAATGCATTTTCATTTTAATTTTCCATTGGGCATAATTGGTTCCATAAAATAATGGTGGTCTATTTGTTGAAGAACCCATCCAGTCTATTATCCATAAGAAATAAATTCTTTTAAAGAGATATAAATTTATAATTAACAGAAATTTATATATCTTTAAAGTACAACTAAAATCACAGTTGAATAGATTCAAAAAACAGAGTCTTAACAGGAATAAAAAACTCTTTTTATACCAAATGTTGGTCCTAGTAGAGAACTCAAGAGGGGGGGGGGATGAATTGAGTATCTATAAGAATTTATGTTTGAAAATTTTTCTTAAAAGGTTCCCCAATAAAAATAAATACATCCCAATTAATCAAGGTAATATGGTTATGAAAGTTTAACTGTTCAAATAATTTATTATAAGATTGATTAATTTTTAGTAATCTGGATATCAGTTATTGATATTACTTTTGAAGTTATTCAAATAAGGAAAAACAATTATAACTTCTATCCAAGATTAACTATCAAAGTAAATCTAGTGATTTCTGAATTAGACAGTAAAATAGAGAAAGAATAAATTTAACAATATAGTGGATAAAATAAGAGGTTTAGTATCAAGCCAAGACCTAATCCACTCTACTTGGTTACCACATACCACCAAGAATTTTTTATTAATAAACTTGATCCACAACCTAGATCGGGGTAAAAAATAGTGCACAGGACTATCCAGGTCACACAACCTCTTCCACAGTTATTCATGGGTATAAACTACCAGGTCAGACAGGTACCTCTTCCACACTTATCTATGGGAGTAAATAAGTGTAAAAATATATGAGAGGAAGAATATCTTGTATCCTTTAGTTTAGTGCAGGAGAAAATGTGTGTATTTAATACAGACACACACACACTACTCTAAAGCTAAAAAATACACTTAGAAGTGCTTTAAGTGTTATTCTATGTAGTTTTGTACTTCTAGGATGAAGAAGATGAAAGTATTGAGTTATCTTCCAAGAAAATGAGTATCACAAGTCTGGTGCTCTGGTTTCGAGTTAGATCTGGATCATGTTTTTTGTGGAGTTTATATTGCAAAGATGTTCTTGAATACGATATGTGGTATCCTAGATTTTGGATTGGTGAATGATTTGGGTGTTCTTTATGTGTTTCTTGTTGCATGTTTCAGTTCTTTTCTCAAGAATGCTCGCACTTTTGCTGCTCTACTACTTTTTTCTTTAGGGCCACACTTTTCTTTTTATTCTTGGAGTGCATATGTTGGAGCTGATAGGATGCATTTATTTTTCACCTCGTACCTCATACTATCAAGTGACATGTCGAAAAAAATATTAATTATGTCAGTGCATTTAAAAGACTCAAATATGAACATTAGAAATTAAATTGAAAATGACAAAACAAATTAAGAACGGTGTCATAGTCTGTCTGGAAATAGTGCCACTTAAAAATGGTGTCTTCTTATTTTCCTTTGAGTGGTGGGACAATTATGATGGAATAGTTTTATAGAGATAAGGAATCGGTAGCACAGATATAGTGTTATGATCACAATGTCTAGTCTTTTTCCAAACTTCGAACGGTGTCTTAGTAAGGAACCAGTGTCACTGACTTCAACAGATCTGAAACTGGTTACGTTGTCTGGGTCATAGTGTCTGGTCACAGTGTCTGGTCACAGTATCCGGGTCACGGTATCTGGGTCACGGTGTCTGGGTCATGGTGTATGGGTCACAGTGTCTGGGTCACGGTATTTGGGTCATGATTTCTGGTTACGGTGTCTGGTAACGTTGTATGGGTCCTTTTCCCAAAAACCAGAACCGGTGGCAGACTCGTGGTTTCTCAAACTTAGCCAAATATCTATATATATACTCATGTAGTAATATTCACAAAATTAATTATACATAATCATTCATAAAAGAAATTCATTATAAAACAAATTAAATATAGTTTACAAAAAATCTGTCATGATTTATAGGAATCAAGATTGTGAGAAAATTTATTTAAATCATAAAGAAACCAACCATCTTTACAAATGACTGGAAATATATTAAAGAGGATTAACAAGATTTTTAGTATGTATTTGATTTGTGATTATTAAAATATGATTAAAACCGGAGGAGTCCAACACATGAAATACAACATAAAATTTTAATGTGAACATAATTATTTCTTCAAGTATATCCTTGAAATAATACCTTATTGGTATCCTGATGAAAGGAAAACATAAAAAAGGGTGATCTTAAATGCTTAGTAAGATAATGCGTACAACATAAAATATTATTTCATAAATAAATCCTGAATAATATGTTAGAGTTAAAAAATAATCAAATAATCCATGTAACTAATATCATAAAAGGGGAATAAATCCATGGATGAAATAACTCCATAAATAATCACATAGATAACAATAACTAATTTCATAATGATAAAATGCCTAATTTCAAACATCAAAATCTTACATTCAAGTTCTCATGCCAATAAATCATACATAAATAGGTAAGGAGTACCCCAAATACCCAAACTAGTTTATCTCGTGAGACCTACCCATGCATCAAGGGGCTATAACAGGACCCACTCATTACATACTAAGTTTAATGAATTAATCATATGAAATAAGTGAATAATAAATAAAATAATCAACAAAAATATTTGTATTGAAAAACTATCATACAGAATATCAATTTTTTATCCAATCAAAAATAGAATATCATGATCATAAGTTATCAAGAGTAATATGTTGGATGATATCATTAGATAATATCCCTATTAAATCATAATATTTATCAAAGGATGTTGACATATATTAAAAATAATTTTAAAATAACATTTAAACCTTTCTTTGAAAATGTGAGGAAAATGTCCTTTTTCTTTTGATAATATTTTAAATAAAAAATTCCAAAATATTGAGAAAATTTCTTTATTTTAATATAACCATGGAAACTTGTAAAGTAAGATTCAATGAAAATAATGGTTATAGTGGTGGGAAAATCCATTCATGTGGTAAATGTTAAAATAAATATTTCATTCACACTTTCAGTAAAAAGTTAAAAGTACATCATTTGGAAAATTATAAGAAGATTTATTTCATAAAAATTGAAAAGAAAGTAAAATATGATTGAAAATTAATTAAAAAAACTAACGTATAAATAAATATTCTTGAAAAAATTTAATGAATCATGGTTATAAAAGAAGAAAATCATTAACTAATGAGGAAACATGGTTAAATTTTATAAAAAAAAATTCCTTTGATCGTATTAAGTTACAAAAAGAGGAAAATGAAAGGAAAACATGTTAAATCCATATATAACTATAGGAGAAGAAAATATATGGGGTTTGACAGATAATTATCATATAATTTCTCTCAATGTAAATTCAAGAATAAACAATCTCGATTAAAATGATATTTAAACACAAATCCCTTTCCTCAAGTCCAATTTGCCTCGTAAGTGATTTTAGACACATGTATAATAAATTTAAATTTATGATACTTCTATTCTAGAACCATATTCATACTTATAATACTATATATTATCCAGTTATAACATCTTATCACCCATTTATTAATAATTCATTATTAAAATAAATAATTCAGGTGATAATTATTTTTATTTTTATTCATGTTTTGGTTTGATAGTCCTAGTCCATGCACTTTGATCATGGTTCCATCATATCTAAAATGTTAATCAAGTTATGTATATATTATTATTAAATAATATCACAAGTATTCAACATTCCTTAATTTCATTTTTTTTATTGTGGATTTGGTTCCCTAGAACCAACATTCGTTTACTTTATGATAATTTGTATTCATTTTTTTGAATATTAATAAACTCTTTATCACATCATGATTTTCTTTTATATAACATAGTATGTCATAATGTCCTAAGAGGATCCATTACACTGAAAGGTCATATCATTTCCTCACTTTTATGAGAACCTATAATTACCATAAAAGTATTCTTAAATATATGTTCTATGGACAGATGAAATTATTTGAGGGACACAAATGATACAAGATATCAGGGGTATGGAATCATATCAATTTGATGAACCTTATCATGGTGCATGACCTTGGTAATATCTAGTGTAGGATATTATGATAACGAGACCTGCTAGTAATAAATCCACATTTATATGTTTCATTGTATGTTCCAATCTGTGGATGTGTGTATTGATACTTAGACTTTAAGATTATTATTAATGAGAATTATAAGCCACGTACTTTGATGTATTGATGAAAATCATGATTACATATGTCCGTAGTGAGTTAGGATACATTGGATGCATCGCGGGTAATATTTAATTAATGAATAATGTGGGAAAGAATTTATCCCTTCAATTCTTTAAAGGAAGTTGATATCTCAATCCCTTTAATGTAAATTATATAGACTAAATAATTCCTTGGCCATTGTGTTCTATAGGAAAGTTCGATTTCTGTAAAGAAAAAGAAATATATATCGAACACATAGGTTGATGGAATCAACAAGCAACCTGCTTGATTAGAGATATCTTGATAAATAGATTATATTACACAGAAAGTATCTATATGAAGTATTATGTCATTTCAATGAAAATATCTTTATCTATGGGTGCCTTATCATGTTTCTAGATTCTAGCCTTGGAGTTTATGCTACTTCTCTTAATGCCATTGAGAAAGAGGCCAAGTGGCTCACACACTATGCGTATTCAGAATCTCAATTAAATAATATACTCTTATTTATTATTTAACAAGTAGAAAAAATATTATACTCACACGTGGTTTAATAATTATCCATATTTTATTAATTGCATATATTACATGACCAAATATTCAAGAGAATATTATGCGAGTTGAATATTTAATAAATATTTATTAAATATTTAGTGAATATAATTTTTATTTATTGATTACAAAATAATGTACTGATATTTATTTATTAAATAAATAGTCATTATTCAAGGCCCAATAAATATTATAGAGGAATGAAGACTGAGTTTATAGGTCTAGTGAGAAATAATATATATTGAATATTATTTGATTAAATAATATTTAATTTAATTAATGAGTTTAGCGCATGTCACGAAATAATAATATTATTATTATTATAGAAATGAGGTTCCATAGGGATTAAATATATAATAAAAGGAATTTGTGCAGTGATTTATTTATAACCCTAGTGGTATATAAAACCCAATTATATTATTTTAGTAAGAGAGCTAATTCATTTTTATTTGTCCATAATGAGACCTGGAGAGAATCATCTCAAGTCCTTGAGCACTCCCACTCTCATAAATCTCCTAATAATGGAGAGAGATCTTCCTCTACCTTCCACTCTCAAGTCTAGAGAGATCCAGAAGAATCCTTTGGAAGTGATTCTCAGGGCAATCAAAGGAAAGTTCCTCAAGTGATATGATCTACCATTCTAACACCTGAAGATTCCTACAATAATGTTCGGAGATTCATGGAACACATGTGGATCACCACTAGAGGGAATATATTCTTGATTCCTATAACACAATGATGGTATGACATAGATCTGTTTTCAGATCCATAAATAGAGAAATAATTTCTCCCCAGGTAATTATTTAATTACTTAAATTAATTATAAATAATATGTGATGATCATGTAATTTGGTTTTGGTGTTTATCCATTTTCTATATTATTTTATTCAATTCCTTTGATCACAAAATTTCACATCGTGTAAATTTCAGATTAATAATCATTTAGGATAAAAAATCAAAGTTGGGCATGACCCATCCTACACTTATACTACGTTCGAAACTTACAAGTGGCATCAGAGCGATCACATTAGTATTTATAATTATTTAAAGACCATTGATTGATTTACACATTTATTATTGGGTTTCAATTACAGTTTAATCGTTCATTAATTTTAATTACGAGATCTATTTTATTTCTCTTCATTTCTCATAAATATAATAAAATCAATTTATTTTATGAAGAAAATATATACAAACAACTCAAATGGAGGTTTCAAGGAGTCTAACTAGAAAACACAAGAGTACACGTTGTGTAACCTGGAGGTACATGACATGTAATAGTGTTTAATGCACCAAGAATTAATATTGATTTAATTCAAGTCATGTGCATTTATTACACGTAGCCAATTTAATTTTACATCATGTGTTGGCTGGGCCAACCTGACGCACAACCAGTCAAAGTACATGCTATGTAACTTCAGTACATAGCATGTTGTCTCTTAGTCAAAAACGGGCCATGTATTCTATTACACTACCTACATGAATGATGTCCATATAACTCATAGACCAAACATCATGTAGCCCATGTATACACCATGTACTCTAACATTTTCCATGGCATGGTTATTCACCGAGTCCCTAGGTGTGTTCTATAGATAGTCAGTGAGAAGAAAAATATATGTTGTGTACTTTTACCAAATTACACAAAATACCTAAATTAATATAATGTACTATGAAAACCCTATCAACATGTGTTCTGTGTGGTCATAAAATTGATATTACACACCATGTTATGGGTTTTGTATATATAAATTTCTAATTAATTTCTATGTAATGTTTAGATATACATATCATGTATAAGTCATATTACATTTATTATTCTATATGAATTGAAGAATTACATGCTGTGTATATACCATGTGTTCCATGTGTTCATTAAGTTGATAGTACACACCATAAAATTGTTTGATAAGTCATGTATTTCACATGTTTCAAGAGTAAACATTATATGAGTATAATACACATTGGGTAGTTTGGACGGGTACTCACCGTGTTGCCTCCAATAAACATTATGCGCATATTTAATTTTAAAGAAATTTATTTAATTTTTTTAAAATTATTATGGATGAGAATCTCAAGAAAATTCAAATGAGAATTAATGTAACACCCCAAGATTTCATAGTACATTATCTTTTCAAAGTAATTCAATAACTTGTGCAACATACAACACCGAGTTTGAGCGCACCACAACTTACCAAACTAGCCGTTCAAAAAACAATTATGAATAATTTAAACTGAATTTTTAATTTTATATACTCTATAAAATTTTAGAATCCATTTATGTGTTTCATAGACATAATATAAGAACAAATTCATTTTTTCCAGATAAAAGAAGTTTTTTTCAAAAAATGCAATTTTACTGAATTTTAATGGAGAACACTTTTTAAATACATTATTTTAGAATCGTGAAATAAAAATTTAGTTTTGATAAATTTTTGTTTTTTTTCTGATAACTTTCATATTTGGGTGAATAGTGAAAAATTCTAAATTTTAACTGAAAACTACTTTTTTAATCAAAATAATTTATAGTGTTTAGTTATACATTTGAATGGTCTGGAAGTATAATTAGATTATATTTTTATCATTTAATACAATTTTGGTCATTATAAGTAATTTCACAACTGAATTTGACATAAACACATATCAATCTTTTGATAGTTTTTACTTTTTTTTAAACCCACTTTTTAGTTGGGACAACGGGAATTAATTTTAAATTAATAAATGAAACTTCTATGTTTTGAATTTGGTAAAATAGACTTACTTTTTTAATTCTTAATATCAAAATTAGCTTAGGGTGACTTTTTGGTATTTTTCTAAAAACTTTCAGTTTTTGATGAATAGTGAAAATACAAAATTTTAATTAAAAAAAACTTTTTTAATCAAAATAATTTATAGTGCTAAATTATACTATTGAGTAGTTTTAAAGTATAATTATATTATATTTTTACCATTTAATCCAATTTTGGTCATTGGATGTAATTTCACATTTAAACTGGACATAAACAAGTGTCAATCTTTTGATAGTTATTATTTCTTAAAAACACACTTTTTGTTTTGACAGCGGGAACTAATTTTAAATTAATTTCTGCCACTTCTGTGTTTTGAATTTGGAAAAATTAATTCCATATTTGAAATTGCGAGGTCCAAATTTTGTAAATAGGTAGCTTTTATTTTTAGACATTATGAATAAATACTTTGGTAAATATTTTAGTTACCATGGTAAAAGGGTAAATTCAGTAAATAAGGGTAAACAAATAATATTATAATAATACTAAATTAACCTAACATGTGTCCTATTCCTATTTTTTGATACATTTCTGACCATGGTCATCCTTGTATTGAATTTGGGACCCCATGGAGCCACATGGGTGTGATAATGACATTTTGTATTAAATAATCTAAAGTAAAGACAAAAATAACAAAAGAAAATATCTTTTAGTAAAAAAACTTTATATGATGTTATATAATTGATCTATTCGACTATAAATAGTCATTGGAAAGATAAAAATATTTCATACATTATGATATTTTATTTATAATTTTTAGACATAAAATAGATATATTTATATATGACACAATAATGATGCAGTATTTTCCTTATTAATGAAATAATCAAATAAAGGATATTATAAATATTAAAATAAATATAATTTGGACTTTTTGATTATATAAAATAATTTTATAGGTTAATATGACATGTTAAGGCTGATTAAATGATTTTTTTTATGTAATAATGCTGTTATGACTTTAACAAAAATAAATTATTAAATAATGTCAAAATTGACATAATTGAGTTTTTAAAACAAATACTATATTATTGGTTGATATAATATTCATAAAAGTATAAGGTTCGGCCAAAGGTCCTAAATAATATTATATGTGTCATTAATGAACCTATTTAGGTTCTCTTCGCTATTTATATTAAGTTTATTAACCATATAATATAAAAATACAAAGGGACATGGTAAAAGTCAAACTATTTAACTAAGAGTTAAATCTAAATGATAAAGTTAATATGGTGAACTAAACCTATCTAAAGCCTATTGGTTGAGAGGATTTAGACCCATAATCACCATATATTCGAAATAAATCATTTTTGAGCTATTAGAAACCTAAAATTAATTTATTATAAAATAACATTTCAAGCATTTCCTAAAGTGACCTTCACCTCCCTTATAAAAGGGCACTTCCCCTTCTCTTAATTTCACACCTCCAAAGCATTTTTGTTTGGACAAACCCTAACCAAATATCCTACGAACATCCCTCAATTCATCCTAGAGGTATTAAATTGGTCAAAAATCCAACCTAAGGATCCCTTTTGATCAAATCAAAAGGAAGAACCCGAAGAAGAGGTAATAATTTCACCACCCTCTTTCAAGTTCTTTTCTTCTTCCACTTCCTCTTTCTTTGTTTTTTCCATTATAAAATGATAAATCCAGTATATAATATATACTGGGATGTTAATATAAATATGGTACAACCATATTCATTGTTCTATCCATCCTATGAATGCCATGTCACCATACGTGCGTACGTACGACTTACCATCTCCACGTCCTAGTGTAGCTATTATTCAAATACATTATTATTTGGATGGGTATAATAATGTTTTATAATTGATGTAAATAACAAATAAAATGTTAGTTATTCTTTATATATGATATACCATCTATTTACATACATTTTTAAATCAAAATAATGATATTATCGCTCGTGTGTACGTATAGATTACTGTCTCCACGAACGCGATGAGATTCATTTCCCCATCATAACCATTCAAGAATAATTTTAATTTGATAGTTAAAAATAATGTTTAAATACATAATTTCGTTCTGTATATAAATCAAATACATCCTATTCATAACAAACATGTCTTTCGTAACCAAGCATATAAAGGAAAACGAATCAGTTAACACTTGAAACAACGATAATGCTAAAATATTATTAACAAAGCTATATTAGAAGATCATATATGATATCATATTAATGTATATGGTTATTTTATAATTTAATAACAATGATTTCACCATTATACAGGATTTTAACCTACCCTCGACCAAGGAAAAGAACATGTTAAGGGTTAATTTCACAATCTCATTATTATCCGATGTTGTTTTTATGTACGTATATACTGGGAAATATGTATTATTCATGCCCATGTTTCATAAAATTGTTTTAAATGGGATTATTTTTAAGGGAAACTTTTAATAAAACATCATTTTAAATGTTTTAAAGATTTATTCTTCCAAAATCTTTCTCGTTAATGTCCATGTTTTTAAAATGGGTTTTAAGGATTTATTTATATGGGCATGAATGTTTTAAAAATGTTAATTACTTTCAAATGTTTCAAAGTGGTATGGGACACTTTTATTACAAAATGTATTTAAATGTATTCCTTTATAAATTGTGTGACTTTTAAATGTTATCATGAAAAATGGATATTTATCTCAAGGATTTTTAAAAATCATTTTCCTCTATGTCAACATCCTTTGATGGATTTTAAACTTGTTTAAAGTTGATACAAATCTTCCTTATTGTATTGAAGGTTTTGTGATATGTTTGATTGTGGATGTTTTATTTTTATACCATTCATGGTTTATGGATAATGTATTGACATTTCGTATGCTAGTTTTAATACAAATTTTTATGTTATGTTTAAACCTTTTTATATGAGGAATGAATTGGACTTAGTAAGTGATGGGTGGAGCCTGCTATAGCTCCTCGGTGCCTCAGTAGGTCTCATGTGACAACTAGACATAAAATCGGTCGAGGTCTTTCCCAATTTAATATATGCTTTTGGCCGAGGCCTTAATTATTTAGACGTCTTGGCCGAGTCCTTGAAAAAATGTTTTAGAATGTCTGGAATTATAAATTCCCTCATTATGAAAATAATATTGATGGTTCATATGGTTATTCGACTAGTAGAATACCCATGACTATGTTTTATTATGGCATTATTTACTCAGATCATATTTCTTCCATAAAAGTGTTTTTGTTTATTATTTGTAAAGGCATGTATTTTCAATTATTAACCATGCCTAATATTTATGTCATCTTCCACTGTATTTCTTACCCTTACTGAGCATTTGATCTCACCCCTTTCTTATGTTTCATTTTCCCAGGATATGAAGAAGTTAGTTATGAGTGACTTTCAGGCATAATATAGGAGGCTTGGATGTTTCTAATAGAATAAATTAGTGTTGTATTTCATTTCGTGTTGTAAAGTTGAACTTATGTGTGAATATTGTTTCCAATAATACTAAATTGATTCGTATTTCGGGACATGATTTTCTTATAATCATGCCAATGTTATGTAATAATGCACCGACTCTAGGAAACTAGGGTCAGGGCGTTACAATTAATATAAAAGAATTTGTTATTAAAAAAGATAATTAATTGATTTGAACAAAATTTATCTTAAATAAGAACAATTTGAATTGAATGCTAATTTTATTAAATGTGTAATTCATTGCATGTATGTGGACGATCATAAGATTAGAGCATACCTTTGTAAGTGATTGATTTCATTTAAATTAATATTAAATTTATTTTTTGGAATGTGTGTCATCTCTCATCTCATTATGTAAGGACCTACATTCCCATGGTTTTTTATGTAAACCCATTAACCAATATTTTGTCTCCATCATCCATGTAGCATATTTAATGGATGGAGATCCCATGCTAGATGAGGTGGTTTAACTTTGGAGTTGAGTAAAAACCAATCCAAGAGAGATAAATAGGTGGACATACACTTCTAAAAAACAGGCCTTTAACCTTTATCATCACTCGAAAAATGATGATAAAGAGTACCATTTACCAGAAATCAAAAAAATAACTGATAAAAGGTACCCTTTATTAGAGATTTTTTGTTCAGAATTGATATAGGGAAACATTTGTCAGCACTTTTCTTTAGTACTGATAAAATGTACCCTTTATGAGCACTTTTTTTACACTTAAAAAGGGTACCTTTTATCAGTGCTTTATTTTTAGCACTGATAAAGGGTATCCTTTATCAACACTAAAAAGTAATTGATAAAGGTCCCAAATAAAATGAAATAATCAAACAAAAAAAATAAAAAATGAGTAAATTAAAAAATTACTAAAAAATTTACTAATTAAATAATTATTGATTAAAATAAATAAATTTAATATAAATATATATAGATTATAAATATTAATAAATAGTATGTATTAAATATAGATATATATAAAATTAATAAATTGGAATAACTAAACAAAAAAATTAAAAATGAATAACATACAATATTATTAATGAAACAATTGTCAATAAAAATGAAAAAGTTTAATATATATATATTAATTATAAATAATAATAAATAATATATATTAAATATAAATATAGAAAATGAATAAAACGTAGTAATTAAAAACTTATTAATATATTATTCATTTTTAATGGTTTTTATACAGAATTACTCATTAATATATTTAATATAGAAATATAATCATATAAATATTTCTATATATATATATATATATATGAAAGTATATAATATTTCCTAAAATATGATTTATATAATTCAAAATATTTATGTTTTACATTAAATAAGTCATATATTTAGTGAATGATAGTTTATATTTAAAAATTAATATTAATTAAAAATACTAACTAATTGCATCGAGTAATGAACATAATTATATTTCATTTATTTTTTCAATTTAACATATATCAAACATGTGTTACATTGATTTCATATATATATATATACATAATTAATGCATTTTTATATACAACACACACACACAAATATTTACGTAATTCATGAAATTATATATAGAAACACATAAACATACCAAAATGGCTCAGCCATGGAGGGGATCCATGGTTCATCCATGGAGAGGATCCATGGATCCGAAATTCATTAATAAAAACAAAATTATGCAACCAAACAAGGAGGAAATGTTCAACATGTGAGGAACCACATAAAACAAAAAGATGTAGAATTCAACACAGCCAAATATATCACCTCTTTTTATACAGACCTCAACCACAAGATCCTCCCCTAGGATCCGGGTGATGCCCTCTTCTCCATTGCATTTGTTGCAGGTATGGTGCCTCATATATGGATTCACCCAATGGTTGAAAAGTAACCTCCTTCATAGCCTCCTCTAGAGTATTCTCTAAAGTTTAAGGAATATCCCCTTCCTAGACAGCTCCCTCCTGAGCAAGCTTCTGTGTATCCTCCTCTTGATTAGTCTCCGATACGGAAAGAACATCCCCTTCCTATACAACTCCCTCCTAATAAAGCTCATGTGTAGGTGAAACAACACACATAACCTCAGTTGTAGAATCATTTACACCCTTTTCTAGGGAAATCCCCTTACAAGAGTCTTCATCAGCTTTAGATCACAACAGCAGAGAATTTTTATGGTTCTGACACCCTACATTCTCAAGACCTTAAATATTGAGAAGTACAAAGTCAGGTGTGTTAATGTACTCTAACATTGAAAAGAAATTCATGTTCATTGTTTCACTCCCCAATGACAACACATTAAAAGGTTTCCTTGGATCACCATCACCATATCTTTGGCATCCATTCAGAGTCATAACTGGAACCTACAGTATGCCAGCCCCATCCGGTTTTTCCACCTGGACAATAGGTTATGCCTTAGCCGGGACAGTAGGCTTCACAGAAACCAAGGAAGTAGACTGAACTTCTCCATTTTCACCCCAAAAACCTGGTGCATACCATCAGTAATAAGTCCAGTCGCAGACCCAACCCCATCTAGTTTGGCCACATGAGAAGATAGCGCCACAGTTTGGGCAGTAGGATGCGCATCAACCAGGGAAGGTTGCGCCACATCTTGGACAACATGCTATGACTCAAGCTGAACAGTAGGGTACACACTATCTGGAACAGAAGGAGAAACATTCCCATCACTATTTACTATAGCACTACCATCATTGGCCATTGACATCTATCCATTCTGATCTTCCAACACAACCGAGAGAGCTCTCAATTTCTTAGGCATCACCATCTGGAATCCATCGTCATTAAGCAGCTTCATCTTACCCTTGTGAGAAAAAACCACTACTATATAACCCATATCCAAATTAACATTCTCTTGAATAGGAGCCTCCCATTCAGATTCATTATTAGCCATGTCAGCCCAGAATTTCTTTGAACCAATAGCACCCCTAGAGAAACCATCAGAAACAACCGTGAGGGGGATAAAACCATCACTAATAGCATATGTTTGTTGAGAAGAGAAAATCTGCATAGGATCCCCATTAATAGGGACCTTAGGCATGGCTTTTTAAGGACCTCAACAAAGGAGGAAGAGTCCTTCTTCCTAAAGACCCTATTACCTTCACGTCCATCACTCGACCGTGCTCTCATACACTGATCAACAGAGTGTCCTATCAATTTTAAATGAGAACATTAAAATTCCTTCTACATTGATCAAGGTAATGATCAATACCAATACGGGAGTCACAAAATTTGGGAATCCAATCATATTTAATTGAGAGTTCAAGTTTAAAATCTCCTGCAATAATAAACACATTGTCAATCAATTTATGAGATAAATCAATCTCCATAAGAACACGATCCAAGTGACCAAATATAGAATTTTATGTTTTCTTATCATCCTTAATAGGTGACCCCATTGTAGGGGAAACTTCCTATAGAATTTCTAGATTCCAGAAGAACCAGTTGAGACCCCTGACTCTAATCCACGTTTATGTAGAGGAATTATTAAGAGAAAATGGGTTTGATAAAGGATCCCACTATTGAAGTAGGATATAACCTTTTTTTAAGGGATTTGACCAAATATCTAGGAAAAAATTTGAAGTTAATTAGATAAAAAAACAATATGAAAGGTACCTTTCCAAAGAGAGATCAACCACCAATCACTGAAGCCCCATCTATGAATCAGACCATCTTTGACATCAGTAAGAGATAATAGGGAATCCCACCAAAAGCTTGAAACCTGAGCTAAAAGTGAGAAGCGAAACTCTTCAAGATGGTACTCAAGGATTTTTTTTATTAGCTTCACAAATTCTATGGAACCATTTTTGGTTATACACTTATGAAAGTCCTTTGAAGTCTTTAAGATATTAAAGAATAACCTACATCAGGAAGCAACGGATTTCAAGCGATCGAGTATTACATTAGGGTTTCATGCATCCCCCAAAGTTGAATTTCCATGAATAGATAAAACCCTAACACCCTTATGAAATTTCTCTAGAGGAACAAATACATCCATCAGATCAAAATATCCATCAATAGGATCTACCATAATCCAAGTCAAATCCAATCCCCAAATTGCAAGAAAGTCGCCACACAGAGAGCCCGCATTTCCTCCTCCTAATCATAAGCATAATATTTATGTAATTTATTCAAATTTTAGTATTAATTTTATAATTTTATTATAACATGATACATTTAATATATTATGTTTCTAATTGGAAATTTTTTTAATATTGATAAATTCAGGTAATAATTCATTTTTAATATTTTTAAGCTTTTATTTTTAATTTTTTTAGGACGTAAATCAGTTTCTATTTTTTATATATTTATTTACTATGTTTTAATATTTTCAACATGTATTCATATTTATTTCAATATATATCCATATTTTATTAATAATTTATATTTAATTAATAAAACTTATCCATTTTTTCAATATTTTTAAAGTTTACTCATTTTTAATTATTCAATTTCACTCATTTTTAACATGAATGCATTTAAGATTATATATCCATTAATAATATTGAAAATATATTTGTAAATAAATATTTATAAATATATATTTTTATAATTATAAATAAATAAATATTTTTTAAAGTACTCATATAATTCTAAATAAATAATTATATATATTTAAATAATTATAAAAATATAATAAATATATTTAAATAAGGAATATATTTACTATATTTATATTTATATATATTTATTATATATATAATTAAAAATACATAATTATATTTCTAAAAAATTTATAAAATTATAATTAATATATTTACTATATTTATATTTATATTTATATTTGTATGTAACATCCAGTTACCTTGATTGGGTTAGTTTTCCACCTTTTCTAAGTCCACTTTTGATTATGAATCCTTAAAAATAGTTTTCTGGGGTTTACTTTAGGTTTCAGATCGTGTACTTGAAGTACATGGTGTGTACCTAAAGTACACACCATGTACTTGGGGACAGATTCAAGTTGTGATGTGGGGGTCAGGCCATGAGCAAGTGTATGTCGTGTACCTAAGGTACACATCATGTAGTGGTTAAATGCCAATTTTTAACCTGAGGCGATAGATTTTCCGATGTAACTTATCCATCATGGACTACACATAATGACCTAGAGGTACACATTGTGAATCAGCCTGTACCTAGGTTAAATTCACATGTTTAGCAATTTCGCTCATCTATTCTTTTTGTATCTCTTGGTTCTCTAAATAGAGCTTTCCATAGGTGTTTTTAAAGGCCTATCACCTTCCATATCAATCTAATCGGATCCAGTTCATCATTGTTTCTATAGTGCATCTCTTTGGGTAAGTTTTATCTCTGATTCTTCTTTGAGATTGATCGTGATAGCACCCTAGCCTTGCATTATCAGATCCACCGATCCAAGTTGGATTTTTCTTGTCGTCTTCTTCTAGATCCATTGTGAGATCTCATTTCGGAGGCCTTTTTTCCATTGTTGATTGTGGTGCAACGAGCATCTTTCTTCAAGGTATGTGGTCCTCCACTCTTCTGCCAATATTTTGTGTTTATGTTTGAATCAATATTGTTGTGGATTGGATCATAGGGTCTCCATTGGTGTTGTTGGGTTTTGTTCTTGGTTTTGAATTCTGTTTTGGGAGTGTGTGACCCAAAATTTGAGGTAGGTGGTTTTGTCTCTAGCCTGTGATAATGAACCTACTTGTTTTTCTTTTCAAATTGCTTTATAAGCTGATTTATAATATTGCCATGATTTTTGTGTGTTTTGAAAAAGAATTTTTAAATAAAAATGGTTTTCCATGGATTTTGGTAAATGGATTATAAATGGTTTTGAATGGTTTTCAAGACATTGAAATGGGTTTGTGAAATATTGAACATGGGTTACCTTGGGTACTTATGTGGAAGGTTTAGCTTGAAAATATTGTCTATTTTTGTTATTATCAAGAAGGTTTGTCTTGGGGATTTTCTCTGTTTCCTAGGATCGTTGCTCTAGGGGACCAATATTGACATTTTGGGGGGATTACTCTTGGGGATTCCTTTGCTTCCTAGGCTAGTTGTTCTAGGATCTGTTTTTTGCACTTGATTATTTTGGTATGAGTGGTATGCTGCCTAGACCTGTAGTATTCCTTGGTGTTGTGATACTTGTGATTCTGGTTTATATTACTTGGATTTCTGAGTTTTCCTTGATATTCATGTTGATACTTGTGAAAAATGATATGTAAATATGATTTGGAAAATGATATACATCTCCCTTGTTTAGAAATTTGAAAAATAGAATGTTTACCATTTTTTTATAAAAAATATTTACTACTTTTCATGCTATGTTTTATTTAAAAATGGGCATATAGAATTTTTTATACAGATACTTGTTATGGAACACCTGGGTGGGACCCTACTGAGCCTGTTAAATCACACCCTATACACTGCTTCGGTGGTGCATAGAACTTATTTGTCTTCCAGTGAAGGAAAAGTTCAGGCACCGTAGTGAGGTGATGAGGTTCATGTCAGCTGAGATGGGTAGATGATGGAAAGATGGTTGGAGTTTTTCCATTCCATCATTAGAGTAGTTGTTGATTTTGAGTCCCTTACAGTCAGACTTGTCTTTTTGATTTTTTGTTTTTTGTTTTAGTTGTTCTGTTTCTATTTTTTTCCTTATAGTTATGGCATATATATTTGTTAGTCTTCCACTATTCCTTTATATATATATATATATATATATATATTCCATGTGGTTTTTCAGGTTGGGTGAAATCATTCCCTCAGTTTTGTCGTTTGATGCCCGGGTGCTTATCGCCAACCCATGGGGATCGGGAACTCCCTTCAGGCATGTGACGGATTGGGTTGGGTGTCAGGTTTGAGGGTAACCCATGTGATTGCTTTCTTCAAATGGAATACTTCACTTCTTGAAGCGAGTCTTCATCCCAACACCTATGAGAAGTTCAGTCTTGTTTGATTGTCATAGATCTTCATGGGTCATTCATCTAGGCGCTACAAATATGTATTATGACATGATAATACGGTTCTGGTGGCCAGGTATGAAGTGCAACATCTCATATTATGTGTCCCGTTGTTACACCTACCAACAGATAAAGGTAGAGCACTTGAAAACTTTTGGTATGCTTCAGCCTCTTCCAGTGCCGGTTTGGAAGTGGGATGAGGTGTCTATGGATTTTTTTGTTTGGTTTCCACAGACACCCCAATGGAAAAATGCTATATGGGTGGTTATTGATCAATTGAAAAAGTATTCTCACTTCATTCCAACACTAATGTTGAAGACCTGGGTAAGTTTTATGTGAAGGAGATCATGAGGTTACATGGGAGTCCTTCTGCCTTTGTTTTATATGGGGATCCTAGGTTTACCTCAAGGTTCTGTAGGAGTCTTCAAAAGGAAATGGGGTCTCATGTCAATTTGATCACATCTTACCATCCACAGACAGATAGCTAGATTGATCTTGTAATTCAGATCCTAGAGGATATGCTTCGTTCCTACGTCATATATTCGGTGGATCTTGGTATAACCATCTGGGACTGGTAGAGTTTTTTTTACAACAATTGTAACCAGTCGTCGATCAGAATGGATCCTTTTGAAGCGTTGTATGGTCGCCCGTGCATATCACCTATTTTTTCAGTAGAGGTGGTTGAAGTAGACTTGTTTGGACCATGTATGTTTTAGGAGATGTAGACAAAGATTTAGGAGGTGTTGAGATGTCTAGTTATATCCCAAAGTTGACAGAAATCGTAAGCAGATCGGAGGCATCATCCTTGGTAGTTTTCCATTAGTGACTGGGTTTTCTTTAAATTTTCTCCTCATTTGGGGCACTGTCAACTTAAAAAATATGTAAAGTTGGTTCTGAGATATATTGTACCATTTTATATCACTGAACGGATTGAGAAATTTTCTTATCGGTTAGCACTTATGGTTCAACTGACAAACACTCATGATGTTTTTCACATATCTCAGCTCATGAAGTATCAACCTGACCCCGCTCATGTTCTATGTTGGGAAGAAATTTATTTAGAGCCAAATGCTTCTACTTTGGAGAAACCATTTGAGATTGTTGACTCTGAGACGAATTTCGCATGTGGGAAGTTGATCTTGTTGGTCAGAGTTCTATGGAAACAAGGATCAGATTCTCATGATGTTTGGGAACACGGGTCGTTGATGAGGGAGCAATGGCCTCATCTCTTTCCAGAGGATAAAAATTAAAAATGAATTACTGGGAACATAAATTATTTATAGTGGGAAGTTTGTAACAATTTGTTACCTTGATCGGGTTAGTTTTCCACTTTTTCTAAGTCCCCTTTTGAGTAAGAATCCTTAAAAATAGTTTTTGGGGTTTACTGCAGGTTTGAGGTCATGCACCGGAAGTACATGCCTTGTACCTGAAGTACATGCCACATACGTGGGGACGGATTCAAGTTGTTATGTGGGGTTCATGCCGTGAGCTGGTACACGTCGTTTACATGAGGTACACATTTTTTAGTGGTTAAATGTCAGTTTTTAACCCAAGGCGATGGTTTTTTCTACGTAACTTATCCAACATAGACTACATGTTGTGACCAAGAGGTACACACCATGACTCGACCCATGCCCAAGTTAAATTCATGAGTTTATCAGTTTCTATCATCTATTCTTTCCATGTGTCTTGGATCTCAGACCAAAGCTCTCCCTAGGAATTTTTCAGAGGTGTATCACCTCCTGAATTGATCTGATCGTCTCTAGTTCATTAATGTTTCTATGGTGCATCTCTCCGGGTAAGTTTTCTCTCCAATTCTTCATTGATATTGATCGTGATATCACCCTAGCCTTATGTTATCAAATCCACTGATCCAATTTGGATTTTTCTTTTCATATTCTTCTATATATATTGTGAGATATCATTCTAGAGGATGTTTTCCTTCATTGGTTGTGGTGCAGAGGGCATCCTTCTTTGAGGTATGTAGTTTTCCTCTATTCCTCTGACCTTTTGTGTTTATGTTTGAATCAATACTATTGTGGATTGGATCTTAGGGTCTCCATTGGTGCTGTTGGGTTTCGTTCTTATTTTTGGATTCCGTTGTGGGCTTGTGCGACCCAAACATTGAGGTAGGTGGATCCATCTATAGACTATGATAATGAACCTGCATGTTTTTCTTTTCAAATTGATTTATAAATTGATTTGTGAAATTGGAATGATTCTTGTGTGTTTTGAAAAAGGTTTTTGAATGAAAAATGGTTTTCCATGGATTTTGATAAATGGATTATAAATGGTTTTGAATAGTTTTCAAGTTATTGAAGGGGGTTTGTGAAAAAGAGCACATGGGTTACCTTGGGTACTTAGGTGGAAGGTTTATCTTGATGCCATCTTTCATTTTTTGTTATTATCAAGGATATTTATCTTGGGGCTTTCCTCTGTTTCCTAGTCCTGTTGTTCTATGGGAACGATATTAACATTTTGGGGGGATTACTCTTGGGTTTTTCCTCTACTCACTAGGCCCATTGTTCTAGGATCAGTTTTGTACATTTGATTATTTTGGTACGAGTAGTCTGCTTTCTACACCTGTAGTATTCCTTGGTTTTGTGATACCTATGATCCTGGTTTATACTACTTGGATTTTTGAGTTGGCCTTGATATGCATGTTGATTCTTGTGACAAATGATATGGAAATATGATTTGGAAAATGATATACCTGATCTTGTTTAGAACTGTGAAAAATGGAATGTTTACCATGTTTTCTATAAAACTAATTTTCTACTTTTCATTCTATGTTTTATTTAAAAATGAACATACAAGATTTGTTATAAAGAGCCTTTTTATGGAACACCTGGGTGGGATCCTACTAATCCTGTTAACTCACACCCTGTGCACTTCTTTTGTGGTGGGTAAACCTTTATTTTTCTTCCGGTGTAGGGAAAGGCAAGGCTCCATAGTAAGGTTACGAGGTTTGTGTCAGTTGGTATGGGTATCTGATGGTGGTATGGATGGAGTTTGTCCATTCCATTGTTGGAGTAGCTTTTGGTTTTGAGTCCCTTTCAGTCAGACTTCTCTTTTGGAGTTTTTATTTGTTGTTTCAGTTGTTCTGTTTCAGTTGTTTTCCTTAAATTATGGAATATATATTTTTTAGTCTTCTAATATTCCTTTCTTTCTCTATATATATATTCCATGTGGTTTTTCAGGTTGGGTGAAATCATTCCCTCAGTTTTTTCATTTGATGCTTGGGTGCTTGTCGCCAGCCCATGGGGATCAGGAATGCCCTTCGGGTATGTGACAGATCGGGTCGGGTGCCCGGTTTGAGGGAAACCCATGTCAGTTTGTTACATTGTATATATTATATAAATATAAATATAAATATATAAATATATATAAATATATTTATAATTTTAAAATTATAGTAAATATGTTTAAATAATGAATATGATTACTATATTTTTATTTTTATTTATTTATTAAAAATATATAATTATATAAATATGCATAATGATATGAATATATTTATAAAAATAAATAAATAATTATAAATATATTTACAAATATATTTTAAAAGGTTTTGCATCATCTACGATATCCTTAGGTAGGTGTATTTAGGATTTATTTGTTCCCTAATTTGTTTCATGTTCTTGGGTGTTTGAAATTGGTTTCTCTAAAATTATAATTTTTATTTGGGTTTAATTGGATTTAAATATGATTTTTGATCAATTTTTTTAAGGGATTATAATTGATTTACAAAAGGGTTCTTGTTGTTTTTCCCTTGTTTATTATCTTCATTCAAAAAATAAATTGTATTTTTTTCCAATAAAATATTTATGATGGTTTTCATAAAGTGGTTTGGTGTTTTAAAATAATTTGAGGTTGTTTATGAAATCTATTTGGGCCTTTTTATCAAAGGCATGCTGAGGTGTGCACCTTTGTGAGAGGCACTGAGAGGCTCAACTATAGCACCTTTCCACTGTCAAGGTGAGGAAATCTCACTGAGGCACACTAAAGGTCCATGCCTCACATGCCATTACTTTAGTCAGTTAGGTGAAAGGAGAAAAATTGGTGCCCGCAAACAATCATGTCCCTTTGTCAAGGATTAGTTATTGTATTTTGGGTTGGTTAAAAACTATCATTATGTACTATAATTTGTATTATTTTGATAGAATTTATGTTTTTTCCTTTTAAAAATATGTTGAAAACAATGTATATTTAATAACGTTATGGGATGTGTCTTAGTTTCGAGAGGCGCATGCCTCATGCAGTGCCTTTCACCACATTACCAGCCTAAATTTTCACCTTATTATGATGAATTCTAGTGAAACTATGTATTTGGGTAATGTATGAGTTCATTACATAGATTAATTGAGGATTTATCTTGAGAAGTTTTCTTATCTTTTATTTTGTTCTTGTGTTATTTATTTATGTCCAATGCTATGGATTCATATTTTCTCATCTTATACTTATACACATATGTATTGGTGTATACATATATATATATTATATACATGAACATATTCACATGAAAATATGTGAATATTTTTATTGAGAGATGTGGTGGTTTTTTCGGCAACTGGTAGTATGATCAGACTCTTTTGAGAGCAGGTAGAAGGTTAAAGACAATGGAATATTAATGTTTTTGAAAATTTTGATGTTTGTGATAAATTGTATGTACAAATGTAATTGAAAAAAACATTATTTGAAATGTTTATAATATAGTAATTTTTCATGTATTTGTGATGAAATTTTAATTGAAATTAAATTTTGTATTTATTATTGTAGTTTTTTGTAATTTCAGAAACTCGGTGTTGTGGCCTGACTTTATCTCGATCAAGAATAACACTGATAAAGGCCCCATTTTATTAGTTCTAAACAAGAATTAATAAAAGATTCTATTTGTTAGAGTTATTTTTACCATTGATGAAGGACCCTTTTGATCATCATTATTTTTAGTGTTGATGAAAGTTATTTCTATTAGTGTTAAGTCTCATGTATGCGATGGTGATAATAAAAAGTGGAAGAACATCTTTAAAACCTCTTGTCTATCTATATATAATTTTCATGACATCATTGTTATAAAATTTTAAAGAATATATTTTTTTAATATTTATCAAAAAAATGATAATATTTTTTTAAACTGTAGATCCAAATAGTCCACACATAAAAAATGGGGCTATCACCTCCCACCCAACCCAAACTCCTTCAATATGTGAGTTTTTATGTGTTTTCTGATTTTTTTAAAAAAACTTTATAGTGTAATTTTTTTTCTCTCTTTTAGAAAGGTGGCAGGGCTCCTACTGCCTTTCAAAATAATAATAATAATTTAATTATACATGTTTTTATATTTATGAATATACAGGTTTGTATATAATGATATATATATATATATATTATGTTTTTTTATGTTGTTTATAATTATGTCATTAATATTTGAAAGTGAAAATGTTGCATTTTTTAGAAATAACTTTTGTGACATGTAAATAAATTTTTACTTATTATATTTATTATTATTATTATTTTCAATTATGTTTGATTTTCATGTATGTTTCCAGATTTATTTTTAGTTTCTAATCTTACTCAACTAATCATTTTGTTTCCTATGTATCTTGTTATAAATCACTTATATAGGTTTTTATTCTTCATTTTGTTTAGTTAAATGCTATTTTTTCTATCATTATTACATAACTATAATATTATTATTCATTATAAATATATAAATTATAAATATATACATTTTAAATATATATATTGTTTTGTTATATACTTACTATACTTTTTTATTTCAATAAAACTCATATGAAATCAATATGTAACTTGAATGAAGGGCATGGGAACTGTGGATTTTTTATACATCCACCATTTCTATTGGACTAGAAGTTCTCTTAGCTCGACATCCTTTTTTATATTGTTCATAACTACCATTATTTTATATTACTCCCTTTTTGTATTTTATTAATCAATTATTCTATAGAATTAGAATATACCACTAAAAGGTGGAGCTCGAGTATAAATTAGTTATTTTAGTGGGTTTTAATATCTAGGGTTAGTTTAAATCTATAATGTTCGAACTTCATCAATATTTTATTGAAAATTAATTTCAGTATTGTTTTAAACCATCATAATGGTATTTATAATCTTTTTTTACATTCATTTAATTTTAAATTATTTATTATATTTATGAAATTATTTTTATTTTCACTAGTAGAAAAATACCCTATACCAATAGTTTGGAGAACCATGGAAAACTAAGTCGTGGGGATAGTTCTATAACAATGGTTTTTAAAACCATTGGTATAAGTAATATGAAAAATCTATACCAAAGGTTCCATAAAACCGTTGGTATATTTATTTCAAAAAAGAACAATTTGGTGGTTTTTGATCCCAGTACCTAAAATTTACGATTGAACGACCTAACCACTAACCTAACTTGACTTTTGTGAACATAATTTCATAAATATATATATGTATTGTCATAAATATTTTAAATTTTCATTTATTTAATGTTCTCTGTAAGAAGATTCCATAAAAAATATATGTAACTATACCAACGGTTCTCAAAAATGCTGGTATAGACCTATACCAACGGTTTTGAGAACCGTTGGTATAGATTATTTGATTTTGGGACCTATAACAATGGTTTTGGACAAACCGTTGGTATAGGGGGGGACCTATAACAACTATTTGGGGGAAAAAAACCATTGGCATAGGTCCATATAAGTGACCTATACCAATGGTTTTCCCCAAACCGTTGGTATAGGTCCCCCCCTATACCAACAGTTTGTCCAAAACTGTTGGTATATGTCCAAATTAATGACTATACCAATGGTTTTGGCCAAACCATTGGTATAGGTCCATATAAGTGAACTATACCAATGGTTTTCCCAAAACCATTGGTATAGATCTTATTTCCAGTAGTGTTTAAAAAAATTTAAATGTTTAGGCTATGTTTTAAATTTAATTTAGATTGTTGTTATAGTTTCTATTTTATAATATTTTAAAGATTCCTGATTTAAATTTAATAAGTTTTCCTTTTTTAATTATCCAACTTTGAAGGCTTATATAATATAAGTTGTGACTAAAATATAAATGAAAATTGAAATAGTGGATAAACATTTAAAAATTCTTGATAGTAAAAATAATTTCTTCATTTTAATAGACAAAATACATATACATGAATGTGTAGAATAAATGTATATGGTGAGGTTCCATCCCACCTGGTGGTGTGTGAGTGGTATGCATGTATCAAGATTGTCGAGCTCTGTGCCGGGGTGGCGTCTCATGACCTGGAGAGGGATGATCCTCGGTCACTAGAACATCTAATATCACATGCTCTACCTGTGTCTCAGTGGGAGGAGGTTTCAACTAGATGTCATCCTTCACACCTGATCCTTCTCCCACTAGGGTAGTAGAAGGGCCTATCATCATTGCAGGGGGAAACATATAGGTTTTAGAGGATCAAGAATCCAAAATGGAGGAAACTGTAGATATCCTGTCAAGAAATTTGGATCCCATGATGCCAGATTCATATCCACAATCTGTTGAGGCTGGACTACTAAAGAGTTAAGCTCTGCCTGTGGAACAAGTGAGGCCTCACGTGAGACACGACGTGGTCTATGCCATCATCTTCATGGATCCTCATCATCAGTAACTACTGGAGGAGGTTCCTGAGCATGAACCTCCACTCCTTGTGTAGGAACCCCCACTCTCTGGGGTGTATGATCAAAGATGATTTTTTGAACTATATAATAAGCTGGAATCATCCCCAACATTGCAGCAGGGACTACTGATAGGCTAGCGACACCATCCAACTCTAGATCACTCATGCAGATAAGATGATTTTCTTTAGTATACTATAAATAGATTCAAAATGAATTATAAAATAGTATAATAAAAAAATAATAAAAATTTATTAACTTACCATATCATGAATACCTTTGCTGTGTCGAGTAAGATAAAGTATAGAATTTGGTATATAACATGGCTCATACTCGACCTACTCTGAAAAATGGAATCGCATCATAGGTACACCCTGAATATGACGTCTTGATTGTCTTCTGTAAATATTGAGATAATATGCATGTCGTCAGTGCTAGTCCTCATCTTGCCTCCTCGTCATCTTTAATCCATGAAGTTGTTGTGTCTGTCTCGATGGAAATTTAATGGGTTGAACATATCCAAATTTCTACATGACTCTATCAGGATGGTGCCACTCAATAATATGAAAGTTAATGAGTGACACTATAACCCTAACATAATGAAGTCCAATAGTGTAGTATACAAGTAACTAGTCAAATAAATCCTAGTATGGAATCCACAAAATTTGAAATGACATGTGAGATTTGTCAAAAAAGTTCCTTACTAAAAAAATAATGATATTATGGAATTTTTGTAGATAATGATAGATTGTATATACTTACCTTTCTGAGTATAATACTATCCAACTTGAGACGGTATGCACCCAAATGGTGTTTTACAGTAATGATGAATATATGTACCTGACTCAACATTTAAAATACAACATCAAAAGTGATAAATAATAAGAAATTAAATTCAATAACTCATACAAGAATAAGAAACCAATAGAGACGAGTGATCATACCATCATCCACATAGAGAAACATGAAGAACCTCTATAAGCATTGGGTGACTAGAAAGATCAAGCTAGAGTGAGGGGATGTTCTCCCATTCCTACATCTGAATAAGGATGACACATCCCCTGTGATCTATGTGGTCTGCATGGAATGCCATGCATAATGCTCTATACGTGTAAGCCAAGCACGCAAATCCCAAATGTCTTAATAAAATTACCTCAATATCCCCAGATACATCATGTGAACAAGTTTACCTAAGTGATCAATGCATAGTGTCCCTCCAATGATCCGTAATATATAGGCATGGGAATGATGCAAGATAGTCTGCTCATCATCATCATCGGGTAAATGTGAAAAGTGTATCTCAAGTCATCCCATAGATATTGACCCTCCATATGTAATGGTATCATTGGCTAAAATATTGACACCTAGAAATCACTAAAAAAATCTTAGGCCAGTATACACAGGTGGTTCCAATAACGACTTCCCCTAGATAGGAAGACTGAGAAGGATTTCCACATCCTCGGGGGTGATAGTCATATCTCCCTTATGTAGGTGGAATGTGTGTCTCTAGTCTCCACCTATCTAGGAGGGTATAAACCAGTTGATGATAAAAAAATGTGAAATCAGATACCATAATTCCGTAGAATCCAACACGGTGCGTGTATGGTATAATGGCTTCTGGAGGTGGTTTGTGATGATGATGTTGTGCTCGATGCACCCTAATTTGTTTAACTGAATGACCATATAGCACAACCTATGAAACATGCATAGCTTACTCAATGAGTAGTATAGTATCATCTATCTATATGTAAAAAAATGAAATAATTCTTAATTGTAAAATATAAATATAATGTTATGGTCAGTAGAGTGTTATGACTAGTCGAATGTAAGACATGTCATGTTTACTCCCATTGTTTTATGAAGTTTTTTTACCAACAGAAAATAGAATGTCTTCATGTTTCTCAAAGAATATTTCTAATGTGTTTTTGAGATATGTTTTTACCTAAAAAAGGGTGCTTTTAAGATATGGTTTTATATATTTATATATATAAACATTTTGTCTTCATTATCTAAAATTTTATTATAAAATTGTATGATTTGTAATTTATGTATGATTTCTCACATGATGGTATGTTTTATGATTATTTTATCACATGATTTCTTTATTGTTTATCCATAAATAGTTTTATAATTTTTTCATGTCACCTCACAAGAACTTTTAATATTCCTTTCAATGTGAATATGAAAGGATTATTTTTATTTGATAGTAAAATTATTCCAAAATATAAAAAAAATATAGAAAATGAAGGATATTATATTAACACCATATAATTAGAAATATGATAAGATCAAATTGGAGATAATACGTCATTGTGGCTAAGATTGTGAACTCAATTCAATAATGTTAGGGAATCATTTTCAGTTATAAACTTCTTAATGAAATATGGCACATCAAAAACTTTTCCCTTGTTTTTAAGAGCAGTCCATCTCATTATATATTCTTATAGACATCAGTATCCCTAATTAATGCAACCATTTGATGTCAGATATCAATAATACTGGACTTTTGGAATTGGAAAATATCAAAACTCCCCAATAGGTGTCTATGGTACAACACAATATTTAGAAATGTTGTCTATCTAGTACACTAGAAAAACATATGCTTCATATGATATGTTCATATAGGCACATGTTTTTATGGTGTGTGAGCATAGAAACCGTGATGTTTGGAAGTTTCCACATTGAACTTTACTTGATTCCAATAATACCACCATTTTTTCACCGATACTATTTGTGATGGAGTCTTAATGATCTTGAACTTAAAATCGAGAGTCTTCTCAGAAGAAAAGGAAGAAATGATAATTATAATTTTCTTCAATGTTCTTTTCAATCTCTCATTGAAAGTGTCTCCATAACTTATCCCCTACTAAATCCCATCCAAGGGTAGTTTTTTCTATCAATGAAGTAATTCACACAATGATAAAATGTATCCTAAACTAGAGAATTTATAGGCAACTTGTGAATCCCTTTGAAGACACCATTTATGCACCCCAGAATTGTTGTGCTCATGTATCCATACCTCTTCCACGTGTCATATAGAAATTTCCATTTTTATTTTGGAATCTGCTTCATATAATCATAAATTTCTTTATTATCCAGGTGGATTTTTTCAAAATATTATTTAAAACTCTATTGATTCGGATCATATTCTATAAATAAGTGATCATATTTTACATAAATTGATTTTATCTTTATATTGAAATAGTAAAAAATAACAAATACATTGCAAACCAATCCACATTATTTTCTTCTTCATAGGTTCTTTATGGAATGCTTTTTGCACATTGCTAGAAATGTGCATAATGTAGTATCGATGATGTACATTTGGAGGTACCCATGTATTGGGATCTATATTGATTTCCTCATTGATTACCCGATGTCAATTGGATATCAAAAAACAACCCAAATGTAGGTCGAATGGTTGCTGATACATTCCAAAAACCAAATCCATGAATCATATTTTTTTTCTCCACAATTTAAAAGGAAATAGGAAGAGGTGAAAAATTTCCATCTTGTGTTTTTGTAATTAATAATATACCCCTGTATTTTCCATATAGAAACATTCCATTAATATGTATGAACTTTTTTCAAAAAAAGTGCAGTGATATAGGGGAGGAATGCCCAGAAAAACCAATGAAATTGAACACAAGATAGATCAAGTTAGTTATCTTGAGACACATGCTCATTCGTATGAATATTGAACTAAACTTTGGCGTTGTGTCTCAATATGGCTAAAAATTGTGGCAACACCTGATGTGAGTCATCTCAATCACCATAGACCTTCAAAATTTCCTTATATTTCTCCATACATGCCTTATTATAGGAAATATTATAACTGAATGTTTTTTGTATTCTATATTGCATAGGGGATACATGAATATCTTGCTAGGTCCTAATCATCTCGATGAAAATAGATGACATAAATTCAGCATCCAATGAGGTATGATCCTATGTTAGGTTTGGCTGAACACAAGTTTGAGCTACCTCAATATTTGAGATTCTCCAACATCCAAATGTAATGTCTGAAATCACCCTCAAGTGGAATCTATAATCATCCCCATACTTGTCACACCATATAATGTATTTTTTTGGCCCGATTACTTAACTAAATATCTACAGTTCTTCTCAATGTGAAATCTTTTTAGTATTCTTTTCGATGCATTTTTTTCTTGGAAGATCCCTTCCAAAATATAATGTTTTTTAAATCTCACTAAACTAATCCACTGCGACTCTATGAAACTTAGTTGCAGGAGTGGGAAAATTGAAGTTAAATTAAGGCACATGTGCCATTGATTTCGACCAAGATTTGAAGAGTGGTGGATGATTTATTATGGGTCAAGGATACTGTACAACTGCTGCATTTCTAGAAACTTCCTCCCCAACTTATGTTTCTCCCTCCTCATTAACAATGATGTCTCTCTATATTCCATCATTACAAAAATACTCACCAGAAATCATATTTATAAGTATATCTAGGAGATCATCTATTGTACTCTTCCACAACATATGGAATAGACTCAATTTCTTAGTCTGAAACATCTTCAACCACTCTTGTAAATATACATCTTTGTATATTGGACATTATTTTTGTATAGTAGAAACTTAAATATACAACTCCATCATGGTACCATCTAACCATTGGGAAAATAAATTTATTTCTTAGACCCACAACGCATCATCAACCAATAGACAATCTAGATTCCATAGTGTAGCTGGTAATTGAAAATGTCTATAGATCATAGACTTGATCTCTTGACCAAGTCCCAAATTTAAGGAACCATGAATTCTTTATTGAATTTCACTTAGGGTAACAAAATAATATGTACTAACCAATGTTGTTTGTTTTGTACTATAAGAAGCTCTTTGCTTAGTTTGAATAACCTCCCTGTAGTAGTAGACATAAGAAAACATGAATCTCTACATAAGAAATGTTTTTTAATCAAGATTCTAATAGTGTAAATAATATTGAAAATGATGGTTGACCATATAATATTTATTATATTGAAATTATAGAATGTATTTTTATACCCTAAAATATGATAATAATGTTTAATTATATAAAATTTTATTAGAAAATAATTCACATAATGTTTTGGAAATTGAGTTGAAAAGAAGAGAAAACACCAAATAAGTTTATTTATCATTGATAAAATTAAAATTATGATCATGTAAAGAAAAACAGAGAAGAAAAAATGCATTAAAGAACACATGAATGCTTTACAAAAAACAATAAATACCTTGGTATTTTTCAACAGAACAGAGTTTGGATGTGATGATCCTGACTTCAGAAGTGTGGTAAAATCCAAATTATTTTCATGTGGTATATTAATAACATATTCTAAAGGGATGTACTTAACTTTTTAATTTTGAAAATATTTCAGCCATATAATAACATATCTTAGATTTTATCTTAGATTTCATTAGAAGTTCTAAGATTTTTCAAAATTCAAAAGTTATGTACATCCCTTTGGAAGATGTTATTAAGCTACCACTTGAAAATAAGCTGGATTTTAGTACACTTATGAAGTTAGGATCATCTAATCCAAGATATTTTATATTGAAAAAAATCATGGTATTTTTTGTATGTTTTAAAGTATTAATGTGTTATTTAATGTGTTTTTTCTTCTCTATTTCACTTTATATGATCATAATTGTCATTTTGTCAATGATAAATGAACTGATTTGGTGTTTTATCTTCTTTTTTCCTCAATTAAAAAAATCTATGAATAATTTTGATAATGAGGGTTGAACATATAATCATTATAATAATAAAATTTTAGAACATCTTCTTATATCCTAAAATATGATACTATTGTTTCACAGTACATTTTTTAAACATATTAAAGGTATTTCGGTAGTTTATAAAGAAAATATAAGTCCTTTAAAAGATATCCCCCAGGAGTGTCAAACCAGGTGTGCAAAAATGCCCATTTTCATGTACTAGGTTTCCTTGAGTCAGGCTCAAGACACCCTATTGGAGTTGTTACTCATAGGTACATCTTTACCAGATCCACATCCACTTTTAGTATCTAGAAAGGTATCTGATTTCTTAGATAACCACATAATTTGTATGCTATCAAAATTTTAGAACATTTTATTATATCCTAAAATATGTCACTAATAATTACTTAACAATTAGTTAATCATTTGTTAATTATTATTTAATCATTACTTAACCATTAGTTAAAAATTGGTTAAGAATTAGTTAATCATTAGTTAATAATTCCTTAATAATTACTTAATCATTATATAATCATTCTTTACTCATTCCATAATTATTATTTAATCATTACTTAATTATTCCTTAATCATTACTTAATTATTATTTAATCATTACTGAATCAATAGTTAATCATTACTTATTCATTATTTAATCATTACTTCTCTATTCATTCGTTAATTAATCATTAATCATTATATAATCATAATTTAATAATAATTTAATTGATACTTAATCATTACTAAATCATTATTTAAAAATTCTATAATCATTAGTTAATCATTAATTAATACTTAATTAATTATTCCTTAATAATAAGTTAATCATATGATATTCATTAGTTAATCATTATATGTACTCATTTTTTAATCCTAAGTTATTCATTAGTTAATATATACTTAATTATTACTAATAATAACTATTATTTCTAAACTATATATAAATAAATAAACTACTTAATAAATAACATATTTATAACTAACTAAAAATCAATCAATTAAATAAATAAATAATGTTAAATTAAATAAGAAAAAATACATTGAAATGATTCTTTGCAAAAAATTAGGACTTTTTTTAGGCTACTAGATCCACCGTGCATGAAAATACTTCTTGTAGAGAGAGAGATGGTGGAATGTAGAGGGAAGAGTTAATTTTTAAGTGAGGAGGTGGGGTACCTATTTATAGGGAGTTAAAGGAAATGCAGTAGGGGGAGACTTTCACTTTCTCTTTAGGTGAAAGGCGGCCACCCTCTAGCCGCATTTTCTATGTCACTGATCTAGGGAAAAGATGCTGGAGGATCTACTACCTATCAATAAATTGGTAAGGCTGTCGAACCCATTCTGCCTTTCTGGCACAAAAAATATATTTTTAACCTATATATTTTTTCAAAAAAACGAGAAAATAGATTAAAAAAGTCTTTAATATGCCATTAATAGTTGCATGAAGGAAAAAACATGCAATATTAGAATCTACCTACTCGTATCATTAATGAAACATAAATGGTACTTCAGTTAAATTATAGAAGAAATCATGTATGGCATGGGAAGTGATAAAGACTCGAACAGGGCAAGACAAAGAGCATCTTCAGTGTATTCTTAACTAAACCCCCAACCCCCACTTCCCTGGGAGTAGTTTGGTGGTCACTGTAACTCCCCGAACCCAGTTACCTAGTGTCGGTTCATTATTAAATAAAATTGGTATGATACAAGGAATCATGTCCCGAAAGACCGTTTAGTTTAGTATCCTTAGAAGTAATAGATACATACATAAGTTTTACAATACATCATGAAATAAAAAAACAACATTGTGTCCCCTTTGAAGACTCTTATATCCCTTATCCTATTCCTACAGGTTAATCGTAATATACTTCTTCACATCTTGGAAAAATAAAACATCAGAAATGTGTGATCTCAGATACTTAGTAAGGATAAAAATATAGCAGAAACTATCATAAATAAGTATAAAATTTAAGTTAATGTATAAGACTAAAACAAAATCCTTTTAAACTTAAACTTTAGCATGATATAGAAAATATAAATCAAATACTTCCATTTACTTATTCACATGGATATTCTACTAGGCGAATAATCACATGTAATATCAATAGATAATTTCATAATAATGGAATTCATAATGTCGGACATCATAACCACATAGTCAAGGCCTCATTCCAAGACTAAAAATAATATTTTTTCAAGGCCTTGTGCCAAGACACTAGTTTGTCTCATGAGACCTACCAATGCATCGAGAAGCTATAGTAGGATCCACCTGTCACTTACTAAGTGTAATTCATTCATCATCTGAAGAGGTTAAAACATAACATAAACATTCATATTAAAACTAGAATACAAAATGTTAATACTTTAACCATAAACCATGAATAGTATAAAAATAGAACATCCACAGTCAAACATATCATAACTCATTCAATACAATATGGATGATTGTATTATAGTAAATCAACCTAAATCAAGAATAATATCCAATAAAGAATGTTGACATTGTTGAAAATAATCAATAAAACTCTAAGAGAAATACCCCTTTTCAAGAAATCATTTAAAAGTCACAAAATTTATAAAGAAAGTCATTTAAAAGATATTTTTGAATCAAATTGTCCCATACCACTTTGAAACTTTTTAAATAAATCAACACTTTAAAACAATCATGTCTATGTAAATAAATCCTTAAAATCATTTTGAAAACATGGACATTAATTAAAAGATTTAGAAAAAAAAATCTTTTAAAACATTTAAAATGATGTTCTAGTTAAATAAACCCTTCCATAAAAACTTAAAATATTCCTTTTTAAAACATTTTAATGAAACATGGACATAGATGATAAATATGTCCCAGTAGATACTTACAGATAAACAATGTCAAATAATAATGAGATTGATGAAAATAACCATTAACTTGTAATTTTCCTTGATTGAGGGTACATTAACCTTCTGTATAATAGTTAAATAATTATTATTTAATTATACAAGAACATTATACATAAATATGATATCATATATGATCTTATAATATTGTATTGTTAATAATATTTCAGTAGTATCATTGTTTCAGTTGTTAACTAATTAGTTTTCCTTTATATGATTTGTTACGTAATCCATGTTTGTTATGGGTAGGATTTATTTTATTCATATCCAGAATTTTATTAAGTTCTTAAACATTATTTTTAATCATAAAATAAAAATTATTCTTGAATGGTTATGATGGGGAATGAAACTCATCGCGTTCGTGGAGACGGTAATCCGTACGTACACACGAGTGACAATATCATTCTATTGATGGTGAAATAATATGTAATTGGATGTTATATCATATATATATATATATAATAATTAACATGTAATATTTATTATTTACATCATTTATAATCATTATTATACCCATCTAAATAATTAGTTGTTGAATAACAAACTACCCCACGACGTGGAGACGGTAAGCTGTATGTACGCACATATGGTGACTTTTCATTCATAGGATCAATATAATAATGAATATAGTCGTACCATATTTATAATAACATCACATAATGTATAAGGTACTGGTTTTATTATTTTGGTATGGAAAAAACAAAGAAAGATGAAGTTGAAGAAGAAGAGAACTTTGAAAGAGGTGGTGAAATTATTACCTCTTCTTTGGGTGTTTCCTTTTGAGTTGATCAAAAGGGATCCTTAGGTTGGATTTATGATCAAATTAAGGCCTCTAGGTAGAAGTGAGGGTAGTTGAGAGGATATTTGAGTAGGGTTTGGCTGAGCCAAATGGATTTGGAGGAATGAATTTGAGAGAAGGAGAAGTACTCTTTTATAAAAAGAGGTGAGGGTCACTTTAGGAAAAGCATGAAATATTATTTTATTATAGAATCATATTCGATTTATAATAGATACAAAAGGATTTATTTAGATGATAAGGTGGGTATGTGTTGAAATAATCTCAACAAATTGGTTTTATATAGGTTTAGGTCACCATATTAACCTTATCTGTTAGATTTAACTCGTTGTTAAATATTTTAACTTTTACCATGTATTCTTGTATTATTATAATAAATGGTTAATAAACTTACTAAAAAATAAAAAAGAACCCCAAGTGGTTAAGTATTGTTATATATAACTATATCTAAGTCCTTTTTCCGATCCTTATATTTTTATGAATATTATATCAATTAATAATATAGTATTTGTTTTAAAAACTCATTTATGTCAATTTTGACACTATTTGGTATTATGTTTTTTTTAAAGTCATAACAACTTTATCACTTCAAATAAAATTATTTAATCAACCCTAACATGTCATATTAACCTATAAAATTATTTAAATTCATCATAAGTCCCAATTTATATTTATTTGGATATTTATAATATCAATTATTTTAATCTTTCATTAATAACGTAATTACTACATCATCATTTTTTCACAAATAAATTTAATTATTTAATGTCTAAAAATAATAAATAAAATATAATTATTTAGTAAATACTTTTATATTTCTAATGAATATTTATAGTCGAATTTTTCTTATGTATAAACCTGTATTAAAAATGATTTAGTTGTTAAACTTTGAATTTAACACTTTTAACTCTTCTTAAAAAAATGATAATAAATGTCCTAATATAATCCAAGTGGACCAAAAGGATCATATTTTATTCCTAAGGTTTATTTTGGTCTAAATAAACTTATAAAATAGAATTAGGACATGTGTTAGGGTAATTATAATATCATTTTTTACCTTTAATTACCCTATTTAATTTTAACTGTGGTAAATAAAAGTCAAAAGTTACTATTCGACAAAAATTATTTTCATCTTATTAAACCACATTTTAATTATTGATGTAAAATGTGTCTCTAATATTTTTTAAATTCAATTCATAGAAGAGTTAAAATTACATTTTATGCAAATTTTGAAATGGACCTAGAAGGTGGGTAAAAGACGGTAAAAAGTTCAATAAAATTTTATATATGTAAAGTTATTATAAAATGACTTCAATGAATTACATTGAATGTATATAGGTATTATGTGTTTATTTTTACCTAAAATAAATTTAAATAAAATAACTAATTATTTAAATAAAAATTTGGTTTTAAACAATAGCGTAGTGTTTTTCACTATTCATCAAAAATTGAAAGTTTTTAGAAAAATACTAAAAAATCATGATAAGATAATTTTGATATTCCGAACCCAAAAATGAAGTCCATTATGAAAAATAAAATTTATAAAATTTCCAAAAGTGGGTATTACTATTCATAATGGCTAGTTTGATTGGTCGTGGAGTGTTAGAACTTGAAGTTTCGTACAACGCAAGTTATTGTATTATTCAAAGAGAATCATACCATGGAAGCTTGGGGTGTTACTTATTCCCTCCTTCAAATAATTTCATCCTCAAAATTTCTAGAATTATACTGCATAAAAAGATTCTAGTGGTTCTTTATCATAAATTCCTCAGGTTCCCACATTGCCTCTTCTATCTTATGGTTTCTCCATATAACTTTTACCAGAAGAGTCGTCTGGTATCTGAACACTTGTTCTATGGTATCAAGAATCTTGATAGGCTCTTCACAATAAGACAGATCGGGTTCCAATTCTATTTCTTCATAGGTGAGTACATGCATTGGGTCGATCATGTATTTTCTCAACAGTGATACGTGGAACACATCATGAACTTTTGAGATACTTGGTGGAATTTCCAAATGATAAGCTACAAATCTAATTCGTTCTAGAATTTTGAAAGGTCCAATATACCTGGGACTTAATTTTTCCTTCTTACCAAATTGTATAACACCCTTCCATAGAGATACCTTCAAGAAAATAGGATCTCCTACTTTAAATTCCAAATCTTTTTTTTTCAGTTATCGACATGGATCTTTTTCCTACTTTGAGCTGCTTTGATGCGGGTTTGGATAAAAATCACCTTTTCCATTATTTCCTCAAAAATTTATGGGCCTACGAGTTTTCTTTCACCAATATTATCCCAACAAGTTGGTGTGTGACATCTCTTTCCATATAATGCTTCATAAGGTTCCATCTGGATACTTGAATAGAAGCTATTATTATAGGAAAATTCTAACAGAGGTAAATATTGATCCCACATACCTTGAAAGTCAAGTGAGAAAAATCTTAACATGTATTCTAAGGTTTGAATAGACTATTCAGATTGTCCATCAATTTGAGGGTGGTAGGTAGTGCTCAAACGAAGTTCAGTATCCAAGGCCTTCTGAAGTCTTTTCCAAAATCTTGATGTAAAATAGGGATCACGATCATAAATAATCTATAGGGGTACTCAATGAAGTCTTACAACATTATTAATATATAGTATTTATAAACTTTCAAGTGGTAAATCTTATCTTATAGCAAGAAAATGTGAT
Source organism: Viscum album (assembly GCA_963277665.1). NCBI lineage: Eukaryota > Viridiplantae > Streptophyta > Magnoliopsida > Santalales > Viscaceae > Viscum > Viscum album. The sequence continues at coordinate 1,695,854,462 of OY728153.1, forward strand.
GGCTTTGTAAGACAATCAACAATGACGCATATTTCATTATTCCTTCTAGGAGTCTTTGGTAGCCCCATAAAAAAGTCCATCATAATATCATCCCATTTTCACTTAGGTATGGGAAGAGGTTCCATGATTCCTCTAGGATGTTGTCTTCTAAAATTCACCTGTTTAAAAACCATACATCTAGAAAAATAATAAGTAATGTCCCTCTTCATGTTGTCCCACCAAAAATATTCCTTCAAATCTATATACATCTTAGTGCTACTAGGTTGTATATATAAATTGAAGCTTTGAGAATCATCCAAAAATTACCTTTTTAGATCAGGTATGTCAGGAACACAATATCTCTTCCCAAATTTCGAAATTCCATCTTCATATACAAAGTCAATCAATCTCCCATCATTCACATCTTCAATTTTCTTTTGAAACTCCTCATCATTAATCTGAGAATTTTGTATCCTTTCTAGTAAATTTGGATTGGAAACCATTTGAAAAAGTACTGATGTATCACCTTCCATGATTATTCCCATATCCATCTTTACTAGATCCATGAACATAGGATCCCTTTCAACTCTCATCTTGTTCAAAATTCCATGATCCTTTATGCTCAAAGAATCTGCCACCTTATTCGTCATCCCTAGGTGGTAGTTTATAGTGAAATAATAATTTCTGAGTAGTTTAAGCCATCATATTAGTCTCATGTTGAGTTCTTTCTGTGAGAAAATATAATTCAAACTCTTGTGATCAGTATATATCTCACATTTTTTACCATAGAGATAGTGTATCCATATCTTTAAAGAAAATATTACAACTGATAACTCAAGATCATGATTAGGATAGTTTTGTTTATAAATTTTTAGTTGTCGTGATGCATAGGCAATAACCCTATCATTCTACATAAGGAAACAACCAATTCATTTCTTTGAATCATCACTATAAATAACAGACTCGTCATTCCCTGATGTTAGAGTCAATATAAGAGCATTGACCAATCATCTCTTCGGTTCTTTAAAAAATTCTTTACACCCTTTTGTACAAACAAATTTAACCCCTTTACATGTGAGCTTGGTTAATAGGTTAGCCAATCGGGAAAAATCTTGGATGAAATTCCAATAATAACCTTCTAAACCAATAAAACTACATACCTCAATTATACTCGCCAGTGGTATCCATTCTTGTATTTCTATTTTCTTAGAAGGATCAACAGAGATTCCATCCTTAGAGACAATATGTCCAAGAAAACAAATCTCTAGAAGCCAGAATTCACACTTGCTAAACTTCCCATATAATTCATTTCTTCTAAGCGTCTTTAAAATAGTACACAAGTTATTTTCATGATCTTCATAGATTTTTGGGTAAACCAATATATAATCAATAAATACCACTACAAAGTCATCAATATATTCCTTGAAAACTCTATTCATTAGATCCATGAAAATAGAGGGTGCATTATTCAGTCTAAAAGGCATTACTGTAAACTCATAATGCCCATACCTGGTATGAAATTTTGTCTTTGGAATATCTTCCTTCTTTACACACAACTGATGATATCTAGATTAAATTTTAATCTTTGAAAAATGTTGAGTTCTATGAAGTTGATCGAATAAACCATCAATGTGAGGTAGTGGATACTTGTTCTTTATTGTTATAACATTGATCTCCCTGTAGTCAGTGCATAACCTCATAGATCCATCTTTCTTATTAATAAAAAGAACAGGGGATCCCCATAGAGAAACACTAGGGAAAATTAATCCTTTATTACTCAATTCCTCTAGTTGTTTCTTTGGTTACACTAATTCCACAGTGGCCATTCTATAAGGGGTCTTCAATATGGGCCTTGAACCAGGAATTAAATCAATGGAAATATCAATTTCTCACTCTGTAGGATGTCTAGGTAAATACTCTGAAAACACATAAACATATTCATTCACAATAGGTACATCCTCTATTAGAACAATACTTTCCTCAGATATAGTTATTTCACTCTCTTCTTCCCAAATAATTGAATTTAGTAGAGCTAAAGGGGTGGATCTAGATAAGAATCAGGTGGTGAAGTTTCTGCTTTAAAGATAAGGTACTCCTTATCATCATAGAAAGTTGTAACCTCATTCTTCTTACAATAATTTTTTGCATCATGGTCCGAAAGCCAATTTAGACCAAGGATTATATCAAATTAAATAATGGGTATAACGATGAGATCGTTAGATAAAGAACATTTATATTCCTTAATGGGAACTGATTCACAAAAATTTGTTGCAATGATACTTTCCTTAGGTGTTTTGACTGACAACTCCCTTGTTAATTCAAATTGGATATATCTAATTGTCTTAGAAAAATAGGAAGATATAAAACAATGTGATGATCCAGAATCAAATAAATCATTGGATAAACTCGAGGAAACCATTAAATTACTCGCCACCACATGATTCAGAGCTTCAACCTCAGCAGTAGTGATCACATAATCTTGTCCTTTCTCCCTTGTTCTTTTCTAAGGTAATTTTACTTGGTTATTAGGGCATTAATTTTCATAATTATTCATTTCTATACAATTTTAGCATTCAACATTAATAGTCTCTTTATTTCCCATGAAATCACAAGCGTAGTGGCAATTTTTTTCACACTTGTAATAGACTACAATTCCCTTCAGGAAAGTACCGGGATGTTTCTTCATACATTTACCACAGGATGGAAATTCAACTTTTCCCTTATTCCCCTTATTTAAATTTCCAAAGTGTTCAGTAGATCTCTTCTTCTCTTTCTTTGCTTTAAATTCGTAAGACTCAGAGAGTTCCTTTTCTGTCTTGATATCACATGAGAAAATATCTTCACATGATGAGAAGGATTGTGAGACTAATGCTCAATAGAGAAATGGTTTTAACCCATAAAATAATCGATCAATCTTACTCCTTGGGTTATGTATATAATCTGTAGCATGCCTTTCTAACCTTGTAAAGTTAGACTCATACTTTGTGACATTCTCATCCTCCTTTTGTCTCAGACATAGAAATTGTCTTTCTATATCCGCTCAATGGTCATGAGGAAAGTAATTTTCTAAGAAAAGTTCTTTAAACTCCCTCCATTCCATATTTGATACTTCTTCATCCTCCTTTTTGCTTTTAATTAAAGACCACAATTGATCTGAATCTCCTATGAGGCGATAAACTGCCATGACAACTTTTTCCCTTTTGCTACTCCCCGAAGCATAAAATATTTTCTATAAAGAACTTATCCATTTCTCAGCTACAAATGGATTTTTAGTCCCATTCAATGTTTTTGGTTGTTTCCTCATAAAGTGGTCTAACGATGATCCTCCTCATTGTGGATCAGGGTGGTCTATACGGGTAAGGTTATTATTCATAACCTGAGTTAGTTTTCCCAGTATGGTGATAAGATGATCAGTACTAGTTGCATCAGTAGCTCCACTATAATTATCTTGAGTAGGAGTGAAATCCCTACATGGATTAAGTGCGTTGATACAGTTTTAATTACTTCCAATAGGCACCATTTCTAAATAATAGAATACAATAGATTAGTTTATGAATAGAAATACATAATTCCAAACTTGTAAAATACTTAACATAAATTTAATAGTTGATGGATATAATCCACAATCATAAAAATGTATTCTTTGAGGAGTTATATACTCATAAATATTTCATAATGGTTTGTAAAGAAAATGTGAATTATCTTAAGCATATTCCCTAGGAGTGTTGTAACCAAGAATGCAGCAAGGCCAGTTATTGTATACTAGGATACCCTGAGTCAAGCCCAAAACTTCTTATCAGAGTTTTAACTCTTGGGTACATCTGTGCTAAATCCTCCTCTACCTGTTTGTATCCATACAGGGATTTATGTAACAGCCCGAGATTTTATGAAAAATATTCTTTAATTCACTAATGTCTTGTGTTGTACGCTACACCAAAAGGAGCTTGCACAACACGCATCCTTGACTTGCCTTGCATTACACGCAATCGCAACCTTCCTCGATAGCGTGTGTAGTACGCAATACTGAGTTTCACGAAAAAAACGATATGCTATTAAAATATTATTAAAACTAGCCGTTATGAATAGTAATAGCCACTTTTTAAATTTTAGAAATTTTATCTCTCAAAATGGAATTCATTTTTGGATTCGGGGTATCGAATTTAGCCTAAGGTGAAATTTTGGTACTTTTCGGATAACTTTCATATTCTGATGAATAGTGAAAATTACTAAATTATAATTAAAAACAACTTTTTTAATAAAAATAATTAATAGTGATAAATTATTAATTTGAGTGGTTTTAAAGTGTATTTAGAATATATTTTTACAATTTAATACAATGTTGGTCATTGGATGAAATTTCACATTTAAACAAGACATAAACAAGTGTCAATCTTTTGATAGATATTGTTTCTTAAAAACACGCTATTTGTTTTAACAGCGGGATTTAATTATAAAATTAATTAATGCAACTTCTATGTTATGAATTTGGTAAAATAGACTTCATTTTTGAATTCGGAATATGAAATATAGATTAGGATGAAATTTTGGCATTTTTCTGAAAACCTTCAATTTTTTATGAATAGTGAAACTACTAAGTGGTAGTTAAAAAAACTCAATTTTTCATAAAACTTAATTTTACCGCTTCTGTGAATGGAATTTCAAAAATCCGAGAGACACGGTTGATGTCAGTAAGTAAAATGTGGTTCAATGAGATAAAAATAATTTTTGGTGAATAGTGACTTTTTACTTTTATTTACCACGGTTAAAAGTAAATAAGGTAATTAAGGGTAAGAATGATATTAATATTACCCTAACACATGTCCTAATTCTATTGGACAAGTGTATCTCGACCAAAAACAACCTTAGGTGTAAAATATTATCATTTAGGACCACTTGGATTAGATTAGGACATTTATTATTATTTAATTCAAAGAAGAGTTAAAAGAGTTAAAATCAAAGTTTATTTACTAAAACATTTTTAATATAGGGTTATACATAAGATAAATTCGATTATAAATATTCATTAGAAATCTAAAAAGATTTCCTACATAATGATATTTTATTTATAATTTTTAGACTTTAAATAAATTAATTTATTTATGACACAACGATGATGCAGTAATTACCCTTTTTAAGGAAATATTAACATAATTGATGTTATAAATGCTCAAATGAATTTAATTTGAGACTTTTTATGAATTACACTAATTTTATAGGTTAATATGATATATTATTGTTGATTTAATCAACTTGGTTCTAACATATAATTCTGTTATGACTTTCACAAAAATCATATATCAAATAGTGTCAAAATTGACACAAAATAGTTTTTAAATCAAATATTATATTGTTAATTGTTATTTTATTCCTAAAAATCTAAGGTTCTGCCAAATGACTTAGATAAGGATATATATATTAATAATAAACAATTTAGGGTTCTTTTGGCATTTTATAGTAAGTTTATTAACCATATAGTGAAAGAAAACAAAAAGACACGGTAAAAGTTAAATTATTTAACTTAGAGTTAAATCTAATTGATAAGGTTAAAATAATACCCTAAAATTTTCTAAATCTTATTGGTTGATAGGATTTAGACCCATCCCCACTTTATCTTCGAAATAAGACCCTTTGGAACCATTATAAATCGATTTTGACATTAATATAAAATAATATTTTGAGGTATTCCTAAGGTGCCCCTCTCCTCCCTTATAAAAGGACACCTCCTCCCCCTCCTCCTCACACAAATTTGAGCACTCAAGATCGGCCAACCCCTGCCAAAATCTCTTCTCCACTTCCCTAGAAACATCCTAGAGGTTCTGGTCTTCCTCAAAGACCAATTTTAGTGCCCTAAGACGAGGTCTCAAAGAGGCGCTTCAAAGAAGAGGTAATTACCGTTACCAATTCTTTCATCTTTATTTCTTCTTCCACTTCTTCTTCTTAGGTTGTTTCATTATGAAGTAATAACATCAGTATCACTAATATACTGATATGTTATTATAAGTATGAAACAACACTATTTCACCATCTATCCATCCTACGGAAAAAGGAAATCACCGCGCGTGCGTACGTACGGAATACCGTCTCCACGCCGTGGTGTAATCTATTTTCCGCCACCACCTTAATAGGATGGGTATAATGGTGTAATGAGTAACTATATATGATTATTATAAAGTGATATTGATACTGAAATAATATGCATACACTTTAACACAATTCCACGACCATGGGAAAGATATCATCGCTCGTGCGTACGTACGGACTACCGTCTCCACGACGCGATGAGATTCATTCTCCATGTTAACCATTTAAGAATGATTAACAAGTATATATAAGAAATAATAATTAAATATATGACATTATAAAGCTACTGGATTTATGTATATATGTATATGTATGTCATCTTCTTACTTCCATTCAAGACAATAAGGAAAGGAAAACAGCGTTCATGCGTACGTACGGACTACCGTCTCCATGAACGGTGTTTTTCATTTCATTTATCTATCTTATATATATATATATACTGAATATATATGATATATAAATCATATTTTATATTCTGGAAGTAATTAAATCATGATATAAGTAATAATAATGTCAAGAACAACAAGTCAAAACACCTACGATAAAATGAAACGATTTTACCCAAAACGCTTCTTTAACGTGGAATTTACAAAAGAACGGGTAATATAAAGTCATAAGTGAACCATATATGATATCATAACAGTGAATATGATTCTGTAATAAGTCAGTGACATTATTTAAATCATTATACAAGAGGTTCGGACACATACGAAGCAAATCGGACCTAAGGTAAGGGAAATATCACAATCTCACTTTTATCCGAGATTGTTTTTACTTTGGTAATTACTGGGTTTTATTTTATCATCCACATCCATGTCCCCTCAATATGTAATATTATTTCCATCCTTCTACAATATTTTATATCCAATTTTACCCTTCGGTGAGTTTTTAGTAAAAGATATGAAAGGAATCTTTTGTCGTTTTTCGTACGAGGTACTTTTTGACTTTTTCGACAAAAGCACGAGAAGAATGTTTTTTTAACTTATATGGCATGAATGGATTTTTAAAAACATTATTTCCAAGAATCTTCCTTTACATGTTTTCAAGTTTATTTTTAATCAACTTCTTTTAGTTTATAATTGTATGACATGTTAAGAAAAGAAAAGTGTTTTTGAAGAAGAAAGGATACTTTCCTCAAGAATGGAGTTCAAGTGTTTTATCAAAATTATTTTCCATCTAAGATAATAAAGGGTTCTGTTTTTATCCCTATTATTACATTGATTTGATTATTTTGTGAGGGAATTATTTTTATGAAGTCATTTACCTTATATGGTTTTTTTTATGATGTCATGATGTTTCAAGAATCCCATTTTTGTTACATGTGTTATGCGATGATGTATGTTTTGTGATTATGTGGCACACATAAGAAAGGATTCATTATAAGATGGGTGGGACCTATATCTCCCTTCAATGCATTGGGTAAAGATTTTATATCTCATGAGATAGACATGGCTGGAATGGTAGGTTATACCGGTTCAGTGAAACAGGACTGAAACGAGGGTTACTCGATTCAGAAAGGGACTTTGTCCACTAAGATAGTCTTGGCAATGAGTATTGACTAACAATAAATGATTCTCTATGATTATGTGTGAATGCCACAAAGTTTCATGTTTTAAGTTATGATTATTGTGATTACATTTCACTACCATGATTTATCCCATGTTATGAAATTATGCTCTCTTTTGCAGGTTATGATTTCCAAAATGTTATGTTCTTATGAATATGATGTGATTGATATTTCTTTTGTTTAACCTTACTGAGCATTTGAGCTCGCCCTTTTATGTTTTCTTTTCCCCAGGATATAAAGAAAGGTTTTAGGTAAAAAAAAAGGAAGATCTTTATGGGAGATGTTGAAGATCTTTCACCATGATTAGAAGATTTTATTCCGAGTTTCCAAAGACACTAAACTATTACGATCCTTGTGTGTGTGTTTTTGTTATGTACTAAGTATTCCGCAAAAGTAATGTAATGTCAATGTACGATAAGCCTTCGGGTCTCTACAGTTGGTATCAGAGGAAAGGTTTAGTCAACCTTTGGAAACTAGGATGCGAAAACGTTAGTGAGATCCCTAGAGATATTTCTACGGTATGTCTAGGGATGTCCCTAAGGTTAAGTATACGTATAGGTTATAGTACTAGAATTACGCTAACGATCATAGAATTAAACCTAAGATGTTAGATATTAAAGGTACTCCCCTTTATTATGTTGTTTTCCCTAGCATGATTTTTGCCTCTCACACTATTCTTTTTGGGTTTTAGACGATGGTTGTAACCCGGAGGAACCGTGTTGATCAATGCAATGGACAATGCAATGATTGTCCTCCTGAACAAACAAATGTTATGGGAGATGGAGTGCGAAATCTTATTGCTATACTTACACAAGCTATGAATCATTCTGGACTTCCAAATGAGCAGAGAAGGGACCAATATTCTATTGAGTCCTTCATGAGGCAACGTCCACCTTCTTTCAGTGGGACTTCCGATCCACTAGTTGCTGAACAATGGATCAGCACCACTGAAAAGATATTTTCAGTTCCTCAATGTTCTGAACATGATAAAGTCATTTTAGCAGTATATCGTTTGGAAGGTGAAGCTGATCAATGGTGGAATCTTATCAAGAATACGAGGCCAAGAGATGAAATTCAGTCTATGGAATGGGACGAGTTCAAGAACTTGTTTTTCAGTAAGTACTTCCCTCGTATTTTTCGAACAAAGATGGAAAAGGAGTTTCTTGAGCTGAAGCAGAAGGATGATGAATCTGTTGGTATATAAGAAGCGAATTTTACAAGACTTGCAAGGTATGCATCTAGCATTATCATCCAACCTGAAAGTAAAGTTGATCAATTTTTCAGTGGCTTAAAACCAAGTCTTCGAAGGGCATTAGCTATAAGAGACTTTAGTATCTATGAAGAAATTGTGCGTTGTGCTATCAAGGTAGAAATGGAAGTTGGTGTTACATATCCATCTCATGGTTTTGACAAGAAATGAAAGATGGAGTTCAAGGAGAAATCTCAGAATAATGGTGAAAAGAAGATGAATGTTTCCTTATGCACAAAGTGTGGAAAGAAGCATGGTGGAGATTGTCTTAAAGGGACTAGAAAATGTTTTAAGTGTGGAAAATAAGGTCATCGAGCAGCTGAGTGTCGAAGTAATGGAAAAAGGGTTTCTAATGATGTGAATAAAGCAAACACTGCAGAGAACGCACCACCAACACTTCAATGCTTCAAGTGCAAGGAAATGGGACATTATGCTAATAAATGCCCTAATCCAAGGGTTAGTGATGATCGACATGAGCAACCACTTAAGGCAAAGGACAAAGGGAAGTCACATGCGATCACCACTGGCGATGTTGAATATGATAACGATGTGGTGGAATGATTAAGTGTTTATGTAATGGGATTCCAAAATAATGTTGTATCGTAAAGTATTTATGTATTGGTATAATGTGTTATTCAAAGTGATTGAGATATTTTTGGAAATAAGATGATATGCGCATAATGAAGGGAAAACGAGAAAACGAAATGTTTAACAGTATTCATGAGCTCATGATTGATATAAGGACTAAGTGATATCATGGTTTGAGTATATAGAATTTTGAGGATTTTGGTATGTGGAAAGAGTTAACTTTTAATAGAATTCATGTTTTCAATAAGGTTCAATGGGTATTCAAGAGAGTACAATATTAAGGCCTTTGAATGTTTGAAATGTGACCAACAAGATATATCTTATGATATATGGGGATCAACGATGGTATTAAATCTCTGGTAATCATTTTCACTATGTTATGAGAGTGGACTGCAGTATTATGGATAAGCCTAAAGATTGGAATGGATTATGTTGGACATAAGTTAGTATTGTTTAAGGATAGAAGTTTTTTCGATATTATTGATGGGATGTTATAGTAATATAGTTTTAGAAAAAGGACAACCTGCAGGACGGGTGACAACCCATCGCTTCGGACAAGGCTGTGGGAATCGAACCCACAACCGAAGTGTGACTGGCCTTTATCGCCTACCACTGGCCTACAGGAAGTCCCTGTTTAGTAGAAACTAGTTTTATTATATTAATCAATATGATATTTGAAGTATTAGTCCATTTTAGGAACCATATGTGATTAATCTCACTATAGATCGACTTATGTATATAATTTTGCTAACCTTTTGTTTGAGACAGATGGAATGACCCGTCATTCTATCACATGATCTGCTAACACTTCACGAATAACAAATTCAACTTCATTTATTTAAGAGATGAAGTGGAAATTGTTCAAGGCATGAACAACAGTGATATTGTACCAAAATAACGAAAGTATTTATTCTAATTCAAATTTTCAACTTTAGGGAAATGATCTTGAAAACCAAAAATGTTGTCCTAGTGATCTTATACCTGATGAATCAGATGGTACCTTAGATCGTCACAAATTTATGGATTTGTGATTACTGGATTTTCCATAGCCATGTTCTCTACCACTCTCTATCAGAACATGATGGTTAGATTTCTCTTCCATATCCATATTTTCACCTATGTGGAAACCCAGTGATTAGTTTATTTGGGTAATCGTTACATTTCATACTTTAGTTTTTAAAGCCAAGTTTTGGTATTCCTTTTTACGATGTGGGTTTCTATTAAAGAAACTTTCGAATAGTAAACCATTTATAACCCCGACGAATTTCGAGGGCGAAATTCATTTTAAGGGGGGTAGAATGTAACAGCCCGATATTTTATGAAAAATATTCTTTAATTCACTAATGTCTTGTGTTGTACGCTACACCAAAAGGAGCTTGCACAACACGCATCCTTGACTTGCCTTGCATTACATGCAATCGCAACCTTCCTCGATAGCGTGTGTAGTACGCAATACTGAGTTTCACGAAAAAAAGATATGCTATTAAAATATTATTAAAACTAGCTGTTATGAATAGTAATAACCACTTTTTAAATTGTAGATATTTTAGCTCTCAAAATGGACTTCATTTTTGGATTCGGAGTATCGAATTTAGCCTAAGGTGAAATTTTGGTACTTTTCGGATAACTTTCATATTCTGATGAATAGTGAAAATTACTAAATTATAATTAAAAACAACTTTTTTAATAAAAATAATTAATAGTGATAAATTATTAATTTGAGTGGTTTTAAAGTATATTTAGAATATATTTTTACAATTTAATACAATTTTGGTCATTGGATGTAATTTCACATTTAAACAAGACATAAACAAGTGTCAATCTTTTGATAGATATTGTTTCTTAAAAACACGCTATTTGTTTTAACAGCGGGATTTAATTATAAAATTAATTAATAAAACTTCTATGTTATGAATTTGGTAAAATAGACTTCATTTTTGAATTCGGAATATGAAATATAGCTTAGGATGAAATTTTGGCATTTTTCTGAAAACCTTCAATTTTTGATGAATAGTGAAACTACTAAGTGGTAGTTAAAAAACTGAATTTTTCATAAAACTTAATTTTACCACTTCTGTGAATGGAATTTCAAAAATCCGAGAGACACGGTTGATGTCAGTAAGTAAAATGTGGTTCAATGAGATAAAAATAATTTTTGGTGAATAGTAACTTTTTACTTTTATTTACCACGGTTAAAAGTAAATAAGGTAATTAAGGGTAAGAATGATATTAATATTACCCTTACACATGTCCTAATTCTATTGGACAAGTGTATCTCGACCAAAAACAACCTTAGGTGTAAAATATTATCATTTAGGCCCACTTGGATTAGATTAGGACATTTATTATTATTTAATTCAAAGAAGAGTTAAAAGAGTTAAAATCAAAGTTTATTTACTAAAACATTTTTAATATAGGGTTATACATAAGATAAATTCGATTGTAAATATTCATTAGAAAGCTAAGAATATTTGCTACATAATTATATTTTATTTATAATTTTTATACTTTAAATAAATTAATTTATTTATGACACAACGATGATGCAGTAATTACCCTTTTTAATGAAATATTAACATAATTGATGTTATAAATGATCAAATGAATGTAATTTGAGACTTTTTATGAATTCCACTAATTTTCTAGGTTACTATGATATATTAGTGTTGATTTAATCAACTTGGTTCGAACATATAATTCTTTTATGACTTTCACAAAAATCATATATCAAATAGTGTCAAAATTGACACAAAATAGTTTTTAAATAACATATTATATTATTAATTGTTATTTTATTCCTAAAAATCTAAGGTTAGGCCAAATGACTTAGATAAGGATATATATATTAATAATATACAATTTGTGGTTCGTTTGTCATGTTATAGTAAGTGTATTAACCATATAGTGAAAGAAAACAAAAAGACACGGTAAAAGTTAAATTATTTAACTTAGAGTTAAATCTAATTGATAAGGTTAAAATAATACCCTAAACTTTTCTAAATCTTATTGGTTGATAGGATTTCGACCCATCCCCACTTTAGATTCGAAATAAGACCCTTTGTAACCATTATAAACCGATTTTGACATTAATATAAAATAATATTTTGAGGTATTCCTAAGGTGCCCCTCTCCTCCCTTATAAAAGGACACCTCCTCCCCCTCCTCCTCACACAAATTTGAGCACTCAAGATCGGCCAACCCCTGCCAAAATCTCTTCTCCACTTCCCTAGAAACATCCTAGAGGTTCTGGTCTTCCTCAAAGACCAATTTTAGTGCCCTAAGAGGAGGTCTCAAAGAGGCGCTTCAAAGAAGAGGTAATTACCGTTACCAATTCTTTCATCTTTATTTCTTCTTCCACTTCTTCTTCTTAGGTTGTTTCATTATGAAGTAATAACATCAGTATCACTCATATACTTATATGTTATTATAAGTATGAAACAACCCTATTTCACCATCTATCCATCCTACGGAAAAAGGAAATCACCGCACGTGCGTACGTACGGAATACCGTCTCCACGCCGTGGTGTAATCTATTTTCCGCCACCACCTTAATAGGATGGGTATAATGGTGTAATGAGTAACTATATATTATTATTATAAAGTGATATTGATACTGAAATAATATTCACACTTTAACACAATTTCACGACCATGGGAACGATATCATCGCTCGTGCGTACATACGGACTACCGTCTCCACGACGCGATGAGATTCATTCTCCATGTTAACCATTTAAGAATGATTAAAAAGTATATATAAGAAATAATAATGAAATATATGACATTATAAAGCTACTGGATTTATGTATATATGTATATGTATGTCATCTACTTACTTCCATTCAAGACAATAAGGAAAGGAAAACAGCGTTCATGCGTACGTACGGACTACCGTCTCCATGAACGGTGTTTTTCATTTCATTTATCTATCTTATATATATATATATATACTGAATATATATGATATATAAATCATATTTTATATTCTGGAAGTAAGTAAATCATGATATAAGTAATAATAATGTCAAGAACAACAAGTCAAAACACCTACGATAAAATGAAACGATTTTACCCAAAACGCTTCTTTAACGTGGAATTTACAAAAGAACAGGTAATATAAAGTCATAAGTGAACCATATATGATATCATAACAGTGAATATGATTCTGTAATAAGTCAATGACATTATTTAAATCATTATACAGGAGGTTCGGACACATATGAAGCAAATCGGACCTAAGGTAAGGGAAATATCACAATCTCACTTTTATCCAAGATTGTTTTTACTTTGGTAATTACTGGGTTGTATTTTATCATCCACATCCATGTCCCCTCAATATGTAATATTATTTCCATCCTTCTACAATATTTTATATCCAATTTTACCCTTCGGTGAGTTTTTAGTAAAAGATATGAAAGGAATCTTTTGTCGTTTTTCGTACGAGGTACTTTTTGACTTTTTCGACAAAAGCACGAGAAGAATGTTTTTTTAACTTATATGGCATGAATGGATTTTTAAAAACATTATTTCCAAGAATCTTCTTTTACATGTTTTCAAGTTTATTTTTAATCAACTTCTTTTAGTTTATAATTGTATGACATGTTAAGAAAAGAAAAGTGTTTTTGAAGAAGAAAGGATACTTTCCTCAAGAATGGAGTTCAAGTATTTTATCAAAATTATTTTCCATCTAAGATAATAAAGGGTTCTGTTTTTATCCCTATTATTACATTGATTTTATTATGTTGTGAGGGAATTATTTTTATGAAGTCATTTACCTTATATGGTTTGTTTTATGATGTCATGATGTTTCAAGAATCCCATTTTTGTTACATGTGTTATGCGATGATGTATGTTTTGTGATTATGTGGCACACATAAGAAAGGATTCATTATAAGATGGGTGGGACCTATATCTCCCTCCAATGCATTGGGTAAAGATTTTATATCTCATGAGATAGACATGGCTGGAATGGTAGGTTATACCGGTTCAGTGAAACAGGACTGAAACGAGGGTTACTTGATTCAGAAAGGGACTTTGTCCACTAAGATAGTCTTGGCAATGAGTCTTGACTAACAAGAAATGATTCTCTATGATTATGTGTGAATTCCACAAAGTTTCATGTTTTAAGTTACGATTATTGTGATTACATTTCACTACCATGATTTATCCCATGTTATGAAATTATGCTCTCTTTTGAAGGTTATGATTTCCAAAATGATATGTTCTTATGAATACGATGTGATTGATATTTCTTTTGTTTACCCTTAATGAGCATTTGAGCTCACCCTTTTATGTTTTCTTTTCCCCAGGATATAAAGAAAGGTTTTAGGTAAAAAAAAGGAAGATCTTTATGGGAGATGTTGAAGATCTTTCACCACGATTAGAAGATTTTATTCCGAGTTTCCAAAGACACTAAACTATTACGATCCTTGTGTGTGTGTTTTTGTTATGTACTAAGTATTCCGAAAAAGTAATGTAATGTCAATGTACGATAAGCCTTCGGGTCTCTACAATTTATTTCTTGTAAAACTCAAAAAATATCTACATTACCAAAATTCTAGGAAGCTCTTCTATACTAATCCTCAAAGTATATCTTAGGGTACTATTCTCCAATCAGAGTTTTTATAAACTAGTTTCCAAGGTTTGTACTAAACTTCCTCTTATACCAACTATAATGCCCTGACCCCAGTTACCCAGAGTTGGTGCATTATTACATAACATTGGCATGATACAAGTAATCATGTCCTGAAATACCGATCAGTTTAGTAGCCTTGGAAGTACTAGATACATACATAAGTTTTAAATTATATCATGAAATAAAAAAAAATTTGTCCCCATTAAACACTCTTACATCCCTTAGCCTATTCCTATAGGTTAATCATAATACACTTCTTCGCATCCTAGAAAAAATAAAACATAAGAAAGGGTGAGCTCAAATTCTCAGTAAGGATAACAATATAGCGGAAACTATCATAAATAAGCATAAACATTTAAGGTAATGTATAAGACTAAAACACAATCCTTTTAAACATAAACTTTAGAATAATATAGAAAAGATAAATCAAATAATTCAATTTACTTTTTCACATGGATATTCTACTTGTCAAATAATCACAAGTAATATCAATAGCCAATTTCAAAATGATGGAATGCATAATGCAGGACATCATAACCACATAATCAAGGCCTCATTCCAAGTCTACAAATTAGATTTTTTCAAGGCCTTGTTCCAAGACACTAGTTTGTCTCATGAGACCTAATGATACATCTAGGAGCTATATAGGGATCCACCCATCACATACTAAGTCCAATGCATTCCTCATATGAAGAGGTTAAAACATAACATAAACATTCGTATTAAAACTAGCATAAAAATGATAATACTTTAACCATAAACCATGAATGGTATAAAAATAGAACATCCATATTCAAACATATAATAAATAATTCAATACAATATAGAATATTGTATTATAGTAAATCAACCTCAATCAATAATAATATACAATAAACGATGTTGACATAGTTGAAAATAATCAATAAAACTCTTTGAGAGAAATACCCCCTTTTAAGAAATCATTTAAAAGTCGCACAATTTATAAAGAAAGTAATTTAAAATATATTTTTGAATCAAAGTTCCCCATACCACTATGAATCTTTTAAAATAAATTAACACTTTAAAATAATCATGTATATGTAAATAAATCCTCAAATCCGTTTTGAAAATATAGACATTAATTAAAATATTTAGAAAAATAAATCTTTAAAAACATTTAAAATGATGATCTATTTAAAGATTCCCTTCCATAAAAACTTAAAATATTCATTTTTAAAACATTTTAATTAAACATGGACATAGATTATAAATATTTCCCAATAGATACCTACAGATAAACAATCTCATATAACAATGAGATAGAGGAAATAACCCTTACCTTGTACATTTCCTTGATTGAGGGTAAATTAACCTCATGTATAATAGTTAAATCATTGTTATTAAATTATAAAATAACCAAATAAATAAATATGATTTCATATATGATCTTATAATATTGCTTTGTTAATAATATTTCAGTAGTATCATTGTTTCGGGTGTTAACTAATTCGTTTTCCTTTATATGATTTGTTACATAAGCCATGTTTTTTATGGATAGGATGTATTTGATTCATATAAAAAATGATATTAAGTTCTTAAACATTATTTTTAATAATAAAAATTAAAATTATTCTTGAATTTTTATTATAGGGAATGAAACTCATCGCGTTCGTGGAGACGGTAATCCGTACGTACGCACAATCGACAATATCATTCTATTGATGGTGAAATAGTATGTAATTGGTTGGTATATCATATATAAAGAATCATTAAAATGTTATATTTATTATTTACATCATTTATACTCATTATTATATCCATCTAAATAATGAAGAGTTGAATAACAAACTACACCACGACGTGGAGACGGTAAGTCGTACATACGAACATATAGTGACTTTTCATTCATAGGATGGATAGAATAATGAATATAGTTGTACAATATTTATACTAAAATCACATTATATATAAGGTAATGGATTTATTATTTTGGTATGGAAACAATAAAGAAAGAGGAAGTGGAAGAAGAGAAGAACTTTGAAAGAGGTGGTGAAATTATTACCTCTTCTTCGGGTGTTTCATTTTGAGTTGATCAAAAGGGCTACTTAGGATGGATTTATGATAAAATTAAGGCCTCTAGGTCGAAGTGAGGGTAGTTTGGAGGATATTTGAGCAGGTGTTGGCCGATCAAAATGGCTCTGGAGGTGTGATTTTGAGAGAAGGGGAAGTACCCTTTTATAAGAGGGGTGAGGGTCACTTTAGGAAAAAATTGAAATATTATATTATTATACAATCATATCCAGTTTATAATGGCTCCAAAAAAATTTATTTAAAGTATAATGCGGGGATGGGTAGAAAAAATCTCAACCAATAGGTTTTAGATAGGTTTATGTCACTATATTAACCTTATCTTTTAGATTTAATTATTAGTTAAATAGTTTAACTTTTACCATGTATTCTTGTATTATTATAATAAATGGTTAATAAAATTATTATAAAAATCCAATAGAACCCAAGGTGGTTAATTATTGATATATATATCCTTATATAAGTCCTTTTAATCATCCTTATTTTTTTAGGAATATTATATCAATTAATAATATAGTATTTGTTTTAAAAACTCATTTATGTCAATTTTGACACTAATTGGTATTTTGTTTTTGTAAAAGTCATAACAACTTTATCACTTCAAAAAAATATTTAATCAACCATAACATGTCATATTAACGTAGAATATTATTTTAATTCATTAAACGTCTCAATTTACATTTATTTGGATATTTATAAAATCAATTATTTTAATCTTTCATTAATAAGGTAATTACTAAATCATCATTGTGTCATAAATATATTTAATTATTTAATTACTAAAAATTATAAATAAAATACCATTATGTAGGAAATATATTTAGTTTTATAATGAATATTTATAGTCAAATTTATCTTATGTATAACTTTGTATTAAAAACGGATTAGTTATTAAACATCGAATTTAACACTTTTAACTCTTCTTTAAATAAAATAATAATAAATGTTCTAATCTAATCCAAGTGGACCAAAAGGATCATATTTTATTCCTAAGGTTTATTTTTTTTCGAAATACACTTATCAAATATAATTAGTACATGTGTTAAGATAATTATAATATCATTTTTACCTTTAATTACCCTATTTACTTTTAACCGTTGTAAATAAAAGTCAAAAGTTACTATTCAACAAAAATTATTATCATCTTATTGAACCAAATTTTACTTACTGATGTCAACTTTGTCACTCGGATTTTTGAAATTAAATTCACAGAAGTTCTAAAATTACGTTTTATGAAAATTTTTAAATGCACTTATAAGGTGGGTAAAAGGGGGTAAAAAGTTCAATAAAATTTTATATACCTAATATTATTATAAAATGAATCCAATTAATTACATTGAAAATATATAGGTATTATGTATCAATTTTTTTGTAAAATAAATTTAAATAAAATATCTAATTATTTAAATAAAAATTCGGTTTTAAACAATAACGTAGTGTTTTTCACTATTCATCAAAAATTGAAAGTTTTTAGAAAAATACCAAAAATTCACCCTAAGCTAATTTTGATATTTCGAATAAAAAAATGAAGTCCATTTTAAAAAATAAAATTTATATGATTTAAAAAAGTGTGTATTACTATTCATAATGGCTATTTTTATTGGTCGTAGTGTGTTAGAACTCAAAGTTGCGTATAACGTAAGCTATTGTATAATTCAAAGGGAAGCGTACTGTGGAAGCTTGGGGTGTTATAGTCGCACCTCTCATCTTTGTACAACTATCAGACCTTGACATTTTTTTGGAAATGGCTCCCCAGTGACTCTTGGACATTGAAATCCTCCCACGAAACAAAAATCTTCTCATCCTCCTCCTCTTTATAGACAACCTGCATCCCTACGGCCATGGTGAGCAACGGAAGAAAGCCCTTCATTCCATGCAGATCGGGGTTGGGATTTCCATCGACAGTGATGGATAAGACTACTAAAGTGGACCACAATGATGGCGAGTCAGGATCAGTAACATTGATTTTGGGGAAGGTGAAGGTGGATAGACACTACCACAAAAATAGGCCTTTAATAGCATTGACCTTTATCACTGCTGATAAAGGTGCCCTTTATCAATGATAAATAATTCATTGATAAAGGGTACCATTTATCAGCATTTAATAAAAATTCCTGATAAAAGGTACTCTTTATCTTGGATTTTTTGTTTAGTGATGATAAAAGGTAACCTTTATCAATGCTTTTCTTTAGCGCTAATAAAAGGTACCCTTTATGAACACTTTCTTTTAGCACTGAAAAAGGGTTCCCTTTATTAGTCCTTTATTTTTAGTGTTGATGAAAGGTATCCTTAATCAGCGCTAAAAAATTGATAAAGGTTCCAGATAAAATAAAATAATTATAAAAATAAAAAATGTGTTAATTAAAAAAAATATTAAAAAAATATTAATCAAATAATTATTGATAAAAATAAACAAATTTAATATACATATATATAGATCATAAATATTAATAAATAGTGTAAATTAAATATAGATATATAAAGTGAATAAATTGTAAAAATTAAATAAAAAATTAAAAATGAATAAATTTTAAGAATAAAACAAAAAATAATAATAAATAAATTACAAAATTATTAAAAGATTTATTAATGAAAAAATTATTAATATAAATGAATAAGTTATATATATATATATTAATTATAAATAGTAACAAATAATATATATTAAATTTAAATATAGAAAATGAAAAAAAATGTAACAATTAAAAACATATTAATTTATTATTCATTTTTAATGGTTTTTATACATAATTATTCATTAATGTATTTAATATAGAAATATATTCATATATATTTCTATATATATATATGAATTTATATAATATTTCCTAAAATATGATTTATATAATACAAAATATTTATACTTTACATTAAATATGTCATATATTTAGTTAAGAATGGTTTATAATTAAAAACTAATATTAAATAAAAATATTGACTAATTGCATCGAATAATGGAAATAATTGAATGTCATTTTATTTTTCAATTTATTATATATCAAACATGTTTTAAAATGATTTCACAAGCATATACGTGATTAATGCATTTTTATATACAACACACAAACACAAATATTTACGTAATTAATGAAATCTTATGTAGAAACACATACACCTAATATTTATATAATTTATTCAAATTCTAGTATTCATTTTATAATTTCATTATGACATGAAACATTTAATATATTATTTTTTTAATCAGTATATTTCATTTATTTATTTTTAATATTATTACATTTAGGTATTAATTCATTTTTATTTTTTTTTTATTTTTTTTGGGAATTTAATCATTTTTATTATTTTTTATATATATTTACTATGTTTCAATATTTTCAATATGTATTCATCATTATTTAAATATATATCAAAATTTTCTTAATAATTTATATTTAATTAATAAAACTTGTCCTTTTTTTCAACATTTTTAAAGTATGCTCATTTTTAATTATTCAATTTCACCCATTTTTGACACGCATGCATTTAAGATTATATATTAAGTAATAATGTTAAAAATATATTTGTAAATAAATATTTATAAAGAAATATTTATAAATAAATATTTTTAAATAAATATATTTATAAATACATATTTTCTGTATTTATAAATTTATATATTTATAATTATAAATAAATAAATAATATTATTTTTAAAAGTATTTATATAATTATAAATAAATAATTATATATATATATTTGAATAATTATAAAATTATAATAAATTTATTTAAATAAAGTATATATTTACTATATTTATATATATTTATTATATATATAATTATATAAATATATATAATGCTATAAAAATATAAATATTATTTTTTAATAGTATTTATATAATTATAAATAATTAATTATATATTTAAATAGTTATTAAATTATAAGAAATATATTTAAAAAATAAAAATATTATATTTATATTTATATTTATTTATTATATATATAATTATATGAAAATATAGAATTATAGAAATATATTTATAATTATAAAATTATAATAAATATATTTACATAATGAATATACTTACTATTTATATATTTATATATACAAATATATAAATATATAAAATGTTATAAATATATTTATAATTATAAATAAATAATTATAAATATATTTACAAATATATTTATAAATGTATCTTTTCTATTTATAAAATTATATATTTATAATTATAAATAAAAATATATCTTTTTTAAAAAAGTATTTATATAATTATATGCTCCTAGAAGATAATGAGATTATTAGCAGAACATATGATGCTAAACGAATGTTAGATTCAATGAGTATGATCTATTAAAGAATACATGCCTATCCAAATAACTGTATACTATTTCACAAGGACCAAAATTTACTTAAAGAATGCCCAATGTGTGGTGCTTCTTGATACCAGAATGGTGAATTGGGTCATACAAAATTTGTATAGTACTTTCCAGTAATTCCAAGGTTTAGGCCCCTATGTGTAAGTGGAGATACTGTAAGACAATTGTTGTGACATGCAAATAAAAGAAATGAAGATAGGAAACATCATCACCCGACACTCTCTTCAGTGGAAGTGAATTGTTCACAAGTATCGTGAATTTGGAAAGAAGCAGAGAAGCCTTCATCTTGAACTATCTATAGATGGAGTGGATCAGTTTGGTTTTTAAAGTAGCACTCACAATACATCTTTGGTTATGTTGGTAAATTATAACTTGCCTCCATGGTTATTTATTAAATGAAAATACATTTTGTTTTCTATTCTTATTTCAGGATCAAAACAATCGGATAATGACATTGATATTTATTTGGTTCCATTGATCAAAGATTTCAAATTATTGTGGGATTCAGATGTTACATTGTATGATGATTACAGAAATAAATATTTCATGTCAAGAGCCATGTTGTATGGGATAATAAATTAATTTCTTTCTTATAGAAAATTTTCAGGATATAGCATCAAAGGAACTCATGGGTGTCCCATTTTTGAATAAGGTACATAGTCAATTAGGTTGAAACATTCATTGAAGAATGTGTTTTAGGGACATCATAGATTTCTACCATGATAACATAAGTACCAATCTTGGATGACATTTTTTTATGGGAGTTCTGAAGAACACCCAACACCGCATCCACTAACAGGTGATCAACTGTTTGAGAAAGTAAAAGATATGGACATTGCTTTTGGTAAACCTTTTTCGAAAAGACTTATGAATACCGGTTAGAAAAAGAGATCAGTTCATTTTTGAATTATTATACTAGAATTGTTTGTACATCAATAATTTTATTTATGTTATGCATATTGAGAAAAATATATGTGATAGTGTCATTGGAATGTTACTAAATGCACTCAAAAAAACAAAGGATGTAATTAAGGCTATGTTAGACATGATTTACATCAGAATACATGAAAAGTTGGTTCCAATGAAGGGTGAAAATGGAATTTTATTCCTCCAGCTACTTGCAATTTTTTAGGTAGGATAGATATCATTTTGGAAACTAATTGAATGATGTAAAGTTTTCATAGTGGTATTCATCGAATATCAAGAATATCATGTCAATTACTGATTTAAAGTTAAAGGGTATGAAATCACATGATTATAATGTTTTGACACAAGATATAATTCTTATAGATTTATGTTTCATTTTTTTCAAGAATATCCATCATACATTGACCAAGCTATGTTTCTTTTTCAATGCTATATACAACAAAGTTATAGACCCAACAATATTTCCAACTATGTAAAAGGAAATTTCTATAATATTATGTGAATTTGAAATGTTCCACCCACCAGAATTATTTGATATGATGGTTTACTTGATAATTCACTTGGTAATAGATATTCAAATATGTGGTTCTATACATTACAAATGGATGTACCCCATTGAAGAGTAAATGAGGATTTTGAAAGGGTTTTTTAAAAATCAAAGTCATCTAGAAGATTGTATTTTGGAGAGATATATTATTAAGGAAGTTGTTGAATTCTTTATCAACTACTTATCCAGTTTGGAAAATATTGGTCTATATAAATCTCATCACATTGGGTGACTTGTGGGAGATAGAATTTCTAGAATATATGTTGTCATAATCATTATTACAGATTGGGAAAAATTCACCTTTATATTTTTCATAAAAATTTAAAGGTTTCCCCATATTTTGAAACCCACAAAAAAATATTAGGAATTTGAATCGATCAAGGGATGAAATATGGATATCAAATACACATAATGAACAATTTATAAGATGGTTTAGAGACCATATTTTTAAGGATGCATCTTAAAATACAGATTCAATTTTAGAACGACTTCGATGGCTATCCATAGGACCAAGTTTTCATGTATTATCTTATAATTATTATGTAATTAATAATTATATGTTCTATAAAAATGAACATGAAGAATGAAGTACCATTAAAAATAGTAGAGTTACACTTGTGGATGAAGTGATTCATGTATCTATTACCAAGTACATAAATCCAATTTATGCAAATATGTCATACTTTGGAATTATCAAACAATTTTGGGAGTTGAATTATACAACATTCCAAGTAACTATTTTCAATGAAATTCGGTTGATAACATGAGTGGTGTTAAGATAAAAGAATTGGGATTCATGAAAGTGGATTTTAGTAAGGAAGGGTATAAAGATAAACTATTTATAATGGAATCACAAGCTGTATAAGTATTCTATGTTCCAGATACTGCAAACTAAAGGTGGTCCATTATTTTTTTATCAACCAAAACCACTGAAGGGTCAGATGAAAATTAAAATGACTAAGACCCTTTCATCAAGGTATCACAATCATTTATTAGATGTTCCAGTGTATAGATGGTATATTATGTTAGAGGAGACCATAATTAATGGATTTGGATACTCGATAGAGGGGTCTAATCTCTTCAACCTTTTAGAAAAAGATAATTCAATAATTGGGTTGTATTTATTTTTGTAATATAAATTGTGTAAAATCATATTATTAACCATTCACCAATACATTTATGTAATATAAATGTTCAACCAATTCTATATATAATGACTTCTACACATGTTGATGCTCCCAATCTTGAGGAACAACAAGTTTCTCAAACTTATGGTGCTATCAATGAAGATGAATAACAACCTTCTAAAAATACTGATGATACTTATCTAAAGGAACAATATATTGATGATATTGAAACTAATAAAATAGTTGATGAAAAACAACCAGTGAACTAGAAAAAATAGAAGCGTCGTAGCGTGATGGTGTTAGAAAAAATTATTAAGGTGAGAAAAAAAAAGAATTAAATTTGAGTTTGGTTAGAATGCTCGTGATCAGACTATTAACCCGAACAAGTCCATTTTTAGTAGTTTTATTTGGATCACTACTCAGTAACACATTCTGATTGATATATATTCATGGAACAATATTGTGCCTGCACTTAAGACACTGATTGAGGAAGATATTTGGGTAACATTATGATATAATTTTTTTTTAATTTTACCAAAAAACTAATGAAACGTTATCTTACTCTTCATTATCCCTTGTAGATTTAATTTATGGTAGATGAATCCCAAATGAAATTTGTATTAATGCTTGTATGAAAGTCTCACACATTCTTTTTTATAATTCATACAAAGTTTCATCTCAAAGATACTGAAGGGAAAATAAACCCGCACCCACCACATATATATTCACACTTGATAATCCATGAAGCATGAGATTCATTTACTATCCATCTTTAAGAGATGTATTTTTAAGTACATTATGGATGGTAATACATTTTTTGAAAATATAGTTATTAATCATATTGATTAATAATTTTTAATTTATGAAACAAAAACTGAGTGCTGAAAATATGAAATGGGAAGAAAAACTAATGTACCTCTACCATAAATCAAAGATGAGGTACGCTTCCCTTGAATTTTTTTATACATTTTAAATATACCATAATAATTTTATGTGACATGAAACAAAAACATAATTATGTTCCTTTTATATATATATAGATTAATGAATCCAAATTCAAATCCACTTCCATCCCACATCATGTGCTATAGAAAGAGGCGCATGTAAATAAAGATGGGGTACTAATAGATGAAAAAACACAAAAAATATTGGAATCATGTGAAAGTATGATATAATAAAAAAATTATTTAAATAAATATTACATAATAATGATTAATTATTTTACTATAATTTTTATCCAACTTAGACATAGGAATCATCATCAGCTATACCGGATAAAAAAATACTATCATTGGACTTGAAGCATCCAGAATAGTATAGTTGCGTTAGAGGTGTAGGTTATGGGGTGACACCCCAAACATATTTTGAGAAAAGAAATGAATAGGGGATAAAGATAAAAAATTAAGATATGTAGGAATGATTAGATTCTCTTAAATAAAAATTTAATTGGTGGTCAAAGTTGCGACAAAATGTTATGGGAAGGAAATAAAGATAAGAAATAACTCAAGAACAACCATTGAATGAGGATTCCCCAACCCCCACCAACTTTGAAGAAAGCTTCTCAAATAGTTTTCTTAGATGAGTTAACCAATATTCTCCTTATTGTTTTTATGAAATTTTAATTAGGCATACACTAATACCTTTCCTGTATTAATATTTTATAGGTTGAAATGATTGTGATTTATATATATCAACACCCACCCACTGTCTTGTTATGAGGGTTATTGTGTTCAATATCCAAGAAGATATTAAACACAAAAAACATCTTCCAATTGGTCATGTGAGAGTGTGGATTTTCATAGTTTATAAGTCGACCATCGATTAACCTATTCCACTTAATGACGCAGATATTCATACGATCAAGAAAGCTATTAGAACATTCATAGTATGGCTGTTATATCTTGTAAAAAACATTTCAAAAAGAAGGTTTTAATTTCCAAATTATTTTCCATGAAAAACCATTAATAATTAATTAAAAATGTCTGAACCAATGAATGCTATTATAGATAGACAAAGGGAAGGGGGAAAAATATTGAATCAAAATGATCTAAAGGATTAATTAACCAATTTAAAAGATCTTCACAAATCTATTATTCCCCACTCATTCAATATTTGAATTTATTAACATTTATGGTTCAGGAAGATACAAGGTTACAAAGTTGCAGTAATGTCATAGTTGATTTTGAAGAACAAATGTACAGATAGGCCATTACATACTACATTTCTCTTAATAATGTAAATTAAATCCTCAAGTATGAATGGCTAGGATTCTCAATTGTAAATGTATACATGAGGTGTGTTTTCATGATTTTATTTTCCAATAGTTGATCTACAATGTCAATTATGACTAAATACAATTTATATTTTTTTTAGAGTTTATATTAATACTATTTTAAGGGAAAACCCTATGAATTTAAATATATACTCATTATTCTTAATATCACTTCTACACAACCAAACTCATTGGATTTAGATAAATTTCTGCCATAGTGGAAAAACCAGCTTCAATGTTTGACAGAAAACTTATGGACAATAAAATTTTCTTATAACCAATGATGTACGGGGGAAACTCTACAATTTTTTCATATCAAATATATTTTCATTACTTTAATTTCTTATTTTTTTAGGAAACATTGGTTTATCATTGCACTCAATTTGGATACTCCAAACATTTATTTTTTGGATTCACATCATGGATACCCAAAAATATAACCACACGTGATGATATTTTTCAATTTTTAATAAACTACATCCAATGTTTTAGAACTAAACTACAAGATATGTATTTTATGTTATGTCTTAATGATATTTTTTTATAATAGAGAGGTTTTTAAATATCATAAAAATCATGGAATGAGTATATCTCATGCGTATAAGGAGCCTATAGACTCCTACAAGTGGATAAGTATTGGGATATATATAATAATACTTCAATATCAAATCACATGTCAAATGAAATTATTATTATTTTCAATGTTTCTATAGTGTTATAAAAACCAATGGAAAATATTGTGGTTTTTATGTTTAAACATTTATGATAGATATCATATACCATCAATAAACTAGCATCCTCAAAGAGGCTTCTTCAAATATGATTAAAATTTCATTTAAAATATTTATTAATCCTTTGTGTATTTATATTTTTCTAGTACTACCATGACTATAGAAATTACTCATATTCACAAGATGAAATATATTTGTTTATAATTGACTAGGAAACATACATAGTGTCATAATGTACAAATATATCATGAATATGTGACTTCCTAAATCTTATTTAGTTTATTTTCTCATCATTTTATCTTTTTTTTTTGTTAATTTACTTATCATTTTTATTCGATAATTATTTTTTTAATTTTCACAAAGATAATGAAGAAATGACTTCATCAATAAGGATAATTCACTCATGTACTATTATCATGTACTCAAAAATAATGATGCACTCATGATGATGAAATTTTCCTTTTATTCTCCAATGTATTAAATATTTTGGGTTATCAAATAGAAATATTATTAGATAACCTAAAATATAGATTTCATTATAGGATAAAAAGACATGATGGAATCCACAATACCAAAATCTGATACATGGTGTACCCAACATGACTCAAATTGTGTGGTTTCAATTTTAAATTGACATTTTATTAATGATTTATTTCATATTTATGTTTAATTTATTTCATTATAATATTACTAACATAATAATTATTTTCTTATATAGGTGTATTATTTTGATCTAGTTGGGGTGGTTTGTTTGATGTTGCTCAAGCTCATAATAGATTGGAATTATAGGCTATAACTAGGATAATGGAAATAAGGAAATGAGTCAAGAATGTATAATGAAATCATAAAAATGTGAATTCCTACTAATTGGTTAATTTTTTCATAATTTTTTAAACTATTATTATGTTAATTTACATGTCATTTTTATATAATACTTATTTTTTCCAAATCTTTTGGGAAGCTATATTTTTATTTCAACAATATGAAATAGGACAAAAAAGAGAGAACATGTTTCTTTTGGATGGAAGAGGATACCCCTTAGTTCCAAAAACATGAAGTGTTTTAGGCAGCATGGGGTTTCCTCTTCCATCAAAATAGAACATTTTATCAATTTTTTATCTTATTTTAGATAGTTTAAATAAAAACACACATCACATACTCAATCATATTCACCTCAATATGATTAATAGTGTACTTGTTATGACATGAACTTTATGTTTCTAGTTTATAATATTTATTTTAGTTCCAAAAACACCTCACATACTCAAAACTTATAAAACATATTCAGATTGTTTTTATACATTATAAAAATGACCTATAATTGATTTTTTATGTTTAGGAATTAGTTTCACCTCAATCCTATGAATGGTGTGACTGGTATGAATCCAAGATTTTCATTTTATTTAAATTTTAAATTTTATTAAAAAACATAAGAGACATACTCAAAACTAAGAAACATCATTAATATTATTTTGATACTTTAGGAAAATTATCCATAAGTCATTTTTGACATGTATCAATTAGCCACACCTTAATCTGATACACGATGTACCCAGTATGACTTAAAGTGTCCATTACCAGTTTAAAATTAACATTTTAGTTCAAAACATGTGACACTCACTAAAAACAAAAAAAAACTCAAATTTTCTTGATAATTTAAAAAAATTATTCATAAGTCATTTGTGATGTGTAGGAATTAGTCTCACATAAAATCGACACATGATGTTACCAGAATGACTCAAAGTGTGTGTTTCTAGTTTAAAATGGCATTTTATTAAAAAGGATAAGTTCCAGACTCAAAACCAAGAAAACACATTCTTATTGTTTTTATACTTTAGTAAAATTATCCATGAATCATTTCTGATATGTAGGAATCATTTTCACCTTAATAAAATGCACGGTGTGATTCGTATGACACTGTGTGTTCCTTTTTATTTAAAATTGACATTCTAGTAAAAAAAGTGAAATACTCAAAACTAAGAAGAAAAATTTGTATTGTTTTGTTAATTTAGTAAAATTATCCATCAGTCATTTTCAATGTGTAAGAATTAATTTCACCTCAATATGATACACGTGTTCTCGGTATTACTCAAAGTGTTCATTACAGTTTAAAAGTGACATTTTAGTTCAAAACATGTTTCACTACTAAAAACCAAGAAAACACTAACTGATTATCTTTATAATTTAGGAAAAATATATATGAGAAATTTTTTATGTGTAGGAATTAGTCTCAAATCAAGCCAACACACAATGTGACTGATATGACACAAAGTACACATTTCTAGTTTAAAATGACATTTTAGTAAAAGACACAAGTGATATATACAAAACTTAGAAAACACATTCTTATTACTTCGATAATTTAGTAAAAATATCCATATGTTATTTTTGACATTTATGAATCAAATGCACCCTAATATGATGCACGATGTGACCAATATGACTCAAAGTGTGTCTTTTTATTTAAAATTGACATTAATTTTAGTAAAAAGGACAATTGACATTCTCAAAACCAAGAAAAAATATTTGTATTTTTTTGATACCTTATGAAAATGATCCATAAGTCATTTTTGACATATAGTAATCAACCTCACCAAAATTTGATACATGGTGTTCCTGGTATGACTCAAAGTTCCTATTATCAGTTTAAGATTGAAATTTTAGTTCAAAAATAAATTATGGTTTTTTTACTATTTTATCAAAACAATATAAATATATTTTATCTATTTTAAGTATATCATGTGGTTTTTTACTAAAATTTTGATTTTAAATAAAAATAGACACTTCAAGTCATATCAGACACATCGGGCATCAGATTGTGGTGCAGCTAATTTATATACATTAAAAATGACTTATGAATCATTTTCCTAAATTATCAAAACAATATGAATGTGTTTTCTCAGTTTTGAGTATTTCACTTGTGGTTTTACTAAAATGTCATTTTTAATTGAAAACACACACTTTGATCCATACTGGTCACATCGTGTGTCATTTTGACATGATATTTAATCCTACGCATGTCAAAATGACACATGTTGTGACTAGTATAACTCAAAGTGCCTATTTTCATGTTAAAATGATATTTTAGTTAAAAACACAAGTGAATTACTCAAAACTAAAAAAAATAATTCATATTGTTTTAATAATTTAGTATAATGATTCATAAATCATTTGTGACATGTAGGAATCAACCACACCTCAATCCGACTCATGGAGTGACCTATATGACTCAAAGAGCATCTTCTTATTTAAAATTGACATTAACTTTAGTAAAAAGGATAATTGAAATACTCAAAAATTAAGATAATACATTCTTATTTTTTTGATACTTTAGTAAAATGATCCATATGTCATTTTTGATGTGCAATAATCAGTGGCACATCAATCTGATACACGGTGTTCCTGGTATGACTCAAAGTGTCTGTTATTAGTTTAAAATTTACATTTTAGTTCAAAATGTGTGGAAATCACTGAAAAATAAGAAAATATGATTTGATTATATTCATAATTTTGGGAATTGATTAGTCACTTGTGTTTTATAGGAATCAGCCTCATGTCAAACCGACATACGATGTGATCAGTATGACTCAAAGTACATGTTTTCAGTTTAAAATAACATTAGTAAAAAAACAAGTGACATGCTCAAAATCAAGATTTTTTTTATTATTTTTATAATTTATATCAATGACCATAATTTATTTGTAACATGTAGGAATCAACCTCACCTTAATCTGATGCATGGTGTGACAGATATGACTCAAAGTGCTTCTTTTAATTTAAAATTGACATTTTAGTAAAAAACAAAAGTGACATAATCAAAACTGACTAAACACATTCATATTATTTTAATACATAAGGAAAATGATTCATAATTCATTTTTTATGTGTAGGAATTAGTTTCACCTCAATCTGATACATGGTGTTCCCAGTATGACTCAAAGTGTCCGTTATTAGTCTAAAATATACATTTTAGTTCAAAATGTATGTTACTCACTTAAAATAAAGAAAATGAAATTTTATTGTCTTAGTAATTTATTAAAACTTTTTAAAATTAATTTGTAACATATAGGAATCAGTCTCTCATCAAACAGACACATGATGTGACTGGTATGACTGAAAGTGCATGTTTCCAGTTTGAAATGTCATTTTATAAAAAAACACAATTGGCATAATAAAAACCAAAAAACCAAATTAAAATAGTTTTTATACTTTAGTAAAATGATCCATAAGTAATTTTTACAAGTAGGAATCATTCTCACATCAATCCAATACATTGTGTCATCGGTATGATTACAAGTGTGTATTTTTATTGAAAATTGACATTAATTTTTGTAAAAAGGAAAAATGAGATACTCAAAAACAATCAAAAAAATTCAGATTATTTTTATAATTTAGGAAAAATATCCATAAGACCTTTTTTATGTGTAGGAATCATCCTCACTTAAATCTGATATACAGTGTTCCCAATGTGACTCAAAGTGTCTGTTATCATCCTAAAATTGACATTTTAGTTCAAAGCATGTGTCACTCAATAAAAATAGAGAAAATATTCTATGATTATATTGATATTTTAGTAAAATGATTCATAAGTCATATGTGAAATTTTGGAACAGTCTCATATCAAACTGACTCATGATGGGACTGGTATGACTCAAAGTGTGTTTTCAGTTTAAAGTGACATTTTAGAAAAAAACACAAGTGACATACTCAAAATTGAGAAAACACATTATAATTATTCTTATAATTTATAAATACTATCCATAAGTCGTTTTTGACATGTAGTATTCAGTCACACCTTGATATGATGCATGGTATTACCAATATGACTCTAAGTGTGTCTTTTTATTTAAAATTCACATTTTAGTAAAAAACATAAGTGACATAATCAAAACTAATAAAACACATTTGGATTTTTTTTTCACTTTAGTACAATGATTCATAAGTCATTTTTGATTTGTAGGAATTAGATGCACCACAATCTGATATATAGTGTGCCCGATATGACTCAAAGTGGTCATTATCAGTCTAAAATTGACATTTTAGTTCAAAATGTGTCACTCACTAAAAACTAAGAAAACATGATCGGATTGTATTAATAAGTTAGGAAAATTATTTATATGTAATTTTTGATGTGTATGAATTAGTCTCACATCAAACTAAAACACGATGTGACTGGTATGACTCAATGTGAGTGTTTTCAGTTTAAAATGATATTTTAGTAAAAAAGACAAATTACATACTCAACACTAAGAAAAAAATTCATATTTTATTGATAAATTAGTAAAATGATCCATAAGTCATTTTTGATGTGTATTAATCAATCATACCTCAATCCAATACACTGTGTACCTGATATAACTCAAATTTTGTGGTTTTAGTTTAAAATTGACATTTTATTACTGTATTGTTTCATATTTATATTTAATTTATTTCTTTATTGTATTACTAACATATGAACTATTTTCTTATACAGTTGAATTCTTTTACTTTATTTGGGGTGTTTTTTTTATAAACGGATACTATGATCGTGCTTTTTTTAGAGTGGGTTGGGTGCCAAAGATAATGAAATATTGATTTTTTTAAGTTTTTGTGATAGTACTTGGTAATGTAATTATAAAAAACATTATTTGAAATATCTATAGAGTATTGTTATTATGTATTTGTGATGTAATTTTTATTTCAATTAAATTATGAATTTTCCATGCAAAGGTTGTTGTTGTTGTGTTTTGTAATTAAAATAGAAAATTACAGCAATATGGCCTTTATTAGCGCTAATCTATCACTAATAAAAGACGACATTTATCAGTTATTTTTGTAGCTATAGGGGCCAATTTTTGCATGGATTAACCCTTTGTTTGTTTCCAAAGACCTAGATTCCTAGAGGAGGCTTAGAGGAAGTCTGAAGTATTTCGGTTTCTAGAAGCTCGATGTAGGTAGATTTCACATTGTGTAAAAATTTTACACGATGTGGAAGCAGGTTTCACGACGTATAATAGATTGGGTTTTGAAAAATAAATAAAATATATACGTGATTTATTTTCTAGAGGAAATGAAACCCTGAGGATTACACGATGTTAAATGTGATTACACATCATGTAATTCCCCACTACAGAGATGTTTTAAGCATTTTCAGTCACTCAGGTTATTCATAACCCTACAGTATTAGTATCTCTCTCTATTGTTCCAAGTGACTCAATGACCGCCTCTTTGATGTTTTAGGGATTCATTCATCAATGATTTTTTCCTAGATTCCCTCCTTCAATCCATATTTTATCCAAGGTATGTATACCTCTATTCTTGTGGCCTCTTCGAACTGTTTCCTCTCATTTATATTTTCAATGTGATGGTGCTTGATTTCCATATTCTAATGGAGTTTTTTCGGTTGTTTGTTGGCACATTTTTTGCATAAAATCCTTGGGTGGATGTATTTCTTGTGATAGAGGTGATCGGGATCCACAATATTGGTCCTTTCTTATGAGAATAACATTGACACCCTATTGAGGTAGGGAATTCATTGCTTTTCTATTTATTTATGTGAAATCGTAGAGCTAGCATGATTTAGCCCTTTGGATCACAATGGAATTTAACCTAAATAATTACTTCAACTAGATTAATTAATTTATATTTATCATATGGAAATTTTGTTGTTTGTACCATGATAATAGGTTTCCTCTTGATTTTATAGATAGTGTGATATCTATGTTGTGATTGTTGTTCTTGGTTTATTATGTGAAATTGGTAAACAACATAAATCAAGAATTAATTGATAATTAATTGGATGAAATATTAAGGAGGAGTATTTAATGAATCTGGTTATTATTTTTTTAATTTAATGATAATCAAATTGATGCAAGTATGCATGTTTAATTGAATTTGTTAATGAACATGAATCCTGATGATGCTTGTTGATAAAAGAATTAAAGGCATGTTAAATTAATTGTTTAATTAATTTTTGATAACTTGAGATAGCTTGTTACTTATGTTTCCTATAGTTGGAAACTATTAATAATGAATCATGTAATTTAATATAGAATAAGAACCATTTGTGTGATCAAAGATAATCCCTTTGTAGGTCCTGAGTTGTCTGCTTGCTTGTAAAGGCCAAGTGCCTTGTTCTTTGGAGTTGTATGATCCCGTCTTTTTTCAGGCATGACTATTTTAAAAAATTTGGTCAAAATGGATTTTTTTGAATTTAATCTATGTCTATACTTAATTACCAACCTCAAAAATTTACCCCACCTATAACTATTTTTTCACCATGTGTCTCCATGTCATGATATTAAATTTCACCACGTGTAATCAGATTTGGCCATGTGTAATATTACACCATATGTAATCTGATTTCACCACATGTAATTATATATCCCCACATGTAATATATATTAATTTTTTATAGATTTTGATGATATTTCACTCATAAATAGTGGAAATGAGTTACACTATGAGAAATGGGAGTCCATGTCATGTAATTTTGATCCCTAATGAATTAAAAACATGTATCCAACAATGTGTAACCCTCTAAAAACCTTTTTAATTGTCAGAGACACTCTTCACACCATATTATTTGACCACAGACACTCCACACACCATTTTATTGGACCTAAATTCCTATATTAACCTCTTCCTTCAATAGAAGACCCTTCACGCACCTCTCTCCTTACTACGGGTCTTCTACTGTTGATTTTCATGAGTTTTCTTCTATCTAAAAGTGATATAATATCAGGTTTTGAATATTTGGACCTAGATTTTTAAGGTATACCTTCCAGTTATTAATCTAATTCTATATCCATTTCTAATAGATTACCTAGTTATGGTTGAGAGGTGTCTATAAGCTAATTTCTATTGCAAACATAGGGATTTTGTTGCCTCTTCCTCTGATTTCAAGGAATCAGATCTAAATCATGTTCTATGACACATTCTTGATTGATTATACTCAATTTTGAGATGTTTTTTTTTGATCATTCTTCATCACTGATCTTGAGGTAGGTGGTATAAAATTCAAATCCCATAGTCTTTAATACCATTATGTGTATGTAATTATAGAATTTTTATTAAATGTTTAACAATTGTGTCCTTTATTAAATTAATTTATTTTATTGAGTAAATTAATTTATGGAAATGTGGAATTTGAATGCTGGGATTTTAGATCCTGAATAATTAATTTTTAAATTAATTATGGATTTATTAAGATTGTTTAACTTGATTAATTAATTATATCATTAATTAATGTGGATTGTTTGGATTATGAAATTATGATTTGAATAATTAATTGTCAAATTAATAATTAATATGTCTAAATTGTGAATCAGTAAATTAATTGTGGAATTAATTAAGGGATTTTGAGTTTGTGAATATTGATTAATTAATTTATGAATTAATTACTTGGATATACATAGTTAATTAATTTATGAGTTAATTAACATGATCATTCAAATGTGTGTTCTAATGAATGGTAACATGGTCATTCAAATGTGTGAGTTAAGGAATGGTAACATGGTCATTCAAATGTGTGAGTTAAGGAATGGTAACATGGTCATTCAAATGTGTGAGTTAAGGAATGGTAACATGGTCATTAAAATGTTTGAGTTAAGGAATGGTAACATGTTCATTCAAATGTGTGAGTTAAGTAATGGTAATATGGTCATTCAAATGTGTGAGTTAAGGAATTTTAGTATGGTCATTCAAATGTTTGTGTTAAATAATGGTAACATGCTCATTCAATTTTTTGGTTCAATAAATAATATTTATTAACATGACAAACTATTTATTTGTGAATTATATTTAATTATTTATAGAACTAAATACACTATTGTTGACTGTATTTGTTTTAGACACCATTAGTGATGGCCTACTGAGTTGTACAGACACCCTACTCGGGCTTCCTGATCGGTACCCGAATAGAGTTTATTGTTGTAAGACATGTTAAGGGAAAAGGTCCTATATTAGGTGGTTGATTGGGGATGGTTCTTGGTAAAGGGAAACATACATGGTTCAGGTCTCGCTTGAGAGTCATTGGTGTCTTTATTTTTTAGTTTCTTATTTTTGAAACCTATATTGGCATTGCATGTTTCCCTTTAAATTGAGTATATTATTTTCTATCTTGGTTATTCTTGTGACATTGGTATTTCTATGATTATTTTTTCTTCCACTATTTCGTGTTTACTTCGACTAGTTTTTTTCTCTAATAAAATAGGGTATAGTCTCCCCACATCTAACTTATTAGACCCTTGCTGCTAATTGGCAGCCTTTGGCATATGGGGAGGAACGCCTGAGGTCCCATGACCCATCGGATCAGGGAACCATTTCATGGAACCTGGGTTGGGATGTCAGAAAGGGGAATCAAATGGATATTTTATTTTCTTCTTATTTTATCTTACAATTTGGGTAAAGGTGGATAGGTGACCTGGAAGAGTCAAGGGCTTGGTAATGAGCTCGTGCATGTGAGTTGCAAACCCATGTACTGGGGAAAACCCAAGTACTCAGGGTGGGATTGTTGTTATTGATGTTTTTTGTTACAGTTGAATATTATTTCACCTTCAGTGACATGATTGTTTTTTGATGTGATTTTTATTTCTGAAAATTTTGAGTATTTATTTGTGGCTCAAAATGGCATGAGAGTTGAGTCTACATGCATAATTCTAGGAACTTAGGATTATTGTCACATGCATCATTTTAGGAATGCACATGAAAATGGGTTATGGGTAAGTTGTTAATCTTAGACTATTTTTCATTACTTGTGAATTTTAATTGACAAGGGTTCCTAATATAGAATGTTAAATGATGTAAAATGGGAATAAATGGGTGTCTAAATGAGAAACTTGAAAGTTGAGTTGTTTTTTACCCTTTTTAACTAGACCTAGGTGTATAATGGTTAAGGGTAGAGATAGTGCCTCATTTTTTACCGTGTGATGAGGTTTGGGGAAAATAATTATTGAGATTTCCTCTAACATAATTATGATAAAGTTGTGTTGTGAGAACTAAGACATGTTGTTGGAATTTTAGATTTATGCCTCCATGATGATTCTTGTTGAAGGGAATATCAGAGGACATGGTTTTGGATGATTCTTTAGTGGTAGAACCTGAGGCACCGATAGTGATGAGGGAGGAAGCAGGATGGAAGTTTAGATAGAAAATTTTTCACTTCATGAAACTCATGGAAAGGGATATCAGGTAGATTGTGAAAATCATGTCTGATCTAATGAGGGAGTTGTAGTTGCAACACCCTATCACTTTTACTAGAGATGGTGGAATTAAGGTAGATGAGTTCTGGATTGAGTCTATCTAGACTATACTTGACCATTTGGAGATTCCTTTAGAGAATATATTAAAGTTGTCAGCCTATATGTTATGTGGTCAAGCGAAGCATTGGTGGGAAATTCATACTTGGAATTGAAACTTAGAGACTATGGAATGTAAGCACTTTCAAGAGAAGTTATTTGAGCACTTTTACCCAAAGATTATTAGGTAAGAAAGAGAAGGTGAGTTTATGAGATTAATTCAGGGGAGCATGACCATGATGGACTATGCTTGATGCTTCACAGATTTGTAGTGATTTGATCCGGAATTGTTAGTATATGAGGCTACAACATTAATGAGGTTTCAAGATGGAATAAAGTTTGAAATTAAGTCCTAGGTGAATATATTCATGGTGAAGAAGTTTTCAGAGGATGTGAATTAGGCTATCATCTCAGAGGGGAACCTAAAGGAGACTTCTAGTGGTGGAAAAGTGATTCTTACTGAATGGTCAGGTGGTATGAATTTCTAGAGAAGGAAGTGATATTATGAGGATGATAACCAGGGTAGTAGGAATTAGAGTATCCAAACAAAAGGTTCAGTTACATGGGACCTTTCTCTATTGGATTTCCACCAGTTTGGTTGGACAGGACACTATCATAGAAACTGTCCCCAACCATTAGTTGAGTATAGATATTTCGAAAATATGGGACATATATAAAGGTTATGTAGTAACCTAAGGCAATCAGGTAGTGATAAAGGATCTAGACAGAACCATAGCGCAGGAAGGGGGCCTTCTGTACCATATCAGTCTGGCTGCTAGAATTATACTAGTCGAGGTAGTAGAGGTAGGGTACGTGGTGATTCTGGGAAGGATCATCCATATCAATAGAGTAGTGAAACTCATAGGAGTTAAACAACATCATAAGAAAGAGGGGTAGGATAGTTTAATGTGTTACAGCATACGCTTGTGGATAGAGAGGTAAGGACATCGATAGTGATAGGTACTATTCTAGTATCATTTACTTTAGAAAGTAATTTATTTGATACTGGTGACCATCATTCCCTTATATCTTCAAAACTTGTTAATGGTTTGAGCCTGGCGGTGGGGTTTGTGAGTTGGGTTATGACGATAGATACACTATTGCGAGTATGGTCTAGAGACATCTATATGTGAAAGGGATGTTATCTTAAGACCAGAGAGTACCGTTTTCTATGGGATCTATATATTCTTAACATGTCCGGCTTAGATCTAATTATGGGTATGGATTATCTAGTCGCATACCAAGACCACATAGATTATTACCATAGAAGGGTGATGTTTATATCTCCTATGGGTGAAAATTACATTAACTATTGGGATTGGGATATTTAGGAAGGTTAAATAGGGCCAATTACTTAGTAACTGGGAGAGCTCACAACCTAGGTTTCTAATATTTTACTAGATGAAGAAGGTTTTAGGAAATATGTCCTTCCTCCAGTAGTATAAATATTTCAGGATGTCTTTCCTAAAGACTTCTCATGGCTTCCACCTGAGAGAGATATGGAATTCACTATTGATCCCATTATAGGGGTTGATCTAGTATTTATTCCATGGTATATAATGGAACCAATAGAGCTTCAAGATCTCAAAGCTCAACTGGAGGAATTTAAGGATAAAGGATTTATCCAACTGAGTATGTCGCCTTATAGATCACTAGTATTGTTTACAAAGAAGGATGATGGGAGTTTACTTTTGTGCATTGATTACTGAAATTTGAACAATATTACTATAAAGAACCACTATCATCTTCCATGAAGTGATGATCTTTTTGACTAGTTGAAGGGATCTTGTGTGTTTTCGAAGATCAACTTGAGATCGGGTTATCATAATCTAAGAGTTAGGACTTTTGATATACTGAGGACTACTTGCAGGAGTAGGTATAAGATTTATGAATTATTTGTAATGTTGTTTGGATTAAAAAACACACCAATGGTGTTTATGGCCTTAATTAAAAAGATATTTCATCCATATCTAGATCATTTTATAGTGGTTTTTTTAAATGACATCTTGGTGTACTCCAAGACTCATGATGATCATGCCCAACATCTTGAAATCGTCCTGAGTACACTAAGAGAGTATCAGCTATATTCCAAGCTATCTAAGTGATAGTTTTGGATTGACCAGGTACACTTTTTAGGTAATATCATCTCGGAGGAAGGTGTGTCAGTGGACCCAGTGAAGGTTCATGCAGTTGTTTCTTATGAACAACCTAATAATGTTTTTGATATCTGATTATTTCTAGGATTAACTGGATATTACAGGAGATTCATCCAATAATTTTCCTATTTAATAGCACCACTTTCATGCTTGACCAAAAATGTAGTAAAGTTTGAATATTCAGAGTCTTATAAGAAATCATTTTAGGAGTTGAAGAAGCGGTTGATGTCAGCACCAATTTTAACCTACCTGAGTCAGGTGAGGAGTACATGGTGTATTGTGATTCTTCTGGGATCGAACTTAGAGATTTATTGATTAAAGGGTATAAAGTTGTGGCATATGGGGCTCAGTAGTTGGGACCACATGAGAGGAATTACCCTATATACAACCTTGAGTTAGCATCAGTGGTTTATGATCTTAACTA
Organism: Viscum album; assembly: GCA_963277665.1. Classification (NCBI taxonomy): domain Eukaryota; kingdom Viridiplantae; phylum Streptophyta; class Magnoliopsida; order Santalales; family Viscaceae; genus Viscum; species Viscum album. Next base: position 1,695,894,391 of record OY728153.1, read on the forward strand.
TTGACAAAACTACCTTTTGGGAGAAAACATTACAGTTTATATAGATCATAATATCTTTAGGTATATCTTTTCACAATGTTATTTTAATCTTTTTAAGCATAGATCATTTTAATATATGCAGTAATTTGATTTTGATCTTAAATATACATCGAGGAAAGGAAACAATGTGATTGACACTTTGAGTAGGAAAACTCAATCTCAGATGGTTCAATAATCTATTGGTGAGTGGAAGATGATGATGTTTCTAACTGAGATACAGGTTGTGGTTCAGGAGATACTAGGGATGATGATACTCGTATCATTTTTAGTGGAGTCTACACTTTTGAGATAGATTAGGGATGAGTGGTATGAGGACCCAGAGTGCCTGTCATTGAGGGAACTCTTTGAAGGTGGGGAGACACCTTAGGAATGGATGATAGATGAGGATGATATTATCTATGTAAAGGATCAATTGGCCATTCCAACTAGAATGTGAGAGGATATCATATTGTAATTTCATGCCTCGAAGTGGTGGTGCATCTAGGTGTGACCAAAATGTACTGTGACCTATGACAACAGTTTTGGTGGTCGAGGATAAATAAGGATATAATAGGGTTTGTGACACGATTCTTCACCTGTTAGTAGGTGAAGGTAGAGAATCAATCACCCATAGGTTTAGTAAAACTATTGCCTATTTTGAAATGGAAGTGGGATGACATGACCATGGTTTTGTGTTAGGTATTCCAAATATTCTTATGAAGAATGACACTATTTGGGTAATTGTGGATCAACTGAAAAAGGTAGTGCATTTATTTCCTATAAGGGAGACCTTCGCAGTAGAGAAGTTGGGAGAAATGTATGTTCGGGAGATAGTCTATCAACATGGGGTGCCATAGACTATAGTATCAGATCGTAATTTTCACATTACATTATGCTTCTTTCAGGTCTTGTAGAAGGCACTTGGTACATAGGTATTGTTGAGTATGTCTTTCCACCCATAGACAGATGGGTTTTCAGAATATACTATACAGGTGCTTGAGGATATGTTTCATGCATGTGTTCTTGGCTTCAGTGGGGCTTGGGAGAAACAATTATATTTATTGGAGTTTTCCTATAACAACAGTTATCAAGAAACTATACATATGGAACCATTTTAGTCTCTTTATGGTAGGCCTTGTAGATAACTGCTATGCTGGATGGAAGCAGGTGATTCAGAGTTGTTGGGACTAAGTCTTATACAAGATATGTCAGAATAGGTTTAGTTGATTTGGAAATGTATGGATGTGACTAAAAGTAGTTAGAATTCGTATGCTGATAGATGGATATGACCCTTATAGTTTATATAGGGTGATAGTGTATTCCTTCAGTTGTCTCATAAGTTGGTTCACCATAGGATACGAAGGCAGGGAAAGATAGGTCCCTTGTTTGTTGGACCTTTTGAGATCATACAGAGAATCGGGATGATGTCATACTGATTGGATCTTCCACAAAAATATAGTGTTATTCATGATGTTTTATATGTAACACAACTACGACAGTATCACCCCGACCCTTCTCATAAGATTGATGTGGAAAATTTTGATCTAGAGATAGATGTGTCTTTTTAGGACCGTCCAATTTGTGTGTTGGATCATAGTAATAAAGTGTTGCGGGGAAAGACTGTGTTGACAGTTCTTGTATTATGGAAACATGGACATGTGTAGGATGAGACATGGAAAAGAGAGGAAGATATACGGGATCAGTGGCCTGATATTTTTGACTCATAAACTTAGAGAGGATAGGGAGTGTTGCTCGTAGATGATCTGTTTTAAGGTGGGGATATTGTAAGATGTCGTCTTTTTATAGGGTCAACTCTTTTAAATTTTTTGGTTAAATGGGGTGTTTTTAATTTAATCCATGTATAAAATTAATCAATAACCTCAAAAATTTAAACCCCCTATAACTATATTTTGTCATGTGTCATCATGTCATGAAATTAAATTTCACCACATGTAATATTACACCACGTGTAATCAGATTTCACCACATGTAATATTACACCACATGTAATTAGATTTTACCATTTGTAATCTATATTAATTTTTTTTAAATGGTTTGATGGGATTTCACTAAGAAATATAGGAAATGAGTTACAAGATGTGAAATGAGAGTTCACATTGTGTAATTTTAGAGCCCAGTGAATTAAAAACATGTATCCAACAATGAATAACCCTCTAAAAACCTTTTTAATCACCGCAGACACACCTCACACCATAGTATTCAACCATAGATGCCCCCAAAACCATTTTATTGGAATGAAATTTCTATGTACACATCCTCCTTCGATCGAAGACCCTCTGTGCACCTCCCTACTTTTTTTGTGTCTTCTATCATTGATTTCCAAGAGTTCAATTTGATTCAGAAGTGATCTAACATCATATATTGGATATCCCAAACTAGATTTGTCAATAATTCCTTCCGGTTGTTAATCTACTTATAGATCCATTGACAATGTATTACCTAGTACATGTTGAGAGGTTCTGAGAAGCTGATTTCTATCGGAAATGTTGGGATTTTATCACAACTTTCTCTACTTTCAAGGAGTCATATCTAAATCCTGTTCTATGAAATGTTCTTGATTGATTACACTTAGTTTGGGGATATTTGTTGGAAATCTTTCTTCATCACTGATCTTGATGTAGGTGGTCTAAAATTCAAATCTCATTATATTGAATACTATCATGTGTATATAAGTTTAGAATTTCTATTATATTTTTAACAATTTCAACCTTGATTAAATTAATTTAATTTGGTGAATAAATTAATTAAAGTAAATGTGGAATTGGGAAGTTGGGATTTTAGATCATGAATAATTAATTTTTAAATTAATTATGGATTTATTAATATTATTTAACTTGATTAATTATTTGTATAATTAATTAGTGTGGATGGTTTAGGTTATCAAATTATGATTTGAATAATTAATTGACTAATTGTAATTAATATGTTGAAATTGTGAATGAGGAAATTAATTGGAAAATTAATTATTGGATTTTGAGTTTGTGAATATTTATTAATTAATTAATGAATGAATTAATTGTATATACATGGTTAATTAATTTATTAGTTAATTAACATGACCATTCAAAAGTGTGAGTTAAGTAATGGTAACATGGTCATTCAAATGTGTGAGTTAAGGAATGGTAAGATGGTCATTCAAATGTGTGTGTTAAGGAATGGTAACATGGTTATTCAAATGTGTGAGTTCGTGAATGGAAACTTGGTCATTCAAATGTGTGAGTTAAGGAATGGAAACATGGTTATTCAAATGTGTGAATTAAGGAATGGTAACATGGTCATTCAAATGTGTGAGTTAAGGAATGGTAACATGGTAATTAAAATGATTGAGTTAAAGAATGTTAACATGATAATTCAATTATGTGGTTGAATAAATAATATTTATTATCATGATAAACTATTTATTTATGATTTATATTTAATTCCTTATATATCTTCATACACAGTTATTGATTGGATTTGTTTTAGGCACCATTCGTGGTGGCCTACTGAGTTGTACTCACACCCTACTCAGGTTTCCTGATCAATACCCGAATATAATTTATTATTGTAGGACATGTTAAGGGAAAATTCCCTAGATTAGATTACTGATTGGGGATGGATCTTGGTTGAGGTAACTAGATTTTGTTTGGGACCCTCTTGGGATTTATTGGTTTTTTTATTTTCCAGTCTTTCATTTTTGACACCTATATTAGCATTTCATGTTTCCCTTTTAATTGAGTATTTTATTCCTTGTATTTTTTATTCTTATGACATTTGTATTGTTAGGATTAGTTATGATTCCACTATTACTTGTTTACTTATGTTGGTGTTTTACTTTGATAAAAGAGGGTATAGTCTCCCCATGACTGACTTACTATAACCCCACTTCTAGTTGGTAGCCTATGAAATACGGAGAGGCACGTATGAGGTCACGTGGACCATTGGCTTGGGACACCATTTCATGGCACCCAAGTTGGGACGTCACAGGATCCATGAGATCTTGTTATGTGTGAAGGCTGAATTCCTTGCTTTAGGGCCAAGAGCCTAGTTGATAGGTTTATTTCTTGAAACTTTGATGTGATGTGAGCCTATAATGGATGATCCTAGAGGTTTATTGTAGTATGTGGGGTGAAGAGGATTGGATATGATGTGATCCTAGGATGGATGAGCCTAGAGGGTTGTTGTGGTATGTGGGGTAGAGAGGCTCGATTGTTGTGGCAACAGTTGACGCATGGAGTGGAGAGATGCATCAGTATATGAATGTGGGTGTTGGGGAGGACATCAGAGATGATATAACGGGTTGAATATGGGATTACCTATTGATATGAAATCCATATTCTTTTTTGAATCTATTGTTTTACTGATGACCAATATGTTTGTTTATCTATTTTCCCATCACCACTACTTGAGGTAGATGGATGTTCTTGGTTTTATGACTTGTTTGGAAGCTTAGGATATTTTCCTAGATTACCTGGTGATTTTGAAAGTAACAATGTTCATAAATGAATAAATGGTTAACCCATGGGGTTAGAGCTTGGTAGGATGCAATTCTAAGGTTATAATTCTAAGAATTTGTGGGCTCGGTTTTCTTATGCAAAGAGGGAATGAATTTTTTTTGTATTGCTAAGGTATTGTAATGTGGAGATGTTAAGGGTTAATTTATGGTTAAATAATTAATTCAAGTAAAGTGAAACTAAGGAAAAGTAATAAATTAATTCAATTAAACTCTTTAAATGGTTGTGTGCTTATAGGATATCTGGTCTTAACAGAGGTAGTCGGGATTCCAAGAGTTATTAGCTACAGTTGAGTCTGAGACTAGGTTATGCCCATAGTGTGTTGTGAACTATATTATATCATCTAATTTTTTGTGTTTCTATATTCTAATCTGCCCTTTTGGTTAGGGTGACTGACACCCTAGGGATTATGATCCCTGGGGAGGGTGGTGTTTTCCCCAACATCCCAGTGGGAGGATGGATGCCTGACTACCCCCTTTGGCCCCACTCTATTCTATTGGTTATTACTTGTTCTGGTATGCATGATAGTTAGTTTTTTCTATATATATGTGTAGTGACATGTAATGGCTTGTGGTTATATCACACACATGTATTCTGGAAATAGTTTCCTAAGGACTATTATAGGTATAACGTGTATATAATGTGATGGATTGAGGATCCTTACTTAGTGTATGGGTTGTAATGGCTTGAGGTATAATACTCGATGCATGATACATGTTATACGAGTTGTGGTGGATCCTAGAAACTACCTGGTTACTTTTGGTTACATGAATGTGGTCGTGTGTTAAATGATGTGGATGTTGTGGTGCTTAGCCTAGGTGTTTATGGGCTAGCCTTATTGGCGAGAGATGTTCAGGATGTGTGACATTGGGGAAAATGAGAAAACTAGTGGGGAAGTGGTAGAAAGGTGTGTTTGATATTATTTATTATGTCATATTCTCTTGTATGCAATAATTGGTGAGAGTATTCATGGTGAGGTTGGGAACTTATTATACCTATTTAGGTAATGATTTAGTTTCAGCTATTATTAATAGTGATTTAGAATGATTTATTTACCTTTTGCACAAGATTCTATGGGGAGGATCCTACTGAGTATACCATTATACTCACCCTACGTATATATAAATAAATTTTCATGTTAGTTGGAGTAGGTTGAATATAAGGATAGTTACTACTAGATTATGTTTTAGCATGAGTTTTTGGGCATTGTGGTTGCTAGCATCTTTACTTTATTTTGGTACTTTTTGTTTCCCTTTTAGTTGTAGCAGTTCGTTCATGAAACTACATATGTACACTTTTAATTTTATTTTATATTGCAGTCTGAGTAGGAGTTGGTTGGTGCCTCTCTTATCTCTCTCTTTTATATGTGTTCTCTTAGAGGGTAATGCATGTAGAGACCCAAATCTTGACGTACATAGACATTACATTACATTTTCAGAAAATCTATTACATAATAAAAATAGACACCAAAGGACCGTAATAGTTTAGTGTCTTTGGAAACATGGAAAATAATCTTCTAATCTTGGTGAAATATCTTCAAAATCACCCATAAAGATCTTCCCCTTTTATTTTCTTACCTAAAACCTTTATTAATATCCTGGGGAAAAGAAAACATAAAAAGGGTGATCTCAAATTCTCAGTAAGGGTAAACATAAAGAACATAAAACAATCCATAAACATTTGAATGAAAAAACTTGAACATAAAATCTAAACATCAAAATATTGAGAAAAGACATAAATATTGTAAGTACGTAAGGCATATATCATAATGGAACATCAATCATGATAAAATAGCATGGGAAGAATACATGTAATTATGGCAAACCATTAAGCACGTTATATTATTTCCATAGTAGCCAAGGCATTGCTACCAAGACCATCTTAGTGGACAAAGTCCATTACTGAACCGAGTTCACTCCTCATTCCAGTCCTGTATTACTAAACCAGATTAACTTTTCATTCCAGCCATGTCTATCTAATGATATATAAATCTTTACCCAATTAATTGGAAGGAGATATAGGTCCCACCCATCTCATATTGAAATAATTCTTACATGTTCCACAAAACAATCATAAATCATTCATCAAAACCCAAAGAATAAAATGGGTTTCATAAACATCATCCCATCATCACATAATCCATATAAAAAAATGGATATCATAAGAAAATTGAAACCATGTAAATCATAGAGACATTATACTTGAAACATAATCATACTAAATAATGTCATCTTATATGGAAAATAGTTTTTGACAAAACACTTGAAATGAATTCTTGAGTAAAATATCATTTCTTCTTTAAAATCATTTTATTTTCACAAAATTCCATGAAATTTTAAAAGAAAAGGATGTTGTTGAAAATAACCATGAAATCTTGTAGAGTAAGCTTCATGAAAATAAGGCGATATGAAACCATAAAAATCCGTTCATGCCGTATAAGTTAAAAAAACATTCTCCTCATACTTTTAATAGAAAAGTCAAAAAGTTCCTCGTATGGTAAATAAAAGAAAGATTCCTTCCATAACACAAAGTAAAAGTCAAAACGGGGTAAACATGACATTAAAAATACATTTAAGAATATTAAACACTTGATTAAAAACATTTTATGGTCATGGATGAAAAATATAACCCCAGTAAATACTTATGTATAAGCAATCTCGGATAAAAATGAGATTTTCAAAATTATCCCTTACCCTAGGTCTGATATGCTTCGTACGTATCCGGACCTCCTATATAATGATTTAAATAATGACACTGACTTATTACAGAATCATATTCATTGTTATGATATCATATATGGTTCACTTATGACTTTATATTACCCATTGTTTTGTAAATTCCATGTTAAAGCAGCGTTTTGGGTAAAATCGTTTTATTTATCGTACGTGATTGGACTTGTTGTTCTTGATATTATTATTAATTATTTCTTGATTTACTTACTTCCAGAATTTAAATCATGATTTACATATCATATATATATTTATTATATATATATATATATAATAGATAGATAAATGAAATGAAATACATCGTTCATGGAGACGGTAGGCCGTACATACGCATGAACGCTGTTTTCTTTTCCTTATTAACTTGAATGGAAGTAAGTAGATGACAAACACACACACAGATATATATATATACATAAATCCAGTAGAATTATTAGGTCATATATTTCATGATTACTTATTATATATACTTTATAATCATTCTTGAATTATTAACATGGAAAATGAATCTCATCGCGTCATGGAGACGGTAATCCGTACGTAGGCACGAGCGATGATATCATTCCCATATTTTTTGAATGGAATTGGAGTGGATGATATAATATCTTAGAATTAGTATGATTTTATAATAATCATATATAGTTATTCTTTACACCATTATACCTATACAAGTAAGGTGGTGGTGGAAAAACTGATTACACCACGGTGTGGAGACGGTATTCTGTATGTACGCACGCGCGGTGATTTTGTTTTCCGTAGGATGGATAGAAGGTGAAATAGGGTTGTTTAATATTTATAATAAAATTTAAGTATATTTGTGATACTTATTTTTTTAATTTATGATGAAACAGATAAAGAAGAATAAGTTGAAGAAGAAAGAAACTTGAAAGAATCGGTAGAAGAGATTACCTCTTCTTCGACGCACCTCTTTTAAACTTCTTCTTAGGGAACTAGAGTTGGTCTTTTGAGAAGACCAGATCCTATATGATATAACTAGAGAGGTTTATAAGAGGAATTGGCAGGGGTTGTCCGAGTTTCAAGGCTGAAAAGGGTGTGAAGAGAAGAGGGAAGGAGTTCCCTTTTTATAAGGGAGGAGAGGGGCACCTTTGGAATTATAAGAAATATTAATTTATAATAAATTACAACCCCACTTAAAAACCTCCAAAAATGACTCAAATCAGAAGATTATATGATATAGGGTTGTAATCTCATCAACCAATAAAATCTATACAAGTTGGGAATTTATTTTAAACATTATCAACATGATTTATCCTTATATAATCTATTTAATTTTATTTGTGGTAATAAAATTCTAAATCTTAAATAATTATAAATAATTACTTATATGTTTTGAATTTTCCATAATTGTATACTTTATTACATTTTCGACCATATAAATTTTAATTTATAATTTTTAAATATTTTTTTGATTTTTAAACAATTTTATAATATGTAATTTTTATAAAATAACAATACTGTCAATTTTGACACTATTCATTTATTTGAATTTAAATAAAATATACACAGAATATATGTTTGAACTAAAAGATTTAATAGATTCATAACATGTCATATTTATCTATAAAATTAGTGGAGCACATTAAATAGTTCATATAATAGTTATTTTAATACTTTTAAAATCATTTACTTGATAATTCAATCAATAAAATAATTTCAGCATCACTATTGTGTCATAATTAATGATAATTATTTAATCCCTAAAAATTATAAATAAATTCACATGATGTATATAATATTACTAGATTTCTGGAGACTATTTATGTTCGAAGTTTCAAGAAGTTTATCACTAAATTAAAATTATTATACTTATAAGATTTAAGAGAGTGACATGTTGTTACTTTCTTTGGTTTTAATAATAATTAAATTATTTTAATGGCCAAAAGTACATAAAATGAATTTATTCCAACCCTTAGGTGATATGGGTCGAATTTTATTCATCCAATAAGATTTTGGCAAGTGTTAGGGTAATTTTATAATCTTATTTTTACCCTTAATTACCCGATTTACCTTTAATTATAGTAAATAAAAATTACCGTAGTTACTATTCATAATATAATAAAAATAAAAGTAACATATTAACATAATTTGGACCCAATGAATCCAAATATGGAATCCAGTTTTCCAAATTCAAAACACATAAGTTGCAGTAATTAATTTAAAATTAATCCTGTTGTTAAGAAAACGGGTTTTATAAGTTAAAACATTGCCAAAGATTGAAATTTTTTACCTACGAATTCAATGTAAAATTAATGGTAATGACATAAATTATATTAAATGGTAAAAATATATTCTATTTATACTTTAAAACCATTCAATATTATAATTTAACCACATAAATTATTGTGATGAAAAAAGTTGTTTTTAATTAAAAATATAGCGTGTTTTTACTATTCATTAAAATATGAAAGTTATCAGAATAATATGAAAATTTTATCCAAAGTAATTTTTTATATCCTGATTCCAAAGAAGAATTTTATTTTGTCAAATTGAACTTATGAACATGTCAAAAACTATATTTAAAGTTGGTGCACCATCAAAAGGTGGCAAAACTGCATTTTTGGAAAAATTCTTATTTTACCCGAAAAATTTATTTTGTTCTCATACCATGTTCTAGAAAATATGTAAGATGAATAATAATGTTATAAAATTAAAAATTTAGTTAATACTATTCATAACGGCTAGTCCATAATAATATTATAACAATATATCGTTGTTTAGTAAAACTCGGTATTGCGTACAACACACGCTATCGTGGAAGGTCGTGATTGCCTGTAATGCAAGCCAAGTCAGGGATGCGTGTAATGCAAGCTCCTTTTTATGTAGCATACAACACAAGACATCAATGAAATTAAAAAGCATATTTTTTATAAAATCTTGGGGTGTTACATTCTACCCCCTTAAAATGAATTTCGCCCTCGAAATTCGTCAGGGTTATAAATGGTTTACTACTCAAAAGTTTATTTAATAGAAACCCACATCGTAAAAAGGAATACCAAAACTTATCTTTAAAAACTAAAGTATGAAACTTAATGGTTACCCAAATAAACTAATCACTGGGTTTACACATAGGAGAACATAGGTGAAAATATGGATATTGAAGAGAAATCTAACCATCAAGTTCCGATAGAGAGTGGTAGAAAACATGTCTATGAAAAATCCAACAACCACAAAGCCATAAATTTGTGATTATATAAGGTACCATCTGATTCATCGGATATAAGGGCACTAGGAAAACATTTTTGGTTTTCAAGATGATTTCCCTAAAGTTGAAGAATTGTTGAATTAAAAGAAATACTTGCCTGATTTTTGGTACAATCTTACTGTTGTTTGTGCCTTGAAGAATTTCCACTTCATCTCTTAAAGAAATGAAGTTGAATTTTTCTTCCATGAAGTGTTAGAAGATAATGTGATATAATGACGGGTCATTCCATCTTTCTCAAACTAAAGGTTAAAAAAAGTTATTCAATATACATAAGTCCATATATGGCGATATTAAACGTATATGGCTCCAAGAATGGACTTATACTTCATATATCATACCGCTTAATATAATAAAACTAGTTTCTACTAACCAGGGACTTCTTGTAGGCCAGTGGTAGGGGATAAAGGCCTGTCGCACTTTAGTTGTGGGTTCGATTCCCACAACCTTGTCTGACGCGACGGGTTGTCGCCCATCCTGCAGGTTGTCCTTTTTCTAAAACTACATTATTATAACATTCCGTAAATAATATCGAAAAACGTTCTATCCTTAAACAATACTGACTTATGTCCAACATAATCCATTCCAATCTTTAGGCTTATCCCAAAATACTTCTGTCCAAGCTCATAGTATAAAGAAAACAATTACTCGAAATTTCATCTGTTGAGCATGTGAATACCATCATTTATCATAAGATATATCTTGTTGGTCAAATTACAAACATGTTAATACCTTAATCATGTATTCTCTTGAAAAATGAACACCCATTGACCCATAGTGAAAACATGAATGCTGTCAAAATTTAACACTTTCCACATACCAAAATCTCAAAATTTCTATATACTCAAACCATGATATACCTTTGTCCTTATATTAGTCATGAGCTCATTTCATTTTTTTCTTTATCCCTTCATTATGCACATATCATCTTCTTTCCAAAAATATTTCAATCACTTTTCATGGATACCGATGCCATATTCTTATGGAAAACCACAATGGACCAATACATTGATATTCCAATATACCATAAAAGTACCTCAACAACATTATTCTTCAATACCAATACAAAAACACTTTAATCCATCATATTTAATGATTTCCATTGAATAAGTCCTTCCTTGATTTAGAAGTAACCTCTCAGGTCAGGGCATTGAGTTGGGTAATGCCCATGTTCTCCACGGATAAGACATTGGATTCCATAACAGTATGTCACTCTATGGCCCTTTTCTTCACATAGATAACATCTTCCCCTCCATTTGAGGTATTCCTCAAGGTTCTTCTTCCCTTATTTAGAAATCTCAATCTTCCTTTCTCTATGCTCCTCACCATGCGAACATGCATAAAATTCTATCTTCCTCTTATTTTATGACTTAGGAATAAAACTAAAGTTCACCCTATTAATCGTATATCGAGATGTCTAATTTGGGATAATAACAATATCTTTCTCTCTAGGAATTAAAATTTTTTTTTGATCATAGTCACCAATTTTTTCATTGGAATCAATGTTAACTGAATTCCTTCTCGTTCCCTCCATTGACTAAGATCAGAAACCATAGTGTAAGAAACAGTTAAAATAACGAGGAACCACATAATAATAAAAATTCAATTATGGGGTGCCTAACTTATCAAAAATTCATTAATCTATGACACCTTAAGTTCACTGTAGGTTATTCATGATCGTCAACATAATTCTAGGACTCTAACCTATACATATACTTAACCTTAGGGACATCCCTAGACATACCATAGAAATATCTATAGGGATCTCACTAAAGTTTTCGCATCCTAGTTTCCAAAGGTTAACTAAACCGAACCTCTGATACCAACTGTAGAGACCCAAGGCTAGACGTACATAGACATTACAATACATTTGCGGAAAATCTAATACATAATAAAAACAGACACCAAAGGGCCATAATAGTTTAGTGTCTTTGGAAACGTGGAACATAATATTCTAATCTTGGTGAAAGATCTTCAATATCACCCATAAAGATCTTCCCCTTTTGTTTTCTTTCCTAAAACCTTTCTTTATATCCTGGGGAAAATAAAACCTAAAAAGGGTGAGCTCTAATGCTCAGTAAGGTTAAACATAAAGAACATAAAATAATCCATAAACATTTGAATGCAAAAACTTGAACATAAAATCTAAACATCAAAATCTTGAGCAAAGACATAAATCTTGAAAGTACGTAAGGAATATATCATAATGGAACATAAATCATGATAAAATATCATGGGAAGAAAACATGTAATTGTGGAAAACCATTAAACACATGATATGATTTCCATAGTAGCCAAATAATTTCTGCCAAGACCATCTTAGTGGACAAATTCAATTACTGAACCGAGTTCACTCCTCATTCCAGTACTGTATTACTGAACCGGATTAACTTACCGTTCCAGCCATGTTTATCACATGAGATATAAATATTTACCCAATGAATTGGAGGTATATATAGGTCCCACCCATCTCATATTGAAATCATTCTTACGTGTGCAACAAAACAATCATAAATCGTTCATCATAACCCAAAGAATAAAATGGGTTTCATAAACATCATCTCATCATCACATAATCCATATAAAAAATGGATATCATAATAAAAGTTAAACCATGTAAATCATAGATACATTATACTTGAAACATAATCATACTAAATAATGTCATCTTATATGGAAAATAGTTTTGACAAAACACTTTAAATGAATTCTTGAAGAAAATATCCTTTCTTCTTTAAAATCATTTTATTTTCACAAAATGCCATGCAATTTTAAAAGAAAAGGATTTTGTTGAAAATAACCATGAAATCTTGTAGAGTAAGCTTCATGAAAATAAGGCGATATGAAACTGTAAAAATTTGTTCATGCTGTATAAGTTAAAAAAACATTATCCTCATACTTTTAATGGAAAAGTCAAAAAGTTCCTCGTATGGTAAATAAAAGAAAGATTCCTTCCATAACACAAAGTAAACGTCAAAGCGGGGTAAACATGACATTAAAAATGAATGTAATAATATTAAACACTTTATGAAAAAAAAATTATGGGCATGGATGAAAAATATAACCCCATTAAATACTTACGTATAAGGAATCTCAGATAAAAATGATATTTTCAAAATTATCCCTTACCTTAGGTCCGATATGCTTCGTACATATCCGAAACTCCTATATAATGATTTAAATAATGTCATTGAATTATTATAGAATCATATTCATTGTTATGATATCATATATGGTTCACTTATGACTTTATATTACCCGTTATTTTGTAAATTCCATGTTAAAGCAGCGTTTTGGGTAAAATCGTTTTATTTATCGTACGTGTTTGACTTGTTGTTCTTGATATTATTATTACTTATATATTGATTTACTTACTTCAAGAATGTAAATCATGATTAATATATCATATATATATTCATTACATATATATATATAATAGATAGATAAATGAAATGAAATACATCGTTCATGGAGACGGTAGGTCGTACGTACGCATGAACGCTGTTTTCTTTTCCTTATAGACTTGAATGGAAATAAGTAGATGAAATATATATATATATATACATAAATTCAGTAGAATTATTAGTTAATATATTTCATGATTAATTATTATATATACTTTATAATCATTCTTGAATTATTAACAAGGAAAATGAATCTCATCGCGTCGTGGAGACGGTAATCCGTATGTATGCACGAGCGATGATATCATTCCCATATTTATTGAATGGAATTCGATTGGATTATATAATATTTAAGAATCAGTATGATGTTATAATAATCATATATAGTTATTCTCTACACCATTATACCCATCCAAGTAAGGTGGTGGTGGAAAAATGATTACACCACGGCATGGAAACGGTATTTTGTATGTACGCACGCGCGGTGATTTCATTTTCCATAGGATGGATAGAAGGTTAAATAGGGTTGTTTCATATTTATAATAACATATCAGTATATTAGTGATACTTATGTTATTAATTTATTATGAAACAAATAAATAAGAAGAAGTTTAAGAAGAAAGAAACTTGAAAGAATTGGTAGAAGAGATTACCTCTTCTTCGACGCACCTCTTTTAAACTTCTTGTTAGGAAACTAGAGTTGGTATTTTGAGAAGACCAAAAACTCTATGGTATAACTAGAGAGGTTGATAATAGTAATTGGCAGGGGTTGGCCGACCTTCAAGGCTCAAAAGGGTGTGAAGAGAAGAGGGAAGGGGTGCCTTTTTATAATGGAGGAGAGGGGTACCTTTGGAATTTTAAGAAATATTAATTTATAATAAATTCCAACCCCACTTAAAAACCACCAAAAATGACTCAAATAAGAATATTAGATGATATAGGGTTGTAATCTCATCATCCATTAAAATTTAGACAAGTTGGGAATTTATTTTAAACATTATCAACATGATTTATCCTTATATAATCTATTTAATTTTATTTGTGGTAATAAAATTTTAATTTTTAAATCATTATAAATGATTACTTATATGTTGTGAATTGTCCATAATTGTATAATTTATTAAATTTTCGACCATATAAATTTTAATTTATAATTTTTAAATATTTTTGTGATTTTTAAACAATTTTATAATATGTAATTTTTATAAAATAACAATAGTTTCAATTTTGACACTATTTATTTATTTTAATTTAAATAAAATATACATAGAAGATATATTTGAACTAAAAGATTTAATATATTCATAACATTTCATATTTATCTAGAAAATTAGTGGAGAACATTAAATAGTTCATATAATATTTATTTTAATACTCTTAAAATCATTTACTTGATAATTCAATCAATAAAATAATTTCAACATCACTATTGTGTCATAATTAATGATAATTATTTAATCCCTAAAAATTATAAATAAATTCACATGATGTAGATAATTTTATTATATTCTTGGATACTATTCATTTTTGAAGTTTCATGAAGAAAATCACTAAATTAAAATTATTATACTTATAATATTTAAGAGAGTGACATGTTGTCACTTTCTTTAGTTTTAATAATAATTAAATTATTTTAATGGTCGAAAGTCCATAAAATGAATTTATTCCGACCCTTGGGTGATATGGGTAGACTTTTATTCATCCAATAGGATTTTGGAAAGTGTTAGGGTAATTTTATAATCTTATTTTTACCCTTAATTACCCGATTTACCTTTAACTGTAGTAAATAAAAATTACCATAGTTACTATTCATAATATCAAAAAATAAAAGTAACCAATTAACATAATTTGGACCCACTGAATCCAAATATGGAATTCATTTTTCAAAATTCAAAACATAAAATTTTCTGTAATTAATTTAAAATTAATCTCATTGTTAAGAAAATGGGTTTTAAAAGTTAAAACATTGCCAAAGATTGAAATGTTTTTACCTATGAATTCAATGTAAAATTAATGGTAATCAAAGAAATTATATTAAATGGTAAAAATATATTACATTTATACTTTAAAACCATTCAATATTATAATTTAACCATATAAATTATTGCGATGAAAAAGGTTGTTTTTAATTAAAAATATAGCGTGTTTTTACTATTCATTAAAATATGAAAGTTATCAGAATAATATGGAAAATTTATCCAAAGTAAATTTTTATATCATGATTCCAAATAATAATTTTATTTTTTCAATTTGAACTTATAAATATGTAAAAAACTAGATTTAAAGTTGGTGCGCCATCAAATGGCGGCAAAACTGCATTTTTTAAAAAATACTTATTTTACCCGAAAAATTTATTTTGTTCTCATACTATGTTCTAAAAAATATGTAAGACGAATAATAATGTTATAAAATTTAAAATTTAGTTAATAATATTCATAATGGCTAGTTCATAATAATATTATAACAATATATCATTGTTTAGTGAAGCTCGGTATTGCGTACAACACACACTATCGTGGAAGGTCGCAATTGTCTATAATGCAAGCCAAGTCAGGGATGCGTGTAGTGCAAGCTCCTTTTGGTGTAGAGTACAACACAATACATCAATTAAATTAAAAAGAATATTTTTCATAAAATCTCGGGGTGTTACAATGCATTCCATCTGCATTTTTATTATACCCTTAGTGCTAGTCTCTAGCCTGGTTCCAACTGTAGGTCGGACTCGATTGTCCCTATCTCTCTTCTCTCGTTGTCGGCACAAGATGGGTACACCTTGTGGGTAGGGTGTCGTTACAGAGTGGTATCAAGGATCTGGTTGAGGGATAGGATGGAGTTTGGAGTTAGGAATAGGTGAGTTTTCATGGGATAGTAGGGAAATGATTTCATCTAAGTTTTTAAAGCATTGTAAACATGGGATACCAGCTTAGAAATGGTTATTTAGGCTCCCCTATAATCTGATGCATAGACCTTTAAGCTCATAAAGGCTACTAGGAAAGGTAATATTGGTTTCAAGGTAGAGACCTAGGAATGGATCATGCATCATTATTTTTTGGGCCTGTGTTTTAATGGTTAGACCATGGGATATGTTAACCTAAAATGAATAAAAGAAAACAATTCATGTTAAAGTCTTCCATATTCCAAGTTTAGGAGCTCTAATAGTTTTTTCTTTTGTAGGTATGGCTCCAGGTCGATGTCCTCATCAGGTTTACATAGAAGATTGTCACAAGGTTGTGCTAGTAGATTTCTAAAGAGTAGAGGTTGAAAATGATGACACTGGAAGGAGGACACTCTGAGAGTGCAGAGCTAGAGTCTACATAGGTACGAGGGCTCAATTTTAGATTCAGTAATGGAAAACTAGTTAGAGGAGGTTGAGATAACCTTAGGTTTGGCCCATGCTCGAAAGGAGAACATAGTGTTGTTGGTTGTGACAATGTTGTGTGGGGCAGTGAAGCAGTGGTGGTTCTTATTTCTTGGGGATCGTGAGGAGTTAGTAGTCTCATGGGAGGAGTTTAGAGACCAGTTTAGAGTTGAGTTTATTTCTTCAACTATGAAGGAAGCCAGTCACCATGAGCTACTAACCCTTCAGCGGGGGAGATCCAGTGTGCGAGAGTTCAAGGTATGTTTTAGTAACCTCATGTGATATTCTTCAGACATATTTCCAGATGAGGAGTCTAGGGTGAGGCATTTCGAGGAGGATTTGTGTCCAGAGATCTAATTCTAGGTCACTCTATTTATGTTGAAGATGTATCTAGAGGTGTTGGTGATAGAATATGTCATAGATAAAATGTTATCCAGAACTATATCATCTTGATAGGGGAGTCATCAAGATTCCTCATGAACAAGATTTGTGGTCTGGGGTTCCCATATGTTAGGAAAGAAGTGCTTTTGATTAGCTAGGAGTAGTTCCTAGTCCTCAATGTCTCATTTCTATAGGGGAAACAGGTCTTAGGTATATAACAAGTGATTTTATGCATTGTTTATTGTGGAGGTCGAGGTCATCAGCTATGAGAGTGTCTGACCTTTATAAGTGTTCAACATACACCAGTTGTTCTGCTTCAGGTTCCTCCATTAAAGCAGTTCCAGCCAAGGCAGCAGAAACAGGTTGCTCTAGTTTGGGATCAACAGAGAGTAGATGGGGTAGGTAGAGGATATCCCCGAGATACTCCCCATCCTTAAAGATTAAATCATGTCTATGGAGGTGGTCATCGGCATGGTTAGAGAGTCCATTGAGTTGGTGTTGGTCATCTTCATGCTTTATCGTTTCTATCCCCAGGTGAATCAGATGTTTTTCAAGGTACACTTTGCTTGTTTTATACTATGGTGTATTCGTTGTTTGATCCATGAGTGGAACAATCTTTCATATCACCTAACCTTTTCCATTCTTTGGGACTTGAGGTAGATAGGCTTCCAATTCCCTTGGTGTTCCCAATTCCATTTGGAGGTTAAGCTGACTTGTTTTATGTATTTAGAAACTACGATCTAGTGTTGGGGTAGCACCACTCTTGGAAATATTTCCAATATTTACAGATACAACCATATGAAACTATCCTCGGTATGGATTGGTTATATTCAGTGACTGCTATCATGGATTTCTTCAAGAGTTAGGTAGTGTTCTTTGATGTTGATCGAGATCTAGAAATGTTTTTTGGTGAGTGAGACCCTTGGATGGGTCAGAGGTGTGTTCCATCCTTATTATCCTTGATGGATGAAATGATTTTGAGTTCATTGGAGGTTCAATAGTTTTTGTTTCCTAGGGTCATGGGAGAGTACCCTAATGTATTTATATAAGAGGTTGTAGTGTTACCCCCTCGACGAGAGATCGAGTTTGGGATAAAAATACAATCAGGCGTGTCTCCTATCTCAATGTCATAGTATAAGATGATTCCTTCTGAGTTGTAAGATCTGGGTATACATCTCGATGTTCTATTGTGGTGTGGTTTTGTTCATTAGAGTGTGTCACCATTGGGTTCACCAATTTTTTTTGTAAAGAAGTTTTGTGGAAGTTTGTAGTTTTATTTCGATAATCATTACTTGAATCAAGTGAAAATAAAGAATTGTTACCCTCTTCTATGGATTGATGATTTATTTGATCAAATAAAGGATGAAAGTTGGTTATCAAAGATCTAATTACCATCAAGATATCATCTGATGTGTGTAAAGTATGAGGTTATCTTGAATACTTCTTTTCATTACCTTATTGGGTATTATAATTTTATTGTGATGCTATTTGGTGTGACGAATGATCCACCTGTGTTCATGGGGTTAATTAATTTTGTGCTCCATGATTTATTGGATAAGTTCATAGTGGTTTTAATCAATGATATCCTTGTGTACTATGTGTCCAAGGAGGATCATGAAGAGCGTTTGCTTGTCGTTTTGGGGGTCCTTCATCATGAGAAGTAGTTTGGGAATTTTCCAAAGTGTGAGTTTTGGGCTCGAGAAGTCCATTTCTTGGGGAATGTGATATCCCAATAAGGAGTATCTATGGATACGTTGAAGGTAGAAGTTGTTGTATCTTGGGAAGCTCCCAAGGAAATGGTAGAGGTGAAATGTTTCCTTGGAATTGTAGGCTTTTAAAAGAGGTTTTTAGCTGATTTATCTCAGGTTGCAACTCCTATGACAACATTGACAAGAAATGATCAATCATTCATGTGGACTGAACAATTTTAGATAGATTTTGAGTATCGAAAGGAGAATTTTTTCAGTGCTCCAGTTGTTTGTATGCCAGTAGAAGGAGTTCAGTTTGAGTTTTTCTGTGATTATTCATGTTTGGGTTTGGGTTATGTTATGATTCAGTAGATATTGGACATTTCTTATGGGTCTCAGTAGTTACTCCCCCATGAGTGTAACTATTCCACCCATGATCTCAATTTGGTGGTGGTAGTCTTTTTCCCTTAATTCATGGAGGCATTACCTCATCGGCAAGAATTTTTTGTTCTTCACCGGTCACAAGATCATAAGGTATGTTTTCTCCAAATGTGACTTGAACTTATGTTAGTGTCGGTGGATGGAGTTCTTATAGGATTACGTCTTCAAAATTTTATATACACCTAAAAGGGGAAATTTTGTAGTTGATTCACTGAGAATATAGTCATACAATGATGCATCACATGAATCAGGTGATTTCTAGAGAGTGATAGAATAACTTTCATCGTTGCATCTAGATGTGGGAGAAGTCAGGGGTAGAGGTTGTCTTTTTTAGATGATGGTTAAGTCATATATGGTGTAGTAAGTAGAGGAATCCTAGTTGGGGGATCTTGATGTGTAGGTCTAGAGAGACAGAGTTGTTTGTGGTGAGGCCCCTGATGGTTGGTCTAAAGATGAACAACACTAGGTGTTCTTCTTGGGAAGGCTGTTTGTTCCTTTGGTGATGTGTGATATAGTTCTCAGAGACTTACATAGTTCAAATTTGGGGGTAAATCCTTGTGTGACAAATATGTATCAAGATTTGATAAGTTGGTTTTGGTGGCCTAGGTTGAAACATGTATTTGTAGAGTTTTGTGTTGATGCTTGGTCTGCTGGAAGGTGAAGGTCAAGCACCATGTTCCTGGTGGTTTTCTCTAGATATTAGATGTTTCTCAAAGGAAGTGTAAGGACATATTTATATACTTTGTTATTATTTTACCTAGATATTAGTTATTATATGATTATATATGCCTGTTATTGAATTGGTTGATGAAATTGGACCAATTTATAGCGATCAAGGAGTTCAGCACAGTGGAAGTTTTGTCAAGGCAGTATCTGGAGGAGGTGGTGAGACTCTACGGGGTCCTAAGGATGATCATTTAAAATCTAGATCCTATTTTTAACTACATGGTGTTGAGAGGTCTTCAACATGCTTTTGTTTCTCATTTATTCCTTAGTAGTGATTTTTATCCGTAGACAGAAAATCAAGCAAAGCAGACCATCTAGAATCTTGAAGACATGTTGTGCTCTTGTGTCCTAGATTTTGGAGGTTTGTGGATGAGGCACCTTAACTTGTTAGAGTTCTATTAAAAAAATAGTTTTCACTCCACCATCAATATGGTATCATTTGAATCCTTGTATGGATGACCTTTCCATTGTTCGTTGTGATGAACTAGGGCTAGAGATTCATCTATTTTCAAGCTGAAACTGGTATATAATATGATAGATATGGTTCAGGTGATTCGTGAGGGGATGAATGTAGCATAGGATCTTTAGAAATACTATGTTGATCATATGAGGAGACATATAGAGTTTGATTTTGGGGATTATGTGTTCCTGATGGTGACTCCTGGTGGTGGGCAGTGACAGTTTGGTCATTGTATTAAGCTTTCTCCCAGGTTTGTTGGGCCTTTTGAGGTGTTGTCTCATGTTGGAGTTTCGGCATATCAAATAGTAATTCCCACATAGATGAGCTAGATACATGATGTTTTTCAAGTTTTGTAGCTCCATCGTTATCTTCATGATGACCCTCACTTCATCAATTGGGGAAAGATTGATGTTGATGATGATACAACCTTTGAGGAGCAGCTTGTAGAGATCCAGGATTACTAGGAGAAGGTGTTGTGTGGGGGTGTTATCCTCTTGGTTAGTGTCTCGTGGCAGCATAGTGGAATGGAGGATAATGTCTGGGAATATTAGTAGTAGATATGTTCTTAGGACCGTATGATTTCTTATTTTTAGATATTCTCTTGTAATGTCTTTTTTTGTGTTTGTAGACCTTTTTTTGGTTTATGATATGGCTCTCTCTCTTGTTACTTTTTGTGGATTACTCTATTTCAATGCGAGGCAATGACATTTGGGGCACGCCATGTGATTTTTGTGTTTAGTTTTCCATGGTTGGATGATTCCTCTCTACTTTTATATGTGGTGAAGACTCGACATATAGTTCATCTACTCACCGTTTCGAACCCATTGTGCTTGGGTGAAGTGGTTGATCTCATGTGGTGACAAGAGTCTTGAGAGGTATCTTATGGGGTGGATGTTCAGACGACTGATTTTCTGTTTCCTCAATGGGTTAGTTTTGGATTATTGGGGATGATAATGTTTTGATAGGTATCTAATGTTAGGGCCCGAATCTATGTTGATTAACCCTTTTTTTGTGTTTTTGAAGACCGATGTGCTTAGAGGAGGCTCAGAGGAATTCTGGAGTAGTTCGGTTGCTAGAATCTAGAATCATGGACATTTCATGCTGTTTAAAACATTAAAATGATGTAAAAGTATGTTTCATGATGTGAAGTAGATTTGGGTTTTAAAAATAAATCAAATAGGGAGGTGATTCATTTACAACGAAAACCAAACCATGAGGATTACACGGTGTGAAAGGGTATTACATGTCATGTAATTCCCTACTGTAGTTTTTTTAAGCATTTTCAGCCACCCAGGTTATTCATAACCCTAAAGCTACATCGGCTCTCCCTCTCATTCCAGGTGACCTGATGACCCCCTCTTTGATGTTTTGGGGATTCCTTCATCAATGATTGATCCCTATATTCCCTACTTTGATCCATCTTCGATCCAATGTACATCTACCTCCATTATTGTGGTATCTTTGATCTATTTCATCCTATTACTATTTTCCACATGATGGAACTTCATCTCCATGTTCTAATGGATTTTTTTCTGTTTGTTGGTGTGTTTTTGGCACAACGTCCTCAGGTTGATTTATTTCTTGTGGGAGAGGTGATCGAGATCCACAATATTGGTTTGTTCTCATGTGAAGAACATTGAAACCCTTTTAAGGCAAGGGATTCATTGATTCTCTATTTATTTACATGAAATCCTAGATCTATCATGATTTACCTCTTTGGATGGAAATGGAATTTAACCTAAATAATTACTTAAACTAGATTAAATAATTAGTATTGATCGCATGGCTATGTTTTTTTACCATGATAATGGGTCGCCTCTTAATTTTCTAGATAGTTTGATATTTATGTTGTTCTTGTTGTGTATGGTTTAGCATGTGAAATTTCTAAAGAACGTAAAGTTGAAATTAATTGATTATTAATTGGATAAAGTATAAAAGTGTCATGTTAAATAAAATGTTGTTTTTGTTATTTTAATTTGATAATAATAAAATTGATGCAAGTGTGCACATTTAATTAAATTGGTTAATGAACCTGAAGAATGATGATTCTTGTTGATAAAAGAATTAAAGGCTTGTTAAATTAATTGTTTAATTAATTTGTGATAACTTGATATAGCTTTTTTACTTATCTTGATCATAGTTATAAACGTTGAATAATGAATCTTCTAATTCAAAATGGAATAAGAACTGGTTGTGTGATCAAATATAATGCCTTTGTAGGGCCTTGGTTTCCCTCTTACTTGTAAAGGTCGAGTTCCTTGTGCTTTGAAACCATGAGAGCTCATTGTGCCTTACTTTATGTCTAAGATCTGGTTACTATATTTGTTTCTTGCTGCTTGTGATGTGACGTGAGCCTGAGATGGTTGAGCCTGGGGGGCTATTGTAGTATGTGGGGAAAATAGGCATGGATGTATTGTGATCCTGGGATGGATGAGCCTCGAGGGATATTATGGTATGTGGGGTGGGGATTCCAGGTTTTTGTGGTAGAATTTGATTCCTAGAGTGGCAAGATGAATCAGTATATGCATGTGGGTGTTGAGGAGGACACTAGAGATGAAGGAATGGGTTGAAGATGGGTTTACCCATTAATATGATATTTGGATTCTTGTTTGAATCTATTGTTTGTCTGTCAAACAAGTTGTTTGTTTATCAACATTCCTTTCCATGTTGATTGATGTAGATGTATGTGATTGGTTGTATGCCTTGTTTGGTAGCTTAAGATTTTTTCCTTGAGTACCTAGTAATACAGAAAGTAATAATGTTAATAAATGAATAACTTTTTAACCCATGGTGTTGGAGCTTACTGGGATGCAATGTTGAGGTCATAATTCTGAGAAGTCATGGACCCAATATGCCTATGCCTGGAGGGCATAGAACTTTTCTGTAATTCTAATGTAATGTAATGTGGATATGTTAAGGGTTAAATAATGGTTAAATAATTGATTAAAATAAAGTGAAACTGATGAAAATGAATAAAGTAATTTAATGTAGCTCTTTAAATTGTTGTGTGCTTATAGGATATCTGGTCTTAGTAGGGGAAGTCAGGAGTCTGAGAGACACTAGTTTTAGTTGAGTCTAAAACTACCCATAGTTTTTTTGTGAGCTATATTATATCATGTAATTTTTTGTTTTTCTATACACTACTATTTCTGACTCTTTCATCGGGGTGTGTGCATCCGTCTGTGGAGGACGCGTAGCTGTTGCCCCGCATTCCCGCTTTCCAAAGGCTGGTGGCATCTATTCCTTATTTAGGGATGTTTTCTCCTTGATCGAAATGGGATGATGGGATGTCGGTTCTTCCTTACATGGATTCCTCCTCGGAACTTGTCACCTAGTCCGGGCCTCCCTTTTAGACTAAGACGTTGTTCATGAAACTTTTCCCAGTGCCATTTCTTCATGGACACCGGTTAATTACACTACTTCTGTCAGGACATTCCAAGGGATCCGGTCAGGGTAGCAACCTTCGGTCGGGGGAGTAGTCACGTTGGACATCACTAGCATGTCTAGACGCTAGAACACTAGCACGTCTGGGTTTCTTCCCCTTTTTATAGGGCTTCTCGAGTGTGTGGAATCCTGAGGCATCCCACGTTGAATGCGGGGAATTATATGCCATAGGGATGTATCTAAGGTTTTCCTCAGATTATTATGTTTAACATAGGGTATGCTGCAGGTTTAACATCTAGAGGAGATGGATCGTACTGATTGGAACACTAACTAGAGTGGATCAGATAGGTGTAACTCCTAGAGGGAACACTGATGCTAGCAGGTGAATTGGAATGATCTCACCAGTATGTGTCATCCCTGGTAAGAATCATAATGGATGATGTATGGTTAAATTAAATGGATGGAGAATGAGATGGAGTCGACTTGAGGGTGACGGTGATGTTGGGATTGGGCCTCGAAGAGATCTCCTACATATCCCCGTGGCAGGGAATCAAATTCTGCGTAGTTTTTAAAGTTAAGGGACACCTAAGGAGGTGACTTGTATGTATGGGAGATGATGTAAGTGGAACATTAAATTTGGGTAATGAAATTGGGGTGCGTGCGAAGGATAACGACCCAATTCCATGCAGGGACTTACGCATGATTAGCGGCACGAGAGTTGGTTTGATGCCACTGGGACAGACTAGCGATATGGGTCCCAAAAGAAGGGACAATAGTGGATTACCGCTGGTCTTGGATTGACAGTGGATTACCATTGACATGGGGTCACAACAGCTTACCGCTGGATGGAGTCACAATGGCTTACCACTGGATGGGGTCACAACGTCTTACCGCTGGATGGGGTTGAACCTCATGGAGGCTTCCTACGTACCCTATCTAGGAGACAAGGATCAAAGCCCACATAGTTTAGGAGGAGTGCGTAATGACATGAAGGGAGTCATAACCAATGGGTGTTGGGATTGAACCTCAGGGAGGCTTCCTACGTACCTTGCCATGGAAAAGATCAAAGACCATGTAGTTTGGAATAGTGGATGCAGTTTAACATCATGCATGATGAAAAGGGGGCATGCAGTTTAAATTCATTGGGGAGAAGTTGGTCCGACATGAAGGGGGGTCAGAACCAATAGTTATTGTTCTTGAACCTCAGGGAGGCTTCCTATGTACCTTTCCTTGGAAAGGATCAAAGTCCATATAGTTTAGGATGGAGTTTTTGGTGAACTGATGTGAAGATGGTCAGAACCAATGGTTGTTGGGATTGAACCTCAGGGAGGCTTCCTACATACCTTGCATTGGAAAAGATCAAATTCCACGTAGTTCATGAGGAGTGGGTGTTGACGTGAAGGGGGTCAGAACCAATGGGTGTTGGTCTTGAACCTCAGGGAGGCTTTCTACATACCTTGCCTTGGCAAGAATCAAAGACCACGTAGTTCAGGAGGGAGTGGGTGCAGTTTAACATCATGCAGGATGAAAAGGGGGCATACAGTTTAATGTCATGTGAGACGAAGGTGGTACCATGTGAAGGGGGTTCAGAACCAATAGTTGTTGGGATTGAACATTAGGGAGGCTTCGTACGTACCTTTCCTTGGAAAAGATCAAAGTCTACATAGTTCTAGAGGGAGTGTTTGGTGAATCGAAGTTAATATGGTCGGGACTAATGGTTGTTGGTCTTGAACCTCAGGGAGGATTCCTATGTACCTTTCCTTGGAAAGGATCAAAGTCCACGTAGTTCGGGATGGAGTGTGGTGCTTACACTCTAGGCAGCCCAGAGAGGATTTCATGGTCGATGCTTACTCTAAGCCCACATGATTCATGCTCTATGTGAGAAATAAGAGACAACAAAGACCTGAAGATCACATCATGAAAGGTGCGTCCATGGGAAGTGTAGTGGGGCTTATGCGTGGTTAGCGACCCAAAGAGGAAACAATGGATCACGCGTGGTTAGCATCCCAGGGTGATGGAGATTGGGAGTTACTCCAAGGTGGAGGCCCAGGTGGTGACAAAGCCCAGTGGGAGGGGGATGAGATAACGAAGGTCCTGATTTCCATCTCTCCTCGAGCCTTTTTCAAGGAAGAATATATGAGGAGTAGGGGTACTGCCTCCTGTAAGAAAAGCTAGGGGCTTACACCCAGGTGGTTGCCTTATCCCCACGGACAAACTTCTCTCCAATAAAGAGGATCTCATTCCATGTGAGGAATTATTTCACTTCCATAGAGACCAGCGGGCATAGAGAATGTCCGAGACGGTCCACCCCACATATGATGCATGGGGCAAGGCCATAGTTTAACATCATGTGCTGGGGACGATGGAGCTTGGAATTTTAACATCCTGTGGCTCAGATGAGATGGGTGAGCTCCATACCCATAGGACTTATATAACTAATACTCACCCTCCCTTGAGGGAAGGAAGGCATCAACAATGTCGTAATGAGGGGTTGTTATGGAGTGATCCATTGAGGGGTCCACGTTATCATGGCTATGAAAAGAAGAAATATCCATTAGCATGCCAATGCGAAGAAGCATGAGGCGAAGCAACGCAATGCGAATTACCACCCAAGAGACTTTGAAATTGCTTCATGAAAACCTGAAGTATCACATTGGAAAATGAGTTGCAGAGCAAAGGGGTTCATAGGTAGAATCCTTGTGAAGCTCTAGTGCTCCATGAAGTGGAGGGGCTTCATGAAGGGATTTTCATTGCGAAGTGAAGTGTCCTAGCCTAGGCATAGGGCATAGGTGCATATGGAAGGTTCTTCGTGAAGTGGGAAGGCATTCACGGAGAAATTTCTCTCGATGAAAGGGTTCCCCACAAATTGTAATATTGAAAAGAAATATGCCTTGTGAAGCATAATGACCCTGCCTTAGAATTCGGGTCACATGTGCATAAAGGGTACTTCGCAAAGCACAAGTGCTCTGTGAAGTCCCGATCCCCTTTGGGGATCTCCTTCCTTCGCAGAGGCCTATGGTATCTGCTAAGGGCATCCCTCTTTGAAGAGGGGTGTAATTCATGCAAAGGGTAAGGCACTTCACGATGAAAAAGTACCTTGAAAATCTCATGGTTCATAGAGCAGAAATTTTTTCACGATGTGAGAGCTCAGAAGGTGAAAGGTCAAAGGATCTATCTTTTGGGCTTGAGGGGAGCCTGGTATTTATAGGCAATAGGCGCTACGAAGTAGAGCTCGCTCGGTGTGAAGACAAAGCTTGCTTCACGGCGGGTTCGCGAATGTAAAAGGGGTTCATGGAGCATCCCGCCTCTTTCCTCCACAGTAGGTTCGCGAATGTCAAAGGGGTTCACAGAGCATCCCACGTCCTTGCTCTGTGGTGGGTTCGAGAACATTAAAGGTGTTCATGGAGAATCCCACCTCTTTGTTCCACGGTGCATTTGCGAATGTCAAAGGGGTTCGTAGAGCATCCCGCCTCTTTACACTATGGAAAGTTTGCGAATGTCAAAGGGGTTCATGGATCATCCCGCCTCTTTGCTATGCGGTGGGTTCACGAAGGGGGAGCTCTGCGCCAGTCACGGGGCCACGGGGGCTCCGCGAGTGGTCTTTATGAGGCATCCTCTAATGCTTCCCATTTTTTCTTTCTTTTCCATAATTTTGGCTTCAAAAAATTCCCCCCTTGGACTTTGAGCCAAGGAGAAAACGAGGGTCAAAGTCAGAGGGTCAACCGCAAAAATTCCTCGGTCAATCGTGAAGGTGAATCACGAAGGGATATTGAGAGGTGGAGAGGCACACACAAGATAGTGCACCACAAATCTCAACATGGATCAGACGCACCATGAAGCACCTGGGGTCCTCACCTATAAATAGGGGAGTTGACCTCTCTTTTTTCATTTATTTTATCTCCATTTTTGGATTGTAGTGATCTCGATTTGTGAATCTCTGCATAATCCGTGATTTCTCTCTAATAATCGGGCCTTCTACTTCGTGGCGCATAGCGAGTCTTTGAATTTGTAGTTGAGCACTTTGCGACTTGCGTTTGAAGGCCGGGGCAGGGCTCTACGAACAACCTTCGTGAATGGTTTCTGCAAAATTACTATGTGAAAGAGCTTCGTGAACCAAACCCAAAGAACACCCAAACATAAAAAATGAATGGATCATCAAAAGGATTCTAGGGGGTCCTTGCAGATGCTACCCAAAGAGAGGAGATGGCGAATAGATTGGGTCTAGGGGAGTTAATACAGAGCCACCCTGACCACAATTTACTGTTGGAGCTGCTATTGGAAATTTAGAGAAACTATCCATTGTGTAAGAGGCTACCATTGTATGGATTTTTTCTGAGGGATAACGTCTTCATCCATGGAGACAGTATGGACGATCCAGCTTACTAGTTCAGGAGCACGTCGTGCCATCGCCAGTGGTTTAGGGTGGCTGACGGACATGCTCGGGAAAATTTCACACCTGTTATTATTGATTTCCTGTACAACAATATGAACAATGTTGACGGGAAGGAATTGCAGTCGAAGACACCCCCCCCCCCCTCTGTACCAGAAGATCTTGAAGGTGGCCCTGAGGAACCTGAGGAAGGGATGGTCTGATGTGTGAGATTTACACTATGGTGGAAACTTCATCGATGATTGGGCCTGGGCCTACTGGGTAGGTGCCTCATGTGAAGAGTTTGAGGTAGAGCTAAGGAGAGTGGGCCTATATGAGGCGGCTTGGGCCTCCTAATTTTATATCTACCAATATAAGTATCTGATTCTAGAGTTGTTGATCAGGTGGTCATCGAGGACCAATGACTTTCTCTTGCACCACGGGGAGGTTGGCATCAGTTTGTGGGACGTGCATCGGATCTCAGGGGTCCCAATACTGGGGGTGATGTATGATGAATTCCTCCCCATTGTGGGTGCATTGGAGGATCTGAATAAAATTTCCCTACTGGTGATGGCGTTGATGGATCTGGTGCCAAGAGAGGACAAGGAAGCAGTGAGAGACGTCCACTTTAGACAGTGGTTCAAGCAGTTTCTGAACTTCCCAGAAGATAGAAAGTTTTTGGTGAGGCCTCAGACTTTACCGAAGTGGGCTCAATGGGGCAAGGATCACTCGTACTGGCAGCTCTTAGAGGAAAGCCAGTGGAAAACCTAGGGATTCAATGTTAGTACTGTGCAGCAACAAGTAGTCAGGTTGGCGACATTCATCGCGGCTCTCATCTGTGGTTGGATCCTGCCAGTGAGGGATACGAAAATGGGCGTACGAACAAGAAATTTTATCAGGGCTTCCATGTTGGCGACAAGAGGGATAGTGAACCTCGGAATCCCAAAGCTGTACAAGATGTTGTGGCATATCAGTGAGGGGAAGAGGCCATAGAAAATATGTAGACCATTCCACCTCCTGCATGGGTGGTTAGCGGTGCACGTCAGGGGGGTCTATGAATATCCGAACACCATATCCCCTCCGGGATCAAACTTCCACCCATCCTTTTTGAATGTCACGAAGAGATTTTTAGCCAAGCTGATTGTGCAAGTGGTACTGAACCGTGTCTGGAAGGTGGAGGAATTAAACTTTCATCTGTTCCCATTGCCAAAGGGTGCTTTCACTGATGATGTCCAAGGAACGGAAGAGAACTGGTCCTATCTTCTGGACTTTTGAGTTGGAGTCCGGGTGGCAAGAGTATACCATGAGCCTCTCTATGATCCATACACCCCACACCAATTCTCTAGGAAATTTTGGTGTATGCAGCGACTGACCCCACAGGTCTATTTGGGGGTTCACTATAAGGAACATTCATGCGTGATGAGGTAGATGTGGCTCATGTTCACATGGGAAGATGGAAAGATGAAGAATGAGTTGCCTCCACCCATGTCCATCTTCGGGTTGGTGAAGGAGTATGCCAAAAGCTGGGAGGCAGCCTACCCGATGGAGATGTTGAAGCATCCAACCATTCGGGTCGGTGATGGTGTGCCTCCCCAACCTCAAAGTCTAGGCCAGAAGGTGGCAAGGACATCCTGCAGTGGTGGGGATGTCGTGATGATGAGGCCTGTACTGGCTGAGGGGGAGGTAGTGGCGGTGGATCCAGAAACAACAGCGGACTCGGTGGTCCCGGAAGAATAGAGTTATCTAGAGGGGAGGCCACTAAGAGGATTCCATATAATATCCACTCAGGCTCTAGGGAATCAGTTGTGCCACATAGAAATACCAGATAATGCTACCTTCCCGGAGGCCTGGGACATCTAGGATGTCAATAGGAAATTCCTTGTCCCGTTTGAGATGTGGAAACACTTGAACCATCTTGGGATGGACTTGTCGGTAATTGTCCCTATCAGGGCCAGCTTTGTAGTATCCCATGAGGAGGAAGAGTGATACCTGACCGAGTTGGAGGATTTTTTCCACTCCCGGGGTGCCCCGCGTCCAATGATAGACCAGGTAAAGGTGTTGTTGGATCGAAAAACCCCTATGTAGTTATCAACTGCCGAACTGAGAGAGAACTTTCCTCTACCGGATGAATCGGATGAGTCCTCCTAGAGGGAGGAGACTGGTAGAGAGAGCCTATTGGAAAAGAGAAAATTCACTGATCAAGGCTCAGATCTTGAGGAATTTGTAGAGGCCCTTGAGGTAACATCCTAATCCCGCTCCTCAGGGTCTATTTCCAGGTCATTTTTAATTCCTTACTCATATTTGAACTATACAGGAGAACCACATACACCGAACCCGATCCCACCCTATAGCAGATGCAGATACAGGGCCTTCAGGATCTGTGCTCACTGTTATGGTGATTAGTGCACCTGGAGGGGCCAGGGCACCCAAGACAGTTCCCCTGGGGTTTTCAAACTTCTTTATAATATATAGAGGGCCATGTGTTTAGGTCCTCAAAGTAACAGACCAGGAATGAGACTGAGAGTTTGACCTCTGTAAGTCTCCTTTGCACAATTCATAACTTCCACTCGTTGACTAGGATAATGACATCCATTCCCCTCTTGATATGAATAGTTATTTAAATGGTGTGGGCTTCCTTGGACAGGTTTTTCGGGACTTCTGAAGGCACCTTTCCCAGGGGAATGTCGGTGATCGTGGAGGTGGAGATCCAAACTGACCATGAGGTGGCGCTCCCAGTCACTGGTGGGACTGTTAGTGGGGATGAGCCTACGATCATTGAGGTGGGATCTGACGACGAGGATCGATCAGACAGCCCATGCCCCACCATACCCAATTAAACACCAGATGTGGATCCTGCTAATGAGTTCTTGGGGGCATTCTCCACATATGATCTTTCCAACCACAACGACTGGGATGAGACGACCTCTGG
Source organism: Viscum album (assembly GCA_963277665.1). Classification (NCBI taxonomy): domain Eukaryota; kingdom Viridiplantae; phylum Streptophyta; class Magnoliopsida; order Santalales; family Viscaceae; genus Viscum; species Viscum album. Next base: position 1,695,926,009 of record OY728153.1, read on the forward strand.
TGAAAGGGATACCAAAATAGTCTGTCGCCGATCATGGAAGATGATCAAGCGCTTCATTGGTGACACCCACCAAGTGAAATGGCTGGATGAGATGGAAAGACTTTGTTCATGGCTGCGTGAACTGTGTGCTAGGGGAGTGGATGTCCAGCGTCCCCACATTCTCATTTGAGATCTTATGGCCAAGAATATTCCGGAGTATAACCATGGCCTCAGTGTGGGCTGGCAACAGAGGAAAGTTGTGAACATCAAGAGACTTCAAGAGGATGAAAATGAGGTTCATTGGCTGCAGGTTCGGGTAGATGAGCACTCAGCCTCCCTCAATGTGTAATCAGATCTAATATTTCGATTGAAGTCCCAACTGGAAGAGGGAGAAGAGCGTATGATGCAAGCCTATGCAGAAATGACTTTGATCTGGACCGATGTAGAGTGGGCCAGGATTGTGGATGACAAATTGCACCCCACCGCTTCTGAGGAGGAGGGAGCTTAATAGGTGACATAAAATCATGTATGCCACATGCTAGAGTGTGGCGGAGCTACAAATCTCTTTTGATGGGTTTAACCTAACCATGGGAGGGATCGACCCTCGAGTACTATAATGATTACAAACCCTCGAATGTACTTTAATGATTTGATTGTTTTATTCCATATTCATGCATGAGTTCTGTTATTTTTATTAGTTTATTTCATTCCCATCATATTCATGGATTGTCCAAAGATCAATCCCTAAGCTCAGGTGGGTCGGGCCCGGTATTATTCCACCAAAATGTAAAAGTGAAAACCAAGATTTGGGAATCTGGGGGTTTTGAACAACAAATCCAATTTTTTTGGAAGAAAGGGAGAGGCGTGACTGGAGGATGAGGACCTCAAAATAGTCGAATCATCACTTCCCCATTGTGAACTAGTGCATGAGTGGGGTAACTCTAGGGGTGTTGGAATTAATCCTAACATAGGGGAGTAGAATGTGTGAATCACGATACCCACAATTCAGAACCCTGTAGGATGGCATGAAAATGAAGAATAACTGTTGACCATGTTCAAAACACAGTATCCCTATTGAGTTAGGCTAATATGGGGATAACAAATGAGGGCCGACTGCTAACCATGTTCGAAACACAGGGCCAGACTCGAAATGTCATCAATTTGTCTTCCAGAACATTGGCCCATGACAGTAGGCAATCCATAGTCCAAGAATCCATACTGTTAGGGTGTTCCCTTAGACATGAAAGGGGGTGAGGGTCCAAATAAAGGGAACTCAAAGCGTGGAGTTTTAGTGATGGGTTATTCGAATGGAGTCCAACACTCTTGAGATCACGCTACTGTGATGAAGGAACATTAGGTGGGCGTATCTGTCTGATCATGGATCAAACATACTTCCAAGCAGGACCTCTTTGGAAAGGGATCTGGTGCATCCCATGATAAACATGGGGCATCCTAAACTTGTTCAGGGTAGAATCATAGTTTAGTGTCATGCATTGAGGATATATGGACTCGTGCAGTTTAACGTCATATGATAGGATGGTGCATATAGTTTAAAGGTCATACTTCCTGGACCAAGATCGAGGCTGAGGGGCCAGAAGGGTTAATGACTCTGGCGCTGGGCCCAAGGAAAAATTCATGGGCATCGCTACATATCCCATAAGGATGAGAATCAATCCAAACATAGTTCTGAGGGCGTGGTGTGGTCATAGACTGACACTAGTAGGGAGAATCCTCTTTGGAGAGAAAGCCGATGCATCCCATGATTGACATAGGGCATCCTGAACTTGTTCAGGGTAGAACTGTAGTTTAGTGTCATGTGTTGAGGACATATGGATTCATGTAGTTTAACATCATATGATAGAAAGAAGATTGAAAGGGAAGATCCCATGAAGGGAGTATATGGTGCAGTAGATATAAACCCGACATGAATGAGGACTTAACGAGTTGGCACCACACCATGTATCCTTGGAGAAAGTTCTTTAGGTCAAGGGACCAAAGGTGAAAGTTTGGTTGGGCCCAAGGCAAAGCGGTCAGGAATTTCTATGTACCCCATGAGGATGGGAATCAATCCATACGTAGTTTCGAGATTGAATTTTAATGTCATGAAATACGATGAAAGGCATGTGTGGCATGACTGTGCCAGTACACATCCAACCAGAACTACTAAGCCTACGTGAGTTGTGCTCGATGTGGGAAACAAGGAGTAGTGATGGGGCTTTCCTGGCATAGGAAGGAACATGTTAGCAGTAATGGGACATTAGGTTAATGACATCCCAATGATGCTGACTGGCATATATAATGCACCTAGATGCGCGAAGGAGTAAAGTCGAGTATGTTGGAATTCCACTTGAACATAAGAAAGTGTAAATATTTGAATCATGATTCTCGAGATCTGGACCACAATAATGGTGGCATGATGATAGGGGATAACTGTTGACAATGTTCAAAACATAGTATTCATTTCAGGTTTTCCTGGAATGGGGACAGATAAAGGAGGGTCGACCGCAGACAATTTTTGAAACACGGGACCTGTCACAAATTTTGTCTAAGGTCCTCAGAGACGTTGGCCTAAGAAGGTAGGTAAGCCAGTGTGGCATGAGACCAGGCTGTAAAGGGGGTCCCATCAGACATGGTAGAGTAAGAGGATCCAAATTACGGGCTCATGAATCTTGGACATGGAACGAGGGAATGTCCCTGTGAAAATTACACACTTTGGGCACTGCCATAACATATATGATTATGACAACAAGATGTATCAGATAGGGAGAGTTGAGTCCCCCTCCAAGGACAAGGGTCCTAAGGTTTCACACTTCCCAAATTAAAGGTCATAGGATGGTCCATTAGGGGGATATTGATTTAATGGATTGGTAATAGGGTGGCGATGTAGCCAAAACCAACGTGTAGCTTCCATAGGGAGATCTTAGTTCAGGGTCATAAAACTCGGACTAGATTGGGAAAAGACAAGGGGGCACATGGTGTGACTATTGAAAAACTTAACTTGAATGAGAACCCAATAGTTATTCATCACACCACATGATCCCAAAATATTTTGGGCCAAGGGGCTAAAGAGAGGATATGATTTTAGATTCCTAGGGCTGGACCCAGAGATAATGTGTCTAGGTGTTCCTATATATCCCAGGAGGATGGGAATCAATCCATACATAGTTCTGAAAGATATTGTGCAGTTTAACATCTTGAATAAAGGACACAGAGAGGTCTTAGTTTATGGTCAAAGAGCTCAGAACATAGATGTTAGGGAACATTGGAGACACATGGTGAGGTAATTATGTAACCCTACATTAATGAGGACTTAGATTCCAGATCACTATGTGTTCCTTGTGGAGGTTTTAGGTTGAGGGACTAAAACAAAAGTTAGGTTGGGCCCGAGGAAAAGTGGACGGGCATCCTTATGTATCCCGTGAGGATGGGAATCATGCTGCACATAGTTATAGGGATGGCACGATAGGATACTAGTTCCAGAGATAATAAGGTTGTGCGGGGCTAGCCCTTGCACTGAAAGAAGTGGTATTTGATAGATCTTGTTTGTCCTTTAAGATGAATGTGTGTGTTTTTGTGAAGCGATGGAACTAGGATAGAAAGTTCAAGCTTCACCACATGAATCAATCTGTATGTAGGCGTTGAAAAATGTAATGGCATGTGATAGCTACCAAACATGATGTCCCCTCAAATGAGGACACCACGATGCAGTTTTGTTTTTTATCGTGTGACTAGGATGATAATGTCATAGTTTAGGGTCATGTGATGGGACCAAACATACATTTTAACATTGTTCAGTATAGATGCAATAGTTTAAAGACATGTGGGACCAGGAAACATATTCTAGATTCATATGGCTCAGACATGTACAGGAGTGGTGAGGTTTAAGAGGGAATGTGTGCAGTGTGATAAAGCATACCTAATGTGAATGAGGACATAATCCAACATTACGTCATGCATAATTCCTAGAAAGAAACCTTGGGCCGAGGGAGGCAGAAAAGGTTAGAAAATATGGGGCAGGAAATTGGAGTGACTAGATCCTTGAAAGGGGAGTACATAATGTGAAAATTGTAAACATGGTGTGAATGAAGGCATAATCCCACACACTCCACATCGTGCATTCCTGTTAGAGATGAGGACTAGAAGGTATAACAAAAGAGATAAATTAGTGGAACTTAAGTTAGTCCCAAAGACAAGACATCTGAGCATTCCTACATATCCCATGAGGACGGAAATCAAGCTATACATAGTTCTAAAAGAAATCTTGGTTTAAGGTCTTAGATCATGGACCACAGAGAGAAGGAATCCTTACAAGTATTTTAAGACCTCAATCCAATTCCTAAGCCCATGTGAATCAAACTCGGTGTGGAAAACAAGGGAGGAAGAGCCCGAATGATGCCATACCGTGGCTTTGTCTTCTTAACATGGAAATGCACACTGAGGGATAGTGCCAAGAGTGTCAAAATTCTACTTGGACATGATGTGGTGGAAAATAATGTGAATCATGTAACCAACATTCAAGGATTTAAGGGGTTGGCATGATGATGGAGGATAAATATTAACCTTGTTCGAAACACAACATCCATAACGTGTGGCCTGAAATGGGAACAACAAATGAGCATCGACCACTGACCATATTCACAAAGTGGGATTTGTATCAATTTTTTGTCTGAAATCCTCGATGGCGTTGGCCCGTAATGTTCAGAGAGACCTTAGGCCTAGCATCCTTTTCATTTGGGGGTCCATTCAGATGTGAAAGATAATGGAATCTCAAATGAAGAGAAACAAGAAACCTGAAAAATGGGTGAAAGCATGTCCAGACAAGATTTGATACTCTGAGTTCTAAACCAGAGTACTCTCAAGCACATTGGGGGATCATCGGAGAGGGTTGAGAGACCCGACTTAAGGGCGACTGACTCGAAGAGATGAGAGTTGGGAAAGGAAGTAAAGGCCGCTCAGGAGAGAAAGAGATAGGTGTGTGGTGTGGTTTTTATATACCCAACATGAATGGGGACATAATCCCATGTCACACTGTATACCCCTCTCCTTGAAGAACGCATGCCAGGGGTAAAAAATGATAGGGAGGCTTCTAAAAGATGGAGATGGACCCAAAGACCAGACATCCGGGCGGTCCTACATATCCCATGAGGACGAGAATCAATCCATATGTAGATCTGGGGGTTTCGTGCAGTTTAACGTCGTGACGGTAAGGATGAAGATAGGGGCAAGGTATCTCATCCAGGGATTTGTACGGTATGATGAGTAACCTGATGTGAATGAGAACATAATCCCACACCACACAATATAACCCTAAATGAGAACTTGGGCTAGGGGATCGAAAAGGCCAAGGGGCCTTAGGCTGGGCCACGGATAGAATGTCACGGCCAGCTTGCAGTTTAAAATCTGGCAGTGAGGATGAAGGTGATCTTAGTTTAGGGTCATAGATCTCAGACTGTATATGCCTAGTTTAATGTCATATGTGTGGGACAAAGGGAAAATCATCGTGTCTATGAAATAACACAAAGTGGCAATGATGATAGAGGACAACAGTTGACCAGATTAGTAACACAGTATCCACCCTTGTGTGACCAGAATTTGGGGCAAACAATTGAGTGTCGACCGTTGAAAATACTCACAACATGGGACTTGTATCAATTTTCCACTCGCAATCCTTGAGGATGTTATCCTGTAATGGTAGGAGGGCCCTTGGGCTGAGCATCCATACTATTCGGGGGCCCTTTTAGACATAGAAGGTGATGGAAACCCAAATGATGGGGCTCACAAAGCATGATGGTGCTTGTGCTAGCGAGACAGACGATAATTGAAGGGAGATATGTCTCAATTGGATATGTGTGGCATGGCGAAATAGCCCGACGAGAATGAGTATGTGAGTCCATACCACACCAAAAAATATTAAATGAGAACTTAGACCAGGGGGACAAAGGGATTGAAAGACCTAAGGCTGGGTGTTCCGGCTGACCGTAGCCATATAACCTCTCATGTAGGCATTTCCTTCATAGCTCCTAATCCCACATGAGCAATGCTTGGTGTGGGAAACAAGGAGTAGGACTAGGCTCTCCATGAGAGGTCATGCAGGACCATACAGTTTAAGGTCATGCAGGGTAGTGGGGACTCAGGAAAGTATTTCTTGAGGAACTTGGCATTGGTGGGAGGATTTATACACTCACTATCCATTGTAACTAGAAAGTATGCACCATTAGAGTAAACCTTGTGAATGATGTAAGGTCCTTCCCATTTGGGTACCAACTTGGGTGGTTTCTTTCCTGGTATTATTGGTTCCCTCAGGGCCAATACCAAGTCGCCTTGTAAGAAGGAGAAAAGGAGGAATTTCTTGTTAAAATCTCTATCTATCTTGTTCTGATGCCTTTTCAGATTGTGAAGGACATGAAGCCTATTCTCTTCGAGCTCTTCCAACTTAGCCAGATGGATTTCGGCTACTTTATCCGGTGCTTTCTGATCATAGACAAGTGTGCGCAATGAAGTAAATTGAATCTCGATGGGCAGGACAACCTTCGTCCCATACACCAAGGAATATGGGGTCACCTGGGTAGAATTACCAGTCATCTTCTGGTATGCCCAAAGGGCGTTGGGGAGCTTGTTCGGCCAAATCTTCTTATTCTGACCAACCATTTTCGCTATAATGTTAGATAGGGTTTTATTTAATGCCTTGATCTGTCCATTTTCTTGTGCATGATAGCAGGAGGTATGGTTAGAACGGATGTTGTACTTAGCATACAATTTCTTCATCTCAACTAATCAGAAATTTTATCGTTATTAGTGAGGACAGTGTGAGGGACTTAAAATCGATAGATGATGTTAGAGCTCATAAAGTCAACGATGGAGCGGGCCTTGACCTCTCTGAGTGGGACTACCTCTTCCCACTTGGAGAAGAAATTTGTAGCAGTTAGGATGAATCTAAAATGGTGAGCTGTCACCGGTGGATATGGTCCCATTACATTGAGTCCCCATACCGCAAATGGCCAAGAGTACTTGGTGGAGTGGAGAGGCTCTAGAGACCGATGCATGAAGTTAGCATGAATCTGGCATGCATGGAACCTTTTGGAGAACTCAATGTAGTCATGGATCATAGAGGGCCAAAAGTACCCCATTCTTTGGATCTGGTGAGATAGTTTTGGCCCGGTTTGATGAGCCCCATAGGAACTAGTATGAACCTCCTGCATAACTTGGGAAATATTAAATACTTGAATTCAACGAAGGAGGAACCCATCAAACCTGTGCTTGTAGAGGATTTGATCACGACTAGGACTGTCCTAGAGGGTAAAATGTAACTTGCGGCATTGGATTCTCTCGTGCTCGGCCCAATTTGTTGGGAGATTACCATTATGGAGATACTCAACAAAGAGGGCTCTCTAGTCAGGAGTCACTTAAATCACTACATCTAGGGGACCTGGGGGTCCTGGCGTGGAGGATCTAGTAGTAAGGTGACTCACTTGTAGGTTGTCATCATCATTTGGGGTGATAGGAGCAATGAATATCCAGTGTGTTGTGTGGATAATCAGATCATCCTGCTCAGGCTCCACAAGTGATGTATCTAGCCTATCCAGGGCGTCATCTCGACCATTCTGAGATCGAGGGACATGAGTAACTTCTATCCGAGATGGGAACTAGGCTATTATCTGGAGAGTGAACTCTAAAAATGGAATGAGCTTTGTCTTTCTAACGACATAGTCACTGTTGATCTGTTTGATGAATAGTTTAGAATCCCCTTTCACATGAAAATGGGACACATCAATCTCGAGGTCCAGTTCGAGGCCAGTGATGAGAGCCTAATACTCTGGCTCATTGTTGGTGCAGCCTTTTGACGACAGGAATGAGTTTGGAAGGATGTCTTGTGCCGAGGTAATGAAGACAATACCCAGGCCTACTCTGTTGAGCCTGGGGTCATTGAGCCTTCTACCGGTGGGGCTCTGGGAAGTGCCATCGCAGTGCATCTTCCAACACAGTGTGTCTCGTTCGACCAATAAGATCACCTCATCAGGGAAATCAAGATCCAAGGACTGGTCAGTAGGAGTGGGTGCCGACGTGAATGGGGTCGGAACCAATGGGTGTTGGGATTAAACCTCAGGGAGGCTTCCTATATACCTTGCCTTGGCAAGGATCAAAGAACATGTAGTTCAAGAGAGATTGGGTTCAGTTTAACGTCATGCAGGATGAAAAGGGGGCATGCAGTTTAATGTCATGCAGGACGAAGGTGGTATGACGTGAAGGGGGGTCGAAACCAATAGTTGGTGAGATTGAACCTCAGGGGGCTTCTTACGTACCTTGCTTTAGAAAGGGTAAAATTCCATGTAGTTAGGGAGGTAGTTTTTGGTGAATTGACGTGAAGATGGTCGGGACCAATGGTTGTTGGGCTTGAACCTTAGGGAGGCTTCCTACGTACCTTTCCTTAGCAAGTATCAAAGTCCACGTAGTTTAGGATGGAGTGTGGGGATTACACTCTAGGCTTCCCAGAGAGAATATCATAGTCGATGCTTACTCTATGCCCACATGAGTTATGCTCGGTGTGAGAAACAAGAGACATTAAAGGCCAGACGATCACATTGCGAAAGGTGCATCCGTGGGAAGTGGAGTGGGGATTACACGTGGTTAGCAGCCCAAAGATGAAACAAGGGATCACGTGTGGTTATCATACTATGGTGATGGAGATTGATACTTACTCCAAGTTTGAGGCCCAAGTGGCAACAAATCCTAGTAGGAGAGGGATGGGATAACAAAGGTCTTGATGCCCATCTCTCCTCTAGCCTTTGGAAAGGAAGAAAATAGGAGGAGCATGGGTGATGCCTCTAGTAAGAAAATCTAAGGGATTAAACCAAGGTGGCAGCCCTATCCCCACAGACAAACTCCACTCCAATAAATAGGATCTCGTTCCATGTGAGGAATTATTTCACTCCCGTAAATACCAGTCGGCATTGAGAATTTCTAAGATGGGGCACCCCGCGTATGATGCACAGGGTGAGGCCACTGTTTAATGTCATGTGCTAGGGACGATGGTGCTTGGCAGTTTAAAGTCCTGCAGCTCGGACGATATGGGTGTGCTCTACACCCCTATGACCAATATAACTGATACCCCCCCGCCCTTGAGGTAAGGAAGGCATCGACAATTCCATAGTGAGGGGGTGTTATGGAGCGATCCATTGAGGGTTCCATGTTAGCATGGCTATGAAAAGAAGAAATAGCTGTTAGCATGCATATGCGAAGAAGCAAGAGGTGAAGCAATGCGATGAGAAGTTCTGCCCAAGAGACTTTGAAATTGCTTCATGCAAACCTGAAAGATCGCACAGGAAAATGTGTTGCAGAGAAAAGGGGTTCATAGGTAGAAGCCTTGTTAAGATCTGGTGCTCCATCAAGTGGAGGGGCTTCATGAAGGGTTGTTCTTTGTGAAGTGAAGTGTCATAGCCTAGGAATAGGGCATAGGTTCATATGGAAGGTTCTTCACAAAGTGGGAAGGAATTAACATAGCAATTCCTCTCAAAGAAAGGGTTCCCCACTAAGTGTAATCTTGTAAAGAAATGTGCCTTGCGAAGCATAGTGACCCTGCCTTAGCATGCGAGTCACATGTGCACGAAGGGTACTTCAAGAAGCACAAGTGCTCCATGAAGACTCGAGTCCCTTTGGGGATCTCCTTACTTCACGGAGGCCCATGGGCTCCGCAAAGGGCATCCCTCTTTGAAGAGGGACGTAATTCATGCAAAGGGGAAGGCACATCGTGATATAAAAGTACCTTGAAAAGATCATCGTTTGTAGAGAAGAAATTGCTTCACGATGTGAGAGATTCGAAGGAGAAAGGGTAGAGGATCCATCCTTTGGTCTTGAGGGGAGCCTAGTATTTATAGGCAAGAGTCACTGTGAAGAAGAGCTCACTCGGTGTGAAGATGAAGCTTTCTTCATAGCGGGTTTTTGAATGTTAAAGGGGTTCAAATCCCACCTCTTTGCTTTGAAGCAGGCTCGCGAACATCAAAGGGGTTTGTGGACCATCCTGCCTCCTTACTATGTGGTTGGTTCGCGAATGTCAAATGGGTTCATGGATCATCCTACCTATTTTATCCGCAGTAGGTTGGTGAACATTAAAGGGGTCCGCGGAGCATTCCACCTCTTTGCTCTGCGGTGGGTTAGCGAACGTCAAAGGGGTTCACGGAGCATCCAACCTCCTTGCTCCATGATGGGTTCGTGAATGTAAAAGGGGTTGCGTAGCATCCCAGCTTTTTTCTCCATGGAGGGTTCATGAATGTCAAAGGGATTCGGGGAGCATCCCACCTCTTTTCTCCGCGGTGGGTTCACGAACGTCAAAGGGGTTCACGGAGCATCCTTCCTCTTTGCTTCATGGCGGGTTTGCGAAGGGGGATCTCTACAGTTGTCACGAGGCCACAAGGGCTCTATGAGCAGTCTTCACGAGGCAACCTCTAATTCTTCCCCTTTGTTCTCGCTTTTCCCTAATTTTGGAATCAACATCTACTCCACCCTATCAATTAGGGTGACTGACACCCCAATTATTCTGAGACGTGGGGGTGTTTTCCCCAACATCCTAGTGGGAGGATGTATGGATGGATGACTACCCCCTTTGAACTCTCTCTCTTCTCTTGGTAGTTACTTATGTTGGTATACATGATAGTTAGTTTTTCTCATATATGTGTATAGAGGGTTGTAATGCTTGTGATTATTTCACAAACATGTATTATGAATATTGTTTCATAAGTAATACTATAGGTATAAATTTTATAGGTTGTGATATCTTTAGGATCCTTACTTGGTGTATGGGTTGTAATGGATTGAGGTATATTACCTGATATATGATACACATTACACAAGATGTGGTGTCTCTTGAAAACTACCTAGTTACTTTTGGGTATGTGGACATGGTGGTTTGTTGTATGAGGTGCATGTTTTGGTGTTTTTCCTAGGTGTCTATGAGCTAGCCTTTTTGGAGAGGGATGCTCAAGATGTGTGACGTTGGGGAAAAGTGGAAAACTAGTGGGGAAGTGGTAGTGGGGTACCCTTGATATTATTTATTATATAATATTCTCTTTTATGATATACTTGGTGAGAGTATATATGGTGAGTTTTGGAACTTAGTATATCTATTTAAGTGATAAGTTAGTTTCACTTGTTATTTATAGTGCTTTAGCATACTCTATTTACCTTTTGCACAAGAGGCTCTGAGGAGGATCCTACTGAGTATACTATTATAATCACCCTATGTATATATAAACTATCTTACAGGTCAGTTGGAGTAGGTTGGAGATCAGTTTGGTTACTGCTATTTTGGGGTTTAGTAGGAGCTGTTTGGGATTTTTGGTCCCTACCGTCTTAAATTTATTTTAGTACTTGCATTTTTCCTTTTAATTATAGTAGTTCTTGAATGGAATTATATAATTGAACTTTGGATTTTATTTTATATTTTAGTCTGATTAGGAGTTGGTTGGTGTCTATATTATCTCTCTCTTTCACATGTATTCTCTTAAAGAGTAATGCCTCCCATATGCCTATTTATTATACCCTTGATGTTAGTTACCAAACTGGGGCCTACTGAAGGCGAGACTGAAGTGTTGCTATCCATCTTCTCCTATTGTTGTCCTAGAAGGGGAACACCTTATGGAGAGGGGATCATTACAATAGCATTGATAAAGGTCCCCCTTTAACGGTTCATAGGAAAAAATGTTTTTTAACATTGTTAAAGCCCGTTTTGTGTGATGTTAAAGGGATAATCTGTAGTAGTGTGTATTTTCATTTTAAAAATGAAATTTTAGTTAAAAATGTGTGTCACCTAATGAAAACTGAGAAAATGAATTCTAATCATCTTTATAGTTTATAACAACAATACATAAGTTATTTGTGATGTGCAAGAATTATCTTTATGTCAATCCAACACACAATGTAATTGGTATGACTCAATTTGCATGCTTTCAGTTTAAAAATGAAATTTTAGTTAAAAATGTGTGTCAGGTATTGAAAAAATAGAAAACACACTTATATTTCCTTGATACATTCGCATCATGATCCTTAAGTCATTTTTTACATGTAGGAATCAACAACACATCAATCTGACGCAAAGTGTAACCCGTATGACTCAATGTGTGTGTTTTTTAAACTGAAATTTTAGTTCAAAACACACGTCACATAGTTAAAATTTACCAAATGTGTTTTTATTGTCTTGATAATTTAGTAAAATTATCCATAAATAATTTTTAATGTGTAATAATTAACTACACATTAATCTGACACACAGTGTACTCAGAATGACTCGAAGTGTATGCTTTTGGTTCAAAATTGGCACATTAGTTCAAAACAAACATCACATACTTAAAACAGAACAAATTTGCTCATATTTTGTTTATAATTTATAAAAATAATCTATAAATCATTTGTGATGTGTATAAATTAACTACATATTAATTTGACACACAATGTTCCCGGTATAACTCAAAATGTATGTTTTCAGTTTAAAAGTGACATTTTATTAATGCATTATTTTATATTTATGTTTAATTTATTTTTTTATTATCACATATATGTTAATATTTTGAGCTATTAATTTTTTTTATTTTTATTATAGTTTTTATCCATGGGGTTCCCCATTGAGTTTTGGTGAAAATTTGAGATTTTGGGCTTGATAGCATGAGGCGCACGGTTGGCTCACGGTTTTTCAAACTGTGCACCCTTTCCCAAGAAACTATGTGACCATGTGACATTTTTGGATAGTGAATAAATGCATGGTTAAAACACATATTTTAAACTGTGTAGGCTAACTGTGCGGTTTGTTACTCTTAGATGGTAAGGGGAACACGGTTGCCGCACGATTTGGAAAACCGTGCAGGTAAACCATATGACTTGTCTAGGTCATTAAAAATTTTAAAATGATAGTTTTATCCTCTCGTTATTTAATCCTAAATACTCCATTTTCTTTCCCACTCTATATTTTCATCCCTAGTGACCTTCAACCCTCCTTTTTTCTCCCATATACTTCCATTTTTAGGTGTTTTTTGTTGGGATTCGTCAAGAAACTTTCAAGTAAGTGGTTCTATTTCTCAATTTACCCTTTTTTCTAGGGTTTCTATTCTTATTTATCGAGTTTTCATATCTACAGTGGTTTGGGTGAACTAGTTTATGATGAATATTGATTCTTAGGGTTTTATCTTGATGGGTTTGGTTCAATATTTCCTTTATAGGTTTCACTTGAGGTGGGGTTGTGGTTTAGCACCATTTCCCTAAAGTTTCTACACTTGTGGTTGGTGGTTCCATGCTTAAACATTATTTGGTGATTTTGATATGTTTTCTTTGCTTCTTGGTTTTGTTCTATACATTGTGTATGGGGTGAGAAATGTGTTTTTGAATGGTTTTAAGTTGCTTAAGACATGAAAGTGGTTTTTCTAAATAAATTTGTTTCCTTCAAGTGTGTTCCCTTATTATGATTCTTAAAGGTGTTTAATAAATTATTCAAGTTGTGTGAAATGTGTTTTAATGTGGATTTGCTGTGCATGTGAATTTGAGAGGGGTTTTTATTATGATAAATGGTGATTTTATTTGTGTGTTCACATTGCTTGTGTGTGCATATAAATGTGGTGATGCATATATGACATGAGAAATGGGAATTGGGCACAAAGGTAAACTCAAGTATCTAGGTGGTAAGATTAGGACTAGTACACTAGTTGAATCGGAAGTGGATTATCCCGGATTCATTTAGCTAGATTGACTATTGCAACACTAACTAAATTATAATGATGATCAGAGACCAATTTTCCATTGGGATGTTCCCTCTTAGTGGCTCGTGCATGAGAACGATGTTAGTTGTGGTTGTTATACCACATTTAACCAAGATACAAGGTTCTTAGTTTCCCATTTTAGCTAGTTCCTATGGTTTTTTTCAATGACTTAATGCCCTTTTGTGATGTGGTACTTACTTTCAGAATGTGGTTTACTTTGTTAGTTATTTCAAAAGAAAAATATGTTTTTCTTTTAATTTTTTTCTATAAAAATGTTTCTATATTTTCTTTCTAAAAACATTTATATTAATTTGTATTATAATGTTCTGGCATGAAATCTCTTTTATTTGGTGGCATCCTACTGGGATTTGGCTCACACCTTACATAAACCTTTAGGTTTATGTATACTTGGTTATGTTTGACTTAGGTAAAGGAAAAATTTATCATGAGGGTGGGTTGGGTTTCTAGTGGTCTCACCTTGTAGGTGTTTGTAGTGGTTACTTGAGGATGGTGCTCCTCTTATTGCATGGTGGTTTTGGGATAGTGTCATTGTTCCCTTTTTATTGTAACCCATTTACATTTTTGTTTAATGCTGTAAAATTAAATATTAAACTTGTTATGACTTGTTTAGATGTGATTATTTAGCCTTATGATTTTTAGTATCATGGGATTTTAGGATCATATAAATGGGTGAAATTGTTACCATGATTTATTGTTGATACCTAGGAACTAGTTGTCAGCCCATGGGGATCGAGGACGCCCTTCGATCCATGACATAGATCAGGTCAGGTGTTGGGGTGGATGGAACTCCAACTTGGTTCATTACAAAATGGTATCAGATCCAGGTTACTCTATTTGTTGGTCAAGTTATTTGGGATGATTCTGGATAGACTGAAGCTAGGATCATCAGGCTTGAGGTTCTATCTATGAATATGGTACCTGGCTAGAACAACATGTGATGGATCTTGAATTTAAATAGGATGTTGGAATTTTGTTTTAATTCTCATCCAGGTGAGATGTACAAGTTGTATATTGTATATGGACACTGGGTGGGGGAGAAGTGGTTTGGTTGTTTGACTTTTTATTGAAATGTAATTGGTTGTGTTTTAATTTGAGGAAGTGTTTGAGATTTTTTTATTGCTAAAAATGTTCAGAATGGTTATATTTTTGGTTTTATTTTTGGTTGTTGCTTATTGTATAAAAATTCCTCCCTATAGAATTCTTGTATAGCCACAAGAAGAGGTCGGAGAGTGTTATCCCTCACTAATTGACCAGAGACTAGTGGAAGTTGTGGTCTGGGCTGTCTAGGCAATGGGAGAAGGAGTGGGTTTTGGTCTTGATCTGGTTAGAGAAGCTGAACCAAGTCCTGCTAAGGAAAAAGCTTAGGAGTTCCTCAAGAAAAAGCCTCATTAATTCTAGGTCAATATGGAACCCTGGTAATTAGAGGAGTTTCTTGAGAAGATCAAGAGGATTTTTGAATTTCTTGATACTCCTGAGTCATTCAGAGTGAAATGTACTTCATTCTTGTCGGAAGGTTCCAGTCCAAGGTGGTGGGACCCAGTTGTTTAAATTGGGAAGAATGAGTAGATGAGTTGGAAATATTTCAAGATCATTTTCAGAAATCAGTATCATCCTGATGTTCTATCCTACTCTAGGTTTCAGGAGTTCATGGGTCTTACCTAGGGAGACTAGACAGTGATGGATTATGTCAATCGCTTCACGGAGCTGGTACGGTACACACCTGAGATCATTTCCAATTAACAAATGAAATCTCAGAGGTTCGAGATGGGGTTGTGGCTAGAGATTTATTCTCAAGTCTTTTTTTTAAGTTGAGGACCTATGTTGAGGTGGTTAATCATGATTTTATGGATGAGATTGATCAAAAATGAAATTCTGGATTCCTAGGAGTAGTGACTACAGTGGCCATTGACATTTCTTCAGAAAATAAGAGAAAGTAAGATGAGTAGGGAAACAAGGGTGGTGGTAGCATCTTCCCAACTATCATTATCAATAGTTTCATATTATGGATCATTTGTGAGCCACCAGTGTGGGGAGGAAGGGTATATATGACTTATGTGCACATCTCCTCATAGACCTTGTCACTGATGTGGATATATGGGACACTTGCAGTGTTTTTTTAGAGGATGTATCCTTATTATAGTGGTGTGGGATTTGTGGTTTCTAGGGGGATGCCACCCCAATCAGAACTATCTAGGTCAGTGGGTTCTTTGATCGGTGTTTGTGGCAGTTGGGTTTAATAATCTTCTAGGAAGATTCAGTTTTGCGTAGTTTCATAGGCCAGTGGTCGTTCTCAAGATCATGCTAAGAATAGATAGCTTCATGCGGTGGATCGAGCACCAAAGGAATATGATGTAGGGATAGTGAAAGATCAAGGTATCTTTATTATTGTATCATCCTTAACTACTGTTTTTTTTTGGAATATGGTTCATCTATTTCCTTTATCTCTACCTATTTTTTTTATTTTTTGAAATTTCCAACTGAGCTCATGCCATATGCAATGAAGCTGGTGACACCGCTTGGTAAGAAGAGAGAGTAGGGTTTTATGTGTTTATCTTGTGCAGTCACCATGTCAGGGTTTAATTGTAATGGTATTTCCTTATTTAAGAGATGGAACTCTTTGACATAATCCTCAGTATGGATTGGATGTTGCACTTTTAGTTACACATTGATTATTATAGATGGTGAGTGAGTTTTGTGGAACCTAATGGAAGTACCCAAGTTTTTCATGGTGAATGGGATCCTTGATTGGGATGTACTAGACCTCCTATTCCAGAGTTGAGAAATATCATTTTTTTAGTTATTGTCGCTCACACTGGAGGATAATGGTGGTTCTCCTAATGGGGGATTACCTCCTATGGTGGATGAGTTCCCAGAGGTGTTTCCAGAGGATTTCTCAGGTTTTCCTCCAGAGAGGGATGTGGAATTATCTACTGATTTGGCTCCTGGAACACATTCAATATCTCTTCCCTTGTATCGTATGGCCCCCACTGAGTTGAGGTAATTAAAGGTACAACTAGAAGATTTTGAATCCAATGGATTTCACCCAATCATCTCACCTTAGTCCACTCCCATGCTATATTCTAAAAAGGTCGATGGATTTATATAGTTGTGTATTGATTTCCAGAAGTTGAACAATGTAACAATCAAGAACAAGTACCCTTTTCATTAAATTGATGAAATCATTGATAAGCTTATGGGGGTGGGGTAGTTTTCCAAAATTTATTTGTGGTCTGAGTATCACCAAGTCAGATTGAGAGAGGAGGACGTCCTGAAAACAATGTTCTGAAGTAGATATAGCCATTTTGAGTATATGGTCATGCCTTTCAGATTGAAAATTTCTCCAGCGGTATTTATCAAGATTATAAATAGGGTGTTCCACCAATATCTTGATTCCTTTGTCTTGGTATTCATGGACAACATCCTGGTCTTTTTTATATCTGAGGAAGAGCATGAGATACAATTGTGGATCATGTTGGGCACTCTTCGGAAACATCATCTCTATGAGAAGTTTTCTAAGTGCCCCTTCTAGATTAAAGAGATAAATTTTCTAGGCCACGTGATCTCAAAACATGGGGTTTCAGTGGAACCTAAGAATATTAGTGTCGTAATGTCCTGGGAGCATCTAAAGAATTTGTTTTAGATTAAAATATTTCTAGGCCTAGTAGGGTATTACCGGTGGTTCATTCATGAATTCTCTCAGATTTCTTCATCCATGATGGTGATCACACTACATAAAAGATGGGTGAGTATAAGGGGTTATTTTTTCATTTAGAAGGGGTTATAACCCCCTCTAAATACATTAGTGGTGGTTAGCTCTAACCGCTACTAATGTGCCCGCCGACTCAAATTAGAGGCGGTTCTGTGTAAGCACTGGTAAAGTAGACTAATTTTTAACGGTGGTCAGATTATAAGGGGTTTTAAACTTGTCTCAATATAACTTAAATTCACTTTAAACAGTTGATTATGGGCAATTATAACCGCCTCTAAATTGACACATTAGTTTTGGGATGGTTATAAATTACCCCTAATTGAGTCAGGGGCTCCACGTTTAGGGAAGGTTTTTGTAACCGCCCCTAAAATAGCCAAACCATTTTTTTTAATTTCACCACCAAGGGCCCCCTGGAAGCCCCCCATGTGCCCAGGACACCCCTAAGAACCCCCAGACACCCAGAGACACCTTCAACATTCCCCAGACATCCTGAGACACCTTCAACTTTCCCCAGACACCCAAACACCCAGAGACACCCCTAAACACCCCCGAACAACCCAGACATCCCATCACCCCTTCCCCATGCTTCCCTACACCCCTGTGACCCCCCTAGTAGGGTATTACAGGTGGTTCATTCGAGAATTTTCTCGACTTGCTTCATCCATGACGGTGCTCACACTACAAAAAAGGGTGACTAGAAGGGGTTATTTTTTTCATTTAGAAGGGGTTATAACCCCCACTAAATACAATAGTGGTGGTTAGCTCTAACCGCTACTAATGTTCTTGCCAACTCTAATTAGAGGCGGTTCTGGGTAAGCACTGGTAAAGTAGACCAGTTTTTAACAACAATTAGATTAGAAGGAGTTTTAACCACATCTAAATCTAACTTAAATTCACTTTAAATAGTGGATTAAGGGTGATTATAACCACCTCTAAATTGACACATTAGTTTATGGGTGGTTATAAACTACCCCTAATTGAGTCATGGGATCCACGTTTAGGGAAGGTTTTTGTAACCACCCCTAAACTAGCCCAACTATTTTTTTTAATTTTGCCACCCAAGGCCCCCTGGACCCCCCCCCCCCCCCCAATGCACCCAGGACACCCCCAATGACACCCCTAGGAACCCCCAGACACCCAAAGACGCCTTTAACTTTCTCCAGCCACCTTGAGACACCTTCAACATTCCCCAGACACCCAAACACCCCAGGACACCCCTAGACACCTTTGGACACCCAGACACCCCTTCACCCCTTCCCCATGCCTCCTGACACCCCTGTGACCCCCCTTCCATAGACACCCATGACACCCCCCTTTCCCCAAGCCTCCTAACACCCTTGTGACAACCCCCCCCCCCCCAGGTGCCTGCACCCCCTGTGACACCCACCCCACACCCCCTGGTGACACCCCTTTCGCAGACACTCGTGACCCCCCCCCCCTTCCCCAGGCCTCCTAACACCCTCGTGACAACCCCCCCCCCCCCCACCCACCGCTCACACCCCCTGTAACAACCCCCCTGGTGACACCCCTTCCACATACACATGTGACGCCCCCTTCCCCAGGCCTCCCAACACCCCCATGACAACCCCCCGCCCCCAGGCGCCCGACACCCCTGTGACACCCACCCCACACCCCCCGGTGACCCCTTCCGCAGACACCCATGACACCCCCTTACCCGGGCCTCTCAACACCCCCGTGACAACCCCCCACCCCACCCCCTCAGGTGCCCGACACCCCCTGTGATACCCTCCCCACACCCACCCCAAGGTGCCCCCGAGACAACACCCACATAACTGGCTCAATCCTTATCTGTGGGCCCTAGTGCACGCAGTTGGCTTATCACATAAGCCACCATGGTTTTAAAAAAATTCACCACCACTGGGATTTGAACGCAACACTGAAAGCACCAAACCGATCCCCTTAACCACTCCACCATATTGAATTGTAGTTTAAATACAAAATAACTTATATTTATTTATATATCAAATTATTAGAATATATATATATATATATATATATATTTGTCTGTAAAAATTTCAATAATATAATATATTTGAATTTGTGTAAAATATAAAATATATGTGTAATATTTATATATAATATATATTTGTGTATAATATATACATTATATCTCTGTATATAATATATATTTATACATATATTTATAAATACATTTATATATATATTTATAGATACATTTATATTTGTGTGTGTGTTTGTATTAATGTATTTATATAATATTTATATAATATTTATATATATATAATATAATTATCATATATAAATTTATATAATTTTTTTATATACTTATATATATGTTTGTGTGTCTGTAATAATAATAAAATTTATTATTAATTATCAATTATTATTATTATTATTACTATGCCATTTTTTAAACTATAAAAATTATATGTTGGTTTGATAAATACTATACATTTATATGTTTTATGATTTATAATATACATATATTATATTAAATACATTTATATTATATATATATTTATTTAATTATATAAATATATATTATATCATGTATACACACATATATATACACAGGAAATTAAATACATTCATATAAAGGGAAATATATCATATAATTAAATGATATATATATATATATATTAATTTATAATCAATATGGTATACTAAAATATATATAAAATAATTATATAATATATTTATATTTATATTTTCAAATATAATATTTATAATATATATATAATATACATATTTAATTTTGTCTATACTATATATATTTGTATACATAATATAGTATAAATGTATTTATACATAAATATAAAATAAAAATGTATTTAATATAATATATGTTTAATATAAGTCATAATATAAATGTATAGGATTTATAAAACCATATATAAATTTTATATATTTGAATAAATATATTTATAATTAAATCTATATTATGTATAACCATTTTTATATATGTAGAAATTTTTGTTTATATTTATAAGTATTTATTTAAAGTATTCATAAAATGTTTGTATGTATATATATGTGTGTGTGTGTGTTTATAATGCATTTAAATACATTTATATAATGTGTTTATGTGATATATATATATATACACACATGTGCACACACACATATATATTATAGAATTTGAATTTATAAGAGATTTATTTTTAAAAAAAATAATTTAGAGAGGGTTTAAAAACCCTCTAATCAAAGGGATAAGTGATGGTTCATGAACCCCATCTAATTTTAGGAATTAGAGTGGTTTGAAAACCCAAATTAATGTCATAAATTATAGGGAGTTCACAACCCCCTTAAATGTATTAAATTAGAAGGGGTTCAAGACCACCCCTAATGTCATAAATATGAAGGGGTTCAAAACCCCCTCTAATGTCATAAATTAGAGGTGGTTTTAAACCCCCTCTAATATATTAAATTAGAAGGGGTTCAAGACCCCCTCTAATGTCATAAATTAGAATGGGTTCAAAACCTCTTTTAATGTCATAAACTAGAGGGGGTTCTAAACCCCATCTAATGTCATAAATGAGAGGGGATTATCAACCCCCTCTAATTTCTTAAATTAGAGGGGGTTCAAAACCCCCTATAATATATTAAATTAGAAGGGGTTCACAACCCCCTCTAATATAATGGATTAGTGGCGGTTCATCAACCCCCACTATTGCAATTTTAAAAACAAATTCCATTATATATATAGCTTATAATATCCAAACTAATATCACACACATGCACACACACAGATATATAGACACACACACACACACAACACCTCTAAAATAAAATCAAATATAAATCACCACTAATTATTAAATTTTTCATGGTTTTAACATAACCATCTCTAAAATCCTATCAAATATTAAAAAAACTAATGCTACAAAATTCAGAGGGGGTTGTGAGAACCACCTCTAAAAACCCACTACTAATTTGCTATTTTTTGTAGTGTCTCCCTAAAAGAGGTGAAGTTTGAATGGATCCCATAGTGTCAATCATCCTATGATTAGATTAAATGAAGATTTAATACTACTCCTATGTTGACCTTGCTAGAATATGTGAAGGACTATGTGGTTTATTATGATGCCTTTGGTATAGGCCTTGGGTCCGTGCTTATGCAAGGTGACATTGTAGTGACATATGGTTCTCACCAACTCTAACCACATGAAATGAATTACCCAACCCATGAAATAGAACTAGAAGTGGTGATTCATTCCTTAAAAACATGGCATCATTATCTTTCTAGGGAGAATGTTATAGTTTTTTCATATCATAAGAGCATAGCCTACAACTTCTCCTAAAAGGATCTGAATTTGAAGCAACGTCATTAGGTTGAATACCTTCAGGGGTTTAACTTTGAAATAGTTTATACCCAAGGAAGAGGTAATTTTTTGAAAGATGTTCTGAGCATAAAAGTTCCAATACATTCATTGAAATAATCCAGGGATGAGTTGACTTTGATGGAGATTTTTTCCAAGATGTACTTGGAGACCAAGGAGCACAGTGGAGGTGTATTATTGTCTAGTGTTCAGTTGACGCCCTCTCTTCTAGAATTGATTTGGCCAGAGTAGACTAATGATGAGTTATGCCAACATTATATATATTTTATGCATGGTGTGGAGACTCCTTGTGATTTTTCATTCTCTCCTGAGGGAGTTTTTATGACAACCTTGCTTTTTATTACAACTTAAACATGATTTATTACATAAAACTTCACTTGATACAACAAAGAAGATCGAGAGGTTTAGTGTCTTTGGGACTTAGGATCATTAAATAAAAACTTAAAACATGAAATAAAACATCTTTATTGAAAACTTCCTTTACATGAACACTGCATTCACTCATACTTAGCATTGCATAGGATAACCTGAGGACATGCATAAGAAAAGGGTGAGCTATAAAGCCCAGTAAGGGAGTACACATGGAATAACATGAAGAGTACAATACATGTTAGACAATAGGAATATCAATAGATCATAAGAAAAACATGAACATAAAATCATGATAAAGCATGATAATCATAACATGGAAATGTGGCAACAACACTTAACATGGAATTAGCATGATCCAAGGCCCATTGCACATGGAGCATGAGTAAATCCTCATTGCACATAAAGCATGAGTAAACCCTAATTTCACTTGAATTAGTATGAGTCAACACTCATTGCACATGATGTATCATGATACAATACCTTACCCAATGCATTGGAGCACTATAAGGGAGCACCCTTCTTAAACATTTCATTTCATGCATAAGTGTGCCACATGGATCATAAAACATGGATTCATAAAACATAATAATTTATTCCATGATAAAGTAATGTGGAAATAATACATTAAACTTTACAATCAATATGTAAATGTTCATAAAGGTGAATACCCTTGATGGAGAAATGGGCATGGTATTCACTACACAATGACATTGGCTTAGAAAATCGGTGCGATTTCGGCAACGTAACAGCGTGACATAAGAATTCATAGAAATGGTTGATGAGAGATAAAGGGGTTACTCATAATATTTACATGTAATGGGAAGTAATGAGGTCATATAGATACATGTCCCAACAATTTTAATGGAATTTAGATTCATGATACAAAATTATTGCTTGAATGTAAAAGAGGAGAGAGAGATTCCTTTCGGAATTTCGGCATAGTAACGGGTGTACATGGGAGGAATTTAATGAGAGAGAAATGGGTCTCCCATAATTAAAACATAAAGAGGGAAGTATGTTGGAGGTGAGAAACCATACCCCAACATTCATAATTGAAATTAAAATGGAAAAACAACTTAAATAAAATTGGACAAAATGAGAAAGGAAGGAAAAAACCCTTACTTGGAAGTGTGCTTCCAAAGGATAGAGAGAGGACTGTGAGAGGATTCTTGGGAGCTTAGGGCACCTTGGGAGGATTCTAGAGAGAGTAGGTCTGAGGTTGGACGAACTCCAAGGGCTTTGAGTGAGGAGTAAGTGGGAGCTTGGGTGGGTTTATATAGGAAAGGTGAGGGAATTCTTTATTATTTAGGTTTGGGACCCTTTATATTAAATTAATCCAAACCACAAACCATACCATAGTTTTTGCCCATGGTTTTTGGAAAAGAAAATAGGAAAACAATATTTTATAAGGCCAAATTCCGAACTTATAAAAATAATAAGGTTTCTTATGTGGAGGTGAGTCACACTCCCATGGAAATTAATTTAAAAAGGCGAAGTGTTGAATAAGTCTTGAGGGGTCCATTAATGCTTTGAAAAGTAAGTCAAAAAAACCCAAAATCACATTATTTTAATGTTAAAACATATATTTTCCGAAAATAAAGATTATAGTATTTTATTACATCACTAGTGGGTCATTATGATGTCATAAAACACATTATATATTTAAACTGTATTTAATTTTTACCCAAAAATTTGACTGCCTCAGAAAATTATGAAAAATTCACTGTTGGATAATTCCAATGTTCTGATTCCAAAAATAACATTTATTTTATCTAAATAATTTTCTAAATATGTGAATTTTCACTTTTAAAATAAAAAATGACATTTATCGAAAATTCACGGGTTTTGACAGAAATGGCTTTCAAACCTTAATAAAAATTGTAATTGCATTCATAAAATTATAAGATCATTTATATTTAATTAAAATTAATTTAATAATAATATTAATATTTTATTAAAATATTATTTAATTCAAAAATCCATTAATTTAATAAAATAGATTTCTTAATTAGATAATAACTAAAAACACCATTTGTACTTTAAAAACTATTTACAATGTATCAAAAATGACTAGAAATTATATTCATTATTATATACAAAAAAAAATAATATACATGAACATAGTTCTACTTATTTGTTACATAACCCCTTAAAACAGCCGCATAAGACCTAAGGGTAAGGTGTGCGATGGTGAAAGACTCTTGGGGTGGCTCAGATAACATTGCTCGAGTGGTAATTTCAATCAACTTCCACTTTTCCCATAGATGGTCACATTAGAGCTTGACATGATGAAGCTAAGTTTGGGATTGGTCAAGAGCGAAGCCTAAGGATTCCACCTCTTTTCCGAGATCTGACAAATGGGTTTCTTATGGAGAAATTCTACTGGATGAGGCCATCGCTTCTTTTGTCTGAGTAAATTGGATTTGTTAAAGTCCTATATTTATACTAATCATGTGATCAATGTTAAACGGCTATATTAGAAATGGTCAAAATTGTTAACATAAAACCAATGAATTTGACACTTTATATAAACATAAAGAGACATTTAATTAGATCAAGATGGATTTCCATTAATGAAACTTTGGGTCGTTACAATATTCCCCCCTTAAGAAATTTCACCCTCGAAATTTTCCTTTTCCCACACTAAAACAAATGTGGGTAACTCAGCTTCATCATATCCTTTGATTCCCAAGTCGCTTCTTCAAGCTTGTGGTTTCTCCACAACACCTTGACGAGGGGCATTGTATTATTTCGTAGAACTTTTTCTCTATGATCTAAGATCTTCACTAGTTTCTCCTCATAAGAAAGATTGTCTTCCAATTGTACCACCTCAGAAGAGAGTAAATGTGAAGGGTCCAGTATGTACTTCCTTAAGAGGGATACATGAAATACATCATGCACCTTGGCCATGGTAGGTGGAAGTTCTAGTAGATAGGCCACAACCCCAACATGATCAAGAATCTCAAAGGGGCCGATGTACCTTGGACTTAACTTCCCTTTCTTTCCAAACCTCATGACCTTTTTCCATGGAGATATGCGTAGAAACACCATGTCTCCAACTTTAAACTCAAGGTCTCGTCGACGATTATCTGCATAACTCTTCTATCAACTCTGGGATGCCTTGATATTCTGCTGAATGGTTTTCACCTTCTCCACCATTTCTTCGACCATTTCTGGTTCAAGCAGCTTACGTTCACCGACCCCATCCCAACATGTTGGTGTTCTGCACCTTTTCCCATATAGGGCTTCATATGGTTCCATTTGGATGCTTGAGTGGAAACTGTTATTATAAGAGAACTCAACCAGAGGAAGATGTTGATCACATCCCCCTCTAAAGTCCATTGAGCATTCTCTCAACATGTCCTCAAGTGTCTGGATAGTCCGCTCGGATTGGCCATCAGTTTGAGGATGATAGGCCGTACTGAAGTTCAGTTTAGTATTCAGAGCATGTTGAAGACTCTTCCAAAACTTATAAGTGAATCTTGGATCTCGGTCAGAAATAATAGATAGTGGTACTCCATGCAACCGTACCACTTCCCTGATATATATCCATTCCAATTGATCCAAAGAGAAATCCTCCCGAATAGCAATGAAGTGTGCAGTCTTTGTAAGATGATCCACAACAACCCAGATTGCATTTTTGCCTTTGGATGTCCTTGGAAGTCCGGTGAAAAAGTCCATGGTGATGTTCTCCCATTTCTATTTTGGTATGGGAAATGGTTTCATCATCCCCTTAGAGTTCTTCCTCTCTACCTTCACTTGCTGACACACCAAACATTTTGATGTATATTCAGCGATCTCCTTCTTCATATTATCCCACCAAAAGTTTTCTCAGAGATCTCGATACATCTTTGTGCTCCCTGGGTGAATAGAGAAATTTGAACTATGTGCATCATCCAAAAGTTCCTTCTTCAGCTATAGACTTGATGGAACACATATTCTTTTCCCAAACCGCACAATTCCTTCTTCATTAACATTAAACTCCAAGGATTTCCCTTTTTCGATAGCTCCCACTTTTTCTTGAATTCCCACATCATCCTTTTGAGCATCCTTAAACCTTTCTAAAAGATACGGTTGAGCAATCATTTGTGAAAGGATTGATGATGTTACCTTCTTTATGATTCCCACGTCCATCTTCATCAAGTCTAAGAAGATTGGATCCTTCTCAATTCTCATCAATGATAGAATTGCTGGGTCCTTTCTACTTAGGGCATCTGCCACTTTGTTCGCTTTCCCAGGGTGGTAATTGATGGAACAGTCATAATCCTTGATGAGCTCTATCCATCTTCTCTGGAGCATATTAAACTCTTTTTGTGTGAATATATATTTAAGACTCTTGTGGTCATTATATATCTCACATTTCTCTCCATAGAGATAATGCCACCAGATTTTCAAGGAAAAGATCACCGTCGCCAACTCCAGATCATGCGTTGGATAGTTTCGCTCATGGATTTTCAACTGCCTTGAGGAATAGGATATCACTTTATCATTCTGCATCAGCACACATCCTAAGCCCTTCTTCTAAGCATCACTGAATACCACAAAAATATCCCCACTTGTTGGTAAAGTGAGAACGGGTGTAGTGATAAGCCTCCTTTTCAACTCCTTGACACATTCATCACTCTAAGAAAAATTTACTCCCTTTCGATTTAACTTGGTATGAGGGTTGGAAAATCATGATAAATTTATCATAAATTGTCGATAATATCCAGCTAACCCCAAGAAGCTACGGATATCCATTACCGATGTTGGCCTCGTCCATCCCTCAATTTCATCTGTTTTGGAGGGGTCTACAGATATCCCATTGCTTGTGATGATATGGCCCAAGAATGAGACCTCCTTCAACCAGAACTCACACTTTCTGTACTTTTCATAGAGCTTCTCCTTGCGCAAAGTCTCTAGTACAATTTTTAAATGCTCCTCATGATCCTCCTTGGTTTTGGAGTATATTAGAATATCATCTATAAATACTACCACAAATTTTTCAAGGTAATCTATAAATACTCTATTCATCAAGTCCATGAATATTTCTGGAGCATTGGTGAGTCCGAAAGGCATTACTATGAATTCATAGTGCCCGTACCTTGTATGAAAAGCATTCTTAGGGACATATTCCTTCTTCACCCTTACTTGATAATATCCCGACCGCAAATCCACCTTGGAGAAGTATTGTGATCCACACAGCTGACTAAACAAGTAATCGATTCTTGGGAGTGGATACTTGTTCTTTATCATTATTATGTTATGTTCATGATAATCGATTGTAAAGACCCGTAAATTTCAAGGAAATTTTTTTTTCTTAATTTTCTTTGTAATTTTACAAGAATGCAGTTTCTGACGGCACCTAATTCCGAGGCCTGGTGTGCCCGGAATCATTTTCTGAAGTTTGGCTCAGGTATGTTCAGTGAACGAACGAGCGGGTTTTTCTAACTTTTGAACCGGTGCTCGGAATCGAATTCTGAGGGCACCGATGGAATCGCAGTGCCAGTATTTTCTTATAAATTCCACTTCCGGAGTTGCGTTTGCTCGGGTGTGGTTTTTAAATTTTTGGGGTTAAGTTAAGAAATAAAATAAAGTGTGCGACAACTTTATTTTTATTTCACTTAAAGCCACTTGAAAGACACTTAAAGCTGCTTAAGCTAAGTTGAAGCGGATAGGGTGGAAAGCAAAATATCCTACCCTCTTGGTAGGATATTTGTGAGGTGGGGCCCGCACGAGCCCCACCGTTTCTTTTCCGCTAAGTAACGCACCCGCGAAAACCCCTATTAAACGAAATTCAACTGACGTGTTTTCTAAATTCTTAACGCCTCTATTAATTGGGCAGTTTATTCGTTGAAATTAATTCTATGAATTAATGGTTCGTTACTTAGTTTGTTTTTCAATTTGTTGGCATGTTAATAAAACAAGGCCAACACACCTTCTTCTTGGATGTTGTGTTAAACCTTTGGAGAATCTCTAAAGATCTTCATCCTCCTTCATGAAGAATGCGAAGAACGTGAAGAACGCCGGCCTCCAACGAAAGGGCAAAAAAGAACACCGAGCCCTCGGAGATCGACGACGCGACGCCGAGTACCGCGACGCCAACGCTTCTTCCGCGACGTTCTTTCCCCGCAACAAAACTTCGATCAACTGCTTGAGGTAGGAGTTTTCAAATCCTTTAAATTCCTTTGTGGATTTTATCTTTAACATGGATTTAATTCATGAAATTAAATCCGTGTGTTTTCTTAAAACCTCGGAGATCGTCGACGCGACGCCCTTCCGCGACGCGACGATCATCTTCTACCGCGACGGTCAATTCCACGAAGAACTCGTCCGACGACTACGACGAGGTAGGGGTCGTTTTGAAAATGTTATTACCCATGCTTGTTTTCCTCCGAGGCAAGAACACGGACCAACCAATTAACAAGTTGGTCCACGGATTATTATTGCGAGACGTGGTTCATCAATTGCTGGGATTTTTGTGGTGTTGTTTCAAACCACTAACACGGTGGGTGCGGACCTACGAACAAGTCCGAACCCACTACCCTTTGTTCTTGGTGTGCGGAACAGCGGACGATGACAAAACGTGCCGCGGAGACAATTTGTTGATTCTGCAGTGAAGAACGGGACCTGGGAGTAGCTACGATGCAGAAGGAAATGGAATCGGACCACCGGAGAAACTCCGGTGGCACGCGGACTCCACCGGCGGCGCCGGTTGCCGGAGGCGGCGGCGCCCCGGCGCGCCGCCAGATAGAGCCGTCGCGGTTGAAGCTACGATGGCGGCAGCCAACCAGACCCGCGACCGCGCGGGACCGGCGAGACACGGAACGCGGCTCTGCTGCATCCACTGACCAAGCGCGGCCCCACGCAGGGTCGCGGCTCCTCTTCCCGCGGGGACAGCACGCCCCGTGGCTTCCCTTGCTCGGCCGCTCGGCCGAGCCGAGCCGAGCCGACCCGCCAGCCGGGTCGTGCCCAGGCTGGGCTGAACTACCCTAGCTGGGTCAGGTCGCGCCCAACCGGGTTGGGTCGACCCAAGGAGGGGGGGTCGGTTCGGGTTGGTCTGGGCCCAGACCCCCCATTTCCAGACCTTTTTCGGTCTTTTGCTCATAACTTGAGCTACGACCCTCCGAATGACGCACCATCAGTGGCGATGCGATCCTTGGTTCGAGACGGTCATTTTGGTATAACACACTTAAGGTTTCGGAATACTTTGGGTATAGTCGGTTCGGTTCGTACACGAAACAAACCGGACCCTCAGAGCGGGAACACTCATATCTTGAGCTTTGGACGTCTGATTGACGTGCTGTCGACTATGTTGAATTCCTATATTTGAGGCGGATCTTTTGGCTTACTCCGCCTGAGGTTTGGACGCAGGTGGAGTACGGTCGGGTTGTTTTTTCCTTAAAAACCAACCGGGCCCCTGGAACGAAAAAGCCAATAACTCTCAGACCGGGCGTCCGATTGACACGCCATCTGCGACGTTGAGTTCCTATTGACGATACAGAACATTTGGATACATCAACTCTGGACTATGTGTCAGTTGAAGTATCAGCCTCTCGGCTCGTGGAGCGGACCCTCCCGAACGAGATTTCTGTGTTCGGGAACCCTAGAGCTGGCTACGACTCCTACTGTGACGACGACGACTGTGCAGAGATCCTCAGTGGATTCGACTGCAATGACTATAGCACTCAACGATCCTTTGTGGGTCAGTGCTATCGATCCTGTGTGGGTCAGCGCTCAGTGGTCCTGTGTGGGCCAGCGCCTACAGATCCTATGTGGGTCTGATCCTGTGTGGGTCTTTGCGGGGGTTAGTTACCTATCGATCTTGTGTGGGTCCGATCCTGTGTGGGTCATTGCGGGGGTTAGTACATATCGATCCTTTGTGGGTCATATCCTTTGTGGGTCATTGCGGGGGTTAGTACCTAACGATCCTTTGTGGGTCAGATCCTTTGTGGGTCATTGCGGGGGTTAGTACCTATCGATCCTTTATGGGTCAGATCCTTTGTAGGTCATTGAGGGGGTTAGTACCTATCGATCCTTTGTGGGTCCGACGGCTTAGATGAATCAGTGGAAATATCTGGTCATCTTTATCATCATATGAAGAAGTATACCTGTGTGAGCTGAATCCTGTTTACTTTCCTTTATGGATTGTGTTGTGCTATCCTGTGTGGATTTACGTTTCGCTTTCCTGTGTGGACTGGGTTGTACTTGAGCTTTGATGTTGGAGCTGAGCGAGAATTGATGACTTAGGTATATGTATGGGCATATACCTAAGCTATGTCAGATGTTACTTCGTGATTGTATCTTTCTTTTGTGGTGTATCCTTCGTAGATTCTGGGAGACCTTCGGGGGTCTCGGGGTCCCTACTGAGTAGCTTATACTCACCCCTTCACGGGCTATGCCCGCACAACGTTGTGTTGGTTGCAGACGATAGACAGTGCTGATCGTGGTGGAGGCTTGCGGAGCAGGACAGTACCTGGAGGTGGACCACTGGGTGGGACGTACTCGGAGCGGTCGGCTGGACCCGAGGAGCAGTGGAGGTTATTTGTACCCACCCTTTAGGTGGGATTCCCAGTGGACATCTCGACGTCGCGGCTTTACTTTTCAGTTGTTGTTTTCCCTTTCCAGTTGTACTTTACTTTCAGTTTGGGTTTGTATTCTGGCCCACTTACTTTCCGCACTTACTGTTGTACCAGTTTTTTAATTAGTGTTTACTTCTGCCTGCTTACTCTGTGGTGTTTGTTGGTTACTTTATAAAGGCAATGCCTTCCCTTTTTCCAGGACTTACGCCTTGGTGCTTGTCACCAGCCCCTGGCCTATGGAAGGCGGGCTTGGGGTAGTCACGGCACAGGCCCCGGGGATGGGTCGTGACAAATTGGTATCAGAGGAGTTCGGTTCTACCATAGACTCTGATCTTTTCTATGTGAAGTAATAGTGTTTAGCGTATTGGGTGTGGTTATCAGTCCAGGGAGTCCAGTGTTGGTGCGGCGGCGGACGTATCCGTACACCAGGACCCTGACTTCTGATTTCCGACTTAATGCACAAAAACATTGATTGCATGTTTGTTACAAGTTTTCTTTGTGATTACTTTATGTCATCTCACCAGGTATACTGTTCTGACCGTGGCGCACCTGTTTCTTTTCAGGATGGCCCCACGATGGCAGCCAGCTAGGGTTCTGAGAGTTGTACATGACGACAGCCCGCCGAGCGACGAGGCCTCGGTGCAGGGCCCTTTGACAGCTGAGGCACCGACGGTACCTCTACCCACCGAGCCACCGATGCTTCCAGCCCCAGCTGCTGACGATGCACGTCGCCTCAGTGCACTTCATGATTTCCAGTGCCAGCGACTGCCCAGGTTCCGCGGGGAGATGGACCCCCAGGTAGCCGAGGACTGGCTAGAGGCAGTGGTGTGAGTTTTCCGGTTAGTGAGGACACCAGCAGACCTCATAGTGATCCTCGCAGCGAGCCTACTGCAGGTAGCAGCGGGCCAATGGTGGAGCTTGATGCTCCAGGTGCACGATGAGGCATCTCTCCTATGGAAAGACTTTGAGAGCCTCTTCTGCTCGGAGTTCGTCCCATCCACCCTCCGTGCGGTGCGCATCCAGGAGCTTCTTCAGCTGCGGCAGGGCAGCTTGACGGTCGCCCAGTACTCGGCGAGATTTACCGATCTCTCTCACTACTCGATCGACATGGTACGAGACCCATTCTTCCGGGACCAGACCTTTGAGAAGGGATTGAGACACAAGATCAGGGCATCGTTGATCTCCCTCAGCATTCTGACTCAGGCAGGAGTACTGGAGCGAGCCCTTTTGATCGAGAGCTTTCTTGCTGAGTCTACGTCAGCAGCGAGACCTACCGCGGGGCGGCACAGAGCAGAGTCTTTTGCGGCAGGCAGTCGACGGATGACTCAGGGGTCCAGGAAGACCAGACCCTCATGCAGACGGCCTCAGGACACTGGCTCAGCAGTGCGGGGCACACAGCGTGGAGCCAGTCTTTCGAGAGGCAGGCAGTGCTACACATGCGGCGGACAGGGCCACATGGCTCGTGACTGCCTGACCCACCGTGCTGAGGAGCAGCAGATGGTTGAGGGGCCACCTAGGCAGAGGCAGAGGGTCGACCATGGCAGTCCGTAGGGAGGAGGAGGACAAGGTAGAGGAGCTGGACGAGCAGCAGGTGGTGGGCGACGCTTTGAGGCTCTACCACCACCACCAGCACCAGGAGGTCCACCCCGACCACAGGGAGCTGGTGGGCAGAGACAGGCACAACTCCAGGCAGCGGAGGCCTACGACCACGGCGCGCCCGATATTATTCGAGGTATGATCTGTGTCCATTCCACACTTTTTGCAGTTCTTATAGACACATGAGCGAGTCACTCTTTCATAGCCGCTGCCCTTGTTTGGAGCTCAGATATTTCGACAGAGCCGTTGGCTCGATCCTTACGGATAGAGACTCCTACGGGAGAAAACTCGACGATTACGCACTGGTGTCGGCAGTGTGAGCTTACTCTAGGATGCGAGAGCTTTGGCTGGGATCTTCTTGTAGCGGCACCGAGGCCTTACGACGTCATCTTGGGCATGGATTGGTTATCTAAAGTCCATGCACAGATTGACTGTATTAGGCGCAAGGTGCGATGTGTACGCACCGACGGGAGCAGGTTCACCTTCACCGGTGAGAAGGGAGCCTTCGCAGCATAGGATGGACTCTCTCAGAGGAGAGGACAACCCATCACTCATCAGTTGGCTAGCCACATCCTAGGAGTAGTTGACGTGCAGAGTCCTAGTTTTCCTACAGTGGTGGATCAGTATGCGGACGTCTTTCCCGAAAACGTTCCAGGGCTACCTCCTCACAGAGAGGTAGACTTTTATATTGACTTGTACCCCGGGACCTTCCCGATATTGACTCCAGCATATCGGATGGCCCCCGCTGAGCTTCGAGAGCTACGGGTACAGTTGGAGGACTTGCAGGGCAAGGGTTTCATCCGACCCAGTGTTTCACCCTGGGCTTCCCCGATATTGTTCGCCAAGAAGGCAGATGGGAGCTTGCAACTTTGTGTTGACTATCGTCGCCTAAACTAGGTGACGGTGAGGAACAATTATCTGCTACCGAGGATTGATGACCACTTCGATCAGCTCAAGGGATCATGGTGGTTCTCGAAGATAGACCTCAGATCAGGATATCATTAGCTCATAGTTTGGGACGAGGACATGTAGAAGACGACCTTCAGGTGTCGGTATGGACACTATGAGTTCTTGGTTATGCCATTCGGTGTAACCAATGCTCCAGCAGTGTTTATGGGCCTCATGAACAGGATATTTCAGCCATACCTCAATCGATTTGTTGTAGTATTCATCGACGACATTTTGATATACTCGACGACTGAGGAGGATCACGCCTACCACTTGCGGGTTGTAGTAGACACACTCTGAGAGCACCAGCTTTATGGAAAGCTCTCGAAGTGTCAGTTCTGGATACGTGAGGTCCACTTCTTGGGACATGTCTTCTCTGAGGTGGGAGTTGCAGTGGATCCTGCGAAGATCGAGGCAGTGCTAGCTTGGGAGCCACCCAGGAGCATGATGGAGGTGCGGAGTTTATTGGGACTAGCCGGATACTATCGAAGATTTGTGCCAGACTTCTCCAAAGTTGCAGAACCACTCTCAGCTTTGATGAAGAAGGGGAAACCCTTTGTGTGGTTAGAAAGATGTCAGCGGAGCTTCCAGGAGCTGAGACAGAGATTGACCAGCGCACCTATCTTGAGGTTGCCTGAGGAGGGAGTAGGGTACGTAGTCTACTGTGATGCATCAGGGACCGGACTCGGATGTGTCCTGATGCAGGAGCGGGTAGTGATCGCCTATGGATCACGTCATTTGAGGCTGCATGAGCAGAACTATGCTACCCATGACCTGGAGTTAGCAGTAGTGGTCTTCGCTCGGAAGACATGGCGACACTATCTGATTGGAGAGCACTTTACGGTCTTTTCTGACCATCAGAGTCTCAGGTACATCTTCTCTCAGAAGGACCTGAACCTGAGACAACGGCGATGGCTCGAGTTCCTCCAGTACTATGACTTTGAGATAGTGTATACTCCTGGGAAGGGGAACGTAGTAGCCGATGCTCTCAGTAGGAGGACGGGCATTCAGTTACTCGAGGAGGCGACAGAGCAGCTAGACGCTTTGCAGATATCCTTTGTGGATAGAGGTGGAGCAGCCTTCCTTCAGTTTCTCACAGTCACCCCTCCACTACTATAGCGGGTCAGAGAGGCACAACGTGGGGACGCTAACTGTGAGACGCGGCGTGCACAGATATCCTCAGGACAGGCACCTGATGGATTCTCCTTTGGAGCAGAGAACGACATCCTTTTCAGAGGACGTACCTTTGTACCAGTCTCTTTACGGGAGGAGGTGCTGAGAGAGTTTCACACTTCTCCTTTGGCGGTACATCCTGGAGTGGCGAAGATGTACCAGGATCTCAGACGACAGCACTGGTGGCCAAGCATGAAGAAGGCTGTGGCGGAGATCGTTTCTTGATGCCTCACCTGCCAGCAGGTGAAGGCTGAGCATCAGGTACCAGCAGGCTTGGTACAACCCTTGGAGGTCCCAAAGAAGAAGTGGGACGGCATATCTATGGACTTCGTGACTGGACTTCCACACACTTCCAGAGGTCACGACTCTATCTGGGTGATTGTCGACCGACTCACCAAGTCGGCTCACTTCTTACCCATCAGAGAGCAGGGCTCAGTGGAGAGCTTGGGGCGTCTCTACGTTCAGGAGATTGTACGGCTTCACGGTGTGCCATCATCTATAATCTCCGATCGAGATCCTCGCTTTACTTCCCGGCTTTGGAAGGGGTTGCAGGAGGCGTTCGGGACACAACTACGTCTGAGCACTGCCTTTCACCCTCAGACGGATGGTCAGACGGAGAGGACCATTCAGACTCTTGAGGACATGCTCCGCGCATGTGTCCTCGACTTTTGTCGCAGTTGGGAGGACCACCTACTGTGACAACCGGGCCCCGGTGACAACACAACCACCCCGCCTTAACATGACCGTCGGGTCCTGGCCCACCAGGTACCACCAGTTGCCCCCGCAGACACGTGGGGCCCACCCCAGGGTCCACCCACGTGCCCGAACAGGTCATATGACTAATGACATTACCCACAGGCCAACACATGTCCTTTCCAGTGTGCTTTTTCCTCACTCACACACACCCTGAGAAACTTCCCAGGAGGTCACCCATCCTGATCACTACTCTAAGCCAAGCACGCTTAACTGTGGAGTTCTAATCAGACAGGCTCCCGAAAAGGAAGGTTCACCTTGTTGACATGAGTCATATCATTTAGTCATTTAACCCTTTATCATTTTGGGGGATGTTACAATCACCCCCTTTAGAGCACAACGCCCTCGTTGTGGTCCCTACAACTCAACCCAGGCAGTGCACCGCACTTATGGCTGGGTACCACCTCTGATACCAAATGTGACAACCGGGCCCCGGTGACAGCACAACCACCCCGCCTTAACATGGCCATCGGGTTCTGGCCCACCAGGTACCACCAGTTGCCCCCGCAGACATGTGGGGCCCACCCCAGGGTCCACCCACGTGCCCGAACAGGTCATATGACTAATGACATTCCCCAAAGGCCAACACATGTCCTTTCCAGTGTGCTTTTTCCTCACTCACACACACCCTGAGAAACTTCCCAGGAGGTCACCCATCCTGATCACTACTCTAAGCCAAGAACGCTTAACTGTGGAGTTCTAATCAGACAGGCTCTTGAAAAGGAAGGTTCACCTTGTTGACATGAGTCATATCATTTAGTCATTTAACCCTTTATCATTTTTGGGGATGTTACACCTACCCTTGGTGGAGTTTGCGTACAACAACAGCTACCACTCCACCATCAG
The DNA here is from genome assembly GCA_963277665.1 of Viscum album. NCBI lineage: Eukaryota > Viridiplantae > Streptophyta > Magnoliopsida > Santalales > Viscaceae > Viscum > Viscum album. The sequence goes on from OY728153.1 coordinate 1,695,962,025, forward strand.
GATGGAACCATACGAGGCGTTGTACGGCCGACCTTGCAGATCTCCTTTGTGCTGGACAGATCCTGGGGAGTCAGCACTTGTGGGACCAGAGATGGTCCGGGCCACGACAGAGAAGGTCCTGGTCATCCAGGAGCGGATGAGGATAGCTCAGAGCTGGCATAAGTCCTATGTTGACAGGAGGCGGAGGCCACTAGAGTTCGAGGATGGCGACCACGTCTTCTTGCGGGTCTCACCTCGATGTGTTTTATGGAGATTTGGTTGAGGCGGCAAGTTGTCTCCACGCTTCATCGGACCATTCCAGGTCCTCAGCAGGATTGGCTAGGTGGCTTATCGCTTGGCTCTACCATCTCAGTTACACCGGGTGCACGACGTCTTCCACGTATCCCAGCTGAGGAGATACGTGCACGACCCAACGCACATCATTGAACATGGGGAGATAGACGTGGATGATGGGGTGACTTTTGCGGAGGTCCCGGTGGAGATCGAGGATCGACAGGATCGGGTCCTACGTGGACGGTCGATTCTTCTAGTGTGCATCAGATGGAAGCACGGGAACCTCCAGGAGAGCACTTGGGAGCGGGAAGCTCAGATGCGTGCTCAGTACCCACATTTGTTTCCCTAGTTTATGATGTATCTTTACAGGGACGTAAATCCCTGAGGTGGGAGTGATGTAAAGACCCATAAATTTCAAGGAATTTTTTTTTCTCAATTTTCTTTGAAATTTTACAAGAACGCAGTTTCTGACGGCACCTGATTCCGAGGCCCGGTGTGCCCGGAATCATTTTCGGAAGTTTGGCTCAGGTGCGTTCAGTGAACGAACGAGCGGGTTTTTCTAACTTTTCAACCGGTGCTCGAAATTGAATTCTGAGGGCACCGATGGAATTGCAGTGCCGGTATTTTCTTAGAAACGCCTCTTCCGGAGTTGTGTTTGCTTGGGTGTGGTTTTTAAATTTTTTGGGTTAAGTTAAGAAATAAAATAAAGTGTGCGACAACTTTATTTTTATTTCACTTAAAGCCACTTGAAAGACACTTAAAGCTTCTTAAGCTGAGTTGAAGCGGATAGGGTGAAAATCAAAATATCCTACCCTCTTGGTAGGATATTTGTGAGGTGGGGCCCGCACGAGCCCCACCATTTCTTTTCCGCTAAGTAACGCACCCGCGAAAACCCCTATTAAACGAAAGTCAACTGATGCATTTTCTAAATTCTTAACGCCCCTATTAATTGGTTGGTTTATTCGTTGAAATTAATTCTATGAATTAATGGGTTGTTACTTAGTTTGTTTTTCAATTTGTTGGCATGTTAATAAAATAAGGCCAACACACCTTCTTCTTGGATGTTGTGTTAAACCTTTGGAGAATCTCTAAAGATCTTCATCCTCCTTCGCGAAAAACGCGAAGAACGCAAAGAATGTGAAGAATGCGAAGAACACCGGCCTCCGATGAAAGGGAAACGAAGAACACCGAGCCCTCGGAGATCGACGACGCGACGCCGAGTACCGCGACGCCGATGCTTCTTCCGCGGCGTTCTTTCCCCGCGAAAAAACTTCGATCAACTGGTTGAGGTAGGAGTTTTCAAATCCTTTAATTTCCTTTGTGGATTTTATCTTTAACATGGATTTAATTCATGAAATTAAATCCGTGTGTTTTCTTAAAACCTCAGAGATCGTCGACGCGACGCCCTTCCGCGACGACGCGACCCCCTTCCGCGACGACGTGGCGCCCTTCCGCGACGCGACGATCATCTTCTACCGCGACGGTCAATTCCGCGAAGAACTCGTCCGACGACTACGACGAGGTAGGGGTCGTTTTGAAAGTGTTATTACGCATGCTTGTTTTCCTCCGAGGCAAGAACATGGACCAACCAATTAACAAGTTGGTCTGCGGATTATTATTGCGGGACGTGGTTCATCAATTGCTGGGTTTTTTGTGGTGTTGTTTCAAACCACTAATGCGGTGGGTGCGGACCTACGAACAAGTCTGAACCCACCGCCCTTTGTTCTTGGTGTGCGGAACGGAAGACGATGACGAAACGTGCCGCTGAGACAATTTGTTGATTCCGCAGTGAATTACGGGACTCAGGAGCAGCTACGACGTAGACGGAAATGGAATCGGACCACCGGAGCAACTCCGGTGGCCCGCAGACTCCACGGGCTGGGCGGGTCACCGGCGCGGCGGCGCCGGTAGCCGGAGGCGGCGGGCGACCAGACCTGCGACCGCGTGGGTCCGGCGAGACACGGGACGTGGCTCTGCCGCATCCACTGACCAAGCGCGGCCCCACGCGGGGCCGCGAATCCTCTTCCCGCAGGGATATCACGCCCCGCGACTTCCCTTGCTCGGCCGCTCGGCCGAGCCGAGCCGAGCCGACCCGCCGGCCGGGTCGCGCCCAGGCCGTGCCAGGCCGCCCTGGCTGGGCCGGGTCGTTCCCAACTGGGTCGGACCCGGACCCGGGTCGGTTCGACCCAAGGAGGGGGCGGGGGGGTCGGGCCGGGTCAGTCCGGGCCCAGAACCCCCATTTCCGGACCTTTTTCAGTCTTTTGCTCATAACATGAGCTAGGCACCTCCGAACGACGCACCGTCAATGGCGATGAGATCCTTGGATCGAGACAGTCATTTTGGTATATCACACTCAAGGTTTTGGAATACTTTGGGTTTGGCCGGGTTGGTTCGTACACGAAACCAACCGGGCCCTCGGAGCGGAAACATGCATATCTTGAGCTTTTGACGTCCGATTGACGTGCTGTCGACTTTGTTGAATTACTATATGTGAGACGGATCTTTTGGCTTACTCCGCCCGAGGTTTGGACGTAGGTGGAGTACGGTCAGTTTGGTTTTGCCATAAAAACCAACCGGGCCCCTGGAACGAAAAGGCCAATAACTCTCAGACCGGGCGTCTGATTGACGCGCCGTCTGCGACGTTGAGTTCCTGTTGACGATACGGAACTTTCGTATACATCAACTCTAGACTATGTGTCAGTTGATGTATCAGCCTCTCGGCTCGTGGAGCAGACCCTCCCGAATGAACTCGCTGTGTGCGGGAACCCTAGAGCTGGCTGCGACTGCTACTGTGACGACGACGACTGTGCAGAGATCCTCAGTGGATTCGACGGCGACGACTACAACACTCAGCGATCCTTTGTGGGTCAGTGCTTCTGATCCTGTGTGGGTCCGATCATGTGTGGGTCAGCAATCAGCGGTCCTGTGTGGGCCAGCGCCTACAGATCCTGTGTGGGTCTGATCCTGTGTGGGTCTTTGCGGGGGTTAGTTACCTATCGATCATGTGTGGGTCCAATCCTGTGTGGGTCATTGCGGGGGTTAGTACCTATAGATCCTTTGTGGGTCAGATCCTTTGTGGGTCATTGCGGGGGTCAGTACCTAATGATCCTTTGTGGGTCAGATCCTTTGTGGGTCATTGCGGGGGTTAATACCTATCAATCCTTTGTGGGTCAGATCTTTTGTGGGTCATTGCGGGGGTTAGTACCTATCGATCCTTTGTGGGTCCGACGGCTTAGATGAATCAGTGGCAATATCTGGTCATCTTTATCGTCATATGAATAAGTATACCTGTGTGATCTGAATCCTATTTACTTTCCTTTGTGGATTTTATTGTACTATCCTGTGTGGATTTACGTTTTGCTTTCCTGTGTGGACTGGGTTGTACTTGAGATCGGATGTTGGAGCCGAGCGAGAATTGATGACTTACGTATATATATGGGGATATACCTAAGTCGTGTCGGATGTTACTTCGTGATTGTATATTTCCTTTGTGGTGAATCCTTTGTGGATTCTGGGAGACCTTCAGGGGTCTCGAGGTCCCTATTGAGTAGCTTATACTCACCCCTGCACGGGCTATGCCCGCACTACATTATGTTGGTTGCAGACGACGGACAGCGCTGATCGTGGTGGAGGCTTGCGGAGCAGGACGGTACCTGGAGGTGGACCACTGGGTGGGACGTACTCGGAGCGGTCGGCTGGACCCGAGGAGCAGTGGAGGCTATTTGTACCCACCCTTCAGGTGGGATTCCTAGTGGACAGCTCGACGTCGTGGCTTTACTTTTCAGTTGTTGTTTTCCCTTTCTAGTTGTACTTTACTTTCAGTTTGGGTTTGTATTCTGGCCCACTTACTTTCTGCACTTACTGTTTTACCAGTTTTTACATAGTGTTTACTTCTTCCTGCTTACTCTGTGGTGATTGTTGGTTACTTTATAAAGGCAAAGCCTTCCCTTTTTCTGGGACTTACGCCTTGGTGCTAGTCGCCAGCCTCTGGCCTATGGAAGGTGGGCTTGGGGTAGTAACGGCACGGGCCCCGAGGACGGGTTGTGACATCGATGCAAAGCCGCATTGACCCATCCTTCTTCTTGATGAAGAGGACTGGTGCACCCCATGGCGAAGCACTTGGGCGTATAAACCCTTTATCCAGATTCTCCTGTAGTTGTTTCTTCAGCTCTTCAAGCTCTAAAATAGCCATTCTATATGGAGTCTTGGATATTGGTAGCGCCCCAGGTATAAGTTCAATTGAGAACTCAACATCTCTTCTAGGAGGAAGACCAGGCAGTTCCTCGGGAAACACTTCCGTGAATTCCCTTACAATAGGAATTTCTTCAAGGATGGTTTCTTCTTTGGACTCAATCATCTAAGCTAGATACGCGTGCTCATAGGGCAGTAATATCCATGCTTGAGATGATGGAGCTAAAGGAGATTCATCTTCCTCCTGACACTTGTAAAGAATCAGGGGTCGATTCTCCATATGGAGTGTGATTTCCCTCTCCCGACAATTTATGTTGGCTCTATATAAGGAAAGACAATCCATGCCAAGAAATGAATCAAATTCCACCAGAGGGAGTATGACGAGGTTTTCCGGGAAATTCAATCCACAGATTATAACTGGGGAGGACTTATATTCATGGGATGCAATGATTTCCCCATTTGTCGTACTCACCGACATCTTTACTTCCATGATTTGTGGTGGTGCTGGGATTGTTCTACTAAACTTTTGAGATATAAAAGAATGCGTAGAACCTCAATCAGAAATTACATTCACTATTATTGAATGAATAACTAGCGTACCTATCACCACTTCATTGTCGGGGTTAACTTCGGCAGATGTGATGGAAAAAGCTCTTCCTTGCTGTCTTGGAGCTTGTTGGTTGCCTCCGAAAACCCTTGGATTAGGGCACTGATTTGGAAAATGACTCGGTTCTTTGCATTTGTAGCATTGAACAACAAGTTGAGGTTCGAACGGAGCGTTCCTCTCCTCTGTCGCAGCCACAGGTCCTTTTTGCCGATAGTTAACAGCTAGGTGCCCTTCTCTTCCACACCTGAAGCATTTTCTCGTCCCCTTAAGGAAATTTCCAGGGTGCTTCATGCCACACTTTTGGCAAGTGGGGTGATGGATCTTCTTAGCACCATTGTATTTATCCATCGAACCACCAGCATTGAAGTCCACCTTATGCTTCTTGTCCCCATGATACCCCTGTGATTCCCTGATCTCTATTTCGACCTTGAGGGCACATCGGACAATTTCCTCATAGCTATCGAAGTCACGGATCGCTAATGCTTTCCGCAAGCTAGGCTTCCGCCCACTAAAGAAGTGGCCAACCTTGCATTCGGGGGTAACGATGAAGTTGGAAGTGTATTGTTCAAGACTTGTGAAGTTTTCCTCGTATGCTCCAACATATTCTTCATCTTTTTTCTTGAGGGAAAGTATGTCCCTTTCCATCTTAAGCCGGAGGGTGCGTGGAAAATATTTATCGAAAAGCATCTTACGGAAATCCTTCCATTCCAATGCCTAGATCTCCTCCTCAGGATTCGTATTTTTGATCAATGTCCACCATTGATCAGCTTCACCCTCCATACGATAACCCGCTAGGAGAACCTTCTCTTGTTCAGAACATTGGAGGATGGAGAATATCTTTTCAATGGAGTTGATCCATTGTTCAGCGATCATGGGATTGGATGATCCACTAAAAGTAGGAGGCCTTTGTCTCATGAAGTTCTCGATAGCGACTTGTTCTTTCTTAGGGGGGGTTGAACGTTCCTCTTGACCCATGTTTCTATTCAAAACTTGAGTTATCTGAGAGAGAAGCGTGACAAAGTTCGCGATTCCCGCTCCCATTGGATTTGGCATCTCATTAGTACAATCATCACACTGATTTTTACAACGGTTGTTATCCCGAGTCCTCCTATTACCTGCCATTTGGCTGGAATAAAAGGAAATTTAGGGGTAACACATAAAGGGTAATCTAAATAAAAAATTTGATGACTTATAAATAAACTTTCATTTCCTTAACTCATGAGTCTATAGGCTTCAATCTAGGATTTTCATTATCTACTTTCTAACATATATTCTTAGGGGCATTTTTTTAATTCCCTTAATAAGGGTTCATACTAAGATTTAGAATTTATCAAAACATATCCCCCAGGAGTGTCATAACCAAGAGTGCAGCAAGGTCCATTGTCGTGCACCAGTTCCCGTTCGAGTCTAGCTCAAAGCGGTGTTTTCGGATTTTACCCCTAGGATACATATGTGCCAGAGCCGCCTCTACCTGCTCGTATCCAGACAGGGATGTATTTGTCTGATAAACCACTAACTCAGTACTTACCAAAACTTAGGGATATTTTTATTATACTTAGTCTTGTCTCTAGGTCTTTACTAGGGTTTCCTAATCCCAAAAATAACTAAACCTATCCTCTGATACCAACTATGACAACCCTTCTTTTTATTACAACTTAAACATGATTTATTACATAAAACTTCACTTGATACAATAAAGAAGATCGAGAGGTTTAGTGTCTTTGGGGATTATGATAATTACGTAAAAACTTAAAATATGAAATACAACATCTTTATTCAAAACTTCCTTTACATGACCACTACATTCACTCGTACTTAGCATTGCATGGGATAACCTGAGGACATGCATAAGAAAAGGGTGATCTATAAAGCCCAGTAAGGGAGTACACATGGAATAACATGAGGAGTAAAATACATGTTAGACAATAGGCATATCAATATAGCGTAAGAAAAACATGAAAATAAAGGCATGATAAAGCATGATAATCATAACATGGAAATGTGGCAACAACACTTAACATGGAATTAGCATGAGCCAAGGCCCATTGCACATGGAGCATGAGTAAATCATCATTGCAAATAAAGCACGAGTAAACCCTTGTTCCAATTGAATTAGCATGAGTCAACACTCATTGCACATTACATATCATGATACTATACATTACCCAATGCATTGGAGCGCTATAAGGGTGCACCCTTCTTAAACATTTTATTTCATGCATAAGTGTGCCACATGGATCATAAAACATGGATTCATAAAACATAATCATTTATTCCATGATAAAGGAATGTGGAATTAATACATGAAACTTTACAATCAATATGTAAATGTTCATAAAGGTGAATACCCTTGATGGAGAAATGGGCATGGTATTCACTACACAATGACATTGTCTTAGAAAATCGGTGCGATTTCGGCAGCGTAACGACGTGACATAAGAATTCATAAAAAAGGTTGATGAGAGAGAATGTGGTTCCTCATCATATTTAAATGTAATGTTCATTAAGTAGGTCATATAGATACATGTCCCAACAATTTTAATGGAATTTATATTCATGATACAAAAGTATTGCTTGAATGTAAAAGAGGAGAGAGAGGTTCCTTTCGGAATTTTGGCATAGTAACAGGTGTACATGGGAGGCATTTAATGAGAGAGAAAGGGGTCTCCCATAATTAAAACATAAATAGGGCAGTATGTGGGAGGTGAAAAACCATACCCCAACATTCATAATTGAAATTAAAATGGAAACCCAACTTAAAGAAAATTGGATAAAATGAGAAAGGAAGAAAAAACCCTTACTTGGAAGTGTGCTTCCAAAGGCTAGAGAGAGGCTTGTGAGAGGCTTCTTGGGAGATTGGGGCACCTTGGGAGGATTATAGAGAGAGTAGGTCATAGGTTGGACGAACTCCAAGGGATTTTAGTGAGGAGTAAGTGGGATCTTGGGTGGGTTTATATAGGAAAGGTGAGGGAATTCTTTATTATTTAGGTTTGGGACCCTTTATATTAAATTAATCCAAACCACAAACCATCCCATGGTTTTTTCCCATGGTTTTTGGAAAAGGGAAGAGGGAAAAAATATTTTATAAGGCCAAAGTCCTAACGTCTTAAAATAATAAGGTTGCTTATGTGGAGGTGAGTCACACTCCCATGGAAATTAATTTAAAAAGGAAAGTGTTGAATAAGTCTTGAGGGGTCTATTAATGCTTTGAAAAGTAAGTCAAATAAACCAAAAATCACATTATTTAAAGTTAAAAGATATATTGGCCGAACATAAAGATTATAGTATTTTATTACATCATTATTGGGTCATTATGATGTCATAAAACACATTATATATTTAAACGGTATTTAATTTTTACCCAAAAATTTGACTGCCTCAGAAAATTATGAAAAATTCACCGTTGGATAATTTCGAAATCCTGATTCCAAAAATAACATTTATTTTATCTAAATAATTTTCTAAATATGTGAATTTTAACTTTTAAAATAAAAACCTACATTTATCGAAAATTCACGGGTTTTTTACAGAAATGGCTTTCAAACCTTAATAAAAAATTTAATTGCATTCATAAAATTGTAAGATCATTTGTATTTAATAAAAATTAATTTAATAATATTATTATTATTTTATTAAAATATTATTTAATTCAAAAATACCTTAATTTAATAAAATAGATTTCTTAATTAGATAATAACTAAAAACACCATTTGTACTTTAAAAACTATTTACAATGTATCAAAATGACAAGAAATTATATTCATTATTATATACAAAAAAAATAATGTACATGAACATAGTACTACTTATTTGTTACATAACCCTATAAAATAGCCACATAAGACCTAAGGGTAAGGTGTGTGATGGTGACAGACTATTGGGGTGGCTCAGATAACATTGCTCGAGTGGTAATTTCAATCAACTTCCACTTTTCCCGTAGACGGTCACGTTCGAGCTTGACATGATGAAGCTCAGCTTGGGCTTGGTTAAAAGAGAAGCCCAAGGATGCCACCTCTTTTCCGAGCTCCGACAAATGGGCTTCGTATGGAGCAATTCTACTAGATGAGGCCATCGCTTCGTTTGTCTGAGTAAATTAGATTTGTTAAAGTCCTATATTTATACTAATCATCTGATCACTGTTCAATGGCTATATTAGCAACGGTCAAAATTCTTAACATAAAACCATTGAATTTGACACTTTATATAAACATAAAGAGGCATTTAATTAGATCAAGAGGGATTTCCATTAATGAAACTTTGGGTCGTTATAGTTTTTTGCTTCAAGGGTCACTTCGTGGTGTCGTTGTCCTTGAGGAAGGTGGTGATGGATGATATTCACCAATATCAATGGGTCATTCATCTTGGTGCTACCAAGATTTATTATGATGTTAATTGATAGTTATGGTGTCCAGGTATGAGGTGGGATATAACTGACTCAATATTGTAGTTTTATACATATCAGCAGGTAAAAACAGAGCATCAAAGACCCTATGATTTGTTACAACCGCTACCTATTCCTACATGGAAGTAGGAAAAGATAACAATGGACTTTATTATTGTATTTACTTGTATATCCTGGTGAAATAATTCCATTTGGGTAGTGATTGATCTCCTAAAAAATTAGCCTATTTCATTCTAATAATATATTTAGCGAAGGTGGATGAGTTGGGATAGTTATATGTTCAAGAGTTTGGGAGGATTCATGGAGTGTCGCCGGCAATTATTTTTGAAATGGACCACCATTTTACCTCTCAGTTTTAGGAATGACTTCATAAGGCAATTAGGTGGTAGGTCAGGTTAGTCATGACATACCATCCTCAAATATATGGTCATATGGAGTGGGAAATCAGATTTTGGAAGACATGCTCCAAGCATGTGTTTTAGATTTTGTTGGTTCATGGGATAGCCATTTGGGATTGGTTGAGTTTTCATATAACAATAGTTATCAATACTCAATTAAAATGGATCTTATTGAGGTTCTATATGGTTGGTTGTGTCACTCACCTTTGTGTTGGGATGAGGAAGGTGAAACCTTGTTGCTGGAATTGAGCCTTGTGCAAGAGATGTCTAAGAAGGTCAAGCTAATCAGGAATCACTTATTGACATCTCAGAGTCACTATAAATATTATTCCAATCAGAGATGCTGAGATTTGATGTTTTTTGTGAGTGACCAGGTGTTTCTAAAGGTAGAACCTTACTTAGGACATCATCATTTTGGAAAACAAGGAAAGCTAACGCTGAGGTATTTCAGGCCTTTTGTGATTATCGAGCAAATTAGTAAGGTGGTATACAGGTTGGATTTTCCTTCTGAGTTGATGTCAATTCACAATGTGTTCTATGTTTCTCAATTGAATAAGTATAACCCATATCTATCTCATGTGATGAATTGGGAAGAGTTAGAGTTGGATTCAGATTTTTTTGTGTTTGAGCAGCCAATACAGATTATAGATTAATAAGAGAAAGTGCTCTGTGGGAAGTTTATTTCATTGTTTCGTGTTCTTTGGCCACAAGGAAATGATGATCATGAGACTTGGGAGTGTAAGTCATGGTTTGATCAAGAGTATCTATTTTTGTTATTTGATCAAGCTTCATGTTGACTTTTTGCGGATGAGAAGTTTTCACGGTGGGGATAATTGTCACATTCGTATTTTCATTTTGAGGTATTCATTTGTTTATTTTCAATTTAGTTCTTATCCATGGGTTTCCACCTCGAGGTTTGGTGAAAATTTGATATTTTGGGATTGAAAGCCTGGGATGTATGGTTGGTGCACAGTTTTTCAAACTATGCACCCTTGCCCAGGAAACCGTACGGCCAGGTGACATTTTTTGATAGTGGCTAACTGTGCGACTTGATCCTCTTGGATAGTAAGGGATGCACAGTTGCTGCTCGGTTTGGAAATTATGTGGTAAAATCATGCTACTTGTCCAGGTCATTAAAATTTTTAAAATGACAGTTGTTTCCTCTTGGGATTTAACCCCAAATCCCCAATTTTCTTCCCCACTTGGGATTTCCATCCCTAGGCACCTACAACCCTCCTTGTTTCTCCCTTATATCTCCATTTTGGAGGTGTTTTGGTGGGGATTATTTAATAAACCTTCAAGTAAGTGGTTATCCTTTTCAATTTTCCCTCTTTTATAGGGTTTCACTTCTTCTTTCTTGGAGTTTCATATCTCCAACGGGTTGGGTGACCTATTTTGGGTTGAATCTTGACTCTTAGGGTTTGATCTTGATGGATTTGGTTCAATCTTTCCTTTATAGGGATCGCTTGATGTGTGGTTGTGGTTTAGCACTATTTTGTGGAAGTTTCTATACTTGAGTTAGGTGGTTCCATGTTTAAACATTATTTAGTGATTTTGATATGATTTCTTTGCTTCTTTGTTTTATTCTATGCATTGTGTATGAGGTGTGAAATGTGTTTTTGAAATTTTTTATGATGTGTATGGTGTGTAAGTGGTTTTTCTAAAGGAAATTGGTTGTCTTTCAAGTGTGTTCTCTTATTGTGCTTCTTGAATGTGTTTAATTAATTGTGCAAGTGGTGTGAAACATGTTTCAAAGTGGATTTTGTGTGCGTGTAAATTTGAAAGGTGTTTTTCTTATGATAAATGGAGATTTTATTTGTGTGTTCACATTGCTTGTGTGCGCATGTAAATGTGGTTATGCATATGTGAAATGAGAAATGGGAATTCAGCATGAATGGAAACCTGTGTATCTAGGTGGGAAGAGTAGGACTAGTACGATAGTTGACTCAGAAGTGGATTAGCCCAGATTCATCTAGCAGGATTGATGATTACAACACTAACTAAATTATGATGATGATTGGAGACCACTAGGCCCTTGGGATGTTTCCTCCTAGTGGCTTGTGCATGAAAATGTTGTTGGTTGTAATTTCTAACCAGGATTCACCAAGATACATGGTTCCAAGTGTCCCATTTTAGCTAGTGCCTATGGGGTTTCCCATGACTTAGTGTTATTCTGTGATGTGGTACCTACCGTCGGCATACGGTGCACTTTTTTGGTATTTCAAAAGAAAAACATGTTTTTCTTTAATTTTTTTTCTATAAAAATGTTTCTATATTTTCTTTTTATAAAACATGCATGTTAATTTGTCTTATAATGTTTTGGCATGAATTTTATTTTATTTGGTGGCATCCTACTGGATTTTGGATCACACCCTACATACACCATTGGATGTATGTAGATTTGGTTATGCTTGACTCAGGTAAAGGAAAGATGTATCATGATGGTGGTTCGGGTTGCTAGTGGTCTTCCCTTGTAGGTGTTTTGTGGTGGTGGCTTGAGGATGATGCTTCTCTTGTTGCATGGAGGTTTTGGGATGGTGTCATTGTTCCACTACTAGATTTTTTAGATTTCGAGGTGGTGGACTTATAGCGGCTTCCAAATGGCGGTCGATGCATTTTTCTATACCCCACGCCCTAATTTTCCCCTCCTTGACCCTGTGACCTAATTTTCACCTCCTCGACCACGCGACCCACCCATCCCTGACCCCGCGACCCCGACCCCTGGTGACCCCGACCCCCGATGACCCCCGGCGACCCCCAATGACCCCGACCCCCAGCCACCCCCACCCCCTTACCTCCGTGCTGCGCCACCTGCAACCCCAGCGACCCCCACCACCTTGCCTCTGTGCTGCGCCCCATGTGACCCCGAAACCCCCATGACCCGGCAACCCACACCCCCTGCCTCTACGTTGCACCTTCGGACAGTCTCTCCATCATCATCCCCTCCCGTACCCGCTGCATCCCTCTGAAAATTCCTCACATCCTACCTCCGTTGGACCCTCCCGATCTGTCATGCCCCCGTGTAGAAACCTCCCACACTTCTTCCAACAGTTCCGTTCCTTTTGAGTCCAGTCGTCAAACCCCTGTCATCAAGTCACTGCACCATCATGGATCTGCAATCGAGTCACACTCCGTTACCCACGGTCGAGTCCTCTATAGGTAATGTTTTTTATCTTTCAAATTATCTTTGAAGTCATTGGTTTTTTAATTTTAATGATATGTGTTTTTTTATAATTTAAATAAGATATTTCATTTTTTATTTCTATTAAATACAGATATAGATAAGAGATGGATTGATATGTAATATAGGTTTTCAACTGAATATTATTAGGGGATTAAGTGATTTATGGATTTCACCAATAGATTTCCAAGCGATATGATTAGTTTTCCATGCATAAAATGTTCAAATAGATATCTCTTCAAACAAGATAGTGTTAGAGAACATTTATTTTTGAATGGATTTTTTAAAAACTATAATACATGGACACTTCATAGACAATATTTTGTTTCATGTCATCACTCAAAAAGTATTCATATGAATGTTGATTCCAAAACAGTTGATCTGATGAACATAATGCTCCATGATATGATGCATCAGTTTCAACCTGAAGACAATAATGTCGTAAATGATGACGTTGGATCGAGTAATCCCTATTCTTCTGCAGATGGAGAATAATTTAAATTCTTTTTTAATTCTTGACAATGCGCATACTGAATTATATCCTAGATGCATTAAATTTAGTAAACTGTCATTCATCATTGAATTGTTACACCTAAAGGCCTTGAACCAGTGGTTAGACACCTCATTTGACATGTTGTTGGTATTGTTGAAGAAGGTACTCCCTGCTAGAGTGAAGATTCTGGAGTCATTCTATCAAGCTCTCAAGTTGACCGATGATCTTGGTTTTACATATGATACAATTGATGCATGTCACAATAATTGTATGTTGTTCAGAAAATAGAATGCGTAATTAAATATTTGTACTTTTTTCTATACATCCAGGTGGAAGACCAATGAGATTAATCAAGGTAGTCAGATTCTTCCTGGGAGAGTCTTGAATCAAGGGAAACAAGTTTCCGCTAAATAGATTCATTATTTCCCACTGAAACCGAGATAGAAGAGATTATTCTTGTCAACTAAAATTTCTAAATTGATGACTTGGAATTCATATAGAAAGAAAGAGTTTGATAAATTAACTCACCCGGTAGATTCTTTGGCATGGAAATAGTTTGATCAAACACACCCAAACTTTTCCTGAGATGATCGTAATATTCGAATGGGTTTGGCAGTAGATGGTTTTAACTCATTTAGGTCCATGGTTGGTGCGACACATAGTATGTGGCTAGTGGTGTTGGTTTTATAAAACATTCCCCCATGGGTATGTATGAAGAAACCTTTTTTGTTGCTGTCAATTCTAATTGATGGACTAAGAGGAACTGGTGATAAAATCAATCTTTATATGAAACCTTTGATTGATGATCTGTAAGAATTTTGGGCCGATGGTGTAATGACTTTTAACTCAGCAGCTAATGAAATTTTTAAACTTCGAGCCACTTTGTTATGTACAATTAATGATTTTCCAGCGTATGCTAACTTATCAGGTTGGAGTACAAAAAGAGAATTTTCATCCCCTTGTTGTAATAAGAGTAAGAAATATATATGTCTTAATCACTGTAGAAAGTGGTCATATCTTGGTCACAGATGCTTTCTTCTTCCATTGCACAGGTTCAGAAAAGACCATGTATTGTTTGATGGGAATATAGAGTATGACCCATCACCACAAATACTATATGGGGTTCAAATTTGTGTACAACTTGATCAAGAAAACATTCATACAATGTATTATTTTCAAGATTTATTGGTTTCTACATTTCCTTCTATTCCTGCTACAAATAGTTAACGCAGTCAAAATTGGAATAAACGAAATATTTTTTTGAATGGCCTTAGTGGAAATATAATATTTTAAGACATAATTTGTATGTGATGCACATTGAAAAAAATGTATGTGATAATATATTGTGCACCATTTTAGGTGTCAAGGGGAAATCAAATGACAGTGCTAATTCCTTACGTGATTTGTAAGAAATGGGATTGAGAAAACCTTTACATTTATAGCTGGGTGAAGGTAATCGGGCATACATGCATGCTGCGCAGTACACAATGAGTAAAAAAGAGAGACAAACATTTTTATAAATTTTGAAGACTGTTAAGGTGCCATATGGTTATTACTACAATATTTCCAAGTGTTTGAATATGATGAGAATGACATTACAGGGGTTGAAAAGTCACGATAATCATATTTTGCTTCAACAGTTAATTTCTATAGCAATTCGTGATTTCTTACCTGCCTAGGTTGTTGAGCCGTTGATTGGAGTTTCTAATTTTTTTCAGATAGCTCTATTCTAGGAATCATCGCATGATTTATTTGAAAAAGCTGTAGGATAAGATTTTAATTGCACTATGTCACCTAGAAAAACTATTTTCATCGTCTTTTTTTGATGTCATGGTTCACTTGACTGTGAATTTAACTGGTGAAGTCATTGCTGGTGGTCCCGTGCAATTCAGGTGGATGTATCCAATAGAGTAATACTTAAATACATTGAAACGGTATGTGAGCAACAAATCTTCTCCGGAATCCTCAATTTCCAAGGGATATTTAATGGATGAGTGTACTAATTTCTTTGCTTCATATATTGATGAGGTTGAAACAAAGATAGATAAACCCTCCCAGAATGATGAGGGTCCAATTGGAGAAGGAATAACATTTGATATGTGGAACAATGAGTGGGTTCAAGCTCATCGATATGTGTTGTTCAACACTCCATCAGTTATGCCATTGATATAGTAAGTTTCATAGTTGATGTGTATTTTGTTTCTATATTTATTTTATTGCTTACCTTATATTGTGTTGTGATTTATGATGCATATTGATGAGTTGAAACATGAAAGGCCCCGTGCAACTGACTATCAAATCCAAAAACATAATTTTAACACATTTCATGAGTGGTTCAAGACTCATGTACATATAATTGATTTAATATTTTTATAGTGAAACTTAGTTGTATTTTCACAATCCTTTATCCATTAAACTATATATGTAAAATTTGTAGATTCAAAAGTTACGTGATTTAACCCATCATGTGAGTGAATAACTCAACCAACTAGCTAATGGTCCATTTATTACAGCTCGTCGCTACAAGTATTTGGATTCTAACAGATTCTGATTTCGTATTATCAATGTTGACATAAACCAAACCACACAAAACAGTGGTTTTGGTTGTTCTTTTGTTGGTGCGGGTTATTATTATGGATTATTGAGATATATTATTGAGGTTATTTATGGTCGTTGTTTAAAACACATACTGTTAAGAAGTTATTGGGTCAATCCAGTTCGTAGAACGAAAGTTGATAACTTCCAATTTACATTAGTAAACTTTAACAATATGCTATATAAAGATGACCGAGTAAGAAATGATCCCTTCATACTAACATCGCAGGTTGAACAAGTTTACTTTGTCAGTATTGATTCTGATTGGAAAGTTATGGTGAAAATGTCTAGAAGAGGGGTTTTTCTAATTGACCAAGAGGAACCTGACGTTGTCACATTTCCTGATCAAACACTTGGCCAAACAATAGTAGTTATACGAGATGAAGATATATAATGGGTCAGAGAGAGGGTTGAAGGAGATACGATAGACTTTCATGATTAGTGAAAATTTTAATTATATCCCTAGTTATTGTTTGTAAAAATATTTATGAGTTATATATGTATAAAAATTGCTTGATTTAACTATAATTTCTTTTAATGTAGGTATGTCACAGGGTGGTCACAGTGGTTCACCAGATGTTGTCGGTATGTATGTTTTCATTGTTATAAATTAATTGATTGTAATTTTCCGTGTATATTTCCCTAACTATTTCTAATCATTAATTTATACTGTAATTTAACTATGAATTTATGTTTATTAGGATCTATTGCGTCTTCCAATAGACGTAGGGGTCATGGTAGAGGGGTTTGATCCTGGAACACTGGAGCTCGATTGGATGTGTTATTTGATGACACATTTCATCCAGTTGGAGAAGGTGTTATTGTATTGAGTCATCAGTTTGGGCATATGATATGAGAATCACATAGATTCCCTCTGATGACTCATGAATGGAGTTTTTTTTCCTAGGATACGATGGACAGATTATGGAGGGAGGTTCAGGTAAATTCAATGTTTAATTTTTCATGATATTGTTATTATTATTGTCCCATATACTAATAATTTATTTTAATAGGATAATTTTACATCCTGTCCAGATGAGTTTCGAGTTGTATGTATGTCCAAATGCTGAAAATTATGGAAGGATTACAATTCAAGGGTGAAGAGAGATCACTGGACACCATTTGTGGGTGTGCCAGACATTCTACAGTGAGTCCCTCTAGTCATTCTTATTGCGTAGTGGTAGGATTTGGTTGCATTTTGGTCGAGTGAGGTGGAGATGGTAAGATTTATTACTTTTAATCTATAAATGACTAATTTTCCAAATGTCTATTAAGTAAATATGTTGAATGTAGACCAAGTCTTCTCGTCATTCACATAATCGGGTGATGCAGGGCACGCCTTCCAGACTTGGAACTCGACATGTGTCACAACTCAGACATGATGTAAGTTTAGAATTCACTATTCATTCATATTTTAAAAATATTGTAGTATAACATGGTAAACCCCTTTATTATATTTATACCAACGTGGTGAGTCAATCGATCGGATGTCCATATGGGTGAGGACTCATAGGGCGGGTGATCCCGATGTTACCAATGTTATAGTAAGAAAATTATTTACTAATAAATGTATTTTTATTTTATATAAATTATTCATATCTGTTCATTGATTTATTATCTGATACATGCTCATTTTGATGCTCAGTTAGTAGAGTTTCCAGAGGATCAACACTGTAGTATTGTGCGTAGAGATGAAATATTTCACTGTGTCGTTGTAACATCCCAGGTAAATAAATAATATTAAATTCTAATTTTTATCAATATTTTTGAATAAAATGTTAATATTACTTTAAAGAGAATTCTATGCTCGATGGCATACCCAATACGCAACAACGAGTTTCTTTGAAATCTTACGTTGCGCACTAATAATATAATAACATTATAATAGTTAACGCCTAGCCGTTTTAATGGAGGGAATGAACATAAATAACTAAAAATGATTAAATATTTTAGTTAAATATTTTTACATTTATCCAATAAATTTTAGAGGCTTAAAATCCAAATGAATTCAATTTTAAGAATAAATACTCTAGTATTTTTTAAAAGATTGTTTTACCGCCTTTTGATGGCGAACCTTTTTTAAATCTAACTTTTGACAATTCTATAAGCTCTATTTGTAAAAATAAAATTATTCTTTATGATTGGGACATTGGAATTTACTTTGGTTAAATTTTTGGTATGTTTCTGACATTGTTCATTTTTTTAATGAATAGTGAAAAAATACTACATTTTACATCAAAACTGCTTTTTCATCTAATTTAAATATATGGTTATATTATCTTTTCAATTGGATTTAAAATTTAATTAGAATATAATTTTACCATTTAATTCAATGGTGGTCATTATAATTAATTTCACTTTGAAAATGGACATAAACAAGTGCCAAAATTTTCATAGATCTGGCTTCAAAAAAACCCGCTATTTTTTTGACAATGGAAAATATTTTTAAATTAATTATTGCAATTTCTGTGTTTGTAATTTGGTAAAATTGATTCCATATTTGTAATCATAAGGTCCAAATTATGTAATTAATACTCTTGTTTTTGAACATTATGAATAGTAATGATGGTAAGTTTCTTTAATTATCGGGATTAATTAGTAATCGGGTAGTTAAGGATAATAAAATAATATCATAATAAAAACAAATGACCCCAACATGTGTCCTAATGATACTATTTGTGTCATTTACGACCATTTTATGCCTTGTGCCAAACTTTGGGACCCCAAGGAATCACTTTTGTGTGATAGTGACACTTTATCATTTAATTTTTAAAGAAAGGAAAATATAACAAAAGTATGTATCACCCAAGTAAAACAATTTTAGTTTTTCCTATGTAAATGATCTCTTAGAATATAAATATTAATTGGAAATATAGAAATATTTCCTACATCATAGTATTTTTTTTATAATTTTTATACATTAAATAAATTAATTTATTTATGACACCATGACGATGAAGCGATTACCTCATTAATGAACAATTTAAATAAAATGAAAAGATAATGTAACATCTAAGGCTTAAACCTGTAAAAAACCTATTTTATGAGTATATTTATAACCCTTATCACCTTATCATAGAAATATATCAATGTGGGACCTTTTAAATCCGAAACTCATTTTAAAATAAAGTAACATTTCTTGACTTTCCAAGAGTGCCCCTCCTCCCTCTTATAAAAGGCCCCCACCTCTACCTCCTTACCCACACCTCTCAAGCCTTTGGCTCAGCCAAACCCTGCCCATTTCATCTCTCCACATCCCTATATTCATCATTGAAGCCTCACCTTAGTCAGAAAGCTCTTCAAGAAACCCTTTTGGTTCAAACCAAAGGGAGTTACCCGATTTAAAGGTAATGTCTTCTCTTAAGTTTTTTTGTTTTATTTTGCTTCTCCAACCCCCTAAACTCTTTTTATTCCTTTCTTTTTTAACAACAACGGTATCTTAACTATACTAGGATGTTTTTATAAGAATTATTCGAGCTACACTTCCACACACATCCATCTAATGGTTAAAGAACATACTGTTTCTTTGGATGGAGAATTACTGCCTCACAAAACGATGATTGTTCAATATTATTTTAACACCTTTAAAGGTGGCCATTATGATGTCACTATATTTTATATATGATATATATGGTATTTAGTTTTTCTATATGCTTTTTTATTTTATATTTAAAGCATACCTTTATTCTTTGCATGTTGTGCAAATGCGATAATTTCATATGAGGAAGTGTGGACTACCGCCCCCTCAAGTGATGTGACTCGTTCATGAAATACATGGAATGTATAAAGAATGAAATTAATGAACATATGTTACCTATATAACATATATATTATACTGGAATTATAATATCTATATCTCTCATTTATTTCTAATTCCATTAATATGAAAAATAAATGAAAGTAGCGTTCATGCGTACGTACGGCCTACCGTCTCCATGAACGGTGCATTTCATTTCTTTTTATATCCAAATGTTATGGAATAGTGTAAAATGAATATTTACTGGATATATATGATATTTAAATCATTAATACTATTCTGGATATGATGTAATTATAACTACATGGACGATTCATTTCAAACAAGTTCATTTTTGACTCATGTACCAAACATCGACAAAAACATTTGATATGAACTCACATAATTAACTAATTATTATAACATTATAACATGTTATATGAATTTAATAATAAACTTTAAATGATTTCCTTAAGAAATTATAAATTGACAAAAGTTTATTATTCAGGAATATAAAGAAACGAACAAGAAAAGTCGGACTTGAGGTAAGGGATCTGACCTCTCTCTTTCTTTTCAAGTACCCTCTTTTATGTCATTTAATTTATGCTCCATGTTCTTATGTTAGAGGATGTTATTTTATATTAACCATACAGTAATTTTTATTTTCATATGATGAGATACCCCCTCTTACTCTCATCAATTCTTTTTTTAGAATTTTTAAGTGGCGTCGTTAGGCTGCCGAATTTTCGTAAGGGATCCAACCTCTCTCTTTCCTTTTGAGTACTCTCTTTTATGTCATTTATTTTAAGCTCATATTTCTTATGTTTGGGTATGTTATTTTATATTCCTCATTCTGTAAATTTTATGTTCATATTATGAGAAACCCTATTTGATCTCATCAATACATTTTTGGAAGTTTTATGTGGCGTCGTTAGGCTGCCGAATTTTCATAAGGGGATTTTCATCTCACTTTTTATTCCCATGAGATTCATGCTACATTTGCCACTATTTTCATTGTGTGGTGTATGTACTACCCATTATTCTACTATTTTTGTAATATACTTTCATTTATGAGTATTTACATCAATGTTTTATAGTCCTTCTTTCAAGGGGTGTACATTTCGAAAGTTACCCAAGTCGGTAAGGGAACCTTTCACCCAGCTCTTTTAAAAGACTTATTTTGTTATGCCTTTTAATTTACATCTTATTATGTTGGTATATGTTATTCTATATCCTTATTGATGTAAATTTTATGTCCAAGTGATGTGATACCATTTTCTCTCTCATCAACTCATTTTCTGAATTTTAAAGTGACGTCGTTAGGCTGTCGAATTTTTGTAAGGGAACTTCTTAACCCAATTTCAATTCATTGGGTTAAATATCTACTTCTTGATTATGTCATGATATGAATATGTTTGGATGACATCTGATTGTTTTACACTAAGTAACCACTTATATTTGGTGTATTTATATTTTTCACACATAATTATGTCATTTCTTTATCCTAGCTCTAATGGCGTGATCCTTGATTGGGATTACATCTCAATTTCTTCTCATTGAGACATTTCTTAATGATATGCACTTTTATTCTTTTATAACGTGTATATGCAACCCCTTTGACATTCCATATCCATATTATGTCTATACTAAAGTCATTTAAATGTTTTGAAAATGGTCTACTTTCTTGTGGATTATAATTTAAATGTTCAAATGGAAAAGGACTCTTTTATTAAAACATTGTTTTAAATGGTTTTAAAGATTTATTATTTTAAACATTTATCATCCATTTCCATGTTTTAAAAATGGTTTTAAAGATTTTTTTTAGGGACATGAATGTTTTAAAACCCTTTCAAAAGTTTTGAAGTGGTATGGGACACTTTGATTCTAAAATCTCTTTTAAATGTCTTCTTTTAATATTTTCAAAGTATAAAGGGATTTTTCTCTCATAGAGTTTTAATGATTTTATTATATGTTATTATTTATGATGATATCATGATGTGATCTCTTGTGATTGAAATGTGGAAATTTTATGTTTCTTTTATACATATTTTAAGTGTTATGATTATGTTAAGGTTCTTGGTCAATGTTTATGAAATCGGGTGGTTCCGAGACAAACTAAGGGCGGGTGAGCCCAATATAACTCTCCAATGCATTGGGTAACGTGAAGGGATTAAACTCTAAGATTTCTCTGAAGATATTTATGGAATATACTGTGATGGGTATTCCAAACATAACCATGAGGGTTACTCCCTATGTAAGAATGTTATGAATTCCTCAAGTTACCTTTATGTCCTATGATTTCTATTGAGTTATGCATAAATCTTATGATTTAATGAGGTATGTTAAAGTGCTTATGTTTTATGAGTAAAGTATGATTTCATTGATTCATATGTATACATGGACTAATGTTTTCTTTTCGTATTGTGATAACACTTACTGAGTTTTTATGCTCACCCCAAGTTTTTTTTTGAAATGTTTTCCACAGGACTTAAAGATGAATAGGGTCAAGGATGGGATCAAGGAAATACAAGCTATCTAAAACATGGAACTATACATGTTTCTTTTAAGAGTTTTTGTTTTATGACGGAAACTGAGTAGAAGTGTTTACTTTGTTATCTTGTGAGATGTAATAGTTATGTCCTAGTTCTCTAAAACTCTAAACCTGAAAAGATCCTCAATGTGAATTATTCAATTTAATTCGATATTAAGTAATGTTTTAAGGCTGGGTCCTTATAGTTGGTATCAAAGGTCAGTTTAGATAACTTTAGATGTTAGAGTGTTGTTTAAGCATAAGTGACAAGTTGTGTATAACCACAATGGTTATTATAATATATAGAGTCATTGTTATTTATGAAAGTTGGAATGAGTTTGAGATAACTTGGATAAGTATATCTTAGTGTTTATTTTCCTCTTTAGTACATGATGATTTTGTTTATATACTCACACTGACCTTTTGGGTTTTAGTAAATGGATGGATCTAGCTGTCACCAAAGTGACAATGGGTTTGAAGGAAACTGTGGTGGTTCTCTGATTAAGAGACTGGATGAAATGGGGGATTCAATGAGAAATCTCGTGGTCATTCTAAACCAACTATCAGGAGTCATGATCAACCACTTGAACCTTGGTGAGCTCTCTAATGCATTATATATGAGAGAACCAACTCAATGTGGAAGTTCAGGTAATAATTATAAAGGTAACCATTAGGGTTTATATGATCCTTACTTTTGGGGTAATTATGGGTTACTATATGTTATGATGGATAATGAAAGGCATGAGGTAAATTTGAGGTTAAATTATGTTATGGTTATTTTTGAAGATTTTATCTCTTTTTGGAGAATGTTATAAGAATTATGTAGTTTTGTAAAAAGTACAACACGTAGACCGTGTGAAAACCTGTCGCGTCAAACGAAGCTGTAGGAATCGAACCCACAACCACAGTGTGACTGGTATTTATTGCCTACCACTGGACTACGTGAAGTCCCTGGTTAGTTTGACTAATTATTTTAAGTTAGATGATTTTATGAATCAAGAGTAAGTTGATTTTGGGTTATCTATGGAAATTATTAACTTATCATGGAGGATATGTGATTAGGTTAATTACTTTTCAGTATGATACTTTAAGAGTAACTGATGTTATTTGGAGATAAATGTTAAGATTTACCTTGGAAGACTATGTGATTAAATCCTTCAAAGATTTGGGTTTCAATCTTATTTTGGTTTACTTTGAAGAATTTTATGGATAGATGTTTATTGAATGGTCTTTGATGAACTTTGGGTTTTGTTGGAAAAATTTTGGAGATTAAGAATAGATTTTCACTACTGGAAATGGGGACTTTCCCAACAGTTCAGAACCATTGGGAAAGGCCATAGAACCATTGGTATAACATATACCAACAGTTCTGAAAACCTTGGGGAAGTAAGTCATTGGGAAAACCTATCCCAACGGTTTACAAAGAACCGTTGGTATAGGTTAGTAAAATTAACCTATGCCAATGGTTTAAGCAAACCATTGGTAAAACTGGTGAAAATAAACTCTTTCCCAATGGTCCTAAAACCGTTGGGAAAGGTTTTTTCCAACTGTTCAAAGAGAACCGTTGGAAAAAAAATCCTTAGTAATCTTTCCCAATGGTTTGTAAACCTTTGGGAAAGGCTTATTACAAGCCTATGCCAACGGTTTCAAACCGTTGGCATAGGCTTGCTATGCAAATTGCACAACAGACTCCAATTTTGCACACCAACCTCCATTCTACTCTTTTACAATTACTATACCTGTAATAACAAACTAATACATACATATAGAGAACAAATTCATACATATTTAACATATAATACATTCTTGAACTATACACATCAAGAATTAAATCAAAATTCATAACGTAATTATAAACATACATAATTGATTTAGAATTCAATTTAAAATTTAGATGAAAATTATATGTGGAATCCAGAATTCAATTAATAATTGAATACATACATAATTTAATTATCAATTATCAATAAAATACATAAAAAACTGAATAACTATCAACAGAATCCGAATACGTTTGTTCGTATTTTCGTATACCAGTTGTTTTTACTAAAAATGATGTCCATTTTAAACAAAATACATACACTTTGAGTAATACCGGCCACACCATGGCTCGAATTGTGGTGGGGTTGACTCGTACACGTTATATATGACCCATGGATCATTCTCCTAAAGTATCAACATATTCTAAAAGCATTTGGTTGGTTTTCCGTATGCCAGTTATTGTTTTCACTTAAAACTTTTTTCGTTTCAAAAAAAATGAAACACTTTGAGTGGTGCCTCCCACAACAGGCCTTGGATTGAGGCGGGGTTGACTTTTACACGTCACATATGACCCAAGGATCGTTTTCCTAAAGTTTCAATGGAATCTGAATGCATTTGGTCGGTTTTTTGTATGTCATTTATTGTTTTCACTTAAAATGAAGTCTATTTTAAATGAAATAGAGACAATTTGAGTGGTTCTGGCCACAATGTGCCTCATATTGAGGCGGAGTTTACTCATACATGTCACAAATGGCCCATGGATCATTGTACTAAAGGTCCAATAGAATATGAATGCATTTTGTCAGTTTTCCATATGTTAGTTGTTGTTTTCACTTAAAATGAAGTCCATTTTAAACTAAAGAGAGACACATTGAGTGGTGTCGGCCACACCACACCTCAGATTGAGGTGGGTTTGAATCATTCACGTCATATATTACCCATGGATCGTTGTGATAAAGTATCAACACAATCAGAATCCTTTTGGTCGGTTTTCTATATGTACTTAAAATGTTGTCCATTTTAAACAAAAGAGAGACACTTAGAGTGATCATTGCCACAATGCGACTCGGATTGAGGCGCAGTTGACTCGTACACATCACATATGACCCATGGATCGTTGTGCTAATGTTTCAACAGAATCTGAATGCATTTGGTCAGTTTATCGTATGCCAGTTGTTGTTTTCAATTAAAATGAAGTCCTTTTTAAACTATAGAGAGACACTTCGAATGGTGCCAGCCAATCCTCACCTCGGATTGAGGATGGGTTGACATGTAAACGTCACATATAACCCATGGATCATTTTCCTAAAGTTTCAACTAAATATGAATGCATTTAGTCAGTTTTCTGTATGTCAGTTGTTGTTTTTATTTAAAATGTTGTCTATTTCAAATAAACTTGAGACACTTTCTATATGTATGTGTTAGTTGGTTTTAGTGTGTTATTTCAATTCCCTCTCATTTTCAATCCAATTATTGTACCTACAATAAACTAACACATATATATACAGTTATTGTACTTACAATAACCAACTAACACATACATATAGAGAACAAATTCATACACATTTAACATATAATGCATCCTGGAACTATACACATCCATAATTAAATTAGAATTCATAAACATACATAATTCATTTAGAATTAAATTTAAAATTTAGATGACAATTATATGTGGAATCTGGAATTCAATTCATAATTTGATCAGTTTTTTGTATACCCTATATTTTTACCTGAAATGATGTCCATTTTAAACAAAATACATACACCTGGAGTGATACCAGACACACTGTGCCTCAGATTGAGGCAAGATTAACTCATACACATCACAAATGACCCATCAATCGTTTTCCTAAAGTATCAACATATTTCGAAAGCATTTGATCAGTTTTCCGTATGCCAGTTGATGTTTTTCACTTAAAATGATGTCCTTTTGAAACAAAAGATAGACACTTTGAGTGGTGTCGGCCACACCGCATCTCAGATTGAGGCGGGGTTGATTTTTACATGTCACATATGACCCATGGATCGTTCTCCTAATGTTTCAACGGAAACCGAATGCATTTGGTCAGTTTTCCATATGTACTTAAAATTTTGTCCATTTTAAATAAAAGAGAGCCACTTAGAGTGATCACAGCCACACCGTGCCTCGGATTAGGGGGGGTGGAATCGTACACATCACATATGACCCATGGATTGTTTTCTTAAATCATTAACACATTTAGAATGCATTTGGTCAGTTTTTCGTATGTCAGTTGTTTTTTTCACTTAAAATGATGTCCATTTTAAACAAAAGAGAGACAATATGATTGGTGTCGGCCACACCATGCCTCTGATTGAGGTGAGGTTAACTTGTACACATCAAAAATGACCCATATATCGTTTTCCTAAAGTATCAACATATTCTGAAAGCATTTGATCGGTCTTCCGTATGCCAGTTGATGTTTTCCACTTAAAATGATGTCCTTTTGAAACAAAATACAGACACTTTGAGTGGTTTCGGACACACCGCATCTCCGATTGAGGCAAGGTTGATTCATGCACGTCACATATGACCCATGGATCGTTTTCCTAAAGTTTCAACGGAAACCGAATGCGTTTGGTCAGTTTTCCGTATGTACTTAAAATGTTGTCCATTTTAAACAAAAGAGAGCCACTTAGAGTGATCCTGGCCACACCGTGCCTCATATTAAGGAGGTGTTGACTCTTACACGTCACATATGACCCATGGATCATTTTCCTAAAGCATCAACACATTTTGAATTCATTTGGTCAGTTTTTCGTATGTCAGTTTTTGTTTTCACTTAAAATGATGTCCATTTTAAACAAAAGAGAGACACTATGAATGGTGTCGGCCACAACGCATATCAGATTGAGGAGGGGTTGACTCGTACACGTTACATATGACCCATGGATCATTGTTCTAGAGTATCGACACAATTATAATCTGTTTGGTCGGTTTTTCGTATGTTAGTTGTTGTTTTCACTTAAAATGAAGTCAATTTTAAACAAAAGAGAGACACTTTGAGTGGTGTTGGATACACCACACCTCAGATTGAGGCGAGGTTGACTCGTACATGTCACATATGACCCATGGTTCGTTATCCTAAAGTTCTAATGGAAACCGAATGCGTTTGGTCGGTTTTCCGTATGTACTTAAAATATTGTCCATTTTAAACAAAAGAGAGAAACTTAGACTGATCCCGGCCACACCGTGACTCGGATTGAGCCCAGGTTAGCCTGTACATGCCAAATATGACTCATGGATCATTTTGATAAATTATAAATAGATTCCTAATACGTTTGTTCAGTTTTCCATATGCCAGTTGTTCTTTTCACTTATAATTCATTCCATTTTAAACAAAAGAGACACAGTTAGAGTGGTGTCAGCCACACCTCATCTTATATTTAAATAGGGTTGACTCGTACACATCTAAAATTACCCATGAATTATTTTCCTAAAGTATCAACACAATCCAAATGCATTTGGTCAGTTTTCTGTATGCCAGTTGATGTTTTTCACTTAAAATTATGTCCTTTTGAAACAAAAGAGAGACATTTTGAGTGGTTCCGGTCACAATGCATCTCATATTGAGGCGGGTTTGATTCGTACAAGTCACATATGACCCATGGATCGTTCTCCTAAAGTTTCAACGGGAACCAAATGCGTTTGGTCAGTTTTCCATATGTACTTAAAATGTTGTCCATTTTAAACAAAAGAGAGATACTTAGAGTGATCCCGGCCACACCATGCCTCGGATTAAGGCGGGGTTGACTCGTACACGTCACATATGACCCATGGATCGTTCTCCTAAAGCATCAACACATTTTGAATGCATTTGTTCAGTTTTTCTTATGTCAGTTTTTGTTTTCACTTAAAATGATGTCCATTTTAAACAAAAGAGAGACACTATGAATGGTGTCGGCCACACCACATCTCGGATTGAGGCGGGGTTGACTCATACACATCAAATATGACCTATGGATATTTGTTCTATAGTATCGACACAATCAGAATCCGTTTGGTCGGTTTTTCATATTCTAGTTGTTGTTTTCACTTAAAATGAAGTCGATTTTAAACAAAAGACAGACACTGTGAGTGGTTCCGGTCACACCACACCTCGGATTGAGGTGGGGTTTATTCGTACATGTCACATATGACCCATGGATCGTTCTCCTAATGTTTCAATAGAAACCAAATGTGTTTGGTCAGTTTTCTGTATATACTTAAAATGTTGTCCATTTTAAACAAAAGAGAGCCACTTATAGTGATCCCGGCCACACTGTGCCACAGATTAAAGCGGGGTTGACTCGTACATGCCAAATATGACCCATGGATCGTTTTCCTAAATCATCAACACATTTCTAATTCATTTGGTCAGTTTTTCGTATGTCAGTTGTTGTTTTCACTTAAAATGATGTCCATTTTAAACAAAAGAGAGTCACTATGAATAGTGTCGGCCACACCGCATCTCGGATTGAGGCGGGGTTGACTCGTACACGTCACATATGACCCATGGATCGTTGTTCTAGAGTATCGACACAATCAGAATCCGTTTGGTCGGTTTTCTATATGCTAGTTGTTGTTTTCACTTAAAATGAAGTCAATTTTAAACAAAAGAGAGACACTTTGAGTGGTGTCGGCCACACCGCACCTCGGATTGAGGCGAGGTTGACTCATTCACGTCACATATGACTCATGGTTCGTTCTCCTAAAGTTCCAATGGAAACCGAATGCGTTTGGTCAGTTTTCCGTATGTACTTAAAATGTTGTCCATTTTAAACAAAAGAGAGACACTTAGACTGCTCCCGGCCACACCGCGACTCGGATTGATCCTGGGTTGGCCCGTACACGTCACATATGACTCATGGATCATTGTGATAAATTATCAATAGATTCCTAATGCGTTTGGTCGGTTTTTCGTATGCCAGTTGTTCTTTTCACTTATAATCATGTCCATTTTAAACAAAAGAGACACAGTTAGAGTGGTATCGGGCACACCGCATCTCGGATTTAAACGAGGTTGACTCGTACACTTCTCAAATGACCCATGAATCATTGTCCTAAAGTATCAACACAATCTGAATGCGTTTGGTCGGTTTTCTGTATGCCAGTTGATGTTTTTCACTTAAAATGATGTCCTTTTGAAATAAAAGATAGACACTTTGAGTGGTTTGTTAGTTTTTTTTCACATTATTCAAATACACTATTTGACTATGGGTCTTTAAATTAATTTATTTATGAAAAATTTACATTTAAAATGAGAATATCAGAAAATTAATAGATGATAAAACTTTAACAAAAAATCCTTGTGGAAATATTATGGTAAACATGATTTATGAGAATCCTCATGTGTCTATTAGTGGAATGGTATTTACTTAAAATCTTGTGGACATTCATATAGAATATTTTTATATCATTCTTAGTATGGAATAGATTTTAGTTTATCATTCTATGAAACATTTCAGAGCTAACAATGTCATTCCCAATGAGTACATCCCTTTTATAACATACCAGGAATCTATGATATTGATTAGATGTGTAAATGTGATTTACATTGATTATCATTATGAAAATAAATAAAATAAATAAAATATATATTATAGATTTTCTAGTAGTAAATTAAATCAAGGAGGGTGGGGGGCTGTCTGGGGGGCTGTTCGGTGGGTGTCCAGGGGGCTATCCAGGGACCAAGGATGGTGGTGGGGAGCTGTGCGGGGGGGTTGTTCGGGGGGTTGTCTGGGGTCCAAGGAGGAGGGTGGGGGGGCTGTCCGGGGGGCTGTCCGGGGTCTGTCCGGGGTCTAAGGAGGAGGGTGGGGGCAGTCCGGGGGGATGTTTGGGGGGTTGTATGGGGGCTGTTCGGGGGGCTTTCTGGGGACCAAGGAGGATGGTGGGGGGGCTGTCCAGGGGGCTGTCTGGGGGGCTGTCTGGAGGGCTGTCCGGGGTCCAAGGAGGATGGTGGGGGGTTGTCCAGGGTCCAAGAAGGAGGGGGATTCCCAAACACACAACCACTAAAAGACAACAACATCCATAAAAATAGATAATATATAAAAATAACTTAACTCCAATACTATACTACGAGTCTAGATAAATCCAATAACTAGAATAGATTAAATATCAAATCTCAGTAATATTAGTCAAAAATGTAATGGATCAATTTTTTCCACATCACCATCACCATCATCATCACCCTCGTCTCATCCCCATCATCGTCCTCACCATCCTCAGCGCCCTCCTCCTCACCCTCGCCCTCCTCCTTGCCCGTGCCACCCGCCTCGCCCTCCTCCTCTCCCTCCTCTTCTGCATCAGACTCCTCTCCATCATCATTGTCAAGTTGGACATCCTACTAACCACCACTAGAATTTCCACCTAGTTCACCATATATAGAATGTATCGACGACATATATTCATCAAAAGCTGGGCTGGCCTCTACTGGAAGTGTTGGACGTAGAACTTCAATAAATTTGATAAACGCATTGTTTTCCCTAGCAGACTGTTCTGCCATCTCTGTGGCCCTTTTCTCAGCCTGTTCTGCTTGTTCTCTAACTTACTGTAGCTTGGTGGCACTACAGCTCGTACCTGAGGAGGGACAGTACCTCATTGAGGCTATCCTAGGTCGGCAGCGTACTCTGCCAGAATGCTCCTCTCCCAACACCTGATGTAAGTGATCTGTTGGACCAAAATTGTCTGGTTCTTGGTCATCAAGGGCCTCTAAAGCATCCTATTACAAATATAAATATATCATTAAGTTACAAAATAGATATTAAAATATAAATTCAACAGATTAAAACTTACAATCTTCTACTGAGTCACTTCGTTGACGACACTTCCATCCTTTTTCTGTCTACTCAGGAAAAACAATTTTGCTCGAGGCACACGTCCTTCAATATTTTGTATTTTCCTCTACAATGACATTGAAAACTAAAGTTATATGAAAAATTTAGCAAACTATTAAATAATTGAGGAAACAAAAGAAAGTGTAAGTCATAAAGAAAACTTATAAACAATTGTCATATCTGCTTCCTCTCATGATCAGGCATCGTAGTGCGTCCCAGTGTGTGGATGTATTTTTTCTTCAATGTTATTTTTATTTTTTCCAGATGATTCCTAAATAAAATTTTAAAATTCAACAGATAGTATTAATGAAAAACATGAAAGTTATTATTTAAATACCTCAAATGTTATTAATACCTTAAATTGGGTACTCTTCCAATGAGTAATCATCTGACGATACTGCTCTATAGGACAATCAACCACCATTGGTACCGCCTCTAACTCAGTGCCAACTCTAGAAACCCAGCCAATGTACAACTCATGCTTGTAGGATCTCCAATGCTTGCCTAAATCCTTTAGATGTTCCGGTCGTGCACCCTCACCATCGAGAAAATTAAATCGAAGCTGACATCAAAATATTAATTCATATAAATACAAAAATAATTCATGGCATTAAATAGAACAGATTTTTTTACCCATATCTCTACCCAGGCTCTATCCTTGACCTCATGTGGAAAATTTCTCCATGATAGCGGTTTAACGGTAATGATGTTGGAGTATTTGGAAAGCGTCACCAAAAAACTCCGACATTGCTGCCTTATTTTCTCAACCATTTGGTTGCCTTCATTATAATCCACCATAACATGTGTGCGGCGGTTCCACACCAAACGCATGCGTGTATGCCCCCACCCACGCCTCCTGTTAGTAGATGTATCTTTCATGAAATAAAAACAAATATTTTATCAAAACATGTTATAATGAAAATAAATATTGCTATAAAAATTTGTTAAGGTTCTATAAATATACATGTTCTGTTCTGATCGTTGAGCACCGCTGGATCCACAAAAACTGATGGAACACCCTGTGGTGGAACAGGATTCGAAGACGTTGGAATATAGAAGCTCAGAGAGACAGAAGTAGAAGGAAAAGAAGATGGGACAGCTGTCTGACCGGATTCTGACTGGGGAGTGGGAATCATCATGGGAAGTGAAAATGATGGGCCAGAAGATGCAGAAGGTAGCGAAAACATGGGAGGCCTAAATATCCCGTGAGTCCCTAACGACACACCGGGATCAGAATGTGGGAAGGATGACATGTCAGTGGGAGGGGCAGGGTCTAGTCGGGTACACGCAGCTGCTCGTCCACCTCTAGTACGAACCCTCCTCGTACCATTGGCCTGAGTACTAGGACCAGTACTAGGCTCCTCGTCGAATAACTGTCAATGTATAGGTGGATCCTACAAAAATATTTACAAAAAAATTAATCACATGACATTATATATTATTTAAATATATCAATTTGAAATAAAGTACTCACTACATGCACTAATGATGGAATTCCCAACTCTGTCATTCGACGATTGTTCTCCATCATTTTTTCCTTAGTCTCTCTTCAATTGGCTGCATTTCCTGCTTTTGAAAATAAATATGTAATTAATTAGAAAAAGGAAACTAATGTGTAACCCAAAAAACTAAATATATGAAGGAATAGGGGGATTCATTGGTAATTTAGTTATCAATTGTTTTATAAGAGCTTGAATGGATTTAATAAATCATACAAGTTGTAATGTTCACCAAGTTAGAAATATTTTTTGACTTGGTTTGAATACAGTTCAATTCCCAATTAGAAAATGCAATTCAAATAAAAATGAAACCAATAAACATTGAAAATTCACATAACATTCAAGTCAGCTAAAACATATTTGTGATCAATACTAAATCAATTTGAATATTGCCAACCTTAACAACCCAACTCGAGGTAAACCAAAACAATTGATAACATGGATTAATGATTCTATATATTTTCAACCACAACTTCAGGTTCACAATAAACTCTGAAAATTGAGCTATTGGAGTCATAAAAAGAAATAAATGGATTGGTTCCAATGGAACTAGGGACAGTGTCAATTCCATCATCACCATTATCAAAAATATGTCTTGGAATTACTTCAACTATGACTCCAAATTCAGGTCAAAGTTGGCCTTTGACATAAAAAACATGTTTAGCCATTGATGACAACACATATGGTTCTTCAGTAGCAAGAGTGTGAGTCATATTAATTACTCAAAATACACAATCATCAATAAATGTTCCATGTCTCGTCATCGAATCAAACCAATGGAATTTCATCATTGTGACTCTTCCATGAGAGTAATAATCCAATATTATTATTTTCTCAACAACTCCATAATAACCCACATTTTCAAATCGCGGTCTACTATATGATGCACTGGAATAACAATCTGTTGTGGCAGTAACCATAACACCATCATGTTGTGTTCTCATGTTCTTTTCTCGTTCAGTGACAATAAATTTGTACCCATTGAAAACAATTGATTTACAGTCACGAACCATAGTATTAGGACCAAAAGCCAAAGCTCTAATTTCCTCAGAGACAGAGTCAGCAGAAAAACTCAATACCTTCAATATAAATGACTATTAAACTTAATTAAATATTGATATAATTATTTTAAACATTAATATTTTTACCTTCAATTTTAACCAAGAAGAAAACTCTTTGTTATGAAAAGTCTCTCTCCTTCTCAAAGATAAAGAACGATGCTTCCTATTTATCATTGTTTTATGTTCCCTATAGATAAAAAATATGAATAGTTTAATAGATATATATGTAAGATATACATAATCAATTTAGTTACCAGATATAGTCATCGAACAAATCACAGTTGAACAAAACTGTGTGATGTGCCATCTCCCACTCTTAATGGCTTAATGTCTTCAATGTATATGATCCAGGAATTCCTCCTGTTTGAGGAAGTGATGGAAAATTGGGTTCAATTTTCTCATATTGTTCTTATTCATTTCTCATTGGTCTATTCAATCTTGTAGTAATATTAGACAAATGCATCGAGCAGAAATCCATATATTCTTGAGACAAGTAACTGTTCATGATAGAACCTTCAGGATGATTTCTGTTTCGGACATAAGACTTTAATGTAAACATATTTCTTTCAATTGTATACATCCAATGAAAAGAAATAGCTCCTCCAAGAAGTATTTCAGTGGGAATATGGACAGTTAGATGCAACATGCATGTGAAAAATGATGGAGGAAATATTTTCTCCAACTCACACAAAATTAATGGGGCATCTGTCAACATTTTTTGCAAGAAAGACTTGGACAAATTATTAGCACAAAGATCTCTAAACAAATGGAACAACTGAATAACATCCACACTTACATTATTGGACAAAATATGATGGATTTCTATTGGAAGCAACTCATGCAGTAGAACGTGATAATCATGAGTCTTCAAAGATTTTAGCTTCAACTCTCTTCTGTTGACCCATTTAGATATGTTGCTTGAATAGCCATCGGGAACTCTAAACGTCTCTAATACTTCCAGAAATTGTTTTTTTCGTAGGTGTCATCACATAAGAAGCATATGGAAGTTGCCATTTATTTTCACTCGTATGCACAGGATGTAATTCTGGTCTGATTCCCCAATCCACCAAGTCACGCCGAGATCGTAAATCATCTTTTGTCTTCCCCTTGACATTTAGAAGAACCGAAAGAAACATTTCGCATATATTCTTTTCAATATGCATTAAGTCTAAGCAATGAAGTAACAAATTGGTTGACCAATAAGGAAAATAAAAAAAATACTCCTCTTCCTCCAATTGTAACAGGTTTCAGTGGAAACATTCTTTCTCTTTCCATATTTCATTTGACCCTTCTCGAATGAAAAACTGAAATCTTTCAATTCATTAAGAATGTTAGTTTCATACATATGCTGAGGTGGATCATCGGTCTCTATGGTATTATCAAATCTTCAGCGATTCATTCTATATGGATGATCCTTTGGCAAGAATCGTCGATGTCCCATAAAATTAAAACTACAGTGATGTTTCAGTATTCTGGATCGTGTATTCTTCATACAAACTGAACATTATAGTTTTCCCTTCGTGCTCCATCCAGACATCATTACATAAGCTGGAAAATCATTGATCGTCTACATAAGCACAGCACGCATCTGAAATATGTCTTTCGAACATGCATCGTATGTGCACACACCCACATCTCAAAGAAGTTTAAACTCTTTTATTAAAGTTTGCATGTATACATCAATATCAATTCTGGGATCAGAAGGACCAGATATGAGTATACTCATGAAAGTGAAAGGTTTTTTCATACACAACCATGGGGGAAGATTATAAATGTGTATAAAAACTGGCCATGTGCTGTGTGAAGTAAGAATATGCCCAAACGGATTAA
The DNA here is from genome assembly GCA_963277665.1 of Viscum album. Classification (NCBI taxonomy): domain Eukaryota; kingdom Viridiplantae; phylum Streptophyta; class Magnoliopsida; order Santalales; family Viscaceae; genus Viscum; species Viscum album. Next base: position 1,695,997,419 of record OY728153.1, read on the forward strand.
AACCATCGCATGAAAGACCCAACCTCACATTACACACGTCAGCTGCAAAATCAGGATGTCAAGCATCAAATCTCTGCCATACCAATCCATCTACAGGATGAACCAACTCATCATTAGTCTTATTTCTCTCGATATCATTCCATCTCATTTTTATTGATATGTCATCAGAAATAAAAATATTCTGGATTCGGGGGATCAATGGAAAGTGCCACATTACTTTCTGTGGAATGCGGAATGGTGTTCCATCATATTTTGACTTCCAGCGGGATGTGCCACATTTTATACAATCATTTCTTTCAGTGGTTTCCTCCCAGAATAAACTACAATATTTCAGGCAAGCATGATTTTTTTTTTTGAAAATCCAAGTTCCTCAAATAACTTCCATTCCATATAGTGGTTTGAGGGAATATCTGCATCGTCTGAAAGTAAATCCTTAAATAGGGTAAGAATGTAATCGATTGTTGTATTAGAAATCCCATACATAGTTTTCCCATGAAACAATCGGATTAAAAAATCCTGCTTTTTCATTTTATCGCATTGTCGATATTCTAGAGTCGTGGCAGCATCATTCAATTTTTTCACCCTATCAATGTCATCATTTTCACTAGAAGCATCAGCTATCCTCATATCAAAGTCTTCTTGAGAGGAAATCCTTTCTTTTTCATGATGACGAATAAATGGAAACTGATCATCTAACAAATTCTCCATTCCAATCCTTTCATTTAAATCATAACCAATTTGAGATTTGATTTTCTACTACCCATTGTGATACCACACAAAGTAGTTTGCTTGAAAACCATTTTTGGTTTTGTGGTAGCTGACTTCTTCATGGCTCAACCAAGGTCTACCAACATAATTGGAACATGGGCAGTGTATACGACCACTATCTGAAGCATTGTGAAATGCAAAATCTATAAAGCTCTCCAAATTGTTTTGAAAATCGCTTGAGATCTGATCGGTTTCATACATCCAACTTCTGTCCATTCTGTAAAAAGAATTTATATAAGTCATTTTGTCATAAACAATTCAATAGGATTGAACTGTAATAGAAAATACATTTAAGTAAATGATAAAGGAAGAAGTTTCTAGTTGATGTAGTGAACTATTAAAATAATGTAAAGAACAGGTACTCATAAATTAAATTAAAATTTAGTTATATTCATTTTCATTAGGTCTATAAGAGGAACATGCCTCAGGTCCCATAATGTGTTATAGGCATCCCAAATCATTCACTCATGTTCAATAACTCATTATTGGCACCTCTATGGTCATACCTTTCATTACCCAATTACTTCCCCAAGTCAAGCGCACCCCATGGGTGAATAAATTTTAGGCTTCTACACTAATAGGTTGTTCATGGATTGTAAAAAGATTTAAATTCATTAAGTATAGAAAAAAACATTTATTTTTAAATTTGAGATAAATAATAAAGTATGTCAGTGATAACAACATTACTGAATTAAACTTGTGACTTATCTAACATTTTTATGGATGTCTACACATGCCAGAATGGGTAGTGAAAAGCACCCCACCCTCATAAAAGTGAGTATTGTCCAAGAAGGACACATAATATACATCGTACAATGATAACCATATTTAATTGACCCTAAAATTATATTAGTACAATCATCTTGGGGGAAATTGAATATATGATCCTAGTTAACTAATGAATTCAAAAGCTCGTATTTCATATGTTGGACACTATCTAAGGTAAGAAATAATGTGAGGATGGGTTTACATCATTCAATTTCTTACATGCTAGTGAGAATGAAGGATTGAATTAATGACTTGAGTTCACTGATTAAATGAGGGTAGAGGTTGCATACACTATGTAAACAGAATGATTAAATAAGGGTAGAGGTTGCATACACTGTGCATGGTGGGGAGTCTCAGCGGATTTAGAAACTAAAATAAATTCCCATCATAGGTAACAATAAGAAACATAACCATCAAAAGAAACTCCAAATAAAAAAGGACTAAAAACATCAAACATTTCAAGAATTCACTACTATGCAAGGTTTTTCCACATGTTTAGCAGTAATTATATGTCTCAATCATGAACAAACTCTACAGCTCCCAGTTTTCACCAATAAACATAAGGTAAATATCTCAAAATATCTTCAAAACAACTCATTAATAGGCTCAAAACGTAAATATAATCTTGAACCAGCCTAGGAATATATTTCACAACACATTCTCACACACCAGTTATCTCATGTGTTACTAAATACCAAAAATAGTCACATAGTGTACTATAACAAATTACATTACACAAGCCTTATTAAAAAAATCATTTTAATAAAACACTTTCCTCAAGGAATTTTAAAGAAAACATTCATAAAAACTTTGCTAAAAATTATTAAACACATATAAATAAATTTCCAAGTAACAATTAATTACAATATGGAAAACAAATCATAAAAACACATACTTAGAAAATCTAGAATACAACGGAAATGAATTTGAGATTCTTATTCTTTGATGGAGGGTTAAGGATTTAATTAATTAAATGGATTGGAAAGGATAATGTCTAGAATAAATCAAAACACAAAAAAATGATATACACAAAAAATAAAAACTTAAAACTAAAATTTGAGATGAATAACAATAAAAACAAGGTATCTCTTAAATATTTTATGTGTATGAAGAATAGAATACCTGATTTGAGACGATTTGGATGTATTTTGACAAGTTCGGATGGGGGAAGTCGCGAGTGCAGCGGAGCCCTAGACAGGATTAGGGTTCTGTCGCAAATGGGGGAGAGAGCGTCCAATTGAGTATTTGGGGGAAAGATTTCCCAACGGTTTTTAAAAACTGTTGGGAAAGGGGTGTTCAAGAGACCCTTTACCAAAGGTTTAAACAAACCTTTGGTAAAGGGTGACCATTTCCCAACGGTTCTTGTAGAACTATTGGGAAATGGTGTCTTGGACACCCCTTTGACACCCATTTCCCAACGATTTTAGTAAACCATTGGGAAAGAGCTTCTTTACCAACAGTTTGTTTAAACCGTTGGTAAAGAAGCGTTGGGAAAACATGAATTTCCAGTAGTGTTTCTTTTTATAAAAGATTATCCTTTTGTGGACTATCTGATCTCGTACTAACAATATTTGTTTTGATTTTGGTCTAAAGACATGGGGAGTATATACTTCTCTTTTGTGGATTGGGTGATTCTTTAGAAGTTGATTATAGTGCTCTTAATGTGAACAAGTTATCCTAAATACTCGTCTTTTGGAGAAAATATGAGTTTGTGTAAGAAATCTAGAAAAAGTTGAAAGTCAACATGATGAGTAAGTATGTTTCCTTATGCTTTAGTTAAGCACATAAATAAATTCCTCAATGAAAAGTAATTTAAAACAAAAATGTTGTCAGTTAATTTTTCTGACTGGGGAATCAAATATCGTTTAACCCATCACAAGTTTGTGATTTTCTGGTGGTTAAATTTCTCCTAAAGATGTTTTCTATCACTCTCCCTCAGAACATGACCCTTTTGTTTTTTCTTCCATATCCATGTTTTCCTACATGGAATCCTAGTATGGGTTAACTCGGGTCACCTCTGTACTTCTCTTTATTTCTTTTAAAGTGATAGTTTTACTGACTCTTTTTCCGATGTGGGGTTTTCAATGAAGTTTCCAAGCCCAATTTTAAAATTGCGAGGACGCAATTTCCAAAAGGGGGGAAGGATGTAACATCTCAGGTAAATAAATAATATTACATTCCAATGTTTATCAATATTTTTGAATAAAATGTTAATATTACTTTAAAGGTAATGCTTTGCTCGATGGCGTACCCAATACGCAACAACGAGTTCCTTTGAAATCTTATGTTGCACACTAATAATATAATAACATTATAATAGTTAACGCCTAGCTGTTATAATGGAGGTAATGAACATAAATAACTAAAAAATGATTAAATATGTTGGTTAAATATTTTTACATTTATCCAATAAATGTTGGAGTCTTAAAATCCAAATGAATCCAATTTTAAGAATAAATACTCTAATATTTTTTAAAAGATTGTTTTACCGCCTTTTGATGGTGAACCTTTTTTAAATCTAAATTTTGACAATTATATAAGCTCTATTTGTCAAAATAAACTTATTATTTATTATTGGGACATTTTAATTTAAATTGGTTAAATTTTTGGTATGTTTCTGACATTGTTCATTTTTTTAATGAATAGTGAAAAAATACTGCATTTTACAACAAAACTGCTTTTTCATCTAATTTAAAAATATGGTTAGATTATCTTTTTTAAGTGGTTTTAAAGTGTAATTAGAATATATTTTTACCATTTAATTCAATGGTGGTCATTATAATTAATTTCAGTTTGAAAATGGACATAAAAAAGTGCCAAACTTTTCATAGATATTGCTTCAAAAAACCCCGCTATTTGTTTTGAAAATGGGAAATATTTTTAAATTAATTGTTGCAATTTTTGTGTTTGAAATTTGGTAAAATGGATTCCATATTTGTAATCATAAGGTAAAAATTATTTAATAAATACTCTTTTGTTTTTGGACATTATGAATAGTAATGATGGTAATTATCTTTAATTATCGTGATTAATTAGTAATCGGGTAGTTAAGGATAATAAAATAATATCATAATAATAAAAAATGACCCCAAAATGTGTACTAATTCTACTTTTTGTGTCATGGAAGACCATGGTATGCCTTGTGCCAAACTTTGGGACCCCATGGAATCACTTTTGTGTGATAGTGACACTTTATCATTTTATTTTTAAAGAAAGGAAAATATAACAAAGGTATGTATCACCCAAGTAAAACAATTTTAGTTTTGACTGTGTAAATAATATCTTAGACTATAAATATTTATTGGAAAGCTAAAAATATTTACTAAATCATACTATTTTTTTATAATTTTTAGACATTAAATAAATTAATTTATTTATGACACCATGATGATGCAGCGATTACCTCATTAATGAACGATTTAAATAAAATGAAAAGATAATGTAAAATCTAAGACTAACACTTGGAAAAAACCTATTGGATGAGTATATTTAGAACCCTTATCACCTTAGCCTCGAAATATATCAATGTGGGACCTTTTAAATCCGAAACTCTTTTTAAAATAAAGTAACATTTCTTGACTTTCCAATAGTGCCCCTCCTCCCTCTTATAAAAGGCCCCCACCTCTACCTCCTTACCCACACCTCTCAAGACTTTTTCTCAGCCAAACCCTGCCAATTTCATCTCTCCACATCCATCTCTTCATCATTGAAGCCTCACCTTAGGCAAAAAGCTCTTCAAGAAACCCTTTTGGTTCAAACCAAAGGGAGTTACCCGATTTAAAGGTAATGTCTTATCTTATGTTTTTTTGTTTTATTTTGCTTCTCCAACCCCCTAAACTATTTTTATTCCTTTATTTTTTAACAACACCAGTATCTTAAATATACTATTATGTTGTTATAAGATGTATTCTAGCTACACTTACACACACATATGTCTAATGGTTAAAGAACATACTGTTTCTGTGGATGGTGAATTACTGCCTCACGAAACGATGATTGTTCAATATTCTTTTAACACCTTTAAAGGTGGCCATTATGATGTAACTGTATTTTATATATGATATATATGGTATTTATGTTTTCTATATGATTCTGTATTTTATATTTAAAACATACCTTTATTCTTTGCATTTTGTGCAAATGCGATAATTTCATATGAGGAAGTGTGGACTCCCGCCCCCTCAAGTGATGTGACTCGTTCATGCAATACATGGAATGTATAAAGAATGAAATTAATGAAAATATGTTACCTATATAAAATATATATTATACTGGAATTATAATATCTATATCTCTCATTTATTTTTAATTCCATTAATATGACAAAGAAATGAAAGTAGCCTTCATGCGTACTTACGGTCTACCGTCTCCATGAACGGTGCATTTCATTTCTTTTTATCTCCAAATGTTATGGAATAGTATAAAATGAATATTTAATGGATATATATATGATATTTAAATCATTAATGTTTTTCTAGATATTATGTACTTATAACTACATGGACGATTCTTTTAAAACAAGTTCATTTTTGACTCATGTACCAAACATCGACAAAAACATTTGATATGAACTCACATAATTAACTAACTATTATATCATTATAATATGTGATATGAATTGAATAATAAACTATAAAGGAGGTCCTTAAGAAATTATAAATTGACAAAATTTTATTATTCAGGAATATAAAGAAACAAACAAGACAAGTCGGACTTGAGGTAAGGGATCTGACCTCTCTCTTTCTTTTCAAGTACCCTCTTTTATGTCATTTCATTTATGATCCATGTTCTTATGTTGGAGGATGTTATTTTATATTAACTATACTGTAATTTTTATTTTCATATGATGAGATACCCCCTCTTACTCTCATCAATTATTTTTTTAGAATTTTTAAGTGGCGCTGTTAGGCTACCGAATTTTCGTAAGGGATACAACCTCTCTATTTCCTTTTAAGTACTCTATTTTATGTCATTTCTTTTAAGATCATATTTATTATGTTTGGGGATGTTCTTTTATATTCCTCATTCTGTAATTTTTATGTTCATATTATGAGAAACCCTATTTGATCTCATCAATACATTTTTGGAAGTTTTATGTGGCGACGTTAGGCTGCCGAATTATCATAAGGGGATTTTCATCTCACTTTTTATTCCTGTGAGATTCATGCTACATTTTCCACCATTTCCTTTACGTGGTGTATGTAATTCCCATTATTCTACTCTTTGTGTAATATAATTTCATTTATGATTATTTACATTAATGTTGTATAGTCCTTCTTTCAAGGGGTGTACGTTTTGAAAGTTACCCAAGTCGATAAGGGAACCCTTCACCCACCTCTTTTAAAAGACTTATTTTGTTATGCCCTTTAATTTACATCTTATTATGTTGGGATATGTTATTTTATATCCTTATTGATGTAAATTTTATGTCCAAGTGATGAGATACCATTTTCTCTCTCATCAACTCATTTTCTGAATTTTAAAGTGATGCCGTTAGGCTGTTGAATTTTTGTAAGGGAACTTCTTAACCCAATTTCAATTCTTTGGGTTAAACCTCTACTTCTTGATTATGTCATGCTATGAATATGTGTGGATGACATCTGATTGTTTTACACTAAGTAACCACTTATATTTTGTGTATTTATATTTTTCACACATAATTATTTCATTTCTTTATCCTTGCTCTAATGGCATGATCCTTGATTGGGATTACATCTCAATTTCTTCTCATTGAGACATTTATTAATGATATGCACTTTTATTCTTTTATAAAGTGTATATACAGCCCCTTTGACATTCCATATCCATATTATGTCTATACTAAAGTCATTTAAATGTTTTGAAAATGGTCTACTTTCTTGTGGCTTATAATTTAAATGTTCAAATGGAAAAGGACTCTTTTATTAAAACATTGTTTTAAATGGTTTTAAAGATTTATTCTTTTAAACATTTATCATCCATGTCCATGTTTTAAAAATGGTTTTTAGGATTTTTTTGGTACATGAATGTTTTAAAACCCTTTCAAAAGTTTCAAAGTGGTATGGGACACTTTGATTCTAAAATCTCTTTTAAATGTATTATTTTAATATTTTCAAAGTATAAAGGGATTTTTCTCTCATAGAGTTTTAATGATTTTATTAGATGTTTTTATTTATGATGATATCATGATGTGATCTTTTGTGATTGAAATGTAGAAATTTTATGTTTCTTTTATGAATATTTTAAGTGTTATGATTATGTTAAGGTTCTTGGGAAATGTTTATGAAATTGGGTGGTTTCGTGACAAAATAATGGTGGGTGAGCCCGATATAGCTCTTCAATGCATTGGGTAATGTGAAGGGGTTAAATGCTAAGGTTTCTCCGAAGAGATTTAAGGAATATACTGTGATGGGTATTCCAAACGTAACCATGAGGGTTACTCCCTACGTAAGAATGTTATGAATGCCTCAAGTTACCTTTATGTCTTATGATTTATATTGAGTTATGCATAAATCTTATGATTTAATGAGGTATGTTAAAGTTTTTATGTGTTATGAGTAAAGTATGATTTCATTGATTCATATGTATACATGGACTATTGTTTTCTTTCCGTATTGTTATAACCCTTACTGAGCTTTTTATGCTCATCCCAAGTTTTTTTTGAAATGTTTTCCAAAGGACTTAAAGATGAATAGGGTCAAGGATGGGATCAAGGAAAGACAAGCTATCTGAAACATGGAACTAGACATGTTTCTTTTAAGAGTTTTTGTTTTAAGAAAGAAACTGAGTAGAAGTGTCTACTTTGTTGTCTTGTGAGATGTAAAAGTTATGTCCTAATTCCCTAAAACTCTAAACCTGAAAAGATCCTCAATGTGAATTATTCAATTTAATTCGATATTAAGTAATGTTTTAAGGCCGGGTCCATATAGTCATGGGGCATGACGGTCATGGTTGTTCTTTGAATTATGGTGGTGGTGTCCCATGACGTGAAGTTGTTAGAGCAGATGCGACGGGTGCATGTAGAGATTCAGGGATGCGCACACAGACTGAGACAGATGCTATCATGCAGGATTTGTAGCACAATATGGATGCACAGTTTTAGTAGTTACGTGCAGAGTATGAGGAGAGGTTTTCACAGATGTCATCATGTATCGATGAAATGACGACGCAACAAGTGGCGCCACGGGTAAACAATGAAACAAACCATACTCAGATTGACTTTTATTGATATGTTTAAGATACATAATATTGGTATATATTGTAGGCTCCAAATACAGCTGGTGGACATCGTAGTAATATTGGTGATCCAAATGAAGATGAACCCCATGCAAGAGGTAATTTAATTTGTGTTGATGAATTCTATAGAAGTTTTTATATCCTTGATGAATAGAATCTTCCATTTTTACCTAGATTAGTTTTTTTTAGTATTTTTGGATGACATCTTTGTGAACTCCAAGACTAATGATGATCATACCCAATATCTTGACATCATCCAGATTACACTTATAGAGCATTGAATATACACCAAGCTATATATATGTCACTTTTGTATTGATTAGGTATAGTTATTGGGTCAAATAATCTCAGAGGAAGGTGTGTCAGTGGATGGAGAGAAAGTTTAGGTAGTTGTTTCTTGGGAGAATCCCAAGAACTCTTTTGATATATTTAACTTTCTAGGGTTATTAGGATACTATCTAATTATTATTTTTGATGTGTACGAGGATACGACACGTCAATCGGACGTGTGGTTTGCATGGTACGGCACAATATGCATTTTTTAAGTGTTGGGCGCGCTTCAGAAACACGCGTGGGGTGGCCCAAACTGGCCGAACGACATCAGAATGGCCTGAAATAAGACGACAACAATGGGTGAGTGAATTTTGAAGTTGTTGGGTAGACATCACGTCAATCAGAGGTGTTGTGTGCCCGCAGTGACTGAGAATGCACTTCTGGTGTCATAAATGGCCAAAACGGGCGTTTAACGGTCACATTCATAGACAACGACATCAGATTGACATGAAATAATAGGTAAACAATCTAATTATTATTAGTGACATTTATGAGGAGACGGAACGTCAATCGGACGTGCGGTTTGCACGGTATGGCTCAATATGCATTTTTTAAGTGTTGAGTGCACTTCAGAAATGCGCGTGGGGTGGTCCAAACAGGACGAATGACGCCGGAATGGCCTGAAATCAGATGAAAACAATGGTTGAGTTAATTTTAAAGTGTTTGGGAAGAAGACACGTCAATCAGAGGTTTCGTGTGCCCGTGGTGACCGAGAACGCACTTCTGGTGTCATAAATGGCCAAAACGAGCGTTTATCAGTTAAATGCATAGAGGACGACATCAGACTAACCTTAAATCATAGATAAAAAATCTAATTATTATTCGTGATGTGTATGAGGAGACAACACGTCAATCGGATGTGCGGTTTGCGTGGTATGACTCAATATGTGTTTTTTAAGTGTTGAGAGTGCTTCAGAAACGTGCGTGGGGTGGTCTAAACCGGCCGAACGATGTCATAATGGACTAAAATCAGATGACAACAATGGGTGAGTGAAATTTGAAGTGTTCAGGAAGACGGCATGTCAATCGGAGGTATCATGTGCCCGCGGTGACTGAGAACACACTTCTAGTGTCATAAACGGAAAAAACGGGCGTTTAACGGCCAAATTCATAGCGAATGACATCAAATTGACTTGAAATCACAGCGCAACAATATAATTATTATTCGTTATGTGTACGAGGAGATGAAACATCAATCGGACGTGCGGTTTGCATGGTACGTATCAATATGCGTTTTTTAAGTGTTGAGTGCACTTCAGAAACGCACGTGGGGCTTTCCAAACCAGCCGAATGACTTTGGAATGGACTAAAATCAGAAGACAACAACGGGTGAGTGAATTGTGAAGTGGTCAGGTAGAAGACATGTCAATTGGATGTGTCGTGTGCCCGCGGTGACTGAGAACGCAGTTCTGGTGTCATAAACGGCCAAAACGGGCGTTTAACGATCAAATGCATAGTGGATGACATCGTATTGATCTAAAATCATAGGGAAACAATCTAATTATAATTCATGACGTGTACAAGGAGATGGAAAGTCAATCAAACATGTGGTTTGCGTGGTATGACTCAATATGCGTTTTTTAAGTGTTAGGCGCTATTCAGAAACGCACGTGGGGCGGTCAAAACCAGACGAATGATGTCGGAATGGCCTGAAATCAAATGAAAACGACGGGTGAGTAACTTTTAAAGTGTTCAGGCAGACGACATGTCAATCGGAGGTGTCGTGTGCCCGCAGTGACCGAGAAAGCACTTCTGGTGTCATAAACGGCCAAAATGGATGTTTAACGATCAAATTCATAGTGAACGACATTGTATTGACCTGAAATCATAGGGAAAAAATATAACTATTATTCGCGACGTGTATAAGGAGAAGGCACATCAATTGGATGTGCGGTTTGCGCAGTACGGCTCAATATGCGTTTTTAAGTGTTCGGCGCGCTTTAGAAACATGGGTGGGGCGGTTCAAACTGGCCGAACAATGTTGGAATGGCCTGAAATCAGACGAAAACAATGGGTGAGTGAATTGTAAAGTGGTTGGGTAGACGGCACGTCAATCAGAGGTGTCGTGTGCCCGCAGTGACTGAGAACGGACTTCTGGTGTCATAAACGGCCAAAACGGGCGTTTAATGGTCAAATGCATAGCGGACGACATCGTATTGACCTGAAATCATAGGGAAACAATCTAATTATTATTCTTGATGTGTATGAGAAGACGAAACTTCAATCAGACATGCGTTTTGCACGTTACGGCACAATATGGGGTTTTTAAGTGTTGGGCGCGCTTTAGAAATGCACGTGGGGCGGTCCAAACTGGCCGAACGACGTCGGAAAGACCTGAAATCAAACGACAACAACAGGTGATTAAATTTTTAAGTGTTTGGGCAGAAGGCATGTCAATCGGAGGTGTTGTGTGCCCACGGTGACTGAGAAAGCACTTCTGGTGTCACAAATAGCCAAAACGGGCATTTAACGGTCAAATTCATAGCGAACAACATCAGATTGACCTGAAATCACAGGGAAACAATATAATTATTATTTTTGACATGTACAAGGATACGAAACATCAATCGGACATGTAGTTTGTGTGGTACGGCTCAATATGTGTTTTTAAGTGTTGGGCGCACTTCAGAAATGCGGTTGGGGCGGTCAAAACTAGCCGAACGACATTGGAATGACCTGAAATTAGACAAAAACAATGGGTGAGTGAATTGTGAAGTGTTCGGGTAGACGGAATGTCAATCAGAGGTTTCGTGTGCCCACAGTGATCGAGAATGCACTTCTAGTGTTAAAAACAGCCAAAACGAGCATTTAATGGTCAAATGTATAGCTGACGACATCGGATTGACCTGAAATCACAGGGAAACAATATAATTTTTATTTTTGACGTGTACGAGGAGACGACACGTCAATCGGATATGCGGTTTGCACGGTATAGCTCAATATGCATTTTTTAAGTGTTGAGCGCGCTTCGGAAACGCGTGTGGGGTGGTCCAAACCGGTCAAATGACGTCGCAATGTCCTGAAATCAGATGAAAAAATGGGTGAGGGAATTTTGAAGTGGTAGGGTAGGCGGAACATCAATCGGAGGTGCCGTGTGCCTGCGGTGACCAAGAACGCACTTCTGGTTTCATAAACAGCCAAAACGAGCGTTTAACGGTCAAATGCATAGCAGACTACATCTTATTGACCTAAAATCACAAGGAAACAATTTAATTATTATTCATGATGTGTACAAGGAGATGGAACATCAATCAGATGTGTGGTTTTCACGGTACAACTCAATATGAATTTTTTAAGTGTTGGGCGCGCTTCAGAAACGCGCGTGGGGCGGTCCAAACTAGCCAAATGATGTTGGAATGACCTGAAATAAAACTAAAACAATAGTTGAGTGAATTGTGAAGTGGTCGGGTAGATGGTACGTCAATCTGAGGTGTCGTGTGCCTGCGGTGATGGAGAACGCACTTCTGGTGTCATAAACGGACAAAACGGGCGTTTAACAGTCAAATTCATAGAGAATGACATCAGATTGACCTAAAATCATAGTGAAACAATATAATTATTATTCGTGATGTGTAAGAAGAGAAAAAACATCAATTGGATGTGTGGTTTGCATGGAATGTCTCAATATGCGTTTTTTAAGTGTTGGACGCGCTTCAGAAACGCGCGTGGGGTGGTCCAAACCAGCCGAACGACGTCAGAATGACCTAAAATCAGAAGAAAATAATGCGTGAGTGAATTGTGAAGTGGTCGGGTAGACGACATGTCAATCGGAGGTTCCGTGTGCCCGCGGTGACCGAGAACGCACTTCTGGTGTCATAAACGGCCAAAACGGGCGTTTAATGGTCAAATTCATAGCGAATGACATTAGATTGACCTAAAATCAAAGGGAAACAATATAATTATTATTCGTGACATGTATAAATAGACGAAATGTCAATTAGACGTGCGGTTTGCACGGTACGGCTCAATATGCATTTTTTAAGTGTTGGGCACGCTTCAGAAACGCGCGTGGGGCGGTCCAAACCGGCCGAATGATGTCAGAATGGCCTGAAATCAGAAAAAAAAAACGGTTCAATGAATTGTGAAGTGGTCGGGTAGACGACACATCAATCAGAGGTATTGTGTGCCCACGGTGACCGAGAACGCACTTCTGGTGTCATAAACGTCCAAAACGGGCGTCTAACGGACAAATTAATAGCGAACAACATCATATTGACTTGAAATCACAGGACAACAATCTAATTATTATTTTTGATGTGTACGAGGAGAAAACATGTCAATCGGACATGCGGTTTGCGCGGTATGGCTCAATATACGTTTTTTAAGTGTTAGGCGCTCTTCAGAAACGCACGTGGGGCGGTCCAAACCATCCGAACGACATCAGAATGGAATGAAATCAGATGAAAACAATGGGTGAGTAAATTTTAAAGGGTTTGGGCAGACGGCACGTCAATCGGAGGTGTCGTGTGCCCGTGGTGACCGAGAATGCACTTCTGGTGTCATAAACGTCCAAAACGGGCGTTTAACAGTTAAATGAATAGCAAAAGACATCGGATTGACCTTAAATCACAGAGCAACAATCTAATTATTATTCGTGATGTGTACGAGGAGACAGTACGTCAATCGAACGTGCGGTTTGCGCGGTACGACTCAATATACATTTTTATGTGTTTAGCGCGCTTCAAAAACGCGCGTGGGGTGGTCCAAACCGGCAGAACGACGTCGGAATTGCCTGAAATTAGACAAAAACAATGGGTGAGTTAATTGTGAAGTGTTCGTGTAGACGGAACGTAAATCGGAGGTGTCGTGTGCCCGTAGTGACAGAGAACACACTTCTGGTGTCATAAACGGCCAAAACAGGTGTTTAACGGTCAAATTCATAGAGAATGATATCGCATTGACCTGAAATCACAGATCAAAAATCTAACTATTACTTGTGACGTGTACAAGTAGACGGAACGTCAATTGGATGTGCGGTTTGCGTGGTATGGCTCAATATGTGTTTTTTAAGTGTTGGGTACGCTTCAGAAACGCGCGTGGGCCGGTCCAAACCGGCTGAACGACTTCAGAATGGCATGAAATCAGACGAAAACAATGGGTGAATGAATTTTGAAGTGTTCGGGTAGATGGAACATCAATTGGAGGTGTCGTGTTCCCGCGGGGACCGAGAACACACTTCTGGTGTCATAAACGGCCAAAACGGGCGTTTAACAGTCAAATGCATAGTGGACGACATCATATTGACCTAAAATTATAGGGCAACAATATAATTATAATTCATGATGTGTATGAGGAGACTACACATCAATCGGACGTGCGGTTTTCACGGTATGGCTTAATATGCATTTTTTAAGTGTTGGGCGCGCTTCAGAAATGCGCGTGGGGCAGTTCAAACCAGTCGAATAACGTCAGAATGGCCTAAAATCAAACGAAAATAACAGGTGAGTGAATTTTGAAGTGTTCAAGAAGATGGCACGTCAATCGGAGGTGTCGTGTGTCCGCGGTGACCAAGAATGCACTTCTGGTGTCATAAACGGCCAAAACGGACGTTTAACGGTCAAATTCATAGAGAACGATATCATATTGACCTGAAATCATAGGGAAAAAATCTAATTATTATTCGTGATGTGTATGAGGAGACGACATGTCAATTGGATGTCTGGTTTGCGCGATACGGTTCAATATGCATTTTTTAAGTGTTGGGTGCGCTTCACAAATGCACATGGGACTATCCAAACTAGCTGAATGACGTTGGAATGGCCTGAAATAAGACTACAACAATGGGTGAGTGAATTTTAAATTGGTATGGCAGACGTCACTTCAATCAGAGGTGTCGTGTGCCTGCGATGACCGAGAATGTACTTCTGGTGTCATAAACGGCCAAAACGGGCATTTAACGGTCAAATGCATAGCAGACGACATCATATTGACATGAAATCATAGGGAAACAATCTAATTATTATTATTTGTGTGTACGAGGAGACAACATGTCAATTGGACATGCGGTTTGCGCGGTATGGCTCAATATGCGTTTTTTCAGTGCTGGGCGCGCTTCAAAAACGCACGTTGGGCGGTCCAAACCGGCCGAACGACATCGAAATGGGCTGAAATCAGATGATGACAACGGGTGAGTGAATTGTGAAGTTTTCGGGCAGAAGACACGTCAATCGGAGGTGTCGTGTGCCCGCGGTGACCGGGAATGCACTTTTGGTGTCACAAACGGCCAAAACGGGCATTTAACGGTCAAATTCATAGTTAACAACATCGGACTAACCAGAAATCATAGGGAAAAAATATAATTATTATTTGTGACATGTATGAGGAGAGGGCATGTCAGTCGGACGTGTGGTTTGCGTGGTACAACTCAATATGCATTTTTTAAGTGTTGGGCACGCTTCAGAAATGCGCGTGGGGCGGTCCAAACTGGCTGAATGACGTCAGAATGGCCTGAAATCATATGACAACAACGAGTGAGTAAATTGTGAAGTGTTCGGGTAGAATGAACATCAATCAGATGTGTCGTGTGCCCGCGGTGACTGAGAACGCACTTGTGGTGTCAAAAACGGCCCAAACGGATGTTTAACGGTCAAATGCATAGCGGATGACATCGGATTGACCCGAAATCACAGAGAAAAAATCTAATTATTATTTGTGACGTGTAAGAGGAGAGGGTACATCAATCGGATGTGTGGTTTGCATGGTACAACTCAATATGCGTTTTTTAAGTGTTCAGTGCGTTTCAAAAACGCATGTGGGGTGGTCCAAACCGTCCGAACGATGTCGGAATGACCTGAAATCATACAAAAACAATGGGTGAGTGAATTGTGAAGTGTTCAGGTTGACAACACATCAATTGGAGGTGTCATGTGCCCGTGGTGACCGAGAACGCACTTCTAGTGTCATAAACGGCCAAAACGGGCGTTTAATGGTCAAATGCATAGCGGACGACATCGAATTGACCTGAAATCACAGGGTAACAATTTAATTATTATTCGTGATGTGTATGAGGAGACGACACATCAATCAGATGTGCTGTTTGCGCAGTACAGCTCAATATGCGTTTTTTTAGTGTTGGGCGCGCTTTAGAAACACGCGTGGGGCGGTCCAAACCAGCCGAACGATGTCAGAATGACCTGAAATTAGACGAAAACAATAGGTGAGTTAATTTTGAAATGTTTGAGTAGACATCACGTCAATCGGAGGTACCCTATGCCCGCGGTGACCGAGAACGCACTTCTGGTGTCATAAACGGCCAAAACGGGCGTTTAACGGTCAAATTCATAGCGAACTACATCAGATTGACCTGAAATCACAAGGAAAAAATATAATTATTATTCTTGACATGTATAGAGAGACAAAACGTCAATTGGACGTGCAGTTTTCGCGGTACGACTCAATATGTGTTTTTTAAGTGTTGGATGCGCTTTAGAAACGCGCATGGGTCGGTCCAAATCGGCCAAACGACGTCAGAATGGCCTGAAATTAGACGACAACAATGGGTGAGTGAATTGTGAAGTGGTCAGGTAGACGACGTGTCAATTGGAGGTTCTGTGTGCCCGCGGTGACCAAGAACGCACTTCTGGTGTCATAAACGGCCAAAACGGGTGTTTAATGGTCAAATTCATAGAGAACGACATTGGATTGACCTGAAATCACAGGACAACAATCCAATTATTATTTGTGATGTGTACGAGGAGTTGGCACATAAATAAGACATGCGGTTTGCGCGGTACGGCTCAATATACGTTTTTTAAGTGTTGGGCGCACTTCAGAAACGTGTGTGGGGTGGTTCAAACCAGCCGAACGACATCAGAATGTCCTGAAATCAGAAAAAACAATGGGTGAGTGAATTGTGAAGTGGTGGGGAAGACGACACGTCAATCGGAGGGGTTGTGTGCCCACGGTGATTGAGAACGCACTTCTGGTGTCATAAACAGCCAAAAAAGGCGTTTACGGTCAAATTAATAGCGAACGACATCAAATTGACCTGAAATCACAGGATAACAATCTAATTATTATTCATGATGTGTATGAAAAGTCATTTCAATCAAACGTGTGGTTTGCACGGTATGACTCAATATACATTTTTTAAGTGTTGGGCGCGCTTCAAAAACACACGTTGGGCAGTCCAAACCGGCTGAACGATGTTGGAATGGCCTAAAATCAGACAAAAAGAACGGGTGAGTGAATTGTGAAGTGGTCGGGAATAGGTCACATCAATCGGAGGTGTCGTGTGCCCGCGGTGACAAAAAATGCTCTTCTGGTGTCATAAACGTCCAAATGCATTGCGAACGACATCAGATTGACCTGAAATCACATAGAAACAATCTAATTAGAACTATAGAATTAACGATTTTAAAATTTTAAAACGGTAATTTAAATTTTGAATATATCTTGAAAATCAAATACTTTCGATCTGTTACAGTAAGTTTGAATTGAAATATGTTAATTTGTTTCAATTATTTGTTTATAGGTTTTATTCGGTACTAATTTTTTTATTAAATTTTGTTATGCAGTTATATTTGATGATGGATGTGGAGCTTGGAAGATGAATGATGAGATTTATGTGGGTATATTTTATTGGATTATTGATATTTTTTAAAAAAAAATTAAAAACCTAAAGTGGCCGCCATTTGGCGGTCGCTATAGGTACAGCCTACAGCGGCTGCTATTTGGGGGCCACTGTACATGATTCCAGTGCCACCTACAACGGTCTCTAAACCATGGCCACTCTGGCCCTTACCAGCTGGCCTTCAGCATCCGCCAAATGGCGGTCGCTGATAGCAGAAGCGGCGGGCCAAAAGCAGCCACCGTTTGGCGGACGCTAGGCGGCCGCTCTAGACCTTTAGCGACAACTTTTGCCGGCTGCTAAAGTTCATGATTGTACTAGTGTTCCCTTTTAGTTGTAATACATTCTAGTTTTTGTTTAAAGTTGTTGACTTAAATATGAAACATGTTATGCCTTGTTTGCCTATGATTATTTAGCCTTACGATGTTTAGTATTGTTGGTTTTTAGGATCATATAAATGGGTGAAATCATTCTCATAATGTATTGTTGATACCCGGACACTATTTGCTAGCCTGTGGGGATCGAGAACGCCCTTCGGGCCATGCTAGAGACCAGGTCAGGTGTCGGGGTGGATGACACTCTGGCTTGGTTCGTGACATTTATAGTATTATTAACATATTTTTCTATACAAGTACATTCTTTTTCTCAAATTGAGGTGGTTTTTTCGACAACTGGTAGCATGATTAGACTATTTTGAGAGGGGGTGGGAGGTCAAAGACAATGAAACAATAATATTTTTGAATTTGTTGATGTCTGTGATAAATTGTACGTATCAATATAATAGTAAAAACTAATGTTTTAAATGTTTGTAATATAATGTTTTTTTCTTATATTTGTGATGTCAATTTAATTGAAATTAAATTTTGTATTTGTTATTGCAGTGTGGTGTAATTTTATCAACGCACTACTGCATCGTTTTTTAGCACTAATTAAATCTATTTTTATCGGTGTTAAGTCACATATTTTCAATGATTATAATTAAAAGAGGAAGAAGATCCTTAAATCTTATAGTGTAGTAGTAGATAATTTTTATGACACCGTTGTGATAAAAGTTTATAGAATTTATTTTTAAATATTTATCAAAAATAATATTAATCTGTTTTTTAACTGTAGCTCCAAACAGAGCATACATAAAAAACCAGACTTTCATCCTCCCGCTCTTTGTAGACAATCCCCGCCCCCAGTGGCGGCGGCGGGTGGCAGAAGAGAGCCCTTCATTCCACGCAGGCCGAGGTTGAGATCGCCATCGACGGCGACGGAGATGACTGCCGAAGTGGGCCACAGTGGCGGGGAGTTGGTCTCGGCGGCGTTGATGGTGGGGAAGGTGAAATCTTCTGCAGGCATGGTGTAGAGGGTCGGGTCTGGAGCATGTGGAAAGGGTGGGAGTGGGAGTGGGGTCGGGGTTGGATTGGGTGAGTTTAGTAGTTGGATTCGGTCAACATTATAACTAAAATGAAGGTCCGGTTTCTTTTTCGGCGATGCTTCAGTCATTCGATTCGGTTGGAACGCTCTCTCATGGTTCAAGCGTCCCATCTTAGTTGTCAAACTCTTTCATTGGCTAGCGAGAGGCAGTCCCTACATAATTTCTAGGATCTATTGGGTGTTTTGGTTCGTTAAAATCCGAAATGTGAAAATGATGTTTATTAAAAGTTTATAACATGCAATCTGATAATCAAATAATGTTCGACTTGCAATTTGATAACATCAAATGAACACATTCAAATGAATTCAGCTAGAGAACAAATCACAAGGTAGTGGATAATTACATCAACTTTGCATTTAATTCTCATAAAACAAAATGCAACAATTCTGAACACATTGATTCATCTAAAACCAGAATCAAACAACAATGAGAATTAAAATTCCAGAATCTCATATATATTTCCAGAATCAAAAGTAGCAGCAACAATGACAAAACGAGCCACAATAAGGCTCAAAAAAGCTTCTAAAATTAATATAAGAAGCAGCAAACATTCACCAATTACTGGTCGGATTAAATGAAAAAATAAAATGAAAGCAGTATAAGGGACACCAAGGATTTACGTGCTTCATCCATATGGACTACGTCCATGGGGCAGGATCATCACGGTTTTTCACTATACAAGAAAAAAAATAATTACAAGCAGAAAAACAAAGGACACAGCAGCACACAAGCTAAACTGGACAGGAAACAAAATAAAGACGCGAGCGACGAATAAACAAGCACCACTCACAAGCTTATAGAAAATCGACAAAGAAAAAAACTATAGTAGAACCAAGACCCCCTTACCGGGGTTCGGCGTCACCTTATCGATGAATATGCTTGTCACAGGGTGCTGAAATCATTGTCGATGAGTCCAGAAAGTCTGATCCTCCATGATCAACGTTGTTGTCCAGGTTCATCATCGTGAACCAGTTCCCCTGTCCATGACCATGTTGCCTTCTAGGTGCAAGAACAGGAACCCTTGTCCAAAAGGGCTGCAGCTAATGAGATGTGTCTGTTGTCCGAGGTGCCAAGAACAGGTTGCGACGACCTATGACCGTCCAGAAGTTCCAATCCCATCGAGGTTCACCGCTACTATCCAAGGCGCTGCCGGTGAAGAGTCCCTGCGGTACATGGGTCGCCCAACCAAAACCCTCGCATCCAAAAAGAATCACCCAAACAGGTAGTTCCAGCCGAATCTGAGGTGGAATCCCCCGCTTATGCTTCACGGCGAACTAGGGAACACACAAATCCTAGAGTACTCCCAAGAACATCACCTCTCCACTGCAATCATGATTTCAAGAATGAGAAACCCTATCCTCGATGACTCCACTGTCCAATTCCACTTGTATCATCGATAAAGCAAGAATAGCTCTTCTTTGGGTCCAAGATCAACCACCAAATTACGACATCGATTCACTGT
This sequence comes from Viscum album, assembly GCA_963277665.1. Classification (NCBI taxonomy): domain Eukaryota; kingdom Viridiplantae; phylum Streptophyta; class Magnoliopsida; order Santalales; family Viscaceae; genus Viscum; species Viscum album. The sequence continues at coordinate 1,696,017,957 of OY728153.1, forward strand.
TCCTCCGCTGCTATCCAGGTTTGAACTAGCAAAACACATGTGCCACCACAATCTCAATCTGATACGAGCCGAAACTTGCGCCACCACACACCCAGATCTGTAAGATCTAGAACAGTCGTCGCCTGATGAGGCCTGGTGCATGCCTATAGAGATCCAAACATGCACCTACTCATGGATGAAGAAGAGCCTACTCATGGATGAAGAAGAGCTCCTTGCCCTTATGCCTGGAATGGGGTCGCAGCAACCCTGTGAAGAAAACAGGGGTCCCGAAAACCTGATATTCGCTCCCTTACATAACCTGGAATGGAGCCGCTGCGCACTCTCTTTCTCTGATCTGTCGTGAGGAAGCCCCTCTTGAAGTCCTACATCAGATCGGACATGGTGGAGACAATAGTTGGGGAGGGGTACGTGGATGGTGGAGCCCGATTGGGTGGTTCCCCTTTCCCAGCCGTGTAAAAAAATCTCAAACGGCCAAATTAAATTATGCATTTAATTAACAAAAATAAAATGTGAATAAAAAAATCACAAATCTCCACCTTGGAAATTAAATGCATGAAAAAATTTAATATGCGACAACAACATACTCTCCACCTTTCAAATTAAAACCTAAACCACATGATGATTCTGCACCACCTAATATCATCAACTTGGGAATATCCTAAATAGGAAACAACCTATGTGGTATGACCCAAACAGCCCCCCAAAAATGTATCAACTGTGACACATGTCTCCCAAAGTTGAATGATATTATAAACAGCTACTAATAATGCTCAAAAAAATGGCTCTAAACATAAACAGAGCACATACCTGTACTTAATTGAGTCGCACTCTAAGACGATACCAATGAGGAAGATGGGACCAACAAATCACATTCTAACAAGTCCTGAATCAGCTCACTTGTGCCTGCAGAACACAAATAAACAGAGCAGTATCCAACCTCACACAAAACAAGGCAAAACAAAGCTCAGAGAAATTCATATAGAATGTAACTCGAAAATAAAACAGGTCAGAGCAAACAAGCAGCAAAAGACACAAAGCTCAAATCAAGCTAATCGCTCACTCAACCTGAATATAAAACAGACTCAGAAAACTCTCTACCAAAGGAGAAGACAATTCCTATAACTTATCCAAGAAGAGAGGTTCCTCAATAAAAAGGTTGCACTACAAATCCCATGCAGTCCTAGGAGTCCTAAGGGAAAACTCTAGACCCACGATAACACCGGCGATCCAAGGGCAGCACACTACCGACCAAGAAAACCCATCTTAGTCTAGCTTCCTAACGATATATATGTACTGCCTAATATCGCTAAAGAGATCCCGACAGAACCTCCATGAAGCCCGATCGTCACTGAACCTATTCACATGACACTGTCACTCTAAACACTACCCAGGCCCAATCACCACTCCTAGCGGGTCACAACCTAGAGAAACGAGCCCAAAACCAGGACATAACAGAGGAACAAACCTAGAGAAAATTACCAGCTCACTCTCCTAAGGAAAAAGGCAGTAACATGAGAAACACGGAGATGAGAATCATGCATAGTAAATGAAACAACCCAAAAAGGTCTCCACCTGAACCCACAAAGACAAAACAGGACCAAATTACCTTACACCGTTGACTTTAAAACTGAGACACGCCGCTTGAAAACTCTAATAGGAAGACTGTTGACGCAAGGCACCAGAAGATCCTCAACAGATGGATTCAGAATATCCACCATAGGAGACAACCGCCTAAACAAAATCCAAAAGGAGACATCCTCACACAAAAGAGAAACTACAAGGACACATGCAAGCAGTCCCAACATCCTAAGATAGCTCAAAGACGTGAGAACAAAGGCTGGGAGCCAGCTAGAAACTAGGGCAAAACAAGAAACTAAAAGGCCACACATCCTAGTCTAGACTTACTAACAGCACACGGTTCCTAGGAAACCAAACAAAGCCACTAAACAGGGTCGGACAATAAACAAAGAAGCTTGGTGATCAGCCAAGTGACACTACACCCACAAGCTACCCAAACCTAAACACCGAACTCGCAACGGGACCATACATAGAGCCAAATAGTCCTAAAGGATGTGGAGGAACACATTGTAGCTAACATAAGATCATCTCCTAGGAAAAAGTCAGACACTAGAGACACACGATCCTGCCAAGACTTTACTGCTAACCAGCTCTCAAACATAGGAAAACCTCACAAAGTACCCATTCCTACCCGGAAACCATAGACACACATAGGTAGCAACTACCAAGAGGAATCTTTTGAGGCGCATATAGATAAAGGAGAATAGAAAGAAAACAAAGAGGAATCAAACTACCAGCAAAAGAATGAAATTACAACATAAGAGAGCTAACGACCTAGCTGAACGAAATAACAAAGCATGCTGTAACATGTAAAAGCCACTAACAAATCATTTGAAAGAAAACTAACAAACAATTTCAAATTTTAACAAATCAAAACTTAAACCCAATTAGGCTCTGATACCACTTTGTTGCAGGGAGTGCCCCTGTACGAGGCAGTCCCTACATAATTTCCAGGATCTATTGGGTGTTTTGGTTCGTTAAAGTCTGAAATGTGAAAATGATGTTTATTAACAGTCTATAACATGAAAACTGATAATCAAATAATGTTTGACTTGAAATTTCATAACATCAAATGAACATATTCAAATGAATTCAGCTAGTGAACAAATCACAAGGGAGTGGACAATTACATCAACTTTTCATTTAATTCTCATAAAACAGAATGCAACAATTCTGAACACATTGATTCATCTAAAATCAAAATCAAACAACAATGAGAAGTAAAATTACAGAATCACATATATATTTCTAGAATCAAATGTGGCAGCAGCAATGACAAACCGAGCCACAACAAGGCTCAAAATAGCTTTTAAAATTAATATAAAAAGCAAAAAAAATCAGCAATTATAGGTTAGATTAAATGCAGAAAGGAAATGAAAGCAGTAAAAGGGACACCAAGGATTTACGTGCTTTGGACATATGTCCTACGTGCACGGGGAAAGATTGTCATGGTTTTTCACTATGCAAAAACAAAAGGAATTACAAGTAGAAAAAAAAAGGACACAGTTGCACACAAGCTAAACTGTACTGGAAACAAAATAAAGATGCGAGCGACGAATAAACAAGCACCACTCACAAGCTTACAAAAAATTGACAAAAAACTATAGTAGAACCGAGACCCCCTTACCGGGGTTTGACACCACCTTATCGATGAATAATCCTGTCACAGGGTGCTGAAATCGTCATCGATGAGTCCAGCAGGTCTAAACCTCCATGATGAACACTGTTGTCCAGGTTTGTCATCGCGAACCAGTTCCCCTGTCCATGACCATGTTGCCTTCTAGGTGCAAGAACAAGAACCCTTTTCCAAAAGGGCTGTATCTAATGAGATTTTTCCGCTGTCTGAGGAGCCAACAATAGGCTGCGATGACCTACGACTGTCCAGAAGTTCCAATCCCATCCAGGTCCACCACTACTGTCCAAGGTGTTGTCGGTGAAGAGTCCTTGTTGTACATGGGTCACCCAACCAAAACCCTCACATCCGAAAAGAATCACCCAAATAGGGATTTCTAGCTGAATCTGAGGTGGCATCCCCCTCTTATGCTTCACGACGAACCAGGGAACACACAAACCCCAAAGTACTCCCAAGAACATCACCTCTCTACTGCAATCATAATTTCAAGAATGAGAAACCCTATCCTCGATGACTCCACTATCCAATTCCACTTGTATCATTGATGAAGCAAGAATAGATCTTATTTGGGTCCAAGATCAACCACCTAATTGTGGCGTCGATTCACTGTTCCTCCGCTGCTATCCTAGTTTGAACTAGAAAAACACACGCGCCACCGCAATCTCAATCTGATGCGAGCTGAAGCCTGCGCCACCACACACCCAGATCTGTAAGATCTAGAACTGTTGTCGCCTGATGAGGCCTACTACACGCCTATAGAGATCCGAACACGCACCTTCTCATGGATGAAGAAGATCCTACTCATGGATGAAGAAGAGCTCCTTGCCCTTACGCCTAGAACGGGGTCGCAGCGACCCTGTGAAGAAAATAGGGGTCCCGAAAACCTGATATTCGCTCCCTTACTTCGCCTGGAATGGAGCCACTGGGAGCTCTCTTTATCTAATCTATCGTGAGGTAGCCCCTCTTGAAGTTCAGCATCAGATATGACATGGTGGAGATAATCGTTGGGGAGGGGTACATGGACGGTGGATCCTGATTGGGCGGTTCCCCTTTCCCAACTGTGTAACAAAAATCTCAAACGGCCAAATTAAATTATGCATTTAATTAAAAAAAATAAAATGTGAATAAAAAAATCACAAATCTCCACCTTGGAAATTAATTGCATGAACAAATTTAATATTCCACAACAACATACTCTCCACCTTGAAAATTAAAACCTAAACCACATGATGATTCTGGACCACCTAACATCATCAACTTGGGAATATCCTAAACAGGAAACAATCTATGTGGTATGACCCAAATAGTCCCCCAAACATGTATCAACTATTACACATGTCACCCAAAGTGGAATGATATTACAAACAGCTACAAACAGCTACTAAACATGCTCAGAAAAATGGCTCTAAACATAAACAGAGCACATACCTGTACTTACCTGAGTCGCACTCTGAGATGATGCCAACGAGGAAGACGGGACTGGCAAATCACATGCTAACAAGTCCTAAATCAGCTCACCTATTCCTGCATAACACAAATAAACAGAGCATTATCCAACCTCACAGAAAACATGGCAAAAAAAGCTCAGATAAATTCATATAGAATGCAACTTGGAAATAAAATAGGTCAGTACAAACAAGCAGCAAATGACACAAAGCTCAAAGCAAGATAATAACTCACTCAACCTGAATCTAAAATAGACTCAGAAAACTCTCCACCAAAGGATAAGAAACTGCATAGAACCAAGCCAACAAGAGAGGTTCCTCAACAACAAGGTTGCACTGTAAATCCAATGCATTCCCAGGAGTCCTAAGGGAAAACTCTAGACCCACGAGAACACCGACGATCTAAGGGCAGCATGCTACCGACCAAGAAAACCTATCTCAGTCTAGCTTCCTAACGATATCTAGGAACCGCCTAATATTGCTAAAGAGATCCCGACAGAATCGCCGTGAAGCCCGATCGTCACTGAACCTATTCACATGACACTGCCACTCTAAACACTGCCCATGCCCAATCACCACTCCTAACGGTTCAGAACCTAGAGAAACCAACCCAAAACCAGGATATAACGGGGGAGAAAACCTAGAGAAAATTACCAGCTCACTCTCATAAGGCTATAGGTAGTAACAGGAGCAACGCAGAGAGGAGAAGCATGCATAGTAAATGAAACAACCCAAAAAGGTCTCCACCTGAACCTAAAAAGACATAACAGGACCAAAGTACCAAGTACCATCGACTTTAAAACTGAGACACGCCGCCTGAAAACTCTAATAGGAAGACTTTCGACGCAAGGCACCAGAAGATCCTCAACAGATGGATTTAGAATCTTCACCATAGTAGATGACCGCCTAAACAAAATCCAAAAGGAGACATCCTCTCACAAAATAGAAACTGCAAGGACACATGCAAGGAGTCCCAACATCCTAAGACAGCTCAAAGATGTGAGAACAAAGGTTGGGATCCAGCTAGAAACTAAGGGAAAAAAAGACACTAAAAGGCCACACATCCTAGTCTAGACTTACTAATGGCACAAGGTTCCTAGGAAACCAAACAAAGCCACTAAATAGGGTCGAACAATAAATAAAGGAAGACACTAGAGACACACGATCCTGCCAAGACTTTACTTCTAAATAGCTCTCAAACATAGGAAAACCTCACAAAGTACCCATTCCTACCCTGAAACCATATACACACATAGGTAGCAACTACCAAGAGGCATCTTTTGAGGCTCATAAAGATAAAGGAAAATGGAAAGCAAACAACGAGGAATCAAACTGCCAGCAGCAGAATGAAATTACAACATAAGAGAGCTAACGACCCAGCTAAACGAAATAACAAAGCATATTGCAACATGTAAAATCCACTAACAAATCATTTTAATCAAACTAACAAACAATTTCAAATTTTAACAAATCAAAACTTATACCCAATTAGGCTTTGATACCACTTTGTTGCGGGGAGTTCCCCTGTGCGAGAGGCAGTCCTTATATAATTTCTAGGATCTATTGTGTGTTTTGGTTTGTTAAAGTCAAGAATGTGAAAATGATGTTTATTAACAGTTTATAACATGAAAACTGATAATAAAATAATGTTCGACTTCCAATTTCATAACATCAAATGAACATATTCAAATAAATTCAGCTAGTGAACAAATCACAAGGCAGTGGACAATTACATTAACTTTTCATTTAATTCTCATAAAACAGAATGCAACAATTCTGAACACATTGATTCATCTAAAACTACAATCAAACAACAATGAGAATTAAAATTCCAGAATCACATTTATATTTTCAGAATCAAAATTAGCAGCAGTAATGACAAACTGAGCCACAACAAGGCTCAAAACAGCTTTTAAATTAATATAAGAAGCAGCGAACGTTCAACAATTACAGGTCGGATTAAATGAAAAAGGAAATGAAAGCAGTAAAAGGGACACCAAGGATTTATATGCTTCGTCCATATGGCCTACGTGCATGGGGCAAGATCATCACAGTTTTTCACTATGTAAGAACAAAAGGAATTACAAGTACAAAAAAAAGGACACAGCAACACACAAACTAAACTGGACAGGAAACAAAATAAAGACGTGAATGACGAATAAAGAAGCACCACTCACAAGCTTACAGAAAATTGACAAAGAAACTATAGTAGAACCGAGACCCCCTTACCGGGGTTCAGCGTCACCTTATTGATGAATAATATCATTGTAGGGTGCTGAAATTGTTGTCGATGAGTCCAGCAGGTCTGATCCTACATGATCAACACTACTGTCCAGGTTCGCCATTAGGAACCAGTTCCCCTGTCCATGACCATGTTGCCTTATAGGTGCAAGAATACGAACCCTTGTCCAAAAGGGCTGCAGATAATGAGATGTGTCCACTGTCTGAGGTGCCAAGAACAGGCTACGATGACCTATGACCATCCAGAAGTTCCAATCCCATCTAGGTCCACTGCTACTATCCAAGGCATTGTTGGTGAAGAGTCCCTGCGGTACATGGGTCGCCCAACCAAAACCCTCGCATCTGAAAAGATTCACCCAAACATGGATTTCCAGCTGAATTTGAGGTGGCATCCCCCTCTTATGCTTCATGACGAACCAGGGAACACACAAATCCCAGAGTACTCCCAAGAACATCACCTCTCCGCTGCAATCAAAATTTCAAGATTGAGAAACCCTATCCTCTATGACTCTACAGTCCAATTCCACTTGTATCATCGATGAAGCAAGAACAAATCTTCTTTGGGTCCAAGATCAACCACCAACTTTCGACATCGATTCACTGTCCCTCCGCTGCTATCCAGGTTCAAACTAGAAAAACACACGTGCCACCGCAATCTCAATCTGACACGAGCCGAAGCCTGCGCTACCACACACCCAGATCTGTCTGATCTGGAACCATCGTCGCCTGATGAGGCCCGGTGCGTGCCTATAGAGATCTAAACATGCGCCTGCTCATGAATGAAGAAGATCCTGCTCATGGATGAAGAAGATCTCCTTACCCTTACGCCTAGAACAGGGTCGCAGCGACCCTGTGAAGAAAACAGAGGTCCCAAAAACCTGATATTCTCTCCCTTAATTCACCTGGAATGGAGCTAATGGGTGCTCTCTTTCTCTGATCTATCGTGAGGTAGCCCCTCTTGAAGTCCTCCATCAGATCAAACATGGTGGAGACAATTTTTGGGGAGGATTACGTGGACGGTGGAGCCCGATTTGTTGGTTCCCCTTTCCCAGCTGCGTAACAAAAATCTCAAACGACCAAATTAAATTATGCATTTAATTAAAAAAATAAAATGTGAACAAAAAAATAACATCTATGAAATCCTAATATTCCTCATAATGTACAAGTCCCAACCACATTCCCATTGACGATTTCATCACCTTGAATCATCAATGAGCCAGCAAGAGAGAAAGGGACATGATTAGAATCCATGCCAGTTTATCTAAAGCATTGGCATCCCCAGGTAGTATACAAGTAATCCCCACACGTATCCTGTAACACACTGACTCTAGTAACCCACAAAAATTGGTTATCATACAACATTGTCATAAGATACAAGAGATCTTAACCCAAAGAATACAATAGTTTAACAATATTAGAAGAATATATACATTCATGATTCTCAAATTAATTTTTGAAAACATCAAATACAACTTAAAATATTAGTGAGAACTTAATTATGTCTTCAATTATATCCTTGAAATCATTCATAGATCTATAACTTCCTGACCTGGGGTATAATTAAGCCATGCCCCCGAGCCGGTGGGTCACATGGCCTCAAGCGCACCTCCCCGTATGTCAGAGGTTGCCGACTATCAGTGAGGGTGTAAGTGTGGTATAGTGGGGAGACTATACCCTCATGCTGGAGTAGGATAACATATACAAATATATACAATCAATAATGGAATCATAATATAAACAATTAGAATCAATGAAATGTGAAATCATAAACATATAACTCAATAAATAAGCAGTGGAAGAAATAGATAACTGAACATCTAAGTAAATATAACGAAAGAATCTACGACAGTTTATTCTACATGATGCATGGCATGTTGTAATACAAAACGAAACAGGCAGGTACATGCATTCTATGCAACAATACAAAAATGAAAAAAAGAAAAAACAGATCCAAGCATTTCATTCCTAAGCTTGATCCTCTACTCCTAAGCTCCAACTATGTAATAAAATCAACAACCTATAGGAGGGTCTTTTCCCTTATCAATAACTATAGGAATATAGTCTGCATGGGTACCAAATGAACCCCAAGTAGGTTGTGAGATAAAAATATTATTAGGCCACCACCAATGGTGTCTATGTGTAATTTCAGTAGTGATCATAACTAAAAAGTATCCACATATAAGCAAGAAAGTAAAGAAATGTTGAAGAAATAAATAACCGCTCGCTTAAGTTCCTAAAGGGAACTTGACGGGTCTACCTACTTCAACTCATGGCTAGAAAGTGTCTGACTATGTCACTATATATATAATAATAATATATATATATATTAGTTCTATATTGCATCCACCTATATGAACGAAGTGTTGAGGACGCCTAATGACCATATACCTGGAATACTAGTGCTGGCTGGACTGGGGCGTAACTCACATATCCATACCATTCTAAAGAAGCTCAAGCCAAAGGGTACATACCCTACATCCCAAGAAGAGAGAGAGATGTCATGCAACAATTCTTGGGATGGTGAGTGATCCATCATTTCATCACTCGAATCATGGAACGCGGCACCTCAACCCAACATCCATATAGTATCACTAGTGTGAGATGCCATTAACTCAATACCCAATGTAAGGAGTGTGATTTTCTTCCATGATCAACACCCCTTACCATCATATCACAACCTCTATAAAGGTGCATAATAAATATAATTTTCATGGGGAATTACTTCCCATCCATTTCTCTCATATAGCCCATATACATAGAAGATGCATAATCATTCATAATATAACACATAAGGCATAACCTCTTATGAATTTAAATTAAATATTATCAATGGAATGGTCATATATATATATATATATAATTCAAAACATGTGGCAATACCTCTCACATGTCCCTTTAGTCAAATTTAATTCCATTCAAGGAAATTCAATTCAACATAAGCATTTTATAAGACATAATCAAAAGGCATGTTTTCATCACCCTTTATATGTCATTCCAATTAACCATTTCATTTGATTAAGACAATTCATGTATATAAGTATAACCATCAATAGTAGGCCATTCTATACAAACCAATCCATTCAATTCACTAAGGCATAACAATTCCATTTCAAAGGCTCAGGTGTCAAGGGAAGGTGTCGTGGGCAACATGGAATATGCATACTTGGGAAATTCCATATACAAGAGGACCAACCCCCTAACTGGTGCTTTGGGTTTCATTTATTACACATATATTAAAGAAAATTTCATTTAAAAACTAAACTAGAAGGTACAAAGGAATTCTGGGCATTTTCAACCTATTGGATAAAATGGAAAATTCTAAGTGGAATAAGGAAAAGGATAAATAATCCTAATAGTTAAATGAGGGGGGAAATGGTATTTTCACCCTATAATATCAAAGTTCACAGTTTAGGTTCATTGTTAGTCAAACTGTGTGCAAAATGTGCATAGTTTTCTATAGAGAAGGGGCACCCCATACGGTTAGGTGCATGGTTTTACTAACCATGCACTAACCATTCTAAAAGCCTCATTCCCATGTTTACAACTGGTCGCATTGTTGTGCACCCTGGGTCACATGGTTGTAGAAAAACCATGCGACCCATTCATTTTTTTATGTCCTTGGAACTCCAGGCTCCGAACGAGCCCCTGACACTCCCATGACCTCCTTGACTTGATTAGATATCTTTATTGGGTTCATTTAGGTTATTCAAATTGAAAAAAATAACGATCTGTACCTTGGTTGAAAAGATAGGTCGTTACAACCTCCCCTCCTTAAAGCAACTCATCCCCGGGTTGGCCTTCTGAGGGTAAAGAGGTACTGTTTGTGAAGAGTTATAGCCATTGAGAACGTATATCTACTTATCACTCTTAGGTTTTATCATGTACTTGGTCGTGATACCATAACACATGTACCATAGGAATGTAACTACCTCTGAGTGTCTTCATGCTCCGATCAATAATATGAACGTGATACTCATGTAAGGAATCATTCACATCCAATTCAACCTCATTAGTCTGAAATATATGATTCAGGTCTGGATAGTATTATCAATGTTGAGATACATGAAAGAAATCATGCATAGACCAGTATCTCTAAGGAAGTGTCAACTGGTAAGCCATTGGTCTGATTTGTTTCACAACCTCAAAGGGTCATACGAACCTCAGTGAGAGCTCACCCTACTTCCTAATATGTATATTACCTATCCTGGGAGAGACTCTAAAGAAAACATGGTCTCTAACCTTGAACTCAAGAGGTCACGAGTGTGTCTTGGCATAAGATTTCTATCTGGACTGGGTTGTCAACATGCACTTTCTGATCAACTTTCCCTACTCTATAGTCTCCTGAACGAGACATGGTCCAAGCATAACTGGTTCCCCAGCCTCTAGCAAGCACATAAGTGAGCATCAAGGCTTTCTATATAAGGATTCATAAGGATCCATCTTGATGTTATCTTGATGGGAATGTGTTTCTCCCAAGACCCCCAAAGTCAAGGATGCATGCACGGAGCATGTATTCCAAAACCCAAATCATACACTCTATCTTTATATTAGTCTATGAGTGATAGGTCATGCTGAGAAGTACCTGCTTACCCAAGGAATTCTACATCCCCTAGAAAGACCATGATGTGAAATGAGCATCTCTATCAAAAACAATAGAACGAGGAGTTCCATGAAGAGGTACAACCTCTCTAACATACAACCTTACTAGATTTTTTACCATAAAGGTCTCTCACACATGTAAGAAGTGTATGAACTTCATCAAATGGTCAATGAAAACCCACACTAAATCATTTCTACAAGGTGATCGGGGTAAACCGGTCATGAATTCCATTGAAACATCATATCATTTCCACTCAGGAATGGACAATGGATAAATAATCCATGTTAGACACTAATTCTTTGTCTTCACCTACTGATAGGTGGAACACTTGGTGATGAAGTTGAAAATATCATGTTTCATACCAGGCCACTAATATTAGTATCATAAATCTAAGTACATTTTGGTGACCTCAGGGTGAACCTCCCATAATGAGGTGTGAAATTCCCACACCATCTCCTCTCAGATGTCTGTTGGGACCCATACACGTCTACAAAACAATAAGGTATCATCCTCATCCATGGTCCAACCTAAATATGTATCATCATCTGAAATGATTTCCCTTAGTACATGGCCTTCAAGATCAGATAACTTCCTCATTAGAACTCATTCTATAAGAGTAGATTTAACCGCAAAGTATGAGATGATAGTCTAACCATGGTCCTCCTGAACCTCAATATGCATCTCTGAAAAAAAATGCCATAATCTTTTATTCTCAAATGGATTCTTAAATTTCATGTGTCTGGGTCTTTTAGATTAGTGCTTTGGATACTGAATTTCCATTTCCACATGTGTAGGCAAGCTCGAAATCAAATGACTGTAGGTACTCAACCCACCTGTGCTGCCTAAGATTGAGATCCTATTATGTGAATATGTATTTGAGGATTTTGTGATATGTAAATAATTCAAAACTCTCTCCAGGTATATAGTGTCTCCAATAGAGTAATTCATGCACAACAACAGTGAGCTCAAGATCATGTGTTAGGTAATTCTGATCATTAGGCCTCAGTTGATGAGACCCATACATAATGACTCGCTCATCCTACATCTGAATATCTCTAAGCCTAATACCTGATGAATCATAATAAACAATATAGCTCATGCCTAGATCTAGAAAAATCAGTATCAGCATAGAAGTTAGTCTTCCCTTTAACTCCTGAAAGGCCACTTCACAAGATTCTGAGCAAAATAATTTCACACCCTTGTTTTTCAATCCCATAAGCAGTGATGTAAGGTGTGAGAAATCCTGGATGAATCACCTATAGTATCCAAAAATCCCAAAGAAACTCTGTATGTAAAAGACGTTCTTGGTTTTATCCTAAGAAACTACAACTCTCACTTTCTCAGGGTCTACAAAAAATCCAAACTCAGAGATGATGTGACCCAAAATGTGTACTTTATCGATCCATAAGTGGAAGTTAAAGAGCTTAGAATAGAGATGATTATCTCTTAGTGTATTCAGTATGATCTCAAGATGGATTTCATGGTCATGTATTGAGCATGAATACAAAAATATATCATCAACAAAGACTACCATGAATGTATCCATATATGGGTGGGAAACCTAATTCATAAGATCCATGAAAAAAGTGAGTGTGTTTGTGAGTCTAAATGGCATAACGAGGTACTCATAGATTATATCTACTTCTAAAATCTATGTGAGCTATGTTTGAAGTCCTGACACACACATGATGATATCATGACCTCATATCTATATTTGAAAACAATTAATCCTTAGAGTTGATCAAAATTGTTGTCAATTCTTGGTGGCGGATACCGATTCTTTACAGTGATCTGATTCAAATGATGGTAATTCACACAAAGCCTGAGGGTACCATCCGACTTCTTGAAAAAAAGAACCAGTAAACCCCAAGGATAAGTACTAGGTCATATGAAACCTTTAGCCTCTATATTCCACAACTACTTCTTGAGCTCCAAAATCTCCTTAGGTATCATCTTATAAGGAGGTTTGGTCACCGGTGCTACTTATGGAATAAGATCAATATTAAAATCTACCTATCACACTAGAGGTAGAATAAAGAATTCATAGGGAAATAAATCTCTAAAACTATCCACTATAGGAGGGAAAATAGTGGGTTTTAACCCTTGGTCATCGAGGAAAAGAATGACGATCAGCACTGTAACATTACCCAACCTTTACTACTCAGGTCCTGATCACGAAGCTTGTACATCACATTCACCCTTATGCATGTTCCAAATGACCTCTGGGGATGTAAACATCACCCTACAATGATAGTAGTAAATAAAGGCTTGATAGGGAACTTACCAGTCCATATTGATGATTACGAAAAATCCCATAATGTCAAGGATGTACATATTCCATATGAAAAGGTAACCAATAACCTTAAGGGGACAATTCTTACAATGGAGAAATCCCTATGAATGGATACCTAATGGTGTATTTAGTGTCAATACTCCATGAATGTTCTCAATATTAAGGCCCATACTTCCCATTATAGACTCAGATATAAACGAATGGGACACGCTTATGTCAAATAAAGTAGACACTAAGGTGGAGGAAACTATAATAGTACCTCATATAGTAGAATTTATGATGTAACTGGAATGTAACATGGTCCTGAGTCACTTCCTGACTACCCTAAGCGATCTCACTCTACTGGCATTGAGAATCTTAAGTCTGACTACCTCTTCCTCAACTTCCACCTCATCCTGATTGACCAGTGGGACTCCAAATACCTTATTGATGTAATCCTGCTGGCCCTGCTCCTGACTGATGAGTAGGTCCGGATCCCCACTCACTAGGAACTGAAGGGAAATTCCAATAGAAATGTTAGAGATGGCCCATCCTACCACAACTTCTACACTCGACTGGATCCCATAAGCACTGAGACTTGATGTGTCCATGATTCCCACAATGGCGGAAGATAATAAAACTCTCTACATGATGAGCTTGACTCCTGCTACCTCTGTGAGTAGTCACAAAATGCCTCTTTCTCCCAGATGATGAACCACTAGAAGCCCTAGGTTCCAAACCACCCTAACTCGCACCTTCAACATCCCTCAAGTTTCACTCTATAATTAGGGCTTGGTTAACGATTTTTTGAAATGGTATTCAACCTGAACACATTGACCTATGACCAAATAGTGTAAACCATCCCATCCTTGAATTTCCATGTGGTCATAAGATCATCAACAGCTAGAGTAGGGGAAAACCACTACAACTCCATGAAACAGGATGATTATTCCATAACTGACATGCTCCCATGTTGTAGGTTCATGAACTCTCTATCTATGTCAGCCCTCAGAGTCTGGGGAAATAATTAGTCCTAGAATATGGTCTGAAAATCATCCCAAACCATGTCACAATGTCAATATTCTTAGGTGATAATATCCTGCCACCTCTTAGCAGAATCACAAAGCATGTACGCCACCAACTTAACATTATACTCTAGGGGTGTCTCTAGATGCTTGAATATATATAGTATTGCTTCGAGCCAAGACTCCACATCACGAGGTTCACCATCCCCCAAAAATGTGGGAAGATACTTCTGCTAAAAATAATGATTCAACTCCTCCATACTTGGGGTAGGTAAAACTATTCCTTGCATACTCTAAATCATATATATAAAACTCTCTCATAACTGGGCATCAGTTCCCATATCTGAAACGAGAATATGAGCCACAGGTGGCTCTATAAGAGGAATCACTGGTGTCTCATGGACCTCCACCTCAGTAACAAGGTCTTCACTGACTTTAGGGTATACGACATGAGGAATTCATGAAGAAATGACACTGAAATTCCAAAAGAATGCCTCAGAATAGATTTAAGCAAGTATAATGACTGTAGATAAGAAAACTATGAAATGAGAAAATCCTTCCTATAAGAAACAACCAAACCTCTCTACCTTCTTCAAAATTCAAGTTTAGATGGTAGAACAGACCATAACAGTCCATAAGAACATAAGGGATGCCCACTTCCCACTATTAAGGTTGGGTTTAGGTCCAAGTCTCTATGTATTACATATAAAAGATGGATGTTCTTTCTTTATAATTCATATTCATTTTGATTTTTTTTCTTTTTAATTATTCAATGAATTTAGATGGTTGAATTAAATGGTTTTCATTTTTCAATCCATAAGGGCCCATAATCCTTATGAACCAAATATGACATTCACTTAACCCACACCATAACACATTCCAGCTCATACAACTGATGGTCCACAACACAACGTGCCATAATTGAATGCTTAAAGTGTCTTCTTTAACCTATTCAGGAAAACACTATTAGGTTAAGGTAGGCACTTTAAGTATCAATTATTTTTTCCAACACCTAAAAGAAGATTTAGCACAATTCAATATAATCAAGGAACTATAAATATGAAACATGAAAATGCAAGCTAAAACTAAACGTGGCATGAAAAAATGCATGGAATATTAATCATACTATGACTATGATGATGCATGATCTAATGCAAAGTCCTCATTTCATCGCGCCATGGTAAAGAAATAATAATTTCAATAACATCAGTATCAATAACATTGTAACTCAAGTGTGTCACCCAATGGTGAAATGATGTCAATAGTAATAGAAAAAAAAGAACAATAATTATAATTCAAGCAACTTGGACTTTACCCCAAACATGGGTTCACGGTGCCCTAACATGTCTTATAACCAAGTTACAAGCATTACCGATCTCTAATATATTTTCTCAAAATAGAAAAGTAAGAATGGAACCACCTCTGATACCACTTTGTAACTTCCCAACCCAGGGTCCACTTAACCTGTGCCCCGAGCCAGCGAGTCACATGGCCTCAAACACGCCTCCCAATACGCCAGAGGCTGCCGACTAGTAGTGAGCGTGTAAGGGTGGTATAATGGGGAGATTATAACCTCATGTCGGAGTAACAAAATAAATACAACTAGATACAATCAATAGTGAAATAATAATATAAACAATAAGAATCAATGAACCATGGAAGTGTAAACAGATAACTCAACAAGTAAACAACGGAAGAAATAGATAATTGAACAACTAAGTAAATATAACAAAAGACTCTAAGGTAGTGTCTGATACATGATGCATGGCATGATTTAATGTAAATAGTAACAAGAAGGTACACACATGCTATAAAATAGTACAAAAATATAAAAAGAACAAAATAGATCCAAGCATCTCATGCCTAAGCCCGATCCTCTGCTCCTAAGCTCTAGCTAGGTAAGAAAATCAAAAACCTGTAGTAGTGAATTTTCCCTTATCAATACCTATAGGAAGATTGTCACGACCCGGCCAGTACCGGAGCTCGAGTTGCAACTACCCCAAGCCCACCTCCATAGGCCAGGGGTTGGAGACCATCACCGAAGGCATAACAAACTTCAGGAGGCCTTTGCCTGAGTACTATACACACACACAACTAACTCAATGCAAACAGTGAAGAGGGAAAAGAAAGAAAAATACAACACTACTATATATAATCCACAAATATGCATCGACTTCTAAATAGTACAAGTATAGGGAAGTAAACTATAAGGGAAAGGGAAAAAATGCAGGCCCAACTAGAAAAGTGCCACAACCTAGTAATAAGTGTAAAAGTAAAACAGCTGAGAGACCCCCACTCCTGGATCCCAAGCTATGACTACCGCATGTGGTCCAAGTACCCCATATCCCTATGCTCCTCTGATGTCATGATCAACTTGTTTGTCATCTTCAAGGGCACACCGAGTGCGGGAAAATCCCAAGAAGGGGTGAGTATAAAAATACTCAGTAGGATTCCCTGAAGGCTCAATGAAGTAGCAAGTGAGGTACTGAAGAGGGACCCAGTAGATAGAACAAGGTACAGTAAAAGAGTACAACTCAACCCAACAAAGAAGTAAATTAAGCTCATCCAAACATGAGGAGCTATAAATGGTGAGAATAGTAACTTATCATAGAGTCTTCACTACCTATAGTAGTATAGTGGACTCGTCCAACCATGAGAAGCTAGATAAAGAAAGCACGTGGAATACCCTATGTGTCTTCACCTCTCCTAGAATGAGAGTAACCAAAGCCCAAGGAGTGGGTACTGCAATACGATATATATATGCTCAACTGAAGAAAACCAAACAAGATAGTAAGGGGATATCCATATCACTAGATCAACCCAAGAAAAGGGTCTCCAACCGTCCTAGAAGTAAACACCATCGATGCCCATCATCCCACACGTCTACCCTGAACTACTAGTCAAAGGGGCTCAATCACCGGACCATGATACTATCTGCTTTGGGCAGTTCTGTCTCCCTGCACGGTTTTTGGTCGCATCATAAGGACACATCTTGGTGGGAAAAGCACCAATATTTCTTTAGAGTCCAAAGTCACATCAAGTATGTCTCTTCACAATTCTGCATAGTCAAGAGATCGTATTACAAATTCATGAACCTACTATCCAGCCCTACTGGAGGATATAATTATAAAAGTCATCGGCAAATGCTACTGCCCAGCCTAGATGGAGGGTAATCCCTGAAAGAGTAACTGGCGAATTCCACTGCACAGCTGCGCTGGAGGGTAAGCCCTGAAAGATATCAGTGAACGCCACTGCCCAGCTACACTGGAGGGTAATCCCTAAAAGAGTAACTGGAAAACGCCACTACCTAACTTCACTGGAGGGTAAGCTCGAAAGAGAACCAAAAAACCACTATCCAACCTCACTGGAGGGTAATCTAAGGTTGGTTTGGTGATTCTGAAAATATCACTGCCATCACTATCATCATCAAGCATCATCTCAAACAGGAACTACACTCAGAACATCTCAAATCGTATCTTGAAAGCCACTATGGAGGGCACCATCTCATCATACATAGAGAAACACTTAGGATA
Organism: Viscum album; assembly: GCA_963277665.1. Taxonomy (NCBI): domain Eukaryota; kingdom Viridiplantae; phylum Streptophyta; class Magnoliopsida; order Santalales; family Viscaceae; genus Viscum; species Viscum album. Next base: position 1,696,036,284 of record OY728153.1, read on the forward strand.
GGATACTCATGGGCCACAGTCCGAGTTCAGAAGAAAGAGATACGAGAGGTAGGACATTTGTAGTGGTGCACGGTGTATGTGGGGTCCACACGATGTGTGACCCCTCTTCATCGCCTGGCCTTGTACCTAACCATTTCTGGGTCCTAAAAGGGTGATCAAGTACCACGACATGTCAAGGTACTCCGAGAGTAGATTATAAAATAGTCTCAAATCTGACGAGCTCATGACGCTCGTCGCTAAGCCGGAGGGTCAAAATCACATGTTAGCTAACATGCCTCCTTGAACGGTTCCAGAACATTGAACATATCTCTTCATACATCTTATCAACTCTCACAAGAGTCGGAGATGACCTAATCCATGGATTTTCTTCGAACACTCCAAAAGGATCTTCCACTGACATTCCTTTCATGTTTCCCCATTTAACAAGAGATTGAAAATAAGGCTCTACACATTCAAACAGATCACACTGTCATGATCCTTGTGAAAAAACATTCAAGACAGATTACTAAGTTGTCCAAAATGGACTCCTGATGAAGAAGTTTTATCTCCCAACGTCATACGCAAACTGTGCCCTGTGGGGCCTGCACCCCGATCCCAAAACACATAACACAGATTGCGCCATTATGATCCCCACTAAAAAAAAGCACATGATCGAATATTCATTCATCCCAAATGGTCCACCAGTGAAAAATGTGTTTTTCATCATAGTACCGGAATGGCGCATGATCATTGCTGCTCGCAAAAAGGCCATGCACCACCGAACGGATCACATCATTGCGATCCTTGAAGAAAAAACACGCAAAGTAGGCTATTCATTTCCACCGAATGGACTTATAAAGCATAAGTCGTAAAAAATAGCATACATACGGAATTCACCTTGTGGTTCCCATGCCCCGACCCCAATTTTAGGTGGGTGTATTGCATCATTCCAATCCCCTCAGAAAAATACTCAGAAACGAGTATTCAAACATCCCAAACAGATGTCAGGTGAAAAAGTGGAATTTCACTATAAAAAGTGAGAACTGGCTCCTATAGAGCCCATACCTTTTATCCAATTTGAACACTTCAAAAAGAGACTTAAAAGGTCCACATGAGGACTGGGGTCACGCTGCTGCTGATAGTGCATCAATCGGACATCCCAAATGGGAGTTAGGTCCGATACAAGAATAATTAATTAATTAATTAATTATTCACATTAATCAATTCATGATACCAAGCAATGAAAACAAACCAAAAAGGTACTGAACCAACTTTGGAAGTACCACCTCAACTCTAGGGTCACAACTCCTCTGACGGTGTGCCAATCAGATGTCGTATGCAGACATACGGTCCGATTCCAGTTTCTTGAATAATAATAATTATATTATTGTTATTAAAACAGACATTTCATGCCCCCAAGAATCGATCCCAAAACAAAATATCCTCAAGTTAGCCTCAAATGTCCCACCTCAAAGAAAGGGTCGCGTGGCCTCATACAACACGCAAATCGGACACCCGGTTTGAAAGATACGAGGGTTTAAACGCCTCCGGACCAGTCTAGTCAGACCGCTGCCGGACCACCACCTCCTTGCCGAAAACTGCCGCCAGAATTCCAGACCACTGCTAGAGACACCATACCGCCTTCAAAGATGTTGGACCACCATCAGAGATGCCGAAGATCCACTAGAAAACATCTGCGGACCACTATGGTCACTCCAGTGGTTCAAAATGTGATCCGGGGCCAGATCTAGAATCCTCGGGATGAGAACTTTACAGTGCTTGCCTCTGCTTGATGATCCGTCGTCGTTTTAGTGTAATGAAAAGTAACCACCACTTACACTCACCATTGCACTTCCTCTAGAACCCAAAACTTGAACTCGAGCACAGATCGGGACTCCTCAGGCCGAGAGCTTCACAAACATATGCCTTGCTCCTCGATTCATCGATGATTTGGAGAGGCGAAAAGTTGGTGGATGAAGAATGTGAAAAATGTGAAGAATGGGAAATTAGAAATTTAAACAGATGATGACTGTTGTTCATTTGTTCATGGTTAAAGGATTCCATAACAGCGAAAATAAATAGAAAGGATTTCCGACAATGAAATATTTAACCGGGGGGCTGTAGAATCTGAAATTGAAATCCTACCTCGAATCAGGATCCACTATTTCATTCATTGTTCCTTGATCTATTAGTGTCTGAAGTTTCATCACAATCCAACCACATTCAGACATTGAATCATCGTCGGACAGATCTTTACCGTCTGAGAGGGAAAATGAGCTAACCCTGCTCATTTCCTTAATTCCCTATTTATATAAAACTATCAGTTGAGAAATATGAATCTCCTACACCCTCTCAACTGAGGTCACCCCTAGGGTAAACACCACTCTATGAACTCAACAAAGATCTCATATTTCCACTCTGAGTATCCGTTTGGAAGTTATTCAAAGTAGCGTTTCATATAAAACAATTTAATTTAATTATTTTATTTTATTTACAGTTTTTCCCTCCAGGTCGTTTTCTACAAAAGGCCTACGTCGACCAAGATTATACCCCTCCCAGGGTAAACGACATGCTTAAGACACTACCATGGCCTAAGATTTCCGATCTGAGTTACCGTTAGAGAGTTATTTGGGTTTGAGCTATTAAATTAATAAATTATTAAATTAATTCATCCATTTACTTACCGCTAATGAGCGAGGGGTCCAAAAATACCACGCCAACATATTTTATATCGTTTCTAGGGTAAATACCACATTTTCGACCCATCTGTGGTCTCATATTTATGATCTGATCCACCGTTTAATAGATATCTTGTTTCCGTTGCGTGAATAGTACAAAAACACTAAATATTTTTGTATAATTTATTCTGGGCACACTGGGCCACGTAATTGCACATCGTCTCAGTTCCTAACTCTGGAAATATATATAGAAATATTCTAAAGTCTTAAAAAAGAAAAACAGGGTCTCTACATCATTCCCTCCTTCAAGCTTTTAGTCCCTGAAAAGAAAAACTAGGGAAAACAACTTGGGATACTGAACTCGCACCTGGCTCTCCCACTCCCAAGAAAACTCGAACAACACCATGCTAGCACAAGAACCAAGCCAAAAGAATGTTATGTCCTTATAAGGTCTGCTACTTTCAATGACTTGCATAGGAACATGCACATATCTCATTAGCTACGACACGTGGAAGATGTTGTGCACTCACTCCTACTATTAGTAGGTAGGACAAGGCGGTAGGCAACCTCGTCATCTCTTGCACGATTCTGAACGGACCAAAGAAAATCGAGTGACTCCAATGACCGAACCTCTACATTCCACATCGTGACTGGAATCACAGCTTATCCCTAGAACAGGGTCTCATGATTCCCTCCTTCAGAATATCCATTTGGTGAAACACCCAAGTATATCTGGTCACAAAATATTTCATAGTCGGTGCATCACAACCGAGACTCTCTTAAATAATTGAGTAGTGAAGGAGTCAACACCATCGATTGAAGAAATGTTTCACCCTCTTGCTGAAACATGTTCAACTGTAGGGAAGCTAACTACTACAAAAATTATTGCACCTAGCGAGCCTAGGATTTCGTGCTAAGGGCCTCTGCTACAACGCTTCCACTTTCTAGAGAATATACTACCACGAAGTCACAGCCTTGCAATAATTTCAACCAGCACTACCGTCTTAGGTTCAAGTCTCTCTGGATGAAGACGCACCTGAGACACTGGTGGTCTGAGCAAAACACAAAGCGCTCTCTCAGAAGATAATGTCTCCACATTCTCAGGGCGAAGACTACTGCTTCTAGCACCACATAGTGAGTCACATAGTTCTGTTTATGGGGTGTCCATAACCTCGAACTATAATTGATAACAGTATCAAGATTTTCATTGAGCACTCTAGGTACCAATGAACAGGGCAGGTGAACAAACTCATCCAACTACAATAGGCTAGACATGGAAAGAACATGGCATACCCCACGCGACTTTGCCCATATTGGAAGGAGAGTAATCACCAAAACAGACACTCTTCCAAACCCATTAGTGTCACCTCAAGCAAAGGGAGATCAAGCAGTAAGACTCAACTGGCAAAGCCAAGACCGTCTCTGACACTCCACTGCAAAACTGCCCCACCAGGAACACACAAGTTAGAGGGACTCATCCACCACACCGCAATACTATCTGATTTGGGTGGTACTAACTCTCCCTCATGGTTTTTCTCACATCACAAAAATTAATCTCAGTGGGGGAGTAACCCCTCTTTCTCATGCATTCAAAGCTACGTCAAACAACACTGACACATAGTTACACCGACACCCCGTGTCACCCTCAGTAACTCCTTGAGAAAAGAGTTGGAATAAAAGAGTACCTCATGCAGTGTTTAAAAAGTTCTATGAAAAAAGGTAGAAAAAGACACAGAGGGTACCTCTTATCATCTCATGCGTTGTAGGATTATAGACATCTATAGCATGCAGCTGCCTACAACCCCGATGGCCAGCTCCATGAACCTGACGTGGGCCACCTAGTGGTGGTGGAAGGACATCAAAAATTCATCCACCAACCACAGTTCTTACTGCTATTCTGCTAACAACACCTCCCTAGGGACCATTCTATCCTCACCTAGGAGATATCTGATCACAACACTGCCTCTATCGTGGCAGCGTATCTACCAACTGCCTTGAAAACTCAACATATCTGGTCGGGTAGTCTCACACCACGTGACCTCACCCATCACAAGCATAGAACTAGTCCTCCCTAGGCTGTCTCGTTGCTCTACGTTGTCCCTAAACATGTTCCTGGGTCTTATCAAGGGGAGGCCTCCTACGTCAAGGCTCTACCAACTGACGTCTGCTAGCTGTGTAAGACGTCCCAACTCTGTTGCACCCACTACCAAAACATGCCAACTTTCATCCCTATGATAGAAATTTCTCTATCAACAGTTCCTGATCTAACACCCTGAGATGGGTGAGAATGCACAAGGGCACTAAGCTGGAATGAATATCCTCTATGGAGACTCTGATCAAACATTCGTGCTCAGAAGTTGTCATTATGGACCACGTCCAAAGAGTACTGAGTATGGTCTGCGAACCTAGTCGCATACTCTACCACTACCATCACTCCTCACCGAAGCTCTAGTATCTTCTGAAACCATACGGAGTGTAAGCATGAGGGGTACCAATCCTCACAAAATAGCTAATGGAAGTCATCCTACGAAAGTGCCGAATCATCGTGCATCTGAGTACCTTGGCTCTACCAACGCCAAGCTTCTCCATGGAAAAATACTAGTTTTCAAAGCCACTATATAACTTATCGGTGTCCAAACAATCCTGAAGAGGAAAACGGCCGACTCTAGCCAACCCTTCACTGTAAGAGGGTATGGCTCACCACAGAACCACAATGGTCTCTGATGTTGGAACTCATGTAGCGCGCACAGCCTGTGCTCATCATCGACCTTTTCTCCCGGTACTAACTACTACTCCACAGGTGGAGGTGCTAATACCTATCCTCTTAGAAAAAGGGTAATCGTATGATGGATCCTGGACTGAGGCCTTGTTGCTCACGGAATCATCGTCATAAACCGGAGCTAGTATCTTGGATGACTATCATTGTAGAGGCATCCTGAATCCGATCAAAGAGTACCGCAGTCATATGAGCATATATATATATATATATATATCAATAATGATGGGGATCTGACTCAAGAAGGACAATCAAAGACTCAATCCTATATGATGCATGTACCAATGTTCCCTGCAACAAGTGTCTCAGCATACCGAGTCGACAAGCGGGTAATCAAGGTCCTAGTAAATGGCTACGTCATCCGCCGCACCATCGCTGGTCTCCTTATCCTGAGAGCCGCTCTCGAAACACATTGACACTATTTCTCTAAAACCCAACCAATTTCTTTTTAGGGATCATCCGAACAACATCCTAAGGAATGAACCACCTCTGATACCACTTTGTCAAAACTCGACCCATACCGGGGCTCGAGCCGCAACTACCCCAAGCCCACCTCCATAGGCCAGGGGCTAGCAACCAGCACCAAAGGCATAACAAACTCGTGGAGGACATTTCATGAGTACCTATACACACACATGTAACCAACTCAATGAAAATAGTGAAGAGGAAAAAAAATCAAAATACAACACTGCTATATATAAACCACAAATATGCAACGACCTCAAAATTGTACAAATACAAGAAAGTAAACTATAAGGGGAAGGGAAAAATATAGGCCCAACCATAAAAGTGCCACAACCCAGAAATAGGTGTAAAAGTAAAATATTTGAGAGAGCCCCACTCCTGGATCCTAAGATATGACTACCACACATGGTCCAAGAACCTCATATCCCTATGCTCCTCTAATATCATGATCAACCTGTCCTTCGTCTTCAAGGGCACAACGAGTGCAGGAAAAGTCCATGTAGGGGTGAGTATAAAAATACTCAGTAGGATTCCCCAATGGCTCAAGGGAGTAGCAAGTGAGGTACTGAAGAGGGAAGTAGTAGATAGAACAAGGTACAATAAAAGAGTACAACTAACCCAACAAAGAAGTGAAGTAAGCTCATCCAAACACGAGGATCTAGAAATAGTGATAAGATGAACTTCTCATTGATTCTTCACTACCTATAGTAGGAGAGTAGACTAATCCAACCACAAGAAGATAGACATAGAAAGCACGTGGAATACCCCGTGCATCTTTACCTCTCCTGGAAGGAGAGTAACCAATGCCCAAGGAGTGGGTACTGAAATACGATATATATATGCTCAATCAAAGAATCCCAAATGAGATAGTAAGGGGATCTCTATATCACAAGATCAGCCCAAGAAAAGAGTTACCAACAATCCTAGAAGTAAACAACATCGATGCCTAGCATCCCACATGTCTTCCATGAACTGCAAGTCAAAGGGGCTCAATCACCACACCTTGATACTATCCATTTTGGGCGGTACTATCTCACCCGCACTATTTTAGGTTGCATCACAAGGATGCATCTTGGTGGGAAAAGCGCCCCTCTTTCTTGAGAGTCCAAAGTCATTTCAAGTACGTCTCGTCTCTATACCTTACATTTGAGATATTGTATCACAAATTCGTGAACCCACTATCCATCCCTGTTGGAGGATATACTTATAAACGTCATCGGTGTATTCCATTGCCCAACCCAGCTGGAGGGTAAGCCCTGAAGGTGTAACTGGAAAATTCCACTGCCCAGCTATGTTGGAGGGTAAAACTTAAAAGATATCGATGAACACCACTACCCAGCTGCGCTGGAGGGTCATCCCTGAAAGAGTAACTAGCAAACGCCACTGCCCAGCCACGCTGGAGGGTAAGACTGAAAGAGAATGACGAACACCACTGCCCAGCCTTTCTGAAGGGTAAGCGCAAAAGAGAATGACGAACACCACTACCCAGCCTCACTGGAGGGTAAGCCAGGGTTTCTCTAGTGATTCTGAAAACATCACTTCTATCACTGTCATCATCAAGCATCACCTCAGACAAGAACTACACTCGGAACATCTTGCATCATATCTCGAAATGCACTATAGAGGGCACCATCACGTCATACATAGAGAAACACTCAGGATAGGCTACTCATAGGCCACAATCCGAGTTCAGAAGAAAGAGATACGAGAGGTAGAAGATTCATAGTGGTGCACAATGCGTGTGGGGCCCACAAAATATGTGACCCCTCTTCATTTCCTATCCATGTACCTAATCATTTCTAGGTCCTAAAAGCGTGAACAAGTACCACGACATGTCAAGGTACTCCCAAAGTACATGATACAATAGTCGCAAAGCTGACGAGCACACGATCCTCGTCGCTAAGACAGAGGGTCAGAATCATAGGTTAGCTAACACACCTCCAGGAACGGTCCCAGAACATCGACCGTATCTCTTCATATATCTTCTCTACTCACACAAGAATCTGAGATGATCTAATCCATGAATTCTCTTCAAACATGTAAAAAATATCTTCCATTGATATTCCTTTCATGTTTCCACATTTAACAAGAGATTAAAAATAAGTCTTTGTACATTCAAACAGATCACACCATCACGATCCTTACTAAAAAACACACAAGATCGATTACTAACTCATCTGAAACAGACTCTTGATGTAGAAGTTGCATCTCCCAGCATCATACGCAAACGGTGCCCCGTGGGGCCCGCACCTCGATCCTGAAAAACGTAACACAAATTGTGCCATTGTGATCCCCACTTAAAAAACACACAGGATCAGATATTCATTTGTCCTAAATAGACCACCTATGAAAAAGGTGTTTTTTATCGCAACGCCTGAACGACGCTCGATCACTGCTGCTCGCAAAAAGGACACGCACCACCGAACGGATCACACCATTGCGATCCTTGCAGAAAACAAGAAAAGTAGGCTATTTATTTTTCCCAAATGGACTTATGAAGTATAATTTGTAAAAACACAACATACATCCAGAATTTTCCTTGTGAGGACAATGCCTTAGCCCCGAATTTAGGCGGGTGGATTGCGCCATTGCAATCCCCTCAGAAAAACACTTGGAAATGAGTATTCAAACATCCCAAACAGATGTTGGGTGAAAAAAGTGGCATTTCACCATAAAACTTGAGAACCAGACCCTATGGTGCCCGCAACTTGTATCTAACCTGAACTCTTCAAAAAGAATCTCAAAAAGTCCGCACGAGGACTGGGGTCACACTGCCATTGACGACGCATCAATCAGACATCCTAAATGGGAGTTAGGTCTGATACAATAATAATTAATTAATTAATTATTCGCATTAAGGGTTTCATGCCACCAAGCGACGAAACCAAACCACAAAGGTACTGAACCAACTTTTAAAGGACCATCTCAACTCTAGGGTCACAATGCCTCTAACGGCGAGTCAATCAGATGTCATATATAGATGTACGGTCCGATACCAATTTCCCGAATAATAATAATTATATTATTATTATTAAAACCAGACATTTCATGTCCCTGAGAATCAATCCCAAAACAAAATGTCTTCAAAGTAGCCTCAAAAGGTCCACCTCAAAGAAAGGGCTACGTGGCCACAAATGACACACAAATCAGACACCCAATTTGAAAGATACGGGGGTTTAAATGTCTCCAGACCAGTCTAGCCAAACCGTCACCGAAGCGCCCGACGAACCGCCACCTCCTTGCCGGAAACTGCTGCCAGAATGTCGGACCACCGCCAGAGACACCAAACCGCCACCAGAGATGCTGGAGATCTACTGGGAAACATCCGCGGACCACCAAGGTCACTCCGGTGGTCCAAAATGTGACCCGAGACCAGATCTGGAATCCTTGGGACAAGACCTTTACAACACTTGCCTCCGCTTGATGATCTGTCATCATTTCAGTGTCATAAAAATTAACGGCCACTTCCGATCGCCGCTGCACTTCCTCTAGCACCTGAAACTCGAACCCGAGCATAGATCGGGATTCTTTAGGTTGAGAGCTTCACAAACATATGACTTGCTCAACGATTCGTCAATGATTTGGCGAGGCGAAAAGTTGGTGGATGAAGAACGTGAAAAACGCAAAGAACAAGCAATCAGAAATTTAAACAGATGATGATTGTTGTTCGTTTTTCCATTGTTAAAGGATTTCATAGTAGCGAAAACAAACAAAAATGATTTCCAATGACGAAATATTTAACCGGGGGGGATGTAGAATCTGAAATAGAAATCTTACCTTAAATCTAGATCCACCATCGCGTTCACTGCACCCTGATATATTAGCATCTAAAGTTTTCATCGCAATCTGAAAACGCTCGGTCGTCGAATCACCATCTGCCAGAGCTTCTCCTTCTAATAGAAGAAATGAGATAACCCTACTCATTTTCTTAATTCCCTATTTATAGAAAACTGCCAGAAGATGCGAAATCTGAATCTCCCATGCCCTATCAACTGAGGTCACACCTAGGGTAAACACCATGCTACGAACTCAACTATGATCTCATATTTCCACTTCGAGACTCAATTTGGAAGTTATTAAAAGTAACATTTCAAATAAAAAAATTAATTTAATTATTTTATTTACGGTTTTTACCTTCAGGTATTTTTCTACAGAAGGCATGTTCCGACCAATCTTATACCCATCCTAGGGTAAACGACACACTTTGGACACAACCATGGCCTTAGATTTCTGATTTGAGTTACCATTAGAGATTTATTTGGGTTTCATCTATTAAATGGATAAATTAATTCATCCATTTACTTAATGCTAACGATAAAGGGGTCTAAACATCCCACACAGACATATTTTATATCACACCTAGGGTAAACACTGCATTTCGAACCCAACCGTGGTCTCAAATTTAGGATCTAATCAATCATTTAAGAGATATCTCATTTCTGTTGTGTGAATAGTACAAAAACACTTAATATTTTTTTATAATTTATACTAGGAACACTGGGCCTTGGAATTGCATGTCGTCTCAGTGCCTAGCTATAGAAATATATGTATAAATATTCCAAAGTCTTACAGGGAAAAAACTGGTTCTCTACAAAGATAGTCTTCTTGGGTACCAAAGGCAGCCCGAGTAGGGTGTGAGATAAAAATCTCAATAGGCCACCACCAATAGTGTCTACATTTAATAGAAGTAGTGATCATAACTAAACAGTGTGCAAGTATAAGTAGGAAAGAAAAACAATGATGAATAAATAAATAACCACATGCTTAGGTTCAAAAAGGACACCTGGCGGGTCTACCTACTTCAACTCGTGGCTGGAAAGTGTCTGATCATGTCCCTATATATATAATATTAATTATAATAATATATATAATTTAGTTCTATATTTCATCCACCTATATGAACCAAGTGTACGAGGATGCCTAATGGACATATACCTGGAATACAAGTGTTGGACGGTCCAAGGCATTACTCACACATCCATACTAGTCTAATGAGCCTATAAGCTCAATCCAAAGGGTAAATTCACTACATTTCAAGAAGAGTGAGATATGTCATGAAACAACACTTGGGATGGTAAGTGATCCATCATGTCATCACTCAAATCATGAAATGTGGCACCTCAACCCAATGTCCATATAGTATCACTAGTGTGAGATGCCATGAACTCAAAACCTAATGTAAGGAGTGTGATTGTATTCCGTTCTCAACACCACTTACCATCATATCACAACCTTTATAAAGGTGTATAATAAATATAATTGTCATGTAGAATTACCTCCCATACATTTCTTTCATATCACCCATATACATATAAGAGGAATAATCATTCATAATATAATACATAAGGCATAACCGATTATTCATTTCAATTAAACATTATCAATGGAAGGGTCATATATATATAATTCAAAACATGAGGCAATGACTCTCACATTTCCCTTTATTCAAATTCAATTCCATTCAAAGCAATGTAATTCAACATAATCATTTAATAATACATAATCAAAAGGCACATTTTCATCATAATTTATATGTCATTCTAATTAAACCATTTCATTAGATTAAGACAATTCATTTATAGAAGGGTAACCATCAGGAGTAGGCCATCCTATACAAACCAATCCATTCAATTCACTAAGGCATGAAAATTCCATTTTAAAGGCTCAAGTGTCAAGGGAAGGTGTCATGGGCGACATTACATATGCCCACTTTGGAAATTCCATCTATAAGAGGACCAAACACCTAAATGGTGCTTTGGGTTACATTTATTACACATGTATCAAGGAAAATTCCATTTAAAACTAAGTTGGAAGGTACAAAGGTGTTTCAGGAATTTTGAACCAATTATCCAAAATGGATAATTCTAAGTGACACACCCATGGGTGACCATAAAAGGTATGTACAAGATCTAACCCAAAAAATAAGACTCAGTAAACATGTATCCAGGTGTAATAGTCAGTTTCATATGAAGGAATACATATAATTGGGATTATCATCAAATTTTGAAATATATCACGATTACATAATTACAAAATGACCAAAACTCAAAGGTAAAATTATGTGGCAACCTACCTCAAGGCTGTAGACGATGCCTTGCTCAATATCAGCCTCAGATTCGAAGTAGATTGGAAGAGATCAGATAAATAGTCTAACCCCCTGAAAATAGGGTAAAGGATCCTGCACTTAAATAGAGAAATTTATGGAAAGATAAATTTACATATGAGTTGAGAGACTAGGAGAGATTTCTGAGATGAATTCAGAGATTCTCAAGGATCACAAAATGTACTTCAGATAAAGAATCTAGCTCAATGAATAGATGAGGTATTCTTGAGATCCAAAGTGGAAGAGAGGATGGTATTAGTCCCCTGTAAGAATAAGTCAAAGGATAAATAATATTAATAGTTAAATGAATGGGAAAATGGCCATTTCACCCTAAAATATCAAAAGCACATGGTTTAGGCACACAGTTGGTCAAACCATGTGCAAACCGTGCATGGTTTTCTGTAAAGAAGAGGAACCCCATATGGTGAGGCACACAGTTTTAATAATCATGTACTAACCATACCAAAAGACTATGTCCCATGTATGCAACCGGTCGCACGACCTTGCGCCTTGGGTCGCACAGTTGGAGAAAAATCATGCGGCCCAGTCAGTTTTTTCCCATTTTGAATCTCTAAGCTCTTAATGAGCCCAAATGTTCATGTACCTTGGTTGAAAATATAGTTCATTATAGATCCCTTATTGGTATCCTAGGGAAAAGAAAACATTAAAAAAAGTGAGCTTAAATTCTTAGTAATAGAAAGAGTACAACATAGTCTATCATATAATAAATAAATCATGAATAATATGCCTGAGATAAACAATAATAAAATATTCCATATAACTAATTTCATAAAATGGGAATATATCTATGGATGAAATAACTATATAAATAATCGCATGGATAAAAATAGCTATTTTCATAATGATAAAATGCATAATGTCAGACATCACAATCTTACTATTAAGGTCACATTCCAATACCATACATAAATAGGTAAGGAGTATGCAAAATACCCAAACTAGGTTGTCTCATGAGACCTACCCATGCTTCGAGGGGATATAACAGGACCCAATCATTACTTACTAAGTCAAACGAATTCATCATATGAAATAGATGAATATTCAATACAATACATAATCATTAGAAATATCTGTATCAAAAAACTATCACACAGAATATCAATATTTTTCCCCAATCAAAAATAGAACATCATGATCATAATCCATCCAAAATAATATGGTGGATGATATCATTATAGAATATCCCCATAAAAGCATAATATTAATCAAAGTATATCGACATAGATGAAAAATAATTTTAAAATAACACTCGAGCCTTTCTTAAAAAACATGAGAAAAACATCCTTTTCTTTTGATAATATTTTAAATAAAAAGTTCCTGAATATTGATAAAATTAATTTATTTAAAGATAACCATATAAATTTTTAAAGTAATATTCAATGCAAAGAATGGTTATAACGGCCAGAAAATTCATTAATGCGGTAATGTTAAAACTAATATTTCATTCACTTTTGGTAAAAAGTAAAAAGTTCATTGTTTGGAAAATAATAAGAATATTACTTTTAAAACTTTGAAAAGAAAGAAAAACATTGTTTAAAATTACTTTGAAAAAACATTTGATCATGTAAAATGATATTCTTGAAAACATTTTATGAAACAATGATATGGAAGAAAAAGTTAATTGACCAAGGAGGAAATATGATCAACTTTTATAAAAAAAGTTTACTTGGTTGTATGAAGTTAGAAAGAGAGGAAAATGAAAAGAAAAAATGTTAACTCTATATATAACAAGAGGAGAATAAATTATATGGGGTTTAATAGATAATTATCATATAATTACCCTCAATGTAAATTCAAGAATAAATGATATTGATTAAAATGAGATTTAAAAAAAAATCTCTTACCTCAAGTCTGAATTGCCTCATAAGTGCTTTTAACCACATGTATAATAAATTTAAATTTATTATACTTATATTCCAAAACCATATTCATACTTATAATATCATATATGATTCAATTATAATATCTTATCACCCATTTATTAATAATTCATTATTTAAACCACTATTTCAGGTGATAATTGTTTTTTTTCATGCATGTCTTGGTTAGAAAGACTTTGTCCATGAACTTTGATCATGGTTACATCATATAAAAAATGTTAATCATGTCATGTACATATTATTATTACATAATATCAAAAGTATTTAACATTCCTTAATTTCATTTTCTTTTATCATGGAGTTGGATCCCTTGAATAAACTTTTGTGTACTTTATGCTAACCTCCATTTATTGTTTTGAATATTAATAAACTCTTTAAAACATCATGATTATTATTATACATGACATAGTATGTGATAATGTCCTAAAAATAGTTGTCACACTGAAAGGTCATAGTAGTTCTCAACTATGATGAGAACCTAAAATTTCCACAAAAGTATTCTTAAATATATGTTATATAGCCAGATGAAATCATTTAAGGGATAAAAATGATATAAGATATTAAGAGTGGATACTCATAGGAATTTGATGAACCTTCTCATGGTGCATACCCTTGGTAATATCCAGTGTAGGATTTTATGATAATGAGACCCACCGGTAGGAAATCCGCATTTATATGTGTCATTGGATGTTCTTATCTGTTGATGTTTGTATTGATACTTAGACTATAACATTATTATTAATGAGTATTCTGTAGGTTTCAGGCGCAGAGGAAGCACGTTGGTGGGTCGCCCAATTTTAATTTTAGCTTTAAACGATGTTCAAACCGAGATCCATCACGATATTAAATGCCAAATCTTCAGAATAGAACGAATAACGGAAAACAAAAGAGGGAGTCCCAGAACCATAGAGATAGGATCATCACATGTTGGTTATAATTAATTTAATTAATTCACAAGAATTACCTTGCTGGAATTCTTTCTTCATTGATATCTCTGGTCATGATCTTGTGATCCGTCGTTGCGTCGTAGAATCCAAGTGTAGGATTCCTCTAGCAGTGATCCACACGTGTGCCACGTATCTCTGGACATCACCGAAGGGATCTATGGGTGCTATCATAGAAGAACTTTCGCTTGCGATGTCCACCTTCGATCACCTTGATCTGATGGAGGAGGATCTCTCTCGGTCTTGAGAGCGTTCTTGGAGGAAGTAGTTCTTCCAGCCTTGAAACAATTCTCCCGAATTGTTGTGAACAACGATTGGGGAAAAGTGTTGGGGTTGTGAGGATATTTATAATTGGGTTTGAGGTTATAGATTTATGACAATAAATAAATGCATTACGCGTTTTATTTATTTCATTAACTCTTATTGAAAACCCCCATGTCGAATTATTAATTCCTTGACATGTGCCCACACTAATTATAATAAATATGATTTAATAACACAATATTATATCCTCAAAATCCCGACTGAAAAAACTACACGGCGTGTAATCATTAATACACAACGTGTACTCATTTTCCATAAAACTACACGGTGTGTATATTTAATATACATGGTGTGTACTTTTATTTTCCATTTTTCTTTATTTCCTCCACCACATTTATGAGACCTTGAGTAATAGATTTTTATTTATTAAAAAAATGTAACTATATTACTCACTAATAAATATATTATTTCACCTAAAATATATTCTCTCGAATAACTAGAGTCAAAATAAATGTGATCAGACATCCTTAAATAATTATTAAACCACAATCGGTAATAATCTTTATTTAACTTGTTAAATTAATATTTAACTGAGATACATGGACACACTTAGTGTGTGACCCTCTAGGACTCTTTCTCATTGGAATTAGGCAGGCTTGCCTAAAGTCCAAGATTACTGTCTAGCAACGGGTCAAGGCACCCAAGAGAAAAAAGATTACACCGTATTGACATGTCACCTTATACGAACGCTTAGTGTGTAATATAATCCATTTGTCATGATATATCGAATCAAGTGGGTTGCATGCTAGTGCCATCAACCCATGTGCTAAATTATTATTTCTTTGACTTTCTAGAATTGAACTTACCCATTACTTACCATGGTCATAGATTTATTTAGGCTATATCAATTCCATCAAAGGTCCTGAGATATCAAATTCCGTTATGGAATAGAAGGGACAAATCCTTTCTCACATTATCTATTAATCCGGTATTACTCGTGACGCACCCAATGTATCCTACCTCACTGCGAACAGTGTGTCATCACAGTTTTAATCAATACATCTAAGTGTACGAGTTGTAAAACCCATTAATAATAATCTTAAAGTCTAAGGACCAATACAAACGTCCACATATAGGAACATCTAATGATGATATGAAATGTGGATTTCCTACTGGTGGGTCTCATTCTCATAATATTCTCCTGGATATTAACAAGGGCGCACACCATGGGAAGGTGCCTCAAAGTTTTATGAGTCCTCACCCCTAATGGCCTGTATTATTTGTGTCCCTCAAATAACATCAACCAACCATAGAACATATATTCAGGAATAGTGTTATGGAACTTCCAAGTTGTCATCATAGTATGGATCCGCTATGACCCTTTAATGGAACAGCTATCCTTGGGACATTATCACATGCATTGTCACGCAGAAGAATAATCAAGATGTGATAAGACTTTTATTATTGAATAAAGTAAAAAGTAGTTGGTTCTATACCACCAACTCCAACAGACTTCCACCTAGACTAGAGCCAACTGCTAACAACTTTTAACCCACTAGCTCTCACATGATTTTCATGCTTCTGCTAAGATAAGAATTTAGTCATGGGGTCCTCCACGTTCTCTTCTGTGTACACTCTACTCACTGCAACTTCACCCCTTTGATTGAAATCCCTCAAGAGGTGATACTTCTGGAGTATGTTCTTTGTCCGTTGATGTGACCTTGGTTCTTTTTCAAGAGCCACCGCTGTAGTATTTTCACAATACCATGTAATGGGATATTTACTGCTAGACACCACATCAAGATCTTGGAAAAATTTCTGAATCCAAACGGCTTCCTTGGATGCATCAAAAGCCTCTATATATTCAAACTCCGCTGTAGAATCGAAAAAAACTAGCTTCTTTGAACTCTTCCAGCTCACAACTCCTCCATTGAGACAGAAAACATATCCAGATTGTAACTTCAGACCATTCTGATCTGTCTGGAAACCAGCATCAGCATACCCTCTGATGATAATCTCCTCGTCTCCTCTATACACAAGGAACATATCCTTAGTTCTTCTTAGATACTTAAGGATAGTCTTAACAGTAGTCCAATACTGTTCTCCTGGATCTTCTTGATATCTGCCTACCATGCTCAGTGCATAGGAAACATCAAGCCTGGTACATAACATGTCATACATGATGGATCCTATAGCTGAAGCGTATGGAATCTTATTCATTCTATCTTTCTCTTATTGTGTCTGAGGACACATTTTCTTAGAAAGATGCAGGCCATGTGACACTGGAACCAATCCCCTCTTGGATTGTTCCATACTAAAACTCTTTAGTATCTGGTCAATGTATGTACCCTAACTTAGTCCAAGTAGCCTCTTGGATATATCACGAATGATCTTGATTCCTATAATGTAGGTTGCTTCACCCAAGTCCTTCATGGAGAAACATTTGTTCAGCCAGTCCTTATCTGACTGTAGGACTGGTACATCATTTCTAATAAGAAATATGTCATCAACATATACTACTAGGATAATGATTTCATTCCCATTAAACCTCCTATAAATACATGGCTCACATTCATTCTTAATGAAACTGAATTACTTTATGACTTCATCAAATCGAATGTTCCATAACCTGGATGCTTTCTTTAATCCATAAATGTATTTCTACAACTTGAAAACCCGTTTGGATTCACCTGGTGTCACTAACCCTTCTGGTTGTGTCATATAGACATCTTCCTGAAGGTTCTCATTAAGGAATGCCATTTTGAAATCCATCTTCCAAATCTCATAGTCATGGTAAGCTGCTATGGAAAGTATGATTCTTATGGATTTAAACACGGAAACTAGCGAGAAGGTTTCATCATATTCAATTCCTTGATGTTGTTTAAATCTTTTAGCCACTAGCCTTGCTTTATAGGTGCTAAATTGACCTTCCATGTCCAGTTTTCTCTTGAATACCCATTTGCATCCAACAGGCTTTACATCAACTGGTTCATCGACCAGAACCAAGACTCGGTTCTGATACATGGAATCCATCTCAGATTTCATAGCTTCTAACCATCTTGCAGCTTCTGAGCTTTCTACTTCTTCCTTTTAAGAGAGAGGTTCATCATTTTAGAGACCCGAAGCTTGATGTACATGGAAATTACATTACTTTTACGGAATACTTAGTACATAACAAAAACACACACACAAGGACCGTAATAGTTTAGTGTCTTTGGAAACTCAGAATATAATCTTATAATCGTGGTGAAAGATCTTCAACATCTCCCATAAAGATCTTATTTTTTTAAAAACCTAAATCCTTTCTTTATGTCCTGGGGAAAAGAAAACATAAAAGTGTGAGCTCAAATTCTCAGTAAGGGTAAACAAAAGAAATATCAATCACGTCATATTCATAAGAGCATATCTTTTGGAAATCTTAACCTGCAAAAGAGATCATAATTTCATAACATGGGATAAATCATAGTAGTGAAATGTAATCCCAATAATCATAACTTAAAACATGAAACTTTGTGGAATACACACATAATCATAGATAATCATTTCTTATTAGTCAAGACTCATTTCCAAGACTATCTTAGTGGACAAAGTCCCTTTCTGAACCGAGTTCACTCCTCGTTTCAGTCCTGTTTCACTGAACCGGTATAACCTACCGTTCTAGCCATGTCTATCTCATGAGATATAAAATATTTACCCAATTCATTGGAGTGAGATATAGGTCCCACCCATCTCATAATAATACCATTCTTATGTGTGCCACAAATTCATAAATCATACATCATTGCATAACCCATGTAATAAAAATGGGATTCTTAAACAACATGCCATCATAAAACAATTCATATAAGATAAAGGAATTCATAAAAATATTTCCATCATAACATAATCAAATCCATGTAATAATAGGGATAGAAACATAACCCTATATTATCTTAGATTGAAAATAATTTTGATAAAACACTTGAACTCCATTCTTGAGGAAAATATCCTTTCTGCTTCAAAAACACTTTTCCTTTCTTAACATGTCGTAAAATTATAAACTAAAAGAAGTTGATTAAAAATAAACTTGAAAACTTGTAAAGGAAGCTTCTTGGAAATAATGTTTTAAAAATCCATTCATGCCATATAAGTTAAAAAAAACATTCTTCTAGTACTTTTGTCAAAAAAGTCAAAAAGTACCTCGTTCGAAAAATGACAAAAGATTCCTTTTATATCTTTTACTAAAAACTCATCGAAGGGTAAAATTGGATATAAACTATTGTAGGTGTATGGAAATAATATTAAATATTGAGTAAACATGGATGTGGATGATAAAATACACCCTAGTAAATACCAAAGTATAAACAATCTCGGATAAAAATGAGATTGTGATATTTCCCTTACCTTAAGTCTGATTTGCTTCGTAAGTGTCTGAATATCCTGTATAATGATTTAAATAATGTCATTAACTTATTACAGAATCATATTCATTTTTATGATATCATATATGGTTCACTTATGACTTTATATTACCCGTTCTTTTGTAAATTCCATGTTAAAGAAGCGTTTTGGGTAAAATCGTTTCATTTATCGTAGGTGTTTGGACTTGTTGTTCTTGACATTATTATTAATTATATCATGATTTACTTACTTCCAGAATATAAAACATGATTTATATATCATATATATTCAGTATATATATATATATAATAGATAGATAAATGAAATGAAACACACCGTTCATGGAGACGGTAGTCCGTACGTACGCATGAACGCTGTTTTCCTTTCCTTATTGTCTTGAATGGAAGTAAGTAGATGACATACATATATACATAAATCCAGTAGCTTTATAATGTCATATATTTCATTATTATTTCTTATATATAATTTATAATCATTCTTAAATGGTTAACATGGAGAATGAATCTCATCGCGTCGTGGAGACGGTAGTCCGTACGTACGCACGAGCGATGATGTCGTTCTCATGATCGTGAACTTGTGTTGAAGTGTATGTATACTATTTCAGTATCAATATCACTTTATAATAATCATATATAGTTACTCATTACACCATTATACCCATCCAATTAAGGTGGTGGTGGAAAATAGATTACACCACGGCGTGGAGACGGTATTCCCTACGTACGCACGCGCGGTGATTTCCTTTTTCCGTAGGATGGATAGAAGGTTAATTAGAGTTGTTTCATATTCATAATAACATATCAGTATATAATAAATACTTATGTTATTACTTTATCATGAAACAACTAAAGAAGAAGAAGAAGTTGAAGAAGAAAGAAATTGAAAAAGATCGGTAATGGATATTACCTCTTTTTGACGCGCCTTTTCTTAACCTCCACTTAAAGTACTAAGGATGGTCTTTTAAGAAGACCAGGACCTCTAGGATGATACTAGGGAAGTGTATAAGAGATTTCGGCAGGGTTTGGCCGTGCTTGAATGCTCAAGTGTGAGTACTCATTAATTAATATACATGAATTTAATTTAATAATGTACTATAGTATCTTTCACATTGATAAGGTTATAAAAATTCCACACTATGATGATAACCTTAAATTTTCATGACGATATTCTTAAATATAGTTATACGGTCGGATAACATTCTAAGATGGGACATATAGAATATTGACTATCAAGTGTGAGTACTCATTAGAATTTGAGAATTATTCTCCTAAAGTTTTCATTTAGTAATTTAAAAGATACGGGATTATGAGAATAGACCCACCTGTAGGAATTCTGTATGTTTATGTGTCATCAGATATTCATATTTGTGAGCCTGTGTAATGGTCATTAGACCTTAAGATTATTAATAATTCATGTCATGAATCATGAAATTTTCTGTATTTTGTAAACCATGACGATACAGTTCACAGAGAAGTTGTATATATGAGGAGCATCATAAGTGATGTTTTATTAATGAATAAGTTGAGGAAGGGTTTGTCACTTCCATCTTTATGGAAGTTCATATCCCAGCCCTTTGATTGAAATGGAACCATCTCATTAAATTACAAGGACATGGTGTAATGATGAGTTTTTTTTAGATATTAAAATAAATACATATCAATTACATAGGTTGATGATATGAGTCTGCAACCTGCTTTATGAGATATTGTGACAAAGAGATTATATTACGTAGTAAGTGTTTGTGTGTGTTTGTCAATTTTGCGACATTAACTTCTTTCTATTGGGTTCTTTGACCCGTTTCTAGATAGTAATCTTTGAATTTAGAAAATAATACCTAATTACAATGAGAAATAATACTATAGGGTCACACACTAATTGTTTTTGTTGATCTCAATTAAATTCTATTTGAATTTAATTATTGGAATAAATATTATTCTCAAGACTAAGGAATAATTTTATTTAGGATTAATGATCACATAAATTTAATAAATATTTTTTCATAAGGTAATTGTTAAATTAAATTGATATAAAATATTTATTTATTTATTAAATATTTATAAACATTTATTTGATAAACCTTGAGGAGAAGCAGACCAAGATTATGTCTGATGATAAATATTAATTTTCAAGTCGTTAAAATAATTTTTATCATTGTTTTAGTTATAATAAAATATAAAATAATAATTAAGATATTATTATATTACACAAGGTTATATAAGGTTTATTATATTATTTAAGATCCATTGTGCAATTAAATAATATTTTAACATTAACTCTAACTCTATAAATAGATGTCTATGTCTATTGTGTATCTTAATAGAGAATTGAGAATCATTAGGCACAACATAATTCTCTTGATTCCTCCTTCTCTCATCATCTTAATAATGTGAAGAACGAGAGAGATTCTTTCTATCCTGAAGGAACTTGAAGCAATCCAGATGAACAATGCAAGATGATCGAACCACCATACTTACACTAGGAAATCCATTGGTGTTTTCAGAGACCAAAGAATCATGTGAGGGTCATCAATAG
Organism: Viscum album; assembly: GCA_963277665.1. NCBI lineage: Eukaryota > Viridiplantae > Streptophyta > Magnoliopsida > Santalales > Viscaceae > Viscum > Viscum album. Next base: position 1,696,058,327 of record OY728153.1, read on the forward strand.
AGTAGCAGTATTTTAGGTCCTCCCTACATGACAATGATAATCCAAAAAGGTTTTTTGATGACCAAAATCCTCATCAAAGAAAAAACTTAAGATGAGGTAATATTTCTTCTTATATATTTAAATTGATTATAAATTTTACATGAAAAATATCCTCTTGGTTACAACAACGTTTCTTATCAATATTAATTTGATAAAATATCATTGTTCATGCCATTCACATATTGTAAAATATAAAAATGATCCATGAAATCCAAAAAATCTATTAATTAATTACATCCAAAATAGGTACTTCAATTGCATCTGAAACCATCAAGTGATATTAGAGAGATCACTTTTAAATTTATATTTATTTATTTTATTATTGATCATATATATGCAATTGTGGTTAGTTTTAAATTTCGGTTTATTCATTCTTTAATCAAAAGTTTAATTAACATGTTTTTAACATTTAAATATTCTTCTTTCAAGATTAATATTTTCTTAATGATTAAAAGCATATGAATAATTATTAAGGATTCCATTAGGAGGTGCTAAAAATTTTGGCTGGTTGACTGAGTTACACAATATATAGACATAGTACATGTTGTGCACCCAAGTTCACTTCACTTGGACATGTCATGGAATACATGACATGATGAGTAGTTATTACACATGGTGAATTTATTGTAAACCACATGCTGACCATACTGACCCAACACACAATTTGTTGGATTACATGGAGTGTAGCTTGTAATATCCCAACCTGAACCATCGGGTTAGACTCAGACTGCCTGTCACAACCCATCCTCGGGGCCCATGTCGTGACTACCCCAAGCCCGCCTTCCATAGGCCAGGGGCTGGCGATTAGCACCAAAGGCGTAAATCCCGATAACTGGGAAGGCATTTCCTTTATAAAAGTAAACAAAACACCACAGAGTACAAGCATAAGTAAAACACTAAGTACAAAAGAAAGTGCTGAAAAGTAAATGGGCCAGAATACAAACCCAACTGAAAGTACAGCTACAACTGAACAAAAGTACAACAGAAAAAGACAATAGCTGGAATAACGGAAGCGGCTCCTGGGTTGTCCTCCTCGGATCCTACCTGAAGGGTAGGTACAGATGGCGCAGCTCCTGGATCGTCCACCACGGATCCTACCTGAAGGGTAGGTATAGATAGCCTTCACAACGCGCTCGCCCATCAACCTCCTCCATGTGTCATCTCGTCGTGAAGTCCACCTTCAGATGCTGACTCATCATGTGGTCCACCTCTGGGTACTGACTCGTCGTGTGGTCCACCTCTGGGTACCGTCCAGTCCACGAACACTCGTTCTCCGTCAGCACTGCCCATCATCTACAACCAACCCAACGAGGTGCGGGCATAGCCCATGCAGGGGTGAGTATAACGATACTCAGTAGGGACCCCGAGACCCTCAAGGTCTCACTAAAACCAACAAGGATAACCACAAAGAAGATCTCAACAGATAACCTCTACTTAGGTATATGCCCATTCATATACTTAAGTTATCAAGTAACACATCTCAATCATGAGGAAACACAAAGATCATGACATCAACGGATAACCACTACCAAGGTATATGCCCAAACATATACCTAATTTATCAAGTGACCCATCTCAATCATGAGGTAAACACAAAGGTCATAGACTCAGCTCAAACCAGGATTTTCATTATCAAAACCGTAACTGCTGAAGAGCCTTGTCTCTGGAGTGCACAGTGGTCCTGTCACGACTCTGAGGTACTGCTCACTAACATAAGACTGCTGAGGTACTCCACCTATCGAGTACTGCAGGCCAGCCACCCAAACATAGTAGTGCTTCCCACCGGGGTATGCCACCCAAACACAGTAGTGCACACCCCCTAATAGCCTGCAGAGGTACTCTCCGGACGAGTACCGCGGGTCTTCACTGTCACATAGTAGTGCTCCATCTGCCATGGGTCTGCACCCAAACAAAGTAGTGCTCCGTCCACTGGGCTAGTCGACTCACTCCAAGTCGAGTCGGTCAAGCAGTCGTTAGGTCTCAGTCGGCTACACGGTCTCCGTACTCCGCACGCTCGTCTCTGGGAGGGTCCGCTCCACGAGCTACAGGTCGATACTCCAAGTATCTCAAAGTCCCACGAAGAAGTATCTCAAAGGACCGCCTCGTCATAGGGGTCTCAACGCAACAGACGGCGCGTCAATCGGACGCCTGGTCTGTGAGTTATTAGCCTTTTCGTCCCAGGGGCCCGGTTGGTTTTGTGTGCGAACCAACCCGGACGTATCTCAACTGTACACCGAACTCTCATAGGGTATACTCATAGGGACCATTTCTCCACGTGATCACCAACGCCGCTGATGGTTCGTCACACGGACATCCGGTCTGAAAGTTATCAGCTTTTCCGTTCCAGGGGCCCGGTTGGATTTCGGGTACAATCCAACCCGGACACTATCCAACTGCATCCAAATCTCAGGCGAAGTATACCAAAAGTTCTGTCTCATCAAGAGGAATCCAACAAAGTTGACGGCACGTCAATCGGACGTCCGGAGCTCATGATATAAGCGTTTCCGCTCCGAGGACCCGGTTGGTTTTGTGTTCGAACCAACCCGGCCATACACAAAGGTCTCCGAAACCTTGAGTGTAATATACTGAAATGACCGCCTCGATCCAAGGATCTCTACGCAACTGATGGTGCATCTATCGGAGGTCCGTGGCCCAAGATATGGGAGAAACACTGAAAAAGGTCCGGAAGTGGGGGTTTCGGGCCCAGACCGATCCGGCCCGAGACCCCCTGGGTCGGCCCGAACTGGGTCGACGCGGCCCGGCCCGGCTGGTGCGGCCCGGCCCGGCTGGTGCGGCCCGGCCCGGCCTGGCAGTCTGGTCGGGCGGCTCGGCCGTTTCGGCCGAGTGGTGCGGGGTGGCACGCTGCCCCCCGCCAGTATGCAACCGCGGCCCCATGGGGGGCCGCTCCTTGTCAACGGACGCGGATGAGCGCCGCGTCCCGCCTACCTCGGTCCCGCGCGGTCGCGGGACCAGCGGCCTGCCGCCGTGGCTTCAGCCGCAGCGGCCCTCCCCGGCGGTGCGCCGAGCGCCGCCGTCTCCTGGCGACCGACCGGTGCCTACCGCCGGCGGTGTTTTCCGCAGACCACCGGACGCGCTCCGGTGGTCCGTTTTTCTTTCTTCCTTCGCCAACGGTCCTCCCATGACCCGACCTTCACTGCGGAGGCTTCAAATTTACCTTGCGGCCCTGTTTGTCGTCGCCCGCTAATCCGCACACAATGATCAACCAGCGGAGTCTTCAATCGCCTCTGCGACCCCGACTCCGGTTGCAGTTTCGTTCGGCCTCAACGGCGCGGCGTGACGGTGTCGTGCTTCTTCGTCGTGTTCTTTCTCGTGTCTGCGCAGTGCCGTTGCACCGTGTCGCCTTTGTTCGTGCCGCAACGAATCAAACAACAAAGGGGGAGGAGAGTCGGTCGTGTTCGTGTGGTCCGACCTCCTACCGTTAAGTTGGTAACAAGCAGCCCAAAAGACGAAGAACAACAAGGATTTTTCACGAACAAAAGAATTCAACCCAAACAGTTTTCCCCGAAATCAAGAATTCCCAACCCGCAAACATAATCTTCGCGGATCAACTTAATATTTAGTTGATCCACATTCTTAGATTTAGAAGGAAGTAAACAAGGGTTCACTAACAATCACAAATAAATTCCCTACCTCGAGCGTAGTCGTCGAACGAGGTTTGTCGCGGAAAGGGACGTCGTGGAATTGAACGTCATGGAAGAAGACGTCGCAGAAGGAGACGTCGCGGAAGGAGGATCGTCGCGTCGCGGAGAAAATATTTGTCGGCGCCGTGTCATCGATCTCTGAGGATCCGGCGTTCTTCGCATTCTTCGTCGAGAAAGAAGAACTCCAAGACCTTGAGCCGTTCTCTCCAAAATCCTCCTGCATAACCAAGGCAACAACAATAAAATAAGGGTTACCTTATTTTATTACTCACGCCAAACGTTTTAAAATTCAAAAACGAACCAAACAATTATCTTAATTAATTGCAACGTTTTAAACTGACCAATTAATAGAGGCGTTTATTATAAAGCTTAAACACAAGAGTTGACTACGTTTAATAGGGGTGCGGGTGCGTTACCTTAATCAAAGGTGGGGGTTTCATGGAAGTTGAAAAGGTGGGGCTCGTGTGGTCCCCACCTCACAAATATCCTACCTAGAGGTGTAGGATGTTGTGGGTCCCACTTTAACCTCTTAACTTAGGTTAAAGCACTTTAAATAAAATAAATTGGTTGCCCCATTTTATTTTATTCATTTACTTAACCCAAAAATTTAGTAACCACACCCGAGCGAACGCAACTCCAGAAAAGGTGTTTCTAAGCAATTACCGGTGCTGCGATTCCATCGGTGCCCTTGGATTTCGATTCCGAACACCGGTTCAAAAGTTAGGAAAACCCGCTCATTCGTTCACTGAACGTACCTGAGCTAAACTTCGGAAAATGATTCCGGGCACACCGGGCCTCAGAATCAGGTGTCGTTAGAAACTGCGTTCTTGTAAAATTCCAAAGAAAATTAAGAAAAAAAAATTTCCTTGAAATTTCCAGGTCTTTACATTACTCCCACTTCAGGGCTTTACATCCTCGTAAAGCTTTAACACAAACTAGGGTTACAAAAGCGGTACTGAGCACGCATCTGAGCCTCCCGCTCTCATGTGCTCACCTGGAGGTTCTCGTACTGCAAGTGAAAGCGCACCCGAGGAATCGACCGTCCTCATAGGATATGCTCCCGTCGATCCTCGATCCCCACTGGAATCTATGCGTATGTCGCCCTTTCATCGATGTCCAACTCCCTGAGGTCGATGATGTGTGAAGGATTGTGAACGTATCTCCTCAGTTGAGATACGTGGAAGTCATCGTTCACCTAGTGCAACTGAGGTGGATGGGTCAAGCGGTAAACCACCTCGCCTACCCAGCTGAGGACCTAGAAAGGTTCGTTGAACCTCGGAGATAACTTGTCGCCTCGGCTACATCTTCGTAAACCTCGTCGAGGTGAGACCCGTATAAGGACGTGATCGTCATCCTGAAACTCTAGAGGTCTCCAATTCCTATTAAAACTGAAACTCAAAATGACTGCTGCCACGAGGGTAAGGTTGACTGACTCAAGAGTGATCGGTCACACCCTCCTGTGCATGAGTTTATCCTGTGCTTCTTGGGGTTTCCTTTTCGCCGACCAAGGAAAAACCATCCCGACGTCATAGTTAAACCACATCCTTTTTTCCTAATACCATCAATTTGTGTTTGAACTGTGATTGCCTAGTCCATACTCAAACCAACGTTGTAAGGCATCGACGCTGCCACCAAGAGATTCCAACTGAAACTCTCACCTCGAGGGTCTGACCACACCGTCGGCGTAAGTGTGATTATCGAGTCTTCTCCCAAGGTATCTCCAGACGTGAGGGTCAAGTCTACGGCTTATCAGAAACTCTAGGTCTGGGATAAGATTTGTGAAAGGAAGGAATGATTCATATCGACGTCTTTTACTACGGCAGCTAGTAGTGGATACAGACTGTACCTTGAATCATTCTTAGAGCCATTGGGTCACTCTCCCTGACCGCATGCAGCTACTCTCTTCCCCTGCCCTCCAGCTCCCTGAGCCTGACAGGGACAACTAAGGCGGGTGGTTGTAGCATGTTAAAATGTACACCACCTGATGCTGCTCTCCTAGCTCTGCCTCCACGTCTGCTGCTTCGCAGACTCATCTCTCCTTAAAGCTTCCTCTTCTTGAAACATTTAACACGCCCGAGTCTCTAAGACTGGCGCTGGTTTCCTGTTTCTTACTGCACTGTGCAGTCTTCATCCGCTCCTGGATGATCTGCACCATCTTTGCATACGATCTGAAAGAGCTGCTAAGATTTTTCCCTTGCTGAAAAGAGAAACTTGGTCTCATCCCCCGGATGAACCACGCCCATGCCTAATACAGTCAATCCTGACATGAATGATGTATTCATGCCATGGATGACGTCGTAAGGCCTCGACGTAACTACCAAGAGATCCAACTGTCACTCTCGCCTCCAAGGGTCGAGTCACACTGTCGGCATCAGTGTGAGGTCACTGGGTCTCCTCTAGTAGAAATCTTGAAAGTGAGGGTCAAGTCAACAGTTTTTAACCGGACCCTCTCAGTATCAATCAAACAAAAGACAGGAAAGAAAACATCACAAAGATAAGTGTCTTTTTATTATTGCAGCCCATAGTACAAAGACACAATTACAACAGAAACATGGAACTAGAAGTACAAGGGACGTATCCACTAGTTCCGCTCCTATCCACCTGCTCCTGGAGCTCTACTGCCTTGTCCACTGCTTGGCTGTTGCTCAAGCACCCGTCGCTGCTTCTGCCTCGGTGGCTCCTCCAATGCCTACGGATCGACTGTGCGGGGGGTCGGACAGTCACATGCCAGGTGACCCTTCCTGCCGCATTCATAACACTTTCTGCTCCTCGTACGGCTGGCTCTGGTCCTCTTAGACCTCTGCATCATCTGTCTACTACCCACAGATGACTCGGTTACTGATCGAAAATCCTGCGGCAAAGGCAACAGCTTCTGTACACGCTCGGGGTGTAGAGCTACTGGCACAAACTCCACCCTGAAGAAGGTCTCGAAGTCTTCCCATGTGAAGGTCATCCCATCGCAAAACTGGAATAAGTGGCTCCACCACCTGCCTGCTGCTTCTTGAAGAAGGCTGGTAGCAAAGATCACCATGAAGTCTGCTGGCGTCCCCACAAGCATGAAGAATCTCACCACAACCTCCAGCCAATCCTCAGCCGCCTGCGGGTCCGTCTCTCCCCGGAACCTGGGTGGCCTCTGGCACTGGAACTCGTGCAGCGCGCTCAAGTGGCGTGCATCGCCTGCTACTGGGGCTGGTGGCATCGGTGGCCCAACGTATGGTAGTACCACTGGTGCCTCCGCTGGTGCCTCAACTGCAAGAGGGACCTATACCGAAGCCTCGTTGCTTGGCAGGCTGTCAGTACGCACATCCCTCTGGGCTCTAGCTGGTCGTCTATGAAAAGGCATCCTAAAAGAAACAACGTTACACGGTCAAACGATTTATACCTGGTGAGCTGACCTGGTTTGAGCTGTTTTAAGGGAAAACCTTTGAAAACACACATGCAATCAGTGTTTTCGTGCACAAAGTCGGAAATCAGTTGTCAAGGTCCTGGTGTATGGATACGCCGACCGCCCGCACCAACACTGGACTCCCTGAACTGAAAACCACACTCGGTACTCTTAACATTATTGCTTCACAGAAAGAAAATATCAGAGTTATAAGTTCTGCGGTAGAACCGACTCCTTTGATACCAATTTTTCAAGACCCGTCCTCGGGGCCTGTGTCGTGACTACCCCAAGCCCGCCTTCCATAGGCCAGGGGCTGGCGACTAGCACCAAAGGCGTAAATCTCGATAACTGGGAAGGCATTTCCTTTATAAAAGTAAACAAAACACCACAGAGTACAAGCAGAAGTAAAACACTAAGTACAAAAGAAAGTGCTGAAAAGTAAATGGGCCAGAATACAAACCCAACTGAATGTACAACTACAACTGAACAAAAGTACAACAGAAAAAGACAACAGCTGGAAGAACGGAAACGGCTCCTGGGTCGTCCTCCTCGGATCCTACCTGAAGGGTAAGTACAGATGGCGCAGCTCCTAGATCGTCCACCACGGATCATACCTGAAGGGTAGGTACAGATAGCCTTCACAACGCTCTCGCCCGTCAACCTCCTCCATGTGTCGTCTCATCGTGAAGTCCACCTCCGGATACTGACTCGTCATGTGGTCCACCTCTGGGTACTGACTCGTCATGTGGTCCACCTCCTGGTACCGTCCAGTCTACGAACACTTGGCCTCCGTCAGCACTGCCTGTCGTCTGTAACCAACACAACGAGGTGCGGGCATAGCCTGTGTAGGGGTGAGTATAACGATACTCAGTAGGGACCCCGAGACCCTCAAGGTCTCACTAAAACCAACAAGGATAACCACAAATAAGATCTCAACAGATAACCTCTACTTAGGTATATGCCCATTCATATACCTAAGTTATCAAGTAACCCATCTCAATCATGAGGAAACACAAAGATCATGAAATCAACAGATAACCACTACCCAGGTATATGCCCATACATATACCAAAGTTATCAAGTGACCCATCCCAATCATGAGGTAAACACAAAGGTCATAGACTCAGCTCAAACCAGGATTTTCATTATCAAAACTGTAACTGCTGAAGAGCCCCGTCTCTGGAGTGTACAGTGGTCCTGTCACGACTCTGAGGTACTGCTCACAAACCTAAGACTGCTGAGGTACTCCTCCTGTCGAGTACTGCGGGCCAGCCATCCAAACACAGTAGTGCTTCCCACCGGGGTATGCCACCCAAACACAGTAGTGCACACCCTCTAATAGCCTGCAGAGGTACTCTCCGGACGAGTACTGCGGGTCTGCACTATCACACAGTAGTGCTCCGTCCGCCATGGGTCTGCACCCAAACAAAGTAGTGCTCCGTCCACTGGGCTAGTCGACTCACTCCAAGTCGAGTTGTTCAAGCAGTCGTTAGGTCTCAGTCAGCTACACAGTCTCTGTACTCCGCACGCTTGTCTCTGAGAGGGTCCGCTCCACGAGCTACAGGTCGATGCTCCAAGTATCTCAAAATCCCACGAATAAGTATCTCAAAGGACCGCCTCGTCGTAGGGGTCTCAACACAACAGACAGCGCGTCAATCGGACGCCTGGTCTGTGAGTTATTAGCCTTTTCGTCCCAGGGGCTCGGTTAGTTTCGTGTGCGAACCAACCAGGCCGTATCACAATTGTATCCCGAACTCTCATAAGTTATACTCATAGGGACCATTTATCCACGTGATCACCAACGCCGCTGACGGTTCGTCAAACGGACGTCCGGTCTTAAAGTTATCAGCTTTTCCGTTCCAGGGGCCCAGTTGGATTTTGGGCACAATCCAACCCGACCACTATCCAACTGGATCCAAATCTCAGGAGAAGTATTCCAAAAGTTCCGTCTCATCAAGAGGAATCCAACAAAGTCAACGAAACATCAATCAGACGTCCGGAGCTCAAGATATAAGGGTTTCCGCTCCGAGGACCCGATTGGTTTCGTGTTCGAACCAACCCGGCCGTTCTCAAAGGTCTCTGAAACCTTGAGTGTAATATACCGAAACGACTGCCTCGATCCAAGGATCGCTATGCAACTGACGGTGCATCGATCGGAGGTCTGTGGCCCACGATATGGGCGAAAGACCGAAAAGGGTCCGGAAGTGGGGGTTTCGGGCCCAGACCGATCCGACCCGAGACCCCCTGGGTCGGGCCGAACCGGGTCGACCCGACCTGGGTCTGGGTCTGGCCCGCTTGGGGGCGGCCCGGCCCGGCCTGGGCGCGGCCCGGCCTGGCGGTCCGGTCGGGCGGCTGGGCCGTTTCGGCCGAGTGGTGCGGGGTGGCACGCTGCCCCCCACCAGTATGCAACTGCGGCCCCATGGGGGCCGCTCCTTGTCAACGGATGCGGATGAGCGCCGCGTCCCGCCACCCTCGGTCCCGCGCGGTCGCGTGACCAGCGGCCCTCCCCAACGGCGCGCTGGGCACCGCCGTCTCCTGGCGGCTGGTCAGTGCCAGCCGCCGACTCCGGCCGTCGTGCCGGTGAGGCGCGCCAGCGGTGTTTTCTGCGGACCACCGGACGCGCTTCTGGGGTCCGTTTTGCTCGTCGCCTTCGCCAACGGTCCTCCCGGGACCCAACCTTCACTATGGAGGCTTCAAATTTACCTTGCGGCCCCGTTTTTCGTCACCCGCTAATCCGCGCACAATGATCAACCAGCAGAGTCTTCAATCGCCTCTGCGGCCCTGACTCCGGTCACGGTTTCGTTCGGCCTCAACGGCGCCGCGCGACGGCGCCGCATTCTTTCTCGTGTCCGCGCGGTGTCGTTGCACCGTGTCGCCTTTGTTCGTGCCGCAACGAATCAAAAAACAAAGGGGGAGGAGAGTCGGCCGTGTTCGTGCGGTCCGACCTCCTTTCGTTAAGTTGGTAACAAGCGGCCCAAAAGACGAAGAACAACAAGGATTTTTCACGAACAAAAGAATTCAACCCAAACAGTTTTCCCCGAAATCAAGAATTCCCAACCCGCAAACATAATCTTCGCGGATCAACTTAATATTTAGTTGATCCGCGTTCTTAGATTTAGAAGGAACTAAACAAGGGTTCACTAACAATCACAAATAAATTCCCTTCCTCGAGCGTAGTTGTCGAACGAGGTTTGTCGCGGAAAGGGACGTCGCGGAATTGAACGTCGCGGAAGAAGACGTCGCGGAAGGAGATGTCGTGGAAGGAGGATCGTCGCGTCGCGGAGAAAAGATTTGTCGGCGTCGCGTCGTCGATCTCCGAGGATCCGGCATTCTTCGCGTTCTTCGTCGAGGAAGAAGAACTCCAAGACCTTGAGCCGTTCTCTCCAAAATCCCCCCGCACAACCAAGGCAACAACAATAAAATAAGGGTTACCTTATTTTATTACTCACGCCAAACGTTTTAAAATTCAAAAACGAACCAAACAATTAACTCAACTAATTGCAACGTTTTAAACTGCCCAATTAATAGAGGCGTTTATTATAAAGCTTAAACGCAAGAGTTGACTTCGTTTAATAGGGGGGTGCGGGTGTGTTACCTTAATCAAAGGTGGGGGTTTCATGGAAGTTGAAAAGGTGGGGCTCGTGTGGGACCCACCTCACAAATATCCTACCTAGAGGTGTAGGATGTTGTGGGTCCCACTTTAACCTCTTAACTTAGGTTAAACCACTTTAAATAAAATAAATTGGTTGCCCCGTTTTATTTTATTCATTTACTTAACCCAAAAATTTAGTAACCACACCCGAGCGAACGCAACTCCGGAAAAGGTGTTTCTAAAAAATTACTGGTGCTGCAATTCCATCGGTGCCCTCGGATTTCGATTCCGAGCACCGGTTCAAAAGTTAGGAAAACCCGCTCATTCGTTCACGGAACGTACCCGAGCTAAACTTCGAAAAATGATTCCGGGCACACCGGGCCTCGGAATCAGGTGCCGTCAGAAACTGCGTTCTTGTAAAATTCCAAAGAAAATTAAGAAAAAAAAATTTCCTTGAAATTTCCGGGTCTTTACAGTGCCACATGACCTCATGCGCGCCTCCCTGTATGCAAGAGGATTCCAACTAACTGTGAGGGTTTGATTCTAATAGTGGGAAGACTATAAATCGGTATCATATTGTAGGAAAAATATAATAATAAATAATCATAGTATCATGAAGAATCTAAAAAATTGAATACATGTCATAAAATAAAAAAAGAGATCCCAAAGTCGAAAGCTTAGGTTCTGAGTGTAGTGGAATCACCAGATCAAGCATACCCAACTCATATTTTTTTCTTTGTAATCATTGAATATTATGAGATTTACATGATGATAAATTCCATGATCAACAAAATTACATAAAATAATATTTATGAGAGAAAGAACTAGAACCAAAGCACATGATCAAAACATATTATTTATAAATAATTTAAGCAATTAAAGAACTACCTTATGAGGAATTATTTATTCATTGATGGATCTAATAACGGATCTACATTGTACTATCGTTATATTGCATGAATCAAGTCTAGATTCCCTCTAGCAGTGATCCATACATGTTTAATGAACCCTTGAACATTGTTGTAGTCATCTTCGGGTGCTAGCATGACTGATCCGAACCTTTTCATTGTTCACCTTTGATTACCCGGAGAAACACGTCAAGGAAAGGTTCTCTTTGATCTCTCTAGAATTGAGAGTGGCGGTGGAGTATGATTGCTCTGTGTTCTTGAGAACATTCTTGGAGAGGGATCACTCCATGGATTTGATAGGATTCTCCCCAGATATTGTTGTTAACAACCAAAAAAATGAATCGGCTCTCTTAGAGAAATAATATAATTGGGTTTATATATTTCTAGGGTTATAAAATAATAATTAGATATGCACCCTTATTATTTTTCTTAGTCCTTGAAATACCCCATGTCCATAATAATAATAATAATAATAATAATAATAATAATTCATAACATGCACTAAAATCGTGAATTAAATTAAATATTATTTATTTAAATAATATTAAATATATATTGTTTAAATAATATTAAATATATATTATTTCTCACTGAACCTTTAAAGTCAGTTCGAATTTCCTCCACATCATTTATTAGACCTTTAATAATGACTATTTATATAATAAATAAATATCACTGCATTATTCACCAATAAATAAATAAATATTGTATTCACTACATAAAAAATAAATATTTATTAAATACTCCACTCAAAAAATATTCTCTTGAATAAATGGTGATGGAATATATGTGATCAATAAAACTTGAGTAATTATTAAACCAAATTTGTGAATAATATTTATTCAAATTTTAAAATAAAAATGATATTATTATTCAACTAAGGTTCTGAATATACTTAGTGTGTGACCCTCTAGGCCTATTTCTCAGTGTAAATAGGTGAAGAATCCCAAAGTCCAAGGTTAACATTTATCAAAACACCATGAAACTGATAGATAAAGAAGTTAATGTCACAATGATAGAAAACCAAATACAAAAACATACTGTGTAATATAATCTCTTTATCATGATATCTCTAATCAAGCAGGTTTCATGCTAGTGCGATCAACCAATGTGCTTGATGTAGCTTTCTTTGAATTTATATAAATCAAACTTTCCTCCAGAACACCATGGTCATGGATTGATTTAGGCTATATCATTTTCATCAAAGGGTCTAGGTTATCAACTTTTTTTAAATAATATAGTGGAAAAATCCTTTCTCTCATAATCACTAATGAAATATTACTCATGAGGCACCTAATGTATCCTAACTCACCACAAACATATGTTGGCATGGTTTTCTTCAATAAATCATTGTACATGATTTATAATACTTAATAATAATAATATTAAATTCTACGTATCAATACACATGTACTAAAATAAGAACATCCAATGACACATATAAACATGGATTTCCTACTAGTGGTTCTCGTTCTCATAATATTCTAAAATAGATATTACCAAGGGCATACACCATGAGAAGGTTCTTAAAAGTCTTACGAGTCTCCACCCTAGATATCTTGTATCATTTATCCTCCTCAAATTATTTCATCTGGCTATATATAATATATTTAAAAATACTGCCATGGAACTTTTTGGTTCTCATCCTAGCCAAGAGCTGCTATGACCTTTCAATGTGACAAATACTCTTTAGACATTGTCACGTGATATGTTACATAGAATAAATATCATTATGTAATAATAATTTTATTAATATTAAAAAAAATGAATCTTGTTATCATAAAGTACACAAAATTTGGTTTTAGGGAACCAACTCTAGTAGAATCCCACTTGCACTAGAGCCAATTTATAACAACCTTCAGTCCGCTAGCTCTCACATGATAGTCATGCTTCTTTTGAGATAGGATTTTATTCAAGGGGTAAGCCATGTTTTCTTCTATGGAAATTATTCTTACAAGAACTTCACCCCTCTGAGAAAAATCCCCTAATATGTGATACTTTCAGAGTACTTACTTTGTCCGTTGGTGTGACCTTATTTATTTTTCAAGAGACGCCATTGTAGTATTATCATAATAAAATATAATATGGTCTTTAATGCTAGGTACCAAATTAAGATCCAAGAAAAATTTCCATATACAAATTAATTCTCTAGATGCATCAAAATCCTCTATATAATTGGACTCGACTGTAGAATCAGCGAAAACTGGTTGTTTTGAAATCATCTAGCTCATAACTCCTCCATTGAGATATAAAACATATCATGATTACAACTTTATATCATTTTTATCTATTTGTAAACTAAAATCAGTATAAACCCTTACGAAGAGCTAATAATATCCTCTATACACCAGGAATATATCCTTAGTTCTTCTCAGATACTTAAGGATAGCCTAAACTGTAGAACAATGTTGTTTTCTTAGATCATCTCGATATCTTCCTACCATACTCAATGCATAGGAAACATCAAGTCTTGTATATAACATGACATACATGATTGATCACATCGATGAAGCATATGTGATACTACTCACTCTATCTTTCTCCTATCGTGATTGAGGATCCATTTTCTTATAAAGATGTATACCATGTGACATTAGAACCAATCCCCTATTGGATTGTTCCATACTAAATCTATTTAGTATATGGTCAATCTATGTACCTTGAATTATTCCAAGTATACTCTTGGTACGAAGCATCTTTATTTTTATTAATCATAGTGGGAATACAAAGAAACAAAGGAACCTTGAAAAAGAATAGAAGACATAGAAAATGACCAATAATTGAAGAGACACCAAGGGGTAAAAGGCTCAGGGTGGTCTAAAATAATGCACACCAAGTGCATCGTATTTGATCAAATTGACTCACTATGGGGAGAGGGAACCAATACTAGTGTAGATTAACCAGGGATAATCAGAACCCCCCTTAAATCCAAGATGTCCACCACATTTCTGCCTTCACGCCAAGTGTGAATAAGGGTCACACCATTAGAACAATGCCTATGAAATTTTCAAATGAGGTATTCAATGGGCTAAGGGTCAAGAGTCTTGTCTTGAAGAGAGATGTGAATCACCGTTGAGTCTGTTTCAATGTCAGTAATAAAGATTTTGTGATTTTGACAATCCCAATCTCATTTAGGATAGCATTATCTTTAGCCATGATGAAATTACCACTTCCATTGAAGTTGATGAAGGCCAAGATAAATGAACCAGACTTTTACCGAACAACACTGCCTCCGCACAAAAGTCCAAGATCAATCGAGCCATCCACATTGATCTTGAGGCCATGTTCCAGAGGTTTCTAGTAGATCCATTGATTAGCCACTAAATGAGGCTAATATTCATTGTTAATATATATAATATTCATGTGCTTTATTATTCATAAACACCATTTTTAGTGCATTTTATACTTTGAACATCATTTCACATTATGATTGTAATTCCTTCTTAAAATGCACTATTATGTGGTACATTTTTTAACATCATTTAAAGTACCCAATGATCTTGATTTTATTTTCATATTTAATTTTCAGGTTTATAATTATATTGGGAACAATTAATACTTGTGGAGTGTTGGAAGATTCACATTGGAAGACCACCAAAATGGGATTTTATACAAACAATTCTAGAGAAGGCAGATTGGACACCAACCCACTGATGAGAATGTGGGGCCCAACATACAATCCCAATGAAGCCCAGATTTCGTGGGATGCTAAAAGACATATAGAGGAACAAATCATCTTTCAGAATCCAGTGCTAATTCGGCCTCCATGTTGGCTATGCAGGCGGCCCAAGTTGAAGATAAAATTTTGGGCAAGATTCTGCGGCCCAGAAAAACAACCCACCATTTTACACATATCCCGTAAACCATAAATTATTTTTGGGCTGAAATTTTACAGGCGGTTAGGAGACCTCCAGGGCTCCATTTTCTTCTTCTATGGCCCACTCTAATTTGGCAATCTAGAAAGTCTTCCAAGCACATCTGTTCGGTGGAAGCAAGCCGACTGCCACCTCGGGTCAAGGGTGGAAAAGTCTCATCTCCCTTACTTTCCACCACCCTAGGCCTACCATACTCAAGTGGAATCTTTTGTACTATTTCAGGCTCAACCCAAGGCTCCCAAAATGCCTATTTAAGGAAGTGGTGATGGAGGAGTTTATCATCTTTGGTGCTTGGTTTCATTGTAGTGTTATGTTGCCGCTTTGTGTTTGTAATCGCATTTCTTTCTCATGTAAGTTGTTTGATTCACCTCATTTTCTTAAATAAAAGTTCTTCCTTTACTCTTATTTTGTTCTTCTACATATCATGTTGATATCATTGGTTCACGGTGTGAATTTATTCACACCATAATTTGTGATATTTATCATACAACGGTGGAGTGATCGATTTTTGTTGTTGTTTTTACTTCTCCAATTCCACCCTCATAAGTCTACTTCCCGCTTCCATCGAATACATGCCATTAATGGAGGGCTAAATCTTTTATGGGTTGATCCAAGGGAGTATTAAGGGGCTTGATTGGATTTTATTTCTCACTCCATTAATGGCTAATCACTTCTTTTAAATGATATTTTATATGATGATTTTAAAACCTCTTCATCCTTATTGAATTTAAGGTCACGCATTTCAAGTGCTAATACGAACCTTTACCTTAGAGTGCTCAAAAATTTGATCCTCCAAGTGTATAGGTGATTAGTATTAGGTTGTGTAGGCATTAAATCAGTAAGTGATGATTTTTTTGATCTTAAATGAACTCATCTCAATTATAAGAAATTGAAATCATTAAAAAAGGAATTCATCCAATCCACCCCGAGCGATAACCTAGGATCAACTCATTACCTTAATTTGAATTAACTTAAATCTGTTAGTGGTCCTTTAAACCCATCTAAAATCAACCCAAGTTGGCCACTTCATAGCCAAAAATAGTCCTTAGAATGTGCGTGTCTATAGGTTACTTCTTAGGTCTCTGAGGATTCGACAACCCAAGCTAGACTACAATGACCGTTCTACCTCCTTCTCTTGGGTAAATTTGATCGTGAATCATCCATCTTCCTTGACTGTGAGAAATAAAAGGCATGACCCTACTAGTCACCATGACTCGTCTGAAGGAACTACTAGAGTCCCAACATTTCACCATCAAATCCAAATCTACCACAAGGCTCCTAGACCAGATCTGAATTTCTAGTGATGAGAAAGAGATACCCTAAATGAAATCTGTTTCCTAGCATCCCAAATACAACAACAACAACCCATGAACAATATAGTCTCCCTCACCTTACACTCCTAGATGATCACATTATCTCCCTACAACTCGTTCAATAGAATATTCACATCATCATTGGCATGACTTGAATGACCAATGATATCACTGAAGCCTCTCTACACCACTGAAGCCCACTTGCACTCAAAGAAGAGATTGTCAGCAGATTCCTTCTTGTCATTAAGACAACAACAAAATTTCGAAAATAGGCTGAACCCCTTTCTTCTAATCACATCATATGCTGGAATGATCAAGTTATGAATCCTCTAGAAGAGGAAGTTATACTTGATAGGAATCTCCTTGCACCAAAAAATATCCCCACCATTGTTGCTCCCATTGTTGTCCAATAGCCTGTACCTATAGGTTTTGGCCGAAAAGTCACTTTCCATTGAACTTGTGAAGACTAGATGATATTTGATCATCAAGATTTCAATGAGATAAAAAAATTGACCATTGATGATGATTGAGGGTAGCCTCCGTAAACGAGGTATAAAGGTTTTCTTTGAGAAAAAGAGATGTCTAGAGTGGGACATCCCGAGAAACCAAGAACATCACTTGCCTAATTATCAAACCAATAGTTGATGTCACCACTCCCTACAATCAATCAGGAGTGGAGGCCAAGAGTGGTAATGTGCTCATGAAGCATCTTCCAACGTCCTAAGATTTTACCTATCGGGGCATCCAGATTAGGCCCATATTTTCCTCCTATAAATTTTTTCCACAAAAACCATCCTTCCATAACTTCCCATGCCAACTTAACTTGAAGGTATTTCATAGATCCAACCACAATACGCAAGTTGATACCCCATCCTCCACTGGAGCTTCCATTATATTCCATGAAGCCCATCTGCACCTACCCTCACCATGAGAATCCCAAATGAAGGTAGACAAGACTCTTTAAATGTTTTCCACTACCGTTTTAGGCTTCTTGAGCTCCAAAATAAAGTACATGGGAACCTAGGTGTGTATGAAATTGACCAGAGTAATTATTCTACCAAAATACAATAATTCGTTCTTACAGTTAGTGATGTGGCAGATGATTTTATTAAAAATTACTTCAAAATGAGAAATGTGGATCCTTCTCAGGGAGACAGGAGATCCCAGGTACTCCATCGGGAACTACTTATTGTTAAAACCCAAGGTTCACTAAATGGAATTAAACCGCCTCTCAGGGATGTTCCTCTGTGGAAAAAAGATTCTTTTATTTTTATTTACAAGTTCACCACTCCATTTGCAGTATTCTTAAAACATGTTGTTTAGGCCCTAGATGGATCACCATCCTCCATTGATGTAGAAAATCAATTCATCAACACAAATAATTTGAGAGACCCCATTGAAGTGCCTCCTACACTTGAATGGTATGATATAACCCTTGAGAACATTCCTAACCATGAATATGCTCAACACATCTTGAACCAGGATGAACAAGATAAGATACATGGGGACCCCCTATCTAAGGCCACACACCGGCTTGAAAAAACTACAACGTTTTCCCATCATGGACATTGAAATCCACAAGGATCTAAAACATATGAATAAAAGATCTCTCACCCAATGAGTGAAGCCTATGTAGTCCATAACCCTAAGGATATATCCCCATTCCAGTCTATCATATGATTTATCCATGTCGATTTTAATGACAACATTGGATCCAATGATTTTATTTTTGACACACTTATCATTTATTGAGTAATTCCAATAATGGCTTGGGTTGACCTACCTTTGATGAATCCATGTTTCTCCTTAGAAACCCATTCAGGGATGTAATGAGCCAAACATTTATAAAGAATAGTATCTCTAATCTTGTATGAAACATTTCACTAGCTAATAGGCCTAAGTTGATTGAGTGAAGTTGGGTCCTTAACCTTGGGAATAAGAGTAAGTGTAGTAGCATAGACCACTAGGGGAAAGAAACCCCACTAAAATAGTTCATAATCGAGTCCATCATATCATCTTTAATGATATCCTAGGAGGTAGTATATAAAGAGGTTGGAAACCCATTAGTTCTAGGTGCACTGCTTTGCTTAAGGGAGGGAAATACTTCCCAAACTTCATTCTCGACTAGGAAAAGATTTAAGTAGTCATTAATATTAGAGTACACCACCCAAGAAATGCATTCAAATAGAAAATATTGTCCCTCGGGGTACCCACCTTACATGCATGGGTTATGATCAAATAACATGGCTTTTAAAAATGATTCGTGCATACCTCCAATGATATTAGGGTCATTGGAATAGGAACCATCATCCATGAGAATATTAGGCTTGGATCCACAATTCCTTTCCCTGATTCAAGATTGAAAAAATGTAGTATTCTTGTCCCTGTCACGAACCAACCCGGGTCGACCCCGAACCGGTCACCCGAGCCAATCCGTGACATGACCCTAGAGGCGTTCCCGATCCTCCCGGGCTGGCGACAAGCGCCAGGGCATCACAGAGTACACATGGGAACGATTTCGCCCAATAAAAATTTACTAAGAAGCAGAAATAATAAACGATAATAAAATAAAACATCCAAAAACATAACTAACCTGACCACGAATCAAACTTCTCGTGACCCTGAGAGTCGATCGTCAAACTACAACCAACTCTCGTCCACGGCGAGCAAGCTCGAGTCAATCCTGCAACAGAAACTAAAACAAGAAAACACTATAGGCGTGAGTATTAAAACTCAGTAGGCTAGCCCGATAAATCTATTCCCAAAGCACTACCAATAAAAGATGAATTTACCAACTTCAAGTTTGAACTACATTATAGAAAATATGGGTTTTCATACACACACTTTCCATTTTGAAAACAAGTAACAGTCAATTGCCCTTTTTAATTTAGAACAAGTTTAATGTTGAAAGAAACATGTAAATTACATTTTTAAACATTTTGTGAACAATTTAAAAATCCAAACTTTAGTTGTTAGTCAAAAGGAGAATCACACACAACACACCCTAGGGTAATGGGAAAAAGTGGCACACAAGGGGCGGCATCCAAACTCGACCTCTTAATCGTCTGCCACATAAAATAGACACTAAAAGAGACATGGGTCGAACCTAGGAGATCATGAACAAACCAGAACGTACTATACATGTGACTCATCCTGAAGGCATGCCCTAACTCGATGACGTCATAACGCCCAAACGCTCGGTATAGCCCTACCTGGCCTAACCGAGGGACCCAATCCCCTAGCGGCTCCAACCACACTAAGGGCCACTAGCTAGTGCGTAATCTAAACTAGTGCAGCAATCGTTCTTAGAGAATTCACTCACTATGTCAGGTTCCCATGTCAACACGTATAATCATCAGGGTTGAGTCAACAATGTAAAACTAGTCACGATGCACAAGCATCACATACTCAGCTCACCTAATCAACAAACATAAAAGATCACTCCAAAGAGACTTTTCAAAACATTAATTTCATTAAAAGTACCAAACGGGCCTCATGTGCTTATTCAATACCAAATCAATTCCAAAAGAATGATCAGACATCGTCACATTTAAAACCAGAAAACACATTTAAAATTTCATTTAGGTAAACCAAATCACCATTTTAATTCTGAAGCGCAAACATAAGGGCCAAAGGGGCATTTTCACTATTGCGCAACAACTAATCAAGAAAAAGCTTCTGGTACAATGCAAGGAAAGAAGCAGTTCCAATTCTAGCAATATAACGACTCTAAAAATAATATTTTAATACTACTTCCAATTTGATGAAAATTTACTAAATGACAAGAAATAAGTAAATTCTAAATTCAAAGGCAAGTGCAGTGGGAACCTACCTCAACTCGCTACCCAATCACAACGACACGACACGCCTCGTACTAGCGAACAAAAAACGCATGTCGACAGTTCCGATATCACGGGATTACCTCGCCAGCGCGCTACAACAAAAGTAAAACATTTAAAAACACATAAACACTGAATTAAAATAACTCTAATGAATAAACAATGAAAAACCATCCCGACGCGCTTTCAAAACATAATTTGCAGCATCTGCATTATTTACTAAGCCACCTCAAAGTTTATAAAACAATTCCAAAGAATAACATATAGAAAACCACTCTTCACACACACGCGTCATTTTGAGACAATTCGCACACCAAAGTACCCCCAAAACACAATCTGCACCTCATTTATAAGTCAACAAATCATTAAAACATTTTATAAAACAATTATAAGTAACAATGAGAGACTTTCATATCAAGAACACGCCCAGAGACAACTTCAACAATCAAACGCACTCCAAAACACTATTTAAACCCAAAAGCACACCCAAACTCTTAAACCAAGATTTGTATTTCAAAATTAATTTAATAAACCATTAACATAGTTATTAAAATATTTCAAACGAACACAAAAAGGTATTGTATCAAGATTTATATAATTTTATTTTGTGCAAAGTGCTCTCTAAAAATTACTCACATATCACTTTCTTCAAAACTACTTTCAAAACATACTTTGCACCACTTTCACAATTTCATAAACGTGTTCCATAATTTATAAAACAGTTCCAAAAATCATCATTTTTCATAATACAATCCATAGAACTCATTTAAATAATCAAACAAGCAAATCCAAACTCATACACTAACGTAAAAGCATGGAACTAACTCAATTAACGGTAAATCTCCCGAAATTGGGGCGAAGCACCATTCGCACCCCAATCGCTTGCGCGGAAGACTAAAATCAACCTATAAGAACCAGCAATTTGACATTACCCCTAAAAGTTGAAACCCTTAATCTAGTGTTTGGGGTAAACTAAAACCCCTGAATTAAGAACAAGGGTTACCTGAGGGAGGGATACTGCCGGAGGAGGGCGCTGCGGGAGGCCGGACGACGGCACGACCGGAGGAGGGTGCTGCTGGGGCGGCTCGGCCGAAGGAGCAGGGCGGGGCGAAGGGATGTCGACGGCTGGAGTCGGAGGAGGCCGGCGGAGGGAAGGCCGGCGGAGGGAGGAGGTGCGGCGGCCGACGACTGGGAAAGGAGGGCGATGGCAGGCCGGCGACGGGGAGAGCAGGGGGTCGGGTCGTGCACAACGAGGGAAGGGGAGGGGCGGCCTGCGCGCGACAAGGGAGGGGGAGAGCGTAGGGTTAGAGGAGCGGAAAAGAAAGAGAGGAAGGAAAAGGAGGAGAAAAAAAGAAAAGAAAAAAAAAAGAATAAGAAAAATGAGAATAAAAGAAAAGGAAAAATAAAATTAAAACAAAACAAAATAAAATAATTTAACTTAATAATAATACTAATAATAAATTTGTTAATTAATTATAATGGCAATAGTTATTATAAATATACATACACATATTTACATATATCTAAACATATATAAAACATGTGAACGTATATATAAACCTATATAAATATATATATATAAACATACATAAACATATTGATAATAATAATATTAAAAATAATTATTATTATTATAATTACAAACATATATACATATATATATGTATAAACATATATATATAAACCCACATAAACAAATTTATAAACATACATATATGAACATACATGACATATTATAAACATATATGCATATATATATACTCATATGCATAAACACATTTACGCATAAACATATAATGTTAAGAAATATATATTTATCAGCATACGTGTATATATACACATATAAACATACATATATGCACATTACGTTAAAAATAATAATAATAATAACAATAATAATAATAATGTATAAACATATATACCCACATACATACACATATATAATCATATATATATGTATGTATATATATATATATATATTAATCCACTCAACGAGCGAATTTAATAACGTTAAAACTAAATGACCGCAGGATACACGCGCACTGCACGGTACCCAAGAGGACTGCAAACGGGCTGCGCGTCACAACCATATGGTGTTCACGCACTATTTCAAACCATAAACTCATCCAAACATTAAAATTTTAGACTGGGACTCGCCCGCACACATGCAAAATCACCCGACGCTAAGATAAATAAAATAAATAAAATAAATAAATAAAAACAGGTGTGACAGTCCCCCTCTTTTATCCATGTAACTCCAGAATTATCCCATTCAGTTCTTTCTTATTCAAGTAGAAAATCAGTATACTGGTTCCTCAAACCAAATAATCTGTTAAAAATGTCATCATCCCAGCTATTTCCAGCGAGATTTCTAAGAGTTCAATATCATTTTTGATAACATCCAGATCCAAAGTTTGTGTAGGCTAGTTACAAACCCATGACTGGCGAGCTACTTTATACTATCTTAGTTTATTATGGAACATGATCCAGGATCTCCCTTCAATGGGATTTTCACAGGAAGAATTCACCATCATGTTATAGTTGGGATTCGAGAACCACCTACTAGAGGAGAAATTCCCTCCAGTTAGTTCTATGGGAGTTAAATTAATAAGGAGAGGAGAGTGATCTGAAATGGAATTCACCATGTGAGAGACCATTGCATCTGAAAAATATGAGATGGATTGGACATTGGCAAGGCACTGGTCCAACTAGCACCGGGTTCTATGAACTCTCTTCCTATTGTTATACCAAGTGAACTTATCGCTTGAGAAACCCAGATCCACCAGTTCACTCCTAGTGACAAAGTTTGAAAAGCCTTTTCTATCACTCCATGGATACGCCCCACCACCCTTTTTCTCCGAGATGTACAAAATATTGTAGAAATCTCCCCCAACTAGTCATACAGTGTTTCCAATGGAACACGCCTCTAGTTTTGATCAGAGCGTGTCCCTCAATCGTGCATCAAACATAGCAGAAATGAAAGAGAAATACACGAGAAGCCACCCATGGTGATAAATGCAGTAATATGATGATCAGAGACATTAGTTTTAATGATTGAAATGGAGTTATCCCAAAATAACCATATATGATGATTCTAAGGTTCCCCATTCAAAGTGTTAGGAAGCCCAATATTATGAACAAAGCTTCCGATATTAGAAGTTTTCTGCTTGGTCTCCAAAATAACCACCAATGGTATGCATTTATAATAGACTTCATTGGCCAGGAAGTCCATTTTCGCCCAACCCCCAAGACTCGGGCGTTCCAAATGATGCATGAAATCATTTGAGGTGGGGACGTCTGATTTTTTCCCTAGATGCCTGAAGGCGATTGTACTAAGAAGATGATCTAGAGGGAGTAATCTTGGATCATGCCATGGTGCATACTCCACCGGGGGAAGGATAAGGCTGCAACACAACCTGATCAGAGGGAAGAGATTTGAGTGAAACTGGGTTAATATTGGAAGCAGGAGTTGCTGATGAGGTAGGATAATCTTTATGAAAATAAGATAATGCATTGTATCAATCCCCAGTCTCCACCGGTTTATCCAATGAGATAATCTATTTTCCACATAAGGAGGGCCAACCATCGGATCTTGAAGCACAAGTCTTCCATTTCTCTAACGGGTTCAAAATTTCCAGAGGTTGAAAGGGGACCAACAACAATGATGGCATACTTGGGAGGTCAGGTAGAGAAGGACACCTTGGAAGCGGGGGAAGGGAAATAGAAGGGGACTCTGAAATAGAAGTAGTGGCCTGAACTGCCTCAACTAATGGCTCCTTGGAGATTTCTTACGAATCCATGAAAGGTGCCAATTTCAGAGGAATGAAACCACCCTCAAGATACGCCCTAGAGAATCTGACCGAATTGAGGTATGCCTTCTACACACTAACATGAAATGACTATGCATTTGACAAAATGAATAGTAACAAGGCTTGGCAGGATAAATGATTGATTTCTACCAATAAGTTAACCCTTCGAAGTGGAGGAGAATCCGTGATGGAAGAGGGAGCGAGAGGTCCATGGCCACACATATTCAGGCTATCGAGATCTCCTGCAGGTGTAGGGTTTTTTAATCTATCAAAACGAACTCACCTAGGGTGTTTCGTATGCTCCTGAGAAAGGTCGGGTTTTGGAATAGGAGATGAAGACCAGGAAAACTGATCCAGACCGCTGAAAGTGGGGAATCCTGTAAAAAATGAACTACCATCAACAATCTGAAGAGATGGAAGCACCAACGGTCCACAGATCTAGCATTCCAGGGCCAAGCCGCAACAAAATCTTCTATCAAAATAAGGACAACACAAAAGTAAAGGGACGACGCTTTCAAACCCTAGGAGCCAGTAAAAGCTTGAAGAAGTGAAAGCATGGGTTTATCTGTCCCGAATCTAGCCACCAGTGTAAATTTGGGTAGAGAATCATCTTAATCAAACACAGACGATGGGAAGACTAAGAGCGGAGCACTGTCCTCCAGTCCAGGTCACGATGGTAGTCTTTCAGGAGCTGCATCACCATATGAGAAGTGGGGCCGTGGGGGCACGTTGGGACACTGGTTGGTATGTCATTTCCAATAAGTAACATGTCATCTACTTATGATACTAGTATAACAACCACCTTCCCACTAAAATTCTTATAAACACATGGATCTCAATTTTTTTTAATGAAATCGAAATAACTTAGAGCTTCATCGAATCGAATGTTCCAAGACCCGGATTCTTGCTTCAATCCATAAATGGACCTATTCAACTTTCATATCCTTTTGGCATCACATGAAGTTATAAAACCTTCTGGTTGTGCAATGTATACATATTCCCAATGGTTCCCATTAAGGAAAGATCTTTTCATATCCATTCGTCAAATTTTATTATCATGGTATGATTCTATATCAAGTGGAATTCTAATGGATTTAAACATGGAAATTGGTGAAAATGTTTCATCATATCCAATGCATTGATGATGTTTTAAAACTTTAGCCTCTACCCTTTCTTAATTGGTATTTAATTTATCTTCTATGTCTAGTTTTCTATTGAATACCCATTTTCACCAAAAAGGATTTACATAAATTAGAAGATTTGCCATAATCTTAACATGGTTCTTATATATGTAATCCATTTCAAAATTCATAGCTTCTTATTATCATATATCTTTTGAGCTCTCTGCTACATCTTTGTTAGAGAGAGGCTCATCATTTTCAACTAATAATGATCCACCATCTTCGGTGATTAGAAAATCATATCTCGTTGGTTCTCTTACCTCTCTAGTGCTCCTATGTAGTACCTATGTTTCAAGAACTACTTATTTCACGGGGAACTGTGGAATCTCTTCCTATACCAAATCTTGTATATCTTGAGCATTAACTTCATCAAATTCAATCTTACTCCCACTATCCTTTTTTGAAGATGTGCTCCCTCTTAAGAAAGACAGTTTATCCAGCGACAATCAAATTCTATTCTGAGGGTTTGTATAGGTACTATCCATTTTTTTCCTTTGGATACCCTATAAAATACAATTTGTTCCCCAAGGTGCTTGTTTGTTGCATAATAAGGACTTAACAAACACCTCACAACCTTATAAACATGTATACGAAAAAATGTGTTTCTTTCCACTCCATAACTCTACCAAAATTCTATTTTCCACTTTAGTTGGCACTAGGTTTAATGTATATGTCATAGTTTATAATGCATATCCACAAAAGAATAATGGAAGATTTGCATGACTCATCATCGAACTTACCATGTCTAACAAGGTATGGTTCATATTTTCACTAAAACCATTCAACTATGGTTTGTAAGGTGGATTGAGTTGAGAAATAATCTCAAACTCCAGTAGAAAGTTGATAAAATCTTGGTTAAGATATTAACTACCTCGATTCGATCAAATATTGTTGGAAAAAATCCATCATGGTGTCCTCTTGGTATGATTTGGGTGTGTTTGTGTTTATTGACAAGGCCAGATGATTGCAAATAAGTATGGTTGGTGTTTTCTGAAAGAATGTGTTTAAGGTGGCACACTTTCCTAGTGTTTGCGAAATTTTTTGGCCTCAAAATCAGAAACTTGAGTTTGGAAAAGGAAGGATTTCAAAAAAGTAGAGAAATGTTCACGAACTGAAAAGGATGCTATGTGGATTGAGAAGAATGGTATGCGGACCACAAAACATGGTACGTAGACCGCGTATGAGAAAAGGTTCGCAGGGTGAAAATGGTATGTGGAACGAAAAACAATTCATGGGAAGGATCACAGTACGCGAAAGATGGAAACAGTTCATGGGATAACATGTGGTACGAGGAAGGATTGCGGTATACAAGATGGATTTTCATTCATGGAAATGAGGTGGTTATTTGGGAAGGTGCAAAATGCATCATTGGCAAAAATGAGACGGTGATTTTAGCCACTGCATAGGAAGAGTGGCGATATACGGACCATGTAAAGAAGAATGGTTCACAGGAGAAATGGTACGCGGTGAAGGTTGTACCACATTAAAGATTTTGGTAATCACAGATTAGTGGATTTTTCAGATCTATTTTCCTATATAAAGAGTGATAATCCCATCATTACATAGAGATTTTTTTATAAGAAAACACATTTTCTATGGGAATTCAGTGAAGTCTGAAAGTGGTCTGCAAGGGAGATTTCTATGAAGGGTGAAGAAGTTCATGAAAGCAATTCTGTGAAAGGTTTCTATGAGGAACTAAAGCCCTAAAAGGGGGATGTGGTTCATGGAAGAAGGAACCTTGCAGGCGGTACGTGGAATAAAAGACACTACATGGAAGTTGAGATGGTATGTGGAGGTTGTACGCAAAAGCATAAGAGAAGCGGCCTGTGAAGTTGGACGGTTCGCAGAAGAGGAAGTAATCTGTGGAGAGGTGATCTGTGAATCATACCCCCTATACAATACATGGAGGAAGCAAGGAGGTTTGCAGAGGACTCAAGGAAGCTTTCAAAAGTATTAGAAAGTTTATGAAAGAAATTTATGCTAACCTAACAGTATACAGAAAAGTGGATTTCATCTATGAGTGAAAAAGGAAATTCAAAAAATAATCTATTTATAGTTGAGGATGCATGCCTTCTTGAAAATGAATGGACCTACAATTACATAAATTGTGAGTGGATCCCTTCCAAGAGCAGTGAGCGAATGAAGAGGAAGATGGTGATCCTTTCCACCAGTAGTGTTCCGGAGAAAGAGACATAGGGAGTGACCCTTGGTATGTCATTTCCAATAAGTAAAATGTCTTCTACATATGATACTAGTATAACAACCACCTTCCCACTAAAATTCTTATAAACACATCGATCTCATTTTTTTAATGAAACCAAAATAACTTATAGCTTCATCAAATCGAATGTTTTAACACCCGTATTCTTGCTTCAATCCATAAATGGACCTATTCAACTTTCATATCCTTTTGGAATCACCTGAAGTTATAAAACCTTCTGGTTGTGCCATGTATACATATTCTTGATGGTTCCCATTAAGGAAAGATCTTTTCATATCCATTCACCAAATTTCATTATCATGGTATGATTCTATTTCAAGTGGAATTCTAATGGATTTAAACATGGAAATTGGTGAAAAGGTTTCATCATATCCAATGCATTGATGCTATTTTAAAACTTTAGCCTCTACCCGTTCTTTATTGGTATTTAATTTACCTTCCATGTCTATTTTTCTCTTAAATACCTATTTTCACCAAAAAGGATTTTCATAAATTAGAATATTTACCATAATCTTAACATGGTTCTTATATATGTAATCCATTTCAAAATTCATAGCTTCTTATTATCATACATCTTTTGAGCTCTCTGCTACATCTTTGTTAGAGAGTGGCTCGTAATTTTCAACTAATAATGATCCACCATCTTCAGTGATTAGAAAATCATATCTCATTGGTTCTCTTACCTCTATAGTGCTCCTATGTAGTACCTATGTTTCAAGAACTACTTATTTCATAGGGAACTGTGGAATCTCTTCCTATACCAAATCTTGTATATCTTGAGCATTAAATTCATCAAATTCAATCTTACTACCACTATCCTTTTTTGAATATGTGATCCCTCTCAATAAAGATAGCTTATCTAGTGATAATCACATTCTTTTCTGAGGGGTTGTATAGGTAGCATCCATTTTTTTCCTTTGGATACCCTATAAAGATACAATTTGTTCCCCAAGGTGCTATTTTGTTGCATAATAAGGAATTAACAAACACCTCACAACCTCATAAACATGTATAAAAAACATGTTTCTTTCCACTCCATAACTCTACCAAAATTATATTTTCCACTTTAGTTGGAACTAGGTTTAATGTATATGTCATTGTTTATAATGCATATCCACAAAAGAATAATGGAAGATTTGCCTAACTCATCATCAAACTTACCATGTCTAACAAGGTATGGTTCATATTTTCACTAAAACCATTCAACTATGGTTAGTAAGGTGTATTGAGTTGAGAAATAATCTCAAACTCCAGTAGAAAGTTGATAAAATATTGGTTAAGATATTCACTACCACGATTCGATCAAATATTATTGGAAAAAATACCTCAAGGTGTCCTCTTGGTATGATTTGGGTGTGTTTGTGTTTATTGACAAGGCCAAATGATCACAAATAAGTATGGTTGGTGTTTTCTGAAAGAAGGTGTTTAAAGTGGAACACTTTCCTAGTGTTTGCGAAATTTTTTGGCCTCAAAATCAGAAATTTGAGTTTGGAAAAGGAAGGATTTCAAAAAAGTAGAGAAATGTTCACGAACTAAAAAGGATGCTACGTGGATTGAGAAGAATGGTATGCGGACCACAAAACATGGTATTTAGACCATGTATGGGAAAAGGTTCACGAGGTGAAAATTGTATGCGGAAAGAAAAACAATTATGTGGGAATGATCATAGTACATGACTGTTGGAAACGATTTATGTGATAAGATGCAGTACGAGGATGGATTATGGTACACGAGATGTATTTTCATTCATGGAAATGAGGTGGTTATTTGAGAAGCCGAAAAGTGCATTGTTGTAAAAAATGATACGGTGATTTTAGCCACCGCATAGGAAGAGTGGCGGTACACGGACCATGTAAAGAAGAATGGTTCATAGGAGAAACGGTACGTGGTGAAGGTTGTACCACATTAAAGATTTGGGTAATCTCATATTATCGGATTTTGTAGATCTATTTTCCTGTATAAGGAGTGATAATCCCATCATTACATAGATAATTTTTCCTAAGAAAACATATTTTCTATGGGAATTCGGTGAAGTATGAAAGTGGTCTGCAAGGGATATTTCTGTGAAGGGTGAAGAAGTTCATGAAAGCAATTCTGTGAAAGGTTTCTGTGAGGAACTAAAGCCGTTAAAGGGGGATTTGGTTCATGGAAGAAGGAACTTTGTAGGTGGTACGTGGAAGAAATATGGTACGTGGAAGTTGGGATAATATGTGGAGGTTGTACGCAGAAGTAGAAGAGAAGCGGTCTGTGAAGTTGGACGGTTCACAGAAGAGGAAGCAGTTTGTGGAGAGGTGATCTACAAAGCATACCCACTATATAACATGTGGAGGAAGCATGGAGGTTTTTATAGGACTCAAGGAAGATTTCAAAATTACTAGAACAGTTCATGAAAGAAATTTACACTAACCTAATAGTATACAGAAAAGTGGATTTTATATACAAGTGAAAAAGGAAATTCAAAAAATAATCTATCTATAGTTAAGGATTCATGAATTTTTGAAAATGATGGGACCTAAAATTCCATAAACTGTGAGTGGATCCCTTCCAAGAGTAGTGAGTGAAGGAAGAGGAAGATGATGATCCTTTCCACCAGTAGTGTTCCAGAGAAAGAGACATAGGGAGTGACCCTTGGGAATGCAATGAGTATACCCTAAATATTGTAAATGTGGTGAGCCTAGGCATAGAAGATATAGCCCAAATCTTGTAGTTTTCAGTGAGATTTAGTGGATTTGGTACATTGGAACATCACCGTTGTATGCTCCTTGGATGTATCCCAGTGAGGGTGAACCAAGTAGAATCACTGTGTCCTGTACATGATTTTATTTCTATTCATATATTGATATGGGATAAATAGATAAGTGTATTTTGTTTAATGATGATACAAGATCCAAAAGGTTAGTTGTTTTAATATGTCATACCTTGATTCACCCCCCTCTTAGGGTATTCGACCTAGTGGACCTAAAAATTAGTACCAGACCAAAGGTTAAAATTTAGTGGTTCTCTATGAGTAAAAGAAAATGAGGTGTTCAATCACAAAGGAATTCCGATATTTGATGAAAAAAAAATTCAACTATAGAGGAATCAGATGAAACACTACTTCTAATCATTTGGAATTGATGTCTTCATAGTAGCTATGTTTGGAATATCAGTTGATATCAATAGTGGTTCTTTATCAGATTCTAAAAGAAGATAATTGGATACCAATTCTAAAGGGATCAATGATTTAGGGGGATCCCTATAAAATGAAATTTATATGATGGTGATGTCATGTAAAACATCACATTCTATGTGGGAAAAATTGTTTAATATCTAAAAAAGTGATTTAAAGGTCCGAGAGGAAAAGATGTAGGTTTTGTGGAACAAGTATTAAGATCTGATAATGAACCCAACTAAATCTGTTGATACATTCTTTGATAGGGTGAATGTTATATCAAAATACATGCGTGGTCTTGGATAAGTAATTGAAGATATAAATATTGTGAAACTTATCTTGAGAAAACTTCCACCTCATTTTAAGCTGAATGTTTCAGTATTGGAAGATAAAGATACAAAGGATATGAATTTGGATAACTTTCATAGTACCATTATTGCATATGAAATGAGAAATGATGATAACAATGCCATGGAAAAGGGGAAGTCCAATGAAGTGGAATTCAAGACCATGAAAATCTCTCTGTTGAAGATGGTTAGGAGGAAGATAATTTGGATGATGTCTTGTCATTTCTCTCTTCAAATATACAAAGAGGAAGATGAAAGTTCAAAGGTAAACTTCTACTTGCATGCTTTCGATGTGGAAATATTGGACATTCTATAGTAAAGGGTCCCAAGAAGTTTGAGGATGACAATGAAGATAATGATGAAATTCCCCAAAAGAAGTATTCATCCAATGTAAAAGGTAGAGTAAGTGCTAAGATAAAGTTATTCAAAAAGATGAATTTTCTTTCAAAATAAGATGAAAGTTCATGAGAATCTGAGGCAGAAGAGTTAGAGGACTATAAGGATCATGAGGTAGATGATTTGGTGGCGATTGTCAAAAATTCGATAATAAAAGAAGAAAGTGAAAATTAGTAAGGAGAGGTTGAAGGAAGAGTTGACCTTCATGATGAATTAGAAGCCTTCCCTGAAGAGATATATGTTTGGAGAGACATAAAAAATAAATCTAAAAAATTGGTTCATGATTCCCAACTCTATATACAGTAGTAAGAAGAATAGAAGTCTGAGCTGAATGAAGAAATTAAAAAACTAAAGTCTTCAACACTAGAAATCTCAGAAAATGTGGCTGAGTACAAAATCAAAATTGAATAATAGAAAATATAGATCGATAGTTTGACTAAAACTGGAAAATATAAAATCAAATGTATCAAATAACTTGAAGTAGAAGTCATCGGTTTGTGACGAAGTGTTAAGAATAAAAAAAAATTACTCATATAACAACATCATGAAAACAGATAATACATGAAATAAAAAATATGAAAGGGGAGCATAGTTGTGCAATAGAACAGAAGCAACAGTCATATCCAAATGATAAGGCCGACATGGGGCTTGATCGAAAACAGAAAGCTATAATAGTTGAAGTAATACCATAACCACCCACTATGAGATTGAAGATTGATTTGGGTACGAAACAGAATAAGATGATTTAGAGAACCCAAGGGATAATCAATGGTGTAGTATTGTTGCACAAGAATGTACCTCACATAAGATACTATTGTTGTGGAAATATGGGACACTCACAAAATGTTTATTCCATAAAAAATAGGAACCTAAGGTAATAGGACCAACAAATGAAGTCATACAAAGCTTAATTTTCTAGGTCATAATTTGATGGTCATTATTTTAGGTGTGGAGTATTCAGAAACATGGAAAGATATTACTCATCAACAATATAGAGGAATGTGTTGAACCAAACTGTTGTTGGTTATAAGAAGTAGAAAATGTATCATAAAATGAGTTGAAAACGTAAAATCAATCTACAACTCTACAAGATGAAGCTGGTCCATAATATTCTAAGGAATTTCAAGAGCATCAATCCATACAGGGTATGAAATCAAAAACATGGATCAAAAAGAAAAGATCTGATCAGGCAGTGGTTGCCAAAATTGCGTTCAAGGCGTCAAATCGCATAGGGATATGGATAATTGATAGTGGATGTACCTCCCATATGATAGGAAATAAGGATCTAGTGATGAGAATCAGGTACGATAAAGAAGGTATCATAAGATTTGGTAATGATGAAGGGTTGAAAATTATTGTCTTTGGGAAAACAATGTTTGGGGGAAAAGACATGATATGTAAAGATGTCTTGGTTGTTGAAGGTCTCAGTCACAACTTATTAAATGTAAGTCAATGGTGTGACTTAGGAAATTCCATAATATTTTCCAAGAAATTACATATCATCAAGGAAAAAGATGGTTCTATTGTATTTCAAGGAAAGCATACAAAAGAGAATATCTACCTCATGAGTGGAGAAGGAGATATGTGCTTTTTGTCCAAGGAAGAAGAAAATAAGTTGTGGCATAAACGTCTTGACAATGTAATCCAAACATCCTTGGAAGATTTGGTGAATTATTATTCTATTCGAGACCTCCCTAGATTATCACATGATCATACACATACGCACGATGCCTTACATCAAGAAAATATCATTCAAAATACATATAAAACAAAAGAGAAATGGTTGACAATATTTATTAAGCTGTTTCATATTGATGTGTGCAGACCAATTTCACCAAGATCTATTGATGGAAGGAGATATCATGTTCTCGTCATTGATGATTATATCAGAATGGCATGGGTTGTCACCCCCAAATATGAGGTGTTCAGTTTCATAAAAACATGTCGAAGGGAAGTTGAGAATATTCTAGGTAGAACAATCTAGAGGATCCGAATAGATAATGGAACTAAGTTAGAAATTTTCCATGTAGAGGATTATCTCAAGAAACATGGGATAAGGCATCAAGTTTTAACGGTAAGAACTCCACAATAGAATGGAGTAGTTGAGAGAAGAAATGAGATTGTCAACAACATGGCCAAAACAATTCTCATTGAGAAATAACTTCCATATAAATTTTGGAAAGAAGTAGTGATGATGACTGTCTACACATCAAATAGAGAATTACTATCTCCAAAATAAGAAAAGACTCCATATGAGCTATGGTATGGAAAGAACCCATCATTGAGGTATTTTTGAATTTTCAAAAGTAAGTGTTTCATTCTCAAAAAGGAGAAACACATGAAGTTTGAATCCCATGGAGATAAAGGGATATTTCATGGCTACTCAAATAAAAAAAAATTATATAAATTCTTCAACAAGAGGATAGGAACGATTGTTTAAAGGCGTGATGTAACCATAGTGAAGAATGAGTAGAATCTTAAAAAAATACTTGATCGGTCTCAAGAGGATAGTGATGGAGAAATAAGAAGATAAAGGTATTCTCCAATTCTAGAAGCTGACCTAGAAGAAGACTCATATGATGATAAGGATGACGATAAATCAGTATCTACATAGAGACCAGCAGGAAGAGAATAAATTGACATAAAAAACATAATTTGTGATCTCACAACACCAGTATAGACAAGGAGGATGGAGACTCTATAGTAATCATCATACTTATCATAGTTTGAGCTTAAATGTTTTAGTGAAGTAGTTGGAGATTATAATTTGGTTCAATATATAGATGAATATCTTGATCAAATTTAGAAGAATCAAACATGGGAAATTGTTTCGAGGCCAATAGATTACAATGTCATCAGGGAAAAATGGGTCTTTATCAATAAAATGAATGAAGATGGTGTTGTTATTCAAAAAAAATCATGACTAGTGTGGAAAGGGTACTCCTAGATAGAGGGTATCGATGTTGTTGAGACATTTTCACCTATTTCAAATATGGAGAAATCAGACTATTTTTTGCCATAATAGTGCAAAAAAAGTTCAAAGTTTTCTAGATGGATGTCAAGTCAAAATTTTTGAATGGGGTTTTGGAAGAAGAAGTTTATATTGAGTAGACATATGGTTTTCTCAGTCATAAAGATGAGAAATAATTTTATCATATGTAGAAATCTTATATGGTTTGAAGAAAGCACCAAGAGAATGGTATTCAAACCTAGAACAGTTTTTGAAAAATCTCAGTTTTCAGCATGGTGGAGTTGGTTACAATCTATATGTAAACCACGACAATAATAAAAAAATGATGGTGTTGGTATATGTTTATGACATAATATTTAGAGGATCATATGAAGTGTAATGTATACAATTTTAATAATTCATGAAAAGTGAGTTTGAAATGTCAATGATTAGAGAATTGATGTTTTTATTTAGTCTACAGGTGACACAAGGAATGAATGGTGAATTCATTTATCAATAAAAATATTCCAAGGAAGTTTTGAGAAGGAATGGAATGGATAATTCCAAGGAGATGAATAATTCAATGGCTACTCGGATGAAACTATCTCAAAACGATGAAGGCAAATCGGTCAATGTCACAAAATACAGGTAGATCATTAAAAGTCTATTGTACTTAACAACAAAACAACCAGATATTTTTTTTCCACATGTCAAGAAGAAAGATATTAAAGTAATCCTAAATAAAGTTACAAGATTTTAGTGAAAGTAATACTTTAGTATATTAAGGGAACAATGGATTTTTATTTGATGTACAATGAAAAATCTCAGCCAGAGCTATTGGGATATATAGATTTAGATTGGGAAGATCGACAAATGAAAAAAAATCAATGTTGGAGGTTCTTTTATATTGCTGTATTGTGTATTTCTTGGATAATCAAGAAATAAGATTACATTCCATTAAGCACCGAAGAAGTTGAATATATTGCGGCTACTCAATCTTGCACACAATTATTGTGGATGAAGCAACAACTTAATGATATGGGAGTTGAAGGGAAGTCTCTAATCAGAATTCATTTTGATAATTCAAGTGATATAAATATTAGAAAAAATCCATTCCATCACTCAAGGAAAAGAACATTGAAATAAAGTATCATTTCATCAAGGAAAAGGTGGATCAAGGTATTGTGAAGTTGGAGTATGTTCCTATAGAACAACAAGTTACAGATATTCTAACAAAGGATTTACCCAAAGAATCATTTGAAAGGCATCAATTAGATCTAGGAGTTCAGTCGACTCCCCGTAATTGAAAAAGTGTGGATGTGGGTCCCCCTCTCCTTGAGGTATGGTGTGTTTTTACCTTAATGTGCTAATATGTTTTCCTTACATTGTTTCAGACCTAAAAGAAATGGCCCTGGGTTCATTTATAGAAGGGGATGAATTGTGCTATTAAAAGGGAGAAAATGTCTTAGTCAAGACACAAGAAGAATTTGTTAAGTGTAGTAGAGAGATAGGGGGAGTTGAAGCAATTAGGGGGAGCAGTAATGTAGGGGGAGTATTAAATTTGATGATGCTATATGTAATCGATCAAAGGATGCATATCATGAAAAATGAGGTTCAAAATGAAAGTAGAAGAGTGGTATTGGAATGTAATTAATTGATTCATTGATGAAATTTGAATTATACTCTTGTTTCTCATGCTGAACATTTTTCACATGGGATTAAAGTTTGTGTTAAGTAAATATTTAACCTCTTAATCGCAAGAAGAAAATGTTGGCATGATTTTAAATAATCTTTAATGAGATATAAAATTATGAAAGTATTGTAAATGAACCCAAAGGGGGATATTTTTGGACAAAAATCCATCAAGGTGTCCTTTTGGTATGATTTGGGTGTGTTTGTGTTTGTTGACAAGACCAGAAGAATGAAAATAAGTATGGTTGGTGTTTTACGAAAGCAAGTGTTTAAGGTGGCACAGTTTCCTAGTGCTTTCCAAAATTTTTGGACTCAAAATCAGAAATTTGAGTTTGGAAAAGGAAGGATTTTGGAAAAGGAGAACACTATTAATAGACTGTGAAGGATAGTGTGCATACTCTGAAGGAAGATACATGGACCTTGAATTACAGTATGCAGACCACATACATGAAAAGGTTTTTGGGGTGGAAATGGTTCACAGAATGAAAAATGGTTTGTGGGAAGACTCATATTACGCAGAAGGATAAAACGGTTCACGGGATGTCATGTGATATACGGAAGGCTTGCAGTACATGGGATGGTTTTTCATTCACGTAAATGAGGTGGTGGTTTTAGAATCTATGAAGGGTGTCTTCAAAGAGAATGAGATGGTGATTTTTGCCACCGTGTAGGAAGAGTGGCGGTATGCGGACCATGTAGGGAAGAATAGTTCACGGGAGAAGTAGTACGCGGTGAAGGCTGTACCTCATTGAATATTTGGGTAATATCAAATTAGATTATTTTGTGGATCTATTTACCTATATAAGGATCACTAATCTTGTGATTACTTAGATCTTTTTTCATAAGAAAACATCTTTACTCTGAGAAATTGGTGAAGTCCTAAAGTGGTTCATAAGGGATATTTTTGCGAATGGTGAATAAGTTCACAAAAGAAATTCCATGAAAGGATTTTTGAGGAACTAAAACCTAAAAAGAAATAAGTTTTTTGTAGAAGAAGGAACTCTAGATGCGGTACGTGGAAGAAAAGACGGTATGCGGAAGCGGGGGAAATACATGGAGGTGGTGCACAGAAGCAGAGGAGAAGTGGTCCATGATGGAGGACTATTCACGGAAGTGAATGTAGTCCACAGAGAGGTGATCTGCAAAGCATACCCACATCATTGTGTACCAATATTCGAAGCTATATTTCCCTTTCACCATGTACAACAAATGGTGTCTTGGTAATTTTTCCTTATAAACAAGAATGACATATTTCAAGTGGTTTTATCTTAAAAGAGTCTAAATGACCATATTGATAGGGAATTATCAAAAACTCTTCATTTTCATGACCAAAATGGAGATTCCATAGTTGGGTGTTATATGATTCATGTAAAAATGATTCGTTATCAGTCACCAATACTTGGTTTTCATAATTTAATACATAAATAATGTTATTTAAATGTGGCATACCATAATATAGGTTTTATTTATAAAATAAATAACTTTAATTTCCAAATTTTAAAATAAAACCATCTATATATGGGAAGGAAACAAAAATTATACTCTTGGTAATAGTAGGTATATAATAGAAAAACTTTAAAACCAATATCATTCTTGTGGGAAATGAAAGGTGGCAGTCTCCAATTGCTAGAGTATCCAGCCTCACACCCTTGGAAGCACACAAATCCACCTCTCCTCTAGAAATATTTTGAAATCTACCTGGTTCCTGCATTTGGATACAGATGTGAGAACCAAAAGCTATATCTAATACCCAATGCGTAGATATTGAAAATTACACTCAATAAACAACTCATCTTTATCTTCCCCTTGCTTCTAGGTGTGTTTCTTCTTCCAGTGGCCTTTCTTTATACATAAAAAACATACAGATTCCTTTTCTTTTTCCTACCTCTAGATCTTCTTCTTCTAGTAAGGATAGTTCTCGGGATATTTAGACTTTTTATGAGTCTTAGTCCCATTTTCCTTGTTCTTAATTTTCTTATTCAAAATAAGGACCATGAGTTTTTCATTCCCCATGTCCTTGTACACTTAGAGAATCAACATAAAATGTTTCAAAAGACTCTTATAATTATTTATCATGTTATAATTAACAACAAAACTAGAGAAAGACTTGGGTAATGAGGAAAGTATGAGATCTGTGTGAAACTCATCTGAGAATTTAATCCCTAAGATTTATAAGTTCTCAATGTAGCCAATAATTTTGGCTACATAAGGCCAAACTGGAATTGAATCTCCTAGAATAGTTGTAAACAAATCATTACAGATCTCATATCTCTCTTATCATGTCTTTTATTGATAGAGATCCCATATGTGAGACATCATGCTATACACATCCATGTCCTCATGTTTCTTCAAAATATCATTGTTCATGGATGATAACATGAAACATTGAACATCTATGGAATAATTAAGATGTTTCTTATAGAGATACAACCCTTCCTCAGTAGCCTCAACCAGAACTTCAGGAATAAGTTCTTTTGGAACATACAATTTTCTTTCATGGTGCATGATACTGCTTAAGTTACATTTCTATTCTTGGAAATTATTGATGGTAAGAAGGTTATACTTATCAAGAATTGATCACCATGATATGTTTGAATTCATATTTATTTCCATTTATATAAATAAAAAATATAATTTTAGTACTTTATATAATAAAATGTAGATAAATAAACAAGTATTATATTTATTAATATTATATTTTTTTATTAAAACCCATTATACCTTACCACTTCCTTTAGAATATATTGTTATTTGGACATTCTAGTGTCAAAGATCTATATTTCTCTTCTCATCACCCCAACTTTGGCTGGAAAATAAATTTGAAGGGTTTTAGGTGGGCATTCTAAATGAAAACTGCATTGACTCATAGTTCCTTGATCTATTGAGTGGACTCCCCAATCCTAAAATCCTTAAATTGGATTTACTCAACATTTTTCTCTTAGTTACACCAAGTCCTACTTTAGAAGTCAACCCTTGATGTGAACTAAGTTAAGTCAACACAAAACATCAAGTTATAATTCCCCAATAATTTAAAGAACCCCAACTTTGGCTAATAAAGAACTTTCAACCATGGTTCAATTTTTACTTACGTAGTGTAAGGCTATACAAATATAATATATATTTAATTGAGGGATTTTATCATTATGAATAAATTTACAATTATTATCTTTATTACATGCTTGTTAATATTGAATGGATTTACTTAAGTGATTAACCACGTCTTAGATAATGTTTACGCATAAGCCAGTTTATTTTAGTTATATATTGCATGCTTGTTAATTCATTAATTTATATGATCATGATAAAACATCTATAATGAAATAACTATGAAACTTAAAAAAACACATTAAATTGGTATGATCATGAGATTTTACTAATGTTTAGTTTATCGAGAGTATTATAAACTAGACCTCGACCTAAGGGGAAAACACCTTGAACAATTTATGGTTCACATTATAACTTTCCACCCATCCACTGATGTATCTCTCTTAGATTGGTCAGCTCCAAACTTGAACAACCTCCTCCATCTTGGGTGCTTCATCCATTTCATATAATTTTACACACTCATAGGTTAGGGGAATTAAAGGATTGGTTAAGGGAATTATATAAAAAAAACCATGGGAACAAAATCCCTTATATAATGAGAGATGAGATGGAATGTAGACCAACAATTTAATTTAATAATAAATTAAAAGAAACCAAACACATAAAAAGGTATAGTCTATGATCATGATCATCTATATACATGCAATAAATTATGCATTAAATAAAATAAAATAAAATTATAATCATTCTTATTTAAGATAAATCACACTCAATTCAATAAAATATATTCTTTAATTAATTAAATATTTTATCTAAATTATCATCTAAATTTTCTTGAGATTCATATCCATCAAAATTTTAAACAAATTAAATAAATTTATTTAAAATTAACTATGTAAAAAAAAGCACCTTGGAGGTAACATAGTGAGTACCCGTTCAAAGTACCTAACATGTATTATATTCATATACTATTTACTCACACAACATCTAATATACATGACTTATCACATAATTTCGAGATGTGTACAATCAACTAAATGACCACACATAACATATTGTATTTATGTAACATGTAATATTTTTATGCGCATAGAGTAATGAATATATTATGACTTATACAAAATATGTAGTTTCAAACATTATGCAAAAAATTAATTATACATTTAATATAAATTAAACCCATCACACGACATGTACTATCAACATAATGACTACATATAAAACATATTGATAAGGTTTAATATGTATAATAAATTATTTTTTAACTATATTGAATTTGTTAAAAATACACAACATGTAGATTTCAGTTACACATCATGTATTATTCTTTCCGTCTATCTATGTCACATTCCTAGGGACTCGATGTGTAACCATGCTGCAAAAAATATTGGAGTAAATTTCATGTACATGGGTTACATGGAATGCGGTCTCTGAGTTAAAAAATCACTAGTTATGTAGTTCATGTAAGATAATAGATATCCCATCTATGAATAATGGACTACACGTTGTGTATGGAAGTTACATGACATGTACTCTGACTAACTGTGTTCCAGGATGGCCTGATCAACATGTAGTGTATAATTAAATACACTGCATGTAATAAATTCACATGGTCTAAATTAATTATAAATTAATTGTTGGTTAATTGAACACAAGTACACATTGTGTACCAATGGGATACATGGTGTGTACTCTGGTGTTATCTGACTAGATTCCTTGGCACATCCATATGAGTTCTTCCAATATATTTCATTTATAAAAATAACTGATTTTATTATATTTATTATAAAATAAGAGGAAGAAAGAATATCTCTCAACTTGGATTAAAGATAAATTAAACTATAATTGAAAGCTAATAAAAAATGCGTAAATTAATCAACAATAGTTAAATAATTATAAATAATCATGCAATTTATCTAATACCAATTGTAAGTTCTGGGCACATCGGAAGCACTAGACTGGGCACACCGAACTTGGATTTTTTCACAATTAATGATTAATATGAGATTTAAATTATGATCAATTCCATGATCAATGGAATTAGATCAAAGAATATTTATGGGAGAAAGTTCTAGAACCAAAGTGTAGGATCAACACATATTATTTATAATTAACTTAAGTAATTAAAGAATTACCTTATAAGGAATTATTTCTTCATTGATGGATCTAACAACATATCTACATCATACTATTGTTTCATTGTAGGAATAAAATATATATTCCCTCCAGCGGTGATCCACATGTGATCTACAAACCTCCAAATGTCACCATAGGTATCTTTGAGTGCTAGTATGACAGATCCTAACCCTTACATCATTTTCTTTTGATTACCCCAAGAAATGCTTCAAGGAAGGGTTTTCCTCGATCGATATAGAATTGAGAGTGATGGTAGAGGAGGATCACTCTCCATTCTTGTGAACGTTCTTGTAGAGGGATCTCTCTACAGATTTGAGAGGATTCTCTCTAGATATTACTATACACAATGAAAATAAAATAATTGGATCTCTTGGAGAAATAATATAATTGTGTTTATATATTGTTAGTCTTATAAAATAATAATTAAA
The DNA here is from genome assembly GCA_963277665.1 of Viscum album. NCBI lineage: Eukaryota > Viridiplantae > Streptophyta > Magnoliopsida > Santalales > Viscaceae > Viscum > Viscum album. The sequence continues at coordinate 1,696,100,296 of OY728153.1, forward strand.
AATTCACCATTATTATTTTTCTTAATCCTTGAGAAACCAAATTTCTATAACAGTAATAATAATAATATTATTATTATTTCTTGGCATGAAATAAACTCACAAATTAAATTAAATACTATTTATTCAAATAATATTTAATATATATTATTTCTCATTGAACCTTTAAACCCGGTCCACCATTCCTCCACAATATTTATCGAACCTTGTATAATGAATATTTATTTACTAAATAAATATCATGAAATTATTTTCTAATAAATAAATAAATATTATATTCCATAAATTGAAAATAAATATTTATTAAATATTCTTCTCACAAAATATACTTTCAAATTACTGGTGAAAAATATACTGGATCAACAAAACATGAATAATTATTAAACAAAGTGTGAGAATAATATTTATTCAAATTTTTAAATAATAAATAATATTATTATTTAATTGAGGTCCTGGATAAACTCAATTTGTGACCCTCTGGGCCTCTTTCTTAGTGTAATTAGGTGAAGCAACCCAAAGTCTAAGGTTAGCATCTTACAATATGCCAAGGAACCCATAGAGAAAGAAGTAAATATCATAATGAGATAAAACCACATACAGATGCTTATTGTGTAATATAATACCTTTATCAAAATATCTCTAATCAAGTAGCTGGCATGTAGGTCACACCAACCTATGTGCTCGATGTCACTTTCTTTGACTTTTCAAAAAATGAATATACCTACAGAACACCATGTCGATGGATTTATTTAGGCTATATCATTTCAATGAAAGGTCCCAAGATATAAACTTTCATTAAAGAAGATAAGGAAAAAAATCCTTTCTTGCATTATTCATTAATGAAATATTACTCATGACACACCCAACGTATCCTACCTCTCTATGAACATATGTAATCATGATTTTAATCAATATATCAAAGTACATGACTTATAATACTCATTAATAATAATCTTAAAGTATAAGTTTCAATATACATGTCTATATATAAGAATACATAATGACACATATAAATGTGGATTTACTATTAGCGGGTCTCATTATCATAATACCTTACACTAGATATTACCACGGGCGTACACTATGAGAAGGTGCCTCAAATTCCTATAAGTCTCCAACACTGATAACCCATATCATTTATGTCTCTCAAATGATTTCATCTGGTGATTGAACATATATTTAAGGATAATTTTGTGGCACTTTTGGTTTCTCATCATAGCGGGGAACTACTATGACCTTTCAGTATGATAGATACTCTTAGAACATTATTACATGATAGGTAAAAAACAATCATGATGTGATAAAGAGTTTATCAATATTAAAAAAAATGAATACATGTTATTATAAAGTATATAGAATTTGGTGTTAGGGTATGAAATCCAACAGAAATCCTGTCAAAAGTAATAAGTAGTGGATGAATAAATAAATAAATAAATTGTGGGTCCTCTGGACTCTATCTTGGTCCACTACCAGCTGTATTCCCCTCTTCTCAACCATCCACCATAGGGACTTTCCCTTCACTGGATCTCTATTCATGAAATCTACAAGTGCACTGAAATTCCCAAGTAGTGATTATAAGACTCAGTAGGACACCACCAGTGCATCCTTAACCCGGTGTGCTCTAGTATAACAAATGTATTCCATAATAATAGTAAATTCACAATGAGAATAAACATACAATCAAAAATTGAGTGCTTGTGTGCTAACTAAGAACTATAAAACCCCAACCGTACCTACTTCAGCTCAGTACCAATGGGATAATGAGAGATTTCAGAAGTAATAAGACTATCCAAAAGTCTATTAAACCATTAGTATGACATCCTCATGGAATCGTGTGAACATTCTATCTGACATCCTTTAATCATTGAGTGAAACACACAACCCACTGTCCTTTTGTTCTATTAGGCTACCTTGAGTGCATGGTACTTAAAAATCACTAGACTGCATTAGGTTCATCCTCAACACTATCTCCCTAGAATCCTTATTTATATACCCTATTCTCATGTCTCCGTCACAAGTTAAGCGCACTCCCCTTCTAGGAGATAAACATGTTTCGATAGACCTCCTATTCCGAGCATTAAGAACAATTCCTCCAAGCAGGGTAACATATATAGAAGGTAAAACATACATGGAAAGTATGTTGACATGATAAAAGAGCATAACATGCATCAACATGTGATTATAATCAAACATTACAATAAACTACTCTAGTATCACTCATGTAATCCAAAAGGGTCTCATGGGTGATCACAATTAGGAACGTACATCAGTTATACCAACACAAATAATAATATCATGGAAACATGTGTAAATAATATCCCAATAAGGTAAGTAACTTCCTACCATACAGTTTTCAGAGTCAACATTAAGCTTCTTTGAATGAATCATCACCCAAACTATATTCATACACCAATTAGAACAAAAAACCCACCAATGACTCTTAGAACTAGTTCCAAACCAACATGAAAAGGGTTCTTGAGTAGGTAATGAGAAAAATGAAAAAGGTTTGAATCAATTATTAATTGATGTCATCCATTAGAAAACCTCAATCCCTATTTGAAGACTTCTTGGAAGTATGGGAGGCTCCACAATGAAATAAGATTCCTATAGTGTAGAGTCATATAGAAAACCACCACCATAGACCATGAAATACCACCATGATATAGGGGTTCACTGGAAGAAGGCCACCACAGTGCGAGGCTGACAGCTTCATTTTAGACTCTCTATAAGCTAAACACCATGGAATAGGAGAAGGAAATGTAGCTTGGAAAGCACTAAAGATTAACCTCCAAAGCACAATGAAGGAGACTATGACACAGAACCACACTAATTAACGACATGCTATGGTGTAAAGTGACATACTATGGCATGGGGTCACTCCTATAGCCTTTCAAAATTTCCATATTCTTTGAAATAAAGAAGATGGAGGCTGGGTTCTTTTAGGGGATTGACCGAAATCTATTCCACATGAAAAAACATGATTTAATACTCTTGAATTCCTTCTTCAATTTCGAAATGAAGGCCCCACCATAAAATTTTAATATCCCATTAAAATCCATAACTTCTTAAGACTGAGTGTTGGACCAACCATTTGTAACTAACATAGAAAGGTTTCTGCAGCATGGTCCTAACCTCCATGGAAAAACCTTATCAAATGGACTCTAAAACAAAGGATATGGTGCAAACCCATCAACCTGAACCATTACAGTGTAACCATATCAATATGGTGAAACTGATCCCTATGTGGTGTGGTTATGAGTACTATGGTGCAACCACCCTTGATTTCGACAAAAATTTACTAAACTCACATTTAATCTTCCACAAGATTCTAAAAACTCATAATTCTTTATCTAAACATGTCCAATCATAAGAACAAGGAGTATAAGAATAGAAATAAGGATTTTATTAAAAAAATAAGTTTTGGGGTTTTACAATTCCCCCATAAAATGTCTTCTCATCCTTGAGAAGCTTCTCTAGGGTTATTTCTCAAACAACATAGGACACTAATATCGAACACTAGACTCTCATTCCCAAGTCTCATCCTAGATATTCCAATGAAACCACTGAATTTGAAAAAGTGGCTATGTCTTCCCTCAGAGGACTTTCCCACTTTGGTCTATAATCTACACTGGATGATCCTTGTAAGATACATCATGCTTTAAATCAATGTCCTTGAAGTCAATAACATGCCTAGGATCAACCATGTATATCTAGAGCTATAACAAATGAAACTCATCATGCATACCTCAGTAGTGAGAATGAGTATCCAGATGATACACTACTACCCCTTCCCACTCAATGATCTCAAAGGGTCCAAAAAAATATAGTGTTATATTTACATTATTCCTCAAACATCGTGGAACTAACTAAGGATCCACTCTCAAGAAAACCCAGTTTACTATAACGAACTCAAAAGGTCTCATCCTATGGACGAAATAAGATCTATATCACCTATGAGTGGTGATCAAATATAATGAACCAATCTTGGTTGACCTGACATGTCATCTGATCTGGCCTACCACAAGGACTCAAGTACACCTCCCCAAATACGAGAGGCTTCTATCCAGCGATGAGGGTCTAAAAGGTCATTGGGGAAACTATTCCCTTTGGCCAGAGTGAAATCATAGAGGATAATAACCAAAATGATACATAAGGATCAACATCATAGTATGTGTAATAAATAAACCAAAATAAATCATGCTATAATAAATGGAATGAAACATACAATCATATAGACTCAAAGCATGAAAAACATACAGAAATCGGTTTCCCACTAGGATAAACACATATAAAAAATAAACAAACTGAAAATAAATATTATTGGATCTATTTCCAATGCTGATCCAACCTAGAAATATGGTCCCCATAATGCTTGGGTTACACTAACTTGATCCTGAGACTACACATGAGTAGTTGTGCTCAATCAAGTAACACTAGGCCTCGACCCCATCCATTATACAACCTATGCTCCAACCTGAAAGCATACATTAGGACTGAACGCACACCGTGGTTTATGTATAGGGGTGATAAATAAATCTCAGTAGTCCACACCCAACAATGTACCTATAATTCACTGTCATATCAAGGGAATGAACATGTGATATGCCCATCCTAGCTGGAAACTAATAGCAACTGGCATAAAAGAAACAATTCCATAAAAAGGGTGAAAAAAACACAAAAAAGTATCCAACAAGTGGGCTCTAGCTAGACACCCTTGGTAAATCTACCCCTACTCAGGCCTATGCCAAAAGATTATAACATGTGGATCACCCTTTCAGACAACAACCAACATGTCCACCAGATCTACACAGAAGCTCCAAGATGTCTAAATTGATCAGGAACAAATTCTAGACCCAAATCATAACCATAGGAATCCATATGATAAATCACATTCACCGGGAACTAGTAATTTGATGAAACAATCCAAAATAGGGACATAACCTCCCCTACACATGTTAGAGATCTATCATGTCCCATAAGTCTTGCAGAATGACTCTAGATATACCACAAGGACCTAAAAAATACACCAATCTATGATCTCCATCCACATCAACATGAAGGATTCACTTCTATATGGGATACATACACAAATTTTTAATTGAAACAACATATATGATAAATAAAAACACCCATAGATAGGTAGAATACTCAATATAGGGGTAGTTCACTAATCCAAATCATCCATTATCTTCCTAATACTATTTATAAAAAACTATAAAATGAAGTAGAGAACTAGATCACTACTCAGGACCAATGTCCAATATAAGATATCACAAAGGTATCCTCTTCAAATAATAGTTTGGATAGAAACTAGATCAAATGTCACATCCAAAGGACAACTGGAAGTGAGACGATCCAACCTCAAACCCACCATCCAAAAATCTGAACTAGAAGTACTGATATACTCTCATCCAACAAGAATAGGGCACTCATAGTGTCCTAGATCTTAGTATCCAAACAAAGCAGTCAACCTGGGCTTTCCATGACCTACCTAAGGGTTAAACCAAACTCAGGGATCCCATAGTCCCTGAGGCCATAGAATAAAATGAAATCTACCAAAGGAATCCACTACTGAACCTAAGTTATTAGAAAAAACCTACAAAAACCACCTCCACTAGACCAAAGTCCACAACATGATCATGACACCCTAAGAGGGGTTCCTTTAACTCATAAAAAACATGGGAAACATGCACTGATGAAAAATACTAGACAAAACTTAATGGCCACCAAGTGATCCTCAATTAACAATGATCCCAAAAAGGGAATCCAAAAATATATTCCCACAAATAGGGGCATTATCATGACCACCTCAAAATTTGGAGACCCTTTATAAGGGATCCTCTTCAAAATACATAACAAAACATTCCATACGAGCATTCTCAACATTTGACTATGACAACCACTAATTACATGATTAGAAACTAGCCCCCAAGGATACCCTAAATAGTATCTCAGACTAATCACAACAACTAAATGGAACATGACCATAACTGCCATCCAAATTCATCAACCCAGACCAAAGGCTCCAATAGATATGGTCCTCAAATGCAGGAGCTAAACCTCAACTAATCTTACCTTAAGAAAATGGTCCCATCACATTGGGTCAAACCATGATCTCCTCATAGATATAACAGGATCCTACCTTCCAAAATCTTTCCAAAGGAATATAAAACTGATCACCATGGAATACTCGAACCAGGATGATCACTAATCTCTCAACCCTCACCCAGGCCTTAAAACTCACAACCCACCACCAGGAGAATTCTAAATCCAAACCTCAAAGAAATAATCCTACTAAACTATCACAGTCCCCATCACAATCCAAATATACTATAAACTTAAAAAGGATTAAACCATCATTATCTATACGGAAAAACACCCAGAATATACTACTCAAAAATATAATTCTAACTTTGTGAAAAAAAAACAGGTTAAACAGATCAATGTTGGAAGGGTAAATGATGTCCATTTGGGTTACATAGTGTGTAACCCTATAAGTCCTCCCTAGCTATGTGTCACAAGCCCATCAGTGTCTACTTTTCCAAAGTTCATGTTGTGTACCTCTTGGTAAATGACATGTAACTCACATGGGTATCGATCCTTGTACCTCAACCCCACTCATCGGGTAAAATTCCCGAGTACACAACACATACCATCAATACACAACATTTACTACAAATACACAACATGAACCCCCACATGAGAGTTGGTTGTGTAGGTATACATAACTAAGTACCCCCACACATGGTGTCTGTATAAGTACTCATCCACACCTTGGAAGCCCACTATATGGAATGTACCCCTAGCACACAATGTGTAGTCCCCCAAAACTCATCTTCCCTAAATAGGAAGAACACACAACATGTGTTCTCTGAACTACACATTAGGTAAATGACTTTCCCTAAATGGGAATCCCCCCAAATGGTGTGAAATGCTTGATTTCCTTAAAAAAAACTATATATTGACCGACTAGGGGCCACCAACAACCCAAAATAGGATTTATACTTAAAAACAATTAAACTATGGGAATTTGTGGAATAAAACATAAAACCAGACTACCTTTGGGTAGAAATTGCTAATGATTCAGTTCGATCCTCGATTTGAAGATGTCGCACGATGATTCTATGCAACCTGAGCTCTGTAGTGGTACCTCATATTCTCCCTAACTATCCCTCTATTAGGTGAATACCATAAATGGGGTATCCCAATGGGAATACTTATCAAGATAAGGGAGAAAAGAAGAAAAAAATAAAAAGAAATAAAAAAGAAAAATAAAAAGAAAAGAAAAGGGGCCCGTTCGCATCCCCAATGACTGACATAATGTTATGCCTTACCTAGGAAAAATCATATATTATATACTCAACCATGGAGATGAAATATAAATATGATACTCCATTTATAATATATTTCCAAATGAATATGAAAAAATAAATTAATATTTAATGAATTAAATATTAAATATTCTATAAAAAAATCAAATGTATCATATTTCCACTGAACTCTGGTCCTAGGGTGAACACCCTATTTCAAGACCAATAGCATGGCCAAGAAAGTTATCAAAGGTCATATTGTAGGATAATTTACCAATTTACCCTGAACACTTCTAGGAACAATAATGGTTTAAATTTCCCTTGATTTTCACAACCCATGACGATGTGGGTTATCACAAACTCACCACCACAAATTCTTCTCACCCCCAAGAAGCCTCGATGGATAGACATTAACCAAACTCTCTCCAAATAACTGTCACACCCATTTCTATCTTGACCATCCAAAAACTGATCTTTCATGGTCACCAAACATCTCCCAATATGAGAGACATTCTACTGTGATCTATCAGATGCTCCCCACCAGAGGAGTATCTTTATCATTTCCACACTACCCAAATGAAAAACCACATGGAACACACTATATACACCATTTAATTAAATGTATATATGTGGCCACACCAAACAGACTCGAGTGCCTGTATGAAATCCCACAACCACCATTCTAAAAAAACCACTTAAATGAGGCTCATGATCTCCAACAGTATATGGTGTACTCCCCACCATAAGAATTTTCTTACTTCTCTATTCAAGTGCATAAAAGTAATAATACTCACATGGTCCAACACTACAGGAAAATGGAATATTTGCGATGGGAGATTTGCGACGGGATCCCTTCGTAAAAGGTCTTTTGTGACGGGGCTCTGTCGCAAATCGTCCGTTGCCGAAAATGACGTTGCAAATAGGTGTTGTTGCGGCGGTCCCGTTGCAAAAAGAGTATTTGCGATGGTATTTATCCCCCGTCGCAAATGAGTTTTCGTTTATATATAAAAAGGATATTTGCGACGGGCCGTCGTAGATTTATTAGTTGTGATGGGTTTCTGACCCGTCGCAAATGAGAAATTAAAAAATATTTGCGACGGACCGTCGCAAAAAATGTTTTTACGACGGGTATTCTTCCCGTCGCAAATGTTAGAGTAAAAAACTTTTTATGAAGGGAAATCCCGTCGCAAATATTCCCATCGCAAATACCAAAAAAATAAAAAATAAAATAATTAATAAAAATCGTATAATATTATATAAAAATAATAATAATATAAATAAAAAATATATAAAATATAATTATGAAATATTAATATAAAATAATAATAACATGAATATAAATAATATAATAATACTAATATTAATAATATAAAAAATTAATATAATATTATTATTATTAAATTATGTATATAATAATAATAATATTAATAATATAAAGAAATTATATTATTATAATATTAGTAATAAAAAATATATATAATATAATTATGAAATATTAATATCAAAAAATAATAATAATATGAATATAAATAATATAATATTATATATTATGAAATATTAATATCAAAAAATAATAATAATAGTACTAATATTAATAATATAAAAAATTATTATAATATGATTATTATTAAAATAAACATACATATTTATGAAAAAATAATATTAATAATATTAATATTAATAAAATTATAAAATTATAAACTTCTCAATATTAACAATAAATATAAAATATTAAAAGTAATATTACTAAAATAAACAGACATTAAAAATAATACTAATAAGTAATAAAATATTAAAAAAATAAAAACAAATTAAATCATGCAATATTCGTACCAATATGAAAGAGTAATTGTAAATAGTTAATATGACAATAAACTGCGAACTCAAATGTTAATTACATCTAAAAAAATCACTGGGGGGTGGATAATCTGGAGGACCTGGAGGAGGTGGTGGAGGAAACTCCATCCCTTAACTATGAGTCAGACGACGCATATACTCCATATACTCCTGATGTTGCTCCTCATATCGACGTCTCTCCTCATCCTGCTACTGACACATTTGCTCCAACCATCGATGCATCTCCTCATCGTGCTGCTGACGCATCTGCTCCTGCCCCTGACGCAAATCCTCTATAAGATGACTCTGAGCACGCAGCTGCTCCTGATACTGTGAGACAGAAGATGATGTCTCTCCACGAGCTCCTCTCAAGCTGGACACCGACATCGTAGCAGTACCATAATAAGTTGCATGAGTCAAATGAGAGCCGATACCAACTACTCGGCCCTTTTCGAAGCCATACTGGGTCGCCTGCATCCATGTCGTCTCATCAAAATAGTGGGCACTAGTCTGATCACCCGTTTCATCTTGACTCTCAGCCTGTGTCTGAGAGGTCACAGCCTCATATGATTCCTTAAGTTTCAATTAGAAATTAAAATAATGACAAGATTATATGCATTTAATTTGCAAACTGAAAAGAAAATAATACTGACCACAATCTGACGCTGGCGGTCACCTCTAATCTCTCCAGTAGCCAGATCAGTGTACATCCTCTGATAAACACCGTACGTCGTAATACCGGGATGATCAGCTTCCTATATGAATATAAAATAAACTGTTTATATTTAAAGTTTTATAAAATTTAAAAAAAAAGCACTTACCAGACGCTCTCTATGCGCACTGAATGTACGACTACCGGCTCGATGCATCACCTCTTGTCTCCCACGATTCTGTCGACCCAATGCAGATCTCCTCCGAAACCCACCACCCAACCAGTGTGTACATAATCCATCCCAAATGTGAGATGAAATGTACTCTGGTCGGTGGGCTCTACAGGACTCATCAAATTATGTCACTCCAGATTTCTTCACAGCTGTCTTTCTCAAATTATGAAAAAACTGACGGAAACTGTCACGCATAGACACCACCCATGCCACGTGGATAGTGGCTCGCATGCTATCATCTATGGGATACCATAAACCCTAATATAAATTTATTAATGAATTAATCTTCAAAATAAATAATATTTAATTACATACCAGCCAATGATCAAACATGGCGGCCTGCACATCAGCGGGAATCTGATCCCATGTGAGCCAGGGCTGAGAAAAATAATTGTGCAAGATAGCGCTCCCCTGTCCAATAGCTATATGAATAAAACTGTGGAAAAAGAACAAATAATCAAACAATTAGAATATAAATAAATTATAATGAAAGATAACTAAAATACACAGGTTACCATACCACCGCGTGTGCGGATCGAATCCAAGAGGTGGACGTCGCTCCGGGATAGGATCTGGAATCATCAGTCTGGCAAGACCACGCCCCCTCCAAGTGCTCCCTGTAGTACCAATAGCCCGAGGGTCAGATGACTCAAGAACCTCATCATCCATAGGTAGATCAGCCTCCAGCAACTGATGAAACATTTTCAAGTCCATCTGAAACATGAAATGATTGTTATTAGCAAATAGTTGAAAATAAATATTATGTATAGATATATATTTTTTATGATTCTAACCAGCATTTTAATGTGTCAATGTTCATCTTCATCATCATCTTCATAGTTGTCAATGTCAATGTCTTCATCTTCCTCATCAACATCATCAATTTCCATATTAGTTTCACTTTCATCATCTCTTGTCATTTCAAATTCAGTTGTAACATCATTGACAACATCGTCACCATCTACCCTTAACTGTGGGGTGTCATCCTCGATATTCATGTCTCTTTGTGAAAAATATTTGTTTTGAGGAGTGTCCTGAAAAATTTCATTTCCTTGCAATTCAGTGGAACCACATTCAGTTTGAGTAAACTGATTTTCTCGAGATTTTACTTTTATTATACTCCACCAATCATCCAACTCTTTTGCAGTAGCACAATATTTTTCATAATAAATTTGATGTGCCTGATGAGCCAATAAAAATGGTTCATTTACTACAAGATGACTTTTACGTTTAATATAAACAATTCCATGAATCATATGAATATGAAAGCCTCTCTCAGTATCCAGCCATTGACATTTAAACATTGTTACATAATTCTGTCCCAAATAACACAGTTCAATAATTTCTTCAAGCATGCCATAAAAGTCAACTTCAATATCTCTATGATGTGATCCCTTCAAACAAACACCACTATTCATTTTTTTCTTTGATTCCTCATATGCACGTGTATGAAAACGATAACCATTCACCACATATGCATTATAAGATTTAACCATTTTGGATGGTGGGCTACTCAATATACGTAATCGACTATCAATCTTATCAGCATGTACAGATACCTGAATATTTGTAAAAAATTTATCACCATTAAAAGTAATAAATTGATTTTATATGTAAAACCAAAAAAGAATGTATGTTACCAGTTTTTGAAACCAGTAGGGAATTTTTTTTGCCGACGTTCTTCTAAGCCAACTGTTGTAATTTGTGGAAATTGTTTCTTGATATGATCATCATATAACCTACAAATACAATATGATTAATTTACTGTAACAGAATAAATAGAATAAGGGATATGAGCACTCACTGTACAATTGGTGACATTTCTTCACAGTTGAGTAGAACATATGTATGAGCTCTATGATGTTCATCATCTGAAATCCATCTATCATGAACTCCACCAAAGCCAATTTCAGGCTGATTGACAACTGATAACTGATTGTTCATATAATCATCAACATTCATTTCTTTCCGGCCCATGTGGTTGAATTTTGAGGGATATTCAGATTCAAAATAATGAGAGCATAATAAAGCAATTTTCTCTTGCAAATAAGCTTCAGCAATTGAGCCTTCAACCGATGCTTTGTTACAGACTTTTTTCTTCAATTTCTACATGCATCTCTCAAATGGGTACATCCATCGAAACTGAACTGGACCTCCAAATTTTTCTTCATGTGGCAAATGTAATATCAAATGTTCCATTGAGTCAATGAAAGCCGGTGGAAAGATTTTTTCCAGTTTGCATATAATCACAACAACAGCTTCTTCCAGTTTTCTTAGTGTATCATAGTCTGTTGTCACCGCACACATGTCTTGGAAAAAATATGATATATCTGTTATAGAATCCCAAATCTTAGAATTCAACAAACCTCTTAATCCAATAGGCATAAGTATTTCCATTATAACATGAAAGTCATGACTTTTTAATCCGGTAATATGACCATTTTTAACACATCTGCCCAAGTTGGAAGCATAGCCATCTGGAAGTCTCAAATCTGTAATCCACTGAAAAAATAATAAGATACTCTCTTTGGTCAGTGTATAAGCTGCTTTTGTCTTCATTAATCTCTGTGATCTGACATTTTCAAACAATTCAAGTTCTGGTCGCCTACAAATTTGGTCAAGATCTAATCGTGCCTTTACATTATCTTTGGTTTTACCCAGTGTATCCAAAACTGTATGAAATAAATTATCAAAATAGTTCTTCTCAATATGAATGACATCCAACATGTGTCGGACCAACAAATCAGACCAATATGACAGATTCCAAAAAATGCTTCATTTTGTCCAATTGTGTTCTTTCCCAAAGCCATGAATTTTCTGTTGGTTTATTGTCGGTCCAAAAGTGATGGAAGGTAATGAAAATACAACTAATTGTAACTCTGTACCTGAGATCATTTTTGGTGGTTCATCTCTTTCAATTCTGTCTTTTCTGAAATGATATTTATTCCTCTGAAAAGGATGATCGATTGGAAGAAATCTGCGATGATAGTCAAAATAGCAAGGTTTTTTTCCATTCACGAGCATAAATGCTTTGTTGTCTCCCATACAGTAAGGAAATGATTTTGGACCATGTGTACTCTAGCCAGATAACATACCATATGCCGGGAAGTCACTAATTGTCCACATCAAAGCAGCTTTCATTACAAATTTTTTTTTCGCAGCTGCATCATATGTACCAACACCATGACTCCACAATAAATTTAACTCATCAATCAATGGTTTCAAATAAACTTCAATATTCTTTTTCGGATGTCCTGGGATTAATAATGTCAAAAATATATAAGGCTATTTTATCAACATCCATGGAGGCAAATTGTACGGAGTTATAAAGACATGCCAACAGGAATACTGACTACCAAAAGATCCAAATGGACAAAAACCATCAGTAGAAAGACCCAATCGCACGATCCGGGATTCTAAAGAAAAAGACGTATGCACTTGATCAAAATGTTTCCATGAATCACCATCAGATGGATGAATCAAGATTTTACCATTTGAAATATTGGTTTTGTTCCATGACATCATTGTCGCTGTGTTCTAAGACATAAATAAACGCTGCAACCTGAGTGTAAGCAGAAAATATCTCAACTGTTTTAAAGGAATCAATCCAAACTTCCCTGATTGAGCTTCTTTATACCTCGATTGTCCACATGTGGGACAACTATCCAATGACTCATTTTCACCAAAATATAAGATGCAATCGTTTGAACATGCATGGATCTTATGATAACTAAGGCCCAGATTACGAACCCGTCTCTTGCTCTCATAATAATTAGCAGGCAGCACATTTTCTTCAGGTAATAGTGCTTTAACCAAAGAAAATATCCGATCAAAACAGTTATTTGAAATTCCATTATCTGATTTAATAGCCATAAATTTTTCAACTACTTCTAATTTTCTTATCTTGCAACCAGGATATAATGCATCCATAGCAGACCTGAACAACTCAGAAAATTCAGATGGTGCCAACTCGGGAGGTAAATAAACATCATCCTCAATTTTAGTTTGTTGAATGGATGACCCTGCAACATCATGTACTAAATTCTGAAACCTTGATGGATATGGAATCAAATTATTAGTATCTTCTCTGGAACTGTGTTCACCGTGTTGATACCAAAAAATATAATCTGATTGAAAACCCTAACACAAGAGATGTTTTCCAACGATGTCAAATGTCTCAAACGTTCTCAGAGTACATTTTTTACAAGGACACATAATTGTCCTTTCTGAAACAAATTCCGGGTTTGATGATGCAAATGATAAGAAAGCTTCAACACCATCAACATATACATGATTTAAACTAGAACCGTTTGGATTTCTGCGCTGATTTATCCAAGCACGATCATCTAATAATGATTGATGTCTATTTACTTGTTCTATATTCATATATATGTTTCTAAAAAATTTAAAACCATTACTGTTAAATAATTTGATATAAGAAAAACAATATCCTAAAAAGAGAAGATATATAATTACGATTATTTCTTAGTAATTACCAATAATTATAGGTGGCACAGTTAGTTTGTAATCATCCCCATTAGTTATTATTAATTTAGCAATACTTAGAAATACTTGAAAAAATGAAATATGCTTGAATAATAAAATAAAATTTTGTAATCATCTCTGTGGAGATTATATTACAAATTATTCTTATTTGTTTCTAGAAGATTGGCAGCATCTCTTTTGCTTGACGACTCATCTCCTTGCAAGGAGATGAGTCGTCAGGGAAAAGTGCCTCTTTTTTCCAACGACTCATCTCTTTTTAACTTTCTCCCAACTGAAATCATTATGAAAAACTTTCTCTGACATACGTGAGAGCACATTTTTCATACTAATTTAAGTGGGAGAAAGTAGCAAAGATATGAGATGTTGAACAAAAGGTAGCTGCCAATCCACTGGAAATTGTGTCAATTTATAACCATGTACTTGAATTTATTTGATTTTTGATTAATTATTACTAATTATTACTAATTATTACAAATCTCAATATTTCCAACAGATTTTTCTCTATTCTTGACATGTTCAAATCTTAAAGATTCGTCAATTTTCAAGTCATGACAAATAAAAAGTTTTCATCAACCATGTCCAATTTAAACTCTATAATTGTCCTTACATGGTTGATCACCTCACAATTAGTGTTGCAATAGGACGACACAAGTAATGTCATTCTCGTCTTTAAGAAACATTTCACATGACCCTTTAGATAGATCATTCTTCCTTGAAAAATTAAGAGAACTTCAATATCTTTCCCTTAATTTTTCAAGAAATAATGGTCTATGTAAAAAGTCATGTGATATGATTCTTATAGATGAGAAAGACATGACTTGAGTTGTCCTATTGCAACGCTACTTGCGAGGTGATCAACCAAGCAAGAACAATTATAGAGTTTAAATTGGACACGGTTGACGCAAACTTTTTATTGGGCATGACCTGAAAATTTGCGACCCTTTAAGATTTGAACATGTTAAGAATAAAGCAAAACTTGTTGAAAATATTGATAATTGTAATATTTTACAATTTTTTTACAATTTTAATAATATTAATATTTTTTTATAAATACTAAACATATAATAATAAAATAATTATATTATTAGTATTATTTAATTATTAATATTAGAGTAATATAATATTTTATATTATGTTACTATTTATGTTACTAATTATATTACTAATTATATTACTAATTAGTAACAAACGTGATTAACCGCTCATCTACCTCAATTTTCTTTTCATTTGTGCATTCAGGTTGACATGAAACTTCTACCTCTACATGTAGTATTTACTTTTACTGTCAAAATTATAAACCTCCTCACCTCTATGCTGGTGAGGAGTTTGAAAATTTTGACAGTAAAAGAAAATAGTACATGTGGAGGTAGAAGTTTCATGTCAAGCCTCAACACACAAATGAAAAGAAAATTGAGATAGATGAGCAGTCAATCACGCTTTCTAATTGTTTCCTAATTATTTCTAATTGTTTCCTAATTATTTATAATTGTTTCCTAATTTTCCAAATTATTTCTAATTGTTTCCTAATTATCCTAATTATTTCTAATTGTTTCCTAATTTTTCTAATTATTTCTAACTGTTTCCTAATTATCTTAATTATTTCTATTTGTTTCCTAATTATCCTAATTATTTCTATTTGTTTCCTAATTATCCTAATTATTTCTATTTGTTTCTTAATTATCCTAATTATTTTTATTTGTTTCATAATTATCCTAATTATTTTTATTTGTTTTCTAATTATCCTAATTATTTTTATTTGTTTCCTAATTATCCTAATTATTATTTTTTTGTTTCCTAATTATCCTAATTATTTTTATTTGTTTCATAATTATCCTAATTATTTTATTTGTTTCCTAATTATCCTAATTATTTTATTTGTTTCCTAATTATTTTATTTGTTTCGTAATTATTTTATTTGTTTCCTAATTATTTTATTTGGTTCATAATTATTTTATTTGTTTCCTAATTATTTTATTTGTTTCCTAATTATTTTATTTGTTTCTTAATTATTTTATTTGTTTCCTAATTATTTTATTTGTTTCCTAATTATTTTATTTGTTTCCTAATTATTTTATTTGTTTCCTAATTATTTATTTTGTTTCCTAATTATTTATTTTATTTCCTAATTATTTATTTTATTTCCTAATTATTTATTTTATAATTATTTCATAATTATCCTAATTATTTTATTTGTTTACTAATTATTTTATTTCTAATTGTTTCCTAATTAATTATTTCTTAATTATTTAATAATTATATAATTATTCCTAATTAAATATAACTTTTTCTAATTATTTCTTTATTTCTAATTATTACCAAAACAACCCCCGGGAGTGTCGAACCAAGAGTGCAGTATGGCCCATTGTCGTGTACCAAGTTACCCCAAGTCAATCTCGAAACACCTTGTCAGAGTTTTCACTCCTAGATACATCTGTTCCAGAGCCACCTCTACTTGTTCGTATCCAGACAAGGACTATTTGGTACAACCACTTAATCTAATTATACTATATAGTAACATTCTATAAAAAAAAAATAAAAATTAACAATTAAAAATAAAATTAACAACTAAAAATAATTTAACAATTAAAAAAACTATAAATACCTTTAATATGCAGTTTTCACCTCCTTAACTCCTTCTCTGCTCTTCCCATAAGAAAAAATTAAAATAAAAAAAATTTCTACTTCGAACAGAAATTTAAAGAGAGAAAGAGAATAAAAAGAAGAGAGATTTAAATGATTTAAAAAAATGGATGGAGGTATATATAGGTTATAATATTTGCGACGGTCTTATTTGAGATAGTATCCCATCACAAATACCTTCGCCCGCATTAATTACAGGTAGCGGTTAAAAGAGTTTTTGCGACGGGGCCGTCGCAAATAGCTGCCTGCCGACATACTATTAGCGATGGGCGGATATCCCCATCGCAAATTCCTATTTACTGCCGTCGGTATTGGCGACGGGCCCCGTCGCAAATACCTTCACCCGCATTAAATACGTGCGACAGTTAAAAGGGTTTTTGCGACGGGCCCGTTGTAAATACCTGTAGGCCGACATACCATTAGCGACAGGCGGATATCCCCGTCGCAAAAGACTATTTACCACCGCCGGTATTGGCGACGGGACCCGTCACAAATAAAATCCGTTGAATAGTTTTTTGCGATGGGAAATTGTCCCGTCGCAAAAAGTATTTACCACCTCCAGGTACTTGTGACGGGACGAAGGCCACCGTCGCAAATAGGCTTCCTGCATTTTGGCATGAAAACCGTGCCATACCTATTGCGACGGGTCATCTATTCCCGTCGCAACTAACTGATGCCCGTCGCAAATACGCTTTTTGTCAGATTTATTGTGACGAGATTTATTCCCGTTGCAAATAACCCGTCGTAATAATCGATTTTTCTCATAGTGCAAGTCTTAATGAAACTTGGTTAACACACCATAATCCATTGACCATGATCCTTACGCAGGTCAGTTCTAACAAACCGAGGCACCCTAAACACTCCCTTAAAAATCTTGGAATATCCCTCTTTCCATGATCAAACACTTAAACACCCTCCATTTGGGTGTTGATCCAAAACCAAAGAACATCCAACCATTCTCTAAAAACACTACCCAAGTCACAAAAAAATGAGAAGGGCCATGGGTCCAACTAAACCTTCCCTCCCAATCCATTCATGAGAAAGGGGGAACTCCTAACACTCCAATTCTCAAACACTATGAATCCTTATTACTAACTAGATTAAGGTGATGGTAGAACTCAATGGTCCCATAAAGAAAAATAACCATGACCACCCAATCCATTAGTGATAATAGGAACACGGTCCCCATCACATAACTCGGTATAAAACACATGGAATGAACAATTCTCTCCCAACGAACAAGAACCTGGGACATCAGGGGAACCACTATCTCATGGAAACTCAAGACCAATCCAAATATCCCTCAGGAATACTTAAGCTAATTGAGTCACTAACAAGTAACTCAAATCCCAATTCAAACCCACATGGGTCTCTATGCATCCCTTGTCAAAGGGGCAGAATCACCACCACCATCAAAGCTCTCGCTACATGATCCACATGCCATGTCATTATAAGAAAATATAAATTACCACAAACTAGAATATGTTATGTAAATCCTACATGCCTATAATAGTGCATGAACACTGGCCTCTTTCACATAGTCCAAGATCCAAAAACCAGAATATACTATAAATCCAAAATCCCAAGTGTATCACACTAGGTGAAGTCATGCAACCACAAATGAAGAATCCTAGAATAGCAATCCCATTCCCTGGAAACTTAGAATCCCTTTTGTAAAATGTGTTTGTGATACAATATTTCAATATACATCAAAATTTCTAACATATTCTTAGACCAACTATCTATCAACTCCCCAAATAAATAAATAAAAATCTCTAAAACCATTTTGTAAAAAACCAACCAGAGTCGACCTGATATGTCACATGAAATGGCCTGCCACAAGGCCTCAAGCGTGCCCCCTAAACACAAGAGGATTATGACTAGCAATGACAGTATAAAAGGTATAGTGGGGATAATATAACCTCTCATCATAGTGTAATAACAGTGAAAAATATCCAAACTCATACACATGGATCAAAATTAGAGTATGCATAATAAAGAAAATGAAATAGATCATACTATAATAAATGGAATGTAGCATATAATCATAAAGACTGAAATCATGAAAAACAAACAATAGTCGGTCACCCACTGGGCTGACCACATATAAAAAACTAAAAAATTAAAATAAATACAATTAGATATACTTCCAATACCAATCCAAACCACATAACTGGTCCCCACGACGCTCACACTACACTAGCCCGATCATGAGACTCCACACAAGAGGATCTGCTCGATCAAGCAACACTGGGCCTCAGCCCCATCCATCACATAACCTATGATATGACCTGAAAGTACACATCAGATATGTACACACATTGAGGTACATGTATAGGAGGTTATAAATAAATATCATTTGGCCACCCACAATGGTAGACCTATAATCTGTCATTATAAAAAGTGAATGCAGATGTGCTATTCATAGACTAGATAAAAACTAACAATAATGGACATAAAAGAAACAACTATATAAAAAGGGGGAAAATAAAATAAATAATATGAACAACGAGTTCTATAAGGACATTCCTTGTATATATACCCTCTCTCTGGCCCATGCTAGATGATTATAACACATAGATCACCTATCCACATAGAAACTAGAGCATTTACCAAATCAACACAAGATCTCCAATACATATAAAGGCAATAAGCATGAATTTCAAACCCCAAGGAATAACCATATATGTCTACATGAAAAAATCACATCTACTAGGAAATATGACTCTAATGGAATGATTGTAAATAAAGATATAACCTCCCCTCCAGACATCAGAGATCTATCATGTGTTGGAAGTCCCGCAGAATGAATCAGGCTCCACCACATGGACCCGAAAGATACACCACCCTTTGGGATCCATCTACATGAACCATAAATATGAACTTAAATTGGGGATACATGAAAAATTCAAGGAGTGTAACATCAACCATGAAACAAAAAACCACCCTAACTTGGGAGAACCCTTAATCTAGGGGTAGTGCCCTCATCTAGATCATCCATTAGCTCCCTAAGGCCATATAAAAACAAGAATACAAAGGAGGATATATCCAAATAACTACTCATGGAAAATTCCTAATCCAATATATCCAAAAGGTATACTCCTAAAACCATATTCCCAAGAATAAACTACCTCAAATCTCACAGCCAAAGTCCAATTAGACATAGAATGATCTACCCTTGAAACCACCATTCAAACAACTAAACTAGCAGTACTGTTCCACTCTTATAAAAAAATCATGTGGATCTCATAGTCCTTTAGATATCAGTATCCAAAAAAATAGCCACCATGTGGTATTAATGAAACACCTCATGGTCAAACCAAACTTGGGGCTCCCAGAATCACTAAGGCCACAACATAAAGAAACATCTACCACAATACTTCCCTGTTGCACCCAAGTTCTTAGGCCATGCCCAAAAAACAACCTCAATCGGCCCAAATTCCATATAAAGAGTAGGAAACCCTACAATGGTTTCCTATATCTCATCCAAAATCAAAGGACACACCTAGTGCTGAAACATCACAAACAAACCTTAGCAGCTACTAACTGATCCTTGATCAACAACACACCCAAAAAGGGTATCCAAAAATAGACACCTACTAATATGGTAATTTAAAATGGTCCTCATGAACACCTAAAAATAAGGATACCCTCTATATGGGTTCCCCATCACAAAACTAAATACAACACGTGATACGGGCATTCTCAACATCCAACTATGTCAAATACTGTTCACTTGACCAGAAACTATCCCACAAGGGAATCCTAAAGATTTTATCAAAATCATACCAGAAAATCAATGAAAACTAACTAAAATTTCCATCTAAAGGCATCAACCCAGAATAAAGTCTCCAACATCTCTATTTCTCAAACCTAAGAGCTAAACCTCAACTTCTTTAACCTTGAGCAACCAGTCTTGTTACAGAGAGACATACCAAGATCTCCTCAAAGATACAAAATGATATTTAATTCCAGAATCTATCAAAATGAACCTAAAATATTTCTCCATGTAATAATAAATCCATTATGATCACCAAAATCTCAAACCTCACCTGTTCCTCACAACACACAACCTAACACCAAGATGATTTTGAAACCAAACCTCAAAGAAATCCTCATACTGAACTCTCACAATCTCAAACACCATCCAAACAGCCTCTAAACGACAAAAGGATTCTAAATTTCAATATATGCATAAATACTATCATAATTTAATAATCTTAAGTATAATTTTGACTATAGGCCACAAAACATGAAAAATGGACTAAGTTAGGAAAAGTACACGACATGCACTTGGGGTACACAGTGCGTAACCCCATAAGTCCTCCCTGACCATGTGCCCAATGGTACATGGAATGTAACCCAAATGGGTACCTACCCAAGTACCTCAACACCAATTGTAATGTAAAATTCCCAAGTAAATGATGTTTACCACTTGTACATGGTCTGTTTTCCTACATGGTAATTGGTTGTGTACTTATACATGACCAAGTACCCCCGTATGGGGTGTCTGGATGAGTACTCGACCACACCCTAAAAGTACACTATATGGTGTGTACCCATGGTACATGGTTTATAGTACCCAAAAAATCATATTACCTAAATATAAATAAGACACAACATGTGTTTTCTAAACAACATGCCATGTACATGGCTTTCCCCAAACAGGAATCCCTCAAAATGACTTGAAATGAACAATTTCCCCATAAAAACAATAGATAGATACAATAGGGGTCCCCCACAACCCAAAATAGTATTTAAGACATAAAAAATTTTAAACTATGGGGATTTTCAGCATAAAACATAAAACATGCCTACCTTAGGGAGGAAACCACTAACGCTTCATTCTGATCTGCGATCTGCAGCTACCACATGATGATCTAGTGTAACCCGATCTATATAGTGGTGCCTCTTCTTCTCCCTCACCCACTATTTTCTACCTCTCCATATCTTGGTTAAATAACCAAAAGTTTGGAGCACCATAGGCATACACAACAATATAAGGGATTAAATAAAGAAGAAGAAAAGAAAAAAAGGAAGAAAAAAATGAAAAAGAAATGAAAAGGGGTTTGGGTCGAGTCCCAATGCTCAATGAAAGGTAATACCTTGCCTAGGGAAACCCACCAATTGAAGAATCAATTGTAGAGATAGAATCCCAATTCAAAAATTCATTTAAAAGATATGATAGAAGAAATAGTCATGAATAAATTAATATTTAATTAATTAAATATTAAATATTCTAATAAGATTCAAATGGATCTAATTTCTACCACACTCCTATCCTTGGGTAAATAACCTATTATAAGACCAAAAAATTTATTATAAAAATTATCTGAGATCATCTTAAGGAAAAATTTACCAGTTTTTCCTCAAACACTTTCAAGAACAAAAATAGTTCAAATTTCTCATGATTTTCACAACGCTTGACGACACGGGTCATCACATAAACCTATTTTGAATCATCTAAACTGTCTAAAAGATATATTTAAGCATAACAGGGCATGAAATGATACCTCAAATACATAATTCAAATAGTTTGGTGAACGACATGGCATCTAGTAGAGAGCCTCATATGGTTCCATCTGAATCAAATCCTAATAACTATTTTTGTATGTGAACATAAACAAGAATAGATGTTCATCCCAAGATCCTTCAATGTTAAGGACTCAAAATCATGTCATTTCCTTTAGTATTCATATAGTCCACTTATACTATCCATCTGTATGAGGATGGAATGCTGCCCTCAATATCAACTGAGTACCTAAGGATTTCTACAAGCCCTTCAAAAAGAAAAATGAAAAAAATGAATATTTTTCTAAAATAATTCTCAAGGGAACTATATGTAAGCATACAATCCCATGGATATAGATATTTCCCAGTTCCTCCACCCATTGTGTCTCTCAGATTGGTAAAAAGTGAGCAGTCTTCATTTTCTGAT
Source organism: Viscum album (assembly GCA_963277665.1). Classification (NCBI taxonomy): domain Eukaryota; kingdom Viridiplantae; phylum Streptophyta; class Magnoliopsida; order Santalales; family Viscaceae; genus Viscum; species Viscum album. The sequence goes on from OY728153.1 coordinate 1,696,123,407, forward strand.
TGACAGTCACCAAGATTTCATTCCAACTCCATAGAGTCTTAGGTAACCCCAAAATAAATTACATCATGATTTCCTCCCACTTCTACATGGGTATAGTAAGTTATTGGAGTAAATATCCAGGTCACTGATGCTTGGCCTTCACCCTTTGACAGGTAAGGCATCAAGAGATAAAACCAGTAATGTCCCTCTTCGTCATTGGACACCAAAACTGACATATTAAGTCATGATACATCTTGGTAAAACTAGGATGTACTAACCATATAGAGGCATGGTAATATCTCATCATATCCTCTCTAAAAGAAGTAGGTATTGCTACTCTCCCATGTACCAAGATCACACTATCATCATCCATCAACCATATGATTATATGATCACCTCCATCTAACTGCCCCCACATCACAATACACTTTGGGTCTGACTCCTATATTTAATTTACCTGGTCCACCAGAGAATATGTGACCACCTATAGATAACATGTCACCAATCCCTGGTCTAAAAAATCATCCATCCTGAAGTCAGCTAATAATCACATCAAACACCACTGTTTCTTTGAAGGTCCCTCACCAATATCCTACTCAACCTACATCTTATAGCTAAGAGAATTTGAAACTATTTTACCCTTCCCAGGAATATACACCATCTCCAAATAGAACATCTATAGATAATCAACCTAACACCTTTATCTAAGGTTCAAGCCCCTATGTGTGAAAATGTAGTGGAGGCTCTTATGGTTTATGTAAAACATTAATATCTCACTAAAGAGAGAGTGTTTCCAACACTTTAGAGCATTAAACATGGTTATTAGATCCAAGCTATGAGTAGGGTAGTTCTACTCATAGGATCATAGATTTTTTGACCCATAGCCTATTACCTTCTCCATCTCCATCAATAATGATACCAAAACAACTCTTGATGTTTCACATTACACTGTATAACCAATCCCATGCTTAGGGAGTACTAGTATTGGAGTTTTCATCAACCTTACCTTTAGTTCAAGGAATTCCTCTTCAAACTAGTCTGACCATTGTTATTTAAATCACTTTCTCATTAGTGATATCATGGGTACTGATATTCTGGATAAATCCTAGATAAACCACTGGTAAAATCCTAATAATACAAGAAATATTATTATATCAAACATGTTTTGGGTAAATGTCTAGGACATGACTGCCTCAATATTCTCTAGGTCCATGTATATACTTATCTTAGACACCATATATCCTAGGAACTTTACCTCTCAAATATAGTAGTCACACTTAAAAAATTTACCATAAATCATATGTTCTTAAAGGATAAAAAAATGTAGAAATGGGTGAAATATCTTGTTAATGAGGGACATGAAATATATCAATTCATTTTTTTAGTCTATACAACATCACTAGATTCTCATATATGATACATCTACTCTAAAACTATATCTTTGGAATACACACATATTTAATTATTAACTGGTGATAGCCCAATCAAAGACTAATCTTGGAGAACCACCAAACTTCATGAAATTGGAAAACAACATAGGTACACCGCATGGTGAAGTAATTGGTCTGATAAATCTATTTCACTCCATGTTATCAAGCTGTACCTTAAGCTCCTTCGTCTTGGTTTTCTCCATAGTATATGGGGGTATCAAAATGGGTTGTTCACCTAATACAAGATCTAACTCAATGTAAAATCCTCTATTTGGAGGAATTCCTATGAAGTATTATGAGAATATATCTTTATAGAGATCCAAAATGAGAGAGAGATATAAGGAGGGGGGTATCATTGACCCTCCTGAAAGAGATAACCCCACAATCTATGCTGTGATCAACCCAAGTTGAATCATGTTCAGTCTAACTATACCTACTCCTAGTTCCCACTATTCGGTCATCATAAACTTATATCCCTTTGGTGATGTGTTTGAAAAACACCTCTATTAGCTTTCAATGTGAGCTTGGAAGATGGTATGACAATCTATGTCAAGGATCACATTGAAGGTCATCATATCTAGAATCATGAACTCCCATAGATTCCCATAACCATTGAAAACAATAGGACACTTTGAGAATCATTAGAGATGGTCCACTTTTGTGCCTAATAGTATATCAAGGGAGACTAACTTAAATAATAACATGACCGGTAGGTCAACTATAGAAACTACTTGTGTAGATATAAAGGAATGAAAAACACATATATCGAAAAAAGTTGTAGACAAAGAGGATGTGATTAAGACAAAAAATTAAACTATAAATAGCCCCTCTCCACCATCTATTATAGTTTCATATACAATGTAGACATGACCATCCTCAACCCTATGACCTTATCCCTAATATGTATGACTATTGTGGATTTTCTATTAGGAACCCTGACCAGACCAATGGATTCATGGCCATTTATATCTTGACCTCCTAGTCGAATCTATAGAACCAAATTGATGGAGATTTCTATTATTTCCACATTTTCAGCACTAGCACTAGGGTGCTGGGAATAACTAACTATAGTGTCCAAAAAAAACCCACAATTGAATCATTATGGGTCAACTATAGAAGGAACCAATGATATTGAACTATATTGTACATGTATCCCATTGTTATACTCCATGTCCTTATCCTTCCCTTTCCTTCCATCAGAAGAGGAACTCAAAGAAGCAGTAGGAGGTCCACCCTTCTAAGTAATGAAGGGTTGGAAAGGACCAACTAATCATCTATCCTCTAAAATCCTCTTGATATCTAGGGCCTTCCTTAGAACCTTTGGGTATAAAACTAGGTCAAAGCTCTAAACCCACTGTCTAATTTTGGGTCGAAGTATGATTTTGAACTTCATAGCCTTATGTGCCTCATTGCTATCCAAAATTAGAAAAAAATTGTGAAGATCAATAAAACTAGTAGAGTATACAGACACCATCATGGAGCTCTACTACAGATCCATAAAATTATATGCTCGGTTGACCTCCAACATGTCGGGGAAGAACTCTATGAAAATATAAGTTCTTTAAGGCCTCCCATGAGAGTATCTCAAATCATCCATCCTAACCCATAACCCCCCACAAATTCCTAGTGGTTCTCTATATCTATAACACTACTGAATTCACCTTATTATACATCAGTGTATTGATAAGATCAAATACACCATCTATGATGTCCACCCAGTCTTCAAAATCCAATGGTCTACTGATGTCATATAATGTTAGAGGATGTTGATGCGGGAAATCCCTAATGTAGTCAACCATGGATTTTGGTGGTGAATAGAGAGGTACCATTTCCTTAACCACTGGGGAATGTGTGGTAACATGATCAGAAGTAGCCTGATCAACTACCGGTCCCACCAAACATCTATAAGTTTCCATATTATACAATAGAAGGAATGTTAGGACATGAACATACCCTAACCAATCTATGGGATCACACAAGGTTTTTCTTAGGAGTCTACCCATAACTCAAGGTACACCCCTCCTAACACCAACTTTAGAATATGTCCCTACATATTAGTCATAATTATCATATATACACTAACACAACAATATTCTTAATTTTACTAATTAATGCCAATAAATATATACCCTAGAAACATGTAAACATAGATATATCATATAATAAGGAACTATAAAAAACATGTAACACAAACCAAATAATTTAATTAAAGAACTACTATGTAGAATAATAACAAATATATATGTGGTATGTGAACCTATGTGCCTAGTCATGAAACATGAACACACCTGAAATCTCATAAATCACATATAAACATCATATTCATCACCCAAGATGAATTTAATAAATGGTAACAATAAAAAAATTTCCCTAACTTTATGGAAACTAAAAGTTTCACTATACAGTGCTATCCATGCACTGTTATAGTTCCCCCACCCGAGTCCCAACCATCTTATCTCTTATATATTCTATTATATCTCTAGAAAAAGATTCGAATAAGTTAGCGAGTCCTGATATGATGATACCATTTTGTATCATCCTAACCCAAACCACCAGTTTCTAGCTGAAGTGCCACATGGACTCATGCACACCTCCCCATATACAAGAGGCAACTGAATAGAAATGGGGCCTCGAGTCCGTTAGTAGGAAGAATATACCATTAGAATCATGTCATAGGATCTATAATAACTATATAATAAAGAAATAATCAGAGTAACATGTGAAAAATAAATAATTACATACACGTCATACAATAAAAAAGACCCCAAAGTGGAAAGCCTATATAGAGTAATAAGTAGTGGATTGATAAATAGATAAATAAATAGAAGGTCCTATATAGTCCATCCTATTCCACTACCAACTCCATGCTCCTCTAATCAATTGTCCATCATAGGAATCATACCCTTCTCTAGATCTATTGTCCTAGAATCTATAAGGGTACTGAAATTTTCGATTAGGGTGTGAGTAAAAGACTCAGTAGGACAAAAACAATGCATCTTTAACCCAGTGTACTCAAGTATAACAAGTGTACACCACAATAATAGTAAATACATAATGGGAATAAACAAAAAATCCAAAACTGAGCAGTCATGTGCAAACCAAGATACCAAAAACCCCAAGCCAAACCAGGATCATTTCCATGTAGGAAATATAATGAGAGACATCAAATGTAATCAAAATAATCACTACAATAGTTAACCATTAGTACGACACCCTCATGGAATCATGTGAACATGCTACCCAACATCCTCTAGTCATCAAGTGAAACATGCTACTGTACATCCTTTAGTTCTACTAGGCTACGTCAAGGTTGTGGTACTTGAAAATATATAGGATACCTTGAGTGCATGCTCAACATGGTCTTAATGTCATCCCCGTATCTCTATAATGTTCTCAGGTCCCTCGTCACCACCATCACAAGTCAAGCGCACTCTCCTTCCAGGGGATAAAAAGTCACAATGACTCACATATTTCGAGATCCATGAATAATGCCTCAAAGTAAGGTAACATTTATACATGGTATAGAATACATGGAAAGTATATCAATATTATAAATGAGTATAAATATGCAACAACATGTGATCACAATCAAAAAAGGGAACAAGATACTCTAGTATCACTCATGGAAGCCTAATGGGTCTCACGAGCTACACACACACACACCCACATACAATCACAATCAATCATGATCATCATCTATTCCTATATAAATAATCATACCATGGAAACATGTGTAAATGATATCCCAAGAAGGTAAAGTATGTCCTAACTCATGGTTGTCAAATCCAACATCAAGTTTTCTCAAAGGCATCATCACCCAAACCAAGTTCAAACCCCAAATATTTTAAAAAAACCAACCAATGACTAATATAAATGGTTCCAAACCAACATGAAAATGGTTCTTGAGTAAGGAAAGGGGAAACATGACAAAGGGTGGAAGAAATTTTTACCCGAGGTCATATTTTGGAAAACATAAATCTATATTGGAAGGATTCTGAGAATTTTAGGTGGATCCACAATACAAGAAGGTGGATTTGGCATGGAGGAATACAGAAAACCACAACCACATTGTAGGATATACCACCATGGTGTAGGGGTGAATTGGGAGAAGAATTCCACAACACAAGAATAATGGTTATGGAATGGAATCTTCATCAGCTAAATTCTACATCATAAGAAAAGGAATTGTGGTGTAGAAAACTCCAGAGAATGAACTATATGAAATTGTGAGGGAGATTATGAAATAAAATCACATTGAGTCAAGAGATATTGTGGAATAAAGTGATGTACTATGGTGTGAGTTCATTCCTACATCCCTTCACAATTCCCTGATTTTATGATTGAAAAAAGTGGGTGGATGGGTTATTTTAGGGGATCAAATGAGATACATTCTATGGGGTTAAGCCTCTATAATTCATTATTAAATTTAAAAACAAAAGACTAAACTTAAATTTGTAACAACTCATTCAAAACAATAACTCCTGAAGACTGTGTGATGGACCAACCATTTGTAATTGACACAGAAAAGTTTTTACAGCATGGTCGCTTCCTTCACAATGTATCCTTCTCAAACAGACTCCATGAAAAAGTCTATAGTATAAATATATCAACCCAAAACATTACAATTCAACCATATCACCACAACACAATCAACCCATCTACGACGTGGTCATGAGTTCCATGGCGCAACTACCCCTGATTTTCCCAGAAAGTTGCTGAACTCACATTTAAGATTCCATAAACTTATCAAAACCAATAAGCCCCTATCTAAAAATTATAAATCATAATAAAAATAAGTATAAGGATGGAGAAAGTATTTAATTAAGGGAAAAGTTTCAGGGTTTTACCTAGATAGAAAACACATCATGTAGTCTATATGGTTTAGTAGGAAAATTCACACTAATCATGTGGTAAAATACATAGTTTATACCACATGAGATTGAAAACTTGGAACATTAATAAAAAAATGGTGTGTAGCTAGCATTAAAATCATGTGAATCATTAATCCTTAAATATAAAGAACATTCCAGGTAAATTAGTAGGTAACATGGAAGCACATAAAGCAAACCACACATTATATAACTCATTAGTATATGCAGTGTAATCTGGATGAGATACATACTGAGTTCCTTGGTGTTTATCCCAAACACATGGAAATTTAATAACATATAGTGTATCTTGTTAGTACACACCATGTATTACCCTAATAAAGGATATAATTAAATTACATTAAAATAATTAATTGCAGTATTGAACCCTATTACATATTGGAACTAGATGTGTTTAACTATATAATAAAGGTTTTGAATAATTAATAAACTATCAATTAATTATATCTAATTATCAACAACTATTTATTATTATGTTTATTTTTCCTAAATAAATTTATGATGGGTATCTCCCTGATAATTTTGATGATCATTAAGATAAATTTATTTAATTGATCAATTAATTAATTTATCAATACAACCATCTTTATCTTAATAATAAATAATAAATTGAAGTGAATGATAGAAAATGTACTTTTTTATATTCATTTTATGTGTATATTTGATTATGATCTTTGAACAAACCTATGTATGAGTTGGTTTTATTTAACTTTATTTTTTCATGAGTTTTTAATTATTTATTATTAAATTAAATAATATAGCCTACATGTCATCCTTCCCACTTTTATTATATAGGACCTTCATATACAATATTTTTTTTATCTAATTCCCATTAAAAAATATTTTTGTTTCCATCACCTGTATGTGAGTTATAAACATATTTAATAAAAAGAATATCCCAAGGTGCATGGTGGTGGTTCAGGACATAATTAAGATAAAACTAACTCACATGATACACTTATGGATAAGTGGAATACTTTATCTCAAGCTAAGACCAGCACAATGAGTTTTCCCTTAGGGTGATAAGTTGATTTATTGTCCACTCAATAAATTAACCATTAGATAAGGTCATGATCAACTCATTTATTTATTTATTTATTCGTATCTTATGTATGATTTATTTTTTGTATAAAAGACAAAGATCACATAAATAAATGGAATAATATGAAAAGATGGAATTTAAATAAATAGATTATGTGTAAATATTTTATCAAAACATGGTTAATCACTTAAGTAAAATAAACATAATATTAGAAATAAATGTAAAGGATAAAACAATAAGAATTTTAAACATAATAAAAAAAATACCTCAAGTTAATATTAAGTCATTACACCTTACATCTTCTAAATTAAGATGAAACCATAGTTAAAGTGTTAGTTCGGGCCATAGTCAGGGCACTTTTAATGAACAAGGTGTATTAACTAAAATGATGGTTCAACTTAACCAAACTTTCATTTAATTTAATATCCATAGTATATTCAATAAAATTTTGGAGGAAAGTGTTTAGGAAATCTCAATTAGGATTCCTATGTTGCAGATTCCACTCAATGGTTCAAGGAGCTAGCAGTTTGTAGTTGGTAAGATATCCTACCTAAAAACCTTTTTATAATTTTTATAGCTATAGACTGGATCATAATCATGAGAAATATGGATTCTTACTACTATAATACCTTGACTAACAAAACATTTAGAGTTCAATGGTTATGGCTGTTGAGACTTGATAAAATAGTGGGAGACCTAATAAAATTAAAATTATTATTTTGTCTCAAATTATTTGTAATAAAAAAAGTACTAAAAATATGATCTTTTAATATTGTAGAATAATAGAAAGTTTTTCAACTACATTATCCCTATGATTAATTTTGGAGAAAGGATATCTCCTTACTGGAAGTAGCTTCTAGGATTGGTTTAGATGCCTAATGGTAGTGTTGTTCAATGACCATAAATATTACATGCTAGAATCCTTAATTATAGATCCGCCTATTAAGGAGGTGAGTAATGGAGAGTTTACTATCTATGAAAAATATATGAGTGACATGGTTTTTATTCAGTGTTTAATTATTTCTTACATTTCTAATGAACTCATGTATTCACATGAAGACATTGATGCTTATAATCTCGATGGTCTTTATCAGGAGGTAGTTAGATAAGAAAAATTTGAGATATCCAAGGCACTCTTTCAGAATAAACATAAAGAAGGTTCACCAGATGGGCCTCACACAGTCAAAATAATTGGAAAAATTGAACGAATAAAGGTTCTATGGTTTAAGATACATGGTGAAAGATGCACCAATCTCATTCTTTAATTACTTCCTCATAGATTCTCCAGTTTTTTTCAATTATAATATGAACAATATAGATAAGTCTCTTCTAGATCTTCTCACACTACTTTATCAAGTAGATAAAGAGATAAAGAAAAAAAATTTTATCCTTATGTTGAAAAAAGTAAAGGCTAGGTGAAGAGATCTAAATATAAAGTGTCTTCGGAACTCCCTTCTAAGAAGAGAAGGATCAAGTTACAAGCAAGGGAACAGGAAGCTATCTATTTCGCATGTGGATAAAAGGGACATTGGAAGAAAAACTTCACCCTAACAAAGAAGAAAGGGGATTCTTTAGGTTCATTTTTTATCAAGTTAAATTTTATCTATTTCTAAAAATTGGGTATTAGATACAACATGTGGTTCTAACATATGTAATCAAATAGATAAACTAGGTAGATTTTGAAATATTTCATGGGGGTGAGGTAGACTTACAAGTAGCCATCATAGTCACACTTGCTACTGCGACTATTGGGTACCAATACCTTACATTGTCAATGATAATGATCTTGGTTTTAAAATATTGTTATTATGTTTCATTTTTACCAAAAATATTATTTCTATATCTAGACTTTATATTGATGGATTTATTTTCAAATTTGGAAAAAATGTTACTTTTTTTACAAAGAGAGCATTTTTTATTGTAAGGAACATTTAAATATTGGTATTTATGTGTTATATTTCATAGTCCTAGTAGTAGAAATTTATAATGAAAATAGTTCACATGAATCATACCACACCTTACTATGAAATCAATGACTAGGTCATGTAAACAAGAAGTGTTTAACTAAATTAACCCTAGATAGATATTTGGATTCTTTTAAACTAAAGCCACTTGGTTTATGTCACACATGTTTATTTGAAAAAATGATCAAATTCACATTTAATGGAAAAGGATAAAGGGAAAAATAGATTATTGAATTAGTTCGTACCAATGTGTGTGGACCATTTCTAGTTGAATCAAGGTGTGGGTACTCATACATCATAACGTTTATTGATGATTTATATTGATATGGATATGTCTAATTAATGGGGTATAAGTTATATTCCTTTGAAATATTCATGGAATATAGGAATGAATTCAATAAACAACTTGTTAATAAGATTATTAAAATCAACATTGACCATGCTAGATAATATCTTAATCAAGACTTGATTGATTATTTATGAGATTTTGAGATTCTATCCCAACTCAATCCTCTATATACACCTCAGTGGAATGGTGTATGTGAAAGGAGAAACCACAACTTATTATACATGGAATGATCAATGATTAATTATGAAAGTCTTCCATTATCCATTTGGGGATAATCATTGCAAATAAAATCATACATACTAAATCGAGTTCCAACTAAAGTGCAACTGGTATTCCATATCAGCTTTGGTATGAAAATAAACCCATGTTGTCACATATACGAGTGTGGGGTTGCAAAGTGTTTATTATGGTAATTTATAGAAACAAACTTGCACCCTAAGTCAATAATTATATCTTTATTAAATATCCTTAGAAAAAAAGTATATTTTCTATATGATCCTACAAAAAAGAATGTCGTGGTTAACATATGTACCACATTTATTGAAGGGGATCACGTATCTATAAGAGATAATGGGAGCAAGATAGTATTTTATGAAGTCCATAATCAAGATACACAATAGTTGACACATGAATAGATTAAAAAAATCCCATGGAAGAGAACATTATAGAGACACAAGTACAATGTAGAAGTACAAGAGAGGTTATAAAACCTAAAATATATGGTTTTATAGTCACTGAGTTTGGTGAATAATTATTAGTTGATAATAATGATCATATAACCATAAGGAATAAGTATGTGGCACAAATTATTCCAAATTAAAAGAATCTATAAATTTAGAAATGTATTACATGTACAAAAAAAGTCAAGATTTTGGTAGATCCTCTAGTGGATATAAATATAATTGGTTTTAAATGTGAATTCAAGAATAAAATAGTAATGTATGGACAAGGTAGTACTTATAAGGCACAACTAGATGTAAAATGTTTCAAATAAAATCAAGGAATAAACTACAATGAAACTTTTTCACTGGTTTCTATGTTAAAATCCATTAGAATTCTACTTTCCATATAGGGTTACCATGAATATGATATTTGGAAAATGGATTCTAAAACATATTTCCTTAATTGAAACCTTTATAAAGATATCTATATGACACAAATCAAAGGGTTTGTGACTCTAAAGTATTACAATATGGAATGAAAGTTGCAATGATCTATGTATTGATTAAAGAAAGAATCTAGGTCATGGAACATTCAGTTTGAAGAATCCATAATAGAATTTGATTTCATAAAGAGTGAATGAAAGCCCTATGTCAATAAATAGTTTAGTGGGAGGGTAATAATTTTTTTAGTATTTTATATCAATGAAATGATTCTTATTGGAAATGAAATACCAGTATTACAGTCTATTAAATCCTAGTTGAACACATGATTATCCATGAAGGACTTAGGTGAAGTAGAATATATTCTTGGGCTCAAAACCCACTATGATAGATCAAATATACTACTTGGACTAAGTTAGAGTACATATATTTAAAAGATACTGAATATATTTAGTATATAACAATCTAAGAGGGTATTGTTTCTAGTGCCACATGACATTAATATTTCTAAGAAAATGTGTATTCAGAAACATAAGGAAAGACATAGGATAGAAAGGACTCCATACATGTTAGAAATTGGTCTAGTTATGTATATTATTATATTTACTAGTCTAAATATCATTTATTACCTAAGTGAGACATGAATATATTAGGCTAACCTATGTGACCTCTATTAAATGGAACTCAAGAATATCCTTAAGTATCCAAGGCATACTAATGATATTTTACTAGTCTATAGAGGATACAAGTAACTATGAATTAGAGTATACAGAGGTTAAGGTTTCCAAATTGATCAAGATGATCTAGAATCATAGTCAAGATACATATTCACTCTCAATAGATATTTTTTGAGTTGGAATAGTTCAAAGAAATTCATGGCTATAGATTCTATAGATGAATCTAAATATATTTTGGATTTTGAGGCAACTAAAGAAGCGTATTGGATAAACAAATTTGTTTAAGATATTAAAGTTGTTTCTAATATTAATGATCTTATAACACTTTAATGTGATAATAATAAAATGGTGTATCTTGAAAAAGAGCCAAGGTTAAATCAGTGGATGAAGAACGTACTTCAAAAGTATTATATCCTGAGGTATTTTTCTCACAGAGGTGATGTCATAATGAGCATAGTCTCCATGGAAGACAACATGGAATACCCATTGACTAAAGCCTTAACTAATAAGAAACATGAATTCCATTTGATGTAAAGAAGATTAAAATTCATTGGTAGTTGGATCTAGTCCAAGTGGGAGTTTGCTGATATTTTTTATATAGAACCAATTATTTTTTACTTTGGATTACATACATAAATATTCAAATAAGTGAATATTAAGTAAAAATATTATTTCATATTTTTTATTGTTCTACAAGACTTTAATATAATAATTTACCAGAGTATCTATCACATTAATTAAGTTATACTAGTTTTTTCTATGATGAGAAACCTGAAATTCTATGATGATTTTATTAAATATAGTTCTATAGTCAGATAAAATTCTTTGATGGGACACATATAATGTTCACTGTCAGGTGTGAGCACTCATAAGTAGATGATATTTTTTCTCATGAAGTTCCCAAATGGTAATTTCCAAGATGATATATTATGAGAATAGAACTAACTATAGGAATTCCTCATGTTTACGTGTCATAAAATATTCATATATGAAAGTGTGTGTAACAATCCTTATACTTTTAAGACTATTTTAATGTATTTTATTAGTTTCACACTATTTTGTATTTTTGTAAACTATGAAGATATAATTCATGTAAAAGTTATATATGCTGGCTGCATCATGAGTGACATGTTATTAATGAACAAGTTGAAGAAGTATTTTTTACTTACATCTTCATGAAAGTTGATATCTCAACCCTTTTATTGAAATGGAACTATCACATTAAATTCCATGACTATTGTATAACATTGTGATTATTTTAGATAATCAAAGAAAGATGTATCAAGCACATAAGTTGATGACATGGGTGTGAAACCTATTTGATGAGATATTATGAAAAAGGGACTATATTGTATAGTAAGTATTCATATATGGTTTTTGAAATTATGACATTAACTTCCTTCTCTTGGGTGCCTTGACCCATTACTAGATAGTAATCATGGACTTTTGGAAATTATACCTAATGTCAATGAGAAAGAAGTCTAGATGGACACATACTAAGTGTTTTTGTTGATCTCAATTAAATTATATTTGAATTTAATTATTGGAATAAATCAAGACCGAGTAGTAATTTTATTCAGAATTAATGATCACATAAATTAAATAAATAGTTGTCCTCATAGTAATTATTAAATTACACAAATATATAATATTTATTTATTTATTGAATATTTAATAAATATTTATTCCCCAGATTGTAAAAAGAATATTTATTTATTAATATATGTTTCATTAAATATATATTCAGTATTTGAAAAAATATGAGGAGGAGGAGTGAACCAAGGTTATGTACAATGATAAATATTAATTTTCATGACAGTAAAGTATTATTTATCCTTTCACTAGTTAGAAGACACTATAAAATAATAATAGTAATATTATAATAAGGTATGAGGTCAGATAAATTTTATTATTTTATTTGAAGGATGTTGTGAAATTAAATAATATCTTAACCTTATCCCTAACTCTATAAATATAAGTCAATATCTATTGTGTTGGGTTATTTAAGAATTTAGAGTAATTCTATACAACATATTTTAATCTTGATTCCTCATTCTCTAATCATCTCAATAAAGAAAAGAATAGGATAATTTCCTTCAATCCTCAATGAAATTGAAGTGATCAAGATGAATAATGAAATATGATCAATCTGTTGGGTTAGCACTCGACAATCCATCGGTGTTGTTAATAGACCAAATAATCTTGTGTGGATCATCTCTAGAGGGGCTCTATTTTGGTTCCTCCCTATGAAATGGCAGTAATCCAAAAATGGATTTATAGAATCAACATCTTCATCAAGGAAATATCCTAAGATGTGGTAATCTTTCTTCTGATCTAGTTAAATTATTTATAATTTTTACATGAAAAATATTCTCTTGGTTCTTGTGAACTTTATTTTTGATATTCAATTTGATTCTTTTGGTCATGATGTTTATATATTGAAAATTATGTGAACGATCCATTAAATCCAACAAAACCCATAATGGATTTACAACCAAAAAGAAACTTCTTATATGTCTACAACCATCATAATGGAGGATAATAGGTGACCTTTATAAGTAAGGGGAGAGAGAAAAATGAAATTACCAAAAATATTTAAATAATATAATGTAATTTTCTTATTAAATAGGAAAAATAGAAAATAATTCAAAGGTAAGTTGTGATAATGTCCAAATATCTTCAACGAATAAGTTTTATAAAAGTTCAAGTGTCATTTTTACCCTTATATATTAGATTAAAACCCTAATAAACCCTTTTAACCTTAACTGTGGTAACAAATTTTTACTATTTTTATTACTCATTATGACCAAAAATTAAGTTGAACTTATTTTATAATATTAATTTTTCTGATTGTAAATATAGAATCCAATTTAAAATACTAAATTTCTAGAAGTTGTAAAAATTAATTTTATCATATGTTTATAAAATACAAGAAAAACTATTTTTATAAAAATGTTTATGTTAATCATAAAAATGATTTTATAGTAAAATCAATTATAATATTGATTATAATGGGATTAATTGGACTATTTTAAACCTAAAGAGGCTTATTTTTCTTTCAATACAAACCAAAACTAAAAGGAACCTTTTAAATACTTGATTAAGAGAGAATAAATAATAAAAATTTATTTAAAAAAAAAATTACTCAGATTTCAAAAATATTAAGCACATATTTTCAAGTTCAATATTATAATTTTATATGGATTATATTAAATCATAAATATATATATTTTATATAATTTAGTTCTTACACTTTCAAGTTATTCTTATATCATTATAGTGTTCTAAAAGTGATAGTTTTTGTGAAATTGATATTTTTTCACAATTCTCCAAAAAATTAATTATTTCTAAAAAATATCAAAAGGTCACCCTAAGATAATTTTGAAATGAGAAATTTAAAAATGAATTTAATTTTTTCAAATAAAATTTCTAAGAATGGTATAAATTAATTTTCATTATTCTTATATAAATCACATAATTTTTTTTATGAAGAATGAATTCTTATGGAATAAAACGAATTTATTATTATAATTTCCCTAGTAAAACAATTAGATAAATGTAAACTTTTTTGATTGAATTCATTATGTTAATTAAGTAAATACTTTATATGTATTTTTCATAATTAGTTTATTTCTATTTTTACCTACCCACCCAATGGCTACATTATATTGACTATATTTAAATAATAATTTTTATAGTATATTGTGGTTTGTTTAAATTCAATGGTATGTGTATCACAAGCTATTGTACATATAATTCAAAAAACTAAAATCCTGGGGTGTTACATATCCTTCATTATCCCAATATAGGCAAAGGATACCCATGAATAAGCCCCACTAAATACTTTATTGTTACCCTTTCTAGGACACATATGTTTGTGTCATATGATATAAAACTAAAAGATAACGTTCTAGTCACACGATGAAAAACTAAATGACAATTTCCTTACCACATGACATAAAACTGCATAGTACCATCTTGGAACAAAAACTTAAACTGTGCACCTCGAATAATGTGATATTTTATTCATATTTTAGTATTATACATACAACACCTCCTTGAGGTTTAAACCCAATATCCTAATCATCTACATCATTCCTCTCTGGTCAATTTTCCCCATTATCTTGGAATTTCCTACTCATTGGTCCATATTCCCTATAAGACTCCTATTAACCTTTTATAGGTCCATATTGACAATGAACCCATCTTCATAGGGTTATATTCCTCATGAAATCACTTAATTCCTCTACCACCAGACTATATTATGCATGAGTTGAGTCATCCTTTAACTAGGGCCATATCCCATAATAACCATCCTCTAAATGGGCCGTATTCTAAATGAGACCATATTTGACTCTTTGGGCCATATCCCTACAAAAAAATACACTACATCCCACACAGGGGCAATATTACCTATGAAAAAAACTCATCTTCATTAGATCATATTCTCTGTGAGGTTAACCAAAAAATATGACCATGCATAAGTCCTAAACCTACCATTTCTAGGAACCTTTTTCCTAAATATACACTCTACATGACTATAAATTTCTTATAATCATTCATGGATTCACAACTTTAAAATGATCCATAATGGTTCCTGTCAAAAGACTTTAGAACATGTGTCTCGATAAGTGGAACTGAACTATGTGGGTTTTGATTCCATTTATAGGGATACATAACAATCCCTTATCAGGGGACCAATATCTAAAACATAAAATAGATACTTCCACCCTAGATGGTGATAAACTATAGATTTACCATCTTTATAGATTTAAACTATATCTTAATCAATCAACAAGTGGAAGATAGATAATATCTAATATATATAAAAAATACCATCATTGGGAGAACTTATAATACATAAAAACAATTCCATTGATGAAGAAAAATTAATTCATATAGATTGTCACATCAAACCATGTTGAAATTAGATCATTATTATTAGGGTAACTAGTCTTATACTGGGATCTAAGAATCATTCACGAGTATATATTCAATCAATAATAGAGTCTTAAAGTTTTCGATAACCCCCCTAAAGGGTGTGATGAGCTGAACCTCCCATCATCTCAGCCAATTCATAGTGAACATCTCTATTTGGAAATCTGGTCGGTGTCAACTTAAAATAAAACAGGGGCACACATATACATCAAAAAAATGGGGGATTCAATGTGAAATTTTTTACTATGAAAATGATTGGTACAATGTGATCTTACATGAAATACTACATTACTGGGTTTCTTTGTTTATGTTTATTGATTATTTTTGCATTTTTTTAATAATATCCATCTTCAATCCAAATAGATTACATCAAAAATTCTATATGAATACCCAAGACACCCCAAAGGCTATGGCCCTACTAACTTATAGGATGTTTTCATAGAAGAAACGCCTTAAAAAAAGGTGGTCAACCCACTAAAAAAAGTAACACCTCAATGGTACTATCCCCACCATGGAGGCAGTACAAGATATCCCTTAAACTATCAATACTCATGGATTACCTCCCTAAAATAAGAATTAAATTAAGATGATTACACCTGTTGTAACCACCAATTATTTTTGAAGCATATCCAAGGAGTGTGAAAATGATCATCTTCTATACCTCAGGGAGATAAAGTAGGAGGATGAGCTCATCCTCACCATTTCCTAGGAAAAAATTAGGAGGAATCCTACTAAAAAAACTATCATTAATTTTATGAAATTCATACCCTTAGGAGTCTACTAAGGAGTCCACCTAGAATATTTAGACCATAAATAATCTGGTTAAGAACCCTGAAGGAAATAACACCATGGGAGATATACCACAAAAGTTAGGGAGGAAGTCTATATCTTTTACCTTATTGAATAATCCCATCCACATAATTTGTTGAAAATCAATTAAAAAACATAAATCTATGATCTTACTCATCAATCCTTCTAGTAAACTCTAGTGGTATCATAAAAAGCATGCCGACATATTATGGTAGCGACCCAAAGGAAATTTCAAATTATTTCCCCTATATATAAATTCCATCAGTATATTTTGATGAAAATTGGAGGAATAGAGTGATATTAGATTACCACTCCTTCTAAGTAGTAGGATTTTATTTTTATTCCCCTAAAGGAATCCCATCAACATATTCTAGTGGTGATTTAAGGGAATACTTATATATATTCCCATGCCTTAGAGAATTATTAGCATATCTTAGAAGTGAAATCACAAAGACACCATTGGTATTTCTCAGTGACCAACAAGGGAAACGATCATCTTATCACACCCATCATTAGAGGATCTCATCAATATACTCCATGAGATATAAAAGAGTAAACCCATATTTCTATTACCATTCAAGAGGATTGTTGGAATGTCCTGAAAAATAATAAAGAACATGGTCAGGATCATATTGCTATTCCAATTGGTGTTCACTAATATATCTTGATAGTTACGTTAATAAAGTATCATATTCTCGATAACATCATGGGGACTTTTCGAAACACTCTAGAAATGAATCAGAATAAGGTCCATATTTATGCTACCCTTTAATATGATAATGTCTATCGACATACCTCAACATCAACTAAGAGGTGGAAACATATTCCTACTTGACATGAAAAAACCCATCAACATGTACCCGTGGTGAGTGAATGGAAAGATAATATTATTTCCTAGTGTTAAGTGGT
This sequence comes from Viscum album, assembly GCA_963277665.1. Lineage (NCBI taxonomy): Eukaryota > Viridiplantae > Streptophyta > Magnoliopsida > Santalales > Viscaceae > Viscum > Viscum album. The sequence goes on from OY728153.1 coordinate 1,696,141,497, forward strand.
ATATCAGTATATTATAATGATGAAATTGGAGTTTCCTTGAAGGGATCCCACCTATTAAGTTAATTGTACATTGTGGATAACCCCAACATCCAGAAAAATAACATCCAAGAATAATTATCCTTGGGGGAGATATAAAACTTAGGAGAAGGTCCATATCATTTCTCTAATTAATGATTATGTTCTTGTAGCCCTTAAAAACACCAAAAAGGTGGTTTAAGAATTTTATAAAACATTCTCTGAATGAGAAAGCAGTTGTAATCATAAAGGTCCTCTCCATGATTCTACCATCAACATATTTTTTTGGTCTCCCCTAAAGTTTCTTCAATAAAGGTCCTCCCCATTGAAACATCAAGATCCATTATGAGAGTATTTCTCATGGTGTGTGTAGAGAAAATCATCCTCATAGATCGATGATCAATCAGTAAGAAAATTTTCCCCTTTCCAATTGAATGCATAATGATTATATATTCATGTCTACCCTCATACCACTGTGTTAAACATATTTTTTATAGTAAGTTACAAATATAATAACAAATTAGACATCAAATTTAATTTAATTATTTATTTTTTGATATTTAAAAGGTAAATTTCACTTTTTTTATGAGTACATTGTAGGATGAGTTCATTTAGAGGGCCCATGATGAAATTCAAGCATAACTAGTTAAACTACACAAGATCCCAAGCACACATGTGGACTTAAATTTAAACTAAGGATAATCCATACAAACAATTTAAAGGAAATTTAGTGGGTGGATGAAAAAATATGTGAGAAAAAATTCTATATAAGACTTGGGAGACAAATTTATCAATTTTGTGGCCCAAAATTCACTATCATTAGAGATAATATTCATTGTTTACAATCTCTATTTTACTTCTGTAATTCAGCCATAGATTGGGATGTAGGACTCAAAATGATTCTGAATTTATGGTAAAGATATTAAAGAAGTGGGAAAAAATTTAAAGTTTTTTCAAAAATAATATAAGGCATTAATTTATCCCAAACTGATGAACTAATTGGGTTTTTAAATTTAGGTTTCCCAAAATACCCTTCTACATTGATATAAATTAGCACCTTGGGCACCCCATTTACAAGTTCAACAAGGAAAAAATATATTCCATTTTGGAGTCCCAAAGGATTACAATTTTTATACTATAAGTTCTAGTGGAACCTATCCTCATTTGGATATCAATGATGAAGGATATGTTCCACCAGAGCCTCCTCCACTTCTCAATAGTGGGATAAAAAGTGGGCAATTGTTGATAGGAAGCTATACACTTGGAGAGAGAGTTACATAACATATTTTTCTAATGGTTTGGTGTGATTTTTGTTTGTAAAATTTTTATTTAGTTTTATATTAACATGTTTGAACTCTAAATTCATTATTTTAGTATTATTAATCAAAACACTTTTAATTTCAAAACTAATTGGATTGAAATTTCAATTTTAAATCTTGGATTGTTCCAATTGGGAAACAATAACATCATTTTTTCTAATATATACTCGATATTTTAGTATTCTTTGGTTTCAAACATTCCCTGATTAAGTGAAAAACCATGAAAAAGTGATTTTTGTGTCATTGACTGATTCTAGGTTCATATTTTTAAAGGTAAAAGAGGGTAATAAAGATTTTGGGTATCCTAAAATAAATAATTCCATTAAACCAATTTAATATTCAGAAATTTTAATATTACTTATTGTGTAGATAACTCAAAATTATCACCTTATTTGAGAGCTCTTAAAAACACACCTTTTAATATCAACAATTTAACTCTTTTAGTTGAATTTGTTTTTGAATCATCATTTAAAAACCCCTATGTTTATATTGTTTTTGAAAAAAATTAATGGAAATATATATTATAAACAACCAAATATCCTTGATAGATGAACTATGTTCTACCCTAGAATATATTTAATCATCTAAAACCTATTAAATTTAATGCGTTATAAAAATGTGGTAAAATTTTGATGCCATTTCCAAGGAGTGATATGGTGTTTAGTGAGGATTTTTGATAATAACTTTGCATATTTTGGAAATATTTGTTTATTTATATCTTTTGTTTTTTATATAAGTTACATTATAACATCTTTTTGTTTGTAGGTTTTTTGTATTAAATGTTATAATCTAAATAAAATACCTCATTTTGAACCCAAAATTGAGAGGATCTGTAATGCCCTAACCCTAGTTACCCAAAGTCGGTGCATTATTATATAACATTGAAATGATATGAGGAATCATGTCCTGAAAGACCGATCAGTTTAGTAGCCTTTGAAGTACTAGATATATGCATAATTTTTACAATACATCATAAAATAAAGGAAAAACAACATCATTGTGTCCCCTTTTAATACACTCTTATCCCTTAGCCTATTCCTATAGGATAATCGTAAAATACTTCTGTGCATCCTGGAAAAAATAAAAATAAGAAAGGGGTGAGCTCAAATACTCAGTAGGGATAAAAATATAGAAAAAAATTTCATAAATAAGCATAAACATTTAAGGAAATTTATAAGACTAAAAAAATCCTTTTAAACTTAAAATTCAGTATAATATGGAAAATATAAATCAAATAATTCCATTTATGTCTTCACATGAATACTCTACTAGTCGAATAATCACATGTAATATTAATATCCAATTTCATAATGATGGAACGCATAATACCAGACATTATAACCACATAGTCAAGGCCTCATGCCAAGACTATAAATAATATTTTTTCAAGGCCTTGTTCCAAGACACTAGTTTGTCTCATGAGACCTACCGATGCATCGAGGAGATATAGTGGGCTCCACCCATCACTTACTAAGTCCAATGCATTTCTCATATGAAAAGGTTGAAACATAACATAAACATTCGTATTGAAACTAGCATACGAAATATTAATACTTTAACCATAAACCATGCATTGTATAAAAATAACACATCTATAGTAAAAAATATCAAAAAACCTTCAATACAATATGGAATATTGTATCATAATAAATCAACTTTAAACAAGTGTAAAATTCATCAAAGGATGTTGACCTAGATGAAATCAAAACCATTTGAGAGAAATATTTCTTTCTATTTTGAAATTATTTAACAGTAACATAATTATAAAAGAAAACATTTATTTTTAAAATATTATTATAATCTTGTAAGGGAAGCTTTGAAGGTGTTATAATGGCGGAAAATATCTACACTTTCTGTGTAACTTAAAAAAACATTTTTCCTTAATTTTGTCGAAAAGGTTGTAAAGGACCTTGTTTGGAAAATGACAGAAATATTACTCTATAAACATATTATAAAAAGTCAAACAAGGGTATAAATAAATTTAAACCATATTCTAGGAAATAGTAAAAATGTTTTGAAATACATTTTTAAGAAACATGGATGTGGTTGATAAAGAGGTCCCAGTAGATACTCACGTATAAACAATCTCGGATAATAAAGAGATTGTAGAATTAACCCTTAACTTGTACTTTTCTTTGATCGAGGGTATGTTAACCTTATATATAATAGTTAAATAATTGTTATTAAGTTATAAAAGAACCACATACATAAATATGATATCATATATTATCCTCTAATATTGCTTTGTTAATAATATTTCAATAGTATCATCATTTCAAGTGTTAACAGATTTGTTTTCCTTTATATAATTGGTTATGTGAGACATGTATATTGTGGATATGATGTATTTGATTCATATTTGGAATGATATTAAGTTCTTAAACATTATTTTTAATCATAAAATGAAAATTATTCTTGAATGGTTATGATGGGGAATGAATTTCATCGCATTCATGGAGACGGTAATCCGTACGTACGCATGAGGAACAATATCATTCTGTTGATAGTGAAATCATATGTAATTGGATGGTATAACATATATACAGAATCATTATCATTTTATATTTATTATTTACATCATTTAACCTCATTATTATATACATCCAAATAATGAAGTGTTTGAATAACAAACTACACAACGACGTGGAGACGGTGAGCCGTACGTACGAACGTATGGAGACTTTGTCATTAATAGGATGGATAGAATAATGAATATAGTTGTACCATATTTATAATAACATCACAATATGTATAAGGTACTAGATTTATTATTTTGGTATGGAAACAACAAAGAAATAGGAAGTGGAAAAAGAAAATAACTTTGAAAGACGTGGTGAAATTATTACCTCTTCTTCAGGTGTTTCCTTTTGTGTTGATCAAAAGGGATCTTTAGGTTGTATTTATGTTAAATGTAAGGACTCTAGGTCGAAGTGATGGTATTTGGAAGAATATCTGAGAAGGGTTTGGCCGAGCCAAATGAATTTGGAGTTGTGATTTTGAGAGAAGGGGAAGTACCCTTTTATAAGAGAGGTGAGTGCCACTTTAGAAAAAGTTTGAAATATTATTTTATTATAAAATCATATTAGGTTTATAATGGCTCCAAAATTAATTATTTCAAGGATAAGGTGAGTATGGGTCGAAAAAATATCAAAAAATAGGTTTTAGATAGGTTTATGTCACCATATTATCCTTATATTTTAGATTTTACTCTTAGTTAAATAGTTTAACTTTTACCATGTATTCTTGTATTATTATAATAAATGGTTAATAAACTTACTATAAAAAGACAAGATAACCCCAAGTGGTTCATTATTGATATATATAACCTTATCTAGGTCCTTTGGTAGAACCTTAGATTTTTAGGAATATTATATCAATTAACAATATAGTATTTATTTTAAAAACCCATTTATGTCAATTTTGACACTATTTGGTATTTTGTGTATGTGAAAGTCATAAAAAATTTATCACTATGAAAAAAATTTATTTAATAAACCTTAAAATTTCATATTGACCTAGAAAATTTGTTTAATTCATCATAATTCTCAATTTACATTTATTTAGATATTTATAATATCAATTATTTTAATCTTTCATTAATAAGGTAATTACTGCATCGTCATTGTGTCATAAATAAATTTAATTATTTCAGGTCTAAAAATAAAAATAAAATAAAATTATGTAGGAAATATTTTTAGATTTCAAATGAATATTTATATTTGAATTTATATTATGTATAACCCAATATTAAAAATTGTTTAGTTATTAAACTTTGAATTTAACACTTTTAACTCTTCTTTAAATAAATTAGTAATAAATGTCTGAATCTAATCCAAGTGGACCAAAAGGATCATATTTTATTCCTAAGGTTTATTTTGGTCGAAATAAACTAATCCAATAGAATCAAGACATGTTTTAGGGTAATTATAATAACATTTTTACCTTTAATTACCCTATTTACTTTTAACCGTGGTAAATAAAAGTCAAAAGTTACTATTCACCCAAAAAATATATTTTCAACTTATCGAAACACATTTTTCTTACTGATGTTAACCGTGTGTCTCAGATTATTTAAATTCAATTCACAGAAGTAGTGAAATTACGTTTTATGAAAATTTGCAAATGCGCGTAGAAGGTGGGTAAAAGACGATAAAAAGATCAATTAAATTTTATATATCTAATATTATTATAAAATGACTCCAATGAATTACATTAAGCATATATAGGTATTATTAATATATTCTCACCTAATATAAATTTTTTAAAAAAATATAATTATTTAAATAAAATTTCGGTTTTAAACAATAACGTAGTGTTTTTCACTATTCATCAAAAATTGAAAATTTTCAGAAAAATACCAAAAATTCACACTAAGATAATTTTGATATTCTGAATACAAAAATGAAGTCCATTTTAAAAAATAAAATTTATAAAATTTCAAAAAATGGGTATTACTATTCATAACGGCTAGTTTGATTGATCGTTGTGTGTTAGAACTTGAAGTTACGTACAACATAACCTATTTTATTATTCAAAGAGAAGTGTACTGTGGAAGATTAGGGTGTTACATTCTTCCCTCCTTCAAATAATTTCTTCCTCGAAATTTATAGAATATTACTGTATAAAAAGATTCGGGTGGTTCTTCATCATAAGTTTCTCAACTTCCCACATTTCCTCTTCCATCTTATGGTTTCTCTATAGAACTTTCACCAGACGAGTCGTTCGGTTTCTCGGAATTTGTTCTCTGATATCAAGAATCTTGATAGGCTCTTTACAATAAGAAATATCAGGTTCCAGTTCTATTTCTTCATAGGTGAGTACATGAGTTGGTTCATGCATGTATTTTCTTAACAGTGATATGTGGAACACATCATGAACTTTGGAGAGACTTGGCAGAATTTCCAAATGATAAGATACAACTCCAATTCATTCTAGAATTTTGAAAGGTACAATGTACTTGGGATATAATTTTCCCTTTTTACGAAATTGTATAACACCCTTCCATAGAGATACCTTTAAGAAAACATGATCTCCTACTTGAAATTCCAAATCTTTTCTTTGGTTATTGGCATGGTTCTTTTTCTTACTTTGAGATAATTTGATGTGGGTTTGGATAACCATTACATTTTCCATTGTTTCCTCAATAAGTTCTTGGCCTATGAATTTTCTTTCACTAACATCATCCCAACAAGTTGGTGTGCGACATCTCTTTCTATATAACGCTTCATATGACGCCATCTGAATACTTGAATGGAAGCTACTGTTATAGGAAAATTCTACCAGATGTAAATATTGATCCCACATACCTTGAAAGTCAAGTGAGAAAAATCTCAACATGTATTATAAGGTTTGAATAGTCAGTTCTAATTGTCCATCAATTTGAGAGTGGTAGGCAGTGCTCAAACAAAGTTTAGTATCCAAGGCCTTCTGATGAATTTTCTAGAATGTTGATGTAAAACGGGGATCACAATCAGAAACAATCAATAGGGGTACTCCATGATGTCTTATAACTTCATTAATATATAGTCTTTCTAAACGTTCAAGTGGTAAATCTTATCTTATAGAAAGAAAATGTGCTAACTTGGTAAGAAAATCAACAATGAACCATATTACATTATTCCTTCTAAGAGTCTTTGGTATCCCCATGACAAAGTCCATCGTAATATCATCCAATTTACACTTAGGTATGAGAAGAGGTATCATGACTCCTCTAGGATGTTGTCTTCCAACCTTAACTTGTTGAAAAACCATACATCTTGATACATAATCAGCAATATCCCTCTTCATGTTTTCCCACAAAAAATGTTCCTTCAAATCTATATACATCTTAGTGCTACCAGGGTGTATAGAGAAATTGGAGCTATGCGCATCATCCAACAATTCCTTTTAAGTCAGGTATATCAGGAACACAAAGTATCTTCCCAAATTTCAAAATTCCATCTTCATATACAAAGTCAATCAATCTCCCATCATTCACAACTTTAATTTTCTTTTGAAACTTCTTATCATCAGTCTGAGAACGTTTTATCCTTTCTAGTAAAGTTGGATTGGAAACCATTTGAAAAAGTATTGATGTTTCACCTTCCATGATTATTCCCATATCCATCTTTACTAGATCCATGGACATATGATCCCTTTCAACTCTCATCTTGTTAAAAACTCCATGATCCTTTCTTCTCAAAGAACCTACCACCTTATTTTCCTTCCCTGGGTGGTAGTGTATAGTGCAATCATAATCTTTGAGTAGTTCAAGCCATCATATTTTCCTCATGTTGAGTTCTTTCTGTGAGAAAATATACTTCAAACTCTTGTGATCAGTATATATCTCACATTTTTTAACATAGAGATAGTGTCTCCATATCTTCAAAGTAAAGATTATAGTTTCTAACTCAAGATTATGAGTAGGATAGTTTTTTTCATGAATTTTTAGCATTAATGATTCATAAGTAATAACTCTATCATTCTGCATAAGGACACAACCAAGTCCTTTCTCTGAATCATCAGTATAAATAACAAACCCATCATTCCCTAATAATAGAGTCAATATAGGAGCATTGACTAATATTTTCTTTAGTTCTCCAAAAAATTCTTAACACTCTTTTGTCCAAACAAATTTAACCCCTTTACATGTGATCTTGGTTAATGGGTTTTCCAATTTGGAAAAATCTTGGACGAAACACCTATAATAACCTATTAAACCAATAAAAATATGTACCTCAATTATACTTATCGGTGCTGGACATTATTATATTGCTATTTTCATATAAGGATCAATAGATATTCCATACTTAGAGACAATATGACCAAGAAATTTTTTTTCCTGAAGTCAGAATTCACACTTGCTAAACTTCCCATATAATTCATTTCCTCTGAGGGTTTTTAGAATAGTGAAAATGTGATTTTCATGATCTTACTATCTTTTTGAGTATACAAAAAAATCATCAAAAAATACTACTAAAAAGTCATCAAGATATTCCTTGAAAACTCTTTTCATTAGATCCATGAAAATAGAGGGTGCATTAGTCAGTCTAAAATCCATTACTATAAACTCATAATTCCCATACCTAGTATGAAATGCTATTTTTGGAATGTCTTACTTCTTCACACATAGATGATGATATCTAGATCTAAGGTCAATCATTGAAAAATATTGGGCTTCGTGAATTTTATCGAATAAATCATCAATTTGAGGTAAGGAATATTTGTTCTTTATTGTTATAGTATTGATATCCCTATAGTTAATGCACAACCTCATAGATCCATCTTTATTCTTAACAAAAAGAACACGGGCTTTCCATGGAGGAGCACTAGGGGGAATAAATCCTTTATTAATAAATTACTCTAGTTTTTCTTTAGTTCCACTAATTACATAGTAGTCATTCTATAAGGGGTATTCGATATGGGCCTTGAACCAGAAATTAAATCATGGAAAACTCAATTTCTCATTCTGGAAGATGTCCATGTGAATCCTCTGGAAACACATCAACATATTCTTGTACAATAGGTACGTCCTATATTCAAACATTCTTTTCCTCACCCATAGTTATTTAATTATTTTCCTCCATAATAATTTAATTTAGTAGAGCTACTAGGGGTGGATCTAGATAATAATCAAATGGTGATGTTCCACTCTAAAGATAAGGTATTCCTTATCATCATCAAAAATTGTAACCTCCTTATTCTTACAATGAATTTTTGCGTCATGGTCAGAAATCCAATCCATACCAAGGATTATATCAAATTCAATCATGGGTATAATGATGAGATCAGTAGATAAAGAACATTTATATGTCAGAATGGGAACTAAGTCACAAAACATTATTGCAATGATACTTCCCTTAGGAGTTTTGACTGAAAACTACCTTGTTAAATCAAATTAAAAACATATTATTTTCTTAGAAAAATGGGAAGATATGAAATAATGTGATGATCCATAATCAAATAAAGTATTGGATAAACTTGATGAAACTATTAAATTACCTTCCCCTACGTCTTTCAGAGCTTCAACCTCAGCAGTAGTGATCTCATAAACTTGGACTTGCTCCCTTGTACTTTTATGAGGTAAGTTTTCTTGGATCTTAGGACATTAATTTTCATAATTCCCCATTTCTATACAATTGTAGAATTCAACATTGACAACCTCTTTCTTTCCCTTGCAATCATGAGCTTGGTGGAATTTTTCACCACACTTGTAATAGAATCCTATTCCATTCAAGAAAGTACCAATGTGTTTCTTCCCACATTTACCATATGATAGAAATTAAACTTTTCCCCTATTCCCCTTATTTCCATTTCTAGAGTGTTCAACAGATCTCTTCTTCTCTTTCTTTGCTTTAAAGTTGTAAGACTTAGAGAATTACTTTTCTGTCTTGATAGCACATGAGACAATATCTTCATACAATGATAAGGATTGTGACACTAATTCTAGAAATATAAATGGTTTTAACCCATAAAATAATCGATCAATCTTACTCCTTGGGTTACATATATAATTAACTACATGCCTTGATAACCTTGTAAAATTAGCCTCATACTTTGAGACATTCTCATTCTCCTTTTGCCTCACACTCAGAAATTATATTTCCATATTCACTCGATGGTCACAAGGAAAGTATTTTTACAAGAAAAGATATTTAAACTCCCTCCATTCTATATTTGATACTTCTTAATCCTCATTTGTGTTTTTAATTAATAACCACCATTGATCTAGATCTCCCTTGAGGCAATAAACTTCCATGAAAACTTTTTCATTTTCACTACTCCCCAAAGAACAAAATATTTTATCTAAGAATCTTATCCATTGTTCAATTAAAAATGTATTTGTAGTCCCATTTAATGTTGGTGGCTGTTTCCTCATGAAACAGTCTAACATTGATCCACCGTGTTGTAGATCAGGGTGCTCCATACAGGTAAGGTTATTATTCATAACCTGAGTGAGTTGTCCCAGTATGGTGATAAGCTGATCAGTACCAGTTGCATCACAAGCTCCACTATAATTATCTTGAGTAGGAGGAAAATCCCTACAAGGATTACGTGTATTGATACAGTTTCCATTCCTTCTATTAGGCGCCATTTCTAAACAACGACATACACTAGATTAGTTTATGAATCGAAATAAAAAATTCCAAACTTGTAAAACACTTAACATAAATTGAACAGTTTATAGATATAATCCATAATCATATTTTTTTTTTCTTTGAGGAGGTATATACTCATAAATCCTTCATAATGGTTTGTAAATAAAATGAGAATTATTCTAAGAATATCCCCCGAGAGTGTCATAACCAAAAGTATAGAAAGGCTCGTTTTTGTGTACCAGGATACCCCAAGTCAAGACCAAAACTCATTGTCAGAGTTTTCACTCCTAGGTACATCTATGTCAGAGCCACCTCTACCTACTAGTATCTAGACATGGATGTTTTTCTTGGAAAACTGACAAAATATCTACATTACCAAAATTCAAGGAAGTTATTCTATACTAATCCTCAAAGTTTATATTAGGGTAATGTTCTCTAATTAGAGTTTTTCTAATTCTAGTTTCAAAGGTTTGTACTAAACTTTCTCTTATACCAACTATAACTCCCTAACCCTAGTTACCCAGAGTCAGTGACTTATTACATAACATTGGCGTGATACAAGGAATCATGTCCCAAAAGATCGATCAGTTTAGTAGCCTTGGAAGTACTAGATACATACATAAGTTTTACATTACATCATAAAATAAAAGAAAAAAACATCATTGTGTCCACTATGAACACACTCTTATCCCTTAGCCTATTCCTACAGGTTAATCATAAAATAATTCCTCGTATCCTTGAAAAAATAATACATAAGAAAGGGGTGAGCTCAGATTCTTAGTAAGGATAACAATATAGCGGAAAATTTCATAAATAAGCATAAATATTTAAGGCAATGTATAAGACTAAAACACAGGACTTTTAAACTTAAACTTCAGCATAATATGGAAAAGTTAAATCAAATAATTTCATTTATATATTCACTTGGATATTCTACTAGTCTAATGATCACATGTAATATCAATAACCAATTTCATAATGATGGAATGCATAATGTCGAACATCATAACCACATAGTGAAGGACTCGTGCCAAGACTACAAATAAGATTTTATCAAGGCCTTATTTCAAGAAAATATTTTTTCTCATGAGACCTACTGATGCATCGAGGAGCTATAGTGGGATCCAGCCATCACTTATTAAGTCCAATGCATTCTTCATATGAAAAGTTTGAAACATAACATAAACATTAATATTAAAAATAGCATACAAAATTTTAATACTTTAACCATAAACAATGAATGGTATAAAAATAAAACATCCATATTCAAACATAACAAAAATTATTAAATACAATTTAGAAGATTTTATCATAATAAATCAACTTCAAACAAGTGTAAAATCCATTAAAGGATGTTGACATAGATAAAATCAAAACCATTTGATAGAAATATCTCTTTATATTTTGAAATCATTTAAAAGTCACATAATTATAAAAGAAAACATTTATTTTGAAAATATTCTTATAATCTTGTAAGGGAAGCTTCTATGGTGTTATAATGGAGAAAAATTTCTACAGTCTCCATATAAGTTAAAAAACATTCTATCCTTAATTTTTTTGAAAAGGCCGTAAAGGAACTTGTTTGGAAAATGACGAAAACATTCCTTTATAAAAATATTATATAAAGTCAAAAAAGGGTATAAAATAATTTAACCCATAGTCTTGGAAATAGTAAAAATGTTTTGAAATAAATTTTTAAGAAACACATATGTGGATGATAAAGAGGTCCCAGTAGATACTCACGTATAAACAATCTCAGATAATAAAGAGATTGTATAATTAACCCTTACCTTGTACTTTACCTTGATTGAGGAAAATTTAACCTCCTATATAATAGTTAAATCATTGATATTAAATTATACAATAACTTCATACATAAATATGATATCATATATGATCCTATAATATTTCTTTGTTAATAATATTTCAATAGTATCTTCGTTTCGGGTGTTAACTGATTCGTCTTCCTTTATATGATTGGTTAAATAAGCCATGTTTGTTATGGATATGATGTATTTGATTCATATAAATAATTATATCTAGTTCTTAAAAATTATTTTTAATCATAAAATGAAAATTATTCTTGAATGGTTATGATGTGGAATGAATTTCATCGCGTTCGTGGAGACGGTAATCCGAATGTACACACGAGCGACATTATAATTCTATTGATGGTAAAATCCAATATAATTGGATAGTATATCATATATAAAGAATAATTAACATGTTATATTTATTATTTACATCAGTTATACTCACTATTATACCCATCCAAATAATGAAGTGTTTGAATAACCGACTACACCACGATGGAGAGACGGTAAGCCGTACATACGCATGTATGGTGACTTTGTCATTTATAGGATGGATAGAATATTGAATATGGTTATAACATATTTATAATAACATCACAGCATGTATAAGGTTTTGGATTTATTGTTTTGGTATAGAAACAACAAATAAAGGGGAAGTGGAAGAAGAAAAGAACATTGAAAGAGGTGGTGAAATTATTACCTCTTCTTCGGGTGTTTCCTTTTGAGTTGATCAAAAGGGATCCTTAGGTTGGCTTTATGATCAATGTAAGGCCTCTGGATTTATGTGAGGGTAGTTGGGAGGATATTTAAGCATGGTTTTTCTGAGATAAATGGATTTGGAGATGTGATTTTGAGAGAAGAGGAAGTACCCTTTTATAAGAGAGGCGAGGGTCACTTTAGGAAAATCTTGAAATATTATTTTATTATACAATATTATTCAGTTTATAATGGATCCAAAATAATTTATTTAGAGGATAAAGTGAGTATGGGTCGAATAAATCTAAACAAATAAGTTTTAGATAGGTTTAGGTCACCATATTTACCTTATCTTTTAGATTTAACTCTTAGTTAAATAATTTAACTTTTACCATGTATTCTTGTATTATTATAATAAATGGTTAATAAAATTACTATAAAAATACAAGAGAACCCCAATTGGTTAATTATTTATATATATAATCTTATATAAGTCCTTTGGCCTAACATTATATTTTTAGGAATATTATATCAATTAATAATATAGTATTTGTTTTGAAAACTCATTTATGTCAATTTTGACACTATTTGGTATTTTGTTTATGTGAAAGTCATAATAAATTTATCACTTTGAAAAAAAATTATTTAATAAAACCTTATATGTTATATTAACCTAGAAAATTAGTAAAATTAATCAGAAGTATAAATTTACATTTATATGGATATTTATAATATCAATTTTTTAACCTTTCATTAATAAGGTAATTACTACATCATCGTTGTGTCAAAAATAAATTTAATTATTTAATGTCTAAAAATTAAAATTAAAATAAAATTATGTAGTAAATATTTTTAGCTTTATAATGAATATTTATATTAGAATTTATCTTATTTATTACCCTATATTAAAAATGGTTATTTATTAAACTTTGAATTTAACACTTTTAACTCTTATTTAAATAAAATAATAATAAATGTACTAATCTAATCCAAGGGAACCAAAAGGATAATATTTTATTCCTAATGTTTATTTTGGCAGAAATACACTTATCCAATAGAATTATGACATGTGTTAGGGTAATTATAATATCATTTTACCTTTAATTACTATATTTACTTTCAACCGTGGTAAATAAAAGTCAAAAGTTACTATTCACCAAAAATTATTTTAATCTTATTGAACCACATTTTACTTACTAATGTCAACCGTGCCTCTCAGATTTTTGAAATTTAATTCACATAAGTGGTAAAATTATGTTTTATGCAAATTTGCAAATGCGCCTAGAAGGTGGGTAAAAGACGGAAAAAAGTTCAATAAAATTTTATGTCTAATATTATTATAAAATGACTCCAATGAATTAAATTGAACATATATAGGTATTATGTATCTATTTTTATCTAATATAAATTTAAATAAAATATCTAATTATTTAAATAAAAAGTGTGTTTTGAATAATAACGGAGTGTTTTTCACTATTTATCAAAAATTGAATGTTTTTATAAAAATACCAAAAATTCACCCTAATTTAATTTTGATATTTAGACTAAAAAAATGAAGTCCATTTTGAAAAATAAAATTTATAAAATTTTAAAAAGTGGGTATTACTATTCATAACAGCTAGTTTGATTGGTCGTGGTGTGTTAGAACTTAATGTTGTGTACAACACAAGCTATTGTATTATTCCAAGAGAAGCATATCATGGAAGCTTATGGTGTTACATGATACTATAATAGTGACACCGAGGCAGACAAGAAGATCCCTTGAAGGAGGAAAAAACACACCATGAGACTTTTCTAGACCCCTCTTCTACTAGAACTAAAATAGAAACTAAACATAACTTGTTTAACATGGTATAAATAAATTAATACTAAAATAACTCACTTCTCCTCATGTTGATATGTAACCTACATATATTAAAGAACAAAGTGAAGCCCAAAACATAGAACTAAATTCTTGTTTAATTCAGTTATTACCAAAATTTCTTGGAATTACTAGAGAAGAACCAAATAATAATTAAAATGAATTTTACATTATTTGGTCAACATTAATTCCTAAAAATATAGATGAATTATAAATTATTTGATCTTATTTAGAAGACACTGCAAAATATTGGTTGTATTATGTTAACTCCCTTATTAAGGACTGGGAGGACGTGAAGTACATTTTAATTGAAAAATAATTCCCAGCATCTCAAACTAAAACTATATGGAAATAAATTTTTGGAATAAGAGAATCATAAGGGATAATACTTAATGAATACATAGAATCAATTAAAAGGTAATGTTCAAACATTCCACACCACTAAATAATTAATCAAATTTTAATACAATATTTTTATGAATTTTTAATTCCTATTGATAATAACACATTTGATGCTATTGTAGGTGGAATGATAAATGAAATTTCTCCAATTTCTATAGTGACCCTCATTGAAAACATGGTGTAGAACTCACAAAAATTTGGTTCAAGATACAATATACCCATTAAATGAGTCTATGAGTTGCAGAGTTATATGTTTGAGAATAAGTTGGATATAAAGTTTTAATATGTAAGTACCCTAATATGAAAAATTTCTCTTTCTCATATGGAATCCCAACCTCATCCTCCTATTCATTGTGGAATTTGTGGTGCTAAAACCCACTACTCTGACCAATTCCCTCAAATGGGAGAACCTTATAGGAGTTGTGAGGAAATCTTCCGAGGAATCTTCTATAACCATCCGATAATGAAATAACCATACTATCTATCAAACTCTAGGAGAAAATTAAACAAAAAATATAGGCAAGATGGGTATTCAAACCAAACTCAATAATCTTAGAACCACCTGGGGCAGAGTTTTCATTTTCCACCAACACCCAAACCCCCCACCACCACAAAGGCATTTAAAAAAAATCCATCTAAAACTATGAATTAGATATAATTTCATGATGAAATAAATGGATTCAAATAATCTCTAATTCCAAAAAATCACCCAAGAATCCATACATGACCTAAAAACTCATTTAGGAAAACTCACAAACTCAGTGGGTAAAATCCAAACTCATGGGTAAGGTAAAATATCCTCTCAACCACTATTTAACCCTAAAAACAAGGGAAATTTCAGTTCCTTCACTCTTTAGAGTGGAATGAAACTTAAAATCCAAATGACCCATCCATTAGAGTTTACCCATCCTAAGGAAACCACCATTCCAACCATCAAATATGGTCCAAATGAGGAAATACTTGTTCTAAGAGAAAACCCAACAAATGAAAGAGGGTATATTTTGAGGATCCACATATCCCAAACATTCTTATTCCATTTTACCAAAGTTATCACCAACGAATTAAATCATAAGAAACAAAAATTGATAAATAAATCTTGGAAAATTTCCAAAAAATTATAGGTTTACATTCCCTTGATTGATGATGTGAAGTAAATTAATAGATATGAAAAATTCCTAATTGATATGTGTACACACCAATGAAAACTTTGATGTGATGAAAGGGTAATCTTGGGGAGGGATTTATCAGCATCTATAGATCATTCACTTCCCACTGAATGTAATGATCCAATAAAACTATCAATTCTATGCACCATAGGAGAGTATTAATTTTTTTTTATTATATGATTGATTTAGGAACTTCTATAAATGTTACGCGTCAATATAGTTTCTCTACATTATAGGTTGGGGAACTAAACCTCATAGGAACAATCATTCAAATATAAAATTAGAGTATCACACACCCATCTGGTGTGTTTGCGGATGCTATTGTGAGGGTTAAAAAATATTTTTTCATGCTGATTTTTATGCTCTTAAAATAAAATATAATAGGATGAATTAACATGCCCCAATTATGGGAGACCTTTCCTAAAAACCACAAAAACCATAATTAATTTACACAATGGTATATTATTTATGGAGTTTGGTGGTTGTATTTTCCACTTAAATATCCTTGATTCCATGAATTTCCCATGAGAAGAGAATTTATCTCCTTTATTTAATTTAATTGATGTATTTAATTCCTCCTAGAAAACATATTTTCTTTATCTTGATCCCATTTTCTAACTTTTCATCATTGGTATAAATTCTAGGTATTTTGTTTTTGATTTTTTTATGGTTTTAAAAAATGTAATGCATGTTCATTAATTGATGATTTATTGTGTATTGAGGATCCTATGACCATTGATGATACTTATCAACTTGTAAAAGATTATTCTTAATAAGGGATTCCATCATTGAGAAATTATATGAGATCATTGAACTATCACTTTAATGTTCAATAATATCAATCCAGAATCATCATGAATTGGAACTTAAACCTATACCTTAAAATTTAAAATATTCATATATTGAGAATGGAAACAAGTTACCTATCATAATTACTAGTTAACTCCATATGGATCATGAATTTTGATTGCTTAAACATTTTAGGGAGTATAAAATATCATTAGGAGGGACACTTTCATACATTCTCGGTATTATTCCATCAAATTTTATATATAGTATTTTGTTGATATATGAGGCCAAATTTGTGAGGTAGGAACAATGCTAACTAAACCCAGACCTCCTTGATGTTGTTAAAAGGAGATAACCAAATTATTGGATGCTAAAATAATTTACTGAATCTCTGATATCTAATAAGTTATTATAGTATTGGTAGTTCCTAAGAAAATATATCTTACAATAATCAAAAAATAAAAATAATGAATTGGTTTCAATCCATGTCTAGAATAGTTGGTGTGTCTTCATAGACTATCACTGAATAAACCATCACACTAGGAAGGAAAATTTACCATTTTTATTCACTAACCAGGTACTAGAGAGGCCATTGGGTAAGTCTCACTACTATTTTATTAATGGGCATTATAGATGTTTTTAGATCCATATTTCTCTATAGGATTAGGAAAAGAAAACCTTCACTTTACGATTTAGATCATTTAAATATAGGAGGTATCCATTTGGTCTATGAAATGATCCAGGTACTTCATATAAATTTATAGTTATTATTTTTTCAAATTACTTGGATAATTTCATGGAATTATTTATCGATGATTTCACTATTTATGGCTCCTCTTCTGATGAGTGTTTTAGTAGTGTTAAGTTTGTCTTTTTTCACTGTATTGAAAATAATATTGTATTAAATTATGAGAAATGTAATTTCATGGTGTGAAAAGTTATGTTACTTGGATATGTAATTTATGGGAATGGTATCCAAGTATATAAATCAAAATTTAATATCATTTCCTACCTTCCATTCCCAAAAAAATGTATATTATGTGTAGTATTTCATAGTTCATGTTGGATTTTATCATCTTTTTATTCATAACATTAATAAGATTTCCCCGCACCTTTCACACATAATCTAAGAAGAAAAATAATTATTGTTTTAAAAAAATAGTGAGGACAATTTTATCAAATTAAAATGGAGTCTCATATTACCCTTGGTAATATAATCACCTTGGTGGGATTTACCATTTGAGCTTATGTGTGATACCTCTAACTATACAGTTGGGACATTATTATCACATTAGGTAGATCAAAATCCAAAAATCATAGTCTATGTCTCACACACACTAGACTCTGCCTAATAAAGCTACAACACAACCAAAAATTAATTCCTTTCTATTGTGTTTTCCATGGATAAATTTAGGTCTTACCTTTTAGGATTAAAAATAACTATGTTCTCCAGCCATGTAGCCCTGTAGTATGTCCTTAAGAAGCTAAAAACCAAAACACATATCATTTTGTGGATATTTGTCCTTCAATAATTAAACTTAGAAATTAGGGATAAAAAAAGAGAAGAAAATGTGGTAGCTGACCATATCAGTTGGATCCTTTCAGCCTCAGACATTGAATCACCCCCCTATATTCCCATAAATGATAGTTTCCAAATGGGAAATTTTATCATGTAAAAGATGATATTCCTTAGTATTATGACATTGCAAATAATTTTATATCATCTTTAATTCTTATTGATTTCAATAAAAACCAATATTATAATAAAAAACATGTGTCT
This sequence comes from Viscum album, assembly GCA_963277665.1. Classification (NCBI taxonomy): domain Eukaryota; kingdom Viridiplantae; phylum Streptophyta; class Magnoliopsida; order Santalales; family Viscaceae; genus Viscum; species Viscum album. The sequence goes on from OY728153.1 coordinate 1,696,160,416, forward strand.
CATTGGTACATTTTAGATGACCCCTACCTTTGTTGTAGATATTGTGACCAAGTCCTCAAAATTGTGTTTTTGATAGTGAGTTTCAGTCTATCCTTAGGTTCTTTAAAATAATTTCATACTGGGGAAACATTGTTATCCATGTAATATCCCATGTTTTTTAAAAGAAAACACTATGTTCAATAACATACATGATATGCCACATTTAGCTTAAATGAACAACATAATAATATTATTTAATATGCTAGTTATCACATAAAAATTATAATATTAGGAATAAAAAGGATTAACTTAATTATGAAAATATGGTTGACACATTTTTATATAATGATTCATTGGTTACCAAATTAATTGGGAAATAAAACAAAAACAAATTGAATATAAAATATGTGTTTTTATGAAAGGAACTATTTAAATGAAAATAAGTGAGTTTATAAAATACTAAAATAACTATTTATGGATTTTATTAATGAAATATATATGTAATATATTCAATTTAATGTTTAAAATTAATCTTATATTCTTTTTATAAATTATATAAGAACAAATTAAAATTTTTAGATAAAAAAAGTATTTAAAAAAATTCATTTTTTTCGCATTTTGATAGAGAACCAATTTTAAATATTTTTATGACACGTTTATATGTTTTATTTGAAAAGATGAACTTCTTATTTAGAATTGGGACATAAAAATTTAGTTTGGATAATTTTTTGGTATTTTATGATAAACTTCATATGTTAATGAATAGTGATAAATACTGTATTTTAATTCAAAAACTGCTTTTCACCTAATTTATTTATATTGTTAGATTATAATTTTACATGTTTTAAGGTATAATTAGATAATTTTTTTATTAGTTAATACAGTTTTTTTTCAATGGATACTTTTTAAAATTAAAATTAAATATAAAATCTATGTGAACTTTTGAAATTTTTACTTAAAAAACTTGTTTTTTTTGATCCGTCAATGATATTAGTGTTAAACCTAGTTTAACCACTCATGTGAATTGACTAACTGAAATTTAAATTTTTATTATCAAACAATTTTAAGGAAAAGTGAGAAACCACACAGTTCAACCAGGAGGATATCCCTCATAAGAAATCACGAGATTATTAAAATAGAATTTAAGCCTATTAGAGGATTCCTCCCTAAAATGTTTCCAGAGGATAGAGTGCACCTGAGCATCAGGATTGTCAAGAATGAAGTATTCAAAGTGATCATCCACCTTGTCCCAAGTTTGAGCATATTCATCTTTACTTATATTCCCTTCATTGAAACCCCTTATAAGAATAAGGTCCTGCTTGTCGGACCATGCAACCTACTCCCTATTTACATCCACCCAAAGCTCCCTACACATCATTTTGTCTGCCACTTCTTGAGTAGAATTGATATAAAGAATCTCATCCACCATCTCTTATTCTGACTGAAAAAGCAAGGAGTTATCCATGAGACTCCCCTGCATATTAACAATGGTAGTATGCCTATATTCCAACTCTTTGGATTTATCTTTCTTACCTGACCTGGTCTCCATTGGCTTTGGAAGATACGAATAATCCTTGCACCCTTTGTTCCTCTTCCCTGAAGTCAAGATGCTGTCTCCCGAGTCCCAAACAGGGAGAGTATCACCCATATATGTCCCTTATGATCTTTGAGATTCAATGACATTCACTTGTTCTTGGGCTAGGTCCTCCAGACCTGCAAACCAGTTACATATTTTTATGGCATCCGGTCTCTAACACTGGCCTGCAACCTAGTGCCCCACCAACTCTTAATGAGTGGTCTCAGTATCCAACATCTTGTTATAATAATCTGAAATCCATTCTTGAACCTATCTCAGCTACAATTCAACATACTGTTGTCCTTCCAAGTTCATTTGATAGCCCTTCTTGGGTGAAACATTACAATATGTAGGACTGTCCTCTCTTGGTTCCAAAGTAATAGCCTCCTTCCCATTTTCATTAATACCACTCTTATAACTCACTACCACCACATATGAGGCACCCATGGATTTAGGGCCTTCCTCATATTGAGGCTCAAAAATAGTGTATCCACTTCCACCTTGAGGGACAATAGGCACTGGATAGTCCACAACACCAGAATCCATCTCCTCTCCCGAAATCCCCTACTCCAACATAACTTTTATCGGCTGCTGAGTCAACTGATCCTTACTCACATTCCCCTGGCTTCTGGAAAAAGGAACATTGCCTTTGTCCCCAACATTCTTATGCTATCTAGACCCAAGCCTATAGGATGCTAACGAATACCCCAACCGATTACAAGCAGAGTAGAAATCATCCCACGATTCAGAGACCACCTACTTCCGACAACGATATTCTTCCTCAACTATGATCCAAACGACATTAGGAGGCACCTTGGATGCATCAACTTTGACACAGACACAAAGGTTAACCGGATGACACATAGATTTGGTGTGACTATTAGAGCACAAGTACCTCTCTACAAGGTTCTTGAGCATCCTAACAATATCAGGGTTTTGGAACGGAAGGGGAAGGTTTGGAAAACTCACCCATATGGATACCGAAGGAGAGTAGCACTTCATGTATAAGTCATAGGACCAATGAAAGAGGTAGAAACAAAACCCATTACAGCTGCGAGGAGCACTGGACCATGCTTTGATCAGGTCCTCCTCAGACACGAACCGAATCATTATGTGCTTGTTGTTGAGAAAGCCTACGAGATCCCTTTCCTGTAAATCCCATTTTCTGAAAACAAACCTATCGAAGGAGTCAACTGACGGTCATCTCTGACCAAAACAACCATCCAATGTCAGATTAAGAAGAGTCGAGGATCCATTGAACTCTGCTAGAGACAACTATAGATTAGGTCTTCCATTGTACAGATCTGGAACTTTATGGTCGAGAGGGCATTGCGAGAATGGAGGAAGGAAATTGGGGTTGGAGAAGGGAAAAAAGGTGACTCTCCTCCCTTGAAGGATGACGAAGGTCCCTCCCCCACCGGAGGGGGAGAGGCCGGCAAGGTTGTCGCCGCCATCACGGAATGGGAGAAAAATGCCGCACCCCTCCGCGCCCCTCAGGGATAACCACTCATGTGAATTGAATTTTCAAAAATATACAAACATGGTTGTACTTATTATGAAAAATTTGGTCCAATAGGATCAAAATATTTTTTGTTGAGTAGTAACTTTAGTATTTTATTTACCACGGTTAAATGTAAATAGGGTAATTAAAGGTAAAATTAATATTATAATACTATAAAATTACCCTGACAGTTGTAATAATATTATTTTATGAGTTAATATTGACCATGAACATCCTTCGGCCGAAATTATGACCTTTGTAAGCCACATGTGTGTGATTATGACATTTATAACATTTAATTTAAAGTAAAGAAAAAATATTCCATAAATATGTCTCTTCTTACTAAAACAATTTAAATATGTGGTTATTTGAGTAATATATTCAACTATTAATAGTTATTATAAATCAAAAAATATTACCTACAAAATGGTAATTTGTGTATAATTTTTAGTAATTAAATAATTAAATTTAATTATGACACAATGATGATGTCGTAACAGTTTTATTAAAGAAAAAAATAAAATAAATGATATTAATAACATTAAAATTAATATAATTTGAAATATTTTATTCCATACATGAATTTTATGGATTAATAATAAATTTTAAGATTTATTTAATGTAGTTTTTTTGATGGAATAAAGTTGTTATGATATTTTAAAAAAGACATGTAATGAATAGTGTCAAAATTGACATAATTCATATTTTAGAATATAAAATATTTAATTAAATGATATAAAATTTCTAAAAATATAATATTATGAAAAAAATTTATATAACTCCACAAATTTCATTAATGACTCATTATTTGGATGTTTTTCATGATTTGGTAATTATGTTAATCCTTTAAGCGTAAATTACTTGATAAATGGTAAGAGTTAAAAGGGGTTAAAACACAAGGATAATGATTAAAAAAATACTAAAACTTATATAATTTTAATTGGATGATTGTATTTTGACCCATAATCATCCTATATTATAATTAAAGTAGTTTATACCCATTTGGAATCGAAACTGAATTTATATTAATTTAATACTTTTAATAATTATAAGGGTGTCCCTCCCCTCTCCTTTTAAAGGCACTCATTACTATCTATTAATCAGACTTATAAAAACTTTTTTTCAGACCAATATACACCCTAAACCCTTTCTAAAATCCATCCACACATTCTTGAGGTTTTATTTTAGGCAGAACACCCTCCTAGAGGTGTTAGGTTGTTCTTAAAAGGTGATCAACCGAAGAAGATGTATTGTTTTATTTTAGTATTTATATTTTATTTCTTCTTCCACTTGCTTAAAATATTCTTATTAATAGTTTAAATAATTAATAAATTATCATAAATATACTGATATTTTATCCTGAAAATATAATCACCTAAATCCATCCCCACTTCCATTAAATGGTAAAGAAATTAATCATTCACTTGTATGTGTGAACTATCACCTCCACGAACTGATCTAATTCATTTTTCATAACTGTATCTCATTATAGGTTATAATAATGGAATTAATATTCATATGTGATATTAATGACTTATTAATCATTATAAGATAATAATATATCAATTATGTTCTTACTTTCCATGCACATAAAAATGATAACATCGTTCGTATGTATGTGTGAACTTTCACCTCCATGAAGAGATGTGACTTTTTTTTATTCATTATATCACTTGTATGATATATATAAGTATTTTTAAATTATCAATATGATATTAATTATTTTATGATAATTATTTAAATATAAAATAATACTTAACTTCTATCCTTAATGATCAATTAAAAATGGAAAACATTACTCATGTGTACATACAACTTACCGTTTCCATGTTTATAGCGTTGTTCAATTTTCATAACTAAAATTCATGGTTTGATTTAAAGGTATTACTTATGTATAAAATGATAATAATGTCATGAATATTATTATGGAGATTAAGTACTTATGACCACATGGACTATTGATATCGTACTAAGTTCATTTTCGACTCAAGTACTGAATATCAGAAAAAAATCCGACACAAACTTAAATAATTATGTAATTTTTATAAAATAGTAATAAGTGATATAAAATAAATAAAAAATCAATAAAGTATAAATTAACCTAAGTTTTTTATTCAAGAATATAAATATTGTACATGATGAATCAGACTAACGGTAAGGGGCTTCGTCTCAATCTCCTTTCCTTGAGGTGTATTTCAATAATATACATCACCTTATTTTATACGATATATAATTAAAAACTTTTAATTTTAATTTAATTTAAATGTTTTTAAAAGGAATTTTTTTATATGAATCATTTTACTAAACGACAAAAGGAATGTTTTTTTAACATATGTGGTGACAATGAATTTTCTACCACCATGACCATTATTTGATATTTGGATTCCTCTATAAGACTTGATGTTTTTAAAAGGAAAATAAATATCATATTCCCTTTTAACATATTTTGGTATTGAAAATTATTTTGATGCTGTATTGATTATGTCAATATCTTTAAATGATATATTGCGATTGAAATATAGAAATGTTGTTTTTTCCTTTATGCTTTTTAATGTGTTATTATTATGTTATGGTTCTTGGGAATTGCTTATGTATAAGGGTGGTTATGTGATAAACCAATGAAGGGTGAGACCGTGATAGCTTACCAATGCATTGGGTAATGATACAGAGTTAAACAATAAGGTTTATCCTATGAGATTTAATAAATATAATATAATGGATATTCCAAATGTAACCATGAAGGTTACTCCCTATATTGTTGTGAAAACTAAAATATAAGTACGATATGGATTCCACAAGTTAACTTTATGATTTATGATTGCTAATAAGTTTTTTTAGAAATATTATGATTTCATGAGGTATGTTAAATAATTTGTGTTTTATGGGTGAAAATTATGATTTTGTGAAATTTTTTTCATGAGTTTAAAATATTCATGGACCAACGGTTTCATTATTTATTTATATCCTTTATTGAGCTTTTTGTTCTGATCCCAACATTTTGAAATGTTTTTCATAGGATTTAAATAAGAATAGAGTCAAGGATAGGATCAAAGAAAAGTTATGAAGTTTAAACATGAAAGGAAACCATTTTTTTAAACATTTTTTGTTTTATGAAAAAATGAATAGTGATTAGAAGTGTATACTTTTTAATATTTGAGTTGTTATGTAATAATTATGGCCTAATTCTCTAAAAATCTAAAATTTAAAAGATTCTCTATGTGAATTATTGACTTAACTCAAGATTATATAATGCTTATGTTTGGGACATTATAGTTGGTATCAGCAGATGATTTAGACAGCTTTAGAGGTTAGGGTGATATTTAACCATAAGTTACAAGTTACATATAACCATAATGGTTAGCATAATAGAACGAGTCATAGTTATTTTAGACAAATTGAATGAGTTTTATATAACATGAATAAGTATATTTTGGTGTGTCTTCCTTATAAGATAGTATCTGATGACTTTTTTGATATACTCACACTAAGCTTTTGGTTTTAGTAAATGGATGGATCCATCAGGAACCAAAGTAAAAATGGATATACAGGAAAATGTAGTGGTTCTTTGAATAAGAAACTGAATAAAATATGATATTCATTGATAAATCTCATTGATATTCTAAACCAACTATCATGAGTCATGATTAACCACTAGAACCTTGGTGAGTTTTCTAATGCATCATATATGAGAGAAATTAATCCTTATGGAGGTTTAGGAAATAATTATAAAGGTAAGTTTATTTAATAACACATGTGTAAAGGATATGGAATGAAAAACTAAGGAAAATGTTATAAAGGTATGGGAAGATGATATAGATGTGGTAATGAAGGTCATAAAGTAATAAACTGCCAAGGAAAAAAGGAAACATTTAGTTAACTCCAGGAAAGGGAAAGAAGTTTTTTCCGAGTTATCAATTAAATGATTTAAATGTGGGGAGTATTGTCATTATAAAAATAAATTTCCTACAAAGAAGGTTAGAGAATGGGATCAGGAGGACCTTACAAATATAAGTTTAGCAATACCTAATTCCATTACAATTAAAGATGAGGAAACTAAAAATGACCAATGAAAGGTATTGATTATTTATTGTATCACATTTTGACATTATTTAATCTTAGGACATGATTCATGTTTTTGTTTGTAGAAAATAAGTATTAAGGAATAATATGTAAAATAATGGTTAGAAGATCATGGAGAATGATGAATGATTAAAAAGTCTACATATAAAGGATTCAAGAGTTAGGTCGGACAGTTGGATGATGAAATGTTTAAAAGTATTAATTCACTTCTAATGATGGGATTACTTTGGAAAACTTTTTTCTAGTATGTGTAACCCTGAAGTTTTTTATGTGAAAATATTATTTGATGAATAATTATATTTTCTTTTGTGGACATAATTACAAAGGTATGGATAACCATTAGGGTTTATATGATCATTGATTTTGAGGTAACTATTGGTTATTACATTTTGGGTTTCAAAATGAAAGTTATGAGATAAAATACGAGGATAAAACATGTTATGGTTATTTTTTAAGATTTTATCTCTTTTTAAGAATTTTATAAAATTATATAATTTTAGGAAAAGGATAAACCACAGGAAGGGTGAAAAACCATTGCATCAGAAAAGGCTATGGAAGTCTAATCCACAACCAAAGTGAGACAAGGCTTTATCACCTACCACTGGCCTATGAGAAGTCCTTGGTTAGTATGTTATTTTATTTTTAGTTAATAGAGTTTATGGAATAATAATAAGTTGATTTGGGGAACTTATTTTTTATTAAATAGATATCCTTGGTATAGGAAAATGATTTTTGGATTAAGTGATAAATGTTATTTTCGAAGATGTTCACTATTTTGGGAACCCTATATGACTAAGGAAAATAGAATATTATGAGATTTTATTTGAGGAGTAATGGTTGAATTTTATTTTGGAAGAATATATGTTTTTATTATGGACTTATGAAAATTTGTGTTATTTATAGAAATTATTAACCTATCTTAGAGAATATTTTATTTTCGAAATTACATTTTCTGTATGAGACATTAAGAGTGGTTGATGTCATTTAGAGTTAAATGTTAGAACTTATCTGAGAAGATTATTTGATAAAATACTTATGATTTTATGGATTTAATCATAGTTATAATATTTTTGAGTAATTTTAAGGATAGTTATGTGTTGAATGGTTTATGATGGACTTTGGGTATTACTTTTGAATTTTGGAGATTAAAAGTAGTCATTATTCTTTTAAAGTTTATTATATTTGGGGAATTATATTATTTTTATCCTAAATTTTTGGGTATGTTTAATGTTTCAAGATAGGATGAGTAGATAGTAAATATTTTTTGGATTATTTGATTCTTTAGAAGTTGATTCTAGTGTTTCATGTGTGAAAAAAATTCCTCTTAAATTCTCATCATTTGGAGAAAAGGATGAGTGTGTGGTAAAATTTGATCAAAGTATGAAACTATAATTATCATGTAAGTGTATTTTCTTATGATATTAGTATAGGTAGTAAATTAATTCCACAACTCTATGAAAATTATCTTAAAAAAACATTTTCCATTTACGTTTCCTACTAATAAATCCATGACTGCTTAACCCGTCACAAATTTATGGTTTTTTTAATCATTAAATTTCTATTAAAAATATTTTTTATTATTATATATCAGAACTTGACCATTAGTTTTCTCTTCCATATCCATATTTTACTACACCAAGCCATAGTATTTTTTATCTTAGGTGACCTTTGTACTTTCATTTCTTTCTTTTAAGGTGGAAGTTTTGTTAATCCTTTTTCTGGTGGGGGATCACAATAAAGGTATTTTAAAAAGTCATAATTTAGTTACTGACCCCAAATTCAAATTTTGAGGATTAAATTTACAAAAGGAAGGTGGGAGAATGTAACATGATGATTTTTTTAAAAGGAAACACTATGTTCTATATCATACATGATACACCACATTTAACTTAAATGAACAACTTAATATTATTATTTAATATTATAGTTATCACATATCCATTAGAATGATGGTAATGAAAAGTATTAACTAAATTATGAAAATATGGTTTAAACATGTTTATATAATGATTCCTTGTTTAGAAAATTAATTAATAAATTAAATAAAAACCAATTGAATATAAAGGACGTATTTTTCTAAAAAAACTATTTAAATGTGAATAAGTGAGTTTATAAAATAATAAAATCAATATTTACAAATTTTATTAATGAAATATATATGTAAAATATTAAATTTAATTTTTAAATTTCATATTATATTTTTTCTATACATGATATAAGAACAAATTCAATTATTCAGATAAAATAAGTATTTTAAAAAAATGCAGTTTTTCCACCTTTTGATGGAGAACCCATATTAAATAGAGTTTTTGAAACTTTTATATGTTATATATGAAAAATTAAACTTATTATTTGTAATAGGGATATAAAAATTTATTTTGGATAAATTTTTGGTGTTTTTTCTTATAACTTTCATATTTTAATGAATGGTAAAAAATACAACATTTTAATTCAAAACTGGTTTTTCTTCTAAATTATTTATATTGTTATATTATACTTTTAAATGGTTTTAAGGTATAATTATATTAATTTTTTATAATTTAATCCAATCAATTTCATTAGATGCTATTTAAAATTTAAATTAAATAGATAAACTATGCGAACTTTTGAACATTTTACTTAAATAACATATTTTCTTGATCCATCAACACGATTAGTGTTAAACATAATTTAACCACTTCTGTGAATAGAATTTTTAAAAATAGATATACATGGTTCTATAAAGTATAAAAAATTTTGTCCAATATGATCAAAATAATTTATGTTTAATAGTAGCTTTAGTATTTTATTTACCACACTTAAAGGTAAATAAGGTATTTAAAAGTAAAATTAATATTAAAATATTATAAAATCACCCTAACACTTATAATAATCTTATAGTATGAGTTAATATCTACTATTAACATCCTTGGGCCAAAAGTGTGACCTTTGGAAGCCATTTAGGTGTGATTATGATATTTATAACATTTCATTTAAAATATAGGCAAATTTGTCATAAATATGTCTCTTCTTACTAAAATAATTTTAATACGGGGTTATGTAAGTGAAATATTAGACTATTAATAGAACTTATAAATCTAAAAATATTACCTAAAACATGGTTTTTTATTTATAATTTTTGGAATCAAATAATTAAATTTAATTATGACACAAAGATGATGCAGTAATAGATTTATTAAAGAAAAAATATCAAATAAATGATATTAATAATATTAAAATAAATATAATTTGAAATATTTTATGACATAAAAAAAATTTATGGATGAATATTAAATGTTAGGATTGAGTTAATGTAGTTTTTTGAAGTAATCAAGTTGTTATGATATTTTAAAACAGTCATGTAATGAATAGTGTCAAAATTTACATAATTTATATGTTAAAATATAAAATATTTAATTAAATGATATAAAATTTATAAAAATCTATAATTCCACCAAAAAATTAATATAACTGTAAAAAAATCCATTAATGACTCATTTTTGGATGTTTTTCATTATTTTGTAATTATTTTAACCCTCTAATTGTAAATTACTTGATAAATGGTAAGATTAAAAAAGGGTTAAAAATGATAAGGATTAAAAAATACTAAAACACATATAATTTTCATTATATGATTATATTTATACCCATAATAATAATATATTCAAAAAAAATTAGTTTTCACCCATTTGGAATCGAAATTAAATTTATATTAATTTAATTCTTTTAATAATTCCAAGGGTGCCCCTCCCCTCTCCTATAAAAGGCACCCATTTCTCTCTATTAATCACACTTCCAAAACTTTTTGGTTCAGCCAATATATGACCAAAACCCTTACTATAATCCCTCCCCAAATTATTTATGCCTTAGTTTAGGCATAAAATCCTCCTTATATGTGTTAATGTGTTCTTCAAAGGCGATGAACCGAAGAAGAGGTATCATTTTCTTTAAGTATTTTTTATTTTATTTATTCTTCCACTTCATTAAAATATTATTCTTCCTAGATGAACTAATAAATACTGTATAATAAATATAATGGTATGTTATAATGATAATATCATCACCTAAATCCATCTCTAATTCCATTTAATGGGAAAATAATTAATTGTTTGTGCGTACGTGTGAACTATCACCTCTACGAACTGATCCAATTCATTTTTCATAATTGTATCTCATGACTAGTTATAATAATGGAATTAATTTTCATATGTGATATTAATGAAATATTAATCATTATAATATAATAATATATCAATTATGTTCTTACTTTCTATCTGCATAAAAATGATAACATCGTTCATGTGTACGTGTGAACTATCACCTCCATGAAGCGATGAGACTTATTTTTATTCATTATGTCACTTGTATGATATATATAAGTATATTTAAATGATTAATATGATATTAATTATTTTATTATCATTCTAGAAATATAAAATTGTACTTAAGTTCTTTCCATAATAATCAATGAAAAATGTAAAACATTACTCATGCGTACGTACGGCTTACCGTCTCCATGATTATAACACCATTTATTTTTCATAAAAACAATTCATGGTTTGATTGAAAGGTATTATTTATGTATAAAAATGATAATAATTTCATGAATATTATTCTGGAGATTAATGAATTATGACCACATGTACTATTGATATCGTACCAAGTTCATTTTCTAGTCAAATACTGAATATCGACAAAACGTCCAATGTGAACTTAAATAATTATGTAATTTTTATAACATGGTAATAAGTGATATAAAAGAAATAATAAACTTGCAAAATTTTATCAATTAAGTATAAATTAACCTAAGTTTATTATTTCAGAATATAAAGATTATATGTGATGAATCAGACTCATAGTAAGGGACTTCGTCTCAATCTCCTTTAGTTGAGGTATATTTATATAAAATACACCACCTTCTTTTATAATATATAAATTTAAAACTTTTTAATTTTAATTTCATTTAATGGTTTTCTAAAGTAATGTTTTTCTATGAAGTGTTTTACTAAAAAACAAAACGAATGTTTTTTAACGTACGTGGTGAAAATGAATTTTTCATCGTTGTGACCATTATTTGATATTTTGAATCCTATATAAGCCTTAATGTTTTTAAAAGGAAAATAAATACCATATTCTATTTTAATGTATTTTTTTTATTGAAAATGAATTTGAGGATGGATTGATTATGTTAATATCTTGGAATGATATCACGTGATTGAAATGTGAAAATATCATTTTTTTTTCTTTATACTTGTTAATGTGTTATAATTATGTTATGGTTCTTGGGAGTTGATTATGTATATGGTTGGTTCCACAATAAACCATGGGTGGGTGAGACCATGATAGCTGGGTAATGAGACAAAGTTAAATGATAAGGTTTATCTTAAGAGATTTAGGGAATATACTATAATGGGTATTCCAATGGTAACCATGAAGGTTACTCCCTATATAACTGTGAAAGATACAATGTAATTATAATATGGATGAAATAATTTACCTTTAAGATTTATGATTTCTAATAATTTTTTTAGGAATATTATTATTTCATGTGGTATGTTAACAAACTTATGTTTTATGTGTGAAAATTATGATTTTGTGAAAATGTTTTCATGAGTTTAAAATATTCATGGGCTAACAATTTTATTCCTTATTTATATCCCTTAATGAGATTTTTGTGCTCATAACATGTTTTTAAAATTTTTTTAATAGGATTTAAAGAATAATAGAGTCATGTATGAGATCAATGAAAAGTTATGAATTTTAAACATAAAATTAAACCTTGTTTCATGTTAAACGTTTTTTGTTTTATGAAAAAATAGATAGTGAGTAGAAGTATAAATTTTGTAACATTTGAGTTGTTATGTAATAGTTATGACATAATTCTATAAAAATATAAACCTAAAAAGATCCTCAATGTGAATTCTTGACTTAACTCAATAATATGTAATGTTTAAGGTTGGGGCCTTATACTCCAATAGACTACTCATAAGTTTCTTGATTCTGGACTATTTTGGAAAAAACTATTTTACTATTTCCATGGTTTTCTAAAGCTTTTAACCATTTCAAAGGACATAGAATGTCTCCAAAATGAGTGAAATCCCACAACAATCCTTGTTTTTCCTTGAATGTTTTTGGGGCATTAAATTTATGGGGCCATTTCTAATCCATTTAGAAACTGGTACATTATTCTTACTATAAATTATGTGTCAAAATGGGTATAGGAATGATCCATAAGGGCTGATTATTCGATGGTAGTTATGGATATTTTGAGAAAATAAATTTTTAATTGTTTGGATTTCCTAATTTTTTTTATAAATGAATAGGGTTATCATTTCTACAAATGAATAATAAAATAATTTTTCATTGGAATGGGTTTGGGTATCTAGTTTTTACTATATATCACCCCTAAACCAACTGTCAAGATAAGGTATCAAATAGATAGTTCAAAAAAATTATTTAAAAAATGGTTCAACCAAAGAAAAAATATTAGATTCTTAGACTTGATGATGCATTTCTTGTTTAACGTACCACCTTAAAACCCCCATTGGCTTGTCACCTTATCCACTAGTTTATGGAAAGAGTTGTCACCTCCCTATTTAGATAGAGAACCGATCCTACTCCATTACATAATTTTTTAATATTTATAGTGTAGGTTCCCAAAGTAAGTTTATATATTCAATAATTGGAAGAAATGCGAAGAGACTCATATGAGAACTCATAGATCTATAAAGAGAGAACCAAGGCTACCCATGACTGCCTCATCCTTCATCATCAATTCCACATCAGTCAGATGGCCGTTCTTTTCAATGCAAGGATGTTGTTTCACCCAGGTAATATTTTTTCATATTGGTCTCACCTATACATTATTAATAAGTTCTATTTAGTGTTGTGAAGGTTTAAAATTAAGAAATAAAACAAACATTCATTGTAAATGAGAAGTAGTTGAAACACTTTCAAAAAACCATTCTAGAGTCCCCAATGTAGGAATCCTACCTTTAAAAAAAACCTTACTATGACAGCCACCATGTTTTATCCTTCCTTCCCAAATTCCATTTTATTATAGTGAGGGAACTTCACACTCTAATAGAGAGCATGTGTGTGTGTGTGGGGGGGGGGGGGGGTTGGTGGGTACATTCTTAGGGTTTTTAGGATTTTAACCATTATTATTATTTTTATCTTTTGTTCTTATTTCATGGTATTTTTTTAATTCCCCTACTTTATTTTTTTTACATTTATTCTTGAATAATAATTTTTGATGCACACCAAATAATTTTAACTACTGAAAATGCATGAATAATTTCTTTATTTAAAGTTATTTTTACATTTAAAGAAACATTATTTCAATTAAGAGATGTGATTTTGGGCACGAAATTAACATTAAGAGGTTATTTTAAGTAAAAGTTTTTTTTTCAATGATAATTATTATTTCATCTTTAAAAAAACTTTGAAATATTTTTAGCTTATGTGTTAGTTTTTATGGGTTAATTATGTCATTTAACAACTCCACATGACATTTCACTCAGACATGATGTGTGAATATTCCTTACTTAATTGAAGTTAAATGTAAGTTAAGTTAAAATTTATAAGCTTTCCAAAATGATTTTTCCATATTTACATTCCTTATTCAATTTTTTTTGTTACTATATTTGATTAACTTCCATGTGTATACCTGTAATATGAATATTGTACACTCTCAAAATCTAAAAAAAAACATAAATAAATAATGAATGGAGTGATTAGATGTATAACATATGGGGTTATATTGTTCAGGAGATTATGGGTTTACATCAATAATTCTTAAGTGAGTGGGTCTTGAACTTTTATTTCAAAGGATATAAGGAAGGTTCAGCAGAAAGAATTAGGCAAGTAGATTTTTTTATAAATTTCATATATTTATTAGATAGAAAGTGGAAACAATAGCATGAAATAGTTATCCCACACACACATAGAGATTTAGTGACATGGTTTATTTTTGAGTTCCTTACTAAGACTAGTACCATTTATCTCCTTGACTTTTGTTATGATACAATTTATGAGACAATGATTTCTATGCTTACTAAGCTTAACTCTTTGGTGTGATTATTTCTTTTCTCACTATGCTATCATGAAATTAATTTACTATGAATTTTAAATATTTATAATCTAGAGAAAATATCTATAAGTCATGTTCTAAAATGTAACCTTTCCCAGGGGTGTAAATTTTATGTGTGGGAGTGTGATCACATAGCGATTCAATATTCATTTCCACCCTTATACCACTATACTAAATTGATTTTGTATTGTAAATAAAAAATATAATAAATAATTTTAATTCAAATTTAATTTAATTATTTAATTTCAATTAATATTAAAAAGGGTAATTTTACTTTTTTTGATGATAACATTATAATAGGAGGTGATTCGAAGATCCCATAATAAAATTTAAGAGAAACATGCCAAACTGTCTAAGATCCCAAGCACACATGTTCAATAAAATTTACAATGTGGATAATTTGTGCACCCAATTAGCCTGAAATTTGGTGTATGGATGAAAAACTATGTGGGAAAAATTTCTCTAGAATACTGGGGATCTAAATTCATCTGTTGTGTGGCCCCAAATTTCCCATCATTGTAGATAATCTTCATTTTTCATAATCTCAAGGTCAATTATTTAATTTTTCCATATATTGGGATATGAGCCTCTAAATGATTCCAAATTTTTAATGGAGACACTAAAGAGGTGTTGAAAAATATTTTTAGTTTTGTAAAAAGTGAAATAAGTCTTTATTCTATCCCAAATCCAAGATCTACATGGTTTTCAAAATCTAGTGTTCCCAAAACCACATTCGACATTGCCTATATAGTCACACCTTGGGAACCCCATTTAAAAGTTCATCCAAGGGGAAAATCTCTACCATTTTGTATACCCAAAGAATTAATATCCTTATCCTAGAATTATTTTTGGCCCATATTCTCATAGGAAGATCATGTATGAAAGCTATGTTCTACCTGATCCTCCTCCTCCTATTGACATCAGGATAAATGGTGCAAAATCATTGTAAGGGAGATACACACTTGGAATATGTGTTTTGAAACCTATTTTTTTTTATTGTTTTGTGTGATTTGTGTTTGGAAACATTTCTTTAGTTGTATGTTAAAATTTCTCAAATATGAATTCATTCTTTTAGTATGGTTAATCGAAACACTTTTCATTTCATAACCAATTGGATTCAGATTTCAAGTGAGAATCTTGGGTAGTTTTCATTTCACAACTCAAGTATCCTTTTTTCTCTCACACATACTTGATATTTCAATAGCCTTTTGGTTCCATAATTTCATTATGAAGTTCCGAACCATGAAAAATTGATTACTGTTTCAAATTTTGGTTCTAGGCTCATATTTTGAAAGGACCTAGAGGGTAATAAAGATTATGGTTACCATCAACTAAATAATTTCATTAAAACAAACATAATTATCAGAACTATGAACCTTCCTTAACATGTAGTGAAATTTCATTTATCAAATTCTTATACATCTATTAAAACCAAACCTTTTATTTTAAAACATTAAACTCTTTAAATAAAGTTATTTTATTATAAAATCATCATTTTAAAACTCATTAATTTTCTATTTTTTTTAAAACATAATTTTAAATACATACTATAAACTACTAATTCTCTCTGAGACATGAACTAGAGTATACCCTATATTGAATTTAATCATCTCGAAAAATATTTAATTTCAATATTTTTGATAATTTTGTCAAATTTTGGTGCCATTTCAAGGGATAGATATGGGTTTAGTGTATTCTTTTGATATGAACTTTGTGTATTTTGTATATATTCATTTATGTCTATCTTTATATTTTGTATATAAGTGGTTTTATAACCTTATTTTATTTTTAGGTTCCATGTATGATGTGTTATACTCTAAGTAAACTACCTCCCTTAAAACCCAAACAAGATAGGATCCTACTTCAATGACACAATGATCACCAATTCATAAAATGCTAGTAACCACAAAGGTCCACACCATGGATGATAGGCCATTCACCATGAAGTTACTCCCCAAGGAATGTGTTCCTAAAGTTATCCTTGTAGCTGGTCATTGATGCATAATTTTATTCTTCACCATGTGGGAAAATAAAAATATAATAATGGAGGTCCTCCCTATGGTGTTCATAGTGATATACCTCCATATAGTGTAATATTACCTCCACAAGAAGAACCTCCTCTTATCAGAGCCATTTCGGGAGTGCCCTTATCTTGAGAATAGAGGGACATGTTAGGTTTGTATTCAATATTGGGAGGGGGGAATCTAGGTTGTAAGCTTTTAATATAATTTATACTTTTTATCCATTTTATTATACCATTTTCAATTTTAAAGTAAATGATTGTATTATTATCTCCTTTTACCTTTTTTATTTCACAAAACAAATTTGAACATAACCACGAAAGAAGAAAATTGATTTATAAGGTTCGAATTTTAAAATGAAAGGATATTAAATGGTGTGAAATAGAAAAATCGAGGATCACATGATCCATTGGTATCAATAAGTGAGCTAAGAATGAGTAGGGATTATCCATGAAACTCATGTTATGATGTCTCTCGAATGTGCTTTGGTGCATCAAAAATATAAGTTCATCCTGTACATAATTGAATTCCATAGTTTACAATGTTATAAGTTAGGGTCATAACTTAAGTTTTCTTCACTAAATTAGACATATAAAAGTTGATGATGTGCTACATGGGTATTATTCTTCTTCTTATATATACACAACATCAGGAAAACAATTCCTTTTTTTGTATCCACATTTTTACACACAAATCCCGCTTCTTCTTCAAATCATAAAATATGAAATTCCACTCCTTATTTATCTTATTTATGTAAAAAATTAAATGAACATAAAACTCAACTTATTCTTCTATCTTCATCTCTTATTATTTTACTTTAGTTTACAATAAGACTACACTTGATCTCCTTCATCCACAACACACACAACTTATTCAAGAGATTAGCATTGTTATATATCATTTTCTGTCAACTTTGATACCCAATTATTTATCTTCTTATTTTTAGCAACAGTTCTCTAAAAAATTCTTCTTGGACCTACAAAATATATACATATCTAAAGAATAATATACAGTAGTTTCAATTTATTTCTTCCCTCTTATTTATTATTTCCATGTATTCACAATATCACATGAACACATTAATTTGAATATGGATATAGAACTTTTTAATAAATTTTTTAATATAATTACTAAAAAAATATTACATTTATAACTTATAAGGATATTTTGAGTTTTTTTATCTTTAAAAATAGGTATATAATACATATAGTAAATAAAGAAGACTTAAATGTAATATTTATTTAATCCTCTTAAAAGACTCAATTATTATTCCATCCTAGTTCACCTCACTACAAGTTATTTAATGGGGACTTACATAATTATAAAATGGTAAACATAAAGGCTAGAAATGTTACGAACCATCCCTCGAGGCCCATGCCGTGACTACCCCAAGACCACCTCCCATAGGACAGGGGCTGGAAACTAGTACCGAGTAGGAATTATCCCACAAAGTGGAGGCATTTTCCTAAGGACCTGCACACACACACACATCTCCAAGAAAAATTACTAAAAACAAAAACACTGAGTAAATAGATATTCACCCCACTAAGACAACCAATGAGAGTAATAGTAAAAAAATTAAAAGTAAAAAGGACAGAATATAATCCCAATCAAAATATAAATGTTCAGGATCCTAGTTCTCATCCACAGGAAACCCTACCTAGAGGGTAGGTATAGTAAGTTGTCTGAATGTCACTGAAGCGTACCATGTCCATTGTTTCACCATAAAGCACCACCTATCTCAAACCCACCAAGGAATCGTTCAAAGATGTCGATAATCTACATAAGAAAGGATACATGTGGGCGAAGCCTATGCAGGGTGAGTAAAACAATACTAAACAAGGAACCCAAACCACAAAGATAAACCATAAAGCAAGACACAAGGCACACTACCAAAGAGGTACATGAAGTGTAGTCTATAAGAAGTATATTTAAGAGATTCACTAGATTAATATCACACCAGGATATATAAACTAAAAAATTCCAGGCATAACCAAATCCAATGAGACATACAGTATTCATAAGAGACCTACTCCATGCCCTCACAAGAGACCTACTCTGCGCCCTCATAGGATACTAACTCCACATATTTGCAGAAGATTAACTCCACATCTTCATAGGAGACCAAATCCGTGTCTTCATAGGAGACCAATTCCATGTCTTCGCAGGATACCATCTCCGCGTCTTTAAATGAGACCCACTCTACGTCTTCGTAGGAGACCCACTCTGCGTATTCGTAGGAGACTAAATCCAAGTCGTTTCCACAACCAGTCATGTGATTCTATCCTTAGCGCACTCATTCTAGAAGAACCTGCTCATTGATCCAATAGGGAATACACTAACATCCATGAAAGGTCATATAGAGTATCCCAAAAGGACTTCCTCATTGTGAGGGTCCCAAAACCACAAATGTCCCGTTAAATGGACTTACGGTTTGGAAGTTATATCCATTTAAGTAAAAAGGGGCCAGTGGGGTCCAGGGCTAGTCTGACCCGGTCAGAACGACTTGTCCTGGGTCACATATAAACCTACCTTCCAGGTCCACCCAAACCTACTGGGTCAAACGAGACCACTAGGCTTAGCCCGCCCTGGATAGACCTGTCTAGTTGTCGGCCCAACCCGCTGTCAGCCCAGCTCACTGCCGGCCCATCCCGCTGCCGGCCTAGCCCACTGACTCTATCCTGACCTACTTGGGACGTGGTGGGCACCACATACCTACCCTATCAACATTTGGCAGCCCCCACACGATATCACCATAGTGGTTTCTATGAGGTCCCACCATGTGATGCAACCCTCTGCCGTGTGATGCGACCTCCTGCTACATCCAGATGAGGCCGCCGTCAGCTGTCAAGTAGGTGACCGTGTCCACTACTCGTGGCCGCTGTGTTGCAGGTTCCTCTTACTAGGTGGCCACATCGTTTCATGCCTCCACCGACTCCCACTTCTATGGGCCACCATTGTTGCTGTGGTGGTTCGTTCTTCAAACTAGGAATGTCGTTGAAAACCTCCAATCATGACCATAACTACCATGGGCTCAAGTTCATCTTTCCGTTTCTCCGAGGTTCTGGTCACATTCAGAACCTCCTGAAAAATCCCAACATGACCATGTGGGTCCGTCAGTGAAGAATGTAAGGATAGGGATAAGAAAGGAACTAATAAAACGCTAGGGAGGAATATCAGATTTGTTTGTTTTGGGCTTCATTCATCCTGTTAAAAAAATTGAAAGGAACAATAGGATAAACTCCAAGTTTTTAACCCTACAAATCCTTGTAGTAGATAACCCATCCCACTTGAGCGATAGAACCTTTGATCAACCTATTTTTGGGTTGGTCCACATTCATCATTGGGAAACAAGATTAGGGAAATAATTCACATGGAAATAAATCCCCTACCTAGAAAGAGGAGCAGTTAGAGGAGAGAATTTGTTGCTGATGGACATCCATCCATGAATGTCCTCGATCTGTCATTAGTAAACATTTGTCATTCATTGATACTTGATCCAAGATCCAATCTCCAAACCTTCTTCACTGATGATATAACTTCCTTCTCATTGCCTCAGGGAAACCTCAGGGAATCAAGTAAAGTTTTCTAGCATTATGAATTCTAACCCTGGTCCCTACCTCGGTTTAATGGAGGAAATGCGTTAATTAATTTCAGTGTTTTAAACATGTTTCATTATTTCCATGACGTTACATTGTAGCATCGCTGAGTCACCACATCATAGTGTTACTGAGTCTCTGTATAATGGTGATGAAATAAAATAAAATAATTTTTTAAGTATATTTTATTTGTCTCTTAAAACATCCATTAATTAACTTTTCCATCCGACCCGCATCGGTCGATGTTAGGACTTGCGTAAGTAAAACACCACATTATAAACTCAATGGTGGTATCATAATTTCAATATGAGTAACGGGTCATGTGTTATTAGGATTTTATAATAAAATTATTTTATTTAATAATTTTATTTACCGTTACATTCTTTTCAGGTTTTCTAACTAAAGACCCACACCGACTAAAGTTATATCATGCCTAGGGTAAATATTTCATTCTGAATGCAACAGTTCCCTCTTATTTATGATATGGGAATCCATTTATATGTTATTCTACTTTTTCTAGAAAACTAATTATGTGTGCTATTAAAAACTTAACAGTTTTCGTCGAACAGTTCTGGGCACACAGGGCATCGGAATCACGCATAGTCTCAGTAATTATCCTAAATAATTTCTAAAAATAAAATCTGAAAAATACAAGCCATTACATTCTCCCCACCTTATAGATTTATTTCCCCATAAGCTTAAAGATGGGCTAAAAAAACAAAGGGGATACTGAGCAAGAATCTAATCCTCCCGCTCCCATGTATTCTCATAGAGATTCCCATGCTACCACCGATTGTACACTTGAGGAATCAACCACCCATGAAGGGTCCTCTCCTGTCGATCCTCGATCTTCACTGGGAACTCCACAAAAGTCACCCCATTTTTGATGTCTAGGTCACCCCAGTCGATGAAATGCATTGAGTAATGCACGTATCTCTTTAATTGGGATACATGGAAGACGTCATGAAAACTCTCCAACAACAGAGTTAGAGCCAAGTGGTACACCACCTCACCAAATCTATGAAGTATTAGAAAATTTCTGATGAACCTTGGCGATAACTTGTCAACCCAACCAAATCTATGTATCCCACGTCAAGGGGAGACCCGAAGAAACACAAGGTCTCCCCCCTCGAACTCCAAGGGCATCCATCACCTATCAACATAGGACTTATGATGGATCTGTATAGTCTTCATACTCACAGGGATGACCTGCACCTACTCTATAGTAGCTTGCACCGACTCTAGGCCTAGGAGTGCTGACTCTCTAGGGTCCGTCCAGCAAAGTGGTGACCTGTAGGGTCACCCGTACAAGGCCTCGAACGTGTCATATCGATGGTGGAGTGGTAGATATTTTTTGTATCAACACTATACCAGAGGTAGGTGATCCTCCCAACTATATCCAAAATCTAGGATGCAAGAACATAGCATGTCCTCTAGGACCTTAATGGTCTGCTTCGTCTAGCTATCTATATATGGGTGGAAAGATGTGATCAAGCACATTTGAGTCCCAAATGCCTCCTACAATCCCTTCCACAACTAGGATGTTAAAAAAGCATCAGAACATGAGACTATAATCGATGGGACTTCATGGATTTGAAATATATTCTGTATATAGAGGTGTCCCAAGATCTCTACTGAATCATGTTCCCAAATCTCTATGAAGTGGGAAAACTTGGTGAGTCTGTCAACAATCACCTAGATGGTATCAGGCCCCCTAGACGTATGTAGTAAACCCATCATGAATTCCATCGATATTCCATCCCACTTTTACTATGTAAAATCAAGGTGTTGAATCAAACCCACTATAACTTGGTGATTGGCCTTCACTTGATGACAAGTGAGGCATCTAGAGAAATAATCTGCCACTACCTTCTTCATCCTTGGACACCAATACTGAAGTTGGAGGTTCTGATACATCTTATCCAAACCTAGATATACCACCAAAGGGTATGTATATAACTCCCTGAATACCTCCTCTCATGACATTACCAGTACAAATGTGCATCCTCTAAAAAGAATAACATGGTCTCCACATTTCAAATATCCATCAAGGGAATGCCCTGTGAACATCTGAGCACATGTAGTTTCATAGCTGATATATTTGATATTTTCTTCCCAGAATCACTGTAATAGTAGAGGGGTAACTACCATTGACTGGAGATAATATGCTTCATCTCCATCCACGAAGGATATCTGCAATGAGGTAAACTTCTTTGATGCCTCATTCAATAGCTATGATCTCAATCTCTTACCAAGAGCATCTTCCACCACGTTCCCCTTCTCAAGATTGTATAATATATCGAAGCCATATTCTTAGAGTAACTCTATCCAATTCCTCTGTCTCATGTTTAGATCCTTATAAAATAATTAATACTTGTGATTTTGTTGTCTGAGTAGATGATAAACCACTCGCCCATAACTTAGTGTCACCCCATATTTAATGCGAAGACTACCACTACCAACTCCAGATCATGGGTCGCGTAGTTCTGATCATGTGGTCCCAAATGTCGTGAACCATAACCAATCACCAATTTACCCTACATCAGGACACAACCAAGCCTGGTTATTGATGCTTCATAGAACACCACGTACTCGAAACCCTCCTATGGAAATCTTAGGATGGGAGAACTTTTCAATCTCCACCTCAGCTGTTGAATGCTCTCCTGGAATTTCTCTATCCAAACAAAAGGTTTCCTCTTTCATTTCAAGTATTTTTTAGATGCTTCTACTTAGGAAAAGTTGGTAACAAACCTTTGATAGTACCCAACTAACCCTAGAAAACTCCGCACCTTAGTAATATTCTTGGGTGGATACCAAGAAAGCATTTACTCTATCTTCACTGGATCTACTGTAACTCTAGACTCCAAAATAATGTTCCCCAGAAAGTAGACCTCTAATATCTAGAAATGAATCTTCAAGATCTTCCCTTAAACCTATTTCTCTAAGAGTATTTCCAGGACCATCCTCAAGTGTATCGCATGATCCTCCTCAGATGCTGAGTATACTAGGATATCATCTATAAAGGTCACTAGAAACTGGTCTTGGTAAGGCTCAAAGATCCTTTTTATGAGTCCCCTAAATAGTTTTGGGGCATTTTTGATGCCAAAAGGAATCACTAAGTACTCTTAGTGGCCGTATCGACATCTGAAAACCGTCTTTAGAATGTCTTCATCCTGTACACAAAGTTAATGGTAGCACAATCTAAGGTCTATCTTCGAGAACCATCTTTCTCCCTTTAGCTGATCTAAGAGGTCATCAATCATCGATAGTGGATACTTTTTCTTCACAATCACCTATTTTCAGTTCTGAAAGTCCACAAATAGGCTTAGGCTCCCATAATCCTTCTTAAAAAAAACTGAGGCTGACCACAGTGAACACTAGGCCTCCCCAAGCCCTTCCTCTACAAGAATTCCAACTGTTCCCCCATCTCACAAAGCTCTGTGGGATCCATCTGATATGCCTATGTAGATATCGGTGCCGTACTGGGATATGGGTCAATGTAGAAGTCTACCTATCCATGAGGAGGTAGTCCTAGAACATCTTTTGGAAATACATCATCATACTCATCCACCACTATAATAAATTGAGGATTCTTCTCATCCACTACACCGAGGGTCATGCTAGCCAACTGATGTGTGATCATAAACACCATCCTACATGTGAATCCATCCCATGATTCTATGGTTTCCATTGTTCCAATGAAATAAAACCTAGTCCCATATCCATGTATACATCACACTCTATGCCTAAAATAGTCAATATGAGCATGGACTATAGATAACCAGTACGTACCCAAAATGACACCATAAGGATTTGATGATGCTACTAGAAGATATCCACTGAAACTCTCACTCTTAAGAGTAAGGGAAAACTATCGTCACTGGTGTGTGATCATAGAATATTCTCCCATAGAAGTCTTTAAGCGTAGAGATTGAGTCATCAATTCCACTGGAATATCTGTTTCTTGAAAAAGAGTCATGGAGATGAAAGAGTGTCTGGAACCTATGTCTAGAAGAATTGATGATAGGGTGGATAAGACACATATCGTACCTCTAATCATCCTCAAAGTCTCAAGATCACAAGTTTCCATTTCTTGGATCTGGACTTTCCCCTTTCCACTAGCTCCCTCAGCTCGTAGTGGTCCACCTAGGGGTGGTGGTGGTAGTGACTCGAACCTCTATCCACCTCCTTCTACTCATCTTGATCCTCTTTCATGTCCACCGCCTGACAGACCACCCTTCTCCTACCTCCACCAGAGCATTGTCGGTCCCTCAATTGTCTCCTAGTCGGTTGCACAGTTGGTCAGAAAATCTCTATCCATATGCCCCCAACCACCAAAAGTGTAGAACAACCCTTTATTTGGCTGACCTCCTCTACCCTGGAAGTACCGCATTGCTGATCCCATGTCTTTGTGTCACCCCTAGATTATTTGGTCCTCTTGGACCCCTATGTCAGCTGTTAGCTACCTTCTGCCAAAGACCTAACTACCCGACGCCTAGTGGTATATCCCACCGCCGATGCCTGCTATGAAAAAAATCTCTATACTAGTAGAGGTATCTCTAGCACCCTATAATACATAATAATACTTAGGGATATCATCGATTCTATGATCTCCCAGCGTAGTCCCAACTCTATGGTCCGAGCCCTGAAGAACAGGTCCCACACCATATCTGTTGAGTAACTAGAATTATTTGTTAATCTCGCTGAGTACTCTGCTACTATTATGTTGCCCTGCTATAGGTGTATTAGCTTTAGTATATGCACAAAGCACATCATTTTTGGAAATAAATCCTCTCTAAAGAGTCACTCAAAGTCTTCCCATGTAAGGGCCACCTAGTCATGAATTTAGATCATCAAGCTCCACCATCTCCCCGCTGATCCCTATAGAAGACTCATGGCTATGACCACCATCTAGTCGAGAGGAATCTTCACAAGGTGGAAAAATCATGTAATCACCTCCAACCAATCCTCAGCTACTTGAGTATCTATCTCACCTCAAAACCTAGGAGGTCTCTCTCTTTGGAACTCATGTAATGCACTGAGCCTACGTGAATCATCTACTGGTAATTCCAGTAGAAACTGCTGCTCTTCGGGTGGTGGTATCATTAGTACACCACCAAGAGGTGATATATCTAGAAACTATCCCTACAATGATGCCTCATCTCTATGTGGACCATCCTCATGGTCACAACTAAGAATTATGGCTAGCTTCTTCTGTGGAAGAATCCTGAAAGAGAACAAGATGTACCACAATTAATAAATTATACTTGGTGAGCTAACTCTGACCTAAGAAGGAAATAATAACATACTCAATTCCTATATGATTCATGCAACCAGCGTTTTCATGTACTGAGTCAAAAAGCAGAATTCAAGGTCTTGGTTTATAGATACGTCATCCACTACACCAACAGTAGACTCCCTAGCCTGAAAGATGAACTCAAAACACTTAACACTGTTTCCCCAAAACAAAAATTAAAACTGACCATCCTTTGATACCACTCTATCATGACCCACCCCTTGGTGCCCATGCCATGACTACCCCAAGACTACCTCCCATAGGCCAGGGGCTGGTGACTACCACTGAGTAAATAGATATACATCCCACTAAGACAACCACTGAGAGTAACAATACAAAACTAAAAACTAAACACTAAACATGCCATAGTACAAGCCCAATTGAAATAGAAAAGCACAAAATTATAGATCTCGCCTGTAGAAAACCCTACCTAGAGAGTAGGTTTAGTAATTTGTCTGAATGTTTCTGAAGCGTACCACATCTGTCGCGTCACCCTGAAGCACCACCTATCTCCAGACCACCAAGGACTCCGTCAAAGCTGTTGATTGTCTGCACAAGACACGACATGTGCGGGTGAAGCCTGTGCAGGGGTGATTAAAAACAATACCTAATAGGGACCCCAAACCACAAAGTTAAACCTAAAATAAATACACAAGGCATACTACCAAATAGGTACATGAAATGTATCCTCTAATAAGTACAGTTATGAGAGTCACTAGAGTTAGCTCACACCTGGATATATATATGAAGAAATTATTGGCATATACAAATCCAACGATACATAAAATATTCAAAGGAGACATACTCTATATCTCCACATGAGACCTACATTGCAACCTCATAGGAGACATACTCCACACCCTCGTAGCAGACCAACTTTGCGTATTTATAGGACACCAACTCCGTATCTTCACAGGAGACCAACTCCGAGTCTTCGCCGGAGACCAACTCCATATCTTCACAGTAGACCAACTCTACATCTTCACAGTAGACCCAATCCAAGTCTTCATAATATACCCAATCCATGTCTTTATAGAAGTCCAATTCTGCATCTTTTCCACAACTAGTCATAAGATTCTATCCTTAGTGTTCTCGTTTCGAGATCACCTACTCCTTGAGCCAATAGGTCATACACCAACCTCCATGGAAGGTTACATAGAGTATCCCAAAAGGACCGCCTCATTTTGAGGGTCACAAAACTAAAAATAGAATTATGGTTTTGAAGTTATGTCCATTTATATAAAAAGGGGCCGATTGGGTCCAGGTCTCGCTTGACCTGACCTGCTGGGTCGACCAGGCCCATTGTTAGCCCAACCCGCTGCTAGCCTGACCTGTCTACTCCAGCCCTGACCTCTGAGGACTTGGAAGGTACCATGTCACCACCTGATCAATGTGGGGCGTTTTTCGTGTTCAATTTGGCGGTCCGGAACGTGACCGTGACTCAACGTTTGCTAGGGGGTCCCGCCATGTGATGCATCTTTATTCTGTGTCTGGTTGAGGCCTCCACCAACCATCGAGCTGACAACCCTATCTTCCATCCACCACCTCATGCTAACGTTGATGGATACCTCTTCTGTGGGATATCACCATTGCTATGATGGTAAATTCTTCAAACCAGGAACACCGTTGCAAACCTCTGGTCGTCACCATCACTTCCATGGGCTTAAGATTTTATTTCTGTAACTCTGGGGGTTCAGTCACATTTGAAACCTCCAAAAAAATCCCAAAGTGATGAAATGGATCCATTGATGAAGAATACATCGATAAGGATAGGAAAGGCACAAAGAACACTTGAGGGAAAAATTCATCCTTGTTCATTTCGGCATTCGTTCGTCCTATTAAAAAAGGGAAAAGAACAACAGGTTAAACACCAAGTTTTTAACCCTTAAAATCCCCACAGTAGATAAATTATACCATATGAATGATCAACCTGCAGATCAACCTACTTGTTGGTTGGTCCACATTTATTATTGGGTAACAATAATGAGGAAAAAATTCACATGGAAATAAACCCCCTACTTAGAATGAGGATCAATTGGAGGAGAGAATTCTTTGTTGATGGCGATCCATCCAGGAACATCCTCGATACATCACTTGTTGATTTTCATCATTCATTGATGCTTGATTTGAGATCTGATCTCCAAACCATAATCATTGATGAGAGAGTTTTCTTCTCTTTGCCTTAGGGAAAATTCAGGTTTCCAAGGAAAATTCCACATAGTTATGAATTCTAACACTGGTATATACATCTATTTAATGGAGGGAACACGTTAATTCATTTCATCATTTTAAACATGTTTCAGTGTTTCCATGATACTGAATTAAAACGTCACTGAGTCACCACATCAATGTTCTGCTGAGTCACTGTGTAACTTTGAAGAAATAAAATAAAATAACTTTTTATGTATATTTTACTTTTCTATTACAATATCCATAAATTAACTTTTGTAACCAACCCACATCGGCTGATGTTAGGCCCTACCTAAGTAAAACACCACATTACATACTCAATGGTGGTCTCAAATTTCCAATCAGTGTCACCTTTAATGAGTTTTTAGTATTTTAAAACAAAATAATTTTATTTAATAATTTTATTTACAGCTACATATTTTTTGGGTTTTCTCACTGAATACCCATTGTGACTAAAGTTAAGTCACGCATAGGGTAAACTAGCCATTATGAACACAAAATTGCCCTTAGATTTCTGATCTAGGCACCTGTTTAGAAGTTATTACATTTTTTTTGGGAAACCCACTTATACGCTCTATTAAATACTTAACATTTTTCACTAAACCATTCTGGGCACACTGGTCCTCAGAATCATATGTCGACTTAGCACCTGGTCACTAAATGTTTCCAAATAATTTCTAAAAATAATATTGGGAAGATCCGTGTCATTACAAGTAAGGGATAAAAAAGGAAATAAACTTGAGAGATCATCATGGATAAAAAATGAGGCATAACATAAGAGTATAATCAGAATTATATGATAAATAACATGTAAATGTTTCTAAAACAAAAAAATGTTACATTTATTAGTATATCACCAAGGTTCAACTCCAAGGTGTCATAAAAAACTATTAACAAGGTTATTCCCAAAGCTATTGTAAAACATGTCATCTCTAGAGATTAATTCTTTATCCAATGCATTGTATCATTATCAGGGTACACCATTAATATTCCTTTATTCTTGTGTTCTATATAGATTATAATAAATCATTTCATTAATAACCCATTGAGGATAAAGAACAGATTTCATATAAAATCATTCAGTACATAAATGTTTAAAGATTTGAACTTTTAATAATTTTTAAAACTTGATAAGGGAATGTGGGTATCATAAATGGAAATACCAAATCAATTAAGTATAATTCCATCTATATGAATAACCTTTAATAAAAACATGGTTGAGTATCCACAACCTTAAATGAGATTCATGAAAATCAATGATAATTTTGACAGCATAACGGGTATACAAAGTGGTTTATAAAATGTCCTTAGTTAGAGATAATAAAAGTATCTCAATGATAGAAAAACGTTTGGATATTATTGGAATTATCATATGTGAATTGTAACATAATAACATGGAAATTAGAAGACTAACTATAAAACAAGTACTTGGATAAAAAATGGAGAGGAAGAGAATTACTTACCTTAAGTATAACTCCCTAAATATAGAGGAGTAATTCCTTGAGAGATTGGGAGCTTCACCGAAGGGAATAGTGAAAGAATAAAATGATTTTGAGTGAATGAAATGGTGGTGAGATGTAGTTATTTATAGTAAAGTGAGAAAAATTGTTTATTATTTTTCAACTATAGCCCTTGGAATTATAGGTTTTGGAAAATAAATTTTCCTTAGGCTACCAATGGTTTTGGATAATGGTTTATGAAATAAAGAAGTTTTTTTTAAATATATTTTTTTGAGAACTTAAAATAATTTTTTTATAATACTTTTGGTATGGGAAAATAATTTTCCACAAAATAATGTTTTTAAAAGATTAATTTCCACTTTAGAATTTAAAAAATTGTTTATTGGTTTGGAAACTTATTAAAATCAATTATATTAATAAAATAAATTATTTTTATTCTTATATTCAGTTATTTTAATTATTACATAATTATTTCAAATTTATGATTCCATAAAACAGATCAAAAAAACTAACTTTATTTTTTACTATTCACTAAAAAATAAAGTATTTTTGAAAATTCTCAAAATTTCACTCTAACCTAATTTAAATGTGCATCTTTAAAAAATAAGTCATATTTTATGGAAATAAATTATAAATTATCATAAATAATCAGATTAAATAAAAATTACATATTTTATATAAAATACTATTTTTAAAGGGAAACACATTATTTAATTACTTTAAGGGTTTTTGAATTTTATAATATCATACCTATTAGTTTATAAGGAGTATATTGACATATAATAAAATACTAAAAAAATTATAGTATTTTTCAATTTAAAATTAAATTAGTATTTTTTATACTATGTTGGATAATATTACTATTCCAACAGTCATATAATAGTCACATTGCAACAGTCTGGTAATAATTAGGTAGAAATCATATCTTAATGGTCACATTACCCTTTACACCATATATATCCTCCACCATTCCCAAACCTCAAAATTCCCTTCTTTGTAAAGGTTCCACACTTCCCTTGATATTTTCTATCTTATTCCTAACACTTCTCATTATCTTTAATGTCATTATGGTATGAGTGATCTTCACAAGAGAATTCGATCCTATAGAGTTTACATTAATGTGTTCATTATTATTTTTTATTTGTCTTCATATACAGTTCTTAGATATTGTAGTCAACATTATTTCATGATGTGTAATGAAATGTAAAATTAATTCTATGTATTCTATTTTAAAACATAATAAAATAGTCATTGTGATACATAAGTTCTTTTATTAATAAATTTTGGTTTGTTACATTCTCTCTCTTTATGAAATTACATCTTTGAAATTTGTTTCTTACCTCAAAAAATTGGGCTATTTCTCCTTCATCACTTCTTTGGGATATCATGTTTCTTCTTCAAACTTTTTATTTTTCTATAATACATTCATGAGTTAGTTTATATTGTTCCTTAATACCTTTTCCATTTCACAAAGAACCTAGATCGACTATTTTTAATATGATAGGTCAGGTTCCAATTCCACATGATTTTTTTTGAGTATATGGGTTATGTATGAAATATAATTTCTTAATAGGGACATGAGTAAGATATTGTGGCCATTGTAAATATTTAGAGGTAGTGTTAACTGGTAGGAAATTGCTCCGACATGCTCTATAATATCAAATGGTCCACTGTTACTTGGACTTCATTTACTCTTCTTTCCAAATCTCATTATTCCTTTCCATGGTGATATTTTGAGTAATACATGATCCCCAATGTGAAATTATAATTCATTACTTCTGTTGTCAACATAACTCTTTTATATACTCCAAGTAGACTTGCGATATTTATGGATCACATTTATCTTCTCTATAGTCTTTTCACAATGTTTGTTCCAAACAATTTTTGTTCTCTAACTTCATCCCAATATGTATAAGTTATATAACTTTTCCCATATATTTCATCATAAAGAGACATTTGAATGCTTAAGTGGAAAATATTGTTGTAGGATAATTAAAAAAGTGGAAGATATTGATCCCATTTCATTGAAAATCAATTGAGTTATCCCTAAACAGGTTTTACAATGTTTAAATAGTCATATAACAGTACCCTTCAATTTACAGATGATAAGATGTGATAAGGTTTAATTTGGTATTAAAATATTTTTAAGGCTCCTATAGAATATATAAGTAAATATTAGAACATAGTATAAAACTATTGATAGTGTTTCCCCATGAAGTATCCCTTCTTCTTGAATATATAGTCCATAAAGTCACTTAATTAAGAAATCCTCTCATATATATTTAAAACGAGTAATCTTTTTAAATTTATCAATGATTACCTATATGAAATTATTTCTCTTGGATATATTAGGAAGGACATTAAAAAATACACAGTGATGTTATCCAACTTCCATAAAAGTATGGTAAGTGTTTGCAAACCTCCTTTGGGTATATTTTTCTTCACCATCACTTAATGACATACCAAAAATCATATAATATATTTTGAAACCTCCATTTTTATGTTATCTTACCAATAATGGTCTTATAGTTCTCTACACATTTTAGTGCTTCCAAGATTTATAGAGAGCATAAAGATGTGAGGTTTATCCATCAACTCTTTCTTTAACCCTATAATATATTGGATACATATAATTGTTCCAAACATTATGACTCCCTCTTAATCAATACTAAATGCATAAAACTTCCCATTTTTCACAAAATTTATCTTCTTTTATAACTTTTTATCATATATTTGTGATTTCTTAATATTATCTAGTAATGATGGTTATGAAATAATTTGGTATATGATTTATGATGTTTCTTCCTTTATGACATCTATGAATATATATACCAAGTCCTTAATCAATGGATCTTCTTCAATAATCATCATCATAATAAATTCAGGGTCTTTCCTAATAAATTATTCAGTGATTTTTTATTTATTTTATGGGGTGATAATTAATAGAACAATCATGGTTCTTAATAATTTCCAACTATATCCTTTTCCACATGTTAAATTCCTTTTATGTGAATATATACTATAGAATTTGGTGGTTGGTATGTATATCAAAATTCTCCCCATAAATAAAGTGTATCCATATATTTAATAAAAACATAACTATATCTAAATCCAAATAATGGGTAGGATAATTCAGTTCATGTGGTTTTAGCTGTCAACATTCACACGAAATCACTTTATCATTTTTCATGAGTACTCATCAAAGTACCTTCAAGGATGTATCACTATAAATCGAAAACCCTTCCCCATTAGAGGGAAAAGATAGTACATATGTGCTAACCAACCTATTATTTAGATCATGGAAACTTATTCACACACTTTTGACCATATGAAATTAAATTCACTTCAGGTTAACTTGGTTAGTGGATTATATTTCCATGAAATTTTTTTTCACAGACATTCTATAGTATCCATCTAGACTAAGAAAACTAAAAATCTCAATCACTATTGTCGGTTGAGGCCACTCTACTACAACCTTTATCATTTCTTGATCAATTTATATTCCTTAACTTGTCACAATATGTATCAAAAAGCTACTTATTTAGACTGGAACTCAAATTTTCTGAATTTACCAAAAAGATTCTATTTTCTCAAAGTTTGTATCATGAGCCATTAATAGACCTCATGCTCCTTAATTTCTTTGAACATATCAATATAATATTAATAAATACTACTATAAATTTATCAATATAGTCCCTAAATACTCTATACATTAAATCTATAAATATAGTAGGGGAATTAGTCAATCCAAAGGGTATAATAATAAACTCACAGTGTCCATATCTTATTTCGAAGGAAGGATTCAAGATATATTCTTTATTCTCCCTTATATGATGTTACCCTAACCATAAATCAATTTTGGAGAAGGATCAGGTCTCATGAATATAGTTCCAAAATCAATCAATCCTTATAAGTGAGTATTTTTTCTCCATTATAACTCCATAAAGTTCTCTATAATCAATACATAGCCATATTGATCCATCATTATTCTTTATAAAGAGAACAAGTGCTCTATAAAAAGACACACTCAGTAAAATAAAACCATTCTCCGAAAGATCTTGAAATTTCTTCTTCAATGCATCCAACTCTATATATACCATTATATATGGGGATTATATATACATTTTTATCCATGTATTAGTTTAATTGAGAAATATACCTCTATTTCTAGGGGATTTACAAGTAATTATTTAGAAAATAAATAAATGTATTCCTAAACAATGGGTACATATCCTATATGTATACTTTCACTTTCTTCCCCTTGTTCAACCATAATTTCCAAAAATGAAAGAAATAAGAGGGGTTTATTAACAAGACTCAGGTAGTGATATTTATCCTTTGAAAATCATAATAGGGTTTCTATTTAAGACAACTAAAATTTTCATTCTTCTATTGTTGATCTTAAAATTACACTCTTACAACCAATCTATCTTTAGTATTATGTAAAATTCCACAATTAGAATGACCATTAGGTTTTTTGAGAGATTTTTCTCACTGAAGTTAATAAAGGAATCTCTATACATACTTGATTCTTAAATAGTCCCTTCAGGAATTTTAACCAAAAACTACACCCTTGGTAGTATAAGGTTTAATTTTTTATTCTTTAAAAACATGAATGAAATAAAGTAATGCATATAAATGTAATAAAAAATACTGTCTATATTTGAGTATACCATCTATCAAATAATTTTGGGACTCAAATTTAGTCATCATGATTATAAAACCTTAAGCTTACTATCTTGGAGACTACTAGGGATGATTTTGGTTTACCTCTATTATCTTTTGATTTATACATTGGTTAGAAAAACACCATGTTCTCCATAGTTAAATCACTTCACTAATGTTTGTGCTTTCACTATCTTCCTTTTTTTTTGCATTCAGATATTGTGGATTTATATATCAAAGAAAAGTTAAAGATATATGACCATCTCTACCACACTTATAACACTCCCCACTTCATTGTAGAAAATTCCCCCAATTCTTATTTCCAAAATTATTTCACATGTTTTTTTGTTTCATCACTTTTTTATAGTCAAAATTATTTTTGAAATTTATCTCTATCATCCTATTATATTATTTTTTTCCAAGAGACCACTATACATCTCCAAAATCTATTTCCACTTTGAGAGCACACCACACTTTCTCATTATAAATCTCAATGTCTTGGATTTCCTGATCTTTTTGTAGATGAGGTCTTAGTCCACCAAAGAATCAA
Source organism: Viscum album (assembly GCA_963277665.1). Taxonomy (NCBI): domain Eukaryota; kingdom Viridiplantae; phylum Streptophyta; class Magnoliopsida; order Santalales; family Viscaceae; genus Viscum; species Viscum album. Next base: position 1,696,195,404 of record OY728153.1, read on the forward strand.
TTGGTATTCCCTTCAAAATCAATGATAAATATTAAAGCATATGAATAAAGTCTAGTAAATTTCATTTCATAACTCTACACTGATTCATTTTTCTTAAGTTTAAATACACAGTTCTAAATTTTATATTCTCTTTATAAGGGTATGTGGACAATTATTATTGGAAAATATTTTTTTTGAAGTCTTACCACTATTTTAATTTTTCCCCATTCTATGGATTTATAATCTGGATCATTATCCACTACTAATCATCTTCTCCCTCTAAGAAATATATTTCCAACATAACTCTATTTTTATTATAAAAATGGAGTATACAAAACATATTTTAAATTTTATTTATCCATTTTTATTTGATAATTAGATAAACTTTTCCACTAAAAATAGGTTGTTATTGAAGTATAAAGGATTAAACTTCTATTTGTTCCTTCCTTGGTGAATCCAGAAGCTTCAAATGGTTTTGGTTGTTATTCATGACCCTATTTTTCACAACATGACCTTTGTAATTATTTTATTTTATTATTTTATATTATTTGGATATATTTTATTTATTTTTGGGTTGATCCCCAATTTAAATTTTTTAATTTTAGAAGTCTTGGATGAGTTTTTTTCTTATACACAGTTAGCATATGATTTGGGTAAACAGTGAGGCATTGACTAGGTAACCATACATCTAGTTTTAGTGTCTATAGTCAAGGTGAAAATGTTTCATATAGTTTAAGAAACCGTGTAGAAAATGTGCATGAAATTATATCAATTTGGACATTATCCACCTTACAATTTTTGTATGGTTTATAAAATCACGTGTCATAACCGTGCGAGTTTCCCAGATTCTTAAAAATTAGAAATTATAATTTTCCCTTCCATTTTTAACCCTAAATTGGGGTTTCCTCCATTCCCCCAATCTATTCACACCATGGGGCTTCACCAAACCCCTCTCCATTTCTCACCAACCCTTATTGATACTTCTTGAAGGTTCCTAAGGTGAGTTCTTTAGGTTTCTGGTGGATTTTTTCTTCTCTTCTCATTCCCCTCTTGAGATATTGGTATCTATTGGTGGGGTTTCCCTATTGAATGAACCTTATGGGTTATGGTTTATGTGAATTTTATTTTCTATTATTCTAGGGTGTTTGGTGTTTTTCTCAAGTTTGGATGTCCCTTCCCTTAAATTTTCATTGGATCCGCACTTTGTTGAGGTAGGTGTTTCCATATGTTTCCTTTAAGATGAATTCCATTTGATGCTTGGGTATTTTTTTAATAATATATTAATGTGTTTCACATTCTTTTGGCGTGTTTTATTGTCTTATCATAGTGTTTTTATTTTTGGAAAAAATTAATGGAATTGGTTTTAAAGGGGCTTATTTGATCATGTTATGAAGTTATGTACACAAGATGTTTGTTAAAATTTAAATTATTCATTTAAAATGAAATTTTGTGTTTTGAGTAGTGTTAAACCTTAATTTTCTTATTATTTTACTATTAGATAGTAAATTTTATGTTTTTTGTGGAAATTGGTGACTTTCATGTGTAAGGATTACATGTGGTTTGTTGTGTTGTTTTGAAAGCATGTGATGTTCCTTTAAACATACTATTTGGGTGATTTTATGTAATAATTGACTTGTGGAATTGGATGTGGGAACATAAATGTGTGAATGGGGTGACCATATGGATGAAAACAAAAGTGATAATGGTCTTAGATAAACTTTCACAACTTGAAAAACCAGATTTCAAAACACTTATCTCTCCTCCATTCCTTCTTCAAACCCTTGATGCTGTACAAATGGTTCCTTGGTTTCAAATGAATCAAATGTGATTTCAAATGTTATGTTAAATTTTATCAAATATTTGTTACTTTATAAAATATTTAGTGTTTATAAATGATATGAAATTCTATTCAGTATCATTAAGTTGGTTGTATGTTCCTTTTCACTTTAGCCCGAAGTAGTGTTAGAAATGGTATCATATTTGAAATAAAAAGGCCTGTTTGAAATTGTACATATGAAAGTGGTGTTTCATATTATTTAATAAATGGTTTGGAATACTTTTATAAATATATTTTAATGGAAATTATGTAAGGACCTATTGGCACTTTATAATGTTTTGAAAATTAATTGTGGTTTTGGAAGTACAATTGCCCAGTTGGCATCATAGAATGTTTTTGAGAAATTGTTTGAATGATTGTATGATATGATGATTTAGTTGGACATTTTTAGGGTATTGTGTATTATGGGAACCCTTATGAAGGTTTTCTCAATGTGGGTTATCATGTGGGTGGTGTTAATGTTTGGGGTAGATAAGTGCGGTGGCAGTAGTTAAGGTGAGTTCGACATGTGAGGGCCTCCTCCTTTAACTGTATAATATTACTATGGGTTTCCTGGGTGTCTTTAGAGGGATTATTGATGATTTTTTGTCAACCATAATTAAGTAGGTTTATACCCCCTTGATTTTATAAGGCTTGGTGGGATGTTCCACTAGATTGATAGTTAGAACAGACAGTTGGTTATTAACTATAGAGTTGAACCATATACTAGAAAGTGAGTTCGACCCGAGTACATCTAGGATCACTCTAGGAATGTTTAGAAATATACCATGGTTTACTATCTGTATTTTCTTGTCTATATTCTATTTCACTTGTTTTATTATTTATAATTCTTATTTATTTTTATTATAGCTCGGTATTGTTGTATTTTTATTTGAGTTTGGGTTTTTGGTTATCAAATGGTAATCTATTTTGGAAAGTAGCGATGTGGTGTGTGTTGTTTTGAAAAAAGGGAAAATATTTGTTTTTTTATTAAAATTAAAAAAACCTATTTTCATATATATATTTCAAACTACTTTTTCTGGACTATCTCGAGAAATTAAATGTATGGAATCTATTGTGGGTTTTTACTGAGCTGTTAAGATTACACCCTACTTGTACCATTCGGTTTTGGTAAACCCAAGTTGTTTTGAAGGTTTAAGTTTCTATTTTGAGTTCTGGTTGTTGGATTAGGTTGGTGTTATGGTTTGAGGTGACCAAGAGGTCACATAGAGACATCGTTATCTTGGTTTTTTATTAATTTTGTATTTATTTTTTTGTTCAAAATCTATTTTTGAAGAAATTATATATTTATTAAGATTCAGCTATTGTTTTCTCTATTTATTATTTATTTTTTTATTTGATATTGGTTTTCTTTGAAAAAAATCTTTCCCATAGTGGTTAATTTGATTCCTCATAATAGTTTCCATCCAGTGGAGATCGAGAATTCCCTTTGCGACATGCCATTGATAGGTTCGAGTGTCGGTTTAGATGGGATCCCAGCCTGGTTCGTGAAAACATTATATCAGAGGAGGCCCTTTTTCATTTGGGGTGATAGGTAGTTGGAGATTAGGAATTTTGGTACTTGAGAGGTAGGTTTGGGAAGAGCATCATGAACTCTTTTTCATTCGGATCCTCAAGTTTCTAGGGGTATTCCAAGTCTTTGTTTTGGATTTTGGATTGTTTTGGGTAATGAATAAAAATGATGTAGGTCCAGTGTTATGTCATGATCACACATAAATTAGTGACCCATGTGGATTCTAATTACATGGTTTAAGCTCTTCCTAGGTTTTGATGCTTACTTTGGGCATGGATCCCTTACCATGTATCTATGTTAGTAATGACACTCTAGTTATGTACTCTGGTAGTTTGGTGTGAGTTATGTTTCTTTTTGGTCTCAATTTATGTGTGTAAGTTTTTAAAATGAAAGTTTTTTTTCAAAATTGAATAGATTTTTCAAGTGGTTTTAAAATAAATTGTCTTGGATTGAAAATTTAGTAAATGCTTGGATTTGATGATGGGTTGAAATTTGTGACCCTTGGTACTCTTTATAAGCATTTACATATTTTTGGGTATGTATTGAAATCACATGGTGGAAATTATGTGTGGATAATTTATGTAGAAGTTAATGAATGCATATGTGATGGTTCATAGGATTCCATGGGCATGTGTTTGAAACTAAAGGTTTGGACCGATTTTCAAGAATGAATTTTGAAAGGGAAAATGATTTCAACAATTTCTTTTATTTTATAATTTTGGTCCTCTTTTGAGAAAGTGGGTTCTTGTTTTGGGAAGATGGACATTGGTTTTTGGAATGTGTCCTTGGAAGAAGGTAGTTTTGAAATTGAAATGAGATGGTGTTTTTTGGAAATAGGATTTTGAACTGTTTGTAGTGTTGGCTTGGGAGCCTGTTGTTTTTTTCTTGATATGTTCTTTTCGATTGTGTTTTAGGTTGATGTTGATTTTGGTTTTGTGTTTCAATTATTTATTAGAGTATTTTTATTAGAAAGGTACCCATGATTTCCAATGGGTCCCATAGTATTTAGGGTTATTCTCTTTTTTTCCTATCTTTCATGGTGATTGAGGTTTATTGGAGGCATTATAATGGCTTGTGAAAGTTGATTATTTATTTATATCATTGGGAACTCCCAAAGATGTTTGGGACCTTACTATAGCAGTTTTGTTTGAGGGTCAAAACTTGGATCAGTGGAAGATATTTGACCCATCATCATTGCAATTTGGGATGATTTGGGAAACCTTAATTTACATCTTTTTCCTATAGTTCACACCTGATGAGGTGAATATGAGGAAGGTGGCAGAAATTTAGAATATTCGATAGGGATAGTGGTTAGTGAATGATTTTGTTGAACAATTCAAAGAGTTGGTATCCGTATCTCTAGAAGTGGCATCATTGAATCAATTTAAAGCTCCTCTTGTCATTTGGGGTCTTCATCCATAGGTCACCAAAAAATTTCTCTCATCTGGTGAAGTCTATTTCGAGAAGTTAGTGGATGAGGTGTTTTTAGTTGAGTTAGATCCTGGTATGTAGTCAGTGGTTGTTGGCTCTCATGAAGATTTCCCAACTAGAGAGGGGTGTGTTCTAGAGGAACCTTTTCCCATGGAGTTTCCCTTGTTGGTTCCAGATTCTCGTTTGTTGGACCATTCGCTTGTGTATCACCAGTGTGGCCAATTTGGGAATTCAAAGCTGCCTTGTCATGATACTCTAAAGACATTACATCATTGCGGCCATTTGTACCATTTAGAGAAGTTTTATACGAAGCGTCTCCAGAAGAAGAATAATTGATCATAGGATGTTAGTGTCTGACTGTGAGGTAGTGGATGCTTTAGCCATCAGGGTTCTAGCCAAAGGCCTCAGAGTGAAGCTCATTCATAGTCAAAGAATTTATGGTGGGTTTGGAAGGAATTGGCCTAGTTTTTGTCCCCTATGTTGGCGTGTATACATTTGAGGTTTTCTTACTGTGGATTTCACTGTTATTATAATCTCATCATTCTATGGTGAAACCTTGATAAGACTGTTTTATCATAATCTAAGTGGTTATGTTTATCTGAATGTGACTCTTTAAATCTTTTGTTCTTCTTTAGCTTTACTTATCCTTTGTATGGGTTGGTCTCAATTTTATCCATGTTATTTTAGAGACTCTTGGGTTTTTTTGGAATGAATAGATTGTGCTTTCAGTTCATAGTTTGGTTTGAGTTCCTTCCACAGGCTTCCCTTGGTGTTGGGGGTTTGGTTTGTGTGGAAAGTTTCCTATTTAGGTTGAAATGTTGTCTAGCCTATGTGATAATGTTGGGTTAGTTGGTTTGGGAGTCCCTGGTTGTGGTGAGGGTGTTTCTCAGTTAATGTGAAAAAGTTTGGGTTATCTCATGTTGCGAGTTCCTAGTTTTCTTGGTGATGTTAGTTGAGTTATTATGGTGGGGAGAACCCTCTCATGTTTTCCCACTATTGTTATGATTTTATCTCTTATAGAATCAGTTATGTGTGACTTGTGATGTAAAAAAGGCCACCGGAGGTGTGTGTTTTTGTTCGGATTATTCCAAATTTAAAACCGAGTTTTATTTATCTTCCAACTGGATGAATTTTTGAGGGAAGAAAGTGTTTGTGGTTTGGATAATTTTCATACCCCGACCTTTGTAATTATTTTATTTTATTATTTTCTCAGTTTTTGATCTTTTTAGTTGAGGTTCAGGTTGATCCCCAATTTAATTTTTTGAATTTTAGAAGTCTTGGGTGAGTTTTTGGCTTATGCATAGTTAGCGCACTATTTGGGTAAACCATTTGAAATTTTCCAGATAACTGTGTGGTTGGTTTTGGGGTAAAGAGGTAAGGAACAAAATTTGTGCATGGTTTATAAAACAACAAGAAAATAGTGCATGAGGTTTTTTCCATTTGGACAGTGTCTACAACACGGTTTAAAAAACCGTGTGGCCAAACCATGAGAGTTGCACAGATTCTTAAAAATATGAAAATCTATGTTTTCCCCTCATTGTTTTTAACCCTAAATCAGGTTTTCCTCCCATTATATGACCTAGGTACACTAGGGGTATTAACTAAACACCTATCCCTTTCTTACCAACCTCCATTAATTCCTCTTGAAGGTTCTTAAGGTGAGTTCTTTGGGTTTTTGGTGGATTTTCTCCACTCTTCTCCTTCCCCTCTTGAGATCTTGGTCTCTCTTGGTGGGGTTCTCCTCTGAGAAAAACCCTTTTGGTTAGGGATGATGTGTAGTTCATTTTATTTGATGATAAGGTGTGCAGTGTGTGTCTCAGGATTGGATATCCCATTTCTTGATGTTTCGTCACATCCACACTCCATTGAGGTAGGTGTTTCCATCCGTTTCCTTTCTAATGCATTCCATTTGATGCTTGTGTATTTTTAAATAAAATATAAATGTATTTTTCATGCTTTTGGTCTGTTTTATTATCATATTATGGTGTTTTTATGTTGTAATAAATTATTGGAAGTGGTTTTATAGGGCTTTATTTGATCATATTATGAAGTTATGTACATATGGTGCTTGTTAAAATGTCAATTGTTCCTTTAAAATGAAATTATGTGTTTTGAGTAGTTTTAAAGATTGGTTATGTTATGATATCATTTTTTGGATTGATAATTTTATGTTGTTTGTGGAAATTAGTGAGTTTTTTGTGTAAGTATTACATGTGGTTTGTTGTTTTGGTTTAAAAACATGTGATGTTCCTTTAAAGATAGTCTTTGGGTTATTTCATGTAATACTTGACTTGTTCCATTGGATGTGGGAAAATACATGTGTACATGGTGTGCACACATAGATGAGAATAAAAATAATAATGGTCTTAGATAAATGTTCTCAACTTGGGAACCTAGATTTCAAAACACTTATCCCTCCTCATTTCCTTCTTCAAACACTTGATTCTTTACAAATTGTCCCATAGTTTCAAATGAATCAAATGTGATTTAAAATGTTATGTTCAATGTTATAGACCATTTTAAAATTTTTAAAATATGGTTAGTTTCTAAATGCTATTAAGTCCCATTTGACATCATTATGTAGGTTGTGTGTTCATTTTCACTTTGTCTTGAAGTGGTGTTAGAAATGGAATAATATTTGAAATATAAAGGCCCATTTGGAATTTTACATATAAAAGTGGTGTTTCATATTTTTTCAAAAATGGTTTTGTAATGTTTAGTAAATTTATTTGAATGGGAATATTGTAAGGACTGGTTGGAAATTTATAATTTTTTGGAAATGAATTGTGGTTTTGGAAGTACAATTTCCCGGTAGACATCTTTTCATGTTTTTGAGAAATGGTTTAAAAGATTGGGTGATATGATGGCCTAGTCAGAACTTGTGAATGTCTTGTGTATGATGTAAAACCTTATAAATGATTTCCCAATGTGGGTTATCATGTGGGTGGTGTCATTGTTTGGGGTAGGCAGGTGTGGCGGTGGCAGGTAAGGTGAGTCTCGCGTGTTAGGGCCACATCATTTCACCAAGTATTATTACCTTGAGTTTCCTGTGCATCTTTAGAGGATAAAGTGATAGTTTCTTGTTGAACCTAATTAGATGATTTGGTATCCATTTGACATTATAGGGATTGGTGGGACATACCCCTATATTTTATGTTATAACATCTAGTTGGTTATTGACTATATAGCCGCACCATATGACGATAGGTGATTCTGACCCGAGTATGTCCTGGGATCACTATAGGGATATTTAGGAATTTCCCATGGTTTACCATATATATTTTCTTGTTTATATTATGTTGCACTTTGTTTCTTGTTTATACTTTTTATTTTCAAAATATTATACAGTTATTTTGTTTGGATTTTGGTTTGGGTTTTTGGTTATAAAATGGTAATACATTTTTCAATGTAGTGATGTAGTGTGTGTTGTTTTGAAATAAGGGAAATGATGTGTTGGATTATTAAAATGAGAAAAACCTATTTTCAAATATGTATTTCAAAATAGTTTTTGTGTAATATCTTGGGAAAGGAAATGTGTAGATTCTATGGTGGTTTTCTTCTAAGCTGTTAAGCTCACACTCTACTTGTACCATTTAGTGTTGGTAGACCTAAGCTATTTTACAGGTTCAAGTTTCTATTTTGAGTGCTCGTTGTTGGAGAAGGTTGCTCTTACGGTTTAAGGTGACCAAGAGGTCATATGGAGATCGAGTTAGCATGGTTCTGTCTGAATTTTTTATTTAGATTTTCTTTCATTAAATAGTTGTATTTGAAATGATTATATATTTATTAAGATTCAGTTATTGTTAGATTTCTTTCATATTTAGTTTTTTTATTTGATCATGGTTTTATTTGAAAAAAAAAACTATTCCCATAGTGATTACTTTGATACCCAAAACTAGTTTCCAGCCTATGGGGATTGGGAATTTACTTCTATCCATGCCACGTACCTGGTTAGGTGTCGATTTGGATGGTATCCCAGCCTGGTTTGTAACATGATTTAACTAATTCACCATAATAATGAAGTTTTATACTCTAACATCCTTTATATTAGTACGAAATTTGTTTAATTTTCCATCACATACATTATTTACATGAGTCTTTATATTACATTCCATTTTTTCAGAATAAGAAAAACTAAGTGAGAAATTTATTTCTATTTAAAATCTTATAATATTAATTTTAAAGGAACGTTTAATTCTATAATTTTCTAATAACTTAATCCTACGATTCTACACTGAAATCATTAAAAAATTACATTATCTATATATCCTTTATAATGTTTTGTAAATTTCATGTTATTAACTAAAAAATAACACCTGGTAGTGTCAAAATAAGTATGTATTAAGGAACACAACTCATTCCTAGGGTTTAATTCATGTTATTACCTAACCATCCACTATTAATGATATTACCCCTAGGTATATCTATGGGAGAACTTCATCCTGTTATTGAATCCATATATATATTTCATTTATAGGAAACTATAGTCTCCATAATTTAATTTTTTTGAAAGTTATCCTATATGTATACTTATCCATATGGTTCTAAATAATATTTATATTCTAAATATAAGAATATAACTAAATATTTCTCTGAAACTAACTATGGAGACTCAACTTTTAAATAAATTATTTTTACTATAATGACTTAATAAAATATTATATTTATAACTTCTAAGGAACTCTTTAGGTTTAGTGTATTTGAAACTAAGTACATAAACATAAACTATATAATAAAAACATAAAAATAAAATTTATTTAATCCTCTTAAAGTACACCATTATTATTTTATCCTAGTTCACCTCACTACAAGTGATTTCTTGGGGACATGAATTAATAGAAAAGGGTAATCATATAGCTGATTAATGGATAAATAAAGGAAATAAAACATTATCAATCATGATGGATAAAAAATCTGCTATAACATGATAAGATAATTATAAGTATATGATACATAACATGGAAATGTGTCTACAAAAAAATATGAGACATTCAGAAGCATATCTCTATGGTTTAACATCAGAGTGTATTAAAAAATATTACCAAGGTTATTCACTAAGGTATCTTAAAACATGTTATGTATAGAAAATTATTATTCACCAATTAATTAGTTTGATACCAAGGTGCACTATTCATTTTTCTTAATATACATGTTTTACATATATCATAATAAAAAATTTCATTAAAACTCATAGAGGATAAATAATTAGTTTCATCTAAAAACATTGAGTAAATAAGTTTTTAATTTCATAAAAATTACATAATTTTTAAACCATAATAATATAATGTGAGTTTTATACATTTAAATACCTAATAAATTAATTATAATTAAATTTTTAGGAATACCCTTTAATAAAAATAGCGTCGAGTAATCACAACATAAAAGGGAGGCATAGAAAATCAAAGATTGATTTCGGCAACATAAAAGGTATACATAGTAGTTTATAAAAAGGGAATAATTAGAGATAATTAAAGTATCTAATTGGTAGACCAAAATTTTGTAAATAATTGGTTAATCATATGCATATTATAACATAATAACTTTAAAATTATAAGACTAACTAAAAATGAAGTACTTGGATAAAAAGGGAGAGTAAGATAATCCCTTTCCTTAAGTATCAATTCCTAAATATATATGAGTGATTCCTTGAGAGATTGAGAGATTAACCAAAGGTATTAGTGAGGGAATAAGAGAGGGAGGTATTTTATAAAGATGATGAGAGTGAATTAAATGGGGTGTATAGCTGGGTATTTATAGGAATGTGAGGAGAACTGTTTATTATATTTCAAGTATAGCCCTTGGAATTCTAGGTCTTGGAAAATAAATTTTACTCGAGACACCAATGGTTTTGGATAATTGTTTAAGAAATAAATATATTGGTTTTTGAAATATTTTATTTCATTAACTAAAAAAAATTATTTTATATTACTTTTGGCATGGAAAATAAGTCTTCCACAAAATAATGTTTTAAAAAGTTTAATTTCCACTTTAGACCTTGGAAAGTTTATTATAGGTTTGGAAAGTTTTTAAAATACATTATATTAATATAAAAACTTATTATTTTTTGTTTGTATTCACATAATTTAATTATTAAATCATTATCAAATATTTATTAAGTCATAAAACATATTGAAAACACGAAAATGTCTTTTTAATATTCATTAAAAAATAAAGTATTTTAGAAAATTATCAAAATTTCACCCTAACATAATTTTAATATGCTAATTTAAAAAATAAAGTTTATTATATAAAAATATATTCCTAATAATGAGAAATAATTACATTAAATAAAAGTTACATATTTTCTATAAAATACTATTTTAATGGGAAACATTTTATTTATTCACTTTAAGGATTCCTAAATGTTATAGTATCATTTTTGTTGGTCTATAAAGAGTATATAGACATATAATAACATAATTTAAAATAATTATGATACTTTTCAATTTAATTTTCAATTTTTTTTTAAATTATAATGGATGTTATTACTATTCTAAAAGTTATATAACAATCACATTACAACGTTCAGTTAATGGTTAGATCCCAATAGTCACATCACCCTTTACACCCTATATATACTCCACAATTCTCATAACTCAACTTTCAATAATTTGAAAAGGTTCTAAAATTCCCATGAGAATGTATATTTTATTCATATTGCTTCTTTTTCTTTTTTTTATAGTCATCATGGTTGGACTGATCTTCATGGGAGAATTCAAGCCTACAAAGTTCACATTAGTGTGTGTATTATTATTTTTTAGTTTATCTCCTTATGTTATTCCTAGATATTATAGTCAAAATTATTTCATGATTTGTAATGAAATGTAAAATACCTTATATAAATTCTAATATATAGTAAAATAATCTCTATGGGATATAATTTCTTTTATTAATAAATTTTGGGTAGTTAGAAATCAAGATTTTGAGCACCCCTAAAATATCAATCATGAATATTTGAAAAGTCTAATGACTCATATCTCCACTAAATACCTACATAAATTTATTTTACCATTACTATTTAAGAAATCATATTTAAACATGTAAGAAATATCATGTTATTCTTCTTCATTTCATCAAAATTATATCTTCTTCTCCTATCCATGAAATCTAAAAGCACTTAAAAACACTATGTATGTATGTGTACACATATTGTGATCATGTAATATACATTTTGGGTATATAATGATCACAAAAAAACTTCTCTCTTCTTATTCATGAGTTGTTCCTTAATCAATATAAACATTATCATTATTTTTTTCACTGAAGACTAGTTTACTTGTAATTGGTGTTTATATTTATATTCAAAACTGATAAATCATAACTATTTATAAGCCATATGAAATCTCAATGTCATAAATTTTATTTAAATTTATATGAACAATTAATATGATATGAAATATATATTTAAAATTCATATGGTTTAAAATTCATACACTCAATTCAAACATCCAAATACATACAACAAAAAAGTAATACAATTTCAGAAGTCTTATGAGAATCCATTCAAAGTCATATAATATTTTCTCAAAGACTTATGAACTATTAGCAATAAATCCATACTTACTGTATTTACTAAATCCGGTGTACTTTGGATATTTTTTTCACTCAAAACATGGACTTAAAATGATTCTAACATAGTTACACCTTCACTGTGAGATCATTTTATTAGTTCTCAAACTCAAGTTTCTACCCCTTTCAATGGAAGAGGATGACTGCTCAATATGTCAAACTTATGGTATAAAATTTAGTAGCATAACAAGAATATATGAGAGTGATTTAAAGGTAATATAAAATATGTCTCACTATTTTAATCCATGTATATATTTTTTTAATAGATAAAAATGTACTGTATATGTGAGTCCCACATCAAATTTCATCTCTACATGCCACTTCAATAGAAACAAACAAAAACCTTAAGCCATTGATAAAATCTCTTATGTACCTCCCCACATTGGTGGGTTTTTCAAAACTTACCATGTTACAATACTCGACTCCATGAACCTGTGCCTACCCATATAGGGCCTATATCACCCCTAAACAATCAAGGCAGGCTGGTATTAAATCTTGGCCGATAGTCTCTATGAGATAACATAATAGCTTAGGCCATCAAAGGATTTGAGTTAGAAATATTTTTAACTAAAAATATAGAATTTTATTTGAAAAATAACATTAGTATACGACTCAAGATTCTAATTTCTAGACTTCTATCAAATTTTTATTCTTTTAATATCCTCAACCTTCATCCAAAAAATATTCCAAACATTTTTGTACTTTACATATTTATAAACATGATGATAGAAATTTGAATAGATTCTTCATTGATATAAGGAATGAACCATTATAAATTGTCCATATTACTTTAAATATTTAATTTTTTTCCTTCAATATGAATGAAGAATAAAAATTATAAGAGAAAAAACTTACCCCTTTTTCATATGTATAATTACAAGAAACAACTTCCACGAGTAGACACCTTCTTGGGAACTATTATTTACATATTTATTGCGGTCTTCAATTTAATTCCAATTAAATATATTTACTTTAATTGTTTTTTATTTAATATTAAAATTAAATATAATTTAGACTTACATCATATTTACAAACATTGAAAAAAATACAACACATAAAAAGTCAGATAAAAAATATCTTCTTTTTTATTTCTTTCCAATACCCACATAAAATGATATGTCAAAATGTGCTATCTTTATTACACATTTAAAAAATTCCTTCTCAACCATTTTCTTCAATATTTCATTTTACTTTCTCTCACCTTATTAAAAAAAATGAAAAGGTACTTATTAGAGTGTTATCAATTAAATAATAATAAAATATTACATCAACCATTCTAATATAAGTCTACACGAGTCATTCATGGTGTAGAAAATAAGAGAGTTTGATTTTGTAAGTAATGTTTCCCATTATTAAAAGAATTTGATACTAAATGAAATGATAAAATCATTACTTTCTCAAAGATTTCCCAAAAATTTTAGTTTGATAAAATTAATTAATATCAATTAAGATACTAATTTCCCATGTAATATATCAACCTGAATTTCTATACTCACTTTAACACGTAGGTTAAAAACAATAAAGTATAAATAGGTTGGGTTTTAAACTAATAAAAAAAACTTGAATTATTCCTCATTTTCTCACTTATATATCATTTATTAAAAATAATTACCCCCTTAATGTTAGATTTATATTTTTGTATCCAAGTATGAGAGTTTAAGAAAACATACCTCTTTAATAAAAATCTAAAATATTCATATTTTCATGAAATAACAATTATAAAAGATTCTTCTTCATTATTTACTTGTATCCAACTCAAGGAGACACTTTTTATTTCCTTTATTTAAGTGGTTCAATTAAAAAGATAGATTTAATGATTCTTCCTATTGAGAATATATGAAAAATAGATATTTTACTCTACTATCTAGATTTGAAAACACACTTGAACTTCATCAAACATGATCATTTCATCATATTTTTCTTTAGAATACCATACGAGAGATCAATTTTGGATGTATCTTCTTTTTATAACTTTCTAGTTTTGATATAATTCAATTTCTCTTAGGTTATCCTCATGATATCCGGATTCACCATAAATTCTATATATTTAATGTAAAAATATAATAGTTAGAGTTAAGTTAATATGGTGGACCCCTTTACTATTAAATTTGAACATCATGTTTTATGTAATTTTTTTAATAAAGTTTCTCTAATATTTCTATAATTAACTCTTTCACTATTTAAATTCAGATTCAATTTAGATTTTGATAGAATGGATCACATCACATATTCCTATTATTTATCTAAGACACCTATCTTTTCATGTTACATCATGCTTCATACAATTATATTCATATTTTTTGATTCCTCTTGTGTAGGTAGTATGGTAAAACAACCTTTATAATTGAGTCCAACCTTCTTACATCTCCCAAAAAATTCTTATTTAACTCTATGTTTTTCATTTTTTGAAAAACTTTTGTTATATTCTATATCTTTATATAAAAAATCTTCTTTAACTTTAATGTGATTTTTCACTTAATATTCCTCTATTTTCATTTCCTATTACTAATCTACTGAAAAAATGATTAAATAATATTTGAGTACATTAATAGATTATTTAGTGTTTAAACATGGATTTATAAGAGTGATTTTGTTTAAATTAGTTCCTTTAAATTTATCAATTATCTTAAACTTCTTAAGTTTGTTACCCTTCCTTCCTTTTTATATCTTCTTGGGACTGTTGTTGGTAGTGTTTTAAAATTTATTCTTTTAAGATTTTCCCAAAGAAGATTTTCATCTTTCCTTCATCATATTTTATGGTATTTTTTCTCCATTTGATTCTGATACATACTGAGATGAGCATGAACTGTTTCTGTTACCACAAACATTTACAACATCATATATTTTTCAAGTTTTCCAAATCTATTTTAGGAAGATAGTTTATTATTAATTTGTGAATATTTATTCTCCTTATACATTATCTAATTTAAATGGCATTTAACTGTACTTATATACAGGATGTATTTTTCAAAAAATAAAATTAATTATGTCCAATTTTTTATAACACCATAAATGACCAAAAAATCTTTATCTCATTTTATAAAATAGAATATGAATATTTGTGCCTTTATCCACCACTGATTGGAATTATTTTGGGGATCAAATAGTCATGAACCTTATTATATCTACTATATACTTAGTGATAAGATTCTAAACACTTTCAATCTCCCATAAATTTAACGATTTTAAAATTAAAAATAAATAATTTTAGAAAAAAATTCATAACAAAAAGTATATTTAGTTATGTATGATAACTGTTTATTCAAGATTAATTGAAAATTACCATTTAATGATATTAATTTTATTATAGTAGTTATAAGTATTTAATTATAAGAATCTATCTTAGTAACATTAATGTTAACAAAATTTATCCCATCAAAATGTTATGAAGACATTTCTTGAAAAAATTCAAGATTTTCCATTTTAATCTAACATTAAGAATATATTTATCATTATCTAAAGATTTTATTTTTTCTTAACACTATTTCTTTATATTTTCAATATTTTCATCTTGAATTCTTACCCTTTATTTCAACTAGGTTTCAATTTTATTAATATTTTTTTCCTTGAAATCCATATAATTATTCTTTATAGAAATATCTTCTGAAAATGAATGGTTCTTCTATACAAGCTTATCAATGGATTCATATTTATTCATTTTTTCTTCTAAAAAATCCTCTAAAAAATTGAAACACTTTCCTTATTCATAGTTATTCTTTCCTACTAACTTTCAAGAATTCCACCAGAAAAAGAAACTATTTCTTTGGGAACACAATTCAAAATGTTTTTTAATCTATAAACTAATATTTCATATGAATCAATAGAAATGTGATCACTTACACTAATGATTGGATATTCTTGGGGATAGTATGAATAAGAATTTATACTTACCTCATGATCACCTAACTCCGTTTATACCTTTTAGGTGGAAGATATATCCATTTACTTGGTGGTAGAACTAACCATAATATAATCTCCTACAATTATAAATATATCTTCTTTAATAATATATAAAAAGGAAACTAAAATATCATATTATTTTGATAAGAGTAATACCTTAATCAATATTATATTATTTTTTATTTTTATCATAATAGTCTTGGTAGATATAGAATTATGATCTTGAATAGATAGATCTTAAAAAAACTATACTTTAATATAAATTTTGAAGGAGACTCAAATATTAAAATGTTAATAACTTTAAAAATAGAGAATCCAATTTAAGGTAAACTGATCTTTGATGCCAAGTTATCCAAGTTATAATTTTTATCTAATTTTCTTTGTGTCTATGAATTTTTAAGTTGAATTATTCTCTTATTCTCACTTATCACCTTTTTTTTTCATGAAACACATTTTAACACACCCACACAAGGGAAAAAATGATGTGAAATATCTATATTTCAAAAAGAAAGGGCAGTCCTTAGTGTGAGCCGATAAAACCCCAAAACACATGAAATAATACTATCAAATTTTAAGCTAAAAATGAGCATATATTATCCATGAAACTCATATTTACACATTTATTGATTTTATTTTTTTCATCCCATGTACAAGTGTATTCCACAGTTTAAATTTTTTTATGTTTGAGAAACAAGTGAAAGCTCCATCATCAATTTAGACTTATAAATGTTTTTAATATTCTTCCTAGGTATTATTATTCTTATTTCACTTGCATAATAACATTAAATCACTTATTATTCATTTTATCCATATTTTTTACACAAACCCCCATTATTACTCATAGTATCATATATGAAATGTTTCTCTTTCTTTGTATTTTTTATAGAAAAACTAAAATTCCTAGAATCCATTAATAATTATTCTTTTCTTCCTTAAAATTCCGTTCACAAAAATACTTCATTAGTTATCATTTATCATAAACATAAATATATTCTTCAAGAGACTAGAATTGTTAGATCTCTTTCTATGACAACTTAAATACTAAATGATTTATATATTTTTTAGTTTTGGTTATATGCAAAATTATCCTTTTACCAACATGACATTTATTTATTTTGTAGAATAATATGAAACAGTGTAAATTTCTTCCTTTTGTTTTCTTTCTCATTTATATATATTAATAGTATCATGTGAAAAAATTAATTAGAAAATCTACATAATTCAGGATTTCAAACACCACTAAAATTTCAGTCTTAAATATTTGAAATTCCAAAAGACTTGGATCTCCAATGAATTATTACATGAATAAATTTTCTCATAATTTTAATAGAACCTGTATTCAAATGTATAAAATTATCATGGAATTATTCTTACTATCATGAATCCTACATCTTCTCAATCTATCTTCGAAATCTACATGCATTTAAAATAACTACATATACACACACCCCTCTTTTGGGATAATATAGTATTCATTTAAAGAATGGAAAAATCATGTAAATACTTCTCTCTTATTATTCATAAAGTTTTAAAAAATCATTATAAACATTATTATGGTATTTTTTTTCATTAATTATTGGTATAATTGGAATCAATTGGCTTGATTTTGGAACAAAACTGATATATCTTAAAAAGTTACAAGTTTTAATAAATATAAATTTCATATATTTTATTCAAATTCATATGTACAATTCATATAATATAAAACAAATATTCAAAATTAATATATTTTGAAATTAATATACTCAGTTCATATGACCAAAGACATGTAGCCATAAATTCATATGATTTCATAAGTTTTATGGGAATCCTTTTAATATGTTATGATATATTTTTTAATTTCTTATACAATATTTATAAGAAATTTTTACTATAGGATTGGTTGAGAAAAATACTGTTAGATAATGTTAGGGTATAATATATTGGCACATATTATATAGTAATCCTTTTATGTACTCTAGAAATGCTAACCACTATAGTAGAGCTAACAGGTGACACAGAAAGTGGTACTATTATTGTGTGGAATTTGTGGACATGGTATTATAGTAGCATGGAATTTGTGGAAATGGAACTATAGACACACATTTTAGCACAATGGTATTACCATGTGAACTGAAATTATAAAGACATGAGTTACTATAAAGACATGTTTCTTTATTAGCTCCGCTTGAGTTAGGTTTTCTGTAACACTAAAAAAACACCATGTAATTTTCACCTCAAAATAGTGAATTGTACTAATTCTCAATAGATGTAGTGATTATTCTTGAACCATTTAAATCCTTTGAATTTTTGGAAGTATTATTATTCTTTTGTTTTTTTCTACTTTTTACTCTTCTTCTGTAAATTATAACATCATTTTTTTCTCCTAAAATTTATGTAAAAACTCATATTAAATCCCAAGTTTAGAAGATTGAGGTTTGTTTTATTTAATTTAATGATGGATATAGAATAATTAAAGGTAAATATTGATTAATTTAGTGGATCTCACATTAATTACTTGATGATACATATTAATGATTATCTTTATTATAAAAAAATCACATGCTACTTTTGAGTGAATAAATATCAGAGATGGAGAATACCGAGTGAGAGCTATTAGATCAACAAGTTTGGGAGTTGTGAACCTTAAATTGGAAAACAATATGGAATTTAACATCATAGAGGAGAAGATAATGGCTAATGTGATGAAATATATCATGAATATGCATGAGAATCCTTATATATCTAATAATGTGTACTTGATGTGATGATAGTTCAATCTAGAGACGACTGAAGAAAATATTTTTTATGATCATTTCAATTAATTCAACACCATAAAAATTTATTTGACATCAATGTGAATTAACCTAGATAACGAAGTGTGTGCACTGGTTTTACTATCTTCATTACCTAGTTGTTGGGAAGCAACTATAATATCCATGAGAAGTACCTTGGGGAATAAAAAGTTTAGGATGAAAAATGTGTGAGACCCGATCTTTGATGAGGATATTTATAGAAGATAATTGGTTAGATTCTCTAATTATTATATTCACGTGGAAGGAATAGGTAGATACACATATCAATATAATCACATCAGATTATCAAAGTTAAGAGAAAAAAGATGAGATAAGGAAAATGGCATGATCTAACCTTTCAGGTTTTCAAGAAGAATGGAAACCTCAAGAAGTAGTGTAAATAAAAGTGAATGGATCTTGAAAAAATTGCTGTAAACAAAAAAAATGAAGGAAATGAGATTGTGTTGCGGTTGAACATGGATAGAACTAAGGAGTTTTGGATTTTAAACTGAACGCGTTGTTGTGACACGTCAAATTGATTATGTTTTTAAGGTTTATTTATAGTCTATGGTAGACCCTAGGTCGTCTCTCAAGGAGCATTGGTAGGTTTAGAGTGTGTATTTTTAATAAAATTGACTAAGAGAGGGGGTGGTTTTGAAAAGAGTTAAAAACAATGACTTAGTTGAAATAGCTTAAAAGTTGAGCGACCTAGTGGATTTTGAAAAATATGAGATAAAATGGTATATGTGATTTAACTACACACATATCAAGTTCATTTTTCATTGAGATTCATCTTAGGTTTAGAGTAATTCTTTGGTTGGAGTTAATTGGAATCCCGATTAATTCCTAAGCTTTTATTTCAATGCTTTAAGGACCAAACCTTGACGTAACAATCATATTGTCAAGGTCCAGTACTTATGCATGGAATAAGATCTTCCAAAGAATATTGAAATCTCAATAAGGTGGGTATGAAAAGTATTCTTGTGATGTCCAATCGTAACAACACAAGTCACACACTCAAAACCTCACACCGATCGGTTAGAAATTAAGAGCATAACACTCACATGCATCAAATCACGCATTAAAATCTGAAATAAAATAAGATAAATGGAATGAAATGTTTAAACACCAAAATTACTCCAAACCAGTAGCTAGTGTATGCATCGGAACTCCCCTGACATGTGTGTAGCTCCCTCACAACGAACACCCAACTTTTAGCTCGACATTGGGAGGAGGAGGAAGCTCGAGTGGAACTCCTTCTTCATCCTTGATTCCCCTATGAGGATAGGGGACTCCAGAACGTCTAAGGTGATTAGGAGACTCCTCTAGGACTCCTAATTGGCAGCACTTCACTCCTTGGCCGAACTTAAAAATGGGGAGCCCAAGGTTCCATTTTATAGGAAAATTGGACGG
The DNA here is from genome assembly GCA_963277665.1 of Viscum album. Lineage (NCBI taxonomy): Eukaryota > Viridiplantae > Streptophyta > Magnoliopsida > Santalales > Viscaceae > Viscum > Viscum album. The sequence continues at coordinate 1,696,215,820 of OY728153.1, forward strand.
TGGTTTTAGGCACATAGATTTCATCAATCCACTTGTACCATGCATTTCGGACTTCAGAAAGCATTATCTAGCTTTTTAGAAAATAGAAAAGTTGTATCCCTAATTCTTTAATGTATCCACCGAAAGTTTGGAACTATTTGGACAACCACAGATCAAGATATTGATAAAATACAGAACACCGCATTTGACTTGGTCCAAATTCGGTTTCTTGGACAGATCAGTTCGAATGGGCCCCATAAAAGCAGAATCAGGATTGGGTTCTTTAATATGAAATATATCCTATTATATTTTTGACAGGTCCACAAAATTTCAGCCCATTTGGATGCACGAATTTCGTGTAATATGCAAAACCGTGGAAATATGTCCATGGATCCATGCAATTTTGGCCCATTTTTCTTCCACTTCATCAAGGGCCCTCCAAATCACTTCCACCTACATTGAAATAATAAATACAAGTAACATTGACCATTATAATGTTGATTAAAATAAATTAAATTATTCAAACATAAATTTCAATTTATTATTATATTTGGAATATTCATTACAAAACTAGTTTAAAACAATGGTGTAAGGGTGGAATAAAATAGTGAATCATGGTACGATCATAAACTCAAGGGATTAATTCCATTACACATCGAGGAATGGTTTCTTAAAATATTAAGTTTCTGAAATTTTTGGTATGGTACATATTATAAATGATGATCCCTTGGAGATTAAAGGAAAAAAAGATTCCCAAATCAAGGAAGTTATGGTTATAAGTCATGGAATAAATAATGGAACCCTATATAACATGATAGAAAATAACATAAAAATTATTGAAACAAAAAATTATACCAGGGATTCAAAACTATGGCATTATAGGTTAGGCCACATGAGTTATAAGGGGATATAGGTGTTGGGAATAAATATATTTCTATAAGAGAAAATGTAATTGGATGTTATCTTATGTAAAGATTACATATTTAGAGATCAGAAGAAGGAATCCTTTATAAAAGGAGTCAGAATACTAATGGATGATAATCTAGAACTTGTTCACACTGATGTTTTTGGGTATACACAAGTATATTCACCTAGAGGGTAAAAATATAATGTGATATTTATCGATGAATAAATAAGGAAGGTATGAGTTTAAATTCTAAAAAAATATAATGTTTTTATAATATTTTATAAGTGTAAAAATTTTGTGGATATTTGGTTAGGGTCGAGGCTCTAATTCTTAAGGTATGAAAATGGAGGTGAGTATAAAAGTATGGAGTCTATGGAATTATATTCTTATCATGGAATTCAGTGGGAGAAGTATCTTCCAGGCACACCATAATAGATCATTATTTCTAAAAGGACAAATAAAACATTAAATGAACATAGATGTGTATAAGGATGAACTTGGGGTTTCCCAAGACCTTTTGTGTACAAATAGGGAAGATGTATTATTATCTCATCAATAAGAGTCCATCTATAATAGTAGGATAATTTTTATCTAAGGAGATATAGTTAGAAAAGGGGGTAAGGCAATATCATTTACGAGTCTTGGTTATTTTCATATGTACATATTGATACTGGTATAAGGGATAAGATTTATTATTCGTCTAAATCATGTTTCTTTATTAACTATGGTGTTTAAGAGTTTTGATGTAACTCTAGGATGATAATAATAGGAATATCATCTGATACCAAAATGCGATATTTAATGAATTTTTCACACAAAAGGACTAATATTTGGTTAAATATGAAAGTGAAAATAGAGAATATAGATACTAAGAGAAAGTATATCTTAAAGGTGTACCTGAGCATATGACAGTAGAACCAGTAGAGCCTACTCCTAAAATGGGGATGAGGAGACCAAATAGGGTGATAAGGTTTGTGTAGAGGTTTTCATCTTCCATATGTTATTTTTTATTGTCCGATGGTGGATAGCCAAAATGATTTCAAGAGACAATGCAATTGAAAGAGTCTAGAAAGTGGGAGTTGGCTATAAAGGAGGATATTTATTTATTGCATGATAACAATACATGGGAGATGACACCATTATGAAAATGAAATAAAAATTTATTAAAAAAATGGGTATACTGATTCAAGGAAGAACATGATGGGAAAATGAGGTAAATGAAAAGGCCGGTGGTAAAAGTTTTTCAACAGAAGGGAGTTGTGGCTTTGAATGAAATTTTATCACCTATAGTGAAGCTTACCAACATCCAGGTGGTTTTTAGTATTTTTAGATTAGGGGATTTACATCATGATTAGCTTGATGTAAATACTACTTTCCATCATAGAGTTATGGAGGAGTATATTGATATGAAGTAACTAGAGTGTTATTTTGAGTTAGGAAATAAATACCTAATGTGAAAAATCTAGAAGAGGTTATATGGATTGAAGTAGGGATCCGGGTAGTGGAATAAGAAGTTTTATGAATTTAGGAGAAATAATGTGTACAAATGATGTGTCATGGATCAATGTTACTATTTCACACCTTTTAGTGATGGATAAATTATATTTCTTCTATGTGTGGATGAAATTATTATCATATGATCATTTATGAAGAGGATTGATGAGCTTAAAGGAAAAATAACTGAGGAGTTTGAGAGAAAATATCTGAGAGAAGTTGGTAAGATTTTTGGGGATGAAGATAAAGAGGTAATGCATACCTGGAAACTTGATTCTATCATAGGATAAAAACATTAGAAAGGTTTTTGAGAATATTTAGTATATTGTAAGTAAATACCTTTTCTATTCCTAGGAAATCCATTTTAGATTATCAAATAATCTAGAAAAAAAATATAACAGAAGAGTTTGAGTACAAGGAAAAGGTTCTACACTCGTCAACTATTAGAATTTTGATTTATGTCATGGTCTATAATCAACTTGATATTACTCATGCAATGGGGATTGTGAGAAGGTACATGAATAATCCTAGAAAAAAACATTGAGAAGTTGTGAAGTGAATACTAAGGTATATGAAGGAAAGTAACGAAGTATATCTATTATTTGGGAATTAAATTTCATTAAAGTGGTATGTGGATGTTGACCTTATACATGATATCAATACTAAGAAGAGTAACAAATGTTATGCGTTCACTTGCAGAGGAATTGAAGGTAAATAAATATATTAATTATAGAAAGTGGTGATACTATACAATATAGAGATATAATACATTTTTATAACCGAATTAAGGAAGGAGATGGTTTGGATAAAGAACTTATTAGAGAATCTAGATATAAATAAAGAGGAAAATTTGTTACACAATTATAGTTAGAGTGTTATAAATTTGGAAAAGAACCTAGTGTTTTATGCCCAAATGAAGTATATTCAGTTAATATAATATTTTATCACATGGTTATTAAATTATGTGATGTTTACATTGAAAAAGATTCATGGAATGAATAATTAAGAATACACTTTGAAAAAACTGATAGTGATTGAGAATTTGAGGCACTGTTATGCCTATATTGGTCTTCATTGATGAATTAATGATAAAAGGCGGAATAAGGGAGAACACAATATGAGAATGAAATAGAAAACAACCGTTTTTCATGAATATTTAGCATGAAATTGAATCTATGACGAGAAAGATGAAATTGGTGAGTAAAGAAGAGGAGTATATTAGATTAATTAAGTTGTATACAGATGGAGGCATGGAATGAGGCCACTTTTCAATATTAGGCTCTAAGTGGGAGATTATTAGATTAGTGGAGCACAATCCTTTTGGATAAATTTTATCCAAATTCTTTCTTACCATACTATAAAAAAATTATTTTAGATACTAAAAAAATACTAACCAATATATAAGAGTTGACCAATAATACTGACTACGGTACTATAATAGTGAAAACATTAATGACATGGTACTATATAATATTGTAATTTTGAGGCAACAATAATGTATCATGTTATATTTTCTATCACCAATACTATATCATAGGGGAATTACTATGAGAATTTATATTGTAATACTTTAGGTTATTATAGAACCACATTTATTTATTAGATCCCTACAAGCTAAATCTCTGTAACAGTAGAAAAATACCCTTTAATTTTCATAATGAACTAGTGAATCATTCTTCTACTCTATAGATGTAGGGATTATTCTTGAACCATGTAAATACTATGTGTTCTTGATCATATATTTTTTTTTATTTTGTGGGTTTCCACAATTTTCACTTCTTCTATAAATAAAACTATCTTTTATTGGTCACAGAGTATCTATAACACATACTTCATAGTCTTCCCCAATCCTATGTATTTTTAATCTTATAATTATCTCTATACATAGACTTCAAATTATGATCACATACTTTAATATTCATAGTGTGATAACTTTTATTGTTCTCTAACTCAACATTCTATCACCTTTAATAATAGAATAGGTTTTATGAAGATGTCAATGTCATGGTTTGGAATTTTTTGGCGTGAAAAGAAAATATGAGATGGACATTAAAGGTTATATAAATGGAATCATACCATTTTAATCTCAAAATGATTATATTTTTAAAATAATGAGAAGTGTAGAAAATATGTGAGTCCCAAATTGATGTTAAAATCAACATACCACTTCAATATAAATACTATTTTTAATCTCTTAAAAAATCCCTTATGTTCCACTCTATACTGAAAGATCTACCAAACCTCTCCATATAGATATATTTGACTCTATGCTCTTTCACCTACCCATGTAAGGGCTCTGCATCCAATATTCACTTAGGGATAGCTAGACTTTAGGATTACATGGAATTCACCCTATGATATCATGGATTATTAGGTATTGGATGGACTTGAGTTGGAAATATTTCTTCCCTTAACAATGTAGGTTTTCTTTTCCAAAATAACAATAGTTTTCAATTCAGGACCCCAACTTCCATCCTTCCACCAACCTTATATAATTCAAACATCCTTAATCTTTATCCAAATGTTTTTACAAATAATTTTTTACTTTTAATGATTACATACATGAGAATGGAACTTCATAAGATTTTATCATGGGAATATGGAAAGAACTATTAAAAATTATCCATGGTACTTTAAATTTTCAAACACATTTTACATTAATATAAATTAATAATAAAAAATAAAAAATAAAAAACTTCTAATGATAATAAAAAATCTCAAAGAGTAGAAACCTTCTTGGGAACCCTTATTCAAATATTTCTTGGGTTCTATAATTTAAATCCAAGTAAATATTTTCACTTCAGTTATTTTTTATTTCTTGTTTAAATAAAACATAATTTATAATTAAATATCATTAACAACCATTGAAAAAAAATAAACACACACAAAGTGAAGTTTGTAGAGAGGCACTTGAGAGACCAAGATGAGGCACAATAACTACCTTATCTCGAAATAGAGATATCTTTTCTCAACCAAAGAATATTTTGAGAAAATAATAATTATCTATACCACCTTGTAATCACATAACCTTCAATATAGTAGAGGAGATTATAACCAATAACACTCCTCTTGGAAAGATAGCTAGAAAAAAACCACTATAGTTGGATCAAGTCGAGAAATATATTTTATAAGATGAGGAGAAAAACATGATTTTGTTGAAAGAACTAGTTGAAGATAATATAGAGGTTATGTTTTGTCCCATATCCATCTCTAAGTATGGAATTATTGAGATTTTATATTAGTAATGTGTATATTATATGTGCTTTGATCTCTTGAAATTTTTTCACCATCTCATGGAAAAATACTTATCTTATGGGAAGTAAGCTAACCAAATCAAGGAAATAAATTAACTCTAACTCCAAATCAACTTGGTTTACCTTTCAAATTCATGAAATACAAAGTCTAGAAGGTAGTACAATGATATTTAGCATGTGTTCCTCAGTTCTTTGAAGGATCTTATCTGGTGGATTGCTGATACCCCATCCCATGCGCATATTTGAGGGTAGGGTGAACATAGAAAACTATATTTTACCTAATCTAATATATCATAGTCATCTAAGAAATTTTTCATACATAATCATAAAAATTGGAAAATTCTTAGGACTGAATTATGTATATGAAAAATAGTCCCTCCAATAGAAGACCATATTCTCTAGGCCTAAAAAGGAACTTGGTTAGAGAGGGATATTGAAAAGATTCTACACCATGCTTTCAAGAAGGTTAAGAAAGTATCCAATCTAAGGAATTAAAATAGTTTTAATTTAGAAAAACCTCAAATTCCATGTATCTAATTTTTAGAACACGTTCTACATCCATTAAATTCTCGGGCTAAAACATGAAAAATTTAGATGGAAACAACAGTATCTACCATAATGATAATATAAGAGAATACTCATATCATTGTGATGGTGGAATTTCTACCACCACCAACACCCTTTGGACCACAAAATCCATATTTATTCCAATATGTGATGGTGGTAAATACATTCCATCCCAAAACCAAAGGGTATTGGGAATTTATATCACAACCTTCCCCCTCCCATAGAAATTAGTATTCTCTAGATCAGTGGATATTTCACAGGAGAGGCCTTAAAAATTCCTCCCATAGAGTGAACCATCATTCTATTTGGGGTTGTGCTTAGTAAAGACTAAATGTGAAATGTCCTGACCTGGCTCACCACTAAACCTTTTGTCAGACCAGTTGCCACATAACCTCAAGAGAATCTCCCCATATTCCAGAGGCTGCCGACTAGCAGTGAGGGTTTAAGGATATTCATTGGGGAGACTATACCCTCTTATTAGAGTTACACAATGGTATATCATAGTAAATAACAAACAATAGTGGGAGAATTAGTACATAATTGATAAAATAGTAGAAGACAAATAGTACTCATTTTATAAAATTGGTCAACGTCAATTATAAAGTAGATGAATGTGTGACATGTTATGGATACATAATTGAAAGAAATAAAAAAATACAGCATGCTTTACACAACATGTATTATACAAATAAAAGATAACCAAACCCTAAGGCTTTCAAAACGAGCATCCTGAGCTCTTTCTCGGTCCTCTGCTCCAATCTCCCAAGTATTTTCTAACAACTCAATCCTACAACCAAATAGAATCTACTCGGGTACCCCAGTGCAATGGCGGCCCGAGTAGGGAGTGAGATATAAATCTCAGTAGGCCAGAACCACTGGTGTCTACCCCAAATCCTGACATTCAATAAATAATTTAAATAGTTAAATCATGCATAATTAAAGTAAGTAGTACAATGTAACTATATACCCATGTACCTGATTTAGCTATCAGTTGGTGTTTAAACATATTTTATACATTTTTCATGCATACACAGTAGTCATTACATAATCATTTTCATTTATCAATTATTCAAACCTCATTAAACTACATAATTCTCATGATCCAGCCAAAGACCGACATTCCATGTATAAGTCACTCACCACAGATGTCTCTAAAGACCATATAAGTAATAAAAGTAAAGACCAAATCAAAGCTTGTTATTTGGCTTGGATAACATGTCATAAGATATTCAATTTAATCTTTCATATACTATATCTGAGCCCATCCACTAAAAATAGTGATTCGCTCCTGGGTCCGTCCACTAATAGTGATTCACCAAATTCGTTGATAAGTATGAACCCTTTTTTATAATCAATTCACAATCATAATTCCACAATAGTTTTCATTAACCTATTAATTCATTTCATGTATGACCAATTGGAAACACAGTCTAATATCAATTAATTGGTGTAGAACATTATGTCTAGAATTCTCATGAGTCTTTGGAGCATCAATCCTTGTCTCACAACCCATAGGTATTTAGAGCATCAGTCCCTGTCCCATAAAAGAATTTTCTCTTGCAAGCTGGGTGTAGAACGCCATGTCTAGAACCCCATGAGTATTTGGAGCATCAGTCCCTATCTCACAACCCATTTATCAATCACACACATATATTTATCATTGGTGTAGAACGCCATGTCTAACACTCCAAAACCATCCATTAATTAATTCATAAATTAATTATTCCAATTCGTTTATTAATTCAACAACTAATTAACTACATAAATCGTTAGTCAAAAGTCAACCATTAATTAACCATTCAATATATCAATGGTAATATCAAGACAAATAAACAATTAACACAACTTTTAATTATCCAAAATCATTAACAAGTCTGAAATCGTCCACTCAAACAGTGATTTGTCCAACACTTTAACAATTTACATGCACATCATAATAATATCAAAACATACTGAACAAAGCCTATATATTTAGAAAACATATCATGAAACATCTAATATTATAAAACAACTCCATCCAAGACAACATAATGCATGGAAATCTAACATGCATCAAAAGATAACCATGGAAAACAGTCGTAACAAATAATCAATTCACAATCTTAATTTAATGAATTAAAATTAATTAATTAAATAATATCTCTTTAACCAATCATCAATTAACTAACCATTTTACATTTATCATTTAATAATTAATCTATCCATTAATTGTTACCAGTTTTTAATTTATATTCTGAACATTTCAAATATTCAATATTCTAAAAAATCAGTAAAAGTCATGATTTTTATTCCAAATCCTGACTTGATAATTAATCCTAAAATTAATTACCCTATTACCCATTCTACCCATTCAAATCATTTGACTATTTAATCATATTAGTTTAATCAAATTACCAAAACATGACTAAAATCAACACATGTTCATGTCCTAATTTATCATACGTGGGCTACATCATTTAATAATATCAAAAGTGTCATTCATAAACATATCATAATCAAGGAAACTCACATTATAAATTTATTTAAAGAAGATATAATTCTTAAATAAAGTGATAAGGATTTGGGACCCTACCTCGGGGTGGAAACATTTTAAATCTGAAGTTCTTTAATATACTTAGCGGAAACCTGTCCACAATAGGTCTGCAATCACACGCGCACGCACATTATATATATATATATATATATATATATATATTCACGTGTGTTCCCTGCAAAAATATAAATAAAATTCAAATATTAAAAAGGTACTCAAAATCAAAGCAGTAAGGGCCAACACACCTATGACTAGGTACCGGGGACTCATATAAAATATCAAACCCTTAATTGAATAATGTGAAACAATAACACAGTTTTATAAATTTACCCAAAACATGATGGAAAAGAGAAAACGAACCCATCCTCCTATCCTTTGTCAGAAGATGCCGGAATATGGTCTAAAGGGTCTAGAGGAGCCCCTTGCACATCCCTAGAACAGAAAAACAAGGAAACTCAATAAAAACCGAACCTTAGGATTTTTTCTGAGAAAACAGGGAAAGGGAGGAGCCAAATGACTGATGCAAATCACAAAACCAATAAATATTGAATCACATCACTTAGATGGACAAGATTTGAGAAGACACCAAGAGAATTCGATTGTGCGAAGAGGAGTTGGCGAGGGGGTGTAGGGCACCTCAAAGGAGGGGTCTGGTGTGTTTTTGTTGTTCCTTAAATATGATGGTGCGCCAACCTCATGTTCTCTCCCTAAATTATCAATTACACCCATGATAAAATAATAGTCTTTATATAATAATAATATGTATTATTCTCATTTAATATAATGTTACTTCATTAACTAACATTTAAATAAATGTTTCACAATTAATTATGAAAACCCCCATTAATCATTCAATAAAATTAATAAAATAATAATAATATCCTTATTATTATTATTAAATATTTCTTTTATTTAAAATAAAATAAAAATAAATCATTTTAAAAACCGGATAACCGCATAGATGACCCACACCATTTGACTACCTGTGCACAACCTGATAACTATATTTAAAATGGATTAATTAAATTAAGCCCAACTCCACATTTATTTATTATTTAATATTACTATTTAATATTACCCTTCTTCAATAACACCCAACTCATCATTATTTAATTAATTATATCATCACAAATTAATTAAATAAAAACCTCCGTTTCGTAGCGATTAATTAAATTATTATTGACCTTTAATTTAATTAAATAAACACTAAAAAAATCCATTATTATTATTATTCATAATAATAATAACAACCACTCATAAAACCATAATAATAATAATTTCATTATTATTTTTATTATTATTTAACCTTAGATAAAACCCAACACCTCTTTTTTAAATGAAACAACTTCTTTATTAATCATGAAACTCCTTATTTAATTAGACGTTTCTTTGAGATACCCAAAAGCCTCATTAATTTAAAATCTATATTATACCTCATTAAAAATCCAATTAAAATATTTTTACATAAATGTTACACCCCATTTAATTAAAAATTCTTCTTCATTCATTTTTATCTTAATAAACATTTCCTAATTAATTATGAAACTCACAATTTATTACAATATCATTAATATGATAAAAACTCTAACCCATAACCCCTAATTTAATTTCCATAATAATAATAATTATTACATTCATAAAACTAAAATAATAATAATCTCATTATTATTATTTTTCAAACTTTTGATAAACCGAACACCACTATTTAATAATAATGCTTCATTAAATCTGAAACTCCTAATTTTATTAAATGTTTCTTTGAGAAGCTCAAAAGCCTCATTAAATTCTCATAAATAATATACTCCTTTAACATGAAATTAAAATATCAACACATAAAAATAATTTATGACACCATAATAATAATAAAAACATTATTATTATTATCACATTCCTCTATTTAATAATAAACGGTCCTTTAATAATTATAAAACTCTTTATTTAATCAAAAAAGTTCTTCGATAAACCCAAAATCCACATTAATTTATTCAACCATCATTTAATTAATTCTTAATAAATAATTTAATTAAAAAACCAAAATAATAATAATAATAACGTCATTATTATTTTTAAAACAATATTTTAATTAATTATAAACTCTCATAATAATATTATTTAATTAAATTAAATAATTTATTAAACAAGGTAAACTGAACGGGTTGGAACACAACAGTGTGATACCCATACAGATCCATTAAAGCAGAATTTTCTGAAATCGGTGTTCCCGAGACTCATCAGGACACCTGTGAAAATTGTCGGGTAATTACGCAAGTCTAAAAACGACACCTTTAGGTTTTCCAACACTCGGAATAAAATTCTAGATCCTGTTTTTAAAAAATGAACAATTGATAAACTGAAAAGAATTCAAAATACATTTATATTTTAACCCGATTCAATAACACGTGACTTTACAATATACCCACCTTAAAAACTTCTCATCCCTGAGAAGCCATTGAGAACCAATACAAAAACAACTGACCTACCAATGTGATTTAATCTTGTTAGAAGTGACGTGTTGTGTTCCCAATGCCAAAAACACCTTTAAACCTTCATAAGCTTAATGCCTAAGCTGTTAAAACCAGAGCCAATTCTCAATTTATAGCTTAAACATCAAAACAGTTCTTATTTCTTAGGTCATTAGAAGGACCTCATCAATGAAAATGTTTGAATCTTAATCAATCAATAGAACATGTTTCACATGCTTCTGTCAAAATATGTTGCGGAGCCAAAACCCCATTTCTCCCTTTATATGATGATGTTCCTTTAAAACTATCCAAAACCATTCACATGTAAAACGAAGTCCTTACCTGACCTCTAGTGAAATTTACAAGTCAAGTCATCACAAGGATATTTTAAAAAAACCATTCCCCAACTCAAAAAGAAAAGGATTCCAAAGAATCAACGCATCCCGCGTACTACCCAGATAACAGCCACTCATCAAGCCCAACAACATTTAAATTGTAGCGCGGCGTAAGACCAATGCTGTCTTAGTGTCTCCATGACGAAGTCATCACAGGGGACATGCTCATCGTATTCAAAAGAGAGTACTAAGAAAAAAACCAAGTCATTAAGAAGATTAGTCAAACTATTACCGGAAAACTCTGTTCTAAAAGCTCGGCATAACCTGCTAACACGTTTATCAAAAATGATGCAACAATACCCACCTTAAGATTTTCCATGATGTCCCAAGAAAAGATCATCCACTCACCAGTGCATGTTTTTAGGACATTTTAATGCATGTGTGTGACATTCCTTGAACCATGATCACCACATCAAAAATTGATCATAAAATCAATAACATAAACATATTGGCATGCCAAAATAGCTGAGTCCCAAGAAGTCCTCCTGAGTAGTGAGACGAACTTACTTTAATAGCCTATAACAATATATTAGTACTACCTACCACAATTTATCCCCTTATGATCATTAATGTCGACCCTCTATCTTGGTCACACAAAACCAAAAACACAAGATTCAAAAGCTCTTTTTTTTTTCATTTTAGCCATTTTAATTAATTCATTTCAACCTTTCATCATTTGAATGAATTTCAAAAAACATACAAGTAGTTTTTCACAACAAGACACTTGGTTTTCAAATAATTCCCTATGGAAAAATAAGCATGATATCACAAACATCCTCTTTAAACTTTTTACATTCAGTGTTATTCAAATATAAACAAGCAATTTATCATCTAAATTCTTTTTATTGAAAAGGAGACCTCCAAAAGTCCCATTTATTTAATCTGAGTTCTTCAAAAGAAACCCCAAAATGGTTCATTATAATAAAAACATAGAAGTATTAAATTCATAACCATTTTCAAAACATACCATGGTTATATGGTTTTGTTAGGTGGGTGGAAATCTACTAATCGATAAGGCGCCCAAACACCATATCGCTAGCAGTTGGCTCCCATTTATCACAATCAACATTCATTTAACATTTTAACTTTATCATCCCTTTAATATATCAAAACATCAATAGCATATTAGCATAATAAGTAACACAACAACATGCTATAACATAGAAGCATGTCACAACAACAAACATGCTAATAACTAAGGCAGTATGACATATAATCACTCAAGCATGTTAAATATATCACCGAAACATGCTATCTAGAGAGGCATTCTAAAGCAGATCAAAACATGGCATTACACCCAAGGAACACAATCCAAATTAGCAGGCATCCTACAAATGCAAATACATGGCATGTTAGATTCATGACATGTGAATCTCTAAGTAACTAAGATGATACATGTATGAAACTTTCTTGCTATATTAGGCCACAAAAATTATTTTTTTCAAAATTTACAAAATCAATAAACTACGGAAAATACGCCAGTCACTCAAGGTGAAATAATATCAACTGTAACTACTAATATTACAAACATCAATTCCCATCCCTGGACACTTGGTCATTTCCGGTACATGGGGTGATCAATCCCAAGTACAGCTATTAACCGAAGCACCGACACATTCCTAGTCTCCTGTCTACCAACCCCAAAATAGTAATAAAAATGAAAAGAAACAAAACCTAAACCTTTGATACCACTTTGTAACGTCCTGACCCGGCTCACCAATAAACCAGTTGTCAGACTGGTCGCCACATGACCTCAAGCGTGTCTCCTCGTATGCCAGAGGCTGCCGACTAGTAGCGAATGTCTAAGGATAGTTAGTGGGGAGACTATACCCTCTTATCAGAGTTTCGAAATGGTATATCATAGTAAATAAAAAATAAAAGCAGAAGCAGTAGTACATAATTAACAAAATTGCAGAAGAAAAATAATACTCATTTTATAAAAGTGGCCAACGCCAATTATATAGTAGATGAATTCATGACATGTTATGGATACATAATTGAAAGAAATAAAAAGAAACACAACATGTTTTACACATCATGTATAATAAAAATAAAATAAAACCAAGCCCTATGGATTTCAACTCGAGAATCCCAAGATCCTTCTCATTCCTCAGCTCCAATCTCCCAAGTATTTTCTAACAGCTCAATCTTGCAACCAAATAGAATCTACTCGAGTACCCCACTACAATGGCGGCCCAAGTAAGGTGTGAGATATAAATCCTAGTAGGCTGGAACCACTGGTGTCTACCCCAAATCCTAACATTCAATAAATAATTTAAACAGTGAAATCATGCATAATTGAAGTAAGAAGTAAAATGTAACTATATACCCATGTACCTGCTTCAGCTATCAGCTGGTGTCTGAACCTATTTTATACATTTTTCATGCATACAAAATAGTCATTACACCTTCATTTTCATTTATCAATTATTAAAACCTCATTAAACTACATAATTCTTATGATCCGGCATAATCCCAACATTCCATGTATAAGTTACTCACCACAGATGTCTCTAAAGACCATCTAAGTAATCAATGTAAAGAACAAATCCAAGCTTGTGATTTGGCTGGGATAACGTGTTATAATATATTCAATTTAATATTTCATATACAATATCTGAGCCCGTCCACTAAAAATAGTGATTCACTCCTGGGTCCGTCCACTAATAGTGATTCACCCAATTCATTGATAAGTATGAACCCTTTCTCATAATCAATTCAAAATCATAATGTCGTAGTAGTTTTCATTAAACAATTAATTCATTTCATGTACAACCAATTGGACCTATAGTCCAGTGTCAATTAATGGGTGTATAACATCATGTCTAGAACCCTCATGAGTATTTGGAGCATTAGTCCTTATCTCACAACCCATGGGTATTTAGAGCATCAGTCCCTGTCCCATAAAAGAATGCTTGATTACAAGATGGGTGTAAAGAACCATGTCTAGAACCCTATGAGGATTGGGGGAATCAGTCCCTATCTCAGAACCCATTTATCAATAAGACATATATATAATTATCATTGGTGTAGAACGCTATGTCTAACAATCCAAAACCATCCATTAATTAATTCACAAATTAATTAATCCAATCTGTTAATTAATTCAACAACTAATTAACAACATAAATCACTCATAAAAATTCAACCATTAATTAACCATTAAAAATATCAATGGTAATAGAAATCCAAACAAATAATTAACTCAACATTTAATTATCCAAAATCTTTAACAAGTCTGAACTCATCCACTCAAACAATGATTCATCCAACACTTTAACAATTTACATGCACGTCATAATCATCTCAAAACATACTGAACAAAGCCCATATATTTTGAAACCATCTCATGAAACATATCATATTATAAAACAACTCCATCCAAGACAACATAATTCATGATAATCTAACATGCATCAAAAGGTACCCATGGCCAACAGTCGTAACAAACAATCATTTCACAATCTTAATTTAATGAATTAAAATTAATTAATTAATTAATTATTTAATTAAATCTTATATCTTTAACCAATCATCAATTAATTAAACACTTTCTATTTGTCATGTAATAATTAATCCATCCATTAATTATTACCAGTTTCTAATTTATATTCTGAACATTTCAAATATTCAATATTCTCAAAAATCGATAAAAGTCACAATTTTTATTCCAACTCCTAACTTGATAATTAAAACTAAAATTAATTACCATATTACCCATTCTTCTAATTAAAATAATTTAACTGTTTAATCATAACACTTTAAGAAAATTACCAAAACATGTTTAAAATAAACACATGTTCACGTCCTCATTTATCTCACGTGGGCTGCATCATTTAATAATATCAAAAGTGTCATGCATGAACATATCATAATCAAGGAATATCACATTCTAAATTTATTTAAAGAAGATATAATTCTTAAATAAAGTGATGGGGATTTGGGACCCTACCTCGGAGTGGCACCATTTTAAATCTGAAGTGCTTTAATATACTTAGCGGAAACCAGTCCACAACTGGTCCACAATCACATGCGCGCGCACACACACACACATATATCTTTCTTACATATATATATATATTCATGCATGCGCCCTGCAACAATATAAATAAAATTCAAATATTAAAAAGGTACTCAAAATCAAAGCAGTAAGGACCAACACACCTCTAACTAGGTACCAGGGACTCATATAAAATATCAAACCCTTAATTGAATGATGTGAAATAATAACACGATTATATTACCTTACCCGAAACATGACAGAAAAGTGAAAATGAACCCATCCTCCTCTCCTTTTTCCACATATGTCGAAATACAGTCTAAAGGGTCTAGAGGAGCCCCTTGCACATCCTTAGAACCGAAGAAACAAGGAAACCCAATAAAACACAAACCTTAGGATTTTGACAGAGAAAATAGGGTGAGGGAGGATCCAAATGGCCGATGCGAATCACAAAACAAAAGAAGATGGACTCACCTCACTGAGATAGATAAGATACAAGAAGACACCGAGGGGATTTGATCGTGTGAAGAGGAGCCAATGAGGGGGGTTTATCACGCCTCAAAGGAGGGGTTTGGTGCGTTTTTGTTGTTCCTTCAATATGGTGGTGTGCCATCCTCATGTTATCTCCCCCATTTATCAATTACACCCATGATAAACTAATAGTCTTAATATAATAATAATAACATTTATTATTCTCATTTAATATAATGTTACTTCATTAACTAACATTTAAATAAATGTTTCACAATTAATTATAAAAACCCCCATTAATCATCCAATCAAATTAATATAATAATAATAACAATATCCTTATTATTATTATTAAATATTTATTTTATTTGAAATAAAATAAAAATAAATCATTTTAAAAACTAGATAACTGCATAGATGACCCACACCATTTGACTACCCATACACAACCCGATATCTATATTTAAAATGGTTTAATTAAATTAATCCCAACTCCACATTTATTTCTTATTTAATATTACAATTTAAAATTACCCTTGTTTTATAATTCCCAACTCATCATTATTTAATTAATTATCTTAACACAAATTAATTAAATAAAAACCTCCGCTTCGTAGTGATTAATCAAATTCTTATTGACCTTTAATTTAATTAAATAAACCCAAAAAAATCTTTTATTATTATTATTCATAATAATAATAACAACCACTCATAAAACCATAATATTAATAATTGAATTATTATTTTTATTATTATTCAACCTTAGATAAAACCCAACACCTCTTATTAAATAAAAACAATTCTTTGTTGATTACGAAACTCCTTATTTAATTAGATGTTTCTTTGAGATACCCAAAAGCCTCATTAATTTTACATCAATATCATACCTCATTAAACATCCAATTAAAATATTTTAACAAAAATGTTACACCCCATTTAATTGAAAACTATTATTCATTCATTATTATCTTAATTAACATTTCATAATTAATTATGAAACTCCCAATTTATTACAATATCATTAATATGATAAAAAATCCAACACATAACCCCTAATTTAATTTACATAATAATAATTACTACATTCATAAAAATAAAATATTAATAATCACATTATTATTATTTTTCAAACTTTGGATAAACCCAACACCACTATTTAATAACAAAGCTTCATTAAATCTGAGACTCCTAATTTTATTAAATGTTTCTTTGAGAAGATCAAAAGCGTCATTAAATGCACATAAATAATATACTCTTTTAAGATGCAATTAAAATATCAAAGCATCAAAATAATTTATGACACCATAAGGAAAATAATAACATTATTATTATTAGAAAATTCCTCCATTTAATAATAAATGGTCCTTTAATAATTTTGAAACTTTTTATTTAATTAAAACGGTTCATCGATAAACCCAAAATCCACATTAATTTCTTCAACCATCATTTAATTAATTCATTACCATTAATTTAATTAAACAACCATAATAATAATAATAAATTTATTATTATTATTATTATTATTATTATTAAAAATTTATTTTAATTAATTAAAAACTCTCATAATAATATTATTTAATTAAATTAAATAATATATTAAATAGGGTAAACTGAACGGGTTGGAACGCAACCATGCACTACCTGTGCAGATCCATTAAAGTGGAATTTTCCAAAATCTGTGTTACCGAGACTCATTGAGACACCTATGAAAATAATCAGGTAATTATGAAAGTCCCAAAAACTAAACCTTTAGGTGTTCCAATACTCGAAATAAAATTACAAATCTCGGTTAAAAAAATGACCCATTGATAAACTGAAAAGAATTAAAAAACATTCATATTTTAACCCGGTTCAATAACATGAGACTTTACAAAATGGGATTCCCTCATTACAATTATTTATAAATAACCATAATTAGTGAATTGAGAAGGAAGGGTGAAGATTCATAAGGATCATAAAACGATATTTCCACCATGAAAGAAAATTCAAAGTAAGTTTGTCTCATATATCTCAATAGATATTTATAAGGTGGTGGATTTATATAAAATTATGATGAAGATATGATCCCTATGAGTTTCTAATCATAAATAAATTTTACAAGTATTGGAATTATAGATACATTGAAACCTAATGTAGATATGGAGGAACACAATGAAGAAGAATTCATATTGTATGTGGTTCTCACTAAATCAATTGAAGAATGTATACATATATTTCATCAGAGGTAGTCTCAGAACCTATGAGGTCCTCCAAACACCTATCTACAACCTCCTCAATGATATTAAGCTAATTAAAAGATATAATAATCCATAAGTCTATCTAATCATGAAACTGGTGAATTTAAACCCATTTTACAAAGGATATCAAGATTTTTCTTCACTTGGGTAGTATACAGAGCCATTTCAAGAAATATGTCCTAGGTTGACTCATATTAGATATCAATAATAGACATGGGTAAAATGACTATATCAGTATTACCCTTCTTTATATACTAAAGTTTCTTCTCAAGAATTATATCATATAAAAAATCATAATTCCCTCAAGTATTTGACCGCCCAAATGGAAGACATGGAAGGGAAATTCATTCCAAATCAATTGAAAAGGAAACCATATCACAATGGGGTTGACTTGTATCAAACTTTACCCAACTTTGGGAACCCAAGATTCTTATTCTTGAATGGACCTTGGGATCTTGAGAAACACCTAATGAACATTATGTCTCATTGAAGAATCATTATGGGAACACTAAAGTAGTAAAAATTATCCAATATTAGTTTTGTTATGTATATTTCTAGATTGACTAAAATTCATTTGGTACAATAACCCACTAGTTGGATCCTTTACTTTTCGAGAATACCTCAGTCAGAGATTTCTATACCAATCTAGTTCTATGCTGAGGAAGATAATAATCCTCTATATCTTTACATATAAGAAGTATAAGAATTATAAGGTCTTAGATTTCATCACCAGATTTAAGGGTTTGACCTACACATTGAAAATGAAGCTCTTATAAGAGATGCAATAACATATTTTCATAAAAAAATATTTGTGATAAATTACAGAACTTTTTTGATCTATATAAAATATCAAGGGGAATTATGAGGGTTTATAATAGTTTCAAGGTTATTGGATTCTATCCAAATATCATAGGATAAATCTTTAACAACATAATTATCTCATAGAAATATGGTTTGTAAAGTATAAATGGTAACTATTACACTTAAACCATCTCTGACACTAATCCCAACACCTAAAACAATACAATATCACATGGTTCCTCCCCTTGAATGACAAAAACAATAACAAAATCCTAGAAAAGTGGGAATATAGGAGCATAGGTTTCCACCATATATGTATTTAAAGAATAATGTTTATTCCTTCCAAAAAGAGAAGGTTATAGGGTACTTTTTTTCTTCCATAAAAAAACCTTTCTCAAGTTTCTCAAGGCTATGAAACCTAATGGAATTTATATTAATGGTCACCTTGATTATTTCCTCTACCATTAGATGCCTGGGAAAAACATCCTAGAGTGATTTTTATTTAAATACTTCCTCTATATGATGGTTAATTTTGGGTAGTTGAAATTGAGAAAACCACCAACACAAGTACCTTATACCTCAATCCTACAAGAAGGGGAAAAATAATGCACGAAATTATGAGGAAATGATGAAAAAAGTATTTCTATTGAATTAATAGGAAACTAGTTAATCAGGTTCATGATATAATTAAGGTGTAGCTAAATAAACCAATTTAAACCCCATTTCCCTTTATGATAACTAGATTAGATTTTTCAACATCAAATTCTCCCCAAAGTTAGGCTTCTAAAAGATGATGTAACCAACCTAGAAAAAATAAGGCATAAGAGGATGAACCCATGTTTATTACCAAGCTAATCCAAAAAATTCAAGATTTATTACCCTCATTATTTGGAGGATAAGAACATCCCATAAAATGATTCAATTGGTTCCACCCCACCAAATAGTATCCTAATCATATGAAGAATCACAATATGGTTCTATCAAAATTATCAACTTACAAATACATTCTCTAATTAAGATAAGGAACAAGAACCTGAGTTCCCCACCTATAAACAAAGATCATGATGGAGAGACCATAGAGGCCAAGAAGGTCAAGTAAACAAGGTTGACATAGCCCTCAACATTCAAGAATCATCTCTACTGAATCCATATACACTATAGAAACCCAAAGACATGCACACTAGTGGGCCCAAAAAGAGCCCCAATCTACTCCCAAATCATACAAGGCTCATTCAAAACCAAACATACTATAGGTTTGATTAATAAATAATAACTTTATTAGTCCCTATAAAAATGTGAGAGGATTTACTCAACCAAATCCTTATACTAAAAAATTCCCTCAAATTACGTTTAAGAAAGAAACCACCAACACAAACATCGTCAGCTTCTAAGATTCATGATAGGGAGAAACCTCATAATGGGAATAACTATATCTTATTATAAAAATAGGTATCTTGAAATAGTTTAATATTTTCCCCTACAAGATACAGATACAAAAATTCCTTAAATATTTTAAAGGATCCTGAGAAGTGATCATTGAAGAATGTTTAAGTGATCAAGGGTTTGATGTTGATGTTTCTATGACCGAGGTATATTAGGTATAGAAAAACCTTTATAAATTCCCTATGGTCATTTAATTCATATAAAATGACTTGGAAGTCACTATACAAGGATATATCATACCTCTAAACATATATGGAAAACATGAAGATATTGACACACATTAGGTTCTTATTAATAATGGCTCTAAAATCAATCCCATAATAGTTAAAATACTTTAAATTTTAGGCTATAGTGAGGCTAACATATATCCATTTACTTAAAAAATATAGGTGTATGAAAATATTGAGAAAAAACCTCTTAGATAAATTAATCTTAGAGCCCAATTCAGTGATATTATCACTAATTATAAATTCATGGTTGTGCATCAAAACACAAATTTCAACTATCTACAAAAAAATTTATGGATCCATATTCATGTATTGGTACCCTCATCATACCATCAGTGACTATTATACCCTATAAATTGAAAATTAAGAGTGTTATATAGAGGTTAATCCCCTTTTGAGTCCTACAAATCCCAATACATAGATGTTCGATTCTTCCAAAATGAGGGAAAGAAACTGATGAAAGATGATTCCATCTAGATCAATGATCCAAATGGTTTAGAAATGGATCATTCTAATATATTCAATGATATTTTTGAAGATTATATATTACCCATAAATCAAAAAAATAAAATCAATATGGGTTTTAGAAGTCATTAGGTTATGATAATAAATTCTAAATGAATAAATAACTGGATTAATTTCATATCACATGATGGTCAAGTGCATGTACATATAGAAAAGTAACCAACAATAATAAAGAAGGGATTCATGCCTTATATGTAGATCAATATTTATCTTAGGTTCCTTTACATGATTTTTGGTTTAACCAATCTCTATACAACATAACTAAGGCTCTTCGATAAAGTATAACTCAATGCTTAGTGATGGAGATTGACACCTAGTTTGGGAATGTTTTCCCTTTTCTTTATGATGATATCAATATATTCATCCAAAATTACTCTTATAGAAGAAGGATGTTATCTTGGAGGATATAACAATAAACTATATCAAAATGGTCCCTCTTTTTATTATAAATCTAAATATACCTCCACATAATTAATAAAAAATGAAAATACCCCCATATTATATCTTAAATATTAGGATTTTGGAACATATTATTCCCCCAATGATAGTAGAGAGGAATGAGAACATATCCAAGATTACCCCAATTATTATTTATGTGTATTGTAACCATCATGATTCAATAATTCCCCATCATAATTCATAGGAGGTGAAAATATCCCAATGTCATCTTCTATATCTGAAAATTCCCATTCACCTATTAGTTACAATTATATTGAGGTACATGAATATGAGGAAGAATATCTCAGATATTCCCTACCAACATTTGAGTAAGGAATCTCTACCACTATTTATGAACTCATACATGTGAATATGATAATACAGGAAGATATATGACCCACATTGATCAATGCCTCTATGTTTTACAAAGAGAATGAGATATACATCTATTTCCTGAATCACTATAGGGGTGTCTTCACCTATAATTAAAAATAAATTCTTTAAATTAATCTTGACATGGATAACCATCATTTTGGTCTGAAATATGATCATCATGGTTAAAATAAGGATTCTTGGAGAATGCATCCTACCCATGCTACTAATGTCGAAGATGATGTTTTTAAGATCATTAAATATAACTTCACTTAGGAGATCTAATCCTAAGTTATATTTACAATACATTTCTCATCAATAAAAATAATGGGAAAATAATTATTTTAATTTAATTTAATAATATCATCCATTATTACTCAAAGGGTAATTTCCCAATCTCGATATTTGACTTTTGATCAATGAAACTACCAGTTTTAAAAGCATATCCTTCATCAAATGTTTCTATAACTATAAAAAAATCCAAATAGACCTATATGGTGAGGAGGATACTAATTTTAGGGCACCCCAAGGTTTATATTTATATTTATTATTTCACTTCGACTTATGAAATTCTAGTGCTGCATATTAACATGCTATAGACCTTATCTTTAATACCTTTTTAGGGGAATAATTTTCAATGATTTGGTGGTCAAATCCCAATATTATTGGGATCTAATTTCTGATGTCAAAATAGTCTTCAACAAATTGGTAAAAATTATCTTGATTATGAATACATTGAAATGAAATTTCTGGATGACATCGGGGAAATTCATCCTTTTCAGCCTATTCCATCGCGACATCAGAGTTCATCCTAGGGTGACCAAATAAATCCTTGACATGAAATATTCTTAAAACCTCAAAGATTTGAGGTCCATTTAAGGATTCCTTTCTTAAATCTATTAATTCATATATAACCATTCTATCAAGTTTCTACCCTTAAAAAATATGATGAATAATGGAGGCACCTATTAGTGAGATAAAAATTATCAAAGAACCTTTGATGATCTGAAGTGATATATTTTGAGACCATCAGTATTAATGACACCCATAGAAGGAAATAATTCCATTTTTAAATATAGAAAGATTAAAGATATTTCTCTATTACCTTATTTTATATAAGAATAATTTAGATAATGAAAAAATATCTAATATCTTAGGATAACACTATGGGATACTGAGAAACAATAATCAATGAGAATAATTACTTTACCTTAATCTTCATAGTGATGAAGATTAGAATCTACCTTCAAAATAATAAAGTATATTTAGTCTCTCACATTGAAATAATTAAATACATACATAGTAATCCAATTTTAAATGGACATTTTTCATGGTGGGTATTCATACTACAATAATTTCATATTCAATTAATCTCTTAGAAATCAGTTAAAGGTCATGAATTAACAAAATTATTAGTAGAAAGACCTACTTTAGAAAGAACATCATTGAATACCAAATTTCCCAAGGAAGGATTTTTCTATGTTCATAACACTAACCAAATATAAGACATGTATTTTTTATGGTGCTCCCAAAATCTTGACATAATGAAGAACATAGAATCTAAAACTCAACAAATATAGATTAATAATTATTCTCATCTCTCTAGTGAAAGTAGTTCTTCTATAATTGTTCCTACCATCTTAAGGATGAAAATAAAATGATTCAAGATACCAATATCTCAATATAGGGTTATAGTTGTCCTAAAAAAATACTAGTGTCTCGATTGAGTATAAATGGCTATTCATAGTTTGTGTTCAAGTAGAATAATAGTGATTATTCCATTAAGAAAGAATAATTCATGATTATGTATAAAGGTTAATGGTAGTGTTCCCATATAAACCAATGCAATGTCATATTACATGTTTATATAATTATCTTCTTAATGGATTGGATAATGCAAAAAAACCCTTCTAAATACATACTAGGATGAAACAATCATTATCATCACAAATATAAAGGTAGATTATATATTTTTTAGAAATTAAATGTAAGAAGTTATTGAGAGAAACACCACCTCAGAGTAATGTGAGATGCTATCTTCACCAGATGATACTTCTATTGGATAGTATTCCTCCATAATGGTCTACCTCAACAGAATTTTTTGTCAGATCAATTTAAGAGAGAATAAACATGATTTTGGGTAGTGAAATTCATCCTATACATTGGTTTGAATCCCCAAAAATCCCTTTACAAAAGAGCCTTTTATGGATTCCTCCTCATATGTATTGAAGGGGGAAAAACTGTCATTTTTATATAGGAAGTTCATACTGGAACCTATAACTCTCCTCATTCATGATAAAATCCCTCCCACAAAAATAGGATGCTTGGTTATTCTAGCCCCAAATGAGATAGGATTTCATATAATTCACCAAAAAATTCCATGATTTAAAGATACATTCCAATTTCATCCATCATCCCTTGGATCTATTTCATACCTCCAAATACTATTATCTATTCACCGTTCGAGGACCATATGTCATAGGGACATATCCCACAACTATAACTAGATATTTTAATTACATTATTACATGTATTTACTTTTTATCAATATATTCCAAGGACATATACATCAAGGATGTTGAAACACATGCTATCATCAATTTCATAAAGTTGAAGACCATCACTAGAATTACCATCCCTCACACAATATTAATGGATAATGAGATTAATTTATGTTCTTATAAATTTAAAAGGTCTCATCAGTTGTAAAACACTCATCCTAGACATTATTCCCACTACAACACAATGGTAAATGGAAAGATAGAGGATTTTAATGTCAAAGCCCAACCCAATGGGGTCCGACTCGTGACTACCCAAAGCCTGCATCCAATTGGAAAAAATATGGAGACCAATGCCAAGTAGGCATATCCAATACATGAGAGGAATTATCCTAAAGTACCTATAAACATTAAAAAATCTCAAAGACCATACAATTATGAAATATAAAACAACTGAAAGAATGCATCCATACATCTATGAACCCAGAAAAAAAGTATAATAGTAAAGTACTAAAATATAAAAAGGGTCTAAATACAAGACCAACTAAAAAAATTTGGGTGTTTACTCTAATGGATAATATTATGATCAAATGAAATCACCTGAAAAACACCTTGGTCTGTCAAGCTCAATATATACTCCGCTTTCTCCATATCATCCTAGGACATTGTCAAATGGGCCTTCATCTATATAAGACATGACATATATAGGCAGAGCCTATACAAGGGTGAGTATAACAATACCCAGTAAGACACCCCAAAAACACTAAACACAAATCATCAAGAATAATCATATCATAGAAGTAACATGATAGTAAATAGAAATTAGATAAAAACACAGGTATATTTCGAAAGGACACAACACCACCAGGCAGTCACAACTAAATGACAGCCACATGATTCTACTCGAAGAAATTATTATCCTAATATTATCCACACCATGAGCCATTATATCATTGGAGAAAATCATTCAAGAGGTCAAGATCATTAGTCCATTCCCAAAAATGTTCACTGGTCTTTAAAGACCCTGAAACTCAGATACAGGGTCACACCCAGGACCATTAGGGAACACCACAAACACAATCTAGATCAACCCACTGTGTAGAGGTTCATATACCAATGATACCATAAACCATACTAATATGACCTATTATATGGAGTATCATCACCCTACTAAAGAGGTCACACAAATTCCACAAACCCCACCTAGGGTATAAAGATGATAGATGATCACACTCAAGTCTCATGGAGGGACACCACAAACTCTATCTAAGACTCATAAACTGGAGGGGATCACAATCCAAATATGTGTAGGTAATACCACACTGTACTCTCATGATAGTGGAACATTGGAACACAATCAATGAATACTAGTTCAAACTAAAGAAAATAAGGCCTACAAACCCCCTTAAGGGGGATACATAGCATGTAATTAGAATACACAGTTTTTCCAGCTATCCCCTAGTCTGATAATGTGGTAAAACTTAACATAGAATGTATAACTAAACACAAATGGAATGTATGTGATCACCCAAGGTGTGTAGAGGTTTCTTGATTTCTTTCCCATGTCGTCTAGCCATTCCCATGTACACTAAACAATGTCTATCTACTCTGGAAATGTCTATGTACTTATCCTTCCCATGCCTATGTAATCTCTAAGTTACACATCAATCCTCCTAACACACATAACATGGAATGTCATATGGTCAATGATGTTTTCTATTTTACTCATCGAGGAAACCCTAGTCATGTACATGGGGTACCACACGATGTGCAATGTTGTATAATAAAGGATTTTCTAGAATATGAGGATATTCATCATGTTGCAATTGCTGTTTCTACCACCATGATTTCCATCTGAAAATAACCAATTAGGGATCATCCAACCCTTTCAAATTTTGATCACCAAGATTCATATTTGGATCTTCTTAGAAAACACCATTATAGAGCCATCCGTCATCATTGAACATTAAAACCAGGAAGAACAAAACCAACGATCCAATTATATTTTTTTCCTATTTGAATCATCTATTATCATTGATGATCCTAAAATTTCATCCTATTTTATAAGACAAACCCTATGTATTTATCCACCACACTAAATAATGATTTCACAATGGTCAAATACTGCAAAATAATCAATGCATGGGCTAAAATATATACTCATGATGAATGCATGAAGAAATAGGGGAGAAAACCATACGACACAAGATGTAAGGAAGGAACCTCAACCTTTTTTCACTAAACCTCAATCCAATTTTGAAGAAATAAAAAGATGAATATGATAGTTAACACAATTAAAAAAATGAATCCATCAATTTAATTTAACAATTATGTTTAAATCAATTATTGTTTATGGAATCGATCTGTATTTAACCAGGAAAAAATAACAGGATGAAGATAAAAATAAAAAGCATACCTGGAGTTTGGATAAGACATTTATGAATAAAAATTATGTGTTTCTCTCATTGATGATTTCTATGAACTCCTTTGGCACATCAATCCCTGATTTAGTCCTAATCCATTATTGTTTTCCAACATCTCCACCAATGCACTCTCTAATGGGTCCTCTAGATTTGTAGGGTTATGTGGATAAAACTAGAAGTTGAACATAGTAGTGTATAAGTAGAGGAGTCCAGTCACTAAATAAAATAAATAAATAAATAAATAAATCAATTTATTTTCATAATTCCATGACTGTAATGAATTTTTCACAAACACCCCATATTGACAAATTTTATGTCATGATTTGGGTAAAACCTACATTTTGAACTCAACAATGCCCTTATATTTTTGATATGGGACATTGTTCTAGAGTTATTATACTTCTCTTGAAGAACTCCATGCTACAAATGAATATGTAGTAGGGGAATCGATCTCACACAAATGATTCTCTCATACCGATCCTTGATCTCCATTGGGTAGTCAACAAATTTATCTCCATCATTGATGTCCAGCTCTCGCTAGTTGATAACATTTGATGGTTTATGAATGTATGTTCCCATATGCGACACATGAAATACATCGTATACCCATCCCAACTGTGGTGGTAGGGCTAAGTGACATGCCACCTCACCAATGATACTTAGTTTCTAGAAAGGAATAATGAATATCAATGATAAATTTCCTCGTTGGCCAAATCTATGTAATCCATGTCAAGGTGATACCATCAAGAATACAAGGTCTCCCTCCTAAAATTGTAGAGATCTCTTTCATCTATCATCATAAGTCTTATGATGGCTATGTGTAGTCCTCATCTACTCCTATATGATATTAACCTTCTATATAGTTTTTCACACCAACTCTAGGTCCATGAGTGTTGAATCACTTAGATGAGTGCAAAAATGTGGTGACATATCAGGTCTCCCATAAAAGGCTTAGAATGGTTCCATACCAATGGTGTAATGGTATATGTTGTTGTATGAAAACTCCACCAAGGGTAGATGATCCTTCCTACTATGGAAAAAGCTCAACATGCAAGACCACAACATGTACTCTAGGACCTGAATGGTTTGCTTAGGCTAACCATCAGTCTGGGGGTGAAACAATATTCTCAAGCACAACTGAGTACTAAAGGCCTCCTACAATCATATCCGTAATAATTATATGAATTGAGTATCATAGTATAAAACTATTTTTAGGGAACTCCATGAAGTTATATTATCTTCTACACATAGAGGTGTCCCAAGCTATCTACTGAACAATGCTCTTGAATAGTTAGAAAGTGTTCCAAATTAGCGAGTCAGCCTAAAATCACCCAAATGGAATAATTTCCCATGGAAGTATGTGGTAGAACCATAATTAATTACATGGATATCCCATCCAATGGCCCTAAGGACTTAATTTATTATTTATTTTTGATAATACACCTTTAAAGGGGTGAGGTAGAACCCTTAAAAGGCCCATAGGTGTAAGTATTACATGGACCATAGGACTTAGAGGAATAATTTTCCATAGGCTCCAAAAATTACATACAACCCAGACTAACTACTTGGAACTGCTCTTCCCCAAAATCTTCATCGTGAAATCAGCTCTCCACCTTTGCATGACTGTTCGACTAGGCTTTCCTATGTATGAACAAGCTTGTCCTGATAGTAGGTTCCATAACCTCTCATTCATACAATCCATTTAGTTTCTGCTATGATGAGATCTCCTTACTATTCCTGTATCTGAAGCTTGTTCCTTACAGCTTATCTGGTTTTCATTTGCAATTAAGGTTGCCCGAAGACCTTGAGGTGGCCTGGAGGCCTTACTGACCTAAAGGCCTGGGTGGCCTGAAGGACTTAAAGGACTCGGGTACCAAATCAATGACTCGAAGGCCCAAACAAAGGAATATTATCGACTGCTACAGTTCCAAATAGTACCTTCTACAGTACTTGCTGCATTACTGCTACAGTTCTTCCACATTACCTGCTACAATACTGCTACAGTACACGGAAATATGCCTTCGGTTGGATTTTATCCCAAGTCTCCTAGATGCACATAAAGAGTCCTCATAAACTAGGCTAAGGCTCATGTTCTAGGGATATCCCATCCCACTTCCACTCTTCTGCCTCAATAGGTTGAGGTAAACCCACCAAAAACTATTGATCATCCTTCACTTGCTGACATGTGAGACATCAAGAGATAAATTTTTCAACACAATTCTTCATTCCTAACCACCAAAACTAACATTGGAGGTCCTAAAATTCATTTTACAAACCTGGATATACCACTAAATGGGATATATGAAACTTTCACATCACCACCTCTCACAATGTCAAAGGTTCCACCATCCATCCTCTAAAAGTATAATATTCTCCCCACCTTTATAATATCCATAAGGATCACATCTAGTGGATATATGAGTATGTTAGGTCTCATAGTCAATATCTCCATACTGAGAATCCATTAATTTTTATAAAAAAGGATGGGTAAAAACCATCAAATTTAGTTTTGAAGCACCATCCTTGCCCACTAAGGAAAATTGCAATGATGATAATTACTAGGACACCATATCCAAAAAATGATAACAAGATCTCCTACTGAAAGCATCTTCCACCATGTTTTACTTCCCAAGAGTGTATACAATCTATAATTCATAGTTCTAGAGGAAATCTATCCATCAACTCTATCTCAAGTTTAGATCCTTATAATAGAATATGTAATTCAGAATCTTGTGGTTAGAGTATATGATAAAATGATCACTGATCAGGTAGTGTCACCACATATTTAATGTGAAAAATACCACTACTAACTCAAGATCATGGGTCACATAGTTCTTCTCATCTGATCTCAACTAATGTAAACCATAGGAAATAATTTCTATTATTTGAATCATATAACAACCAATCTTGACCCCTAATGCATTGCAAGACAATACGTATTCGAAACCAACCTCTAAAAATCTTAATATGGTAGAACTCATTATCCTATTCTTTATATCTTGAAATCACTACTTGGACCTTTATATCCACAAAAAATTCTTCCCATTCTAGGTCATAGTTTTAAAAGGTGATACCACTCTGGAGTAATCAGGTAAAAACCTTCGATAGTACCCTTCCAACCCAAGGAAACTCTGTGCCTCGGTAACACTCTTGGGTAGATCCCAAGCAATCAATTCCTCAACATTTCCCGGTTTCACTAATACTCTTACCTCTGATATGAAGTGTCCCAAGAAATGGACCTCTCAAATCCAAAAATGGTACTTTGAGAGATTCTCATAAATACGGTTCTCTCAGAGTGTGTCTAGGACCATCCTAAATTGTCTCATGTTCTCCTCCTCAGACACCAAGTACACAAGGATATCATTGATGAAGACCACCATGAACCGGTCTAAGAAGGGATGAAATATCTGGTTCATGAGTCCCATGAACACTTCTGAAGAGTTTTTCTTGACAAAGGTTATCACCAAGAACTCATAGTGTTCATAGTGACATCTGAATTTCATCTTCTGTATGTCCACATCTTGTACTCATAGTTGATGATAGCCTAAACTAAGGTCAATCTTTAAGAACCATCATTCCCTTATCAATTGATCAAAGAGGTAGTTTATCCTTGGTATTGGATATTTATTCTTCTTGGTCACTTCATTCAAGTTCCAATAGTCCATACATAACCTCAAGATCCTATCCACCTTCTTGGAAAAAAACACTAGGGATGCCTAGAGAAAAACTCTGGATTTCACAAAGCCCTTATCCTAAAAGTCCTCTAAATGAAATCATAGCTCTTGATGTTATATTGGATCCATCTGATATGTTGGTGTATATATTTGGGCCATCCTCAAGTGTAATTAAATACAAAAGTCTAACACTCAGTGGGGAGTTAATCTTGGAATGTACTTAGGAAATACGTCCTCATACTCCTCCACCACCATAGGGAACAAGTATCCCATAACATCCACTGCCCCAAGAGTCATTCTAGCCAACTGGGGAGTAATAAACTAAAATATACTATTAATGAGATCATATTGATCCACCAAGGTTTCCTTATCACCAAAAAATAAAAACCTCATCCCATCACTAGAGATGTACTACATCCTCCACCTAAAACAATTGATCTGGGAATGAACTGTGGATAACCAGTCCATACTTAAGATGATGTCATAAGGCCTCACCAATGGTACAATGATATCCTATAAAAAAATATCACCTAAAATAATTAGATTTCACTATTTAAATAAGAGTGAAATTCCTCAGTCACGACCTACCAGAGTCTATAACTTCAAGGTTCAATCCAGAGGCTCAAATAGAATATCTATGTCTCAAACTAGAGATGTGGAAAGAAAGGAATAAATCAAAACTCTGTCAATAAATACTACATATAAATCATAAAATACATAGATCCTACCTCATATCATCCTTGGAGGATCAGGGTCATAGGAATCCATAACCTACAACTGGCCTCATCCCTGACCACCAACTCCCTAAGCCTGGTGTGAACCAACTAAGGGTGGGGGTGGTAATAGTTCAAACTTGCGACCTCATCACACCACCCTAATAGACCCTCTGCCACATCCTCTTCCCTATGGAAAATTCTAATCCTACCCCTACTTATGCCTTATAAGTCCCTCAACCATCTCTCGATCAACTGTATGTTAGGTCGGATAATCCATAGATAGATGCCCCTAACTATTGTAAGAGAAACGCCACCACTCCCTTGGCTGATTTGAGCCATCTTGAGAGCCTAGTGATGATGATCATATGTCCTAGGATCATATCCTAAATAATATTCCATTCATTGATCCCAAAAACTTCTTTCAGATGCCTAATTCTAATGTATCATCATTTGGGTGCCCATTACCATCACCCTCTATCGGTTCCTGCTCTTCTAGGAAGCTCTCCACCTTGAAAAATCACTATGGAACTCCAACATAGGTGGGAATGTAGAGAGATACCATTGAAGACTCGATATCCCAACATAATCCCTAAAAATGTCTATAATAAGAAAAATGGATCTCAAACTATCTGAATAGAGTATCATGAGAGATCAATAAACCCCACTGAATACTTCTCCATAATCAAACTGCCCTACTGTAGATGTAGAAGCTCCTATATGTGAACTGATCACAAAATGATCAAATATAAATCATCCTTGAAAATACTCTTGAATTATGACCAAGAGAGAGATATATCATCATGTAGAAGAGTCACTAAACTCCATCATTACCCAACAGAGCCCTGAACAAGACTCAATGTGAGGATCTCTATTTGATCCGAAGGTGTACACACAAGGTGGAAAATACATGTGACTGCCTCCAACTAGTCCCCAACAACCTTGGGGTCTAGCTCACCCCAAAATATAGAAGGTAACCACATATAAAACTCATGTAGTGCACTCAGTCTATGTACATCCTCATATGGCTCTACCAGTACTATTTTCTTCTCAATGGGTAGTGGTATAACTAGTAATCCACCCAAAGGTTCTATCCATAGTATAGAATCCTCTACTGAAGTCTCACCACTTGGTTTATTATCCTCATGATCACATCATGGATTTTTGTCTGGATGTATTCATGTAGGCATACTAAAATAAATAATATGTACCATGGTCAAAGAGTATATCTGGGAGTTGACTCAAGAAGGACATGAAAACCATAACCAATTTCTATATGATGCAAGTACCAAAGTTTTCCCAGCAATCAATGTCTCGATGTACAAAATTGAAAGGAAGCCAATCAGATTCCTGATGTATAGATACATCGACCTCCACTCCAAAAAATTGATTCTCTATCCTAAAAGATGAACTTGAAACACTTAACATTTTTTCCCCAAACAATTCTCACAGACTTCAGTTCTAAGGTAGAATTAAATACTCTAATACCACTCTGTCATAACTTGACCTCTTGGATTCAACCTTCAAATACCCTAATCCCACCTACAATAGGCCATAGGTTGGTTACCATTACTATATAGGCATACATCACACATGGGATACATTAAGATAAAGTAACTATATGCACACACACACATCTCCAATCCCATACAATGATGAAATGTAAAAAAACTGATTAAATTCATGTAAATATCTATAATCCCTCAAATAAAGTATGAAAATAAATTAATGAAAGGAAAAAAGGGTCTAAATACAAGTCCAACAAATAACTATAGAGAGTCTAACCTACTACAAGGGTGATTACTACAATCAAATGAAAACACCCAAAAAATATCACAACTTTTCAAGTTTAATCTATGATCCACTTTCTCCTTGTCCTCCCAAGACCCCATCAAATAGGCCATCATCTGCATAAGACATGACCTGTTCGGGTAGAGGCCATGCAGAGGTGAGTATATAAATACCCTATAGGATATCTTGAAAACACTAAACATGAAGAATCAATAATAATCATCTCATAAGAGTTACATAGTACTGAATAGAAATAAGAGAAAAACCAAGATATACTTAGGAAGGAAACCACACCAATAAGAAATCAAAACCAACTTACATCCATAGGTTTCTTCTCAAAGAAACACTCATTTAAAGAGAATTCACTCCATGAGCCATGATATCACCAGTGATAGTCATACAAGAGGTCATGTTCATTAGGACCCACTCAAGAATTCTCACTAGTCTCTAAAGACCCTGAAAATAAGATAGAGGGTCATGCCCAAGATTTATAGGGGACACCATAAACCCAATCTAGATCCACCTGCTGTATAGGTGGATCATGTTCTAATGATATAATGAACTCTATCAATATGGTTTACTATATTGAGGATCAACAACCTACTTAAGGAGGTGATTCCGATTCTATAAGCCCCACCTAGGGTATAAAGGTGATAGAGGATCACACCTGGTTTCACGGAGGGACACCAAGAACTCCTTATGAGACTAATCATATAAATGGATAAAAATATTGAGACTTTGATGTAATAACACACTATACCCTTGAGATAATAGATTATGGGAACACACTCACCCAATAATGGTCCAAACTGATGAAATAAAGTGCTATAAACACCCTTAAAGGGGATACACAATCTGTAATAGGGGTACATGACATGCGCTACAAGACCCTGGTCATCCCATGTGGTAATTCCTCACACTACATGTAAAACTCAACATACAAAGTGTGTAAGAGATCACACATGACATGTAGAGGATGCCAGACACACTGCCCATGTCATCAGAATGTGCATATGTACATCAGACTATGTCTGTGTACGCTGTCCATTTTCATGTACTTAGCCCGCCTGTGCCCATGTAACCTCTGAGTTATATGATAATCTACATAACATGTGTCACACAACATGTGATATTTAACTCACCACATAAAACCAAGAGTTGAATAGTGGGTCCCACATGGTGTTTAATGTTGAATTACACACCCTATAACATGGGATTTTGCATAATCCAAATATCATCTCTATGTTTCCACTATTGTTGCCACCATCATGATTTCTATTAGGAAATCACCGATTAGGGATTTTATGACCCTTCATAACATTGATCACTGGGATCTAATTTTGGGTCTTCTCAGAAAACACCACCTTCAATCCATATGTTACTGCCACACATTAAAACTAAGAAGAACAGAACCCACAATCCAATCCAATTTTGTTCCTCCTTGAATCATCCACCGTCATTGCTGATCCTAAAATCAAAACTTCCACCACAATACGCACCCACGATATTGATCTTTTGTATCAATTAATAGATACAAAATGATAAAATACTAGATAATCATTGAACCACATGCTAAAGGATATAACTAGGATGGACACATGAAGAAATGATGAAGAAAACCATAAGCCACAAGATGTGAGGAATGAACCTCAATCTTTGATCATTTGAACTCAATATTCCATCGAAGAAATAAATAGACCAAGTGGATAATCAAAAAGATAAACCAAATAAATCCATCAATTTAATCTACCAATGAGGCACAACATAATTATTGTTCATATAATTGATCCACATTTGTGCTATATAAAATAACGGGATGGAAATCACAAATAAATATCCTACATGGATTTTGGATTAATTATTGATGTAGAACAGTTCTAAATTGTCATCGTTGATGAGATCTGTGAACTCTATTGGTGCAATTATCCTTAATTCGGTCCCAATCCATTTTCATTCACCAAGATCTCCTCCAATACTCTCTCAAATGGATCCTCTAAATATACAGGGTTATGCGGATAACCCTGAAAATTTTCCATAAACGACATATAATTAGAGGATTCAAGTCTCCAAATAAAATTAAATAAAACAATAAATAAATACATAAATTTATTTTATTAATTCTGTGTCTATGATGCATTTTTCATAAACACCCCACACCGACCAAGGTTATATAATCCCTAGAGTAAAAAATGTGTTTTGAACTCAATAGGCCCCTAAAATATATGATTTGAGGCCTATTCAGGAGTTATTACACCTTTTTCAGAGCACTTCACATGCGTGATATTTATTATATTTCAATCTTTTATTTTGGGAACACTGGTCCTCAGAATCACATTTTGTCTCAACATCTGGTCTCAAAAATATTCCATATAATATTTGAAAATAATTCATAGAAAAAATGAGTCATTAAATTCAAAAATAATCAATATAATATAATCCAAAAAATTATAGAAAAGTAAATAAGTATTATCCTAAAAACTACAATATTTTTTTTGGGGTTATCACACCAAAACTCACTCAACTACAAAAAAGACCCCATATTAACTTATATATGAGAGATTGGAAGACCTAACCATCAATTTCCAACTACCATGACTTTTTATTTTTATATGTAATCAATATTTCTAAAATAAAAAATACTAAAAGTGGTTAAATGAGTTGGAATGGATTAATCAGAAAAGGTTTCACGCACTTCAAAACCTAAAAATACATCATAACTGAATTTCAAAAGCATTCAATATGAAAGTTTGTATCAATTAGTTCTTTCAAGAAGAATTTACACTATACCTAAGAACTCCAATGATACCAGGAAATAAGCCTCTGAATTCTGAACTAAAATGAGAGGGATCTTATGACACACACAAGGTACAACCCAAAATATGATCTTCCTTGATCACGATGAATGTCGAGTTTATAGTACCTACAAAAAATGAAGGGTTTCTCAAGAAATGATCTGAATAAATTGGTGTGTGATACACATAGTCTTATCTATATGATTTTAAAATTTTCAACCCCTCATCATCCAAGCTACATGTTGTTTAATTGAATAGAACTTGCGTCCTGGTCACATGATGTTTAACTGTATCACAATGTCCTCACTGTAAGACATAAAAATGTATGTCCCATGTTTGATATGTATGACTATATACTGAAAACACTAAAATCATTGTCACATTATTTAAAATTATATGATGTGTGTTAAAAGATCCCCTGACACATTCTCTCATGCAATTCAAATAATATTTTAATTTCCTCTTATTTCTCACACCAAGCATGAATCACACGAGCTTAGTAGTCCTATTCAATTTATCTAATTAGTTTGATTGAGATGTATCATGTCTAAATTCACGAAACATAGTTCTAGTGACATGATTTTTAACCAAAAACATATTTTACACTATACTAAACCTCTTAGACTATTTGGGAGGGTATGTGAGACATTTTTCCCTTACATGATAGTTTGATAGATTTAATAGTTCTTAGTGCATATTCCCTCTATCCATCTATATAGTGACACTAAGACTAAATTACATTACTATAAAAACTATGTATATCATGATTCCGATTATTTAATTATACATAGAGATTTCTAAACTGCATAACCAATACAAAAACTTAATAAAAATTATTCCCCTCACTTTTTGGGTGCTAAAACCATCCATTCATATTAGGTTCCCTATCCTTTATCAAATATAAGATAAGGTGACCCTAATTTCCTCCATATATTTGAATTAAATTTTACTTGAAGAAAATTATATCTGGATTTGTAGTAACACTTTGATCACCTATCCTAGGTCAGACCACAAATTTTACTCATTGTGAAGTCCCCATGATGAGACCCATGCTAATCTACATTAGGTTGTATCCTTACTTATCTAAAAGGGACACACATTTTTATCCTCTTCTAATATACACAAGATATATATTTACAAAGAGACCCATATTTTCAGAACTATATGTAGCTCGATTCTTATTATTATGTGATATTTAGTGTTTCCCAAATATCTTATCTTGGACCCAACTATAAATTTAAACCAAATTAACCACTTCATCATAAAAATTGGATCTTTTGACCCATATCAATTTTTTCTCTATGGACCAAGTGTTAGGGTTGATCACATATTATTTTTAACCCTACTTGACCTTAAACCATTTAGAGTATCCCATTTTATGAAGCTTATCTTTATCATACATGATCTAGATCTATGAAAGAGGTCCCCTTTATTTAGCATATGGCTCTTCTTCTATAAACTTATGTTAAGATAAAATGTCCCCCATTTCATTCCCAGTTTTGGCTCTTCTTATTTGAATCAATCTCCTTAGTGTCCCATCATTTATATTGGAAAAAATAAAAGACCAATCATGATTACTTTAAACTCTATAGCACACCTCTATCCTTATCGTATTAAATTATACTACATGATATATGGTCCACCATGTATGAATTTAAATTAATTATATTTTCATACTTTTCATGTCATAATTTTTCCTATAAAATAGTTATATTTTTTTTAGGATTTACTAATGTATAAATTTATTATTTTCTTATTTTTACAAAAAGAAAACAAATTCCCATTTACATATTAGTACTATATGTGGATTAATTCCTAATATATTAGAATATATAATGATTCTTGAAATTTATTATTCTAGGCCCAACCAAAAATCCATCGACATTCAATCACATATTAGTTCATGGTCTTCTCATTTATATCATATATTTGTACATTAAAATCTCGACTAAGATGACACATCCTTCACATATCAGAACTACGTGTGTCTTGATTCATATTGTTTCAAGATACATAGTGACATATAGATATTCTACCCTAGTATTATCTATGATTTGTAATTGCATTTAATCCCTTTACCCATACATGAGAGAGAGAGAGAGGGAGAGAGAGATCCATGTAAAGATTTTTGGTGTGGGTTCTATATGTGTCCATCAGATTTTACCAAGAATAAAATACCACCATACAACTTCATCCTCATTACATGGTGTAAAATTTAAATTCATAAAATAAAATAATAAATTACCAACCAAAGTTTTCTAAGATGGTCTATTTATGAGACTAAATGTTCTTACATGAGTTCTGGATCCATGTAAGAAGACTTAATATTTCTACTAATTCATTATAAGATAAAAATTCACCATATATAGTAAAACTATGAGTGTAATGATTCTTATTACTAAATTATATACAGTTTTTCCTATTAAACTTATCTTGGGACTATCTAAAATTTTAGCTAAGAAAATTCATTATCTTGATACCTGATTTCTCTATATTCTTGTTATATTTCCCCTCAATGGATCCAACCTTGAGATAAATCCATTTTATTTTGTAAATTATCCAGATCATCATAGTACCTTAAGAGTATATATATACATATAAACCTATGCATAGGATAAAATATCCCTAATTATTCAAATCCAAGATACATGAATATTAACAATATAACACATGGTTATTATTTTAGGATGTTAAACTACATGACATATGGTCCACCATGGAGGAATTTAAATTACTTAGAGTGTCCATCACCATATGGATCAATCTCCTTACACAATATCCATATCTATTAAATAATTTATCTAGGACATGGACCTAATCCATGATTCTATGGTAAATAAGATGAGAAAATCACACCCGTTCTCTAAGTCAAGAGATAGATCTACAAATGAAACTTAAGTGTAGAGTAACTTATCCTTAAACCCTAGCCACAAAACAATGCACTTATCCACAAATTAATCCTTCTAAAAAATGTTTTATGGATATGATCACATTTTTATTTATGTATGTAATTATTAATTTAATCTATGACACAAATATTTTCCATATATATTGTTCCTATCAACTCCTAGGAAATTAAAAAATGTATTGGCCAGATAATGTTAAAGTGCATGGTACATGTACTCATAATATAATTTTAAATAGTATAATGATTTCATCTTATCATATAATTAAAAAATAATTCATATATAGTTCATATTTTTTGACCCTAAACTCCTTAGATAGGTTCATTCTATATGACCTACCATTCTTTACATGATATCCAAATCTATGTAAGGGTGTAAAACATATGGTACCCTACACTAAGTTATAATTTCCCCTTTCCCCCAAAATTCATGGTTTTTAGATTCCCCACATTCATATTTTACTATGAATAAGTGAATTTACTTAGATAAAACCATGGGGTTCCTTATATCTCCAATATCATAATAGGATATTAAAATTCCTCTTATATTTGATCCAAGTTGATGTAGGGGTTATCCATCCTAAACCTACATGTGGGTTGTTTCCTATTTTTTAGTATATGTAGTGATGTATAAATTATATGTTTCATACCCATAGAAAATTCATAATCAATTACCACTATTTCATTATCATCATATATTCTAATCACAATTAGTTTGACATTGTTACATTCCAACCATCTTGTGGATGTTCCCATATATACGTCACACTTCATGATTAAGTGTTTAAATCTCTATATATCTTCCTTTGTCATCAATAATAAGTGTATTAATCCCTAAGGGTAACCTATTTTTGGTAATTATCATTGGTGCTACCATATTCAACCCTAATAACTCTAGGCATATTCGTCCCAATAAAAAGGTCCTCTAATCTCTATTTACCTATTACAACATTACAATGGAACCCATAATTCATATATTGGTCATCATCATCTTCTGTATACTTGACCTATATTTAATTATTTATTAAAATACATGAGATTATTACTTAAATCATTTACTGTATATTATCATAGTTTTTGGGGTGATATCTATCCTTGAGATCTGTCTGGGTGATCATATCACATCTTTAATACATTTTTCTAAGAACCATGACCTTAAATTTTGTGAACCCCTTCTAGAGAAAGCCTGTAGAATCCATAATTCTCTCTCATCCATGGAATATTTTTTCATTCCATGAATATGTAATCTATCTCACTTACTTTTTTATAATCATGATAATAATAAACTATGTTATTCCCCTTTCAATATGGTTTATTTGAGTAATGGGATTCTAATTCACATCGAATTTCATAGTGCCCTCATCAGATTGACTATATCACTCTTTTGTTAAGATATTTTCAACCTTAAAATCTATCCAAAATGGTGTACATTTTATAAACCTTAAATTTTATATGAGAAAGACACAAAACTTGTTTGGTCAAAAACCCTTTAAATGGAGGTTCGAGAAAGAGTCATGTTTTTAATTTCTAGGTAATTATATTTCGTGTATTAGGGAAAAATTAGAGAATAACTAAAATAAAATTTTATAAATATTATAGGAAACATCATACATCCCTAAAAAAATTCAATCTATAGTAACTAGGACCATTGGTCCTTGAAAATTGTAGGGTAATTTCATGTTATAACACTTTACCCTGGATATGTGTTCACTATATGTTTGTCTATCATTCAGGGTTCTTAAAACCTTATTGAGTGTCCTATTTTCTAAATATTACTTCATTCCTAAATTTTATGAATCCTAAAAAACCTTTAATGATTGTCTATACTAATTTTATCTAACTTTAAGGGACACCTATGCTTGGTAGTGATCACAAGTTCCATAGTATTCAACCCTGCCAACTAGAGGAATTTTTATCTAGAGGAAAATGTCCTCTGATCCTTGTATACCATGAAAATGTTTCAATGGAACCTACATGAAAATGTTTTCATTAATCATACCTTGTATAACTATCCACATTATCAAGCCTTGATTCAAACATCCTAAGTTATTATTTACATAACTCATAATAAGATCATTTTGGTGGATTTGAATACCCTTGATGTTATACATTCATGGTTTTGAGTGATTTTCTTGGAAATAATATGTTATTCAATTCTTGAGTCCTTGTAGGTCCTCATTGCATGACCTTAAACTGCATGACATGTTAGTTCAAGATCTATTACTTTAAATTATTTACACCTCTTCATGAGTAAAATTATACTGGAATCAAACACTAATTCGCATTGGGGTTTTATTTCACTTTCTAAATAGGCCATATCACCCCTTTTCAATGATATATGACCTTAAGTTACAATTATATTTAGGAAAATCTATCAGACCTAAAAGATCATCTCTCGTTGTCCCATAATCATAAACTAAAACTACTTTAAATCTTTTATGAGGTCATTTATATTCATGATATACAGATCTCCATTCATATGAGAGTCAGTTCACCCATGTCATTATGAAGATCAACATACCTTTTGTTTAGATCCATATGATGTGAAACTTTAGTAACATTTGGTCAAATATGTCTGAACTTAAACACCAGCAACATTAGTCTAGTTTTAATGACCAAAATATTACTATGTAAAGAGATATAAAACTTTCCAATTTGAAAACCTATAAAGAGAATCCTATAAAATAGTTGAAACACCACTCACTAGACATGAATATTTTATGATCTAAGGAAAATTGATTACATTAAAAAAGAAAAGTTTGAAAAAAATTGTTAGGTTGAAATATAAAAAATAGAGACATGAGAAAAATCCATGCTGTTGCTAGCTAATTCTCCAAAATAAGGGGTTTAAGAAAAATTTAGGGAGCAAAAATAGAAGGGAAAAATGATTTTAGGGTAAGAAATATGATCTTAGTAGAAGTAAATATGTTCTTATTAGGTCCCTTAGGCTAGGAGAAATATAAAAAATCCATTTATTAACTCTCATATATCAGTTTATATGACCCATGAAAAAATAAAGAATATGTAATTTTAGGATTCTTGATCCCTCTTGAACATTGGAATCCTCATTCCAAAATTCACCCTTATGATCCTAATCACAATGAGTCATCTCCCTCCACATAAAATGGGCTAAATCTAGTATCATGATGATGATATCCATAAAAATAACCATATATTATCCATGACTTGTTGTAAAAAATGTTCCAAATTTGAATAGTTCTTATTGAGTTTTACAATCATATTATTGATGCCTATAACCATCCATGTGCCACACCCAGGATGAAGTCTCTATGGATCAAATATTTGGGAACCATGATTATAATATCCATTCCATATTTTATATAAATTTAATTTATATTGATACTTATATCCTAGGATTTCATATGTCACCATGATGTGACAGTAAGAGTGAAGTGGAGGTTGAAATACTGACAAAAACTAAGAAAAAAAAATTCATTTTCATTCATTTTAAATAAGAAAAATAGGTGTATATAAAGTTAGAAGTTTTATTTGAGAGATTGATGTATTTAATAATTAATTCCATTATTTCAGGGTGTTCATCAATGTATATTTAGGATTCCCTAATACTATATTGAAGGTTTTAGAGAATATTAGAATTTCCCAGTATGATAGAGACTCTCTGCCTTGAAAACTATGTTTTATCCTTTTTTTGGGAATCCTTAAGAATATTTTTATATCCATATAGTTTTTACTTAGAAAAATCTATCTAATATTGGAGATATATTACATAAGAAGATTTCTCATTAATTAAACATCATTTCTAAAATACCATCCCTAGATAATATGATTCACTATGAAGTTCTATATCTCAAAGCCAAGTAGAGAATGTAGTTTATGGATCCTTAAAAATAAATTCATAGGTTAATTTTTCTTACTACCATTCCTAGAAAATATACTTACACTATAGAAAACATGAGTCTGGAATAGGTTTTCTTTAATATGGAATAGGTCTAAACTACTGCTAAATAGTTTCATGATGGTTTTCATAAACTGTAGCTAAATTTGGCATTATAAATCATCTCAAATCAATCTTTCCCACTTAGATATTTATTAGGGTAATTATCGTGAAACATTTTTTAGTGGTGGTTATTATAGTTTTTAGTGGTGGTATTAGGTTGTCTAAGAATTTAAGGATTTATAGTTGTTTTAAACTTACACTATAATTAATAATATATAATGGTGATTTAAGCTTTGTGAAAAAATAGTTTCATATAGCATTAGTTTAAAACACCATGAAATAAATGATACCACATATATAAAAATTTTTAATCACTTATATATATATATGTTAAGAAAAAAATAAATACTATAGGAGATGCTATATCCCCAAAAAATCCAAACAGAGAGAGAAACATAAACATAAATAGAAACATAAATAGAAATAAAGACATATAACAA
The DNA here is from genome assembly GCA_963277665.1 of Viscum album. Classification (NCBI taxonomy): domain Eukaryota; kingdom Viridiplantae; phylum Streptophyta; class Magnoliopsida; order Santalales; family Viscaceae; genus Viscum; species Viscum album. Next base: position 1,696,259,140 of record OY728153.1, read on the forward strand.
TGAACACCTAGATATTAAAAAAAAATTTAATTAATTATCATATATATCTAAAAAAACATAAATATAAATATAACTAGAAAATGAGTTTATTTATAGATCACCACAAGTTATAGATGATGAATTTATTTATACAACATCACCAATGAGTCTCAAGTAAAACCTCATCACTACTAGAAAAACTAATACCAAATCCATATACATTTTTTTATCCACTCCCTTCTCCAAAAATATATATAAATAAATTCCTTTTTAAAATATTAGAATGTAATTAAATAATTACATTTAATTTATTAATATTTTATTAAAATTAATTTTATCTATGAATTACATACATCAATATTCAGAGACTGAGGAACATGTATCTAATCATAATATATAATTATAAGGGTCACCAGATTAGTCATAAACTATTTGAGAATAAATATAAATATTTCAACATAATTATATATGGGGAACCCATAAAAATCGTGTTGGAAAACTATCTTTAATTCATTTATATTGCAGACATTTGAACTTTCAATTTTTTGTATCAGTAGTAACATTTCATCAATAGTTTATGAAAAATTACTTATTAGTATGAAAATACTCATTAACTTTATACACATTAAAATTTGTACCTATAATCACAAAACTATAATACCCTCAAGAAGAAATTGGAGTGACCACATTTTCCATCACTATAGGGCCTTCATGTGATGAACTTGATGAATGAGGATGTAGTTTTTAAGATACTGATGGGAGGGAGAGGGAGGGTGTGGAAGACACTAGATAAAGGGAGATAATGGGTATCCTATATTATATTTGGAAGCATATCAATGGATCACTGTGAAACACTAACGATGTATGCATTTTTGGGGGAACAAGAACTATCAGCTATCTATAATCTGTGAATTTCTTCTTCCTTGAATTCATATCATTTAAAAACTTAATTAAATTTCAGAACATATATATCTAAATATTAGTTGAGAAAAATAAATTTATAAATTATAATAGATGCAGAATATTAACAAAAAAATATACATAGGTATGTTAATGAATGCCTATGTATACAAAAAAATATAAATTTTACTTTTTCTAAATTAAACAACCCATTCATAAAAACCAATTTAAATTTGATAATAGATCGAAAAAAGTATACATGAAGAAAATATAACATAGGTTGTTGATAAGTTAATGGATACAACCATTTTATGCTTCAATCATGTCTTTATCCTAATCCATCATTACTTATTTAACTTCATCAAACAGTAGAATATTAATATTTTCAATACCATAGTGGATAAATAACTAAATTTCTTACTGTTGATGAGATTCAATGTTGGAGGTCAAATCTTACACTTTATCACCCATATCATAAAAGTCTATTATTTATGTGAATAAATATACTCCACCATTAATCCATGATATATTTATTATAATACACTTTTTTTTATTTTTATGAAAATATACAGGGACTATATAATTCAAAGTCATTGATATCCATCAAGTGAGAGGAGTTCATAAAATTAAATTACAAGTAATCTTTTTTAATACCCCTGGTAAAATTTACCCACTTATATTTGAATAAAATTTCTAAAAAATGACTATAGTAGTTTAATTCAATAATATCAATCACCTTTACATAATATCCCACTCCAGTAAATACAAATATACCAATATTTTGTGTTTTTAAACCCTCTTCATAGTTGACTGTATGAAAATTGAATCCCTTCACAGTGTAAGTATCAAATTTTGTATCCTGTTTAGAGGAATTAGGACAAAACTTCAAATATTTTGACAACTCATCCCAAGTACATGTATTCATGATCTAAAAAAATTAATGTAAATGATTAGATTTTAAAAATATATATGTCAACCTAAAACCTATTTTTATAATAGTATTTATGAACTTACCTGACATGATAGCCACTATACAAGCTACTAATTAACTACTACTGTTAAATCTATCTCATTTTTTGTTCGACTTAACATGCATCTCTTTGTTTGTATTCCGAGATCTTCAATAAATGAATATGAAATTACACTATTCAATAGAACATATATATGTTCTTTTAATAATTCAATTTATTTCAATATAATATTTGATATCCTCCCATCTATCTTGATAATAGTTGGAAATATTTTTGATTTCCCATGTAATAAATATTTAATCGATATGTCATCAACACTTAAAACTTTATTGAGTATTGTCTCAATGTAATATAAGTATATTAGAAAAAAATTATTACACTCTTCTACAAATTAAGATTTAGAGATAGAGCCTTCAGTTTGAGATTTATTTTTCATATATGATTTCAAATGACCCTGGAATCTATAATATTAAATGAATAAAAATATTCATACATATAATTAAGTTTAAATAATGGTTTAATTAAAATAAAAAAATATAAATAAAGTACCTATCAATTGAATAGATCCATTGATAATTTACGGTACCTCCAAATTTAGTTTTCTTGACCCAATTCATAGTTAAATGCATCATTACATTAAAAAATGTTAGAGGATAGATAATATCCATTTAATAGAGTGTTATTAAAAGTGATTCCTAATTATTTTCATGCTTATATAGTTTTAAATATATCTCACATAGTTTTATGAAGAATGTGTATAATTCAGGTTCAACTACCTTAACCATTTTAGGTAACAATGTATTCAATGCTAATGGTAGTAACCACTATAATAGAATATGTGAATCGTGAATTTTCAATCCATGTAGAATATAGGGATTTACGTTGACATAATTTCTGATGTTACCTTAATCCCCATCATATACTTTCACATGTTTTAAAATTAGAAGGAATATATCTTTCTCCCAAATTTTCATTTCAAAAATTACAAGAGAATAATTTCTATTCCCATTGGGCCATAAATCACAATTTATATTTTTTGTTTGAAATTCCTTATGAGAATTGAGAATGTCCTTTGATTTTATTTTCTCACTAAGTAATTTTAAGATCAAATTGTTACAAATATTCTTCTTAATATGAATAACATTAAGAATATGACCGAAAAAATTAAATTCCCAATACATATGTTTAAATAATATAATTTTTATCTTCTATATTTTGTGTTATGATATCATCTAGGGACAAATTTAGAAATAATTTCACACTCTAACTAAAATTATGCACCTTCCAAAATTATCCCACAATATTTACTAGTAGTACTAATATTTTATAATCTATAAACAACTATATAGGTGTTCTAAAATTAATGGACCCATTAAATTTTTACTTGTTCAATCAAAATATATGAGGTGCATTAAGAAATATATGATTACATAATAAACATTATTTTTTTATTCTATGGTAGTCATTCATACTTAAAATAAAAGTTACAATCTGTAATGATCCAGACCCTAGTAGCTCAAAGTTGGTTCCTTAATTTATTACATTGACATATATACAATATTCAAATCCCAAAAGACCGAACAATTAAGTAGTTTTGGAAAACCAAATTACATACGTGGAAATAATATTATATTGGGAAAATAAAATAAAACTTAATACATAACATAAGTTAATAAACTATATCCTTAAAGCTTATTCTAATATCTCTTCCTTCATAACCCAGTAAAAGGAAAAAATAAGGGTGAGCTTAAATGATCAGTAAGTCTTAATTACAGTGGAATCTATCAGGAATCAATAATCCTAATCCATATGACATGGTATATAACTAAACACACATTCTACATAAATATATGGATAAGGCATAATCAATATGGAAATGTAAATAACTGAAACACATGCCATTTAACCAATAAACTAAGAAATGAAATGTATCCATAGATAAAGTCAAAGAAAAAAATCTCATAGATAATAATAATAAATGAATTATCAATGTAAATTTTTTTTAATTATTGGACCTCATGTCCCAAGGTCATGAAAACCTCTACCGTTAGGATCTATCCTCTTGATAATTTTAAACTATAGGTAGGAACCTTTTTAATTTGGACAACTGATTTGTTTCATGAGACTTGTCGATGCATCAATGGGCTATATAAATTATGGAACCCACCCATAACTAAATTTCCATATCATTCCTCATATATATAATAATAAATTTAATTCATAAATAGTGTTACTGATCAAATACCCTTATTGAGTAAAGAATACATATTTATCAATACTTCCCTAGAAAATCAAATAACTGTCCAATTAAACACCATATGAAAAAATGGTATACATGTAATAAAATTAACTTATACATGATAAATAATGTGTATATTTATGATAAATTTAATGTATAATGAAAAAACTATTATAATAATGTGGTTGTTTCAAGAGAAAGTTAATAATCACAAAAGAAAGTGAGATTTTACAATAACTTTTATCACTTTGTAATTTTAAAATCAAATCAACTTGGTTGAAATAATTCAAATTGAAACTAAAAATACCATGAATAATTAAGTATCATGAAATTACATGTGAAGGGGGTAGTTTATACTTCACATAATAGTGAATCAATGAATAATAACAAATAAGTCTCAATGGAATGTAAATTGAAACAAAATCCCTTACATTACAATCCCTTTTGGATGAATTCTATTTAACCTCTTGTATAATGTTTTTAATCATGTTATTAACTTATAAAAAACAACATTGATATTTATAATATCATATATATTCCTTATATAACATCTTATCACCTATTTGTAAATAATATTTCATTGTTTTCATTGCTTTGGGTGTTAATTACCTTGTTTTTCAAGTATGTTTTAACTTGTTATTTTTTTGTTCCTTTTTAATATGATAATGATTTAATTATATAGAAAATGTAAAAAATGATTTAAAAATTATATATATTCATTATTCAGGAATTTATATTTTTCCATAAAATTTGGTGATTGAAAATGAAATACACTCTTCATGGAGACGGTAGGTCATACATACGCATGAACACTGTTTCTATTTTCTTATTGTTTTGAAAGAAAGAAATTAAATATTATATATATATATTATCATTAATTTTTCATTTATGTGTCATATATATCACATATTTTTGTTACAACCATCCTTAATACATTCTATGTATAGCTTGAAAGAATAAAATAACTTCGCGAAGCGGTAGTCCGCCGTACACACGAACGACGTTATCATATTCCCAAAAAAATAGAAAGAATAAAGGTGTGTAAGATATAATAATTATAAAATCATAATAAAATTTTAAATATCATATATATCATATATTAACTATAAATTTATCATTATTCAAAAAATTTAAAGGTGGTAATGGAATAATGAAGGACATCAGTTCGCAGGGTGGTAGTACACTATACCCACAAATAATGATTTCATATCCCATTTGATATAAGTATGTGAAGTTTTAGGTCCTAATATTATCATAAAAAACCTTAGTATATTTATGATACTTAGTTTATTATATAATTAAAATATAAAAATAATTTAATGGGGTAAGGAATGAAATAAAAAAATGTTCCTGTTAATAAACTTTACCTATTCTTTGGTTAACTCCTTTTAGTTTATTCAAAAGGACTTATTTGATTTGATTTATATCCAAAAAAATATTATAGGATGATTGGATGGATTTTTTAAGTTTATTTTTCTAGGTTTATGATTATCCAAAAGTCTTGAGAAGTGTGTAGAATGGGGGAGAGTGAATTCCCTTTTATAATTGAGGAAGAATGGAATTATTGTAAATACCAAAATGAAAACATTATTGGGAGGTATCTATTACATAATATACCTAAAATAATGAAATATTTTAGATAAAATAAGATATATGGTCTTAATATAGCCATATAATGGTTTTTACAAGTTTCTAGGTCATTTGTATCCTTAAGTTTAATGATTAGTCCTTTCGTAAACTCATTTTTCTCTTAATCAACATAATTAATTTTAAACTATTTCACTAATCATTTTGGTAAAATATTTAATTTGACCATATTATAAATTATAAATTATTCTTATTCTAAATATGTAATAACTTTTTACAAATTCAAATCAAATAATTGGCATAAATTAATTCAAAATTTATCCCAATGACGAGATGAGAAAATGTGATTTTAAAGTTAAAATGTTCAAAATGTTTACATTGTTTTTACATCCAATTTAAATATAAAATTGATTAAAATGAACTAAATTGTATTAATATATTTATTATATATCTATTTATACTTTTAATCCAATTCAAAATATAATTTTACAATATAAATTATTTAGATAAAAATTTAGTTTTCAAATAAATTCAGTATTTTTCACTATTCACAAAAATGAATCTTCTCAAAAAAATAACAAAAATCTACCCTATCATAATTTTACCATTATTGTTTAAAAAATTAAATATATATTTTTTAATTCAAAATTAAAAAAGTTTTAAAATTTAATTTTAGGACATGAGCTCCATTAAAAGGCAACAGATCTATCTTTAGAAAAAATACAACCTTTTATGGGTAAAATTGGATTTGTTTTTTTCTTATACCTATCGAATATATTTGATTAATGTAATAAAATTTGATTTAATATATAACATATAAATTTCATTAATATAATTCAATAATATTAATTAATTTAATTTTATAAGATAAAATTCCTTTGGTACATAATAATATTTTTTTATAAAACATTTCCTTTATAGTCAATTGGTTTTTAATTTCAAATATAATTAATTGTTAACCATTTAATTCGACCATATATTTCTGTAATCTATTTAATCCTTTTTATAATCACTGGTTTAATTACTATGATATATTTTTCATTTTAAATAATAATATTAATATTATTTGGTAAAACTCAGTCTTGTGTGTAACGCAAGCTATTAGAGAAATTTGTTCTTGCATGTAATGAAAGTTAACTTGTTATTTCATGCATTGCAAGATATAAATAAAATTAAACTTCTTCTAAAAGTAATATATTTTAATGTTTTGGAGGTTTACAAAAATGGAGAATCCAAACCCATATAATTGTTCCAACTAGATAAGTTTCAAAGTTCAGAGAAGTCACTAATGGTCCATATTAGAGCAAATACATTTTGAAAATTATTTTAGAAGATGCATCGTACATCCCAAAACAATTTCTATATAACCAATACAATTATTCTATCAAATATTTTATTTTTACATCAATGTCATTTATATACATTTGTATTCTAGTAATAATCATAAAAATAATAAAATATGTATATTGAATACACATCCATGGTGGTAGATTTTAAGGGATCAAAACAATCATCCAAATTATATAATTGGTACTCAGAGTACTAAATGGGTTGAATAAATCAGTATCCAATCCAAAGAAAACATTCCTAGTATTATATTTGACATTTGGATGTAATTACTCAAATGTATTCAATGATTTCAAATCTATTAGATTTTGTATTAACCCATATTTGTTATTATATATTACATGCCACTTCATGTGATCAGTAGTTTCCAATGACATCAATAATCTTTGAAAACAAGGTTTTATAGGTAAGTAATGAAAAACCTATGTAGGTGTGTTATTTTTATACTTCTTCATAGTTCTATGTACATTAAGACTTCCAAAATTATGCATTGACTTCTATATAGAAGATGAACATTATTTTTAATCCTATCTACTTGAATCCTATCCCCAAAAAATCATACAATCATTTGCACAAACATTTATTTTTGTATAATTCAGACCAATCTTGTCAATTTTTTTCCATATCTTAAAAATTATTAGGGATCTTTGCTTCATGAAATTCATCACACAAAAAGGCCAATATCACTAATAATTCCATATTGGTAATTATGTATAGACATTTTATATTTTAAAGCTTCAATATAAAATAATTTTTTGAATATTTTATACATCCCTATACAACTCTTGATTTTCATCATCAACTAAACTATGAAATACATTTTTCTACCTAGTAATGTTATCTCTTACATTATCCACCAAAAACATCAGGAGGGGGAGCCAATAATATGTTACAATATTGATCTAGTTGTCCTATGGTCCCCAAAACAACATTTTTTAAGTTAATATTTGTATCACCCTTAACTGCTTGTAATGAATTTTTTTTATGATGAATATATTTCCCTATAATGATGAAAGCATAATTTATATGGTTTTGAATTTAATTGCCCATTTTTTAAAAAGTTGGGATCCCATTCAGCTGACTAACATTAGTGATCAAACATTATATAACATTCAATTATCAATTCTAAATCCAACACACATATTAAAAATAACATTTCTTCCATTTAAAGTGTTTATAAACTTCATGTCTCTTCAACCATCTTATAAATTTACATTTAGGGAATGGAAATATTATTGTCTCATCAATGGATATATTGAGAATTTCAAAATATAAAAAATCTTCCAAACCCTTAGCATATTGAGGCTTGTTTCTTAGTAATATGATCAAGATTTTATCCATATATCACAATGTGACTACACTTTATTAAAGAAAATTAGAAAACATAATAAATATTCTGTAATTTAATGAAAAATGAAAAATTTATTTGAAATCAACAATTAAAAAATTTCTTGTTAGTTTAGTGTTGAAGTAGAAAATAAATTCTGATACATTTGACTAAGAAACCCTATTCATAGGCATAAACAAGATAATTGCATAAAAAGTTATAAGAAAACTTCCAAAATGCATGAGAGAAAGAGAAATATGTATAGAATTATACCAGGGACTCATTAGAATAACACCATCAAAAAATCATTTTCCAAAACCCCAATTTCTATAGAACTCCACTGGTAATAATATATTATTATCTTAACAATATTATCAGATATAATATTATTATAATCTATAATTTTATTCATTAGGGTGAGTGTTTGATACAGTATTGTATATCCAAATGGGATCTATAAATTTTCATAGCTGTGGAATTATGAATCCACAGTCATCTGATATTTTCTCAAGTATATATATATATATGTGTGTGTGTGTGTGTGTGTGTGTTTATGTGTGTGTGTTTTATGAATGTAAGTAAGTTTCAATGAGTTTCATGTTATATTCCTATGATTTTATCTATAACATGTGTTAATAGACATGTCATCTCAAATTTATATCAACTATAAAGACCATAGAGAATTGGATGCTCATATTATGACAGAATCACTATTATGTTTTTCCTATAAGGAATTAGTGACCATGAAGCCCATGGGTCTCTTAAAACTAGCTAATGAAGAAAATAATTCTATTCTTGATGTAACTATTTCTCATATCTAAATCTACAAGCAATAATTTTTTAGTGGAAAAAATTGCTGATAAAATCATATCCCCCATATTATGATTCAAAAATAATTCAAAATTCATGGGATGTTTCATCTAACATGTTCTCTAAAGTAATATTTTCTAAAACACAAATGATCTTCATTTAGAATTCAATAACATTCAATTCCATAAAACTTAACTAATGATCATTCAATCTCATCTTATGAAAGCATTTAAACATTAATGAAGATACACATATTGAAAAATGTTCTAAATTTCATCTTGGTTTTATTTTGAAAAATGGTAAAATAACATACATTCAAAACTCTTAAAAAGAACCATGTTTAATCTATTTCTATTCATGCGTGTCTGGAAAGATTCTTCCATTTTTTTTATTTTTCATTTTCCTTGAACATAAATCCTAAACTTTTAGTAAAGTGAATTTATAAATTTTCTAACGAATTTACAACTAATATATAAAATTTTATACAATTATTTTATTTTATTTTATTTTCAATTATATTTTCAGTAATTTATTACTATTTTATACATTTAAATCCATTATTTTGTGTGTGATATTTTAAAAATTTAGTCCTTCATGAAAATTAACTTCATTATGTTTTTAACAACATATTTTTTTAAATTTTAATTCAAATTCATAAAATCTACCACAAAATTACAGATTTTATATAAGAATGTTTAATGAATTGAATGTGACTAACTAACATCATAGAATGGGGTTAAAAAATTATCAAATAATTCAATAACCATATAATCCATACTAAAGTGTTTTTAGGGCTGTTTTTTTTTGAATGTTACAAGTATCTATTTTATGTGGTTTGTAGAATACCTAGTGAGATAAATATGGGTTCATGTAATTATGAATATTCCAAGACATTATTTTTTATGGTTATAAGCCTACATATTCTGTTATGGAAGGAAAAGTCTTTCTTATAAAATTGTAATGAAGTTTCAATAAAGTATAATTATAAAAATAAACAAGTTCTAGATAAGACCCAACATCAATTTTCATATATTATTATATAATATCAATAATTAATGGAATAACCCATCATGATTTTTTTTCAATATGGAACTAAAATTAGAAAATGAATACAAACAAAAAACATTAAAAGTAGAAATTTTTTAAACTAAAATGGAGATGTTATGGAAATTACCTCTTAATAGCATGAGGAAAAGGGTAAAGGTAGCCAGTATAGTGACACAATGGTAAGGTACAAGGGATAGGGTGGGGGTAAAGGGAGAAAGGGTGATCATGAGTTTAATGGAGAGGTTGAGAGTAGTGGTGGTGAGGGCTTAATAGTGTGGGCTCGACATCAAGGGATCTGGGGGCGTTGAGGGCTTGAGAGATTTCTTGGGGGTGGGGGAAAAGTATGGAGGGGGGGGGGTTAGATCTAGGAAAATAATTCTATGAGAGGGTATAGAATTATTATTTGTTAATTTCAAAAAACATCTCATGGTAGTTTTTAGGAAACCACCCCAAAAATATTTAAATTCTATTCAATGGGGGGTTTTTTAAACCACCACTAAAAAATATATTTAAACAATAATTTTCGTGTAGTTTTATTGGAAGCATGAATATATTGGTAATTGAATACCCCATTTTCCAAAAACATGAAATGATAGTGAATTTGGTTTATCTTCTTACCCAGATATTCCATGTGAATCTTAAATAAAATCTTCCACATACTCTTATATGTGTCAAGTCATGGTGGAAACCCAAAAAAATCATATTATTGATCATAGATTCTCACATAAACTAAAAAATATTTTGGGAATAATAATTATAAGGAAAAGAATAGGGAAACCCTTTTTATGCCTATTATAATTGGTGTATACCCAACCTCTATGTTTTATGGATTCTATACCAGGGTACATGAGCTTCAATGGAGGGATATCTCACTTGTGGCTATAGTGATTCAATTAATATGATAACTGTATATTATTCAGCGAGTAAGAAGGTTAGTATAGGGAAATATGTATACTCACCCTCTCCATTAACTTCTTAGAGACTACTATTAGAACTAACCCTATTGGTAGAACCACATGAATATATCATCCAACAGGTGTCTACTCACTAGCTACATTAAGAGCTTCAATCATCAACATGGTCTTGTCCACAAGTACCATGACAACATTCTCATATCCTGCTATAGATTAGATTCCCCTCAGGTCTTTACCATCTCCAACAATTGCTGCCTTATCAGTATTTTGGGATGAGATGTCCATGTGGGACAAATCACTAGAAGAATACTCATTACATACTTTAGGAAATTATAGTGTGTTTTCTAACACAATTTTTTGGGACCCCAATGATTCTACACATAGAATAAGTTTATAAGAAATATGTTTTTTGTAGGGAATTATTTGTAAAATAAATATAACTCACATATGTCCAATACATTGTTAAATAATCTGAACATGTCTAGATAGGAAGGGGAATAAATTCCCTCTAGAATATCATTCATTGAGTGTGTGGCCTTTAAAATTAGAACATGACCTGTTAATAGTTAGGGAATTTGAAAGGCGTAGTCGTGGGTGCCCTCAAATGATTAGTGTGATTTTGGGGTACTTAGGTGCAGTAGAGTGGCTGACCAAGGTCGTCTCTCAAATGAGGAAGTGAATTAAAACAACTTTTTAGAGGTATTCTAAAAATAAAATAAAAGAGAATGAGAAAACTACTTTAAAGGATGGGTGTTGGTTATAGTTTATAAATCTAGAATAATTTTTCTGGAAGAAGATTGTTTTTTTTTGTTTTTAGTTTTGAAATGAGTTTCGATTAAAATGACACAACAAGAAGATGTTTTTAGACAAAATTTTAAAAGACATAATCAATATAAATATACCTCTTCAATCAATTACTTATCATTATCATTTAAATTAACATCCACTTAATTATTATCCCTTAAATTTTTAACCCCCGAACCCTACGATAATTAACCTTACCACAAAGATGAAGTGAATTAAACCCTAGGTTATCTTCAGAACATGTAATCACAACACCCTGATTTGTTTGATTTTTTAAGGATAGATTATGGTCAGTGGTAAATTAAGGCACATATCCATTCTGTAAATGAAGAATAATTGAGTTTAGGGACTATGTTTGAACTCTACAAATTAATCCCATGTGGTTTTGAATTACCGGTTAAGGTTGCGCTCTCACGGTTCACACAATTCCCGACCTCGCATGTTTTGTGTTAACTATTAAATTGCTTTATTAGTTTCATTTAAATTAAAAAATCAATTAATATATTATAATATGTGAATTAAAGTATCTCATTTATTCAAAATAAATGAATGGAGAAGGATAGAGATCGATCGATTAATAAAAAGAACTACTCTTCCATGGGCGGTGTAGTCATCATAGAAACGTTTTGCATTTGCAACAGTTTAGAAAAGGTATAACCCAATCTTATTTCCACTCTTGATTTCCAAACCAAATAGGAATATTAAGAGAAGAATAAAATTTAAAATAAAAGAATAAAATAGAATAAATAAAATAAGTACAAAGAAATTTATTACACAAACAAAATCATTACAACACGAAGGAGAAGAAGAAGGCTTCATCGAAGGGATCCTTGCTTCAAGAGATACCCTTATTGAAATGGTTGAATAATTGGAGTGGATCCACTTCTCCTCTTCCCTCAACTTCCAAATGCACGTCCCAACCCTTAAAAATGATAAAAACTCTAATTTATAGAGGGGATGGGAGGAGAGGTTACAAGTGGTTTCAAGTGTGAATGTTGAAATTCGGCCAAATATTTTAATCCAACTTGTACCTCCCATTTGACCTCCAAAACGTTTGAATTTTCCAGACTTACAGAAGGATCATATGTGAGGATATGGGTACTATATCTCCTATCAAAAGGTGGGATCAATACAAGGCCAAATTAAGGAGTTATGGTCCCAATATAAAATATTATCCATTCTAGCGTGTCCAGCCCTCCTTTGACTTTATGGCCCAATTACTCCATCCAAATGCATTATTTTGATCTAGTGTCCTAAATAAAAGTTTTATAACCCGAAGTAAGGAATAAAATTACAAAATAGTAACATCAAATAATTCAAATACAAATATTTATGATCGAAATACTACATTGATTTTGAAAGGGTAAAACTGGAATTTTCATCAAATATTCAAATGAATGATCTAATCCCAAATACTTTCTAATTGAACATATTTAACACCATGTGAGGGAATTATATCATTTATTATTAATAAAATATTAAATAAAAATGTGTTTTATCAACTCCCCCACACTTGACACTTGGACTCCTAGACAAGTAAACATCAAAAGAAAATCAAAGAAAATTTAAAACACATATCAATGAGATCCACCAATTTCATACCAAGAAACAAAAGATATCATGCCTCATCTATAAAATATTATTTAAAGTTCTTAATTTAAGATCATTCAATATATTTCCACTTAATTTATCCTCCCATGAACACGAAATAGTTACCTAACATTCATTTTAACTCATCACATAAATGTCAATTTTTTAGCAATGTCTTTCTCATCCAAACTCATACAAGGGTCACCATAGGCTTGATAAATTCCTAAATCTCCACCCGATGTGATTCAAAGACATATGTTTATCATGAGGACTTTTCAGGGTTGTTCTGTGGCTTTCGGTTGTTAGGATATAGATGTTAAAAAATTCTGAGGCCGAATGAGGAAGGCTTGGCTCTTTTTGAAGTGAAATAAAATTATTATTGTTTTCACTCAAGTATGGTCTCCTCCTCACTCACCACAGTAGCAAGTCATCTCCATCAGTATGAAAAATAAATGAAATTTAGAACCCTTCATTATTTCAGCAACAAAAATTCCAATCTTCTCAAACAATATTTTTCTTGAAAGCTCCAGATAGGCACAACTTTTCCCCATCTAGTATAATCTCTAGAAAGGCACAACGTCCTTTATCATTAAATCTCCAGAAAGGAAAAAATTTCAATATAATTCTTTTCTTCAGAAAAAAAACACATCTCTTCAGAATTTAATTTTTCACCCGAATTATCACAAAATGTGGTAGAACAACACAAGACAACTTCCCCCACACTTAAGCTCAACTAGATTATGCAATTTCACTTAAAGAGTTGGTTGGATAGGGAAAATTGGCTTGTAATGTGGATAACCTAACAGGATATGCATGGATTCTAAGGGATAAATGGATTAAATGTTCAAGGTAGGCCATTATAAAAAAGGATTATTTGAAATATGGGCTTTAATACCAAACAAATTCCTCAATCATTTAAACATAAGTACCTCAAACCCTCAAGTTTTGACAGGAATAAATCAAATTCTGGTTAAATAAACCATGGTTTGGTTCTCTCAAGAAGTGAGGTGACTGTAAGGAATATGAAAATAATGGTTTAGAAGCCTCACAAGAAAGTGGATTCATATATAAAGACAGTAAAACGTGGCATGAGATTCAAAATTCAGTGTACTTTTCATGAAATTACTAAATATTTGAACTTAAAACAAAGTCATTTCAGCATTCATTTATGCTTCGTTTCAAGGGATAAATTTTTTCACTTATTGATATGGATTTATAAATGGTGATGAGAATCATTTAAGTTCAAATTTTTCAAAAACAGAAAGAAAATTGAAAAATAAACACACACAATTTAAAAAACACACATTTTTTTAAATAGGAAAACAATTGAAATTACTAAACTAAAAGGTTCCCGCCCCCACACTAAAAATATTGAATTATCGTCAATGTGAACCCATGAGATTATATATGCACATGAAATGTATAATTTTAAATTAGACAATGAATAAAAAAAAGTTAAAGGGTTAGGAACAACCTGATGTGCTCAAGTGATGATGGGGTCATGCAGTGTGATAAAATCCATTGAATCAGTAGGAAGTCCCCCAATGTGTCTCTTCAAAAGTTGACCATTGAACTTAAAGCTCCTTCTTGTGTCCTCTTGTGTGATCTCCACTGCACCATAAAGAAAACATTAGTCACAACATAAGGACCTAACCATCTGGAATGCAACTTACCAGGCATCAACTTCAGTCATGAACTGTAGAGAAGGACTTTCTCTCCAACATGAAACTCATTTTGTTGAATCATTCTATCATGAGATGATTTTGATTTTTCCTTATAGAGCCTTGAGTTATCATATGAAGACAATCGAATCTCCTCAAGCTCTTGAATTTGTAGCTTCCATTGGATTCCAGCTTGGGCCAAATCCATGTTGCATTTCTTTATATCCCAATAAGCCTAACGCTCAAATTCCACGGGGAGATGAAATGCTTTCCCAAAAGCAATCCGAAATGGGGATATACCAATCGGGGTCTTGTATGCTGTCCTATAAGCCCACAACGCATCATCCAAGAACTAGATCAAATCCTTCCTATTTGGATGCATGGTTTTATCCAAGATTTGTTTCAACTCATGATTTGAAACCTCATCTTGGCCATTTGTTTGGGGGGGGGGGTATGGTGTTGATGGTTTTTGTGTCACCCCATACTTTAGATGGAGGGAAGAAAAATTCCTATTGCAAAAGTGTGTCACTTGGTCACTGATGACAGCCTTTGGTACTCCAAACCTGCAGAAAATTTGAGCCTTAAAAAAATACACTACAACATGAGAATCGTCACTCCTGGTGGCCTTGGCCTCCACCCATTTACTCACATAATTGATAGCAACAAGGATATACAATAAACCAAATGAACTAGGAAAAGAGACCATAAAATCAATTCCCCAAACATCAAAAATCTCACAGAATAAAATGGGTTGTTGGGGTATCTCGTGTCTCCTTGAAATGTTTCCAGTGTGTTGGCAATGAGAACATGACTTACAAAACACATGGGAATCATGGAATAAGATAGGCCAATATAATCTAGAGTCTAAGACTTTTATAGAATTACGTTGGGATCCAATGTGTCCACCACAAGAAAGTGTATGACAGAAATGCAAAATAGACTCAAAATCAAGATCGGGAACACACCTCTTAATGGCCTGGTCACTACACATGCGCTAGAGGTAAGGATCATCCCACACATAAAACTTAGACTAACTTTTTAATTTTTGGACTTGATGCTTCTTCAAATTTATTGGTATTTAAGAGGCAACAATTTAATTAACTAAATCATCATACCAAGGATGTGTACCTGAGATGGTATAGAGATTCTCATTAGGGAAAGTGTCTTGAAGCGGTACCTGGTCCAAGGTGTCACCCTCTGGTGTGTGAGTAAACCTACTTATGTGGTCTGCCACCAAATTCTCAGACCCCTTCTTGTCCTTTATCTTGATGTAAAACCCTTGAAGAAGGATCATCCAATGGATAAGTCATGGCTTTGCATCTGGCTTCTTTAGGAGGTACCTCAAAGCTGCATGGTCAGAAAAAACAACTACTTTAGATCCCAATAAATATGAATGAAATTTATCTAAAGAAAATATAATAGAAAGAAAATCCTTTTTTGTTGTGGTGTAGTTTTATTGGGCAGAATCCAACGTGTTCGATGCATACGAAATCACATGTGAACGTCCCTCCACCCTCTGAGATAAGACATCTCCAACCGAGAAGTTGGACGTATCACACATAAGCTCAAATGGAAGGTCCCACTGCGGGGGCTGTATGATCGGTGGAGTGGTTAGACACTTCTTTATCTCATCAAATGATACCCTTAATGAATCATCAAAATTGAAGTCAATATCTTTTTGAAGCAATTGAGATAAGGGTAGAGTGATCTTACTAAAATCACTGATGAAGCGTCGATAAAATCCAACATGTCCAAGGAATGACCGAGCATCACACACACATGAAGGATATGGAAGGGATGAAATAATTTCGACCTTAGATTTATCAACCTCAATGCCATGTTGTGAGACTATATGACCTAATACAATCCCGTTTTCGACCATGAAATGACATTTTTCAAAATTCAAGACCAGATTTTTCTCAATACAACGATGCAACACATCACCCAAACTAGAGAGACATTCATTAAATGAGGATCCATAAACTATAAAATCATCCATAAATACCTCCATGCAGGTCTCAATGAAATCTGAGAAAATACTCACCATGTATCTTTGGAAGGTACCTGGGGCATTGCAAAGTCCAAATAGCATCCTTCGGTAAGCAAAGGTACCGAATGGGTAGGTGAATGTCGTCTTCTTCTGGTCCTCTGCTGTAATGGGAACCTAAAAATAGCTAGAGAAACCATCCAAGAAGCAATAATGTGTCCTAACTGCAAGTCTATTAAGCACCTGGCCAATGAATGGAAGTGGGAAATGGTCCTTATGAGTGGATTGATTTAGTTTCCTATAACCAATACACACTCACCAACTATTTTGTACTCTCACAGGAACTAACTCATCATTTTCATTTTTTATAACAGTGAAACCAGTTTTCTTTGGTACAACCTGGATAGGGCTAACCCATTTTTAGTCAGAAATAGGGTAAATGATACCCGCCTCAAGTAATTTTTCAACTTCTTTATTAACAACTTCCAAAAGTGTTGGATTAAGTCTCCTTTTTGGCTGCCTAATCAGTTTAGCCCCATCCTCCAAGAGAATCATATGCATGAAAATGGACGGGCTAATACCTGATATGTCTGCCAATGTCCAACCAATTTCCCTAATGTTATCTCCCAAAATATTCAAAAGGTTTTCTTCACGTTCAAAAGAGATATTTTTAGCAATGATAATAGGTAATCTATCACCACTCAGCAAGTATGCATATTTAAGATTTGGGGGCAATGGATTGAGTTCCAATGTGGGGGGGGGGGGGGGGTGATGTATGGATGGAGAAATTGACGCAACAAACATATCTGCACAATGAACATCAGTATCAGAATAAAAATCATCAAAATTAGAAAATAATTCATCAAATCTATCTACATACTCAACATCCATGTCATAATCAGAGTTTATATGATGAGAATTTGAATCCACATCAAAATAAAATCCAAGAGAGGTTTTTCCATCAAAAACAAGAGTGGAAGTACTCTTATACATCAAAGTAGAACCAATACTCATAATCTCCCTATGCATAGGACAATAAAAATCCATGGAGTTTTTACTCGGTGGTACAAAATGGGAGATAACAAAAGCAGAATGGTCCTCAGAGGGGTACATCATGGAGTCCATAACATTAAAAATTACAACTTCATCTCCAAACTCCATGGAAAGTGTACCATCATGAACATTTATGATAGTTTTTGTAGTTTTGAGGAAGGTTCTACCTAAGATAATGGGTTCACGAGAACTTACCTGATCATCCTCTATTTTGAGCACATAGAAGTCTATTGGAAAGATCATGTCTCTTACCCGGACAGGTACATCCTCAAGGACTCCCGCTGGATATGCTGTAGCTCTATTCACCAACTACACCACTACTTTTGTCAGTTTTTGCTCACCAACCTGGAAATAAGAGAATACAGAGTGAGGCATCACATTTATAGAAGCTCCCAAATCACAAAGAGCATCAGATAAGTGCAACTCCCATATGGTACATGGGATGGTGAATGTCCTGGGATCCTTGCACTTTGTTGGCATTGTTAGAGTTGGTGTAATGAGTGATGAGACATTTTTTTCAAGGTTGATCCTCTCATTTCCCTTGAGCCCTCTTCTATTGGAGCATAGTTATTTTATGAATTTGTCATACCTTGGGATTTTTTTGATGGCTTCAAGTAGAGGGATGTTGATCTCAACAAGCTTTAATATGTCCAAAACCTCTTTTTGCATCGCCTCTTTAGCTATATTCTTGGTTTGAACAACCCTATTTGGAAAGGGAAGAGGTTTAGGAGGAACATTATCAATATTTTTCTTACCTTTATCTTTCTCCTTGGGTTTCTCATTAGTTAGTATGGAATGGGGCTTCTCTGGAGTTGAGGTGAATCCTGGTGGAATGATAGGTGGAGAAGCATCAGTTGTTTGCTTCCCACTTCTCAATGTAATGGAACTGACATTACCCTTTGGATTATGAGTCGGTTGGGAAAGAAGATTTCCATAATTCTTACTTACCAGTTCATGGAGGGCAGTGGAAATCTGGCTCATTTGAGTCTTCAAATCCCTCAACTCCGAACCTTGACTCTTCATCTCATTATATTGATTGATAAAAATTTATTTCAAAAGATCATCAGTGTTAGAGTCTACCTTGTTTTGTATATTCCCTTTTTGCTGACTTGTTGATGTTTGAGCTTCGAATCTCCCTTGGGGTTGTTGGAAACCCTGTTGGTAAGGTGGAGGCTGCTGGAAGTTTGGTTGAAAAGGGGGCCTTTGTTGTTGTCCAGAGCCATACCTCATGTCTGATTGATCCTTCCACCCTTGGATGTATGTTGGATCAAACTTCTTTTGGGGATATGGTTGTTTTTGTTGTTGCTAATATGGTCTCCCAAATAACACTGCTGCACAATCTTCTATTTCTTGTAGTTGGGGGCAACAGTCGGTTGGGTGGCTTGTCTCAGTGAAAATGACACAAGGCCTTGAAGGAGTGGGTTGGGATGTCTTTTGTGCCAAAGCAATCTTCCTCACAATAGTGTTCAATTCTTCTAACTTGGTATCAATCAAATGACTTTCAAGAGAAGAAGGACTTACCTGATGTACTCCCCTGACATGTGGTGTACCTCTATCGCCAAATTGTTGGGAGTTTTGGGCCATCTTGTTGATCAATGCACGTGCAGCTACTGGTGTCTTGTGCACCAATGCCCCTCCAGTTGACACATCCACCATTCTCCTCTCCATAGGTGTGAGTCCTTCGTAGAAGTACTGAATATGGAGTTTCTCACTGATTTGGTAATGTGGATATCTTGCACCCAACTTCTTGAATCACTCCCAGTACTCATACATTGACTCCCCTTGTGCTTTCTTGATCTTCAAGATATCATTACTAATGGAAGTGGTCCTTGATGATGGAAAAAATCTCTATAAGAAAAGACGTTTCAAATCATTCCAACATGTTACATCTTCAGGTTGTAAATAGTACATCCAATCCTTTGCAGCTCCATCAAGTAAAAATGGGAATGCTCTTAATTTGATTTGATCTTTAGATACATTTCTATGTTTTAGGGTTGAAAAAACCACATTAAATTCTTTCAAATGTTTATTGGGATCCTCACTAGAGAGGCCATGAAACTTTGGAAGTAAGTGAATTAACCCAGATTTTAGTTCAAAGTCTAATTCAAGATTTGGGTATGCAATACAATTTGGTTGATAATTAATATCAGGTGCAACCAATTCTTGAATGGTTCTATTTAGCTAATTGTTATTATTTCCATCCATTGGTTCTTCTTTTATGTTTGAATTTGAATTGCTTCCAATTTCAATGTTTCCAGAAGAGAGGAATTCACCAACTGGTTGAATATTGAAACTTCCCATAGAATGAGACTGTCTGATTCGATCTCGAATGATACGTTCAATATCAGGGTCAAGATCTAAGAGATCCTTGGTATTAGTTCATGTCATAAACCAAAAAATTAAAATAGGGAAAGTGGACCATAAGAAAAAAATGAGAAGTTTGAGTTGATGGTCCAAAAAGAAAAGAAGAGGATTAAAAAAATGAAATATTGAGAAAGGGGAAAGATGAAAGAGAGAGGTGAAGAAAATAATGAAATGAAAAATAAAAGAAATACCTCTAAATGGTTGAATAATTTACTTGGCTCCCTGGAAATGACCCCAATTTTAAAGGCGTAGTCGTGGGCATCCTCAAATGATTAGTGTGATTTTGGGGTACTTAGGTGCAACAGAGTGGCTGACCAAGGTCGTCTCTCAAAGGAGGAAGTGAATTAAAACAACTTTTTAGAGGAATTATAAAAATAAAATAAAAGATAATGAAAACACTACTTGAAAGGATGGGGGTTGGTTACAGTTTATAAATCTAGAAGAAGTTTGCTGGAAGAAGATTGTATTTTTTTTGTTTTTAGTTTTGAAATGAGTTTCGATTAAAATGACACAACAAGAATATGTTTTTAGACAAAATTTTAAAAGACGTAATCGATCTAACTCTACCTCTTTAATAAATTATTTATCATTATCATTTAAATTAACATCCACTTAATTATGATCCCTTAACTTGTTAACCCTCGAACCCTACGAGAATTAACCTTACCACAAAGATGAAGTGAATTAAACCCTAGGTTATCTTCGGAACATGTAATCGCAATACCCTGATTTGATTGATGTTCTAAGGATAGATTATAATCAGTGGTAAATTAAGTCACATATCCATTCTAGAAATGAGGAATAATTGAGTTTAGGTATTATGTTTTAACACTACAAATTAATCCCATGTGGTTTTTAATTACCGGTTAAGGTTGCGCTCTCATAGTTCACACAATTCCCAACCTCGCGTGTTTTGTGTTAACTATTCAATTGCTTGATTAGTTTAATTTAAATGAAAAACTCAATTAATATATCATAATATGTGAATTAAAGTAGATCATTGACTAAAAATAAATTGATGAAGAAGGACAGAGGTTGATCGATTACTAAAAAGAACTACTCTTCCATGGGGGGTGTAGTCATCGTAGAAACGTTTTGCATTTGTAACAATTTAGAAAGGGTATAACCCAATCTAGTTTCCACTATTGATTTAGAACCCAAATAGGAATATTAAGAGAAGAATAAAATTGAAAATAACAGAATAAAATATTAGAAATAAAAGAAGTACAATGAAATTTATTACACAAACAAAATTATTACAACACGAAGGAGAAGAAGAAGGCTTCGTCGAAGAGATCCTTGCATCAAGAGCTACCCTTATTGAAATGGTTGGATAATTGGAGTGTGTTGGACTCATCTGTTTTGATAATCCCAAATCATGTTTAAATATTTATCATGATACATTAAGTGAGTTACTAATCCTTTAATCTACATTTATAAATATATTATTCTGATCAATGTATACTCTTAAGTCTCATGACTTTCCTGCATCAGCTTATAGTTTATACTTATCTAATTATAAGTTCACTATTGAAGGCTACTGGTAAGAGCATTCTATTCATAGTCACCGTTATAACTCACTGTCACTCTATGTCACTGATGCTAAAAGATCACCATTGAAAATTTATAGTTACTATCACAAGTCTACCGATAGAAGGTTACTGTCAGAAGTCTACTGAGGATCTTCTTATCAAAGCTCACAGACAAAGAGTTACTGTCACAAGGTCATTGCTGTGACAAAGCTTCTATTAAAAGTTCACTATGAGACTCGTTCTCCCGCCTTCTATTGAGAACTTCACTGTTCAAGTCTGCAGTTGGAAAGGTTACTGTTTAAGTAGTCTGATGTTACAGAACTACCGATTAGAAGCTTACTGTTAAAGGTCTACTGTTGATCCTACCGATGGAGTTCACTGATAAGGAGCTACCGTTACATAGAGTAAACAACTACCATTAAAATACATACACTAAGCACAAAGTCCACCGTTATAAGACTACAGTCAAAGAGCTTATCGTTGAAGTTCACATTCTAATAGTCCACCGATGAATTCCATAGTTGGAAATACCACAGCTGAAGTCTACCATGTGACATGCATCGGCTACCAATCTAATGATATTATATTCTTTCCTTTACCAATTTTATTAATACTACTATAACGGTCATGTCTGGACAAATTAATGCACCTCACATTATTTAATGTTATTTGCAGGGATATTAGGAGATAGAACGATGTACGAGGAAGACCACACGTGGTTGAAACATTTCTCTGGTCAGCCTCTAGTGAACAAAAAAACAGGAAAAACAAGAGACTATATAAAAGATACAGGAGAGACACAAAATCAGAACCCGAATATACCAGAAAGAAGTAGAGAACACTCAAGCACTCATTCAGAAGAAAATAGATCCTCATGAAGATCTATTGAAATAATCTTCTACAATCTGTAGTGGTGTGTTGCAAAGAGTGTTTAAATCCTAGAAGCTGATCATCTATACATTTGGGAAGTCATAACCTAGAAGTTGCGACACTCTGTTTTGGATTCAACTTGCAGAGAAGGACCAAAACTTCATCTCATTTATTCCAACGAGTCCAGAGCTGATTTTCCAACACTTCATAGAATTATAAACTCATCCCCACTATCTTTAGCTCTACTGTGTTTAAATACTTTACATTTGTGAGCAGTGTGTATGTGTTACACACACTGACTCATGTACTTGAACTGAGGGATACTGAAAATCCCCACTCTAAAATCTCTTTATTTTTGTTTCCCACGTATAACTATGGAAGAAGACTTGTGTGTCTTGGAAGTTTATTTTCCCACGTAAAACTATGGTAGATGTTGTAAAACCTGTACAGTTTGTGAAAACTATTGTAAAGCCCGATACAGGCTGTGTATCACTTTTAATATAATTTCTTGGTGGCAGGTGATCACCAAGTGGAGAGGAATAGGTCTTGTCTTAAGACTGAACCTCTTGTTTAAATTGTTGTGTTCCCATTTTATTACTCTGTTTTATTCCTATCCGCTGTGCTTATATTAGAAAAAACAGAAATCTTTTTTTACATTAACTCTAATAGTTAGTTCTGGTTAGTGTGTATATCTGAGTTGTTTAGTAAACTTGTTTCAAAAGTGGAATTAGTTATCATACTGACTCTACTGAGGAGTAATCAACATTTGAGAAACCTGTTGAACAATAAGTCACTTATATCTGTACTTCCTTAATTAACTGGGCCGTTTTAATTTGGGGAACTTTAATCCTAAAAGTTTTTCACAGAAACTTTAATTGGAACTGAATTCACCCCCCTCTTGAGTATCCACTCCGACCAATAGAGTGGATCCAATTCTCCTCTACCCTAAACTTCCAAATTCACGTCCCAATCCTTAAAAATTATTAAAACTCCAATTTATATAGGGGAGGGGAGGAGAGGTTACAAGTGGTTTCAAGTGTGAATGTGGAAATTCAGATAAATATTTTAATCCAACTTTAACCACCCATTTTACCTCTACAACGCATTAATTGGATGTACATATATAAGGATCATATGTGCGGATATGGGTTATCTATCTGTTATCAAAATTTGGGCTCAATCCAATCCCAAATGAAGGATTTTTGTCTAAAATACAGAAGCTTATCCATTCTGGAATGTCCAGACCTCCTTTGACTTTATGGCCAAATTACTCCATCCAAATGCATTCTTTTGATCTAGTGTACTGAATAAATATTTTAGCCCATGAAGTAGGGAACACAATTAAAAAATATTAACTTCAAATAATTCAAAGAAAAATATTTATGATCGAAATACTATAGTGATTTTGAAAGGGTAAAACTGGAATTTTCATCAAATATTCAAATGAATGATCTAATCCAAAATACATTCTAATTGAACATATTTAACACAATGTGAGAAAATTATATCATTTATTATTAATAAAATATTCAATAAAAATGTGTTTTATCATCATTCAGTAGGTGTTTTATAACACCATAGTCACATTTGATCTTCATACCTGAACTATATTCTCCTCCACTAGTACAGGTGGGTTGAATAATAAATTTCAGTGGTCCTTCCATTGTGGATATGTTATTCCTAGAAGAATAAATTTGTGACTCACATTGACTTCCCATTTTAGTGTCCCAAGAACGTACCCCAGATCTTTTATGGGAGTGGGATCATTTGGTCAATAATCCCCATCATTTCTATTCATATTTTCACATATATACCTAAATGAAATTGAGCATAGATTAAGTAACTAACCATTTTCAGTGGGGTTGAAATACTTGGAAAACATCATTATACTCCATCGACGTTCAATTTTGGATGGAGATAGGTCAGGCCATGAAATTTCATTTGATAGTGTTAGATGAAGGGGAAAGTGAGAAAAATATCTCCCATTATTCTTGCATTTTTTGGTTTTCCTAAGGATTATTTCCCTTTATATAAAGGTGTTAGTTTCCCTAAACTAATTAAAGTGCATATAGAAGTGTATTTTGGATTTTTTGGCTATGAAATCATCTTTACCCATTGATATTTGAAATGATAATTCATGTCAGAAAAGTTTTCCTACAAGAATCATTAATCAATTAGGGAACTAACATCCTAAATATTTATAAATTAATTCCACTCATTGGTGGATCAATTTAAAACCACTTTTATAGTGCATCAATCCATCATCTATCTCAACTATATTGGGGGTACAGATCTAGAGTTCAATAATATTGAAAATCATCAATAGTTATCAAAACAATTTCTTAAACTCTATAGGGATGGTCCTAAAATTATGATCTTGGGAATTATTCACATCCCCAAGTTGATTAATATAGAGTCCAAATTGATGGACTACCTAAAATATCTTGATATCAGTATGTTACAACCCATCTTTCCAGAATTAGGTTGCCTTAGGATATATGTAGTTCAAGATCTCATTGATTCAATTTGATGGAGACCCAATGACCTTTAAATTCACTTAATTATATATTCTCACATCCTTATCCATTTCCTATCCTCATAATTACTAATTGGATTGTCTAAACCCATCCATGTGGTTCTTTAGTTCTTAAATGTTGGTTTATTGAACAACTTATGGATAATAACAACTCCATGACTTTGAAAACCCACAACTAACATAAATTTTGTGGAACCATATAGTATTCCACCTCCCATAGTCTAGGGATTCCTCAATAGTGATTCTTGGGACACTGTATGATAGCATTCCTTAAGGGTATAAAAAAAATACAAGAATGGTCATACTTGGGTGTTAACCCAATATATGTGGTTAATGGAGGCACTATAATCACAACCTTGGTGTATTTGTAATCTATAATTAACTAGAGTTACCATAAAAACTTGGGTTGATTCTCTTCTCAAATTTCCATTAGTAGTGACTAAATTGTATGTTATAGGATCTAAAAGTAATGTGAAAACATATAAGGAACACATGCCTCATAGATGATGTCACAATCAACCCAGGACACTAGGTGATTTCACTTTTTATGTATCTATATATTCATGTGTTGATATATATGTCTTAATTAAATATTTATTTGTTGAATATGAAATTAATTCATTATGTTAATGTTTTTGGTATTCTTCTTGAAGTATTGAAAAGTGGAGTAGTTTGAAGGGAAACACAACAATTAAAAAAACAAGGAAAATTGATAATGAATCCAAGATTGATGAATAAATCCAAACAGATGAAGATTCCTTTTGAATGATTGTTTCCCATGAATTTGGATGATCACAAGATGATTAAGAGTCTTAGAACTAAATAATCAGAGAAAAGGATAAAATATAGGAAAATAGAAAAATTTTACATTACATGTCGTGAATCCAAAGTACATAATGTGTATTCTTCAAGAAGATCACATGCTAGCCAAATTACAAGGTGTGAATCCCATTTACATGATATGAACCAAATATATGGCATGAATCCAATTTAAATATTGTGAAAGACTCGGATATGAAACCATATGAAGTACATATTTTGAAATGTTTGAAACCAGAATCCCATCATTGATACAAGATGTAAAATTTTGGAGAACCAAGATATTCAGAGAGAATTGTAGACATAAGGTACATTAAATGAAACCCACATAAATATCATGAATTTTTTTAGGATGAATTCACTTAGAGCACTTTCATGACATGAATTATTTAAATGTTATGAAACTCAAAACTCTGTTTATATGCAAGAACCATCCAACAGATAGGGTCTAGGATGTATGAAAAAAAATCATAAATTAATTATTATTTTCTCTTCCATTCTTATTTAGACTTATTTGTAAACCATTAATTTAAATTTTAAATCAATTCATTTACTGGTTTACATTCTGAGATTTTGGATTTCACATTTCTTTTCTCATTCGTTGTTTTAACTTTTGATTTCAATACAAATTTCCATGCAATATCAATTTCCACTTGTTTCTTTCTTATTCTAAATGTAGGTGAGTATTTGATTAATTTCATATTTTTTTATTTGTGAAATAATTTATTTTGAATCATTTATTTTTTATTTTGAGCATTCCATATATTTCCCTATATTAATTTTATACCACTATTCATGGCTAATAAGCTTAGGGTTTGGTGTTGAGAGTAAGGGTGGAATTAAATGTAATGAATCTCTAGATAGAAACTTGGAAACCCTATAACTAGTAATCTGGTTAAAAAATTCATTATATCATTTATTTTAACTATTCTTATCTTGGGATGTGTAATCTATTGACTTTGACATAGTTAGAGATGAAGCTAAGACTGATAGCTTGTGATAATTTCTACCTCGAAGAAAATATTAATACACTATGTTTGTTGACTATCTATGTATAAAATTATAGTTTCAACTTAGATCTAATTTGTTGGAGAAAGACCAATTGGTGACCTTTTCACCACTTCAAAACCAAATCCATAGGTTTATCCCAAGCTAGATCTTGGATTACTCGTCTGACTAAACTTGGGAAGTCATAACCTGGAAGTTGCGATACTCTATTTTGGAGTCAACTTGCAGAAAAGGACCAAAACTTCATCTCATTCATTCCAATGAGTCCAGAGATGATTTTCCAACACATCAGAGCATTCTAAACTCATCCCCACTATCTTTAGCTCTACTATGTTTAAACACTTTACATTTTTGAGCAGTGTGTATGTGTTACACACACTAACTTTTGTACTTGAACTGAGGGATACTGAAAATTCCCATTCTAAACTCTCTTTATTTTTGTTTCCCACGTATAACTGTGGAAGAAGCCTTGTGTGGCTTGGAAGTTTATTTTACCACATAGAACTATGGTAGAGGTTGCAAAACCTGTACAGTTTGTGAAAACTGTTGTAAATCTAGATACAAGCTGTGTATCACTTTTAATATAATTTCTTGGTGGAAGGTGATCACCAAGTGGAGAGGACTAGGTCTTTTCTTAAGAATGAACCTCTTGTCTAAATTGTTGTGTTCCCATTTTATTACTCTGTTTTATTCCTATCCGCTGTTCTTATATTAGAAAAAACATAAATCTGTTTTTACATTCACTCTGATAGTTAGTTCTGGTTAGTGTGTATATTTGAGTTGTTTAGTAAACTTGTTTCAAAAGTGGAATTAGTTCTCATACTGACTCTACTGGGGAGTAATCAAACATTGAGAAACCTATTGAACAATAAGTCACTTATATCTCTACTACCTTAATTAACTGGGCCGTTTTAATTTTGGGGACTTTAAACCTAAAAGTTTTTAACAAAAATTATAATTGGAACTCAATTCACACCCCTCTTGAGTATCCACTCTGACCAACATTTGGTATCAGAGGATTCATTGTTATTTATAAAAACGTTTTCCAACCCTCTATTTTTAAAACTGTGATTTTAGTTTTAAATTAAAGATCTTAAATTTCTGTTAGTTCTAAATTTTCTCTCTTTAATATATTTTTTAAAATCTAGTTATGGAAAATCAACTAAACGATGCTGCTACTAACACACCACCTTCGTTTAATGGTGTGTACTATGCTCAATGGAAAATCAAAATGAAAATTCATTTGGAAATTATTGGTTTTGATATTTGGTCTGCTATAGAATCAGAATATGAGATCCCCAAAACTGCTAGATCTACCTGGGATGATGCTACCAAATCTGACTACAAAAATAACTATAAAGCTATGAATGACCTTTACTTCTCTTTAAGAGATTAGGAATTTAACTGAATTTCTGCATGTAAAACAGATCATGAAATCTGGGACACCTTGGCTGTTTCTCATGAAGGAACAACCAACATGAAGGAAATGAGATTAAATACTTATACTATTAAATATGATAATTTTAAGATGAGATCAGATGAACCTATTTCTGATATGTATCTTAGGTTTAATGATATTGTCAACACCATGAGTTCACTAGGAAAATCTGTCCCAGAAAAGGAGAAGATCATTAGAATATTGAGATGTTTGCCTGACAGATGGAGAGGCACTTCTGTGTCTATCCAAGAGTCATGTGACATCAGCAATATACCTGTTAAGGAGTTGATTGGTAAACTAATGATGTATGAAGAAGAACTGAAGGTGAAAAAAGAAGAAGGAGATGAACCCAAGAGAAAATCTATGGCATTCAAGTCTACTACTTCAAAGATAAAATACAAGGAGAAAATACATGTACCTATTGAAAGTTTAGCTAGTGAAAATTCAGATTCAGACAGTGATGAAGAAATAGCTCAAATAGCCAAGAGATTTAAGAAGTTATATAGGAAGAAGAAGTTTTTCAGAAAACCAAACTACAAGGTTAAGTATGATCAACAAGGTAAGTGGAAGAAGGATTGGAAGAAATCTGACAAGGAAGATGATATAGTCTGCTATGAATGCAAAAGGAAAGGACACATCAAGGCTGACTATCCGAAGTTAAAATTCAAAAAGAAATACGATTATAAGGACAAGAAGTATAATAAAGTCATGAAAGCAACCTGGAGTGCTTTGGAAGACATCAAAAGTGAATCAAAATCCACTGATTCTGAAAAGAATAATGCCAACATGTGCTTCATGTCTAACATATCCGAGGTACCTGTTTCCCCTATTCTAAATGATTATTACTCTAGAAATAATAGTGATTCAGGTAATGAGGAAAATATGTCTTAGGATGAACTGTTTGAATATTTCAATATACTGGAAGATAACTTCAATGAACTGAAGGATAAATATAAACATTTAAAGAAACAATATTCCTTGACTAGTAATATTAAAACAGATCTAAGTATAGAAAAAGAAAATAATGCTCAACTATTGAAAGAGAACACTCAACTCAAATTATCTAATGAACAATTAAGAAAGGATATTGAGAAGTTCACTGCTGGTAGGGATACCTTGACACAGTTTCTAGGAAAACATATTGCTCCAAAATATACAACTGGTCTAGGATATCATCCTAGACAGAGGCAAATTAACAAAACCTAATTTGTTCCAAAATCTGGATAGTTCACTGCTGATTCTGGATTATCTTTTGAGAAACAATTTTCTAAAGGACCGAAAAAAGTATTTATGTCTCAAAATATTTTTATTGATTTTATAAAACCTATAAAGAAAATATGGGTTCCCAATGTTTTATTGGCTAACCTTTCTGGACCCAAGAAGATCTGGGTACCAAAATTATCCTATGTTTAAAATGTTTTGCAGGGAAGTTGCTTAAAGAGTTCCTATAAGAACCTATGGTACTTGGACAGTGGATGTTCAAGACATATGACAGGAGAATATTCCTTCTTCAAGAGTCTAAATAAAGTTGATGGTGGGCATGTCACCTTTGGTGACAATGCAAAATGAAAATCATCGGCTTAGGCTAGATTGGTAACCCTGATACAATATTAATTTCTAAAGTACTTTTTGTTGATGGATTAAAATATAATTTACTTATCATATCTCAGTTATGTGATGATGGCCTTAATATTAAATTTTATAATGATTCATGCAATGTTTTTAATTCAAAAAATGATTTAGTTTTCACTACATATAGAAATGAGAATATATATGCTGTTGATTTAAACTCCTTAGCCAAAAAAAAATGTTTCCTGCTTAAATGATTTTCATAAAGAGTCTTGGTTGTGGCATAGAATATTAGGACACTATAATGTGCACTCACTTAGGAAGCTATCTAAAAAATGTTTAGTTAGAGACCTACTTAAATTGGAATTCCAAAATGATAAAGTGTGCAATCCCTGTCAAAAGGGAAAACAACACAAAGTTTCTTTCAAACCAAAGAAAGAAGTTTCAACTTCTCAAACACTTGAGTTGGTTCAAATGGATTTGTTTGGACCATAAAGAGTTTCATGTCTAAATGGGCAGCACTATGTTTATGTTCTTGTAGATGAATTTTCTTGGTATACTTGGGTATACTTTCTAGCTGACAAAAGTGAATCTTGTTCCTATTTTGTCAAATATTCCAAGTTGGTAGAAAACCTTAGTGGACTTAAAATTAAGACTCTGAGAAGTGATCATGGTCGTGAGTTTGAGAATCATGAGTTTGAATCTTACTGCTCACACAATGGCTATAGTCACAACTTTTCTGCCCCTAGGACACCTCAACAAAATCGAGTTATAGAAAGAATAAATATGACCCTTCAAGAAATTGCAAGGACTATGCTTAATGAGTATGACTTACCTATTTATTTTTGGGCTAAAGTTGTAAATACATCTTGTTATGTTATCAATAGAGTTTTAATTAGACCTATTATAAAAAGTACCCCTTATGAACTTTGGAATAATAGGAATCCCATGGTTAATTATTTTAGAGTCTTTGGTTGCAAAGTCTTTATTCTTAATACTAAAGATAATATTGAAAAATTTGCTCCCAAAAGTGATGAAGGAATCTTCCTGGGTTATTATATTTCAAGTAAATCCTATAGAGTGTTCAATAAGAAAACCAAATGCGTGGAAGAATCAGTTCATATCAAATTCGATGAGACTGATCCGCATGAGCCTAAAACCTCTCTTGAAAATCTTGTGGAAGATTTGTCAAATTTGAACTTTAATGATAAAAATAGTGAATCCCCTATAAAAGTATCCAGTTCTGGAAATTCTCTAGAATCTGCTCCTACCAGTTATGAACCAATATACAACAATTAATAATCTAGTTCAACCCTTCCTAGAGGTACTAGTACTCTTAATAATCATCCTCTAGATGCTGTTTTAGGTGATTTGAATAGAGGAACACAAACTAGAGCTTCTCTAAGAAACCTAGTTGAACATAAAGCTTTTCTTTCAAAGCTTGAACCCAAAAATATTAATGATGCTATCAATGATGAATTTTGGGTAATGTATATGCAAGAAGAACTAAATCAGTTCGAAAGGAACAAAGTTTGGGAATTAGTGGAAAGACCCAAGGACACCTTGACCATAGGCACTAAATGGGTGTTTCAAAACAAAGTAGATGAGTCTGGGAATATAGTTAGAAATAAGGCTAGGTTAGTTGCACAAGGATATAGTCAAGAGGAAGGAATAGACTATGAGGAGACCATTGCACCTGTAGATAGATTAGAAGCTATTAGGATACTACTTGCCTATGCAGCTAATCTGAATTTCAAACTTTATCAAATGGATGTCAAAAGTTCTTTTCTAAATGGGTATATAGTTGAGGATATATTTGTTGAACAACCTCCTATTTTTACAAATCCCCATTTTCCAATCATGTTTTTAAACTATCTAAATCTTTATATGGCTTAAAACAAGCTCCAAGAGCATTGTATGATAGGCTCAACTCTTTTCTTATTTCAAAATGTTCTTCCAAAGGGATAGATGATCCTACAATTTTCATTAAATGGATTTCTAAAGATGTTTTGATAGTACAAATTTATGTGGATGATATTATTTTTGGATCTTCTAAAAATTAATTATGTGTTGATTTTTAAAAAATGATGCAAAATGATTTTGAAATGAGTTTAATGGGAGAACTCAAATTTTTTCCTTGGATTTCAGATCTTTCAAAATAAAAATGGAATTGTTTTAAATCAAATTAAATATATTAAGGATATTTTAAAACGTTTTTCTTTGGATGGTAGTAAATGTAGCGACACTTCTATGACTACCACTTGTAAGTTGGATGTTGATGAAGCTGGAGAACCAGTGGATCAAACCAACAACAGAGGTATGATAGGAAGTCTACTCTATCTTACAGCTAGTAGACCTGACATCATGTTTAGTGTTTGCATGTGTGCTCGCTCTTAAGCCAATCCAAAAGAATCTCATTTAACTCCTTTAAAAATAATTTTTAAATATCTCAAACATACTCCTAACTTAGGATTATTTTATCCAAAAGGACAATCATTTGATTTGTTGAGTTATTCTGATTCTGATTTTTCCAGTTGCAAGTTAGGTAGAAAAAGCACCTCTGGAACATGTCACATTTTAGGAAATTCACTAGTATCTTGGTGTAGTAAGAAGTAGAATTCTGTTGCATTGTCTACTGCCGAAGCTGAGTACATAGCTACTGGTAGTTGTTGTGCTCAAATTATATGGATTAAACACACCTAACTGGACTATGGATATCAGTTCAAACATGTCTCTATAAAGTGTGACAATACAAGTGCTATTAACATTTCCAAAGATCCGGTATCTCATGCTAGGACAAAGCATATTGATGTGAGACATCACTTTTTGAGGGATCATTATCAAAAGGGTGATATCACTCTTGAATTAATTGGCACTGAATATCAATTGGATGATATATTCACAAAGCCTTTGAATTCTAAGAGGTTAAATTACATCAAACATGAGTTAGGTATGATTAATATCTTCACAGTCAAACCTCACAGTTAGAATTCACTGTTATACCTCACTATTATACCTCACTATTATACCTCATAGTTGGACCTCACTGTTATACCTCACAGTTAGACCTCACTATTATATGTCATAGTTGGAACTCACTATTATACCTCAACGTTGCACCCCACCGGTGTACCTCACTGGTACATCTCACCGTTGGACACTTCGCTGTTTGTCTTTATTTTGTAGGAATTCGAACCCTTTTTATTCCCATTTATTATTTACATTTTATTTTGTTTTAATCCCTAAATGATAAAACCAAAGACAATGAACACATCTCAGTCCACCTTCCTCTCTCAATCTCGAACCTTCCTCTCGAGATTTCTAAACCCTAACCCTTCACCCGAGCTCTCGAACCTTTCTCAATCTCTATGGCCAGAACCAAGAAACCCCTGACTATCAATGAGGATGCGCCAAGGCTAAAGAGGACTCGAGCCAAATTCAGTGGCACCAGTAATACTTCGACGGGACCTGTCAACCCGCATCTAACCAAGAGACAAATATTTGATGAGAAGGAGTTATGTGAAGAATGGCTGTTGTCGAGCAAGTCATTAGTGCTTAAAGCACTAGATGCCCAAGTATACGCTGAATGTTTTTCCAACAACAATGGAACATACTACCTGAAGCTTGTGAAAGAGTTCTATGAATATCTGAAGTTTGAAGAGGAAGATGGTGTGAATAAGTTAATATCCAAAGTCAATGGAAATGAAGTCTGTTTCACGTCTGCTGAGTGGGATGCCTATTTGAGAGTCCCTCATGAAGGAGTTTATGCTTACTACTCTGGAGTGGCTCCTCTAGACAGTGCTATTTTTGAACATGAAAAAGATCTAGAAGAACTGACAGGAGATGGAAAATCAAGAAGGATCATTACAGCTAAGATGAATGGAGAAGACATGCTTTTATTCAAGTTTATTCAGCATGTAATTAGTCCAAGGAGAGGAGACTTTTCATACTGAAGTACCAGGACATATTCCTGATGTACTTACTGAAGCATGGAAAGAAGATTAACCTATTTATGTTACTGATGGCACAATTGGAGGATATTACAAAGGAAAGTTCAAAGTCCAATGCCTTATTCCATGCCAAGATTATTTCAGTTATGATAAAGGTAAAGGGTGTGGCTGGAAATCAAGAAGAAATGATAATGGCCAAGAACAGTGTCTGTATATCCAAGGTGATTTGCAAGTTTATGAAAATTAGATGGAATCCCTGGAAGAAGGCTTGGGTGAATGATGAAGGAAAGGTGTATGAAAATTTTGACCATACTACTCACCAATCTAGGCCAAAATACCTGAGAGATCCAGGCCTGAAGCCTGATGAGCCAGAACCAGTTTATTCATATGAGGAGGAGGCTGAAGGATATGTGGACCTTGAAAGAGAGAACACCCCCATTGATGATGGGAGTGATCATGTCTTGCCTCACAATCCTCTAAGGACAATAGCTTTCGGAGAAACTAGCCCTCCAAAAGAACTTCCAAGAAGAGAGACTATACTAAAGGACAGTGACACTGAGACCACTGAGGAAGAAGAAGAAGCATATCAGAATATTGTCAAGGACACCTATGAAGTGGATGAGGAAGAGGAATCTTGTGATAGGGATGGAGGAAAAGAGGCTGTTGCTGAAGTTGATGATGATAACAATGAAGAGGAAGAGCTCAGTTTGAGACCTTTGATAGATAATATAGACAATATAGTGTCTGATCAGGAAGCAGGAGTGGCATCTATTGCCATTGATATGGGAGTCATTAATGACTCAAAGATGGATAAGACTCACCCTACAGAGCAAGTGGCTATTGAATCTGTTGTAATTGCAGAGGAGGTTGTGGATTTACCTAGAGCAGAACAGATAGAAGAGCTTCCTCAGGAGAGAGATCTAAGTGAGGGGGAGCATCTTGGTTCAGTTTCTATGCTGTATGACATCGAAGGTTGGTCATCAGATCCAGGATACATGGTACTTGGACTCAACTATGAATATTCTGATGAGTAAGACCAGACCCAAAGGGATTCTGTTATCCTACCTGTTGTGGCTGACAATTAGGCAACCAAGGAGGACCTTGAGTCCTTAAAGGCTGAAATGAAAGAGGTAGTGAGAGAATCAGTGGCATATTTGAAGAAAATCCTGGTTGAAGAACTGAGGAGTGTGGAGCAATCCCTAGAGCTGTCTCTGGGATGTGTTGTGTCTAGTCCAGTGAAAGAAATGATGGATGAAGTTAAAGTATGCCATACTCAAATTGAGAGCTGGACAAGAGCTGTGGTTGCTCTGAGAAAATTAGTTTCTTTGTTGATTTCCATGAGTGGTTCTCAAATCCAAGTGAATGCTGAGATTCGTTATATCAAAGAAGTAGTCAAATAGTTTGTGAAAGTTTTTGAGGCTTTTAAGAAATCAGTCAAAGAACATATGAACAGTCAAGATGCACTTGTTCATAAGGTGATTGGCAACTTGACTCAGTCTTTCAAAGAAACAGTGGCTTTCTCGGTGAAACCCCTTCCCTCATCTAGCTCCTCTGTGACCATTGACCAGATCAGGACTGTAATCTAGGAAGAGCTTGCTCAGGCCAGTACCAGTGGCACATCTGACTCTCAAGTACTTGCTACCACTAGGGAAGTCAGCAGTTTTGTTCATGACCACCTGCGGGCAGCTACCTCTTCTCAAGAGGCTATTAAGAATAAGGAAGATTCTTACTTTGAGAAGGTCTATACCAATCATCAAATGACCAACCACTTCAAGCACTTTATTGAGAATATGAAGTTGCCTCCAGTGACTCAGGCATTCAGGGAGTAGGTCAGCAAGCTGAGAGATTTGACACCATATTTGGATAAGTTTTTAGAGAATAAATATGATTTCTTATCTTCTATGGAAAGAGGAGGAAGAATTATTACGGAATTCAGAAACCTTCTTCTACCCTTTCTCCATGTGGAATGCACCCCTGTCATCATCCCTCATGCCTTACCTGCATCTTAACCCAGTGGCTCTTCTATAATGTCTCCTACTGAAGCTATCAGAAGACTTACTCCACTAATACCTTCACAAGATACCCATTACAGACCCATAAGAGCTTCTATTGCTGCCCCTCCAGTCATTCCTACAGCCATTCCTAAACCTACTGATCCACCAGCTCATCCTCCCTCTTCTTCCTCCAAAGAGAAAGATCCCTTACCTCAGGATGATGTGGATTGAGTCTATTTCTATCTTTTGATAGGGGCTGTGTATTCTTTTTGGTCATGTACTGAACTGTTTATTAATACAAATTTTCTATGTTCTCTCATTTTTATTTCTTTTTTCTAATCACAAAGGGGGAGAAATATTGTGATAATTTTAGAAATATTGTGCTAATTTGAAAAATACGGTGCTAATTCTAGACTAATCATATGATTTGGGAGAAATATGATACTATGATACTATGATACTATGTTGAATATTATCTACCTTTCTCTCTGATACCATGTACTAATATTTTCTAGTTTTACACTCTTATTAATCTCTGATACTTATCTTTAATACATACTGACATAATTTGTGATTATCAAAAAGGGGGAGATTGTTGGACTCACCTGTTTTGATATTCCCAAATCATGTTTAAATATTGATCATGATACATTAAGTCAGTTACTAATCCTTTAATCTACATTTATAATTATATTATTATGATCAATGTATACTCTTAAGTCTCATTACTTTGCTGCATCAGCTTACAGTTTATACTTATCTAAATATAAGTTCACTGTTGAAGGCTACTGGTAAGAGATTTCTGTTCATAGTCACCGTTATAACTCACTGTCACTCTAAGTAACTGATGCTAGAAGATCACCGTTGAAAATTTATAGTTACTGTCACAAGTCTACCGATACAAGGTTACTATCACAAGTCTACCGATGATCTGCTTGTCAAAGCTCATAGACAAAGAGTTACTGTCACAAGGTCATTGCTGTGACAAGGCTTCTGTTAAAAGTTTACTGTCAGACTTGTTCTCCAGTCTTCTGTTGAGAACTTCACTATTCAAGTATGCAGTTGGAAAGGTTACTGTTGAAGTAGTCTGATGTTACAGAACTACTGATTGGAAGCTTACTGTTAAAGGTATACTGTTTAGCCTACCGATGGAGTTCACTAATAAGGAGCTACTATTACATTGAGTAAACATCTACCGTTACAAGAAATCCACTAAGAACAAAGTACACCATTAAAAACCTACAGTCAAAGAGCCTACTGATGAAGTTTATAGTCGAATAGTCCACCGATGAAGTCCACAGTTGGAAAGACCACAGTTGAAGTCTACCGTGTGACATGCATCCGCTACCAGTCTAATGATATTCTATTCTTTACTTTAACAATTTTATTAATACTACTATAACAGTCATGTCTGGACAAATTAATACACCTGACATTATTTAGTGTTATTTACAGGGATATCAAGAGACAGTACGATGTATGAGGAAGACCACACGTGGTTGAAACATTTCTTTGGTCGGCCTCTACTGAACAACAAAACACGAAAAACAAGAGACTATATAAAAGATACAGGAGAGACACAAAATCAGAACCTGAATATACCAGAAAGAAGTAGAGAACACTCAAACACTCATTTAGAAGAACATAGAGCCTCATGAAGATCTATTGAAGAAACCTTCTACAATCTATAGTTGTGTGCTGCAAAGAGTGTTTAAATCCTATAAGCTGATCATCTCTAAATTTGGGAAGTCATAACCTGGAAGTTGCGACACTCTGTTTTGGAGTTAACTTACAGAGAATGACCAAAACTTCATCTCATTTATTCCAACGAGTCCAGAGCTAATTTTACAACACATCAGAGAATTCTAAACTCATCCCCAATATCTTTAGCTCTACTGTGTTTAAATACTTTACATTTGTGAGCAGTGTGTATGTGTTACACACACTGACTCATGTACTTGAACTGAGGGATAATGAAAATCCCCACTCTAAACTCTCTTTATTTTTGTTTCCAATGTATAACTGTGGAAGATGCCTTGTGTGGCTTGGAAGTTTATTTGCCCACGTAGAAC
The DNA here is from genome assembly GCA_963277665.1 of Viscum album. Lineage (NCBI taxonomy): Eukaryota > Viridiplantae > Streptophyta > Magnoliopsida > Santalales > Viscaceae > Viscum > Viscum album. Next base: position 1,696,297,508 of record OY728153.1, read on the forward strand.
TGTGGTAGATGTTGCAAAACCTGTACAGTTTGTGAAAACTGTTGTAAAGCCCGATACAGGCTGTGTATCACTTTTAATATAATTGCTTGGTGGAAGGTGATCACCATGTGGAGAGGAATAGGTCTTGTCTTAAGACTGAACCTCTTGTTTAAATTGTTGTGTTCCCCTTTTATTACTCTGTTTTATTCCTATCCGCTATTCTTATATTAGCAAAAACATAAATCTGTTTTTACATTCACTCTGATCGTTAGTTCTGGTTAGTGTGTATATCTGAGTTGTTTATTAAACTTGTTTCAAAAGTGGAAGTAGTTCTCATACTGACTCTACTGAGGAGTAATCAACATTTGAGAAACCTGTTGAACAATAAGTCACTTATATCTCTACTTCCTTAATTAACTGGGCCGTTTTAATTTGGGGAACTTTAATCCTAAAAGTTTTTTTACAGAAATTTTAATTGGAACTCAATTCACCCCCCTCTTGAGTATCCACTCCGACCAACAGAGTGGATCCCCTTATCCTCTACCATCAACTTCCCAATGCACGTCCCAATCATTAAAAATTATTAAAACTCCAATTTCTATAGGGGAGGGGAGGAGAGGTTACAAGTGGTTTCAAGTGTGAATGTGGAAATTTAGCTAAATATTTTAATCCAACATTAACTGCCCCATTTGACCTCTAAAACGCATTAATTGGCTGGACATCTAGAAGTATCATACATGCAGATATGGGTTATCTATCTGCTATCAACATTTGGGCTCAATCCAAGCCCAAATGAAGGATTTTTGTCCCAAATACAGAAGCTTATCCATTCTGGCATGTCCAGACCTCCTTTAACTTTATGGCCAAATTACTCCATCCAAATGCATTCTTTTGATCTAGTGTACTGAATAAAAGTTTTAGCCCATGAAGTAGGTAACACAATTAAAAAATATTAACTTCAAATAATTCAAATAAAAATATTTATGATCGAAATACTATAGTGATTTTGAAAGGGTAAAACTAGAATTTTCATCAAATATTCAAATGAATGATCTAATCCCAAATAATTTCTAATTTAACATATTTAACAAAATGTGAGAAAATTATATCATTTATTATTAATAAAATATTAAATAAAAATGTGTTTTATCATCATTCAGTAGGTGTTTTATAACACCATAGTCACATTTGATCTTCATACCTGAACTATGTTCTCCTCCACTAGTATGGGTGGGTTAAATAATCACTTTCAGTGGTCCTTCCATTGTGGATATGTTATTCCTAGAAGAATAAATTTGAGACTCACATTGACTTCCCATTTTACTGTCCCAAGAACGTACCCCAGATCTTTTACGGGAGTGGGATCATTTGGTCAATAATCCCCATCATTTCTATTAATATTTTCACATATATACCTGAATGAAATTGAGAATAGATTAAGTAACTAACCATTTTCAGTGGGGTTGACATACTTGTAAAACATCATTATACGCCATCGACATTCAATTTTGGATGGAGATAGGTCAGGCCATGAAATTTCATTGGATAGTGTTAGATGAAGGGGAAAGTGAGAAAAATATCTCCCATTATTCTTGGATTTTTTGGTTTTCCTAAGGATTATTTCCCTTTATATAAAGATGTTAGTTTCCCTAAACTAATTAAAGTGCATATAGAAGTGTATTTTCTATTTTTTGGCTATGAAATCATCCTTACCCATCGATAATTGAAATGATAATTCATGTCAGAAAAGTTTTCCTACAAGAATCATTACTCAATTAGGGAACTAATATCCTAAATATTTATAAATTAATTCCACTCATTGGTGGATCAATTTACAACCACTTTTATAGTGCATCGATCCATCATCTATCTCAACTATATTGGGGGTAGAGATCTAGAGTTCAATAATATCGAAAATCATCAATAGTTATCAAAACAATTTCTCAAAATCTATAGGGATGGTCTTAAAATTATGATCTTGGGAATCATTCACATCCCCATGTTGATTAATATAGAGTCCAACTTGATGGACTACCTAAAATATCTTGATATCTGCATATTACAACCCATCTTTCCAGAATTAGGTTGCCTTAGGTTATATGTAGTTCTAGATCTCATTGATTCAATTTGAGGGAGACCCAATGACCTTTAAATTCACTTAATTATATATTCTCTCATCCTTATCCATTTCCTATCCTCATCATTACTAATTGTATTGTCTAAACCCATCCATGTGGCTCTTTAGTTCTTAAATGTTGGTTTATTGAACAACTTATGGATAATAACAACTCCATGACTTTGAAAACCCACAACTATCATAAATTTTGTGGAACCATATAGTATTCCACCTCCCATAGTCTAGGAATTCCTCAATAGTGATTCTTGGGACACTGTATGATAGCATTCATTGAGGGTATAAATAAATACAAAAATGGTCATACTTGGGTGTTAACCCAATATATGTGATTAATGGAGGCACTATAATCATAACCTTGGTGTATTTGAAATCTATAATTAACTACCATTACCATAAAAACCTGGGTGATTCTCTTCTCAAATTTCCATTAGTAGTGACTAAATTGTATGTTGTAGGATCTAAAACTAATGTGGAAACCTATAAGGCACACATGCATCATAGATGATGTCACAATCAACCCAGGACACTAGGTGATTTCACTTTTTATGTATCTATATATTCATGTGTTGATATATATGTTTTAATTAAATATTTATTTTTTGAATATGAAATTAATTCATGATTTTAATGTTTTTTGTATTCTTATTGAAGGATTGAAAAGTGGAGTAGTTTGAAGGAAAACACAACAATTAAAAAACAAGGAAAATTGATAATGAATCCAGGATTGATGAATAAATCCAAACAGATGAAGATTACTTTTGAATGAATGTTTCCCATGATGTTGGATGATCACAAGATGATTAAGAGTCTTGGAACTAAATAATCAAAGAAAAGGATAAAATATAAGAAAAATAGAAAATTTTACATTACATGTCGTGAATCCAAAGTACATAATGTGTATTCTTCAAGAAGATCACATGCTGGCCAAATTACAAGGTGTGTATCCCATTTACATGATATGAACCAAATATATGGCATGAATCCAATTTAAATATTGTGAAAGACTCGGATATGAAACCATATGAAGTACATATTGTGAAATGTTTGAAACCAGAATCCCATCATTGATAAAAGCTGTAAAATTTGGGAGAACCAAGATATTCAGAGAGAATTGTAGACATAAGCTACATTAAATGAAACCCACATAAATATCATGAATTTTTTTAGGAATAATTCACTTAGAGAACTTTCATGACATGAATTATTTAAATGTTATGAAACTCAAAACTCTGTTTATATGCAAGCACCATCTGATAGATAGGGTCTAGGATGTATGAACAAAATCATAAATTCATTCTTATTTTCTCTTACATTATTATTTAGACTTAATTATAAACCTTTACTTTAAATTTTAAATCAATTAATTTACTGGTTTACATTATGAGATTTTGGATTTCACATTTCCTTACTCATTTCTTGTTTTAACTTTTGATTTCAATACAGATTTCCATGAAATATCAATTGCCACTTGTTTATTTCTTATTCTAAATCTAGGTGAGTATTTGATTCATTTCATATTTTTTTATTTGTGAAATAATTTATTTTGAATCATTTATTTTTTATTTTGAGCATTCCATATATTTCCCTACATTAATTTTATACCACTATTCATGACTAATATGCTTAGGGTTTGGTGTCGAGAGTAAGGGTGGAATTAAATGTAATGAATCTCTATATAGAAACTTGGTAACCCTATAACTAGTAATCTGGTTAAAAAATTCATTATATCATTTATTTTTACTATTCTTATATTGGGATATGTAATCTATTGACTTTGACATAGTTGGAGATGAAGCTAGGACCGATAGCTTGTGATAATTTCTACCTCGAAGAAAATATTACTACACTATGTTTGTTGACTATCTATGTATAAAATAATAGTTTCAACATAGATCTAATTGTTTGGATAAAGACCAATTGGTGACATTTTCACCACTTCACAACCTAATCCATAGGTTTATCCCAAGCTAGATCTTGGATTACTCGTCTGACTAAAATTGGAAATTTACCCTTATCCATTCTTGTTAATCTGAATTATACCCGAGCTATGAAGTTAAAAATAAAAAAATAAAAATTGGGGTGACCAAACCTTTGGTCAAAATTTTACATCATTTTATTCCCTCTCTCTGTGGAATCGACTAATTGCTTCCAATATATTACATCTTTTTTGTTAGTAAAATTTGGATTTTATATAATTTTTTTTATTTGATTCTACATGAATATGTAATAAAATATTTTGTTCGCATAAAATTTCATCACCATTATAGGGTAATAGTTGATTGTTTTAGATGAAATGAGATTAATTTCTTAGGTAAATGAATTTTCATATCCCATTTCTTTTTACTAATTCTAGTTTAGGTATTTGTTTTTGCATTCAATTTTTTTATATTATAATAATTATTCAATATTATGGTTTTTTTAGTTTATAGTGACGTGCATGATTTATTTTTAGAGAAATATATATTATGTCACTTCGTAATCAAAGTAAAATGCACACAAGGGGTATCCTATCAAATGGGAAGCATTGAATTTAAAATGGTGGCCACAATAAAAATATGATCAGAATGATTTGTATTCTCACGAGTATGCTGAATTTCAACCCTCATAGTAGAACAATAGCTACTATCAACCTTACAGAGGAGATCCTAACCAGCTTGGTTACCAAGGAGAATTTTAGGCTAAGTAGTACACTCACGATGGATCATAATATTAACAACCTCAAGAAAAACATTCCGAATAAGGACTAACTAGATTAATCATGTAGTATATTGAAAGGATGTATAAGAGGTTTGATAATCATGAGTCTCAACTCAAAGAACAAGTATAATTGACTACTATGCTTTCTCAAATTATTTAAAATTTAAATTCCCTTATGAATAACGTACCTTTACTTTCCAATGCATGGTTTTAATTGTTTGTAGATTAAAATAAGGAAGAGGAGGTTGAGAATGTTCAATCTACTAAAAAAACAAACAAATAAAATGAGGAGGGGGATATCGAATAAGAGTATCTAGATAATACTAAAATTTCTCAAAGTGATAAACCTATGGCTTATTATGAAGAAGAATCAGAACCCAAGGTATCCCTTCTATGATTATATAAAGGCCAAGATGAGCAATAAAATACCTTTTGAAACTAAAAGTGGAATGTGAAATAAATATGATTGAAATTATCAAATGGATGGTCAAAGAGAATATGTAGTAAGAGGATGAAGCACTACAAGACATAGGATCGAAGTTTGAGGGAAACCCGAAGAAAAAGAATATTGATCAAACATCCATCGACCACACTATATTTCTAGATACTAAAGAATAATGGGAATACCTCCTACAATATCAAGAAGAAGAGTAAAAAGGTGGCTCTATCTCAAGAAGACATTCCAGAATGTGAACCTAATGTAGAAAAGGAAGAATATGTGGTAGATAAAGTGAACTATAAAATGTGGATAGATCTAATTTTTATTTTATTTTCTTTAAATATATCCTCAACATATAGCCCACCATAAGTATCAGTTAAAAAGAACAAATTAATGAGGAATATAAGAATAACCCCAAATGTACAACATAGTCATAAGTGGCTAAATCCTCAACAGTTATATTTGTAACATGTTCTAATTAGCTAACAAAGTTAAAAATAGATTTAAATGACCATTAATAAGATCATCTATAGATAGATAATCCTAATTTTAATATTTCATTATGGGAATTAAGTTTATTTTATATTATTAGTTTAATAACTCTCCCCATGGTCGATCACTTTATTTTTTCGATCCAAGTACTTTATATTTTAAAAGAACCTATACATTAATTATTTACTTTTATTTTTCAAGATCATAGAAACAAGAAGCAGGAATATAATGAAGTGATGGATACATGACTAATTAATGTATTGAGTTCTATTCATGTCATGAGATCTATGTTCAAATCATGAACATGGGTCAGATGGAAGTATAGAAATTCATTTAAAAGAATAAATAGGATGGGAGTAATTTTTAGTTGTTTATATTCTTACACCCAAGGATTTTTCTTTCGTATGAATTTGAAAGGAAGAGATAAAATAAAAAATTAATTGAATTGTTTCATGAACCTAAATGAATTTGATTCTTCCACAAATGATTAAATATTTTTTATTTTTTTCTAATATATGAGACATCATCACTTAGGATCTATAATTTTACGTGTTATAAAATTTAAAATATAATTCCTATAAATGAAAAAGATATAAATGGAAATTTTAAGAGTCACTTTATTACTTCAATATGTATTTTATTGAAAATTATTGATGATATGATTGGATTTATTGATGTTGATTACTAGAATATTTCATTGAGTAAGATGATTATTTATTTTCAGTCCATGACCTCATTAACATAAGTTTTATTTCCATTCTTGAGAGGATTCTAGAAAAAACAGTTCCTATTTTTCTAAGAATATTTATTGCATGAAACATGGGGAATTTAAAGCTAATATATTTTTCATTGATATATTATTGAAGCTATGATTGAACCAATTAAAGTTTTTAATGATTGATACATTTTATTGATGATCCCATTTATCTTGAGACCCACCTTTATATATATCCTTATTATCCCTTAGAATCCATGGATGAACATGCTAGGATTGAGCTAAATTACAAGACATTATTTTCTGTTCCTACCCAGATATTATTTTTCATGATATTAAATTGAATAGGTGTGGGGGAGGGGTTGTTTATAGTAGATATGGGATGTTGTTTCTTGAGAGGAGACTGTAGGGTGTTTTCACGAGATTTGGGGAAGGTTTATATTTACATTAATTATTTAAATATATATCCCTCTTGTTGTAAAAAAAATGAAAAAGGGGTTATGACATGGGATAATAAAAAATCACCATTATCAAACCAATTATTTTTATAATATATGTTTGGGTGGTATATTTGATGTTCATTCCAATCATGACTTTCAAAAAAACGTGGAAAAAATATTTTGGGTTGTCTCTTGGTTATGTAAAAAATAACCACTACCAGTACAATGACCTCCAAATAATATGTGGTTAGGTGATGTATGAAATACTATTCTAGGGAAACCATTTGAAAAAAAAATAAATAAAAAAAAATAAAAATTTTAAAAAAAGAACTAGAGTGGTTCATCTTTAATTTTGATCACATCATCTGTGAGCCTTTCCTTTGAATTTTAGGGGATGTAAAAGATGAAATAATTTTGGTGAGGTTCATTTCCTTGAGATTTTATTTTGAATATCATGTATTATAAATTATATTTTTGCTAAATTTTTAATCCTTATTAGTTTTTAATGTCAATACCTACCTAACCTTATCCCCATATACATTTGATCCTAATTGAAAAGTCATAATAATTAATTGTGTTCTTTTTCATTATGAGGTGAAGAAGGTAGATTCAATGAAAGAATTTGGTTAGGATAATGTATATAAGGTATGATCATAACTCAATTAATTTTTTTACCTTGAATTTAGAGGAAAAAATTCTTAGTGAGGTAAATCATAAATGGCATGAGTGTTAATCAAAGGTTTATATTTGAAACTGAAAGGGGAGAAATGTCTGGGATTGAAAATCATAAATGAGTCATGATTTGAAAATTAATTATTGGGTATGTTTTTTGATTTTATAATATTTAGTTATAAATTATTTTATGAGAATAATAACTTGAAAATTACCTTATTGATTTATAGACCCTTTCTGTTTCGTTGTTGATATTTTTCTTAAGTATGAGAAAACATTTTAGTGTGGGGGTACTTGGTATATCTTCTTTACATCTATTTTTATTGTGTTTTTATGAATTTTAATTTAATATTTATTGGTTTATTATGATATTCATGCTTGATATTAATGTTTTTCATTCTTATGGTTGGATCGACATGTAGAGAAATTTAAAGGAAAACAAGGCAATTAAAGAACATAAAGGCACTTAATGGTGAGGTTCTTTGGGGCTCAGTGCAACAAAAAAATGATTATGAAGATAGTATTGCTGACTAACTCCAAATAAATTAATATTAACTTTGAGTTAAGGGTTCCCATGATGTTTTATGATCAAAAAATTTTCATGATGCTAAAAAATGAAGAACCAATGAAAATAAGGAAATGATGGAAAAATAGAAAAAGTGGACATTACATGTCCTGAATCAAGAGTACATGATATGTGTTCCTTGAGCAGACCACCTGCTATCCAAATTACTATTCATGCATCCCATTTACATGATTTGAACCAAATACATAGTGTGAACCCCATTTACACATTTTGAAAGACTTGAATATGAAGCTAGAGGAAGTACACGATGTGAAATGTTCAGAACTTAAATCACATCGAAGATACAATATGTGAAATTCAAGAGATCCATGATCTTTGGGGACCTTTTTAGATATTAAGTACATGATGTGAAACCCACTTACACATTTTTTGAATGTCCTGCAGAAGTCACTCAATGCACTTTCATGATTTGAATTAATTACACATCCTAAACCTATTATCTCTATTTATAATCAAGCACCATCTAATAGATAAGGGGGTTGGGATGGATTTCTGAAATCTTACATTTCTTATCAATTTATCTTCCTTTATTCCTTAAACTTATTTTCAAAAATTTCTTTTCTATTTTAAATCAATTCCTTTACCGATATATGTTCTGTGACTAGGTATTTATCGTTTCTTTTCCCATTTCCCATTTCAACATTTGATTTCAATACCAATTACCATGAAGTACCAAATACAATTTTTTCTTTCTTATTCCTACATCCAGGTGAGTAGTTTATTAATATTATATTATTTTAGTTATGTATTGATTTATTTTGAATATTTTTTTTGTTATCCTTAGCATACAATTTTTTTCTCGATTTTCATTTAATACAGTCATGTGTGACTAATAAAGTTAGGGTTCTGAGTTGAGAGTAAGGGTGGATTTAAACATAATCAATCTCTAGATCAAAAATTGGAAACCATGTGGATAATAATTAGGTTAAAAACAATTTTTTAGCTCAATCTTTTAAACTACCCTGATTATGGGAGATTTAATTGAAGGACCCTCACATAATTGGATTTGAGCAAGCTAGGACCAATATCTTGTGATACTTTCTACCTAGAATCCAAGATTACTACACCTAGGTTTTTTTCAATATCTAAAAAAAGAATAGTTGCAACATCAGTAGATCCAATTGGTTAGACCAAGGCCAATCAATGACCTTTTCACCTCTTTAAAACCTAATCCATAGGTCTATCCCAAGTTAAATCAAGGACTACTATTCTTCTTAAACACAAAAAATTAACCATAATCCATTCCCATTAATCTGAATTGAACCCAATATATGTATTTTTATAATAAAATATAAATTGGGATGACCCAAACTTTGGTCAAGATTTTCCATCTATGCATGCCCCACTTTTTTGGATTGACACCATACTTCAAATATAAAACACCATTGTAGTTAGTGTGTTTCAAAGTGTAATATAGTAGAATCATGTGGTCACTTTCATAGAGAGATGGGAACAAAAAAATGAAAATTTTAACCAAAGGTTTGATAGTATCTATTTATATTTTATTTTATTTAAAATATGTAGTTTGAGTTCAATATTAATTAATGAGAATGTGTAAGGGTCAATTTTAGTGTTTAGGAAGAAGAGTAATCCTAGATCAAGATAGGAGGATTTGATCCTCAATACGAGCTCGCATTTAAACCAAAAAACATGGTTTTGAAAAATGATTCCAACGTGGGAAATAAGCTGGAAAGCATCTCCTTCATTAAAGCTCTCAAGGGTCTTGATCTCTGTAAACCCACGGAGACGCGTGCGACTCGATGCAAGAAACTGGAGGATGGTAGATTCGCGGTTGAGTCTGATCATGATGCGCTTCATCAGCGGTCACTGCTATGTAAGTTCTCTTCCTTGGCTCGAATTTCTTATCTAAAATGGGACAATCCATGGTCGAACCTGGAACTCAAATCCAGAATCGCCAATATCTGGGGTTTCTCTGACTGGAAGCTTGTCCCCCTAGGAAAGGGTTATTTACATCTTCTTCTGAAATCGGAAGAGGACCCAAACAAAGTCTAGCACTCTGTCAATCTCTAGCTCAAGCCAGGTTCCCTTTGTATCTCGGAATGGGACCTTGCCTTTAACCCCTTACAACACCAAGAACTCTTTAGTGCAAATCTTGGTGCATCTTCATGGCTTAAATTGGTATTTATGGCACCCGCAGATCCTCAATGACATCGCATCATGTATCAGTATGTCGTTGAAGATAGATCAGAGAATTCTCAACGCTGATCTTGGTATTTACGCTCAAGTCATGGTGGAGGTCTACATGGCGGAAAAAATACTGGATTCCATCATCTTTAATGCTAACGACTATCGCACTGAAGTTCGTATTGAATGTGAATGGATGCCTCCATACTGTGAACTCTGCAAAATCGTTGGTCACTCTTGCTGAAATTCTAGGTTATCAAGAACTAGGTTTCTCAACCGGTGGATGATGGGTGGACTGAAGTAAAGAAGAGGAAAAATGGTAAGGCCGTTGTTCCCACTATCCCTGACCCCCCGAAAAAGAAACCTGACGTCTGGGTCAAAAAAACCCTCCTCCTGGGTGAGACCTCCGGTGTATCCTAGGCGGAGTAAGTGGAAGCTGAAGAAATTTCTGAAATTGATCATGGCATCTCGGAAGAAATCGAACCGCTTGTTCTGTTCACCTGCACCACTGATCCCGAATTACATGTGCAGTAGGGCGTTGATCCTCGGACCTTACCCGCTTCTACCCTGGTGTCACCTAAGGATAGAGGCAATAATGACACTCTGGTGGATAAATTTGCCACTACTTGAACCCTCCCACAAGGTAATAGTGTTACAGATCAACCCTATGTTCAGGATATGACTCAGTCTATAATGCCACATGCCACGACTTCTGCAATCTGTAAGCCTGGTATGTATTCTACAGACCCTCTATTTAATCCTGATGGAAACACTGATGTAAGTGCCTCTATTACCGTTGCACACACTCCTGCCTCGAATTTGTAGGATCATGAGTTGCAGCACACTCCCGTGATGCTTTCATCTCCCGGAGGAGTAGACGCACTGACATCTCTAGTGATGTCTACTGGCCCCCAAACTGACTGCATTAAGATTGATACCAATGATAATTCAGAAATACTTCCTATTGCAAATAAATTTAACAATTCATCTAATTCTCTCTTGAGCAAGAAGGTCATGACTACCCCTTTGGCCTCATCCTCGAATCTCGGAAGATCTAAGAGGAACAAGGGCTTGAAAGGATCCAAGAAGAAAAAATGGGGCTCGGGATCCAAAAACAGGTCTCAATGAATGCATTTTTTTGGAATTGTCTGGGTGTAGTAAATTCTGACACCATTTTGACCCTCAAAAGACTTGTTACAACTCATAATCCAAAAATCATAGCTCTTGCAGAACCTAAAACCAATTTTTCTTTGACTTTTAAAAATCATTTCATTTCTGGTTATAATTTTCTTGGTACATGCTCTAAATATAGAAATGTTGATTCTCTTTGGATTCTTTATCACAATTGTTTGACTGATATCAAAATTCGTACTTCTTCCGACCAAATGATTACTTGTGATTTTTCTTATGATAAAATGCATTTATTTTGTAATTTTGTCTATGAAAAAAATAGATATCATGATCGTATGCCCCTATAGAATGACCTTTTGTACCTATCTAGCTCCATGCATGACCCCTGGCTGGTGTTGGGGTATTTTAATGCCATCCTCTCACCCAGTGAAAAGCTGGGACCTTCCCATTCCCCCATTGCTACTAGAGAATTCAGAGCCTCTATTGATGATTGTTTCCTGGTGGAAGTAAACCTCATAGGTGATAAATTCACCTGGTACCATAAGCATTATAATTGAGTAGTTGCTAGAAAAATTGATAGGGAATTTGTTAATGTCCCAGATCTTGATGCGTGGGATACTATCTCCAGCACCACCTTAACTAAGCTCAATTCTGATCAGCATCCTATTCTGGTCTCCTTTCTTTTAAAAAAAGCCAAATCTAATCTACCCTTTAAATTCAATAACGCTTGGTCCACTGACCAAGATTGCGCTCATCTCCTTCAAATTTGTTGGAATTCTATGAGTCAGCACTCTGATGTTTTTGCTTATATCACTAAGATCAAACAGCTAAAACTCAGCCTAAAAGGTTGGTGTGGTGCTAAATCCAAGCATATTGATCAGGACATTTCTAGACTTGAGACTGACCTTAACCAAATTCAAACTTCCTCTACAAACTCTGGCTTTACCTCTGACCCTCAATCCGAAATTAACATTTCTTCCAAGCTCAACTCCCTTCTAGCCCTCAAAGATAACCTTATAAAACAGATCTTCAAAATGAAGTGGCTCACTGATGGGGACAGAAACACCAAATTTTATAATACCCTTTAAAGGATTAGGAAAATCAACCGTCATCTATCCTCTCTGAAATATAATGACAACTTTCTTTCCTCTGAAGCTGATATCTCCAATTATGTTGTCACTTATTTTGAAAACATCTTCAATGGTCCTCATATTAATAAGAAAATTCTCCCTGGGATCATTCCGACATTGATCAATGAAGATGAAAATCTGTTTCTCTTGTCTCCTCCCCTATATCATGAAATCAAAACCACTATCTTCAGTCTGAATCCTGACAGTGCCCCTGGGCCTGATGGTTTCAATAATTATTTTTTTCAACATCATTGGGAGGTTGTCCACTAAGATGTCTGTAAACTTGTTAAATAATTTTTCAAGACTGGTTTCTTTCCTCATGGTATAAACACTCAATTTATCACAATTATCCCTAAGGTTCCCAATGACTATGAAATCCACCTCTTTACGCCCATTACTCTAATTAATACCATTTATAAAATTATTACCAAGCTTCTAGCCAATAGGATTTCTGTTCTATGTAATAAAATCATTTCCTGGAACCAATTCGGCTTCATTAAGGGGAGATCCATTCAAGATTGCATTTACCTCACCTCAGAATGCACCGACTTCATAAATAATGTCTCCCAAGGGGGAAACATTGCCATAAAGCTTGATGTTAGAAAGACCTTTGATACTATTGACTGGACTTTTATCTTCAAGGTTCTTCAAGCTTTTGGATTTAGTGATGTCTTCATTAGTAGGATTCACTCTCTCTTCAACTCTGCCTCAATATCAAACATAGTGAATGGATCTCCTAAGGGTTATTTCAAATTCTCTAAGGGAGTTCACCAAGGTGATCCTCTCTCTACCATTCTCTTTGTTATTGCGGAATACTACCTTAGTAGATTGATTTCCTCCCTTGTTTTTCAAGGTAAACTGAAACCCATCTCGGCTTCCAGGAATCTATCGGTCCCGACCCATCTTCTCTATGCGGACGACTTTACTCTTTTTCTCAATGGAAAAAAACATAACATTCTCAACCTTTAAAAAGCCCTATCCCACTATAAAGAGGTTTTGGGGAAATCCATCAGTTTGAGAAAATCATTTATTTTCTTTGGGAAATAATTCCCCTTATCTCGAAAAGGCCACATCATTGATAATCTTGGCATCAAGGAAGTTTCTCTTCCTTTCACTTATCTTGGAGACCCCATTTTCTGGGGTAGGCCAAAAGCTATTTATTTTAATAATGTGGTTGATCAAGTGATTAATCAACTCACTTCCTGGAGATGGAAATCACTGTCCATGGCTGGCAGGTTTTGCCTTGTGAAATTGACCATTACCTCTAAAATGGTTTATTCCCTCATGATCTATAAATGGACTCTCGGACTTATCAAGAAAATTAACACTTATATTAAAAATTTTGTCTGGTCCGACAGCATCATTTAAAGGAAACTTGTTACCATTCCCTGGTCCACCTGTTTCACCCCTCTTGATAAGGGTGGCCTGGATATTAAAAATCTCAAGTTGTTCAATGAGGCCCTCCAAGAAAGGCTCACTTGGAGACTGATAAATAACACGTATGACTCCCTTGATTTTCTTAGAAATAAATTTATTATAAGATTAAATAATGGGAATTTAAACTATGTTCAATATTCTCTCTGTCCCTCTCTAAGAAACTCGTTTTCCCACATCATTAATAACTCTAGATGGTTGGTCAGCTTGGACTCCACCATCCGTTTTTGGTTGGATAACTGGAGAGGATCCCCTCTTATCTCCATGCTTCCTCCTAATTCTTCTCCTGGTAGCATTAACTACACTATTAAGGATGTGATGAATTCCATAACTTTAGAGCTACCTGACTCCATCATGTAAGTGGTTGATAGCTACACTTTCTCTAGCGATGAAGACCTTCTGGTTTGGGAACCAGCGCACAATGGTATGCTTGATTCAAAATTTTTTTATAAACACTATTTCTCCGACTCTAATTCTGATTTTCCTGGCTATTTTTTTAAAAAAATCTTGAATTAAACCTTCCAGACTCAACCTTATTTGGCATCTGGTGCAAAAGCGTATCCCCACTAAGACTTGTCTTCAATCCTTTGGCATTAACCTCTATTCTAAATGCCCCCTCTTTCACCAACACCGAGAAGATATCAACCATCTCTTTTTATCTTGTGCTAAGGCTTTTGCTATATGGAATATTATTGCTGACATATTTGATTGCAGATGGCCTCCTTTTGACAATATCCTTTTGCAACTAAAGAACTATGTGGAGCTTAAGCTCTCACCTCAAATAAAAAACCTCTTCCTTTCTGCCATGGAAAAGCTCCTTCACATTATCTGGTATGATAGAAATGCCTTTATTCACAATAATCACTCACACAATCTTCTTGCAGGTCGCATGAGAATCCTGATTGCTATCAAAGATGCTGCCTCGATCTAGAAAGCCAATTGTGACAACACGATTGGTGACTTTGTGATCCTTAGGCGTCTGCGGATCGTTGGAATTTTCCTTCAGCCAAAGAATATTCTCAAAGTCTTCTGGAAAGCTCCAATTCCTGGATGGATCAAGATCAATGTTGATGGGGCTTCCAAAGGTAATCCTGGCCCTGTGGGTTATGGGTCTAATTTCAGAGACTCTATAGGTCAATATCATGGTTGCTTCTATGGTAGCTGCGGGATCACTTCCTCCCTTGAAGATGAAATGATGGATCTCATCCACGCCATCCAATTTGTCAAAAATAAAGGTTTTAATCACATCTGGATCGAAAGCGACTCCACCACCATTGTCCAAGCCATTTGGAATGGAGTTTTACACCTCTCTTGGCCTCTTACTGCAAGATGGAAGAACCTCCTGAACTCTCTTTTAGAGATAAGATATATTTCCACCCATGCCTACTGTGAAGCTAATACAGTTTCCGATGCGCTTGCCAACATGGGGATCAACCAAGACATTATGTGGTTTGATGAGTTACCTAACGACCTCCTTCCTCTCCTTGCAAAGGATTGTAATAAAATTCCCACCTTCACACTTTTGTAATATTCTCTCTTTATAATAATATTTTTTTTCTTGGTCGTTGACCAGGACAATGTTTTTTAAAAAAATAACCTAGGTGCAGTAATCTTGGATTCAAGGTAGAAATTATCACAAGCCATTAGTCCTAGATTTCTCAAATCAAACTACATCAGGGTCCTTTGATCACATATCCCATGATTAAGGTAGTTCAAAATAATGAGATAATTTTTTTAGCCTAATTAATATCCACAATTTTACTAAGTTTCCATCAAGATATTCATAACATTAAAATCCACCCTTATTCTCGATCCTTAATCCTAAGAAGATTAGTTGTGCAAAAAGGTATTAAACAAAATCAAGAGAATAGATGGAATGCTCGAAATATAAAATAAATGATTCCAAATAAATAAATTCTTAACTATGATAATATAAAATCAATTAATTACTCGCATTTATATAAGAAAAATAAATAAACAAGTGGTAGTTGACATTACATGATAATTGGTATTGAAATTGAACACTGAAATATGAAATGAGAAAAGAAATTAGAAATCCACAGTTAAAAAATGTAAATCAATAATGGAATTGAATTAAAATGGAACATAAAGGTTCCAAAATAATTTTAAAGAATAAAATTATAGAAATAGGGATGAAATGGAAGATTTCAAGAATCTGTACCATCCCCTCTATCCATCGTAGGGTGATTACATATAAATAGTGAAAAGAGTTTCACAACATGTAAATAATTTATGTTAGTAATGTTATTTAATTAACTTCTACATGACATATACACAATGTGCAAGTGTTTCCCAAATAATATATATTAAATCTGAAATGGTCTCCAAATATTATGTATCTCTCAAAATTCATGAATTGTTTCTTTAATAGAAATCAAGTTTCGAACATTTCACATCATGTACTTCATCTAGTTTGAGATTTGAGAATTTACTATTGTGTAAATGGGATTCTCATCCTATAATTTTTTATTGTCATTTAAATGGGATTCATGAATTATAATTCAGATGGAAGGTAGTATTATTGAAGAATACATGTCGTGTACTTTGGATTAATGATGTGGAATGTCCATTTTCTCTATTTTTCTATAATTTATTCCCTTTCTCAAGTAATTCAATTATGAGACTCCCAAACATCTTGTGATCATCCAAAATCATGGGAAACCTTTATTCAAATAGGATCCTCATATAATTAGGTCCAATAATTAATGTTGGATTCATCATCAATTTTCAATGTCATGCATATCCACTTTACAGCTTGGTGAGAAGTTCTTTTCTATTCTTTATTTTCCATATTTTCCTTCGAATTTATCCATGTGTAGATCCTACCATAAGAATACAAAAAATTAATATAAAGAATAAATATATTATTCAATAAATAAATATTCAATTAAAATTCATATAACATTAAATTAATCAATAGATACAAAAATTAGATATCAATAGGGAACAATCACTTTTACGAATCATGTATGATGAAGATTCATACTGACCATAGTTTTCATAAAAAATCATCCTGATGGGAGGATCCATTTTGGAAATATTTTTTTTTCGGAATATAGACTGAAAATCCATTAAAATACACTATACATCATTGATTGTGAGAATATACGTGAAAATACCTGAATGAAATGGTTTAATCTACACTATAGGATATTTAATTACCTTTGGATAATGTACAAATTAATTCACACTTCCACCCATCCCCATAACACTTGAAATGTCCCTAAGAAACGGAACTTGAAATTTACCATTTAATAAAGTAATATGGATTTATGGATCCTTAGAAAAATTGGTATCGACAGACCTACAAGATCTTTTGAAATCATTTAATCTATAATTAAAAAACCTATCCTAATGCAGTTGCGGGAGTCCTAAAATGGGTGTTGGTAATTTCTTAGCAACATTTTTATAAATCCATCCAAATTAATCTCGAGATAGATTTTAGGGATAATTTCAAAATCTCATTCTTTATAATGGCCTTATTCATAGACTGACCAATAAATACTTAGTGATTTTTGTTTGTTCGTTGAAGGGAACGTCATTAGATGCTTATATTTTGAACTATTCACCCAAGTCACCAGGTAAGACTTCATCCATGAAATAAAATTAACATAAAAGCAGTGAAAAGGTTCCTTCCCCATGGTATTCAGGGCTATTTTTAGTAGCTCTTGAGTGATTAGGTGTGTCTGTTCAGAATACTCTGATGTAGCTTTTGAGGAATAAACTCATTATGTATAGACCCAAGAATGGGTGCCCTATAAATTTGGTATATTTACCATAGGTTGATACCCACTTAAAAAATTTTTAGATGGAAGGAATTAGGTTGTAGGTACCAGTGGCTCAATAAAATTAGGATTAAGTGAGAATTATTGTACACATATATTTAAGATATCCAAATAACAATATACCACAATCCATTTTTATTTCTATTTTAAGAAGCCACTTTTTGGGTAAGTGGGAATCGTACAAAACCATCAAAAACCACCAGTACTAACCCCATTTAGACTATCACCAGCATACAAAGTTTAAATTACAAATTCCACTACCCAAAAACCCTAACTGAGTACCCCCACTGTTTTAAACTTCCTCAAAACCCGCCCCTTTCAAAATTAGAAAACGCGCATGAACATTTTCAGATTTCAAACCAAAAAGTCACCCAAAAATCTATCACAAATCACATGAAGTGCTCTGACCGAGACACTATTCATCCATCACTTCACAACCATCATCAGGACGCCGACCAAACACCGTCACCATCAACATGAACGCATCAGCAAGGCCGACAACCTCTACTCCGACGTCCACTGCTTGCAACAATCCGACGCCACCAGAACCGAACATCATCATCACCGAACCAAGTCGTCATCGCCGCCGAACCAATCCGTCATCGTCACCGAACCAAGCCATCATCATCGCCAAACCCCGCCACCATCACCACCATCATCACTGTACAGAACTAGAATGATGGAACCCATAGATATAAACCACAAACATCCCGCACCAAAAAGAGAGATGATCGGTGAAAATAAAGCCACAAACGCGAAAAGGGACCAAAAAGGGAACACAAAACTGGGGAAGAACACTAAAGAAGACCGAGAAAGCAACCCTGAAGAGAGTCAAGAATGAAACCCTAAAAGAAACATCAACAACCGCAAACTGTAAGCCCAAAAACCTATATATCCATCACTCCAACTCCGACCTAGAGAGGAGCGATGGAACCCTAGGTTAGAGCGGGTTTGGGAGGCCGATGATGGAGATCAACTCCGGTAGCATATGTAAACCCAACGTCCACTGAACCATAATCACAAAGCCTCCTTGTTACCTTCATACCATCCCTGACCCGGAGAAACATGAGGAAACTTGAGGCCAGAGCAGTTAAGGCAATAGAGGCTGTCCAAAAACACGTACCTTCGACGAGAAAAACAAGAGAACCACGGAGAATCCAAAAACTATATGTCATGGGAGACTACAGTATGGTGAAACAAGAATACCCACCTAGTTTAATCTCATTAATATATTAACATTTGGAAGAATAATTATCTATAATTAAATTGGTTCAATTTTCAAACAAGGATCTTGGTATATAGTTACCCCATTTTTTAGAAAATTACATATATCAAGAAGGATTCACATTACCGATGATATATTTTCCCGAAGATTCAAGTCATTTTTATCTAGGTGACATTATTTATATCTAAATCCTTGATTGAAACATGATCCATTTTTTACTAATTAGAAAATAAATGGTTTATAAGTAAGATAAATTAGAATTTCCAAAAAAATCCTGAGGCCTAGGCATGTGAATTATAAAACCACTAGAGAAAAAATGTGATGTTGTACAAATTATTTCACCCAAGTGTGTCTACTAAGACCTTCAGACAAGACATTATCCCAACCTCATTTATTAGCTTCATTTGTGTTCACCTTCACCCAAAAACATCTCCTTAATAATTTCACTCATGTTGGAGGTCTTGAAAAATACTTTATTCCTAAAACTATTGTGAACAGGGTAGGGAAATGTTGGAGGGGATCAAACCTACTTCCAACAATGTGAATCACTAGGGTGAAAAAAGATTATTGGTGCTTGATTGTGTTAGGAAAAGTATTCATAAATGGGGGTGGGGGTTATTTATATAAAACATGCACAGGTTCACCTTGAGTCCCATTAGAAATGTCTATCACATGATACTAACACACATAAGAAGAGAACACCCTTACTACACCTAAATACACATAGTCACTGATTTTCCATTTTTAAGCGATGTCTATACCAATATCACCATAACTATAGAATTAGATCCTACTTATTCTAATCAGATCCAATTATATGGTATGGGGATTTATTGGTTCTCCCTTTTAAAAAATGATGGACACCATGGAATGATGAAGATGAAATCCTAGGAAAGGAACCATAAGTTCACTTAGGTACAATAAGTTATCCTGGGTTGTTCCACCCAAGTTTTTCTATGTGCACAACTTTCCACACCCAGCTCTACCTATACACCCATCTCACAATTACCTATTTAACCTACACACCTAGTCCAACATTATAATCCCTCTTTAACCTATGTTATGAATTTTGGCTATAAATAGAACCCTTAGGCTTCTCATTGGAACCCTTTTAGATGATGAAGATACATTATAGAACTCTTCCCACCCTATTCATAATCCATAGTCTCTAAATCCATCCATATAGCTTAATTAATAATATATCCATGAAAAAATTAACTAAAATTTAGGGTAATTAGGTTAAACAAAGGTTTATTACATTAAAAATAATAATTCATAGGAGACTAATTACTTATATTCCATCAATAATAGGGTGAATAAATTGTACTAGGTTCCACCATAGAGTTCCTTTCACCTCATAGAATCTGTGGATACTCTTAAGCACATAGGAGAAGCCTTTCTTAAATTCTATCACTATGAAAACCACTTATCCCTAGAATCATTTGGATGAAAACGTCTCCCTAACATTACTAGGTTGACCACTTCTCCCTAGAATCATTAGAGAAACCACTTCACCCTATTATAACTAGGGTGACCACTTCTCCCTAGATTCACCAGGGAGACCACTTCATCCAATCATCCCCAGGGAGAACCTCATTTCTCCACACCCTACTAGGGAATAACATTTTTCTTTTACCAATACCAAGGATAATATACACCAAGATCCTTCACTTTGGCCAACCCCTTTCATCCGCTTACACACTAGGGTACCTTGAACATGCCAATTTTAATGGAATTACCTCCCTTCACCTAGGTCTCCCACCAAGGAATCCAATTATCAAGGCCTCCAATAAAACCATTGTATCCACATGATTAGGGAATGTACACCATCCTAAACCCTATAAATAAAATATTCTATTGATAAAATTATGATCCTGAATTTACCTCCTAGATATGTATAACCCTCAAGGTGATTACATTCGTGTATCCCATCAAAAAGAAGGATTTCTATCATGAGGGCCCTGGTGCACTCTCTCCTAATATAGGCTACGCTTATTGGTTACAAAAATTCCACATTATCTCACTAAATTCCAATCAATAAGCCATATGATCATGAGATTAATCATATGGTGTAAGTCCCAACCACATTCCAAATGAATATGTCATTTCCTTGAATCATCAATGAGCCATTGATAGGTATAATGTAATATCCATACCTGAATATTCCGGTCTAAGATAAAGTGTCACATGACCTCTTGCGTAACTCCCCATACACAAGAGGTAGGTGACTATCAGGGAGGGATTTAGTGGCCACATGAGTAGAATATTACCCTAGAATATATAATAATTTGAGAATACAACAAAAAATAATAATCTAAGTAAAAATAGAAATAATAGGGGAAAAAGATCAAATAACAACAATAAAATCACATTCTATAATATATAATATATTATTGGTACAAAAATCAAGGAGAATCCCACATATGGAAGATATATATATAAATAAACATAAGAAAAAATAAACAAAATAGGTATATCTAAATAATCCCAGAAGTCTACTTGAAATCACTTCAACCAACCTTCTCTTTCTATACAACTACTTAATGTAGGTCCACCACTGTCATATAAAATATAGGTCAAATAGGTACACCCACACACACAATGAGATTTCCATTAAGTGTGTGAGTATATAACCTAATAATATACCACAAAAGCACCTCAACATAAGTGAAGTAGTTATATATAATTCTATTTTATGAAAGAAAATTAAATTCACAAGTAATAATCACATGATGCACTATTATGTGCTAACCGGGCTACCATGAACCCCAAATCCAGATACTTTTGCTTTATACCAAAAGAGATGTTGTTATTGATCACTTGAACCTCAAAAGAGTATTTTGAAAAAATAAAAGTATCAAAATATACTACAAGGAAGTCCTAAATTAGGTCCAGAGACAAGTCTGTCATTCCCCAAAACTATCTTAGATCAGGTAATAAGGCCTTCATGCCCTACTATTAATCTCAGGTCATACCTTAAGTCCACCATTCCTTTCCATCTTTCATTCAAGATCTCACCACAATCATCAAACATTTCACGACACATGATCCCTCTCTAAGAGATTAATAAATCCGTGAAAAGTTCACCTATAACATGGATACCAGATAGATGAATAAAATTTTTTCATTGGAAATGTACACATCCACATACAAAGAAAACATAGGAAGTCACAAAAATGACATATCAAGCATAGTATGATGGGACACACACACGCACATATGATTATCATGTAAAATAAAAATAGAATTCATTAACCAAGGTTCTCACATCTCAAATAAATAAAAAGATACCTTATCCCCTAAGTCATTTACCCAAGTCTCCCTGACCCAACCAAGCTCAGAAGACTCAGTCTAAACTAAAAATCCTAAGTGGACAACCCTATGTTCTTACTCAATGTTCAGATATTATTTTTTATTTTCATATAAAATATTACCCACTTAAACTATAAATATCCAAAAACATTGATTTGGACCTCACCGACACTATTTTAAACCAAAGGAAGAGATATCATAGGGAAACACATGAACAAAAAAGAAAATAAAATCATAAAATTTTATATAAGGGACATAAAACTATAAGGACTTCAAATTTTAATAAATTTAATGCCCAAGTCCAACAATTTCCACCTAGATAAATAAAACACACCAAATATTCCATATATTTGTCTTAAAAAATATCACAAGAGGCTTCTTGAATCAAGATATAAGAAAAATAACCTGAAAGGGGCTAAAATTTTATTAGAATTACCCAATAATAACCATTATCACTAACAGATGTAGATTCAATTGTGATGGAGAAAGAAACCATCTATAGATCTATTCTATGATACTTCAACAATCCATTAATTTTATATTAGATCATAAAATAATCCATATATTTGGAAAATAAATCTTAGATCTATGATTAATTCTATGAGAAATAATATTTTTCAGTTAGAATTACTTAATCACACTAAATAAGAGTCGAAATATTAATAAAATAATTGAGCAAGGAGGTGGTAAGAAGAGTTACAAGTACACCTTAGTGTGAAAATTCAATTAATTTTGGTTTAGTGAGGGTTGATCTAATCATGAGGGATATCAAATGGGGTCTTCATAAGAGAATTATGGGGTCATCCTCACTTAAAAATCTGGTAGGGAACCACCGATTGGCTAGTAGTTCCAGGAATATCCTAGAGATATTTCCCTTTCCCCCATCTAGATAGTGGATACCCAATTATTCTAGGTATTTTTCCACCTCCACCATCTAGCTGATGGAATTAGACTAGATAGCTAGTGACACCCTAACAAATCTAAAGCTTCTGGTTGGTACTACACCTCCTTTAGCCTATGGTCCCTGATCCCTGATCCGCAAACAAATCTAACACATATCATGGATGAATAAAATGATAACCAAGAAATGAAACATACCTTGAAAATTGAGGACATCAAAAGTCTCCCCCTATAATGATATCTTGTCCTTGAGAGTTGTCTTTAGAATTCTTTCTCAAACAACGAAGTCTCTCAGACTAAGCATCCAAATCCCATTCCAGAGTTTCCTTTCAAAAGTTTCCATACAACGACACACTTGAGTAAGGGGTGTTACCCAATTTTGTATCTTTATCCCTATTTAGATCAATAATGTGTTTTGGATTCTACCTAAAAATGGATCTAACAAATATTTTTTTAATGATCCATACACCGGGTCCCACTCATGAGTATGAGACACAATACAAACATTCCTTATCTATGCATGTGTTGATATCCCAGATAAAACTTCATTCTGATTAGAAAAACAATTTACTTAAGAATTATGTCAGGATCTATACTAAATTTCATCATTAGAATCAATTGATGACCCAATCCTTGATCCATAGGTCACAATCATGAGTTAATTATTGATTACATTTGACCAAAACCCTTATATAAATATCTAATGTCTACTAACATAACTTGGATTCTTATAGACTTTCACAAAACCAACCATCTCTATCAACTGTTTAGTTTTACATAGACACCAATCTTAAAGTGTAAAAAGAATTATCACTAAAAATACACAATATTGAACTTATCTTTTATCAGATGAACATAGACACTCATAAGTACTATCAACAACTATTTGATAGTCACACATCTCTAAATAGCATCAGAACAAATCAAGAACCACCTACACTCTCATAGACACAACTCTCATGTTCTGACCTTCCATAACCTCACTTGGTTCACTATTGACCATAATAATTTATAGCTTGTCACACAACATAGCAGAACATTCATATTTTTTTTTCAAACTATCACATTGATCCCATAACCCACAATGACTTCTAGAACATTGATTTAATCACCACATAGTCTAGTCCTTGATGGGTCAAGTGTCCCCCCATAGATGAACTGATTATCTCACATACCTCACAAGGATCTTGACTCACACCTTTCTCAAACTCAATAACCTACATCATGGATACATTTCAGCTATTGGTATAATTGATCCTTCCCTTATCTATCTCCAAACTCAATGACTATCTCCAATGTCTCCATTCATACATCTACTATAATATATTCTATAACTAAAACCACCCATCAAACCGTATTCTCAATAGAACTTCAAGTTCTTTCCCTTCTGAAAACCTTCCCCCTTTCATACATGGGTAACTATCTATTACAATACCTATGTATCACCCATTTTTTTTTAAGATTTATCATCATCATAATCATAATCATAATCATCATCACAATTATTTTTGTTGTTGTTATTTATGTTTATAATTTTAAAGAACGTTTCTCTATTATTTCAAAATTATTGAAACATGATTTAAAAATACGACTTACAAGATAAGAAATAAACAAAAGATACTTTATTCATTAATAAGTGAAATAATACAACAAAATCACATAAAACTAAGTATTAAACACCATGAATTATTACTCACCGTAAATGAAATACATCTATTAAAAGTGTATAAATACATAGGGGACAATAGATTCAAAAAAATAAAATATTTACAACAAGGAAATGTATTGGATCATTTTAAATCTTGAGAATTAGAAATAGTCAAAAAACCTTAAATGAGGAAGATCATCATGGAATGATAAACCGTTATGAAAAATCTATAATATGAAATAAGAATTGTGACTTATTAAGTGAGAGTGAAATGAATTTTTTTAGTAAGTCTATATATAAGAATGAAATATAGATGTAATAAATATAATTGTTGTAAATATGGTGGTGGAAAATATGGTCATTAAAAATATAATCATTGGTCCATTATCCAATAGGTATGCTAAATTTGTTTAATATTAAGTAATAAATTTAAAATAATACGACTCATAATGAAATAAAAATATGATAATAAAATATGATATATATGCATTGCATATAAATATTATTAATAATATTATAACATTATGATATGATTTATATATATAATTTAAATAAAGATTTTAATATCATTGGATTAGTAAAATTAAATTTGAAAAATATAAATAATAAAATTTAATGTTATTTAGTATCAAAGTAATATTTATTTTTTTCAAAGAACATTTTTAGGTATTTTTTATTTTATATAATAAATTAAAATAAGAACTTTTATACTATTATTATATATGAAATAATATAATAAAATATTTTAAATTATAAATTGATATAAAAATATTAAAAACACTTAATGTTTTGAAACATCAATTTTTAATAAAAACCGTTTTCTTTATTTTTTTATTTTTATTTAAAAACTAATTTTATAATTTTACAATATAATTAGATAAAACTAAATTTATTTTTTTATTTATTAGGTCAAAATTATTTTATCATGATTTTTTTGATATTTCTCTAAAAATATTTATTTTTATGTAAATGGTGCAAAATATTTCATTTACAAATAACATGACTTTTATGACAATATTAGTACATAGTTTTAATTGAAAATTCATGAATCATTTTTATAATAATAAACATGTATTTTATAAGTGAATTTAAAATTTGATTTTTTTTTTAATTTATAAATCCATATTTTATATTTAAGAATTTAAGTTATATTTTTCAAAATATTGTTTTTAATACACTATACATTTAGCATTCAAAACATAATTTTTATAACGTTCATAAAATTTGATAAAAAATGGATATAAAATTTTGAATAATTAGGTCTATATTATATAATAATTAAAATTTTATTCTTGTTTACAAAAGATAATTTACCAAGGTGAAAACAAGTTACTATGGTAAAAACCAAAATGGTTAAAATGAATAACCTAAGTGGTAAAGGGAAAAACACAATAAAAACCTATTTTAATTGAATGGTTTAGGTGTAGATAAAACTTATATCTTTTCTTCTCTATTATTTTTCAACTTTAGATCCATTTTTTTAATATCAAATTTACATTATTGATAACTTTGGGGTATTTACAAAAATACCACTTCTTTTCACTTATAAAAGGGGTGCTCCTACCCTTAATTACTCTGACACTAAACCACCATTATTTATGCCCAAAATTTATCCAAAAATTTCCTAAACACTCCAATACACCTTAAATAGGTTATGTGGTTCTAAAAATATCACCCTTAAAATGTTTATCCACCTTCACAAAGGAGATAACTCAAGTAGTGATGTATAGTTTTCAATCTGCTTCTTCCTCTTTTCAAATTCCTTATGTTCATTTCTTATTTATAAAATTAAATTTCACCATATAAAAATTATAACAACAATATCATTTATTAAATTATATTTATTTATAACTATGGAAAAAAAATATAGTGATCCTTTCCATTTTCCATATAAAAAGAGAAAATGACATTTGTGTGTGCGCAGATTATCGCCTCCACAAATCATTCTATTTTTTTTACATTACCACCTTACCTTTATGGTATAAATAATGAATTTAATAAATAAATGTTATATTTATTATAGAATTTATAATATCAAATGATAAAAAATATTATACATTTCTCATGTTCTGTATAAAATTAGTTATCCAATAATGTGTACATGTGGACAACCTCTTACATGGGATGATTGATTTCCATTTTTATTTTCAACACCACCTTAAATTTATGGTTTTTATAATGGGTTTAATGTCTAAATATTATGTTTATGATTTCATTATGTTTTTATGAAAAATTGGGGAACCTATTAATGACATGATCAACAAGTGATTATCGTTAATTCAATTATTTAGAATAGACATACTAATAGGTAAATATATAATTCAAAGAACGTAATATTTTCATATACATTACTTATTTTTCCACATCCCCTCTAA
The DNA here is from genome assembly GCA_963277665.1 of Viscum album. Classification (NCBI taxonomy): domain Eukaryota; kingdom Viridiplantae; phylum Streptophyta; class Magnoliopsida; order Santalales; family Viscaceae; genus Viscum; species Viscum album. Next base: position 1,696,324,771 of record OY728153.1, read on the forward strand.
ATATAATATATAACAATAATAAAATCTCAATTATATCATTATTCTATTGGTGTAATTAAATTCTAACTAAGTCACCTCAAAATCATCAATAATCATGGTATATTCATGTTTGAGTCAGTTTGAACACCTAATTAAACAATTATATAAAGTTATATTACATATTATTGTAAAAAATTAATTAATTTTATAATATGATTTAAATTTTTATATAATTAATTTTTTGGTTTTGGAAGTGATACATTAATATTTAACTCCTTATTTATGAAAACAACCATCATAGGTTGAAAATCACCAAAAAAGTTCATTTTTGATTTCATATTCTTATATAAATATAAAACTACTGATTAATGAAAAAGTAATTTTTTTAAGAAGAATTAATATTGAATTTTCTCATAAAAAACTAGGACAAATGATAAAAACTATAAACACACAAATTTGGAAATAGGAAAAAACTAACCAGGATACATGTATACAATGATTAAAATTGAATCTTATAAATAGTTTTATGCATGAGTATGTTTCTAAGATATTATATTAATATATTTATATCTAACATATAGAAGTTTAGATCAAATTTTACTAAGTGGGAATAATGGTTTGGGGTTATTTGCCTCAAATTTAATTTCTTGAGACATACTTCTTAATGTGAACCATGATACCATTAATATAGTGTGAATTCTAAATAATGAATATATTTCACCATATTAATGGGGTTTAAAGATATATATAATATAATTTATTTAAATATACATTGATTTTATTGATACCCAACTTGAATGTGGTTTTGATCAAAATTTTACTCAAACCATAAGGGTTTCGTTGCTAGTTTTATTTTCAAATAAAGATTGTTTTTTAAATATAATCCATATAGGTAATTTTTAATCTTTATAAAACCTATCATAATTTCCATTTTATATTATTGGGATTTTATATATTCCCTCAATATTTAATTGTCCCTTGACTCATATTTTTCCTGAAGTGTTTATTATAAGTTTAACCGGCCCGTCTATTCTTTTTAGTAAGAAACCTCCCTTTTCTATGTCCTAATGCATTGGATGATTTTTAAAATATCCAAATTTATACCACAATAATTTATTGAGTTAAGTTTATACTATTTTATCTTATTATTAATGTTTTAAATTTTTTTTAATGTTTTTAATATGGGTTATTTTTATCAAAGAATAATGATATTCTCCTTTTAATGTTTTACATGTGAACAACTCTTTTTATCAACTACATCATTTTCTATGATACTTAATTTGTAATATTTAATTTTATTTGAAAATAAAATACCATTCTACTTTATTTATAAAATATTTATATCTATAATGTTTCCTAAATGATCATGGTTTCTTATTATTTACAAAAGTGATTTTTCCTAATTTTATTGAAAATGGGTTTTATATAAATCTATATCCTTTTATATGAATTATACTTGATCAAGGTTAATATTAGAATATAATCATCCAACTTGTTTTTATAGGTGAACTTTTCTTATCGTTTTAAGGAATGATCCATCACCACCTTTGTCTTACCCAATCAACCTCTATGTATGATCCCAACTTTTCTCCCAATTAATTCCCTCTGTGAATACCCCATTTCTAATTAATTTGAATTAAGAGTGTTCAACTAGATGTCATACATCAATTTATTTGGATAAATTATTGAATCAATTATATACCCTTTATCATTATAGTGTAAATACTATATGTTTTATTATCTTGTTGAATAGTATTTTCCAAGAAAGTTTCATGATGTCATAGGATACCAATTTATTTTCTATGGTATTATCATGTTATGATTGTTGATGGTATTATTAGTGTATTATTTATTTCAATTTAAATGAAACATATTTTATTTACCTGGGTTCATTAATATATATTTAATGAAACCAATTTTACTTCAATGTCTTATTAAATCTATCAAAGTCAATTATTTCCATTTATACATTTTTGTGAAACTAATTTTATTTCCAGGATTTATTTATAATTTTATAAGTAATATATTTCAATTGGAACTCATATGTATGGATAATGAAAGGGGGATCCTATACCATCCTCAAATGAATTTATTTAATGTTTATATCTCCTAAGATAATGTATTCATGAGTATATTTTAGTTGCTTGTAAGCGTGGGAAATGATTGTGTGGATCATGAAACTAATGTTAAATATTCTAATAATTGTTCCAATGTTGAAATATGTTTCATAGTTTTTTGATTATCCCTTTGATTGTGTTATGCTCTCATGGATCCAGTTTATTGAATCATGTTTTCACACTCTTTTGATACATGTATTATGTTTTTCCATTTCATATTCCATGATTCAGGATCTAAGTTTTTTTGGTATTAATTTTATTATGTATCTTGATTATTATGTATAATATTTTTCCTCATGACTATGTAAGATCCAATATTAATTTTACTTATGATATTCAATTATTATTTCTTATCTCCACCCTTATTGATCATCTGATTTCACACATTTATCATTGTTAAATTTTCCCTTGTTATGAATATGAGTACAATTTATAAGAAGTATAATAGGGATTATAGTGTGTATAAATTATGTAGAAATATTCACATGGGTTGTAAGATAATTTTCTTATATATATAGTCCTCAATGACATAAAACCTTCCATTCACGGGAATGTGTGATTAATTGTGAGATATAATGATTAACTTATGAAAATGTTGTAGGATAACGTAATGTCTAGTATGGGTCACTGTAGTTGGAATCAAAGTATGTTTTAGTTATTTTAAGGATTATTTTAGTTATTTTGGGGATTAGTCATAGATTAATTTAGTGAAAACCCTATTTATGAGTCTATTTATACGATGGTATCTTGAAATATTCGAATTTTTTTGAGTAGGTGGAATTCCTAGAAAATAATCTATATATGGATACTGGAAAGTGGATGTGGCCATGTAATTGATTAACCTTAGGGAAATCACCCCAAAAGGGTTAGTTTATAATTGAATTTACCATGACTTTGACGTATGATGAGTGGGCCTAAGACTGCATACCAAGATAGACACTTCTAGCGGATATTCTTTGGTTGATTACATTCTCTTTACAAACAACTATGATGGATTGATTTAATAGTTACTTAGAGGGAATAGGTTTAGAAGTATAATATAACCCAACTTAAAGTAAAAAAGGTTAAACTAATATCAATATAATTTGAAATAATAGAACTATAATCTAATGAAATAATATAAAAGAATATGATATTTTGATGTTTAATTTTTTTATGATTATGAAAATTCACTTTTTCTGGTAATGTTTGTCACTAATGGAAACCCTTTTCGTTTTTGTAATGGTTGGAACTAGAAGGAACCATGGGTTCAAGGAAAATATAGAGATTTCCTCAATGATTTTTTTTAGAAGGTGAGATGGAATCAGAAACCTTATTATTATGACAAACCAAATATCACGAAATATGACTTACAATATAAATATAGTAGAAGTAACAATCACTAAAGAAAATTATATTGGTGTCTCATAAACTTTCAAGTGAAAAAGATAAAAAAGGAAAAAAATTTCAATTACCAATATGTCAAAAATGTGGAAAGAAACACTAAGGGGATTACCTTAAGGATATTGGAGGATAATTTACTTATAGAATATGGGGTCATTGAGAATCAACATGCCCAAGTAAAATGAAGAGTTTGTCTAACTTGATTGAAATAAATAGATTTAATCTTTTAGTAATGTTAATAATTTAATGTATTATGTGTGTGAAACATGGGAATTATCCAAGATAATTCCCAAATCCAAGGAATAACCATGATTATGAGAATAAATGACCACCAAGACTAAGAAGATAATAGATTACCTTCATAAGCACTACTCTTGAAGTTGATCCTACTACTTAATGTACATGTACGCTCTAATACAATGTTTTAGATGTATTATTGGAATTTTATTCTAGGAACTAAAGTATCTATAAGATATTATCTAATATAACTAAATCACCACCCTATTGATTTGAATGTCGAAGAAATATTCTATTTGTATGATTATTGTATTCCATGTTGATGTTTATTGGAATTTTCTTTGTGGAAATATTAATATTATTCCTTTAAGTAAATTTAATGTGGTTTTATTGATGGATTGTACACCTATACTTAGAGGAAAAATTATCTTGAGTAAGGGAAAAATTTCATATTAACCTATGATATTCTATCAATGAAAGGAAAATAATAAAAACCTTTTAGGAAAAAAATAATGTGGGTATTGATACCAAATAAAAGTAAACACTTTCCCAAATATTTATAGAAAAACACAATGTTAAGGATAAGCCTATTTTGAGGAAAGATATATGTTTCCCATGTTTTTAATATTAATATATATTAAAATTATATCCTAATTAATCTTTATAATTTACATGGCCTTAGATATTTCTGTTGGTATATGATAATTAAAATTGTGAGGAAAAAATTTATCTATGGGGGATAATGTAATGCCCTAGGTTTTAGGAGAGATAATAATAATAATAATAATAATAATAATAATTATTGTTGTTATTATTATTATTATTTATGTCTATAATATTAAATAATGTTTCTATGTTATTTAAAAAGTATTAAAACATGATTAGAAAATATTCCCTATAAGATATGAACCATACTAAAGAAACATTATTCATTCATAAGTGGGCTATTACAATAAAAGCACATAAAACTAAGTACTACACACCATAGATTATTAATCACTATAGATAAAATGAATCCATTAAAAGTACATAAATGTATTGGGGATAATAGATAGAAAAAATATTCATGACTAGGAAATATCTTAGGTCATATTTACCCTTTAAGATCACCAATTAACAAAAAAAATGTACAATGAGGATGATCACCAAGAAAGGAGAAGGCATTATGTAAAATCTACAATATAAAATAATAAATGTGCTTTGTGAAGTGAAAGTTGAATTTTTGATTGATTTAGTAAATCTACATATTGTAATGAAATTTGACCATTATAAATATGGTTATTTAAAATATTATAGTTTCAAATATGGTTATTGAAAATATGGTTGTTGAACTCATATCCAATAGGTATATTGATGTCATGTATTGTTAAGTTATAAATTTTAAATAATATAACTCATAATGATATAATAATATTATATAAAAATATTATATATTTCTTTATCTGTTATATATAAACATCAATCTTAATATCAATGGAATAGTAAATATTCAATTTTAGAATATAAATAATTAATTTTTATAGTATATGGTACAAAAGTAAAATTGATTTTTTTAAAGAACCATTTTGATAGGTATTGTATATTAGATCCCAATAGATTAAATTAAAATATTTAATTATATTATTATATATTAACTAACATATTAAATTCTTTTATATTATAATTTATTATGAAAAAATATTAAGAAAACCTAGTTTTTTAAAAAATCATTTTTCAATAAAAGTAGTCCTTATTTATAAATTGTAATTTCAATTAAAATTAAAATTTATAAATGTTTTAATCCAAATTAGATAAAATTAAATTATTTTTTGGGATTTATAATTTCAAAATTTTCATTGAATATTTTTTTGATATTTTTCTAAAAAGGTATATTTTTAGGCGAATAGTGTGAAATACCATTTTTACAAATAACATGATTTTTATGGAATTATTAGTATATAATTATGCATTAAAAATCCATAATACATTTTTATAAGACTAAATATGTATTTTATAAGTGAATTTATAAATTTAAAAAAGTTTTTTAATTTATAAACCCATATTTGACATTTTAGTATTTAGGTTATATTTTTTTAAAAATTGTTTTTAACATATCATACATTTTAAAATTAATTTTTATCAATTTTAAAAAATTGAATAAAAAAGTTATTTCAAATTTTTTCCTTTTTTCAATATGAACTATTATTTACATATATAAAAAAATTGTTATCATAGTGAAAACAAAAAACGATTTAAATGAGTAACCTAAGAGGAAAAATGATAAAATTGTTAAAAAAATGTTTTAATTGAGTGGTTGTGGTTATGATAAAAATTATCTATTATACTATCTATTATTTCTAAAATTTTGATCTTTTTTTTGTTATTTACGATCCATTATTTAATTTTTTGCATATTTATAAAAAATGCCACTTCTTTTCACTTATAAAAGGTGCACTCCTCTCCTCACATACCCTCACAAAAAACCCCCATTATATGGGATAAAAATATATCCAAAAATATCCTAGAAACTCTTATACACATTAAGTAGGTTCTAATATTCTCAAAATAACATCCTTTAATGTATTAAAACTCTTTGAATAGGTTATAAACTATATAGTAATGTATAGATTTCTAACTGCTTATTCCTATTTTCTTTTCTCTTAATGTGCATTTCTTATTTCTAAAATTTATTTTCACCATATAAAAATGATAACATCAGTATCATTATTATACTGTAATTTTCTTTTAATTATTCTATAATATTTAACCATGTTTCCCATTTTCCTTAATAAAAGAGAAAATGACATTTGTGTGTGCGCAGACTACCACCTCCACAAAGCACCATTTTTCTTTTTTCCTTAACCACTATACACAGATGGTTCTAAATATTAATGTAATTAATAATTATGAAATTCATGACATATTATATATTTTTTAAATGATAAAAATATTATACATTTCTTCAATTCTATAGAAAACAAAATCACCAACCTTGCATTTGTGTGGACTGTCACCTTTATGGGATGATTGATTTTTATTTTTATTTTCATCACCTCCTTACATCGACAGTAATGGTAATGTTTTTAATGGATAAATATTATTTTTATGATATAATTAATTCTATGGTGTGAGAAATTGGATAACCTATTGATGATATGATCAACAAAAGATTATTATAAATTTAATCATTTAGAATATGCACACTTAGAGGAAAATATTTAATTCAAAGCAAGTAATATTTTCATATACTTTAATTATTCTAAAATTAATTTATAATTATGATATAACATACAAATAAATAGTAAATAATATCATTATTATATTTGTGTAATGATATTGCAACTAAATAACCTCATAATC